>JARJIL010000009.1:42319333-43569021 GCA_038502395.1 Dittrichia graveolens | reverse complement strand
TAAAGAAAGTATTCGCTACACGCGTATCATGTAATCTCCATTTAATAATCAATACATTCAAAAATACAATATTGCTTAATGTTTCCAATAACATAGTAAATACATCGAATACAATAACCAATATACAACTCAAACCAAGTCACTGGCAAATCTAATCCCAATAGCACGTGTGTGGGCATCGTGCATGGCTTGCGACAACGGTTTAGTGAACGGATCCGCCAAATTGCTATCCGTGTGTACTTTGCTGATGACGATGTCTCCATTTTTTACCACGTCCCGGATAAAGTGATATTTCCGCGGAATATGCCTCGTGTGTCGATGAGACCTTGGTTCCTTTGCTAAAGCAACGGCACCCTCGTTGTTACAGAAGATCTCAACAGGGTCGCTAATGCTTGGAACCACTCCTAGATCAAGCAAAAATTTCCTTATCCATACGGCCTCCTTAGCAGCTTCACTGGCCGCAATGTATTCCGACTCGGTAGTGGAATCGGCCACGGTGTCTTGCTTAGAGCTCCTCCAGGATATAGCACCGCCGTTTAATTGGAACACGAACCCCGATT
This sequence comes from Dittrichia graveolens, assembly GCA_038502395.1. Taxonomy (NCBI): domain Eukaryota; kingdom Viridiplantae; phylum Streptophyta; class Magnoliopsida; order Asterales; family Asteraceae; genus Dittrichia; species Dittrichia graveolens. The sequence continues at coordinate 43,568,461 of JARJIL010000009.1, read as the reverse complement.
GTGATCGGCAGTCATCCCTATTAGTTTGGAAGCTTGCATCAGAGTAACCCTTTACTCTAAGCTCTTCCTCACCTCCGTACACCAAGAACATCTCCTTAGTCCTCCGAAGATACTTGAGAATGCTCTTCACCGCCGTCCAATGAGCTTCGCCAGGGTTGGCTTGATATCTACTCGTCATGCTCAAGGCACATGATACATCAGGCCTCGTACATAGCATGGCGTACATGATCGAGCCCACAGCCGAAGCATATGACACTCGCTTCATTACTTCCCGTTCCTCTGGGGAACTAGGGGATTGAGTCTTACTCAATACCAAACCATGTGACATTGGAATAAACCCCTTCTTCGAGTCTTCCATCCTAAACCGCTTTAGGACTTTGTCAACATATTTACTTTGGCTATGCCCAATAAGCCTCTTAGATCTATCTCTATAGATTTTGATCCCAAGAATATAAGTCGCATCTCCTAGATCCTTCATCGAAAAACAATTCCCTAACCAAGTTTTTACACCTTGAAGGGTCGGGACATCGTTTCCAATGAGGAGTATGTCATCGACATACAAGACTAGGAACACAACTATGCTCCCACTAGCCCTGACATATATGCATGGCTCATCCTCGCTTTTCGAAAAGCCAAACTCTTTGACTTTCTCATCAAAACACAGGTTCCAAGTGCGATGCTTGCTTAAGTCCATAAATGGACTTCTTAAGCTTGCAGACTTTATCCGGATGCTTGGCATGAACAAAACCCTCGGGTTGAGTCATATAGACCTCCTCGCCAAGTTTCCCATTAAGGAACACGGTTTTTACATCCATTTGCCAAATCTCATAATCATGAAATGCGGCAATTGCCATGAGTATCCGGATAGACTTCAACATAGCCACCAGGGAAAAGGTTTCATCATAGTCTACACCATGAGTTTGCGTGAAACCCTTAGCCATCAGTCGGGCTTTGAAGGTGTCTACCTCTCCATCTATGCCGGTCTTTCTTTTAAAGACCCATTTGCACCCTACGGGTCTACACCCGGGTACCGGATCTACCAAATCCCTGACTTGGTTATCCGACATAGATTGCATCTCGGACTCCATAGCCTCTTTCCACCTAGCGGACTCAGGGCCTACCACGGCGTTCCGATAAGATGATGGTTCATCACGATCCACCACTAGGTCGCAGCCCTCAGACATGAGAAACCCATATCTCTCTCGCTCGTTGTGACTCCTACCGGATCTTCTAAGAGGCAAAGGATCCGTGTCAGGTTCTCCAGCAGCGCCGTGCTGAGAATCATCTTGTGAACTAGTGCCAACTTCTGGTTGGTCATTGGAGGGTTCTTGAATCTCTTCAAGATGTACCTTTCTCCCACTAACATCTTTGGATAGCATCTCCCTTTCAAGAAAGACGGTCCTCCGAGCAACAAATACCTTGTTCTTGGATGGTTTGTAAAACAAATATCCCATAGACCCGATAGGGTATCAAAGCACGCAACGGAAGCAACAAAAACACACAAAAAGATCCCATGATTTCCAAATGGTGGTGAAAACTTGCAAGAACATGCATGCAACCAAAAACAAGAACAAAGAGAAGAAGGAGATCAAATCATACCCTCGAAGACTTTGATACTTGGCTGGAACAAATCGGATTTGGGATGTAAGCTTGAAACAAAAGGCTCCAAGCCCTAATGCAAGTCCACACCAAGAAAGCTTCAACCTCTTTGTACTAGCAAACCGAAGCACCACCAACACTTGATGGATATCTTCTGGAACAGCCTTGAAACACTTGTGCACAAATCACCAACACTTGATCTGGCTCTCTCTCTCTCAATGGAAGAACTCACAAGTATATGTATTGCACAAAAATAAACCAAGAGTAGCTAATGAACCAAGAGAGCCCTTTTTAAAGACCTCCATTCTATTCAAAAGAGCCAGAGTCGGACCCCAATGGCACCATCAAATTGGACCAACTCAAATGGTCCAATAAAACACAAGTGTCACTTGGAATTCTACCTTCACGACTTCTTCACGGGCTCTCTGTCACACCCCGCTAAAGTGGAAACACGAGGTGTCACAGCACAAGATATCATCGCACAAGGTAAATAGATAATAACCATTATATTGACTTAACAAAAATAAGTAGTTCGGGTAAAAGATAAATAAAAGTTACATAATCCAATAGAAATTAAATGACATTGTCTTGTACGATGCGAAAATAAAATAAATATTGTTTTTATAAAACGTGACGATGAAGATGAAGATGCCACACATCATGTTTGTATGCATAAGGTACCTAACGACGATCACCTGAAAGCACGGGTAAAAGAAAGAGAACGGTCAACTACTAGAGTTGGTGAGTTCATAGATTTTAATATATGCACAAAATATCTTTTAAATGAGAAAAGTTTAAATAATTGATGGAAGTTTTTGGAATAAAATAAAAGTATGCATTAATGATAGAAGATGTATTATATTGCCCAATACGTTGCACATGGTAGTAATAGACTATGATAATTGTTGCTTGAGCCATTATCCAACCTAGCCGACAACCAATTGCCCATGATAAACCTAACGCCTATATTAAATGACGTTAGTAGTGGTAAAGTACATCTATAGTTCGTCAACCATAAATGGGAGATGTCGGAATCTCCAAATAGCGCTACTTACAAATACCATCGGCTCACTAGCGGAGTTAAGGAATAATGTCCAACGAAATGGCCTTACAACGATCACCCAAGCACATCAAAGAATAATACCATAAGTGCTCAAAATAATATTTGAAATAAATAAGAAGATAGGCAATAAACTTTTCATGAAATATATACACATACTTTCACCCCAAAATAATATGAAATACGGTAAAAAGGGGCTATGATACTTACTCGGTATGCAAAGGTGTTCACTCGTAAGGATTTCTTGTTCCTACTGAAGCTCCTTTCCTAATATAAGAGGTATATAGCTCTATTAGACTTATTTTATTTATTATTTTGTATTATATATTTATTGTTAACTTATTTATTAAATAGTTAAAGGTTGTCTCTATTTTTCCATAAATCATAAGTGTTCACTGAAATTTTCAGTTCTTTAAGTTGAACTTTAAAAATTTAAAAATTGTATTTTAGGAGTCATATTAAGGTTTGATATTTTAATATAATCTTAATACATGTTTCTAGAATGTCTAGTAAAAATATAGGAATTTATAATCCATGTTTAATATTTTTAATAATTAAAAGTGTATAAGATGTCCACTGATCAGTGTCTGGATGACATGTTGTTACTAAAACATCTGTTTAGGGCTCATACGACCTCTTTTTTACATGATTCAAACTGTGAATTAACCACGACTGAACGATTAAACTTTTAAAAAAAACTAGATATATTTTTACCCAAGAATGAGTAAGTTACACGCATTTTAAGTGTACCTTTTTAAATCTGTCAGATTTTCAGATTCAACATATGGGTCTTTTTAAATATGTTTGAAGGATCAAACGTTGATGAAAATTAGTGAATCCAGGTTTAAATGAAAGGTAACACCTTAAACTAAGATTAGAAAAAAGAATCAACTGATTTTGATACCTAAAACTCCAGATATAACAAAAACAAGTGGGGAGTTCTAGCATCAGAATCTGCCAGCTTTAATATTCTTTTTGCTTATGGGTCATAACTTTAATATAACATGTTTATATTCATGATTAATCATCTTGTATGAGTATAAGCTTTGATAATCCATGTGTTCTTACAACAATGGTAGGATGATACATATTTTATGTGTTCCTTACAACATTTGTTAAGATGAAACACATGTATGATCAAAGTCTTATTTTCTTGATTTTTAGTTGATTAAGTTCCATACAACAATGGTAGGATGATGCACATTTCATGTGCTCCTTACAACATTGTTAGGATGTTTATATTTACATGAATATATATATATATATATATAAAGGAAATAAGATGAACAATAAAGAAAATAAATAAAAGAAAGAAGAAAAGAAGAAAGATAGAAGAGTAGAGATGAGTGTTTTATAATCATCTTACCAACTCTTTTTCTTTGATTTGTCTTTGATCTTCACAAGATGAACAAGGGTTTGATGTTCTTAGGAGATTTTGTTGGTGAAAGAAGAAGAGAGAAAAGAGAAGAGATGGAGTGTAAGAAAATGACAGAGAGAGAGTAAGTTGGTTGAAGGTAGTGTGAAAAATGAATAAAAAGGGTTGGTATTTATAGAAAAAAAAAAGAAGAGAGTGAGGGGGGGGTGAGGTGGTGATGATGGTTGAGTGTGTAAGTAAATAAATGATTGTGTTGTGTTGGGTTGATTTCTATTTTCTTTTTCTTTTTCTTTTTCTTTTTGTTTATTTTATACAATATATATATATATATATATAATTATATACATGTTTTTATATATAAATGTATATAATTTTATTTATTTATTATTATTATTATATTTTTTTTATTATTTATTATTTTTTTATATAAATATAAATAAATATATATATATATATACATTTGCTTTTGGTGACGGTTGTCACAGTCTCCCCTAGTTAGAGAAATTTCGTCCCGAAATTTACTTTGTACTAACGTTATTAAAGAGGTGAGGGTATTTATGTTTCATGTAGTCTTCGCGTTCCCATGTGTATTCGGGTCCGTACTTGAATTCCAATCGAACTTTTATAATTTGAATCTTACTTTTTCTAAGCTGTTTGACCTTACGGTCAAGAATTTCAATTGGTTCATGTACGAAATTTAACCGATCATCTGAACATACTTTAGGGGTAGTACTAGAGTTTCATCAGCTAATCATTTATTTAGATTTGACACATGGTAATTATCGTGTATGGCATTTAGTTCTTGTGGCAATTTAAGCATATACGCCCCTCGCCTAATTCTTCTGATTATATCAAATGGTCTAAAGAATCTGGGATATAGTTTTCCTCTTTTCTTAAAATGTACTATTTTCTTCCACGGCAATACCTTTATAAGCACTTTTATCGCCCACTTGGAACTCTAAAGGTTTACGGAGATTATCAGCGTAAATTTTCTAATGATCTTTGGCAATCTTAAGCCTATCGTTCATAATTGTATTCTTGTCGATGACCGCTTGCATGATATCAGGTCTAGTCAATTTCCTATCGCCAATTTCCAACAAATTAAGTGGGGATCTACACTTGCGCCCATACAAGACTTCATATGGTGCACACTGGATGCTAGTGTGACACCTATTATTCTAAGAAAACTTAACTAATAGTATATGTGAATCTCAAGTTCCACTAAAATTTATTACGCATGCACACAACATGTCTTCTAGTGTCTAAATCGTTCTCTCCGATTGCCCATCCGTTTGAGGGTGGTAGGCGCTGCTCAGGTTTACTTGCGTACCTAACGCCCTTTGTGACGATTGCCAAAATCGGGATGTGAACCGACTACCTCTATCGGATATTATTGCAATTGGTACTGCGTGTCGGGCAACAACTTCGTCAATATAATTCTGAGCCAGTTTTCCACTTTGTAATCTTCACGTATAGGGAGAAAAGGTGCCGATTTCGTGAGTCGATCTACTATAACCCAAATGGAATCGTACCCTTTTGCAGATCGGAGTAATTTAGATACGAAATCCATGCTTATATGTTCCCATTCCATTCTGGCTGTTGCAACAAACCGGATGGCTTCTGGTGTTCTGTCTTAACCCTTGCGCAAGTTAAACATTTCCCACGAACAAGGAGACGTCTTTCTTTATTCCGGACCTACCAATAGTATTCCTTGAGAACATTTTGTCGGCTCCAGGGTGGATTGAATATTATAAGCCTCGTCTAAAATTGTTGATTAAAGGTTATTAAACTTAGCTATCCAATTCTTGTTTTCGAAGTGGTGCACTCCATCTGGCCTGTTTTGAATCATCGCTCCAAGTGATATAGGGTCTCGTTCTTCAAATTTTCCGTCTTTGATGCTTCTTTTTGAGCTTCAACTATTCTTTCATTTAGGCTTGTTTGAATGGTTGCTCCTAAAGCTTGTACCCTAGATGGATTCGCTCTTTTGTTTCTTCATAGAGCATCAGCGACCATATTGGCCTTGCTAGTATGGTATTTGATTTCACAATCGTAGTCACTAAGCCATTCTACTCATCTTCTACGCCTCATATCAAGCATCTTTGGATCAAGAATATGCTGAAGACTCTTGTGGTCTGTATAAATAGTTCGCTTAGTACTATAAAGGTAATATCTCCATTTTTTAAGGGCATATACTACGGCTCCTAACTCTAAGTTGTGGGTAGTAAATTTCTTCTCATGCACTTTGAATTGTCTCGAATCATATCAATGACTTTCTCTTTTTGCAACAACACACAACCCAATCCTCGGTGTGACGCATCGCAATATACCACGAAGTTATATGTTCCTTCGGGTAACGCCAAAATTGGTGCATTGCTAACTTATTCTTAAGCGTAGAAAATGTTTTTTTTCACCAAACAAACTTCTTATCCTCTTGAGTTAATGCCGCGAGTGGTTGCGCAAATTTTGAGAAATTTGCTATAAATAAATGTACTTAACCGAGAAATTTACAATTTCAGTCGGGATATATGGGGTTCCTATTTCTTTATGGCTTCGATCTTTGTTGGGTCAACATGAATTCCTATTAATTACGTGGCCTAGAAAATGTAATTCCCTGCATACAACTTCTGATCCTTAAGTAACTTTAGTATCAACCTTAAATGCTTTTCATGGTTGCTCTTTTGTCGCATGTAAATGAGTATATCATCAACAAACACAATCACAACTTATCTAAGTATAGTCTGCATACTCGGTTCATTACGTCCATGAAGACAATTGGTGCGTTTGTCAATCAAAAGGGCATAACTATAACGTGTTCTAAACGCGGTTTTGGGCACGTCCTCTTCACAGATTCTTAATTGATGATATCCAGATTGAATATCGATTTTAGAAAAATAGGTAGCACCTTGAAGTTGATCGAAAAGGTCATCGATTCGAGGAAGAGGGTATTGATTTTTGATGGTCAATATGTTGAGTTCCCTATATTGTATGCACATTCGTAGCAATCCATCTTTCTTTTTGACGAATAGGACTATGGCTCCCCATGGTGAGGTACTTGGTCGAATAATTCCTTTGTCGAGTAGCTCTTGAAGATGTGCAGGCAATTTCCTACATTTCCAACGGGGCTAACCGATATGGTGCCTTTGCTACGAGCGCGGCTCCAGGGATTAAATCAATCCAAATTTGTCTTGTCTAACTGAGGGTAATCCAAGTAATTCATCCGGAAACACCTTGGGAGAATCCCGAACGATTGGAAAATCGTGAATGTGCTTTTCCTAAACCTCCGTTTCTACAACGTGAGCGAAGAATGCGATATAGTCCTTTCTTAAATATTTTTGCATTTTCATGCATGATACCACCTTGACGTTCTTCCTAGTCTTTTCTCCTTATATGACAAGCGTTTCATCTTGTGATAGTGGAATCTGAATGATCTTTGCAGAACAAAGTATTTCAGCTTGATTTTTGGATAGCCAATACATACCAACAACTACATCAAAGCTCCTTAATTTGATTGGTATGGTCTACGTTAAAGTTTTTGCTAGCTAAGTTCAAGGTACACTTAGTGATTATATCTCTAGTCTTGACTTCTTGTCCATTAGCAAATTCCATGATATAGGCCTCTTTCAATATTTGAAATTTTAGATTGAGCTTTGGCCTAAAAACTAGTGGTACTAAGCTTCTATATATTCTAGAGTCAGATAGCATTGATGCATTATAATTGTTCAGAAGAAACATACTAGTAATCACATTCGGGTCTCTCCTTTCTATAAATTCTACTTAGCTAGGTTATGGTGATCCTAAGATATAAGGTCTAACAACTAACACTCCCGTTCAATCATATAGCAATGCATGTAAAATCAAACATTTCATAACGTGATTTAAGCAACACATGTTCAATCATATAGTTCCCAAAAGTACAAAAATGATTTCCTAAAAGACATCAAGTGATTAATGTTTAACAAATCATCAAAAAAAAACCACCAAGTTTAATAATCGAAAGAAACTCCAAATCTTTCACTAATTCAATCTCTTTAAAAACAACCCTAGCGTACCATCATACTTACTAGCAATCTCACCATCACTATAACAAAATATCCTCCCAAGCACATATATAATTAAATCATCTACACGGCCCTCCTTGTTGCAATGGTAGTCCCCACAGCTCTTAACGTTTCATGGTGTTGCTACTCCGAGAGCATAGAAAAAAAAATTACATAGGACATGGTGCCGGTGGTCTAAACTAGTATGATGAATACTCAGTTCTAGTGATATGCTTTGTATCCACCTTCCCTCTTTATGGGTCACCCTTAATGTCCTTACGATAGTTCCCGTTACTACTCAGGGTGCTTCTATGTGCTCCCTAAATCAGCAGTTCTCTCCCTCCTAATGAAAAGGTCACGATGTTATTCTCGTTGGTAAAGAGACTCTTTTCCTAACCGTGAGCCTAACACATGCTTCACAGGAAGTTGGTGTTGATAATACAATAGGTCGTGAAACTCGGGGACTCTCCTACTAAGTTTCTATTCTAACCTCCATGGATAAAGAATATGTAATCTTAGTGCGTCAACCTAATGATGACATTACAGACTTCGATATATATAAAATTGGTTACTAAGTGTGCTAATATATGCAAGTACTTATAAATAAAATTTGTTTCTAAGTATATTTTTATTATAACTAACCTAAGTCCCATATTGTACATAGCTAAATTAGACATAGGTGATCAAGCTTTGTCTAATTGAGGTATAACAATGTGGTACTCAACTTAATTATATTATCAATACACTTGATGTATTTTAAACAAAATTATTTTAAAAATTATTTTTATATACCTTTGGTCATAGTTGTTGTTTTCCCCCCATAAGGAAAACAACATTCTCTATAACCTTAGGCTCTGATACCAAATCCGTCACACCCTGCTAAAGCGGAAACACGAGGTGTCACAGCACAAGATATCATCGCACAAGGTAAATAGACAATAACCATTATATTGACTTAACAAAAATAAGTAGTTCGGGTAAAAGATAAATAAAAGTTACATAATCGAATAAAAATTAAATGACATTGTCTTGTACGATGCGAAAATAAAATAAATATTGTTTTTATAAAACGTGACGATGAAGATGAAGATGCCACACATCATGTTTGTATGCATAAGGTACCTAACGACGATCACCTGAAAGCACGGGTAAAAGAAAGAAAACGGTCAACTACTAGAGTTGGTGAGTTCATAGGTTTTAATATATGCACAAAATATCTTTTAAATGAGAAAAGTTTAAATAATTGATGGAAGTTTTTGGAATAAAATAAAAGTATGCATGAATGATAGAAGATGTATTATATTACCCAATACGTTGCACATGGTAGTAATAGACTATGATGATTGTTGCTTGAGCCATTATCCAACCTAGCCGACAACCAATTGCCATGATAAACCTAACGCCTATATTAAATGACGTTAGTAGTGGTAAAGTACATCTATAGTTCGTCAACCATAAATGGGAGACGTCGGAATCTCCAAATAGCGCTACTTACAAATACCATCGGCTCACTAGCGGAGTTAAGGAATAATGTCCAACGAAATGGCCTTACAACGATCACCCAAGCACATCAAAGAATAATACCATAAATGCTCAAAATAATATTTGAAATAAATAAGAAGATAGGCAATAAACTTTTCATGAAATATATACACATGCTTTCACCCCAAAATAATATGAAATACGGTAAAAAGGGGCTATGATACTTACTCGGTATGCAAAGGTGTTCACTCGTAAGGATTTCTTGTTCCTACTGAAGCTCCTTTCCTAATATAAGAGGTATGTAGCTCTATTAGACTTATTTTATTTATTATTTTGTATTATATATTTATTGTTAACTTATTTATTAAATAGTTAAAGGTTGTCTCTATTTTTCCATAAATCATAAGTGTTCACTGAAATTTTCAGTTCTTTAAGTTGAACTTTAAAAATTTAAAAATTGTATTTTAGGAGTCATATTAAGGTTTGATATTTTAATATAATCTTAATACATGTTTCTAGAATGTCCAGTAAAAATATAGGAATTTATAATCCATGTTTAATATTTTTAATAATTAAAAGTGTATAAGATGTCCACTGATCAGTGTCTGGATGACATGTTGTTACTAAAACATCTGTTTAGGGCTCATACAACCTCTTTTTTACATGATTGAAACTGTGAATTAACCACGACTGAACGATTAAACTTTTAAAAAAAACTAGACATATTTTTACCCAAGAATGAGTAAGTTACACGCATTTAAAGTGTACCTTTTTAAATCTGTCAGATTTCCAGATTCAACATATGGGTCTTTTTAAATATGTTTGAAGGATCAAACGTTGATGAAAATTAGTGAATCCAGGTTTAAATGAAAGGTAACACCTTAAACTAAGATTAGCAAAAAGAATCAATTGATTTTGATACCTAGAACTCCAGATATAACAAAAACAAGTGGGGAGTTCTAGCATCAGAATCTGCCAGCTTTAATATTCTTTTTGCTTATGGGTCATAACTTTAATATAACATGTTTATATTCATGATTAATCATCTTGTATGAGTATAAGCTTTGATAATCCATGTGTTCTTACAACAATGGTAGGATGATACACATTTTATGTGTTCCTTACAACATTTGTTAAGATGAAACACATGTATGATCAAAGTCTTATTTTCTTGATTTTTAGTTGATTAAGTTCCATACAACAATGGTAGGATGATGCACATTTCATGTGCTCCTTACAACATTGGTAGGATGTTTATATTTACATGATTATATATATATATATATATAAAGGAAATAAGATGAACAACAAAGAAAATAAATAAAAGAAAGAAGAAAAGAAGAAAGGTAGAAGAGTAGAGATGAGTGTTTTATGATCATCTTACCAACTCTTTTTCTTTGATTTGTCTTTGATCTTCACAAGATGAACAAGGGTTTGATGTTCTTGGAGATTTTGTTGGTGAAAGAATAAGAGAGAAAAGAGAAAAGATGGAGTGTAAGAAAATGAGAGAGAGTAAGTTGGTTGAAGGTAGTGTGAAAAATGAATAAAAAGGGTTGGTATTTATAGAAAAAAAAAGAAGAAGAGAGTGAGGGGGGGGGGGTGAGGTGGTGATGATGGTTGAGTGTGTAAGTAAAATAAATGATTGTGTTGTGTTGGGTTGATTTCTATTTTCTTTTTCTTTTTCTTTTTCTTTTTGTTTATTATATACAATATATATATATATATATATAATTATATACATGTTTTTATATATAAATGTATATAATTTTATTTATTTATTATTATTATTATATTTTTTTTATTATTTATTATTTTTTTATATAAATATAAATATATATATATATATATATACATTTGCTTTTGGTGACGGTTGTCACACTCTCACGGGCCGTGAAGGAAAAATGTGCCACGACCGGCCATTTATCGTCCACTAGTCGTGCCGCGCCGTACAAGAATCGTGAGAGTTCGTGTCTTCACGACCTCCTTCACGGGCCGTGTAGGGTCGTGAAGCCCTAGGGTTTCACGAACCATGCGGCCCACGACAGGACTCGTGGACACGAGCTGCCTCACGACCCCTGGAGCATCCTTCACGGTCGTGAAGCCTAGGTCAACTGGAATTTGACCATTTTGACTCTTTCTTCTTATAGTAAGTTGTCGAGATTGAATCTTGGCATGTGACCCAATAGGCCCGTGCTTCATTGGCAGTGATGCTGGCCTACGTGTGTCAGTGGGCAGATACCAACAGTAATTGTCAATGATTACTCTAGGTATACTTGGGTCAAATTCTTAAGGTCAAAAGATGAAGCAACTCCTTCTATCATCAGCTTCATCAAACAACAACAGAATAAGTATGAACATAGTGTTTCCTTCATTCACATGGATAATGGAACTGAGTTCAAGAACAAAGCCTTGTCTGACTACCTTGACCTTGTGGGGATCACTCATCAATTTTTTGTAGCATATACTCCACAACAGAATGGAGTGGTGGAACGACGCAACCGAACTCTGGTTGAGGCTGCTCGTATCATGCTGGCTTACTCTGGTCTCCCACCTTCCTATTGGGCTGAAGTTGTCAGCACTGCGTGTTACACACAGAATCGTTCTTTCATACATAAGAGTTTCAATAAAACACCATATGAATTAGCAAATGGCATTGTACCTAATATCAAATATCTTCATATATTTGGTAATAGGTGCTTTGTACTCAATGAAAAGGATAATCTAGGGAAATTCGAAGCCAAGGCTGATGAAGCAATTTTCCTAGGTATTCACATGAGTCAAAATCCTACAGGGTGTTAAATAAAAGAACTAACTGTGTTATGGAAAGTATAAATGTTACATTCAACGACATGTTGGATGTTAACACAATTCAAAAAGGGAATGAAGTTGCTTCTGGACAAGTCAGTTCAGGACCAGTACTTCAAAGAATGAAACAAATATAAATCCACCGTCAACAAAACACAATTTAGATTTCTTATTTGATTTCTTACAGTCTGAATCTAACGTTCAAAATGCTGGTGACAGGAATGATGCGGTGTCTCTTGCTACAACTGCAATGGAGGTTGACAACTCGTCTTCGTATCCAACCGTCGATTCTCCGTCTATGTCAACTGTCAATCCAGTCATAGTTCCTCATGAGCCGGTTTATAAGGGAACTCCAGTCTATGATTCAGACCCAATATCAACAGAGGAAGACATTGAACTCTCAAATCGTTTAAATGAGTTCTTTCCTCCGATCCAAAACCCCCGAGGAATAAGATGGACACAATCACACCCCTAATCTCAAATAATAGGCAATGTTCAAGATGGAGTAAGAACTCGTTCTGCAATGGCGAATGAGTGTCTTTATTCTAGTTTCCTATCTATGATAGAACCCACCAAAGTCTCCGATGCTTTACACGATGCAGATTGGGTCATTGCAACGCAAGAAGAACTTAACCAGTTCGAAAGACTCAAAGTTTGGAGATTGGTACCACTTCCAGAGGGAAAATGGACGCTAAGATAGCATTTTTAAATGGTATCCTCAAGGAGGAGGTATATGTGTCTCTGCAAGAAGGCTTGGTCAATCCCAAATACCCTCAACATGTTTATATTCTAGACAAAGCCTACATGGACTAAAACAAGCCCCGAGAGCTTGGTATGATGTCCTGTCTGAATATTTGTTAAGTGAGGGATACATCAAAGGAAAAACCGACACCACTTTGTTCACCAAAGCCAAATAAAGGGATTTAATCTTAGTACAAATTTATGTTGATGACATCATTTTTGGTTCTACTAACCCAAAGTACAGTGATGAGTTTGCATATACAATGCAAAATCGTTTTCAGATGAGTATGATGGGAGAGATTAATTTCTTTCTTGGATTGCAAGTGAAACAACTGAGTTATGGCATCTTTATTAGTCAATCCAAGTACGTTAAAGACTTGTTGAAGAAGTATGACGTGCTTAGTTGTTCTTCACTGTCTACCCCCATGTCTTCAAAATCTAAAGTGTCTGCAGATCTTGACGGAAAAGCAGCTAATTTAAAAACTTAAAGGGGTATGATTGGATCATTACTGTATCTAACGGCTAGTAGACCAGATATAATGTTCTCCACATGCTTATGTGCTAGATTCCAGGCTAATCCAAAGGAATCACATTTGCTGGCAATGAAAAGAATATTCAAGTATCTCAAGGGTACTCGTGATCTAGGTCTATGGTATCCAAGGGATTCTAGTCTACAATTATATGCTTATTCAGATGCCGACTATGCTGGTTACATGCTTGACAGAAAGAGTACATCTGGCAGTGCACTTTTTTTGGGAGATCGGTTAGTGTGTTGGGCTTCTAAGAAACAGAATTGTGTCTCTACTTCAACTGCTGAGGATGAATATGTTGTTGCTGCAATGTGTTGTTCTCAAAGTTTATGGGTTAGGACTCAACTCTCTGACTTCGGCCTACATTATGACAAGATACCTTTACTGTGTGATTCACAATCTGCCATTGCCATCTCATGCAATCTCGTTCACCACTCCAAGACCAAACACATTGACACACAGTATCATTTTATTAAAGATAATGTGGAAAAAGTTCTGATAGAACTTCAATATGTCAAGACTGATGATCAACTAGCTGATCTATTTACTAAACCATTAGACGAATCTTGTTTTAATGAGTTAGTATCCAAATTAGGTATGTTGAATTATAAAGTCTGACTATCAGTCATTTATTAAGTGGGTAGTTCACTTTGTTTGTTCATGTTGAAGATAAACCAAGCACAATTTGAGGGGGAGTGTCAATCATTCGTACAAGTTACGCATGCTTGTAGGGGTAGAAAATCAAAGAAAATACAAAAACATTGCAAAAATCAAAGAAAATACCAAAAACATTCACAAAACAAAGAAAAATATCAAAAATATGTTTTATTTCTTTGAAAATTGAAAAATACAAAAAGATTTTATTCTCTTCGAATTCAGAAGTTTTAGACTTCGAACATGAAGCACACAATCAAAAGTGGATTTCGAGTGCTCTTTAATTCAAATTCGAAGTCAGAGCACCTCTAACTCGAAACCATTAATTCCAAGTTCACTTCGATCGCCCTCTATGGACAATTCGATGTCAATGGACTTCGAATATGAAGTCATTAAGTCCAAGGTCACTTCGAGCGTGTTCGGAGGAGTCAATTCGAAGTTAGTTGACTTCGAATACGAAATCATGAAATCCACGTTCACTTCGAGCGTGTCTACTAGCATCAATTCGAAGCTAGTAGACTTTGAATTCCGAACAGTGTATACCCTATACACTTCAAGCGGACATGAACAGTGACTGGACTCAACCTTCTTCGAGTTCGAAGCTTTCACACTTCGAACTCGAAGCCCTTTGGACTTCGAAGTGAACAGTACTCGAATGAAGACTTCGAGCGCGTTTTTCACCTACGAAATTCTTCACACCTTGAGCGTGAATTTTTCAAATGTTACCGTTTGAATATTTTACTATAAATAGGTGGCAGTTGGTAAACCTTTTCTTTACGCATTCCTATTTTCATATTTACGAGAATCCCCGGTTACGATTTTTCCGAATCTTGTTCAAACGTTGCTGCCGAAATTTTGATTTTTGTGATAAAAGTGCTCATTTACTAAAGGTATTCATCACGTACATAACAAAACATGTGTATTTCACACTTAAAAGAATAAAAATGAAGTGTTTACTATAGAACTCGGAAGACCACTTTTTGAACTTCCAAAGCATTGTTCGACTATCAAACGATGGTGTTAACAAAAACAAGCCTTGCGATGGGTCTTAGGAACATAAGAACAATGTTTTCATCAAAGAAAAACTAACAAAATTTGAAAAGTATTCTTGGTGTTCTTCGTGTGGTTGAAGATGGCCTTGACTTCATTTTTTGGCTAGATCTTCATGTTATGGGCAAAATGGGAAAAATTTCAGTGTTATAAAAATGTTTAGATACGTGTATTCATTGTAAAAAATCGGTCAAAACACATTTTTGCTCATCAAATTTACCACTTCATCAATGAAGGAATTTCGGGTGTAAAATTTTGGGGTTTTATAACGACCTGAAAAATATTGTAAAAATTCTTAGATGTGAATTATATATTTATGGAATTTAAGGATATACAAATAATAGAAATATATTCTTTGAATATATTAAGAATGTTTTTACTCCTAAGATACGCGTATATATATTAGTATTATACGTATAATAATAGTGCCAATATATATTTATATACTTTGTATTCAAGGAGTTTGAGGATAGATATTTAAATAGAGTTATTAAATTACGTCGTAGAAAGAAATTAAATTAAAAGATTAAGGTTGAATGTTTAATAAAATTCAAACCTAACTAAAAGGACTGAAAGTGTAAATTAAGGGGGCCTAAGTGTAACTTGTGAATTCAATTTGAATTCCAATTGAATTCACCACGTGAGTGGGTTGCTTGTACGCATGGTTTTCCTTTTTTGCAGCTTTTACTTTTACAGACTCATGCTTTATATATATATATATATATATATATATATATATATATACACACACACACACATCGATCTCTATATATAGAGAGTAGATAGAAGGAGTTACAAAAAATAGAGAAAACACAGTGAGGAAATAGTGAGGTACTTTGAGCAGAGTCTCGTTTGTACTCGTATAGAAGTTACGGGAGACCGAAAAATATTGTTACGAGCATAGCTTCGATCGAGGTTTTGCGAGAATTGATCCGAGAGGTATATTTCTTTAATCTTACGCTTCTATTTCGACTATGAAGATGTTTAGGCTACATGCATGTTGAGTTTATGCATTTTTATGGAGTTTCTAAGCACGTGAAGCGATAATCTTTGGTCGGGAGTTGTTATTTTGCATGTCTAAGTATTCTAAGCTAGTTTAAACTTCTCTAGAATCTTTGGATCGTGTTTTTCACGTAGTAACCTTCAATAGGTTATTTGTGGTGTTTGAGTTTGCGTTCTTGACGATCCGTGAGCGTTATTTGTCTTTTCAAGCTCGTGTGTTTCGTTATCTGGACTAAGGTGAGTTCAATATTTCTCAAAACTGAGTACTAGACAAAAATGATATATTTTCAAAAGTAATGATTTACTATAAAATGGTAATATGTGTTTATATATTACCTATGCATGAAATATGTGATATATATATATATGATTGTTACGTGTTATGAAATCGTATGATGATTATGCTATGTTATGAAGTTATGATTTTTAACGTAATATTTATTTACGAGACCTTGGGATGGGCGTAGTCCAATCCTTATTAATGATGCCTATTAGTTTGAACCTTCTAGGAAAAGTGCTAGCCATTTGAGGGTTACCGGGCGTTCATGACAAGTTTGGGACAACGCGATGATGTATTTATACTCATTGGAATGATATTTGGTACTAGAGGTTGTACCTTATTAAATATCATGCGGGTGTGAGGAGGTGTAAGAGGTAAAACACCGTTATTACTTCACCTTAACGTCATTGTGGAATACGTTGTATACCACGTCGCCGGAGTAACGATAGCGGGAGATGTTGCAGTTTAAGAATTATTGGAAGTCGCGCTCTAATGATTCTTAGACGGTTAATAACGTAACTCGTGAACCGGGTCTATATCTTGGGTTAAGATAATATCGCTAGACCATTAATGATGATTGTGATGATGACGATAGTTATGATTTAAAGAATTACGATAACTGAGTATATGAAATAACTGTTTGAGGTACTATGATTAGTTGACCGTTATGTGCTAAATGTTAAATGATGGGGTTGGTCAACTATATGAATGGGCGGGAATGGATTATTATTTATTCCGATATTACCGCTTAAAGTATGTTATGTTTTAATTGAATCTTTTCTTAACACTATTGACTCACGAGGCTTTAAGCTGACACTTGTTTCTTGAAATGTGTCTTGTACTCGTGCAGGTTGCTTAGAGTTTGCTTATGAGACAGGGACTTTGGGTAGTGTACCGTCTTAGATGATACCATTTTGTTTTATCACATCAAACAATTTATGACTTTATGATTAATGTTTATGAATGTGATCTCGTGATTTTCAAACTGATGTAATCTCTTATCGTTTCGGTAAGATGTATTTTATGGCTAAAGACTTCCGTTGCATGTTTTCTGATAAAATGGCAAGATTTTTTGTAAATGATAAATTTTGGGAAATCGCGGTCGTCACAGGTTTTAACCAAAAGTTTCACATGTGAAAGTTCAACTTTCTAACCCATTGGCTATTCTTACAGGACTTATTATGGCTATGGAAAATGATTCTGTCTCGTACCGTTCTTCGACAGCAAGCCAATCCCATAACCCGGATGACCAACTCCTTCCAAGAAACCAATTTCTTTCAGTTGCCACCCATGATAATAACCACTTCATCAACCTGAACAATTTCAGAAACCCAAACTTTCCAATTATTACCAAAATACTCCAAATACACCCACTGAACCATGCTCTCACATTCGATCCATCAACTTTTGGAACTCATTTTCCTGAGTTGTATGTGCAACAGTTCTGGAATACGGTACACACCCATACCAACCCTAACACTAGTCGAGTTTCAATTCGTGGTGACGTAGACCACTTCACCCTAAACATTACCACCAACTGACTCCATGAAATCCTTCAACTCCCCACCTATAGAAGCAGGCCTCCTCTCCTTGACTTTGAGGAGATGCCTGATGAGTCAGCTGCCCTTGCGGGTATTCGTGCCATGGGTTACCTCTGGGACTTACAACTCCGTTCCCACTTCAAACGAGCCAACCTTCACCCCATATTCTATAGCTTTCTCACCATTCTTCAACGGTGCCTCACCCCTAATCATACCGGATACGAATATCCCAACACCAACTAGATAAAACTCATATATGCTGCGGCTAATCACCTACACATTGATTATGCCACCTTAATATTTCTTGATCTTGTGCAGCAAATAGAAGGCAAAATGTCCGATCTTAAGCATGCAAAGGGCAGATTTTTGCCGTACCAAAGGTTCTTGCCAATGATGGTCCAGTTCGCGATGGACAGAAACGAGGAAATCCCTCACAGGCCAAATCACGATGCAATCCGGCCTAAGCAATTCATGTATGTGAAAGTTCTCACTGCTGATCATCCAGTTCAAGCTCAACCATTTCCGGCTTCTCTCCTGGATCTTTGTGCACAAAATGAAGTAGTACGAGCTTATAGGGAGAGTGTAGGACTTGGCCCTATGGTGCAACTAGAGCCGGTTGCACCTACCCCAGGGCCGGTAGCTCCTAGTGAGGTAATAGTGACTAGGCCTCATACTTCCGCGGGGGAAGCTGAGAGGGGAGAGTCGAGATAAAGGAGATGAGAGGGGCTGTGAAGGGGATGTCGGTGATATACATAGTGAGGGAGGGGCGGAGTATGACCCAGCACTGATCCAGGCAATGTTGGATTCATTTTCTAATGTGCTTCCACATCCCGAACAATAGGAGGAACCCTCTGCACCTGAAATCAACAAAGTTGCAACTGCTCCGGACATTGCCTCTGATACTTTGGCTGTGATTGATCATACCCCTGGAGCAGCACCACTGATTCGTGATAATACTGAGGAACAACGAGCCAAAAATCCAATGGTGGCTGAAGAGGAAGATTTGAGCTTTTATGATCTATTTCCAAATATACCCGAGGCCTTCGACTCAGAAACAGAATTTTTATATGGCTATCAACCGGGTCCTCGTGATGAAGCTAGTAAAGGATATGACTTTGATCCTTATGTGGAAGAAGAGGAAGAGGTGGAAGAAGAAGAGGTAGTGCTAGAGGAGAGAGAGGTGAGAAAAGAAAAAGAGAGTGCTAAGGGTCCCCCAAGCCCAAAAAGCCAGGAAGCTACACCTGCCACCGGAGCTGGCATTGACAGCTCTGGTGTTGAAACAGACACTATCATCCAAATAGTGCACATTAACCCCTCCAGCCACTCGGGTGTCTCTCAACAGACACGTGTTTCATTCCACAGATGTCACACCCCGCTAAAGCGGAAACACGAGGTGTCACAGCACAAGATATCATCGCACAAGGCATATAGACAATAAGCATTATATTAACTTAACAAAAATAAATAGTTCGGGTAAAACATAAATAAAAGTTATATAACCGAATAATAATTAAATGACATTGTCTTGTACGATGCGTAAATAAAATAGATAGTGTTTTCATAAAATGTGACGATGAAGATGGAAATGCCACACATCATGTTTGTATGCATAAGGTACCTAACGTCGATCACCTGAAAGCACGGGTAAAAGAAAAACGGGGTCAACTACTAGAGTTGGTGAGTTCATAGGTTTTCTTAATATATGCACAGAATACATTTAAATGAGAAAAGTTTAAATTATTGATGGAGGTTTTTGGAATAAAATAAAAGTATGCATGAATGATAGAAGATGTATTATATTGCCCAATACGTTGCACATGGTAGCAATATACTATGATAATTATTGCTTGAGCCATTATCCAACCTAGCCGACAACCAATTGCCCATGATAAACCTAACGCCTATATTAAATGACGTTAGTAGTGATAAAGTACATCTATAGTTCTTCAACCATAAATGGGAGACGTCGGAATCTCCAAATAGCCATACTTACAAATATCATCGGCTCACTAGCGGAGTTAAAGGATAATGTCCAAAGAAGGGTCTTACAAACGATAACCCAAGCACATCAAAGAATAATACCATAAGTGCTCAAAATAATATTTGAAATATATAAGAAGATAGGCAATAAACTTTTCATGAAATGTATACACATGCTTTCACCCCAAAAGTAATATGAAATACGGTAAAAAGGGGGCTATGATACTCACTCGGTATGCAAAGGTGTTCACTCGTAAGGATATCTTGTTAAGAGGTATGTAGCTCTATTAGACTTATTTTATTTATTATTTTGTATTATTTATTTGTTGTTAACTTATTTATTAAATAGTTAAAGGTTGTCTTTATTTTTCCATAAATCATAAGTATTCACTGGAATTTTTCAGTTCTTTAAGTTGAAGTTTAAAAATTAAAAACATTGTTTTAGGGGTCATATTAAGGCTTGATATTTTAATATAATCTTAATACATATTTCTAGAATGTCCAGTGAAAATATAGGAATTTATAATCCATGTTTAATATTTTTAATAATTAAAAGTGTATAAGATGTCCACTGATCGGTGTCTGGATGACATGTTGTTACTAAAACGTCTATTTAGGGTCCATATGACCTTTTTTTTACATGATTCAAAATGGGAATTAACCATGGTTCAAGGATGAAACCTTTATAAAAACGAGACGTATTTTGACCCAAGAATGAGTAAGTTACACGCGTTTAAAGTGTACCCTTCTAAATCTGTCAGATTTCCAGATTCAACATAAGGGTATTTTTAAATATGTTTGAAGGATCAAACGTTAATGAAAATTAGTGAATCCAGGTTTAAATGAAACGTAACACTTTAAAATAAGATTAGCATAAAGAATCAACTGATTTTGATACCTAGAACTCCAGATATAACAAAAATAAATGGGGAGTTCTAGCATCAGAATCTGCCAGATTGTTATTCTTTTTGTTTATGGGTCATAACTTTAATATAACATGTTTATATTCATGAATAATCATATTGTATGAGTATAAGTTTTGATAATCCATGTTTTCTTACAACAATGGTAGGATGATACACATTTTATGTGTTCCTTACAACATTTGTTAAGATGAAACACATGCATGATCAAAGTCTTATTTTCTTGATTTTTAGTTGATTAAGTTCCATACAACAATGGTAGGATGATGCACATTTCATGTGCTCCTTACAACATAAGTAGGATGTTTATATTTACATGATATATCTATATATCTATATATATATATAAAGGAAATAAGATGAACAACAAAGAAGATAAATAAAAGAAAGAAGAAAAGTAGAAGAGTAGAAGAGTAGAAGAGTAGAAGAGTAGAGTTGAGTGTTATATGATAATCTTACCAACTCTTGCCTTTGATTTGGTGTTGGATCTTCACAAGATGAACAATTCTTGTTGTTCATGGGAGATTTTTGGTGGTGAAAGAGAAGAGAGAAAATAGAAGAGATTGAGTGTGGTGGTAAAGTAAATGATGAGGAGAGTAAAGGGGGTTATATAGAGTATGGGGGAGATCAAGAGGTGTTTCATGGAAAGAGAAGGAAATCAAGAGAATTATGAGGGGGGGGGGGGGGTTTCTTTTTTTTCTTTTTTTTGAATAATAAAGTGTAATTTGTTTAAATAAATTTTGTATAATTGGTGATTTTGTTTAAATCTTTTAATTACAAAGTTTTAATTACTTTTATGAGTTTATATATATATGTTTTATATTTTAACTTATTTATATTTATTATGATGTATTTAATTATTTTTATTGATATTATTTTTATTATTGTACATGATTTATAATTCTTGACTTTTAATAATTCAATTTTTCGAGCTCGGGAAGGTTCTAACCATATTGGCGGGATTTCTATGAAATCTAATATTATTATGGATGTTTTTAAATCATAAATAATATTTTTAGTCATACTAGGCTTAAAATTAGAATTTCTAATGGCTAACCTGGGAAATTTGTTGTCGAATGTCACAACAGAGATTATATACATACTCTACCGGCCACTCATTAGGAGATAGCTGGTATTGAAACTAGAGGTCTGCTTCTCTCGACCTCGCCCTTTTCTTCAGAGCACATTGACATACCGCAGATTTCTGCTTTTCTTTCCAGACACCAAAATACACTTGCACATATTACGACGTTGTTTACCAGACAACCGTCCGGAACACCTGTAGGTGGCACTACTTAGAGTGCCATTCGAGGATCAGGTGGAAATCTCGGTGGAGAGTTCACAACCTCAGCTCCACGTTCGAGTAGCTCCGCCTCTGTGGCGGAGACTTCAACGAGCACTCTAAGTGAGTCTCGGTTTGTTACAAAACAAGAATTGCAGGAGGCTCTCAACCCAATCTCTGAGGGCATTGCTGACATCAAAAAAACCCTTGCCTCTTTTAAATCAAAAGTTAATGACGGATCGAGCTTATCTACTGATACCCTTAAATTCCTGCTTTATGCCCGTTTACTGGAAAAAGCCCCGGACCGCGAACAGAACTTGGATTTCCTTGAAACCCTTCTGAATGAACAAACCTATAAGGGTAGCAACCTCTCTAAATTCAAAGAAACAGTCATGAACCCAATGGAGGATCTGGGTCACGTGGTATTTCAAAAGCTAGACTCGGTGGAAACAAGGCTAACTACTCTTGAAGCAACTTGCAAATCCCAAGCTGCTAGGTCAAAACGTAGGCGTGATGATGATGGTCCCGATCATGATCGCCACGAGGGGGAGAAAAGACTCCGAGTTTTGACCTTTACCCCTTTGACCAAACGACTTGCAGCTGCAATGGGGATTGGGGCAGAACCAGAACTACAAAAATCACAACAGCAACAACAACAAAAGCAACAACAGTCACAACAACAACAACATCTGTCTGAGCCTGAACCTGTCATCCTAGTATTTGAATTTGAAATGGAAACTGGCGATACTGATGAAAGGGACGAGTCAGATGGATTACTGAAACAGATTGAAGGGTTCTCTTTTGAAAAGCTACCGGAAAGAATCGAGGAGGTCCAGATAGTGGACAGATTTGAGGATATGCCCGTGCCAACTGTTCAAAAGCCAGCTTCTTCAAGGGTTGCAAAGCCTGCTAGGGAGTTGGTTACCAAAAAGCAAATGGAGGAGACCATCAAAAAGCTATATCTTACAAGGGTTCTCCGTGGCATATCGGAGGAGGTTCATCAACTATTTCTTCCTGAGTCTAAGAAATTCCAGGTGTCTGTTGCCAACATCCCGAGGAAGAATCAAGAAGCTGAGCAGGTACTACTACAACAACAAACATCATCAGATTGGTCTATTCCTCCTAATGTCCAACCGGCTCATCAAATTCCAACTACATCAGACCCAGGCCTTGATAGACACAATATGTACACCAGGGAAGCTATGAAAAACCCTATATGGGATCAATATGGTGTGAATGCTGCTTACCTTGAGGATCAGATCCCTACCATCTACATTTCTCAAATCATAGACAAGATTCCTCCAGAAATGAGAGGTCTTGATGATGCACAAAGGAGACGATATACTCACATTCATAATGAATACAAAACCCCAAGGGAGCAGATATTGTCAGAGTACCCAATCAACAAAGTACTTGGCGTAAGCATGCAAAAATCATTAAAGTACAGATTTGCTGTGTATGATGTCCAAAGAGCAGATGGTCAGAAAATCTCCCTCAATGAAGCAGAATTCAGACATGTAAAGCTGCGTGACATTGAGTTTATGCACGAGGAGCTCTCTAAAAAGATCAACAAGTCCTATGAAGAACAACAAGGATGATCAACTCTGATGAAATATATGAAGAGATTATTTGAATTTATACAAGAGCATGATCTACAATTAGGCGCTCAGAGTAATCAACTCAAGGTGAATCTGCTCAAACCACTGCAGCATCTTACAGATTTACAAACCCTAGAAGAGCTCCCAATCATTGATGAAAATCATCCTAGCTTTGCGGGTCAAAGAGGTGTCATCTTTGTCAATAAACGCCGCCAAAAGATCATGGTACGAATGATAGACTTAATGGAATGCTCAGATGGGACTCTTAAAATGTTATTTCACCATCTTCAAGAAAAGGCCGAAAAGGATCAATCTAACTTAAGTTAGACTGAGATGGTTGGGCTGATATGAACCATTGAACAGGTCAAAAGGATGTTGCACAGCCGGCGGATTATAAGGAGGTGGTAGATGATGTTTGGTATAAGAAATAGGTCCACTTTGTAATTACTTACTTTCTGCATTTCATTTCAATGTAATAGGCTTTCTCTCCATTTAGGGGGAGATTGTTAATATTAGAAAAATGTAGAAAGTCCATGAAGCCGATGTGGTAGGCGTAGCCTATAAATAGAATATTAGTCCCTTGGGCGTGGTATGACTTGTACGTTTGAGCCATATATGCAATATCCATTTAACGTGAAGTGTGTGCAATTCTCTCTCAATATTCATCTCTCTATTGATTACTTGAAGGTTCATTGTTCATCGATTTTGACCTTTCACTAATCCAGCTAAATTTTTTACTCTTTAATACCGTAAGACCCATGTGTTAGGCTGGTTACTGTTGGATGCATGTAATGAATACATTTTACCTATTTTAGACTGTTATTTTTAGAAAATGTAGGAAAGCCTACTTTATAGGCATGACCTATAAATAGGCCTTAGACCCTTGGCCTTTGTAATGGTTGAAACGCTTGGAACCATATATGAAATATTGATATTCAAAGCAAAAGGTGAAGTGTGTGTTTTCTCTCGATTATCATCTCTCTACACGATCACTTGAAGGTTTTCATCACAGAGTAGACATTTCAATTGGTATCAGAGCCTAACTTGATCTAAGTTGGCTCATGATTGGGTGAATCATCGATTAACAAGCTACATCGAAGAGGTTACTGTTCATAATTTGAAGTAATGAAGTGTTTCGTGGAAACATCTACGGTTTTTGCTTCAAAAGTTCATCAGATTTGATAAGGATGATGGATTCGTTGGAATATTGTTGATCTACAAAGGATTGCGAATTAGAGGATATAAAATTCGAGTGGTTTCTCATTGATTTCTATAAGAATTAAAATTTCAGTCAAGAACACTTGAAGATGATGAAGAACAGCCTAGATCTGGCTTTTTGATCGAGTTGGATTAACATTTCGAAGTTTTTTGTGTTTTACTATTGAGTTCGAGCGGGTTAGTTATTTCAAAGAAGACTTCGAGCTTGGGAGTTGAGAACAGATCCCTAAAAATCCGGAATTTGTTGATCACAGTAGACTTCGAGTGTATGAATCCTCAAAATTTGAAGAAAGCACATTTCGAATTCGAAGCCTTTATACTTCGAGTTCGAAATCAATACTAAAAGTTTCAAGTTCGAATCTCATTTTAGACTACTTCGAGCAGACTTAAATCCCCAAGTAAACTTCGAACTCGAAATTCACTTTCACACCTTGACTTCGAGCGCATTCATTGAGTTACAAATCCACTTTGAAAACAAAACACATTGACTTCGAGCGTGTTAACCATTCCAAATACACTCTGAAAACAAATTTTTAAGACATACCATATTTCGCATTCGAATATTACTTCGAAATCACTTTGCAACATTCCGTCAAAGACCGGATACTATTGTTCCATTCGAAGTCCTCTTCCAAGTTCACTTCGAATTCCTTGGTTAATTCACTTCGAATTCCTTGATCATTCACTTCGAATTCAACACTTTGAACAAATACTCTAAATTCGATGAAACCATCAATACACAACACTCTTCGAAGAAACCATCTTCGAACCCCAATCACCAACTTTTTCAAGTTAACGATCACTTCTAAGATTTCAAGTAATTAAACCAAAATGTCAAGTTCCAACGAGATTTTGGCCATTGGCACAGACTCAAAGCCCCTTGTTCTCTTCCACAATGACTATTTAGTATGGAAAGGGAGGTTTATGGACTTTTTGGAACACAATGAAGTGTATGGTGAGATGATGATTGATTATATTCTCAACGGAGATAAGAAATTCTACATTATCATTGATGCACAACCTGGTAACAACCCTCCAATTCCTGGAGTGGTGAGAGAGAAAACTCATGACGAGTTAAATGCTGTTGAAAAGGAAAGGAAGAAAGCAGATAGGCTTGCTAAGTATTATCTCAAACAAGATTTAACTTCTGAGATGTACATGAAAGTTGACAGTTTAGCAACAGCCAAAGAGATCTAGGACGAGATCAAAAGATAGTTGCAAGGAACTGAGCAAGGAGAACATATAAAACGAACACAATTAGTGAACACATTTCACGAATTTACTGCCAAGGATAACGAACTGTTAATCGACACTTACAGCCGTTTCTACTATCTTCAGAATGAACTCAGAACTAACAAGGTTGAAAGGACGGATTTGGATATCAACTGTGTGTTTCTTCGTGCTCTAGGTCCAGAATGGAAAGAACATGTGAATCTTTACAAACACACCAACCGAAACCTTACAATTGTCACATACCACAATATCTTTATGGACCTTCAACAATACCAGGATGAGGTCTCAAAGTCATCTCCCAGACTTTCTACTGATCCCTTAGCCCTAGTAGCTTCAGAACCATCACCTCGCGAATCCTCCAGAACGCAAAAATACAAACAAGTGGCCTACTCAGAATCTGATGAGTTAGATGGTACGGAAATGGAACAAGTCATAAAGGCCATGTCGTTCATCACAAAGGCATTCAAAAATAGGTATTCCAAAACCAATAATCACCAAAGGTACAATTCTGGGTCCCGAAGACCTGAAAATTTCAAGGTTGCTAAGAAACCTAGGTTTGTAAAAGACTGCCCCCAGAAAAGAAGAAAGATGCTGAGTATTATAAGCAAAAACTCAGGCTGGCAAAAAGAAAAAGTGCAGGAAGAGCCATGATGGTTGATGAAGACCAATTCCTATCAAATACTGATGATAGTGATTTCGATGAGGATGCACAAGCTTAATTTTGCCTGATGGCTGATGTTGAGGATGAGTTCGCTGATGAATAAGCAGAGCCAGAGGCACATTATGACAATACTGATGATGAAGGGCTTGATGCTGAAAATGATGATGATGAGATACACTCTAACTCCTTAACAGGTTATGGTCTAAGCATGGAACATGTTCAGATCATTATGTCACGCATGAAAAAGTAAGAGAAAAAGGTACAAAAATCAAAATCCGATAAAGAAAAACTAAAAGAAATCATAAGAAATCAACAAATAGAAACTTTCCAGGTTGATAAAGAAATTCAAGAACTCAAAACCGAAATCATTGAAAAAGAAAATGAACTACTTGAGCTAACTGCAAACATGAGTACCCAATTACATGACCTCAAAGTAGAAAAGATCAGTGCATAAAATGACACAAAATTTATTTTCAAAGAAAATGGTGAATTGTACTAAAAAATCAAAGAACATGAAGACACACTGATAAAAAGGGGTCAAACAGAACAAACCATTTTTCTCAATAAATCCAAAGAAAGAAAATTCTCAAAATGGACCTATGATGGTCTTGGATTTGAAAACCCTCGAATCAGTGAGAAAGTGACGGACAAACAATTATATGATTTCAACTTAATGAATGATGGCATCACTACCAAAATGGTATTTGTTGGTCAAGAAGAAGAGGTTGTGGAAGAAGATTTTAAAATAAATTCTAAACTAAAATCTGAAATCCCTTTTGACTATTAGGAATTAAATGAATCTATCTTATCGGAGCCCAAAAGCTCAGTAAGACAGATGAGTCTTCTGGTTTCACCTATCCTGATGATCTTAAAAAGCCGCAAGTGGTCCTAGAAGCCAGAGTATATATACCACATATGGTTTTACAAAGGAAACTCGAAACACTTCTAGCTTATTATTTTCAAACTCTCAGCACTCATGATTTAGAAAAGGAAGTTACAGAATCTGAAAAGAGTCATTCATGTCACTGTAAAAAGAAAAGCTTGACATGCACTTCTACTCCATCTACTTCCAAACCAACAAGAAAATATACAAGAGAAGAAAAAGGTAAAACAAAGGTGGAAGATTTATGGACTCCGAGAACACATCACAAATCAACTGAAACCACCAGAAGGCAACCAAATGCCATTCCCAAAGCCAATCTCACACATTCTCCCAAGTACAAATCAAAGTCACCAACAAAGGTTGTCAAAAAGAGCTCAAAATCACTCACAACTAACCACTTTTCAACTGTTTCAGATGTGAGAAGAAAAGACAACAACAAGAAGAGTGTTTGTACAAATGAAAACATAAGAAAGTTTAAACCCAGTGTAGCTAAGCCTTGTTTTAATTTCTCAAAGAAGTGTCATCACATTTCAAATTTTTTCAGTCATTGTATTTCACTTTCAAACAATGAAATGAAAGCAAGTACCTGTTTTTGCACAAGTCATGGATGTTTGCACGGCCACTGTGAATACAAATGTGAATATGATGGACTTCGAAAACAAATGGGAATTCGTGCTTGTGAGAATTGGAGACCACAAGGGTCGAATCAAATAAATGTACCCTTTATTACATCACACGAAATAGTCATTCATCAGTGGGTGACTAAACATGCTTTAAAACTCATGAATTATTGGAACTCTGAAAATAGATTAATCACAATTCAAGAGTTATAAGCATAAAGAATAGGAGGATACAAAGAGTTTTTTAAGGCCTGGAATAATACCGAATACAACACAAGGAAATCTAAATCATCATGTACCAAGTTAACATCATCTAAGGCACTGACAAATTCTTCAAAAACATCCAACTCAAGAGCTAAAATCAACAGGAATCAAGAATCCAAACCACCTACCATAAATCACAAACCTGCTACCACCAAAAAGGCACCTAAATCTCAAACAGTTGCAAAACCCAAAATGATTCAAGTTTGCCAACGAAAAGATGTGGTTCACGTAGTGGACCTCAAGGACACCATCAGTCCACCAATTCCTGAAAGAGGAGAGATTCCTCTAACTGTTGAATCAAAAATTGTTCCTGATCCATTCTGGATTAATACCTCAAAGTTTAACAAAGAAGAACAAAAGATTCAATGGAAAACACAGAAAAGAATACATTGTATTTTTCAAGAGGTTATTGACACCAATGTATCACCTAACACACAAGGACCCATTTCAACATGGGGACCTAAATCTTACATCTTTTCTGTGTGAAGGAACCTAATCTCTGGTGCCTGGACTCAGGCTGCACCAAACATATGACAGGTGACAAGAGTCTTCTCAACAACTTCGTTCCCAATTACTCCGGGAATGTGCGTTTTGGGAATGACAATGTTGCACCAATTCTGGGGTACAGAGTTATAGTAAAGAAGAATATCATAATAAAGGTGGTTTCTTTTGTAGAAGGACTTGGCCAAAATCTGTTTAGCATTAGTCAGTTCTATGACATGGACTTGGAGGTCACTTTCAACAAGAATTCGTGTTTAGTGAAAATAAAAACAGATGATGTGATTCTTGCAGGAACACGGAAGTCTAACTTGTATTTAATTGATCTGAATAACTACAACACAAAGACCTCTATCTATCTACTAAGCAAGGCCTCATCGGACTTAACTTGGCAGTAACTCTCACATCTCAACTTACACAATATCAACAAACTGGTTACTGGAGATCTGGTGAGAGGTCTGCCAAAGTGAAAATTCACCAAAGACCATCTGTGTGCAGACTGTGAAAAGGGGAAGATGAAACGTTCATCTCATAAAGCTAAGCAAGTCTCCAGTACAAAGAAAATAATGGAGGTTCTGCACATGGATCTATGCGGTCCGATGAGAGTCCAAACACGCAATGGGAAGAAGTATATCCTATTCATTGTCGATGATTACTCTAGGTATACATGGGTCAAGTTCTTAAGGTCGAATGATGAAGCAACTCCTACTATCATCAGCTTCATCAAACAACAACAGAACAAGTTTGAACACAGTGTTGGCTCCATTCGAACGGATAATGGAACTGAGTTCAAGAACAAAGTCTTGTCTTACTACATTGACCTAGTGGGGATCTCGCATCAATTCTCTACAGCATTCACTCCACAACAGAATGGAGTGGTGGAACGATGCAACCGAACTCTGGTTGAGGCTGCTCGTACTATGCTCGCTTACTCTGGTCTCCCGCCTTCCTATTGGGCTGAAGCAGTCATCACCGCGTGTTACACATAATCGTTCTTTCATCCATAAGCATTTCATTAAACTCCTTATGAATTGGCAAATGGCATTGTACCTAATATAAAATATCTTCATATATTTGGTAATAGGTGCTTCATACTCAATGAAAAAGATAATCTAGGGAAATTTGAAGCCAAGGCTGATGAAGCAATTTTCCTAGGTTATTCACATGACTCTAAAGCCTAAAGGGTGTTAAGTAAAAGAACTTACTGTGTTATGGAAAGTATAAATGTTACATTCGACGATATGTTGGATGTTACCAAATTTCAAAAAGAAAATGAAGTTGCTTCTAGACAAGTCAGTTAAAGACCAGTACTTTAAAGAAAAAAAAAACAAATACAAATCCTTTTTCATCATAAAACAATTTAGATTTCTTAGTTGATTTCTTACAGTCTAAATCTAATGTTCCTATAACTGGTGAAAGGAATGATGCAGTGTCTCCTGCTACTACTGCAACGGAAGTAGACAACTCGTCTTCATATCCAACCATGGATTCTCCGTCTACGTCAACTATCAATCCAGTTATAGTTTCTCATGAGCCGGTTTATGAGGGTACTCCTGTTTATGATTCAGACCCAATATCAATAGAGGAAGACATTGAACTCACAAACCGTTTAAATGAGTTCTTTCTGTTGGGAATCCATGGGGATCAAAGCACGCAACGGAAGCAACAAAAACACACAAAATGATCCCATGATTTCCCAATGGTGGTGAAAACTTGCAAGAACATGCATGCAACCAAAAACAAACACAAAGAGAAGAAGGTAAGCAAGCCATACCCTTGAAGACTTTGATATTTCTGGAACAACTTCGAAGTGTGGGATGAGCTCTTGAAACAAATGGCTTCAACAACCAAAGAAGTCCACACCAAGCTAAGTCTTCAATCTCTTTGTACTAGCAAACCAAAGAAGCACCAACACATGATGATCTTCTTCTGGAACAGCCCTAGAACCACTTGTGCATAGCTCTTGAACACTTGATCTTGCTCTCTCTCACACTAGAAGAACTCACAAAGTGTATACTTGCACAAATTGACCAAGAGTGTTGAATGAACAAACAATGCCCCTTATAAAGATGTTTCATCTGTTCTTGAGAGTCTAGAGTCGTGCTAATTGGCACCCATTCATTGGACCATAAAGATGGTCCAACCAAATTCAAGTGTCACTTACAATTCTGCCTTCACGACTTCTTCACGGGCTCTCACGGGCCGTGAAGGATAAATGCGCCACGACCGGCCATTAATCCTCCACGAGCCGTGCCGCGCTGTGCAGGAATTGTGAGGGTTGTGTCTTCACGACCTCCTTCACAGGCCGTGTAGAGTCGTGAAACCCAGGACTCGTGGACATGAGCTGCTTCACGACCCGTGGAGCATCCTTCACGGTCGTGAAGCCTAGGTCAACTGGAATTTGACCATTTTGACTCTTTCCTCTTATAGTAGGTTGTCGAGATTGAAACTTGGCGTGTGACCCAATAGGCCCGCGCTTCATTGGCAGTGATGCCGGCCTACGTGTGTCGGTGGGCAGATTCCAACAAACTCCCACTTGCACATGACACACCGTACCCATGGGCACCACAGACAGGGAGCAGCCTCTAGCAAGGCATCCCTGCGCCCAACTAAACACGGGGTATGTCATCCCTGACAAGTACCAAGTTAAACTAAAAGATTTTGACATGGTCCTATAGATAAGTGATCAATTATCTTATTGTTCGCGATATCCAAGTGAACACGAGACATGGTACAAAGTCATTCTCCAATCGTTCACGATTATGTTTCTCGATCAAGATTGGTGGTGACCAAAAAGGTGAGTTGCAACTGATCAACAATCGTTGCAAGCTCGAGCATGGCCATGCATTTTTGGTGTCAGCGCCCAATCATCGAGGGGCCTAGGGATATCTCTCTTTACAGAGGAACAAATTCCTTCGACTACATTGCCTCCAATACAATGGCATTACTTTACCCAAATACCTCCTTTATAATAGCCACTTACGGACTATGTTTGAAAGTAGTCATAATAAAGCAAACCAAAATAGTGAAACACATGCATCTCCGGCCTTAGGATAAAAAATATTATCATCCTCATTTACTCTTGACATGCACCATGAAATAAGATCAGGTGTGGGTCGTCCAATCACTTGAGACTCTTTTCAAGTATAGGCGAAATATTGCGTCCCTTGTATTCAATCCCATTGAACACTATGACCAATCATTTCCCTCGATCTTCGTTCATACTTCCTTCCATGAAGAATGACCGATCGTGGACAGTTTAGAATGTAAAACATTCAAGGAAGTGATAAAACATGCAAAGTTGGAACTCAATAATGATTTAAAGAAAGTATTCGCTACACGCGTATCATTAAATTTCCATTTAATAGTCAATACATTCAAAAATACAATATTGCTAAATGTTCCCAATAACATAGTAATACATCGAATACAATAACCAATATACAACTCAAACCAAGTCACTAGCAAATCTAATCCCGATAGCACGTATGTGGGCATCGTGCTTAGCTTGCGACAACGGTTTAGTGAACAGATCCGCCAAATTGCTATCTGTGTGTACTTTGCTGATGACGATGTCTCCATTTTCGATCACGTCCCGGATAAAATGATATTTCTGCGGAATATGCCTCGTGCGTCGATGAGACCTCGGTTCCTTTGCTAAAGCAACAGCACCCTCGTTGTCACATAAGATCTCAACATGGTCGCTGATGCTTGGAACCACTCCCAGATCAAGCAAAATTTCCTCATCCATACGGCCTCCTTCGCAGCTTCACTGGCCGCAATGTATTCCGACTCGGTAGTGGAATCGGCCATGGTGTCTTGCTTGGAGCTCCTCCAGGATATAGCACCGCCGTTTAATAGGAACACGAACCCCGATTGTGATCGGCAGTCATCCCTATTAGTTTGAAAGCTTGCATTAGTGTAACCCTTTACTCTAAGCTCTTCCTCACCTCCGTACACCAAGAACATCTCCTTAGTCCTCCGAAGACACTTGAGAATGCTCTTCACCGCCGTCCAATGAGCTTCGCCAGGGTTGGTTTGATATCTACTCGTCATGCTCAAGGCACACGATACATTAGGCCTCGTACATAGCATGGCGTACATGATCGAGCCCACAGCCGAAGCATATGGCACTCGCTTCATTACTTCCCGTTCCTCTGGGGAACTTGGGGATTGAGTCTTACTCAATACCAAACCATGTGACATTCGAATGAACTCCTTCTTGGAGTCTTCCATCCTAAACCGCTTTAGGACTTTGTCAACATATGTACTTTGGCTAAGCCCAATAAGCCTCTTGGATCTATCTCTATAGATTTTGATCCCAAGAATATAAGTTGCATCTCCTAGATCCTTCATTGAAAACAATTCCCTAACCAAGTTTTTACACCTTGAAGGGTCGGGACATCGTTCCCAATGAGGAGTAT
Source organism: Dittrichia graveolens (assembly GCA_038502395.1). NCBI lineage: Eukaryota > Viridiplantae > Streptophyta > Magnoliopsida > Asterales > Asteraceae > Dittrichia > Dittrichia graveolens. The sequence continues at coordinate 43,534,721 of JARJIL010000009.1, read as the reverse complement.
GTCATCAACATACAAGACTAGGAACACAACTATGCTCCCAGTAGCCTTGACGTATACGCATGGCTCATCCTTGCTTTTCGAAAAGCCAAACTCTTTGACTTTCTCATCAATGCACAGGTTCCAACTACGCGATGCTTGCTTAAGTCCATAAATGGACTTCTTAAGCTTGCAGACTTTATCCGGATGCTTGGCATGTACAAAACCCCTGGGTTGGGTCATATAGACCTCCTCGCTTAGTGTCCCATTAAGGAACGCGGTTTTTACATCCATTTGCCAAATCACATAATCATGAAATGCGGCAATTGCCATGAGTATTCGATAGACTTCAACATAGCCACCGGGGAAAAGGTTTCATCATAATCTACACCATGAGTTTGCGTGAAACCCTTAGCTACCAGTTGGGCTTAGAAGGTGTCTACCTCTCCATCTATCCCGGTCTTTTTCTTAAAGCCCCACTTGCACCCTACGGGTCTACACCCGAGTACCGGATCTTCCAAATCCCATACTTGGTTATCCGACATAGATTGCATCTCGGACTCCATAACCTCTTTCCACCTAGCGGACTCAAGGCCCACCACGGCGTTCCGATAAGATGATGGTTCATCACGATCCACCACTAGGTCGCAGCCCTCAGACATGAGAAACCCATATCTCTCTGGCTCGTTGCGACACCTACCGGATCTCCTAAGAGGTAAAGGATCCGTGTCAGGTTCTCCAGCAGCGCCGTGCTGAGAATCATCTTGTGAACTAGTGCCATGTTCAGTTTGGTCATTGGAAGGTTCTTGAATCTCTTCAAGATCTACCTTTCTCCCACTAGCGTCTTTGGATAGCATCTCCCTTTCAAGGAAGACGACCCTCTGAGCAACAAATACCTTGTTCTCGGACGGTTTGTAAAACAAATATCCCATAGACATGGCAGGATATCCAATGAACAAACACCTCTCGGCTTGGGGTTCTAACTTGTCCTCCACCTCACGTCTCATGTAGGGAGGACAACCCCAAACCTGTAGATATGAAAGCGATGGAACCTTTCCATGCCACATCTCAAAAGGTGTCTTCTTGACCTTCTTAGCTGGTACGAGGTTAAGGATTCTAACGGCCGTTTCCAATGCATAGCCCCAAAAGCTAATTGGTACATCCGTACGACTCATCATACACCGAACCATATCCAACAATGTCCGGTTCCTCCTCTCGGAGACACCATTTAATTGTGGTGTCCTAGGACGTGTCAATTGCGAAACAATTCCACAATCTTTTAGATAGTCACGGAATTCCGAACTTAGATACTCACCACCACGATCTGATCTGAGCATCTTAATTCGTTTACCCAATTGGTTCTCAACTTCGTTTTTGAAAGTCTTGAAAACCTCAAAGGTTTCCGACTTTTGTCTCACCAAGTAGACATACCCATACCTACTAAAGTCATCGGTAAAGGTTATGAAGTACCTTGAGTTATCCCTAATGAAATGCTTGAACGGACCACACACATCCGTGTGAACGATATCCAACAAGTCTTTGCCCCTCTCACAAACGCCGGTGAAGGGTGTTTTGGTCATTTTGCCCAACAAGCAAGATTCACATACATCATCGGAGGCGCCTTGTCCCTTGGCGCGAAGCCTCTTGAGCTCCTCCGTATACTTGGGGCAACTACGCCGGTAGTGTCCCTTCTCCCCGTAGAAGACGCAGGTGGCCTCTTCCGGTGAGGGGGCTATAGGTGCGGGTTCCTTCCCCTTCGGCTCCGGCGCCGGGAGTGGTTTGGGCTTGGGTGTTGCCACCTTCGCCTTCCCCTTTCCCTTGCCCTTGGAGCTTGAAGCGGGCCGCTTCCTCTTAGCACCACCCTCATGGATGGCTAGGACGGGTGCGGAGGTCGATGGCTTTGCCTTGGCCATGTTAGACTCGGCGGTCTTCAACATGCCGTGCAACTCCATCAAGGACTTGTCCATGTTGTGCATATGGTAGTTCACAATGAACGGACCATATGCTTGAGGCAAAGATTGGAGGATAATATCCGTAGCCAACTCTTTCCCCATTGGAAAGCCCAACCTCTCGAGCTGGTCCACATATTGCTTCATACGAAGCACGTGGGAGCTCACGTTCCCGCCCTCCTGCATCCAGCACACTATAAAGGCCTTGACACACTCGTATAGTTCTTGCCTTGCTTGCTGCTGAAACATTTCCTTTAGCTGCGAGATCCTTTTGCAACTCAGAACTCATGGTCGTCAATATGAGGCAAGTCACCTCATTGGTGTCTTTAAGGCGCTTCTCATAAGCATCCTTAATGTCCCGCGTAGCGGTGGTAGCAGGAGCCTCCGGAAGAGGTTCCTCTAGGACGTACAACTTGTTTTCATGGCGCAAGACAATTCTCAATTGCCTATGCCAATCCATAAAGTTTACGCCTATTAGTTTCTCTTTCTCCAAAAATGGACGGAGTGACATGTGTGTCGTGGTGTTGCTTGTAGATGCCATCTAAAAGAAGGCAAAGCACACAAAAAGGTTAGATCGACATATTTTAATCCTTGTTAAATAATTACCCAATAGTTTAACACTTAAATTTAACAAGGGCTAAGAACCCAACATAACTTAACTACATGACGGGTTTACCGCGGATCACTTCGTGAAGGTATTTAGGCCGGTAAACGCTTTACCAATTGCAATCTGTAATTACAACTCTTAGGCACTTGTGGGATCCATCGGTACTCATAGCACCGGTTTGGCATGTTTGATCCCCTTCCCACACCGATTCCTCAATAAGCCGCTTTGATAACTGGGTATAGGCACGACAATTATCAAGGCGTATTAAATTGGGATTGCAAATCGTCCAACAAGACACACGATGAAGCCCTTGACAATAATTGGCTCATGCTAAGCTCGACAACCAAAGATTTCAAGACGCCACACGCACCTTCCACACAATTCCACATGGAACAACTCGTGCTAGGCTCGAAAATTATCTAATGCTTTATTAGATTCGGGTGGTGTCATCTTTTGGATGGCGTGCGATTTACGTTTTTAAGAAAAACGGGACTTTTGTTTTTCCGGTTAAAAACCTCTTTTCGTTTTGATTAATAAATAAGTGACAAGACACATTTTTCACCAATTGAACATAAACACATTATATTCGTTTGTTAATCATGTGAGCGAGCGGGGTTTGTTAACCGATTAAGGAAAACTATATAGTTTTATTATTTTCAAAAGATTTTCTAGCATGCGAAGATCCTACAACCACGCAAGAAAATAAATAAATAAAACTACAAAACCACGCATACAAAACCGATTTGAGCCAACCTAAGTGTTCCCGGGTGAGCCAACCGAGGAACTAAGTCTACTAAGGACAAGCTATCCAAGACTTCGTGGCGTGCTCCCACCCGATCCCGCGCCTCCGGATCCGAGGTAGCCAAGACGTCTACAAAGACTCCTGTTGGTGCCTCCGCTCTTCTCTTCTCATTACATACATAATTTAAAGAGAAATGGCATGCAAGCCACACAATCCATTCTAAGCTAATATTCAATTACAAAGAATAAATACTTTGGCGTGCAAGCCACAAATAAATAAATTATTACAAACCGGATTAAATAAATTATTACAAACCAAATGTGGTACAAACCACCAAATGAAAGAACAACAAATAAAGTAACCAAACAACCACAAAAAGGTCTAGGCTCAAACCGGTGCTCACAAAAACGAAACAACCACAAAACATGGTGTGCCACACCAAACCATGCACAAAACAATATCCCAATTAAGTTTATTCAAAAACTAAAGGCACAAGAATAAACCTTGTACATATGCATTAGGATTCCAAACACTTTGAAATCCATATTCATATATACACAATTTACATGTATGCATGTGTGCATTTCATGCCAAAACCACCCAATACATACATATAAAAGAATTAGGATATTATGGGGCTTAATCTACAAGGCTAGACAGCCTAAAATGATTCTGGAAACACCAAAATCATATGCCAAAATCCATATCAAGTTTTCTTTTTCAAAAAGGCCAAAAACAACCTGTTCACGACGCCTTCACGAGCTACTGCTCTTCACGGGCCCACACGGGACGTGAAGGCAGTACGCTCAACGACTCGTGAAACAAATTAAAAACCTTTCACGACCACCACCCCACGAGACTGGTCGTGTGGCCTTCATGACTCGTGAAGCAAGCTCCACGGCCCGTGAAGACCATCTGGACAGAATGTCCAAAATGGAAAATATGGATTTTCAAGCCACAAAGGTGCATGCATCTTACAAGTATGGCTCTGATACCACTGTTGGGAATCCATGGGGATCAAAGCACGCAACGGAAGCAACAAAAACACACAAAATCATCCCATGATTTCCCAATGGTGGTGAAAACTTGCAAGAACATGCATGCAACCAAAAACAAACACAAAGAGAAGAAGGTAAGCAAGCCATACCCTTGAAGACTTTGATATTTCTGGAACAACTTCGAAGCGTGGGATGAGCTCTTGAAACAAATGGCCTCAAGTACCAAAGAAGTCCACACCAAGCTAAGTCTTCAATCTCTTTGTACTAGGAAAACAAAGAAGCACCAACACTTGATGATCTTCTTCTAGAACAGCCCTAGAACCACTTGTGCACAGCCCTTGAACACTTGATCTTGCTCTCTCTCACACTAGAAGAACTCACAAAATGTATACTTGCACAAATTGACCAAGAGTGTTGAATGAACAAACAATGCCCCTTATAAAGAGGTTTCATCTGTTCTTGAGAGTCCAGAGTCGTGCTAATTGGCACCCATTCATTGGACCAACAAGATGGTCCAACCAAATTCAAGTGTCACTTAGAATTCTGCCTTCACGACTTCATCACTGGCTCTCACGGGCCATGAAGGATAAATGCGCCACGACCGGCCATTAATCCTCCACGAGCCGTGCCGCGCTGTGCTAGAATCGTGAGGGTTGTGTCTTCACGACCTCCTTCACGGGCCGTGTAGGGTCGTGAAGCCCTAGGGTTTCACGAACCATGCGGCCCACGACAGGACTCGTGGACACGAGCTGCTTCACGACCCGTGGATCATCCTTCACGGTCGTGAAGCCTAGGTCAACTGGAATTTGATCATTTTGACTCTTTCCTCTTATAGTAGGCTGTCGAGATTGAAACTTGGCGTGTGACCCAATAGGCCCGCGCTTCATTGGCAGTGATGCCGGCCTACGTGTGTCGGTGGGCTGATTCCAACACTTTCCTCCAATCCAAAACTCCCGATGAATAAGATGGACACAATCCCATCCCGAATCTCAAATTATAGGAAATGTTCAAGATGGGGTAAGGACTCGTTCTACAACGGCAAATGAGTGCCTTTATTCCAAATGGACGTCAAGACAGCATTCTTAAATGGTATCCTCAAGGAGGAGGTTTATGTGTCTCAGTAAGAAGGCTTCGTCAATCCCAATTTCCCACAAACATGTTTATATTCTATACAAAGCCTTATATGGACTAAAACAAGCCCCAAGAGCTTGGTATGATGTCCTGTCTGAATATTTGTTGAGTGAGGGATACATCAAAGGAAAAACCGACACCACCTTATTCACAAAAGCCAAAGGAAAGGATTTAATTTTAGTACAAACTTATGTGGATGACATCATTTTTGGTTCTACAAACCTGAAGTACAGTGATGAGTTTGCACATACTATGCAAAATCGTTTTCAAATGAGTATGATGGGGGAGATGAATTTCTTTCTCGGATTACAAGTGAAACAGCCGAGTCATGGCATTTTCATTAGTCAATCTGTGACATTCGGCAACAAATTTCCGAGGTTAGCCATTAGAAATTCCAATTTTAAGCCTAGTATGACTAAAAGTAGTATTTATGACATAAATACATCCATAATAATATTAGATTTCGTAGAAATCCCGCCTATATGGTTAGAACCTTCCCGAGCTCGAAAAATCGAATTATTAAAAGTCAAGAATTACAAATCATATACAATATTAATAATAATAACAATAAAAATAATTAAATACATCATAATAAATATAAATAAGTTAAAATATAAAACATATATATATATAAACTCATCAAAATAATTAAAACTTTGTTAATTAAAAGATTTAAACAAAATCACCATTTATACAAATTTATTTAAACTAATTACATATAATTTATAAAAAATAAAAAATAAAAGAAACCCCCCATCTCTTTTCTCTTGCCTCCTTCTCTTCCCAAGAATCACCACTTGATCTCCCCCATGCTCTATATAAGCCCTCTACTACTCTTCATCATTTCCTTCACCACCACACTTCATCTCTTCTCTTTTCTCTCTTCTTCTTTCACCAACAAAAATCTCCCAAGAACATTCAAGTCTTGATCATCTCTTGAAGATCAAACACAAAATCAAAGAAAAGAGTTGGTAAGATGATCATAAAACACTCATCTCTACTCTTCTACCTTTCTTCTTTTCTTCTTTCTTCTTTCTTTTATTTATTTTCTTTGTTGTTCATCTTATTTCATTTATATATATCTATAATCATGTAAATATAAACATCCTACCAATGTTGTAAGGAGCACATGAAATGTGCATCATCCTACCATTGTTGTATGGAACTTAATCAACTAAAAATCAAGAAAATAAGACTTTGATCATGCATGTGTTTCATCTCAACAAATGTTGTAAGGAACACATAAAATGTGTATCATCCTACCATTGTTGTAAGAACACATGGATTATCAAAGCTTATACTCATACAATATGATTAATCATGAATATAAACATGCCATATTAAAGTTATGACCCATAAGCAAAAAGAATAACATTCTGGCAGATTCTGATGCTAGAACTCTCCACTTGTTTTTGTTATATCTGGAGTTCTAGGTATCAAAATCAGTTGATTCTTTTTGCTAATCTTGGTTTAAAGTGTTACCTTTCATTTAAACCTAGATTCACTAATTTTCATGAACGTTTGATCCTTCAAACATATTTAAAAAGACCCATATGTTGAATCTGGAAATCTGGCAGATTTAGAAGGGTACACTTTAAACGCGTGTAACTTACTCATTCTTGGGTCAAAGTACGTCTAGTTTTTTTTAAAAGTTTAATCTTTGAGTCGTGATTATTTCCAAGTTTGAATCATGTAGAAACGAGGTCGTATGAGCCCTAAACAGACGATTTAGTAACAACATGTCATCCAGACCCTGATCAGTGGACACCCTATACACTTTTAATTATTAAAAATAATAAAAATGGATTATAAATTCCTATATTTTTACTGGACATTCTAGAAACATGTATTAAGATTATATTAAAATATCAAACCTTAATATGAATCCTAAAATACAGTTTTTAATTTTTAAAGTTCAACTTAAAGAACTGAAAGTTTCAGTGAACACTTATGATTTATGGAAAAATAGAGACAACCTTTAACTATTTAATAAATAAGTTAACAATAAATATATAATACAAAATAATAAATAAAATAAGTCTAATAGAGCTACATACCTCTTATATTAGGAAAGGAGCTTCGGTAGGAACAAGAAATTCTTACGAGTGAACACCTTTGCATACCGAGTGAGTATCATAGCCCCTTTTTACCGTATTTCATATTATTTTTGGGGTGAAAGCATGTGTATATATTTCATGAAAAGTTTATTGCCTATCTTCTTATTTATTTCAAATATTATTTTCAGCACTTATAGTATTATTCTTTGATGTGCTTGGGTGATCGTTGTAAGGCCCTTTCGTTGGACATTATTCCTTAACTCCGCTAGTGAGCCGATGGTATTTGTAAGTAGCGCTATTTGGAGATTCCGACGTCTCCCATTTATGGTTGACGAACTATAGATGTACTTTACCACTACTAACGTCATTTAATATAGGCGTTAGGTTTATCATGGGCAATTGGTTGTCGGCTAGGTTGGATAATGGCTCAAGCAATAATCATCATAGTCTATTACTACCATGTGCAACGTATTGGGCAATATAATACATCTTCTATCATTATTTCATACTTGGATTTTATCCAAAAACTTCCATCAATTATTTAAACTTTTCTCATTTAAAAGATATTTTATGCATATATTAAAAACCTATGAACTCACCAACTCTAGTAGTTGACCCTTTTCTTTTACCCGTGCTTTCAGGTGTTCGTCGTTAGGTACCTTATGCATACAAACATGATGTGTGGCATCTTCATCTTCATCGTCACGTTTTATAAAAACAATATCTATTTTATTTTCGCATCGTACAAGACAATGTCATTTAATTTTTATTCGATTATGTAACTTTTATTTATGTTTTACTTGAACTACTTATTTTTGTTAAGTCAATATAATGGTTATTGTCTGTTTACCTTGTGCGATGATATCTTGTGCTGTGACACCTCGTGTTTCCGCTTTAGCGGGGTGTGACACAATCCAAGTACATTAATGACTTGTTGAAGAAGTATGACATGCTCTGTTGTTCTTCACTATCTACCCCCATGTCTTACAAAACTAAATTGTCTGCTGATCTTGAGGGAAAAACAGATGATTTAAACACATATCGGGGTATGATTGGCTCATTACTGTATCTGACGGCTAGTAGACTAGATATAATGTTCTCTACATGCTTATCTGCTAGATTTCAGGCTAATCCAAAGGAATCACATCTGCTAGCAGTCAAAAGAATATTCAAGTATCTCAAGGGTACTCCTGATCTAGGTCTATGGTATCCAAAGGTTTCTAGTCTACAAATATATGCCTATTTAGATGACGACTATGCTGGTTGCATGCTTGATAGAAAGAGCACATCTGACAGTGCACACTTTTTTGGTGATAGGTTAGTGTGTTGGGCTTCTAAGAAATAAAATTGTGTCTCTACTTCAACTGCTGAGGCTGAATATGTTGCTGCTGCAATGTGCTGCTCTCAAAGTTTGTGGGTTAGGACTCAGCTTTCTGACTTTGGCCTACACTATGAAAAGATACCTTTACTGTGTGATTCACAATCTGCCATTGCCATCTCATGCAATCCAATCCACCACTCAAAGACCAAACACATTGACATACGGTATAATTAAATTAAAGATAATGTGGAAAAAGGTCTGATAGAACTTCAATATGTCAAGACTGATGATAAAAACTGGCTGATCTGTTTACAAAACCATTAGACGAATCTCGTTTTAATAAGTTAGTATCCAAATTGGGTATGTTGAATTATAAAGTCTGAATATCAGTCATTTGTTTTGAGTAGGTAGTTCACTTTGTTTGTTCATGTTGCAGATACAAGAAAGCACAATTCGAGGGGGAGTGTCAATCATCCGATACAAGAAAATAATTAAAACATCTCAAAAATCAAAGAAAATACGAAAAACATTCACAAAATAGAGAAAATACCAAAAACATTTGCAAAATTCAAGAAAAATAAAAAATATGTGTTTTTATTTCTTTCAAAATTGAAAAATACAAAAATATTTTATTCACTTCGAATTCGAACTTCCAATTCATTCATGTTTAATATACTTCGCATTTGAGGTCAATTGACCTCGCATGCGAAGCATACCATGGAAAGTTTACTTCGAGCGCCTTATTAGGATTTAATTCGAAGTCAGTGTACTTTGAATACGAAATCATTAATTCAAAGTTCACTTCGAGCAGGTTTACTAGCATCAATTCGAAGCTAGTAGACTTCAAACTCTGAACAGTGTATTTTCAATAACCTTCGAGCACACATGAATAGTCCATTGAATGAAACCAAAATAAACTCACTTCGAGTTCGAAGCCTTCACACTTCGAATTCGAAGGCTTTGGACTTCAAGCTCAATAGTTGTCCTCTAGACCACTTTTAGCGCGTTTTTTCACCTTCGAAGTCTTCACACTTCGAACTCGAAGCCTCTTGGACTTCGAACGCAACAGTGGTTGTCAAGACCAGTTCGAGCGCGTTTTTACCTCTCGAATCCTTTGGACTTCGAGCGTGTAACTTTCGAATAGTTACCGATGCAACTATTTCTATAAATAGGTGGTATTTCTTAGAGTATTTTTTTACGCTTCCTATCTTTCAAACTTACGAGAATTACCGGTTACGTATTTTTGTGAATCTTATTCAAAGTTGCTGCCAAAATTTCGATTTTTAAGATAAACTTGTTTACATACTAAAGGTATACATCAAATAAGTAACATATCTTGTTTAAATGCACAAAAACAAGGCTTGCACTGTATAACTCGGAAGTCACCTTTTAAAACTTCATAGGCTTTGTTCGACAATCAAACGATGATGCTTATGTAAATGTGGTTTGCGATGGGGCTTAGGAACACAAGAACAAGGTTTTTATCAAAGAAAAACTCACAAAATTTGAAATGTGTTCTTAGTGTTCTTGGAGTTGTTGAAGATTGGGCTTGATTTCATTTTTGGCCTAGATCCTCATGTTATGGATCAAAAAAGAAAAATTTCAGTGTTTTAAAAGTGTTTAGATACATGTATTCATTGTAAAACATGTGTCAAAACACGTTTTTGCTCATCAAATATACCACTTCATCAAAGGACTTTTAGGTGTTATACAATTTTTATACGGAGTTGACCACTTTTTCAAAGTTTGATTCTAAATGAATATTTTGAAGTCAACAAATGTCAAAGTGCTTCACACTTGAATGTTTAGACTTTACAAGTCAATACATTTCATTGATTTATTCGTCAAAGTTCAGATTTCTAACCTATTGGCTATTCTTACAGGATTAATCATGGCTATGGATGATGAATCTGTCTCATATCGTTCTTCGACAGCTAGCCAATCCCATAACCCTGACGATCAACTCCTTCCCCGAAACCAATTTCTTTTTTGTGGTAACCCGTGATAATAACCACTTCATAAACCTTGATAATTTCCGAACCCTAACTTTCCCATCATCACCGAAATACTACATGTCCACCCATTAAACCATGCTCTCTCCTTTGATCCATCTACTTCTGGAACTCATGTTCCTGAATTATATGTGCAACAGTTCTGGCACACAGTCCATACGCATACAAATCCCTACTCTAGTTACGTGTCTATTCGTGGTGACGTACACCACTTCACCGTTAACATCACCATAATCCGACTCAGGAAAATCCTTCGGCTCCCCACTGCCAGAAGCAGGCCTCCTCTCCTTGACTTTCAGGAGATGCCTGATGAGACTACTGCCCTTGCAGGCATTCAAGCTATAGGTTATATTGGGGACTTACCGCTTCGTTCCCACTTCAAAAGAGCAAACCTTTACCCCATGTTCTATACTTTCCTCACCATTCTCCAACGTTGCGTCACCCCTAAACACACTAGCTACGAATACCCCAACTCCAATCAAATCAAACTCATCTATGCTGCCGCTAATCACCTACATATCGATTATGCCACTTAATCTTTCTTGATCTTGTGCAGCAGGTAGAGGGCAATCTTTCTGATCTTAAAAGAGCAAAGGGCAAATTTCTACCATATCAAAGACTTTTGCCAATGATGGTCCAATTTGCCATGGACAGAAATGAGGAGATACCTCAGACGCCAATTCATGATGCTATCCGGCCAAAACAATTCATGTATGTGAAAGTTCTTACAACTGATAATCCTATTCAACCGCAACCATTTCCGGTTTCTTTGCTGGATCTTTGTGCACAGAATGAAATTGTGAGATTATATAGGCAGAGTGTAGGACTAGGCCCTATGGAGCAACCAGAGCCGGGTGCACCTATCCCAGGGCCAGTAGCTCCAAGAGAGGATATAGTGCATAGGCCTCAGTCTTCTACGGGGGAAGCTGAGAGGGAAGTGTTGTGAGAGAAAAGCGTTGAGATAGGTGGTGAAGAGGATGAAGATGAAACACATAGTGAGGGAGGGCGGAGTATGACCCTTCGCAGATCCAAGCTATGATTGCTTCATTTTCTGATGTACTACCCGACCAAATGCCGATATCTCCTGTGCCTGACTTAAATGCTGGTTCAGTAGCCCCTGACTTTGAAACCGATACATTTGCTCTGACCAGGTATACCCTAGGAGCAGCATCACAGGTCTTCGGAAACACTACACAGCAAAAGGCTAAAATTCCTGTGGTGACTGTAGAAGAGGATTTGAGCTTCTCTGATTTATTCCCAAATTTACCCGAGGCCTTTGACTCTGAAACGGAATTCATATATGGCTATCAACCGGGTCCTCTTGATGAAGCAAGTGCAAGTCATGAATTTGATCCTGATATGGAAGAGGAAGAGAAAGAGGAAGAGGAAGAGATAGAGGTAGGAGAGAGTAGTGAGAAAAGAACAATCAAATGTTGAGGGTCCCCCAAGCCCAAAAAGCCGGGAAGCTACACATGCCATCGGGGCTGACATTGTCAGCTCTGGTGTGGAAACAGCCACTATCATACCAACAGTGCACATTCACCCCACCAGCCACTCAAGTGTCTCTCAACACACGCTTGCTTCATTCCACGGAGAATTTGCACATAGTCTACCGGCCTCTCATTCGGAGATGGTTGGTATTGAAACTAGAGGTCCGCATCTCCCGACCTCGCCCGTCTCTTCTATACACATCGATATACCGCATATACATGCGTTTCTTTCTAGACACCAATCCACCTTTGCACAGTTAACGACGTTATTTAATAGACAACAGTCCAGAACACCTGTAGGTGGCACTACTGAAGGTGCCATTCGAGGATCAGGTGGAAATCTCGGCGGAGTGTACACCACTACAACTCCGTATGTGAGTAGCTCCGTCTCTGTGGCAGAGACTTCAATGAGTACTTAGAGTGAGTCTCGGTTTGTCACAAAAGAAGAATTGTAGGAGTCTCTAATCCCAATCACCGAGAGCCTAGCCGACATCAAACAAACTCTTGCTTCTTTAAAATCCAAAGTTGATGATGGCTCGAGCTTATCTACAGATACATTAAAATCCCTGCTATATGCCCATTTGTTGGAAAAAGCTCCAGACCGTGAACAAAATCTAAATCTCCTTCAAACCCTTCAAAATGAACAAACTTATAAGGTTAGGAACCTCAATGAATTCAAAGAAACTGTAATGAACTCAATGGTGGATCTGGGTAATTTGGTCTTTCAAAAGCTGGATTATGTGGAAAACAAGCTGACATCACTTGAATCTACTTGCAAATCCCAAGCTGCTGGGTTAAAGCGAAGGCGTGATGACGATGATCCCGATCATGATCGTCACGAGGGGGAGAAAAGACCGCACATTTTGACCTTTACCCCTTTGACAGAACGATTAGCAACCGCAATGGGGATCGGGGCAGAATCACAACAACAACAACAACAACAACAACAACCGCAACAACAACAAAAACAAAAACAACATCAGCAGCAGCAACAACAACAAGTAACTGAGCCGGAACCTGACATCCCAGTGTTTGAATTCGAAACTGAAACTGCTGATATTGGTGAAAGGGATGAGTCGGATGAATTGATGAAACAAATTGAGGGGTTCTCTTTTGCAAAATTACCTGAATGAACCGAGGAAGTCCAGATTGTGGACAGGTTTGAGGAAATGCCGGTGCCAATTGTTTAAAAGCAAGCTTCTTCAAAGGTTGCAAAGCCTGCAAGGGAATTGGTCACCAAAAGGCAGATGGAGTAGGTTATAAGAAAGCTAGATCTGACAAGAGTCCTCCGAGAGTCAGTGAGGAGGTACATCAACTTTTCCCTCAAGAATCAAAGAAATTCCATGTGTCAGCTGCTGATATCCTGAAGAAAAATCTTGAAGCTGAGCAGGCACAACAAACTTCTACAATCATCATCTTAATGGCCTATCCCTCAGAATGTCCAACCAGCTCGTCTAATTCCAACATCGTCAAACCCAGACCTAGATCGACACAATATGTTCACAAGGGATGCAATGAAAAGCCCTATATGGGGCAAATATGGTGTGAACGCTGCTTACCTTGAGGATCGGATCCCTACTATCTATGCTTCGAAAATCAGAGACAAGACTCCTCCTGAACTGAGAGGTCTTGATGATGCTCAAAGGAGACGATACACTCATATCTTCAATTAATACAAATCACCGAGGGAGAAGATTGTGTCAGAGTACCCCATCAGCAAAGTACTTCGAGTCACCATGCAAAAATCTCTAAGGTACAGATTTGCTGTTTATGATGTTAAAAGAGCAGATGGTCAGAAAATCTCTCTCAATGAAGCTGACTTCAGTCATGTCAAGCTACATGACATTAAGTTCATATACGAGGAGTTTTCCACAAAGATCAACAAGTCCTACATGATCAGCTCTGATGAAATATATGAGGAGATTCATAGAGTTTATCCAAGAGCACGATCTACAACTAGGCACCGAGAGTATTCAACTCGAGGTGAATCTGCTCAGACCAGTGCAACATCATCCTGATCTACAAACCCTAGAAGAGCTTACGGTTATTGATGAAAATCATTCAAGCTTTGCAGGTCAAAGAGGTGTCATCTTTGTCAACCAACGCCGCTGAAAGATCTTGGTTCGGATGGTAGACTTGATGGCATACTCAGATGGGACTCTGAAACTATTATTCCACCGTCTACAAGAAAAAGGCTGAAAGAGATCAATCTGTATTAAGTGAGACGGAAAGGGCTGGGCTTATACGAACAATAGAACAAATCAAAAGGACACTAGAAATATGTCGGATTATTCGGAGATGGCAGATGATGTTCGGAATAAGAAATAGGTCTATAATGTAATTAAATTACTTTCTGCATTTCTTTCCTTGTAATAGGCTTTCTCTCCATTTAGGGGGAGATTGTTATTTTTAGAAAATGTACGAAAGCCTACTTTATAGGCGTGGCCTATAAATAGGCCTTAGGTCCTTGGCCTTTGTAATGGTTGAAACGCTTGGAACCATATATGAAATAATGATATTCAAAGCAAAAGGTGAAGCGTGTGTTTTCTATCGATTATCATCTCTCTACACGATCACTTGAAGGTTTTCATCACAGATTAGACTCTCTAAATGATTTATGGTATTAATTATGGTCATTTTATTAAAAAAAATTGGGGCATTGCATAATGGTAATAATAATAATTGAAGGCTTGTACAAGAAATACAATCATGTTACTTCGTATAATAATAACATGTTTCTTCTGTCACGTCAGACCTCCACATCATGTGGATTATTTAATACCTTTTATTGATATTTAATATTTTTTATTTGTTAAATCAACTCGTGTATCACATGGACATCTAATTTAGTTATAATTAATAAAAGATTCACTCAAATACACACGTATGTGAGGAATGCCGTATACCAGTTGTGAAGATACTTTGTAAGTTTCACAATTTTGAAGAATGTCATCTTTCACTTCTTATATTGACCATAGATTGGGATCTTTCCCGTACATGGGATTTGAACCCGTACGATTCTCTGTTTGCACCTAGATTGGGATCTTTCCAATTACATTGTTTCTTTATAAATTGGTCATATTCAAAGACTTATCATTAGTTATCTCTACCTCTAATGATGTTTATACTCTCTATTGGTGTCTGCATACTAATACACGTAAGCCAGTATCACTAACAATGAAACGCAGTCCTATAAGATCACATGCCATGTTTCGAACCCCGCATGCACACTAAAGGAGAAATAGGTCATAATTGGTTTGGCTCGGGCTTCACAACCATGAAGGATGCGCCACAGGTCGTGAAGCACAATGTCCTCATAAATTCTCTCTTGCCATCACACATCGTGATACCTTAGGGTTTCACAGCCCGTGATGTAGTCTTGACGGGTCATGAAGGACGAAGCTGAAGTGTCACTTGTATTTTATTGGACCATTTTATGATCCAATCAGAATACAAGATTTGGCTAGCCATATGGAGTCTAGGGGCATGTTATGTCTATAAATGGATCCTCATAACCACCTTGCACTACTCTCGGACAAATGTTGCTCTTGCTTTAATAAACCACTTATGCTCTAGTAAGATAAGAGAAGGTTTTGAGGTTGAGCAATAGTTAGGTCATGAGAGTGTGGGTGTTTCCAAGAAAGTACAAGGTGTTACGAGCTTGCAAGGAGGTGCTAGTACACCAAATGTGATTTTTTCTTGGTGTGGACTTGCACATAGGATTGGAGAGCCACTTGTTCGCCACATTCATACGATTCACGATTCTTCCATAGGGTATATTTCTATTCCCTTGTGTTTTATCTTGTTGCATGGTGAACTTGTAGAGTATCACCACCATTTGAGCATACTTTGGGTTCGTTTTTATATTACGTTTTTCTTGTGCTTCCGATGCGTGCTTGTTCCTTGGTATTCTCCAATAGTGGTATCAGAGCCACCTCTGCACGCACATTCTTGGCAATGATAATGCATAGCTACAAGGATTGTTCAAATTTGTGCCTTGAGTGCTTACATAGGTTTTTGGGAACAATCTTAATTAGAACATATTAGCATGGATTGGTGTAGCACACCATGCTTGTATTTGTGTTTCTATGTGATTTGGTGTATCCAGTAATATAGAGCCCATTAGAGACCTATGTGATGTGTGTTTGGTTGTTCGTTTATTTATACATTCATTTGGTGGCTAAATGCCACATTAGTTTGTAATAATAAATTTAATTCACTTTGTAAATTTGTAATTTATTGCGGTTTGCATGCCGTTGGTTTTCTTTGTAATTGTTATTAGCTTAGAATAGCAATTGTGATTTGCACAGCGTTTCTTTTCAAATTGTGTATATATTTTGGAAATGAAGACTGAAGACAACTATATTTCCTAAACTAGAATTAAGATGTGATACTCACAAAGATGAAAGAAATCTAAGTGTACAAATAGTATAAAGTAAATCGAACACACAAGAATATCAAAGTAAGATTATGTTAATAACCAAACTTCAACTCACTTAATAACAGACTTGAGTGCAAAGAACAAACTTCAATTTTAGAGCTTACTAAAATTGACTGGCGTACTAACAACTACTCTTCTCTAATAGATGAGAAGAGTATTTATAAGTAATTCAAACTAACCTTGACCATCTAAAAAGATTACACGTGTACTCATCTACATAAAAGAAGGCTAACAATAACTAACGGACTTGAAAAAGATGCGGACCAAATCCTGAAATGCTTGCCTTCCATAATAAGGCAAAGATAGTGATAGTAGTGATTTTGGCTTGTTTTACGGAGAACAGTTGTTCAGTGAAGACAAACTTCAGAACAACTTCAATCTTCAGTTCAGTAGAACAGTTTTCTCCTTAGTGAGCTATCTTTAGTGGCTTGTAAATAAAAGCTTTGTCAGATGCTTTCTTCGAAGAGCACCTTGACTGATGTAATATGTACAAATAAGTGACCAACAATCTCCCCTATTTGTTTATAGTCCATCAATTTATTACAATTAAATAAACAAATAATAACTAAACTATATACATGAAAAGAATAAAAAAATCCTAATTAATGTCTGGCTTGAACACATCAGGAAGGGGTTCAGTATGTGTTTTTAACAAAACATATCTCATGTATTCATCAACGATATCTTTTACTGCTAGATCTTTGTAGTCCAAGAAGTATTGTAGTGATTTTAGATGCAAGAAGTTTGCTTGAGGAAACTCTGAAATTCTCTGAAATCTCATATCATCAAGAAAGAAAAATCCTCAAGGATTGGAGATCACTTTACTGGCTTCAGGTATATGACCTTTGGGTAATGAGGTGTCTATGCCTTTACAATTTGGAAATTCTCCAGTGGCTATAAGCTTCATAATATGTTCATGAGACTTTTTGAATGTCAGTCTCTTTCTCTTATTTAGCATAGCCTATGCTTTAGTTGGTTTGGATTTTGAACAGAGTTTTAAGTTTTAGAGTGCCTACCTTTCGTTCAATGACTGTAGAAATGCATGATGCTTGACATTTCTTTCTGAACTTTATCAACATCATCAATTATCTTCAGTCTTGACAAACAACTCATGATTTCAGACTATTCAGTGTAGCTACACTTTAAGTCAATCTGACGAATTACATGTTCGTAATAGAGTGGATCGCCTTTTCTTTGTAGGTTTAGAAGAATATTGTTATTTTCTTTCTTCAACCTTACTAATGTGATGCATTGTGACATTCGGCAACAAATTTCCCAGGTTAGCCATTAAAAATTCTAATTTTAAGCCTAGCATGACTAAAAATAGTAATCATGACTTAAATACATCCATAATAATATTAGAATTCGTAGAAATCCCGCCTATATGGTTAGAACCTTCCGGAGCTCGAAAAATCGAATTATTACGAGTCAAGAATTACAAATCAGGTACAATAATAAAAATAATATCAATTAAAATAATTAAATAAATTATGATAAAAATAAATAAGTTAAAATATAAAACATACAAAAATAAACTCATAAAAGTAATAAAAACTTTGTAATTAAAAGATTTAAACAAAATCAACAATTATACAAAATTCAATTTAAACCAATTACACTTAATAATTCAAAAAAAAAAATAAAAGAAACCCCCCCCCCCCATGAGGCCGGCTACCCTAACCCCCCACCCCCCCTCAAATTCTCTTGCTTCCTTCTCTTCCCAAGAACCACCACTTGATCTCCCCCATGCTCTATATAAGCCTCCTACTACTCCTTATCATTTCCTTTACCACCACACTCCATCTCTTCTCTTTTCTCTCTTCTTCTTTCACCAACAAAAATCTCCCAAGAACATCCAAGTGTTGATCATCTTTTGAAGATCCAACACTAAATCAAAGAAAAGAGTTGGTAAGATGATCATAAAACACTCATCTCTACTCTTCTACCTTTCTTCTTTTCTTCTTTTTTCTTTCTTTTATTTATTTTCTTTGTTGTTCATCTTATTTCCTTTATAAATATATATATAATCATGTAAATATAAACATCCTACCAATGTTGTAAGGAGCACATGAAATGTGCATCATCCTACCGTTGTTGTATGGAACTTAATCAACTAAAAATCAAGAAAATAAGACTTTGATCATGCATGTGTTTCATCTAAACAAATGTTGTAAGGAACACATAAAATGTTTATCATCCTACCATTGTTGTAAGAACACATGGATTATCAAAGCTTATACTCATACAATATGATTATTCATGAATATAAACATGTTATATTAAAGTTATGACCCATAAGCAAAAAGAATCACAATTCTGGCAGAATCTGATGTTAGAACTCCTCACTTGTTTTTGTTATATCTGGAGTTCTAGGTATCAAAATCAGTTGATTCTTTTTGCTAATCTTAGTTTAAAGTGTTACCTTTCATTTAAACCTGGATTCACTAATTTTCATGAACGTTGGATCCTTCAAACATATTTAAAAAGACCCATATGTTGAATCTGGAAATCTGGCAGATTTAGAAGGGTACACTTTAAACGCGTGTAACTTACTCATTCTTGGGTCAAAATACGTCTAGTTTTTTTTAAAAGTTTAATCTTTGAGTCGTGGTTATTTCCCAGTTTGAATAATGTAAAAAGGAGGTCGTATGAGCCCTAAACAGACGTTTTAGTAACAACATGTCATCCAGGCACTGATCAGTGGACATCCTATACACTTTTAATTATTAAAAATACCAAACATGGATTATAACTTCCTATATTTTTACTGGACATTCTAGAAACATATAGCAAGATTATATTAAAATATCAAGCCTTAATATGACTCCTAAATTACAGTTTTTAATTTTTAAAGTTCAACTCAAAGAACTGAAAATTTCAGTGAACATTTATGAATAATGGAAAAATAGAGACAACCTTTAACTATTTAAATAAATAAGTTAACCACAAATAAATAATACAAAATAATAAATAAAATAAGTCTAATAGAGCTACATACCTTTTATATTAGGAAAGGAGCTTCGGTAGGAACAAGAAATCCTTACAAGAAAACACCTTTGCATACCGAGTGAGTATCATAGCCCCTTTTTACCGTATTTCATATTATTTTGGGGTGAAAGCATGTGTATACGTTTCATGAAAAGTTTATTGAATATCTTCTTATTTATTTCAAATATTATTTTGAGCACTTATGGTATTATTCTTTGATGTGCTTGGGTGATCGTTGTAAGGCCCTTTCGTTGGACATTATTCCTTAACTCCGCTAGTGAGCCGATGGTATTTGTAAGTAGCGCTATTTGGAGATTCCGACGTCTCCCATTTATGGTTGACGAACTATAGATGTACTTTACCACTACTAACGTCATTTAATATAGGCGTTAGGTTTATCATGGGCAATTGGTTGTCGGCTAGGTTGGATAATGGCTCAAGCAACAATCATCATAGTCTATTACTACCATGTGCAACGTATTGGGCAATATAATACATCTTCTATCATTATCTCATACTTGGATTTTTATCCAAAAACTTCCATCAATTATTTAAACTTTTCTCATTTAAAAGATGTTTTGTGCATACATTAAAACCTATGAACTCACCAACTCTAGTAGTTGACCCTTTTCTTTTACCCGTGCTTTCAGGTGACCGCCGTTAGGTACCTTATCCTTGCAAACATGATGTGTGGCATCTTCATCTTCATCGTCACATTTTATATAAACATTATCTATTTCATTTACGCATCGTACAAGACAATGTCTTTAAATATTATTCGGATATGTAACCTTTATTTATGTTTCATCCGAACTACATATTTTGTTAATTTAATCTAATGGTTATTATCTATTTACCTTGTGCGATGATATCTTGTGCTGTGACACCTCGTGTTTCCGCTTTAGCGGGGTGTGACATGCGTTCAGGATGAAACCTTTTATTCCTCATAGTAAGCCATTCTTCTTGCTTCTTCTCCACCAATTGTTTCTTTTTTAGTTCTTTTTTCTTTTTCAGCTCTTATTTCCTCTTGTAATTTCAACTGATGAGATCGAGGAGATAAGTCAGCTTTACCAGCTTCAGCTTCTTCAGATGCAAGTTTTTCAGTTGCTATTCTTCAAAATTCATGTGTGATCCTTCTTTCTTTTCGTAACAGATTTTCATCATGTGAATCATTATTTTCACCTTCACACCATATTTTCCTATGAGTAAAAGGTCATCAAGAGAAATAAGCCGTATCGGCTTCTTCCCTTTGTCCTTTTGGCTTTGCTGAAGTTCTGGTATGATAGAAACTCCTATACTTGCTACACTTAGACCTTTAGAAGTATACAAGACAAAAGTATTTACATCTGAACCACCCATATATACATTAGAGTTAGGTTGGGAGCAAGATATCCCGCCTTTTCTATATCCTCAATTTCCTATTGGAATATCTCTTTTTCAGCTTTTTGCTTTTCAATTAGATTTTTTAGCTCCCCCTTAGCTCTAGGCCGAGCTTCTTCTGCTTTAGATTTTGCTTGTGCGGCTAATAATAGTTCATTTTCAGTTCTGTCAACAGCTTGATCTTGAATATCATCTATGTGCTGAAGACGTTCAGCTTCATCTTTAAGATTTTGAATGACAGTATTTTGAGAGTAATTCTTTTGCCATTGAAGACTCTTTCTATCAGTCACAACCTTTTTCCTTATAATTTGACATATTTTGGACCGTCTCCTGATTTTCTTCCCCTTAAAAGCTGAGGAGAAGTCTAAAGATTCTATCTTCCGAGACAGTTCCTTAATCTTATTTAAAAGATTATCAAAGGATGGCTGAAACAAATTGCGGGGATGATCTATAGCTGCTTCAGAGAGATTGACTGCATAGAATTAGTCGACAAATGTTGTAATATGATTCATAGTTGAGGAAAGAGTATTATACTGATTAGTTAGTTGTGAGATTGAAAAATATGTGGTGTTGAGAGTGAAGAGAGAGATCTCTTGAGAGAGAAGAGGAATATTTAACAAGATAGTCAGTCGATTGTTTGAGTTTAGTTTGAAACAAACGCTAATAAGTGGAATATGAGGAGATATTAAAAGAAGTGGTTTTGACCAGGTGACACAGGGAGTGAAAAGTTTCAAAAAAACTTTGTAGAGAAGCAGAGATACAACATTTGGCTCTGTAGACGAAGTAGAAGGAAGATGCAACTCAACGGTGTCATCAGATGGATTGACACCTGTTTGAGGGGAAGGTATATCAAATAATTGTTGAATATTAATACTATGAACATTTAACGAATCTACAATAGAATCAATTGACGTAGAAGGTAAGAGATGAGCAGTAATTGGAGATTCAGTAGAGAAAATGGTGGTTGGGTGAAAGGTAGCCACAACATCAGCTAGGTCTGCTGAGACATTAAGGGCTACAGTGGGAATTACCCAGTAGAAGATGGTTAAGTTCCAACTTCATCGATTGAAGTAACCAAAGTATCCATGGGAGTTGGTGAGGGAGCATCACGTTCAGTTTGGTTTTTAACTAAAGAATCATTTACTCCAGCTATATCCTAGAATCAGTGGGAATTTCTGCTTCATTTAGGGATAAAGGTTAAGCATCAACCTGAAGGTGAACTGAAGTATCTTTGGCTGTTGGAGCTTCAGATGTCAGAGGTATGCCTACATCATCGCTAGCAAGGCTAATTGCATCATAGTCAGATTGTTTAGGGTCTTAAAAATCATGTGCATAGGTTTCATCCATAGGATCAGTTAGGTTACCTGATCCATCAAGGGATGAAATGTGTGATTCAGCAGCACTTAATGGGGAAGTATCCGGTGGTACCAGAGCATCAATGTCTTTGCTGATTGACTCTTCGGTGTCGGGGTTTCAAATCTCGACTGACTTGTTCCAGTCAGCGTACTAAATTTTCTCAGTGAAATCCATTGCATTCGTGGGTGTGATTGATGCGTCTAGGGATTTAGAAACTCGGGATCGGTTGTCGACTTCAGTAACAACTTTGGATGTAGTTATCGCTTCATTAGTCTTTGTTGCTTCAGAGACAGATGGCTTTGAAGTTGTTCGATATTTGGATTTCTTATGTTGCGCTTAGAGGAATGAATACGCTTAGTAGAAGGAGATGGTCTTTTTAGAATAGTGACTTGGACTTTTGGGATAGAAGTGGGTGCTTTCTTTCTCTTTAAAGGGTTCAGAGAAGAAGAAATTTCAAGCACATCAGTATCTTGTTCTGCAGGTAGTGAAGTTGCAAGACCAGATAAGGGAGATGGAATAGAAGGTATTGGTATGAGAGATACATACCTCAGCATTTCTTTAGAGAGAGGTAGGTTAAAACATATGATGAACCCACCCACATTGAGCTTGGAAGAGTGGGATGATTAACAAGATGTGTAGAAGTAATGTATTCTTCATGGCCCATTAAGGAGTAGATAATTAGTGAAATAAACCTAGGGAAAGGAATGTGTTGAGATCGGGTTTTAGCAGTTAGTGAGGTGATTAGGCTATCCATGATAATTTCAGCGAAGTCTATAGTTTGATCATGGATTAACGTATAAGCTATTTTCAGCACAGTTTCACTTATTTGATCAAGACTCCCAGTTTTGCTAGTCATACAGAAATTTAGATGAGCCATAAGACAGTTTCACTCTTTTGGAATATGAGTACGAACCATGGAGTTACCTTTGACCATGAATTCATCACGGTGTTGGGAATAGGCGAATAAGGCTTCTTTGGCATCCGTTTTAGCCTCAACAATATTACATTGAGGAAGTCAAAGAACAGTGGCAAGCAGATGTTTTGTTATTGCAGCAGGCTTGGTACCAGATATCATGGTAAAATGAATTCGTTTGGTTTTGGTTTTTGGGTGAATCGCTTCGGCAGTCATCCAGAGCTCACAGAGATGTTCTTCAAACATTAAAACCTTTGTTGAAAGAGCACAATTCAGATAGCAGTTGTAAAGAAAAGACATGATTTGGTAAAAAGGAGTTTTAGGAACAGGAATAGTCAGATCAGCCGAATGATTGTTGTCTTTAAAACAGATGGAATCGATGGGGATTTTGGTGGGGACGGAGTCTGGAAGAGTGACACAAAACGAAGCAATTTTTGGAGCCATTGAGAACACACTGAGCTTGTTTCTAAGAAGAATAAGAAGTATTGCTATTTCACAAGAGAAAATGAAGTATGGGTGAAAACTTATGTATGGTGGCTTAAGTGTTTTAAAGGGGTTTGAAAGATTTGAACGGTTGAGAAAAGGTGAAATTTAACTCAATTGTGTTGGGTTTTCATGGTCTAAAATCGCAGCGGAAACAAAACGGGTAGAAAAACTTTTAGAAAATTGACCACGAACACGCCCACCAAATGGACCAAAACTCTTGACATGACTAAGCAACAAAATAAAACATACAAAGAGATAGAGATATGGATGCTATCTTCTTGGTACGTGCGGTTTTGGAGTTTGGAAGTTTTGTGCACTAACGTGTACACCTCTACCGAAGTCCACACCAAGCTACTATCGCCTTCCACTTGCTAGAGTGTTAGATAAGCCTATATAAACACCACCAAGATGTCTATCACAAGAGAACCAAAGCCTTGGAACCTTTTGTGCTTGAGAGAATTATGTATATGCAAATGTATATATTCTAGAAAACCAATTCTTGGAACATGACCACATTAGCATCATGGCACTTATATAGACCTCATAATCAGTTCAAATTTTGTGCTCACTAATGTCATTTTAAGTTTCTAGAATAATGACAATTAACACCACACTTAACTAGCTTTCAAAGCCTAGTTAAGAGGTTGTTACTGCATGAGGCACGACCGTGCCTCATAAGGTACGGGCGTTCCATCCCAAGAGGCAACGCCCAAGTCACGCCCGACTTGTGCTCGTGCCTGTCCACTGGGCACAGAGCACGGGCGTGCCTCCTAGAGGCACGGGCGTACCTAGCCACATGCCACGCCCAAGTCACGCCCGACTTAGGCTCGTGCCTGCCCGTAGGGCACGACCGTACCTCATAGAGTCACGGGCATGCCCTGGCCCACCAGAACCAGTTTCTGGTTTTCTCTCTCATTAGACCATCCGTGATGCCGGAATCGATATTTGGCGTGTGACCCAATAGGCCCTTGCTTCATCAGCCATGATACCAACTCGTGTGTGTGTGTCAGTGGGCATAATCCAATAGACTCCCACTTGCACATGACAAACTCACGAAAGGCGTCACCGACATAGAGCGGCCTCTAGCAAGGCATCTATGCCCCCAAGTCAGCACAGGGTTTGTCTTCCCAAAACAAATACCTAACCAAAAGGAAAGGTCCTATAGATAAGTGATTATATACCCCTTCGTTCACGATATCCGTTGTGAATGCAGGTCATGGAACATGATCAACCCCAAATCATTCACGATTATATTTCTCGATATAGACTAACTATGACTAACAAAACAAGTTGCATAATTGATCCACCATAAATTCAACTTGAGCACGGCCATGCATTTTGATTTGTCATCAGCTTAGTCAACGAGGGGCCCAAGGATATCTCTCAAAAGAGGAACGAATACCTTTGACTACACCGCCCTATCATAATAACAAGTTCTTGCCTGAAAACATCCCTTATAACAGCCAGTTACGAACTGCGTTAGAAAGCAATCTAAACAAGTCCAAGTTAATAATCAATCAACGCGTGCATCTCCAGTAGAAGGATAAATAATATTATCATCTTGATTTACTCGTGATAATATCCACGATGTAAACTCAGGTACAGGTCCTCCAATTACTTAATCACCAATAACTCAGGCTAGTGTTGCGTAAACAACTATTCAATCCAAGATGAAAACTTTACCAACCATTTGCCTCGATCTTAATTCACTTCTTCCTTCCAATGAAGAACGACCGATCGTGGAGTATTTAGAATAAACAATTTTATTCATGGAATTATTAAACATGCAAAGATAGAACACAATAATGTTTCATAAAGTAATCGCACCATGCGTATATTAAATCCCCATTTAATAGTCATTACAATAAGAAATACATTATTGCTTTAATGTTCTCAATAACAAATACAACTAAACGAGTTAAACCAAGTCATTAGCAAATCTAATCCCAATAGACTTAGCATGTGAATCATACTTAGCTTCCGACAAAGGTTTGGTGAACGGATCTGCCAAGTTCACCTCAGTCGGTACTCTACTAACCACAATGTCACCATTCTCGATGATATCACAAATAAAATGATACTTTCGAGCAATGTGTCTCGTACGTCGATGCGCTCTTGGTTCCTTAGCTAGAGCTACTGCACCCTCATTGACACAGAAGATCTCAATAGGGTTAGCGATGCTAGGAAAAACTCCAAGGTCTTGAATGAATTTCTTCATCCAGACGGCTTCCTTAGCAGCCTCGCTTGCAGTAATATACCCTAACTCCGTGGTTGAATCGGCCACGGTATCTTGCTTGGAACTTCTCCAACTTATTGCTACACCATTTAACAAGAATACAAATCTCGATTGAGACCGGCAATCATCCTTGTCCATTTGGAAGCTAGCATCAGAATATCCAGTAACTCTGAGCTCCTCCGATCCACTGAACACTAAAAATATTTCCTTAGTTCTCCGAAGATATTTTAGGATGTTTTTAACCGCAACCCAATGACTTTGACCAGGGTTAGCCTGATATCGGCTCGTCATGCTCAGGGCATACGACACATCAGGCCGATTACATAGCATAACATACATGATCGATTCCCCTGCCGAAGCATACGAGACTCGACTCATTTCCTCTAGTTCCTTTTGAGAACTAGGACATTGAAACTTGCTCAACGCCATACCATGCAACATAGGCAAATTCCCTTTCTTGGAATCTTGCACCTTGAACCTCTTCAAGACTTTATCTATGTATGTACTCTGGCTCAAACCAATGAGTCTCTTAGATCTATCTCTGTAGATCTTTATCCCCAAAATATATGCTGCTTCTCCCATGTCTTTCATAGTGAAGCAACTCCAAAGCCAGGTTTTTACTTCCTGCAAGGTAGTCACGTCACTTCCTATGAGTAGTATGTCATCTACATACAAGTGTAGAAAAACTACAGCACTCCCACTAGCCCCGACATACACACAAGGTTCATCCTTGCTTTTAGAAAAGCCAAACTCTTTGACCTTTTCGTCAAAGCAAATGTTCCAACTCCGAGATGCTTGCTTAAGTCCATAAATGGACCTCTGAAGCTTGTAGAATTTATTAGGATATTTGTGGTTTACGTAACCATCAGGTTGTGCCATGTAAACCTCCTCTGCCAACTTCCCATTAAGGAAGGCAGTCTTGACATCCATCTGCCATATTTTGTAATCGTAATATGCAGCGATAGCCAATAGTATCCTAATAGACTTTAACATAGCCACCGGAGAAAAGGTTTCATCATAGTCTACACCATGACATGAGTTTGAGTGAAACCCTTTGCTACCATTCGGGCTTTGAAGGTGTCTACTTTTACATCCATGTTAGTCTTCTTCCTGAAGACCCATTTGCACCCTACAGGCTTGTGGCCGGGTACCGGATCAACCAAGTCCCAGACTTGATTATCCGCCATGGATTGCGTCTCACTGTCCATTGCCTCCTTCCACCTAGCCGACTCAGGGCCCACTACGGCTTCCCGGTAGTTGGTCGGTTCTCTATGATCCACCAATACTTCGTCACCCTCGGATATGAGAAACCCATATCTTTCTGGCTCATTACGAACTCTACCAGATCAACGGAGCTCTAATGGTTGTGTATCAGGCACCTCATCCACCGTTGGTTGAGGTTCCACTTCTTCTGGTGCGCCGACCTCAGAAGCGGTACCAGTGCCAACATCAAGTTGATCATTGGTATCATCTAGAATTTCTTCTAGATCGACTTGCCTCCCACTGGCTTCTGCAGATATCAGTTCCCTTTCAAGGAAGACTGCCCTTCGAGCAACAAACACCTTTTTCTCCGTAGGTTTGTAAAACAAATATCCCATAGAACCAGCTGGGTAGCCAATGAAAATACACTTCTCGGCTCTGGGTTCAAGTTTGTCTTGAGCTTCACGTCTCACGTAAGCCTCACAACCCCAGACCTTGAGATAGGCTAGCGAATGAACCCTTCCATGCCACATCTCGAACGGTGTACTTGCAACCTTCTTTGTTTGTACAAGGTTTAAGGTCCTAGCAGCGGTTTCCAAAGCATAACCCAAAAACTTGCGGGTAACTTTATACGACTCATCATGGGCCGAACCATATCCAATAAAGTTCGGTTCCTCCTCTCAGCGACCCCATTTAATTGTGGTGTCCTGGGTGGAGTAAGTTGTGAAATAATTCCACAACCCCTAAGATGATCAAGAAACTCGGTACTAAGATACTCACCACCCCTATCGGATCTGAGAATCTTAATCAGCTTGCCCAATTGATTCTGCACTTTGTTTTGGTATGTCTTAAACACCTCAAAGGTTTTAGACTTATGTTTAATCAAATAAACATAACCATACCTACTGAAATCATCAATAAAAGTAACGAAGTACCTATAGTTGTTTCTTGTAGCAGACCTGAACGGACCACACACATCCGTGTGAATAATGTCCAACAAGTCTTTGCCCTTTCACTAACGCCAGTGAAGGGCGCTTTAGTCATTTTTCCTAATAAACAAGAATCGCATACTTCGCTTGACCCGTGGTCAAACGATTCCAAAATCCCATCCACTTGGAGTTTGGCGATACGTTTCTTGCTTATATGGCCAAGACGACTATGCCACAAAGACAACTTGTCCAATACACCTTTGGACTTAGAATCAACGTTCATGATTGATTTATTACCATCCAAACACACACTTGTTTCATAAATCCCACGACATGGATAAGCTTTAAAGTAATGAACATCATTTCTCAAACAAGAGATAATTCCATTATTAAAACCAAAATCATATCCATCGTCATACAAAGCGTGAAAGGAAATAATGTTTCATGCCACGCAGGGCGAAAAACAAACATTCAACAAAGTAATAGCAAGCCCTGAAGGAAAGGCGAGATCAACACTCCCAATCCGCTCCACGGGAACCACATTCTAAAGTCCCTTTTGTAGATGGCATCCAACAACGCTTCTACATCTTCATCGAACTCTATTTCCCTAAAGTAGTTCCTCGAAAAGGCCAAACTCAATGGCCAAAACTTCATGGATTGCTTAATCCAACTAAGGATAGCCCTTAGGTATGAGCAAAAGATGTAGGCCATCGAGGAGCCTTTGCCGGAGGCACCGGTTGCTAATGCGACTAGGGCGGTCCGAGACGCGTATGACAAGCGTGTCAAGGAAACGAACGAAGTGGCTTGCATTATGCTCTCGTCAATGATTCCTGAGCTTCAAAAGCAAATGGAACTTTTAGGAGCATATGATATGCTTAACCAGCTGAAGGAAATGTTCCAACAGCAGGCTAAGCTAGAGCGGTTCGAGTGCCTAAAGTCCCTTTTCGATTGCCATATGCAGGAGGACGGAAATGTGAGCATTCACGTGCTTAAGATGAAAGCATAGGTTGATCGCTTGGAGAGGTTGGGATTCCCGTTAGGGAAGGAGTTGGCGGTGGATGTGATCCTCCGTTCTCTTCCTAGTTCCTTTTCACAATTTGTGTGGAACTATCATGTGCATGGCATGGACAAGTCCCTAATGGAACTTCACGGAATGTTAAAGACCATCGAGTCCAACATGTCTAAGAAGCCCTCCTCGTCCAAACCCGTCCTAGCCATCCAGGGAGGCGGAACGAAAAGAAAAGGCGCTCCCCCCTCTAAGGGAAACGGTAAGGGGAAGGTTGCAAAACCTAACCCGAGTCCGGCCCCGAAGGGCAAGGGGAAAGCCATGATGGTTCCACCGGCCTAGGACCCTGCGGAAGCCGAGAGCTTCCACTACAAGGAAAAGGGACATTGGCGGCGTTCTTGCCCAAAGTACCTTGAGGAGCTCAAGCGGGTAAAACCGAGAGCTTCCATTGCAAGGAAAAGGGGCATTGGCGGCGTTCTTGCCCATATGCTTAACCAGAAACAAGGATGTGGTTCCCGTGGAGCGGATTGGGAGTGTTGATCTCGCCTTTCCTTCAAGGCTTGCTATTACTTTGTTGAATGTTTGTTTTTCGCCCTGCGTGGCACGAAACATTATTTCCTTTCACGCTTTGTATGACGATGGATATGATTTTGGTTTTAATAATGGAATTATCTCATGTTTGAGAAATGATGTTCATTACTTTAAAGCTTATCCATGTCGTGGGATTTATGAAACAAGTGTGTGTTTGGATGGTAATAAATCAATCATGAACATTGATTCTAAGTCCAAAGGTGTATTGGACAAGTTGTCTTTGTGGCATAGTCGTCTTGGCCATATAAACAAGAAACATAATGCCAAACTCCAAGTGGATGGGATTTTGGAATCGTTTGACCACGGGTCAAGCGAAGTATGTGATTCTTGTTTATTAGGCAAAATGACTAAGGCGCCCTTCACCGGCGTTAGTGAAAGGGGCAAAGACTTGTTGGACATTGTTCACACGGATGTGTGTTGTGACATTCGGCAACAAATTTCCCAGGTTAGCCATTAGAAATTCTAATTTTAAGCCTAGTATGACTAAAAATAGTAATTATGACTTAAATACATCCATGATAATATTAGATTTCGTAGAAATCCCGCCTATATGGTTAGAACCTTCCGGAGCTCGAAAAATCGAATAATTACGAGTCAAGAATTACAAATCAGGTACAATAATAAAAATAATATCAATTAAAATAATTAAATAAATTATGATAAATATAAATAAGTTAAAATATAAAACATATAAAAATAAACTAATAAAAGTAATAAAAACTTTGTAATTAAAAGATTTAAACAAAATCAACAATTATACAAAATTCATTTAAACCAATTACACTTAATTATTCAAAAAAAAATAAAATAAAAGAAACCCCCTCCCATGAGGCCGGCCACCACTACACCCCCCCCCCCCCCCCCTCAAATTTCTCTTACCTCCTTCTCTTCCCAAGAACCACCACTTGATCTCCCCCATGCTCTATATAAGCCCCCTACTACTCTTTATCATTTCCTTTACCACCACACTCCATCTCTTCTCTTTTCTCTCTTCTTCTTTCACCAACAAAAATCTCCCCAAATACATCCAAGTCTTGATCATCTCTTGAAGATCAAAGACAAAATCAAGGAAAAGAGTGGTAAGATGATCATAAAACACCCATCTCTACTCTTCTACCTTTCTTCTCTTCTTCTTTCTTCTTTCTTTTATTTATTTTCTTTGTTGTTCATCTTATTTCCTTTATTTATATATATATAATCATGTAAATATAAACATCCTACCAATGTTGTAAGGAGCACATGAAATGTGCATCATCCTACCGTTGTTGTATGGAACTTAATCAACTAAAAATCAAGAAAATAAGACTTTGATCATGCATGTGTTTCATCTAAACAAATGTTGTAAGGAACACATAAAATGTGTATCATCCTACCATTGTTGTAAGAACACATGGATTATCAAAGCTTATACTCATACAATATGATTAATCATGAATATAAACATGCCATATTAAAGTTATGACCCATAAGCAAAAAGAATAACATTCTGGCAGATTCTGATGCTAGAACTCTCCAATTGTTTTTGTTATATCTGGAGTTCTAGTTATCAAAATCAGTTGATTCTTTTTGCTAATCTTGGTTTAAAGTGTTACCTTTCATTTAAACCTAGATTCACTAATTTTCATGAACGTTTGATCCTTCAAACATATTTAAAAAGACCCATATGTTGAATCTGGAAATCTGGCAGATTTAGAAGGGTACACTTTAAACGCGTGTAACTTACTCATTCTTGGGTCAAAGTACGTCTAGTTTATTTTAAAAGTTTAATCTTTGAGTCGTGATTATTTCCAAGTTTGAATCATGTAGAAACGAGGTCGTATGAGCCCTAAACAGACGTTTTAGTAACAACATGTCATCCAGACACTGATCAGTGGACATCCTATAAACCTTTAACTATTAAAAATACTAAACATGGATTATAAATTCCTATATTTTTACTGGACATTCTAGAAACATGTAGTAAGATTATATTAAAATATCAAGCCTTAATATGACTCCTAAATTATAGTTTTTAATTTTTAAAGTTCAACTCAAAGAACTGAAAATTTCAGTGAACACTTATGATTTATGGAAAAATAGAGACAACCTTTAACTATTTAAATAAATAAGTTAACCACAAATAAATAATACAAAATAATAAATAAAATAAGTCTAATAGAGCTACATACCTTTTATATTAGGAAAGGAGCTTCGGTAGGAACAAGAAATCCTTACAAGAAAACACCTTTGCATACCGAGTGAGTATCATAGCCCCTTTTTACCGTATTTCATATTATTTTGGGGTGAAAGCATGTGTATACGTTTCATGAAAAGTTTACTGCATATCTTCTTATTTATTTCAAATATTATTTTGAACACTTATGGTATTATTCTTTGATATGCTTGGGTGATCGTTGTAAGGCCCTTTCGTTGGACATTATTCCTTAACTCCGCTAGTGAGCCGATGGTATTTGTAAGTAGCGCTATTTGGAGATTCCGACGTCTCCCATTTATGGTTGACGAACTATAGATGTACTTTACCACTACTAACGTCATTTAATATAGGCGTTAGGTTTATCATGGGCAATTGGTTGTCGGCTAGGTTGGATAATGGCTCAAGCAACAATCATCATAGTCTATTACTACCATGTGCAACGTATTGGGCAATATAATACATCTTCTATCATTATTTCATACTTGGATTTTTATCCAAAAACTTCCATCAATTATTTAAACTTTTCTCATTTAAAAGATGTTTTGTGCATACATTAAGAACCTATGAACTCACCAACTCTAGTAGTTGACCCTTTTCTTTTACCCGTGCTTTCAGGTGACCGTCGTTAGGTACCTTATGCTTACAAACATGATGTGTGGCATCTTCATCTTCATCGTCACATTTTATAAAAACAATATCTATTTTATTTACGCATCGTACAAGACAATGTCCTTTAAATATTATTCGGTTATGTAACCTTTATTTATGTTTCATCCGAACTACTTATTTTGTTAATTTAATCTAATGGTTATTATCTATTTACCTTGTGCGATGATATCTTGTGCTGTGACACCTCGTGTTTCCGCTTTAGCGGGGTGTGACAGATTTGGTATCAGAGCCTAAGGTTATAGAGAATGTTGTTTTTCTTATGGGGGGAAAACAACAACTATGACCAAAGGTTTATAAAAATAATTTTTCCAAATAATTTGTTTAAAATGCATCAAGTGTATTGATAATATAATTAAGCTGAGTACCACATTGTTATACCTCAATTAGACAAAGCTTGATCACCTATGTCTAATTTAGCTATGTACGAAATGGCACTTAGGTTAGTTATAATAAAAATATACTTAGAAACAAAATTTTATTTACTTTCTTTCTAGATCGTGATCATTGTGTGTGTGCATGAGCATAACATTCATATATAGACAATTTAAGTTATGAATTTAGTAAATAAGTCTATTCAAACCTTGCAGATCATGTCAAGCGAAAGTGAACCTACCGAGAACAGCCAAAGATCTTCCACCGATAGTAACCAATCCCCACAATACCAGCTGCCTGAAGGATTCTTAGAACCCCTACGTAGACCCGTAAGGATCTTTGACATTCCCTCCTCTCAACCAAACCAAAACCCAAACCCCGGAACAACCGGGCCTCGGGTTAGACAAACTGCCCGAAAGAGGGTAGCCATTCTAGTACGAGCAACCGTAGCACCACCCCAACCTACCATGGGAGAAACTTCCCGGCAGGTGAACGAGCCAGTAAGAACCCTCACGGGAATCCCGATGATACCTTCATCCGGGATGACCGACGAAGAAAAGAGAAGATTCCACCACATGTCTCTGGAGCTATATAACATAAGAGGCATGTTAGATTACCAAACCTACAGGGTTAGTTCGTGCTTAGACATGGCGGACCTTAACCACCATCACGCAAGGCAAGCCTTAAAGGCGGCTCAAGAAGCCCGAAGACTAATTAGGCTAGTGCATACATGCCTAGTTTTAGGGGTTGTGTTGATGATGTTAGTGGGGCTAGCTTACATTGGAATTGGGCACTAGATGGGTTGGAGTGGATCTACTTTGTGTTTAAATGTCCTTCTCTTTTGTTGATTATGAACTAAAATATCCTATGTTGGTTTGAAGGATGTATGATTGTATGGCTACTATTAACTCCTTATTAATATATATGGCATCTTTTAAAGAGCCGATTTTGGTAATTAATTTGTGCCAAGTGAATGATTGATTATTTAATTAAATCTCGTACTATTAAGTCATATTTAATGCCATGAATGAATTACACATGTTACACATAGAGTAGTATGATAAAACCAATTAGATCGAGTGACTAAAAATCGTCGTGTGATTGTGCTCTAGAACGATGCCTCCACGAAGAGCAAACCCCGAGTTAGATCAACTTGTCATGGAACAAGTGATTGCAACATTACCCAACATAGTTAGCCAAGTTGCTGCTGGGCTTCAAACAAACCAAGGAGTACCAACCCCAACCCAAGATTGCAACTACAAAACCTTTAGGGCCTGCAACCCTAAAGAATTCTTTGGAACGGAAGGAGGTGTGGGTCTACTAAACTGGATTGAAAGCATGGAATCAGTCCTTAG
Organism: Dittrichia graveolens; assembly: GCA_038502395.1. Classification (NCBI taxonomy): domain Eukaryota; kingdom Viridiplantae; phylum Streptophyta; class Magnoliopsida; order Asterales; family Asteraceae; genus Dittrichia; species Dittrichia graveolens. The sequence goes on along the minus strand of JARJIL010000009.1, from coordinate 43,500,322 downwards.
CATCAGTAAATGTACGGAAGCAAACAAGGTGGAGTTTGCAGCATGTCTTCTGCAAGGGCGAGCCTTATCGTGGTGGAATATCCAAGTGCAAACGCTTGGAAGAAATGCCGCGCACCAACTCACCTGGGATGCATTCCTCAGGCTATTAAGGGACGAATTTTGCTCGAAGAGTGAAATTCAAAAGCTAGAAGCCGAGCTGTGGAATCATGAAATGATCGGGGATGACATCAACTCTTACACCACCCGATTTCATGATTTGGCCAAGCTGGTGCCGCACTTGGTGACCCCGGAAGAAAACCGTATCGATAGATACATTTGGGGTCTAGCCCCTGAGATCCGGGCAAATGTCACGGCTGCAAACCCCAACACCATCCAAAGTGCGGTAAATCTAGCTACAAGACTTACCCACAATGCCATCCGATCGGGATCGCTTGGGAGCAACAAGGACAAGGGTAAGAGGAAGCTTGAGGAGATGCCGAGGAAGCCATCCGGTGGAGAAGCTGCGAGGACTCAAAAAAGGGCTAGAAACTTCGGAGCTCAGGCGCAAGCGGCCGATAAAGGATGGAGATCCTACCCCAAATGTGACAAGTGCCACAAACACCACGAAGGGAAGTGCATGGTGTGCTTTAGGTGTAAGCGGCTAGGACACCTCCGCAAAACTTGCCGAGTAAAGCCATGCTTTAAATGCGGAAGTCTGGAGCACCATGGCACCGTCTGCTCGCGGCCAACTCAAGGGTCTAATTATAATCAAGCACGTCCTGCAAGCCAAGGTAACCAAGGAAATCAAGCACGAGGCAGGGTGTTTGAGATTGGAGCAAATGAAGCTAGACAAAACCCCGATGTCGTTACAGGTACGTTTCCTCTAAACGGTTATTACGCATCAGTACTATTTGATTTAGGGGCCGATAAAAGCTTCATATCATTAAGATTTAAGTTAAGGCTAAACCTAAAAACCATAGAAATGAAAGAGCCTTACATCATTGAATTTGCTAACGGTCAGAAAACTAGCGTTAAGGACATAATCCCTGGTTGTACCTTGGGCTTAGCCGATAAAACATATACCATAGATTTAATCCCACTTGAAATGGGAAGTTTCGACATAGTTGTTGGGATGGATTAGCTTTCTAGCCATCGAGCGGAAATCTGTTGCATCGAAAAGATCGTCCGAATTCCGACGCCTAATGGTGAGACACTTAAGGTGTATGGAGAAAAATCCAGAAGGAATTTCAAGATAATCTCATCCATCAAGATGAGAAAGTGCTTAAGGAAAGGAAACGAGGCATTCCTAGCACATATAATCAATAAGAAAACCTGTGAGAAAAACATTCAAGAAATTCCCGTCGTGCGAAACTTTCTTGAAGTATTTCCGGAAGATTTGCCAGGATTACCCCCGAATCGGCAAGTCGAATTCCATATCGATCTAGTCCCTGGAGCGGCTCCCGTGGCAAAAGCACCATATCGACTCGCCCCATCAGAAATGCAAGAGCTATCGGCACAACTACAAGAATTACTCGACAAAGGTTTCATTCAACCAAGTTCATCCCCTTGGGGAGCCGCAGTTCTTTTCGTCAAAAAGAAGGACGGGTCGCTACGAATGTGTATCGACTATCGGGAACTCAACAAGTTAACAATCAAGAACCGATACCCTCTCCCTCGAATCGATGATCTGTTCGACCAACTTGAAGGCGCCAAATATTTTTCAAAAATCAATCTTCGCTCGGGATATCACCAATTGAGAGTTCGCGAAGAAGACGTCCCCAAGACCGCCTTTAGAACCCGCTATGGACATTATGAGTTCTTAGTTATGCCTTTTGGGTTGACTAACGCTCCAGCAGTATATATGGACTTAATGAATAGGGTCTGTAGACCATATCTCGATAAGTTTGCTATAGTGTTCATAGACGACATCCTCATCTATTCGCGAAGCAAGGAAGATCATGAGCAGCATTTGAAATTAATCTTAACACTACTCAAGGACCAGAAGTTGTATGCCAAATTCTCTAAGTGTGAATTTTGGATCCGAGAAGTACACTTCCTTGGTCATGTAGTTAATTCAAATGGAATTCATGTCGATCCAGCAAAGATCGAAGCAATCAAAAAGTGGGAAGCACCAAAGACGCCAACTGAGATTCGACAATTTCTGGGTCTGGCAGGATATTATAGGCGATTCATCGAAAACTTTTCACGCGTGGCTCAACCATTAACGACTCTGACTCAGAAGGATAAGAAATTCATTTGGGGAGATAAGCAAGAAGAAGCCTTTCAAACCTTAAAGCAGAAGCTATGCAATGCACCTATCTTGGCATTGCCAACTGGATCAGAAAACTTTGTGGTCTATTGTGACGCATCACACCAAGGGTTGGGATGTGTTTTAATGCAAAAAGACAAAGTTATCGCCTACGCTTCGAGACAATTGAAGGTTCATGAGAAAAACTACACTACTCATGATTTGGAGCTAGGAGCGGTAGTGTTTGCACTCAAAATATGGAGACACTACTTATATGGCACCAAGTGTACCGTCTACACTGACCATAAGAGTCTCCAGCATATTTTTGATCAAAAGATGCTCAATATGAGACAAAGGAGATGGGTAGAACTACTCAATGATTATGATTGCGAAATCAAATATCACCCAGGCAAGGCCAATGTGGTAGCCGACGCGTTGAGTAGGAAGGAAAGAGTAAAACCAACGAGAGTACGAGCATTAGGAGCTGTAGTGCAAACAAGTCTGAAAGGAAGGATCCTTGAAGCTTAGGAGCAAGCATTAAAAGCAGAAAATCTAAAAGAGGAAACCCTTCGTCATTTGGAGCACAGGTTTGAGATTGGAACTGATGGAGTACGTTACTTCGAAAAGAAGGTTTGGATACCCAAGGTAGATAACATAAGGTTAACGATATTGGATGAGGCACATAAGTCTAAGTATTCTATTCATCCCGGAGCCGATAAAATGTACAAGGATTTGAAGGAATACTATTGGTGGCCCGGAATGAAGAAGGATGTCGCCCTATACGTGGGGAAATGTTTGACTTGTGCAAGGATTAAGGCAGAACACCAGAAACCCTCTGGATTACTGCAGCAACCCGAAATCCCGGAATGGAAATGGGAACAAATAACTATGGATTTTGTGACTAAGTTACCCCGATCCGCAAAAGGGTACGATTCCATCTGGGTAGTAGTAGACCGGCTTACAAAGTCAGCACATTTCCTACCTATTCGTGAAGATTACAAGATGGAAAAGTTGGCACGAATCTACATCAATGAGATCGTCATGCGTCATGGAGTGCCCATCTCTATCATCTCGGATAGGGATAGTCGCTTCACTTCCCGATTTTGGCAATCACTTAAGAAAGCATTGGGAACGCGAGTCAATTTAAGCACCTCTTACCACCCCTAAACAGACGGACAATCGGAAAGGACTATTCAAACGCTGGAAGATATGTTACGTGCTTGTGTGTTAGATTTTGGTGGGAGCTGGGACTCGCATTTGCCACTGGTTGAATTTTCATACAATAATAGTTATCACACCAGTATCCAGTGTGCACCTTATGAAGCATTGTACGGACGCAAATGTAGATCCCCGCTCAGCTGGTTGGAAATCAGAGATCGACAATTTTCCAGACCAGACGTCGTACAGGAAACCACTGATAAGATAAAGATAATCAGGGAAAGGCTCAAAACCGCTAGGGACCGACAAAAGAGCTACGCCGACAATCGCAGGAAACCCCTAGAGTTTCAAGTTGGCGATAAAGTTCTACTAAAGATATCACCTTGGAAAGGGATAGTGCGTTTTGGTAAAAAGAATAACTTAAGTCCCAGGTATGTTGGGCCGTTCGAGATAATCGAAAGGATCGGACCGGTAGCCTACAAGCTGAAACTGCCACAAGAACTGAGCGCCATCCATGACACGTTCCATGTGTCGAATTTAAAGAAATTCCAAACGGAGGAAACCTTACTCTTACCCTTAAAAGATGTGCAAGTTGATGACCGGTTGCACTTTGTAGAAGAACCAATCGAAATCCTTGACCGGGAGGTCAAAAGACTAAGGAGAAGCAGGATCCCCATCTTAAAAGTTCGTTGGAACTCAAGGCACGGGCCTGAATACACTTGGGAGCGAGAGGATTATATGAAACTCAAATATCCACACCTCTTCGCCAAAAAGCAAGTCCAAGACGTCAACGATTAATTTCGGGACGAAATTATTTTAATCAGGGGAGACTGTGACATTCGGCAACAAATTTCCCAGGTTAGCCATTAGAAATTCTAATTTTAAGCCTAGTATGACTAAAAATAGTAATTATGACTTAAATACATCCATGATAATATTAGATTTCGTAGAAATCCCGCCTATATGGTTAGAACCTTCCGGAGCTCGAAAAATCGAATAATTACGAGTCAAGAATTACAAATCAGGTACAATAATAAAAATAATATCAATTAAAATAATTAAATAAATTATGATAAATATAAATAAGTTAAAATATAAAACATATAAAAATAAACTCATAAAAGTAATAAAAACTCTGTAATTAAAAGATTTAAACAAAATCAACAATTATACAAAATTCATTTAAACCAATTACACTTAATTATTCAAAAAAAAATAAAATAAAAGAACCCCCCCCCATGAGGCCGGCCACCACTACACCCCCCCCCCCCCCTCAAATTTCTCTTACCTCCTTCTCTTCCCAAGAACCACCACTTGATCTCCCCCATGCTCTATATAAGCCCCCTACTACTCTTTATTATTTCCTTTACCACCACACTCCATCTCTTCTCTTTTCTCTCTTCTTCTTTCACCAACAAAAATCTCCCCAAATACATCCAAGTCTTGATCATCTCTTGAAGATCAAAGACAAAATCAAGGAAAAGAGTGGTAAGATGATCATAAAACACCCATCTCTACTCTTCTACCTTTCTTCTCTTCTTCTTTCTTCTTTCTTTTATTTATTTTCTTTGTTGTTCATCTTATTTCCTTTATTTATATATATATATAATCATGTAAATATAAACATCCTACCAATGTTGTAAGGAGCACATGAAATGTGCATCATCCTACCGTTGTTGTATGGAACTTAATCAACTAAAAATCAAGAAAATAAGACTTTGATCATGCATGTGTTTCATCTTAACAAATGTTGTAAGGAACACATAAAATGTGTATCATCCTACCATTGTTGTAAGAACACATGGATTATCAAAGCTTATACTCATACAATATGATTATTCATGAATATAAACATGTTATATTAAAGTTATGACCCATAAGCAAAAAGAATCACAAATCTGGCAGAATCTGATGTTAGAACTCCCTACTTGTTTTTGTTATATCTGGAGTTCTAGGTATCAAAATCAGTTGATTCTTTTTGCTAATCTTAGTTTAAAGTGTTAACTTTCATTTAAACCTGGATTCACTAATTTTCATAAACGTTTGATCCTTCAAACATATTTAAAAAGACCCATATGTTGAATCTGGAAGTCTGGCAGATTTAGAAAGGTACACTTTAAACGCGTGTAACTAACTCATTCTTGTGTCAAATTACGTTTAGTTTTTTTTAAACGTTTAATCTGTGAGTCGTGGTTATTTCCCAGTTTGAATCATGTAAAAAGGAGGTCGTATAAGCCCTAAACAGACGTTTTAGTAACAACATGTCATCCAGACACTGATCAGTGGACATCCTATACACTTTTAATTATTAAAAATACTAAACATGGATTATAAATTCCTATATTTTTACTGGACATTCTAGAAACATGTAGTAAGATTATATTAAAATATCAAGCCTTAATATGACTCCTAAATTATAGTTTTTAATTTTTAAAGTTCAACTCAAAGAACTGAAAATTTCAGTGAACACTTATGATTTATGGAAAAATAGAGACAACCTTTAACTATTTAAATAAATAAGTTAACCACAAATAAATAATACAAAATAATAAATAAAATAAGTCTAATAGAGCTACATACCTTTTATATTAGGAAAGGAGCTTCGGTAGGAACAAGAAATCCTTACAAGAAAACACCTTTGCATACCGAGTGAGTATCATAGCCCCTTTTTACCGTATTTCATATTATTTTGGGGTGAAAGCATGTGTATACGTTTCATGAAAAGTTTATTGCATATCTTCTTATTTATTTCAAATATTATTTTGAGCACTTATGGTATTATTCTTTGATGTGCTTGGGTGATCGTTGTAAGACCATTTCGTTGGACATTATTCCTTAACTCCGCTAGTGAGCCGATGGTATTTGTAAGTAGCGCTATTTGGAGATTCCGACGTCTCCCATTTATGGTTGACAAACTATAGATGTACTTTACCACTACTAACTTCATTTAATATACGCGTTAGGTTTATCATGGGCAATTGGTTGTCGGCTAGGTTGGATAATGGCTCAAGCAACAATCATCATAGTCTATTACTACCATGTGCAACGTATTGGACAATATAATACATCTTCTATCATTATTTCATACTTGGATTTTTATCCAAAAACTTCCATCAATTATTTAAACTTTTCTCATTTAAAAGATGTTTTGTGCATACATTAAGAACCTATGAACTCACCAACTCTAGTAGTTGACCCTTTTCTTTTACCCGTGCTTTCAGGTGACCGTCGTTGGGTACCTTATGCTTACAAACATGATGTGTGGCATCTTCATCTTCATCGTCACATTTTATAAAAACAATATCTATTTTATTTACGCATCGTACAAGACAATGTCCTTTAAATATTATTCGGTTATGTAACCTTTATTTATGTTTCATCCGAACTACTTATTTTGTTAATTTAATCTAATGGTTATTATCTATTTACCTTGTGCGATGATATCTTGTGCTGTGACACCTCGTGTTTCCGCTTTAGCGGGGTGTGACAGATTTGGTATCAGAGCCTAAGGTTATAGAGAATGTTGTTTTTCTTATGGGGGGAAAACAACAACTATGACCAAAGGTTTATAAAAATAATTTTTCCAAATAATTTGTTTAAAATGCATCAAGTGTATTGATAATATAATTAAGCTGAGTACCACATTGTTATACCTCAATTAGACAAAGCTTGATCACCTATGTCTAATTTAGCTATGTACGAAATGGCACTTAGGTTAGTTATAATAAAAATATACTTAGAAACAAAATTTTATTTACTTTCTTTCTAGATCGTGATCATTGTGTGTGTGCATGAGCATAACATTCATATATAGACAATTTAAGTTATGAATTTAGTAAATAAGTCTATTCAAACCTTGCAGATCATGTCAAGCGAAAGTGAACCTACCGAGAACAGCCAAAGATCTTCCACCGATAGTAACCAATCCCCACAATACCAGCTGCCTGAAGGATTCTTAGAACCCCTACGTAGACCCGTAAGGATCTTTGACATTCCCTCCTCTCAACCAAACCAAAACCCAAACCCCGGAACAACCGGGCCTCGGGTTAGACAAACTGCCCGAAAGAGGGTAGCCATTCTAGTATGAGCAACCGTAGCACCACCCCAGCCTACCATGGGAGAAACTTCCCGGCAGGTGAACGAGCCAGTAAGAACCCTCACGGGAATCCCGATGATACCTTCATCCGGGATGACCGACGAAGAAAAGAGAAGATTCCACCACATGTCTCTGGAGCTATATAACATAAGAGGCATGTTAGATTACCAAACCTACAGGGTTAGTTCGTGCTTAGACATGGCGGACCTTAACCACCATCACGCAAGGCAAGCCTTAGAGGCGGCTCAAGAAGCCCGAAGACTAATTAGGCTAGTGCATACATGCCTAGTTTTAGGGGTTGTGTTGATGATGTTAGTGGGGCTAGCTTACATTGGAATTGGGCGCTAGATGGGTTGGAGTGGATCTACTTTGTGTTTTAATGTCCTTCTCTTTTGTTGATTATGAACTAAAATATCCTATGTTGGTTTGAAGGATGTATGATTGTATGGCTACTATTAACTCCTTATTAATATATATGGCATCTTTTAAAGAGCCGATTTTGGTAATTATTTTGTGCCAAGTGAATGATTGATTATTTAATTAAATCTCGTACTATTAAGTCATATTTAATGCCATGAATGAATTACACATGTTACACATAGAGTAGTATGATAAAACCAATTAGATCGAGTGACTAAAAATCGTCGTGTGATTGTGCTCTAGAACGATGCCTCAACGAAGAGCAAACCCCGAGTTAGATCAACTTGTCATGGAACAAGTGATTGCAACATTACCCAACATAGTTAGCCAAGTTGCTGCTGGGCTTCAAACAAACCAAGGAGTACCAACCCCAACCCAAGATTGCAACTACAAAACCTTTAGGGCCTGAAACCCTAAAGAATTCTTTGGAACGGAAGGAGGTGTGGGTCTACTAACAACCCCAAACCAAGTTGCTGCTGGGCTTCAAACAAACCAGGACACCACAATTAAATGGGGTCACTGAGAGGAGGAACCGAACTTTATTGGATATGGTTCGGCCCATAATGAGTCGTACAAAGCTACCCGCAACTTTTTGGGGTTATGCTTTGGAAACCGCTGCTAGGACCTTAAACCTTGTACCAACAAAGAAAGTTGCAAGTACACCGTTCGAGATGTGGCATGGAAGGGTTCCTTCGCTGGCCTATCTCAAGGTCTAGGGTTGTGAGGCTTACGTGTGACGTGAAGCTCAAGACAAACTTGAACCCAGAGCCGAGAAGTGTATTTTCATTGGATACCCAGCTGGTTCTATGGGATATTTGTTTTACAAACCTTCGGAGAACGAGGTGTTTGTTGCTCGAAGGGCAGTCTTCCTTGAAAGGGAGCTGATATCTGCAGAAGCCTGTAGGAGGCAAGTCGATCTAGAAGAAATTCTAGATGACACCAATGATCAACCTGATGTTGGCACTAGTACCGCTTCTGAGGTCGACGCACCAGAAGAAGTGGAACCTCAACCAACGGTGGATGAGGTGCCTGATACACAACCATTAGAGCTCCATAGATCTGGTAGAGTTCGTAATGAGCCGGAAAGATATGGATTTCTTATATCCGAGGGCGACGAAATATTAGTGGATCATAGTGAACCGACCAACTACTGGGAAGTCGTAGCAGGCCCTGAGTCTGCTAGGTGGAAGGAGGCAATGGACAGTGAGATACAATCCATGGCGGATAATCAAGTCTGGGACGTGGTTGATCCGGTACCCGGCCACAAGCCTGTAGGGTGCAAATGGGTCTTCAGGAAGAAGACTAACATAGATGGAAAAGTAGACACCTTCAAAGCCCGACTGGTAGCAAAGGGTTTCACTCAAACTCATGGTGTAGACTATGATGAAACATTTTCTCCGGTGGCTATGTTGAAGTCTATTAGGATACTAATGGCTATCGCTGCATATTACGATTACGAAATATGGCAAATGGATATCAAGACTGCCTTCCTTAATGGGAAGTTGGCAGAGGAGGTTTACATGGCACAACCTGATGGTTACGTAAACCCAAATATCCTAATAGAGTCTGCAAGCTTAAGAGGTCCATTTATGGACTTAAGCAAGCATCTCGGAGTTGGAACATTTGCTTTGATGAAAAGGTCAAAGAGTTTGGCTTTTCTAAAAGCAAGGATGAACCTTGTGTGTATGTCAGGGCTAGTGGGAGTGCTGCAGTTTTTCTAGTCTTGTATGTAGATGACATACTACTCATAGGAAGTGACGTGACTACCTTGCAGGAAGTAAAAACCTGGCTTGGGAGTTGCTTCTCTATGAAAGACATAGGGGAAGCAGCGTATATTTTGGGGATAAAGATCTACAGTGATAAATCAAAGAGACTCATTGGTTTGAGCCAGAGTACGTACATAGATAAAGTCTTGAATAGGTTCAAGATGAAAGATTCCAAGAAAGGGAATTTGCCTATGTTACATGGTATGGCGTTGAGCAAGTCTCAATGTCCTAGTTCTCAAAAGGAACTAGAGGAAATGAGTCGAGTCCCGTATGCTTCGGCAGTGGGATCGATCATGTATGTTATGCTATGTACTCGGCCTGATGTGTCGTATGTCTTGAGCATGACGAGCCGACATCAGGCTAACCCTGGTCAAAGTCATTGGGTTGCGGTTAAAAACATCCTTAAATATCTTCGGAGAACTAAGGAAATGTTTTTAGTGTTCGGTGGATCGGAGGAGCTCAGAGTTACTGGATATTCTGATGCTAGCTTCCAAACGGACAAGGATGATTGCCGGTCTCAATCGGGATTTGTATTCTTGTTAAATGGTGGAGCAATAAGTTGGAGAAGTTCCAAGCAAGATACCGTGGCTGATTCAACCACGGAGTCAGAGTATATTGCTGCAAGCGAGGCTGGTAAGGAAGCCGTCTGAATGAAGAAATTCATTCAAGACCTTGGAGTTGTTCCTAGCATCGCTAACCCTATTGAGATCTTCTGTGACAATGAGGGTGTAGTAGCTCTAGCTAAGGAACCAAGAGCGCATCGAAGTATTAGACACATTGCTCGAAAGTATCATTTTATTCGTGATATCATCGAGAATGGTGACATTGTGGTTAGTAGAGTACCGACTGAGGGGAACTTGGCAGATCCGCTCACCAAACCTTTGTCGCAAGCTAAGCTTGATTCACATGCTAAGTCTATTGGGATTAGATTTGCTAATGACTTGGTTTAATTATTTTAGTTGTATTTGTTATTGAGAACATTAAAGCAATAATGTATTTCTTATTGTAGTGACTATTAAATGGGGATTTAATATACGCATGGTGCGATTACATTATGAAACATTATTGTGTTATATCTTTCCATGTTTAATACTTCCATGAATAAATTTGTTTATTCTAAATACTCCACGATCGGTCGTTCTTCATTGGAAGGAAGAAGTGAATTGAGATCGAGGCAAATGGTTGGTAAACTTTTCATCTTTGATTGAATACTTGTTTACGCAACACTAGCATGTACTTAATGGTGATTAAGTAATTGGAGGACCCATACCTGAGTTTACTTCATAGATATTATCACGAGTAAATCAGGATGATAATATTATTTATCCTTCTACTAGAGATGCACGCGTTGCTTGATTATTAACTTGGACTTGTTTAGATTGCTTTCTAACGCAGTTCGTAACTGGCTGTTATAAGGGAAGTTTTCAGGCAAGAACTTGTTATTATGATAGGGCGGTGTAGTCAAAGGTATTCGTTCCTCTTTTGAGAGATATCCTTGGGCCCCTCGTTGACTAAGCTGATGACAAATCAAAATGCATGGCCGTGCTCAAGTTGAATTGATGGTAGATCAATTATGCAACTTGTTTTGTTAGTCATAGTTAGTCTATATCGAGAAACATAATCGTGAATGATTAGGGTTTGATCATGTTCCATGACCTGCATTCACAACGGATATGGTGAACGAAGGGGTATATAATCACTTTTCTATAGGACCTTTCCTTTTGGTTAGGTATTTATATTGGGAAGACAAACCCTGTGCTGACTTGGGGGCATAGATGCCTTGCTAGAGGCTACTCTATGTCGGTGACGCCTTTCGTGAGTTTGTCATGTGCAAGTGGGAGTCTGTTGGATTATGCCCACTGACACGCACACGAGTTGGTATCATGGCTGATGAAGCAAGGGCCTATTGGGTCACACGCCAAATATCGATTCCGGCATCACGGATGGTCTAATGAGAGAGAAAACCAGAAACTGGTTCTGGTGGGCCAAGGAACGCCCGTGCCCTACGGGCAGGCACGACCCCATGTCGGGTGTGACTTGGGCGTGGCCTGTGGATAGGTACGCCCGTGCCTCTAGGAGGCACGCCCGTGCCCTGTGCCTAGTGGACAGGCACGAGCCCAAGTCGGGCGTGACTTGTGCATGGCCTCTTGGGCTGGCACGCCCGTACCTTATAAGGCACGGCCGTGCCTCATGCAGTAACAACCTCTTAACTAGGCTTTAGAAGCTAGTTAAGTGTGGTGTTAATTGTCATTATTCTAGAAACTAAAAATGACATTAGTGAGCACGAAATTTGAACTGATTATGAGGTCTATATAAGTGCCATGATGCTAATGTGGTCATGTTCCAAGAATTGGTTTTCTAGAATATATACATTTGCATATACATAATTCTCTCAAGTACAAAAGGTTCCAAGGCTTTGGTTCTCTTGTGATAGAGATCTTGGTGGTGTTTAGATAGGCTTATCTAACACTCTAGCAAGTGGGAGGCGATAGTAGCTTGGTGTGGACTTCGGTAGAGCTGTACACGTTAGTGCACAAGACTTCCAAACTCCAAAACCGCAAGTACCAAGAAGATAGCATCGAGGGTATATCTCTATCTCTTTGTATGTTTTATTTTGTTGCTTAGTCATGTCTAGAGTTTTGGTCCATTTGGTGGGCGTGTTCATGGTGAATTTTTGAAAAGTTTTTCTACCCGTTTTGTTTCCGCTGCGATTTTAGACCACAAAAACCCAACAAATTAGAGTAAGGCAGATTCATACTCTGCCAACCTATACGTCTCAAGTCTAAGGATGAAATGATATTATCATCCCGAGATACTTGTTACTATAGATCCATGAAGTAAACTCAGGTGTGGGTCTTCTGATCACTTGAAACACTTTTCAAGCACAAGTGAGTGTTGCTCCCTTATTCAACCATTTTGAACACGGGATTAAACACTTACTTCAAGCTTATTTCCTTCTTCCTCCCATATGAAGAATAACCGATTACAGAAGGTCTTAGAATGATAAACATTCAAGGAAGTGTTTAAACATGCTAAGATGGAACACGGTATGGACTTAATGATTGTGACCGCAACAAGCGTATATATAAATCTTCATTCATATATCGAAACAAACATAAGTTACAATACCATTTCAATGTTCCCAAAAATACAAATACAAATCAAACAAACCAAATACATAGGTCAAGTCAAATCAGTAGCGAATCTAACACCTATAGCTCTAGCATGAGAATCATAAGCAGCTTGTGATAACGGCTTTGTGAATGGGTCCGCAAGGTTCCCATCCGTCGGTACTCTGCTTATGGCAACGTCACCATTCTCGATTACTTCTCTAATGAAGTGATATTTTCGAAGAATGTGTGTAGTCCTCTTGTGAGCTCTTGGTTCCTTTGCCAAAGCCACCGCACCCTCATTGTCACAAAAAATCTCAATAGGGTCGGTGATCCTGGGAACCACTCCTAGATCTTGGATGAATTTCTTCATCCACACAGCTTCCTTAGCAGCTTCACTTGCTACAATATACTCTAACTCGGTTGTTGAATCCGAAACTGTGTCTTGCTTTGAGCTCCTCCAGCTTACTTCACCACCATTCAATAGGAACACGGACCCCGATTGAGATCGGTAGTCGTCCCTATCCTTTTGGAAGCTAGCATCAGAGTAACCCTTTACTCTAAGCTCTTTCTCACCACCGTATACTAAGAACATTTCCATTGTATGCATAAGGTACTTTAAAATGTTCTTTACAGCCCTACAGTGAGCCTCCCCCAGATTTACCTAATATCTACAAGTCATGCTCAAGGCACATGAGACATCGGGGCGTGTGCATAACATGGCATACATGATCGATCCCACAACAGAGGCGTATGGGACTCGCTTCATCATGTTCAACTCCTTTTGGGAGTTGGGGCATTGAGCCTTGCTTAATGCCAACCCATTTATCATGGGGAGATTCCCTTTCTTAGAATCCTCCATCTTAAATCGTTTAACGACTTTATCCACATATGCACTTTGGCTTAAACCAATAAGCCTCCTAGATCTATCTCTATAGATCTTGATTCCGAGAATGCATCCCTTATTTCCCAAGTCTTTCATAGAAAAGCAATTCCCAAGCCAAGCCTTGAAGCTACGCAAGGTTGGGATATGATTTCCTATGAGTAGAATATCATCTACATATAAAACTAGGAAAACTATTGAGCTCCTACTAGCCCTGACATACACACATGGTTCATCTTCGTTTTTCAAAAATCCAAATTCTTTGATCTTTTCATCAAAACAAAGATTCCAACTACGAGAGGCTTGCTTAAGTCCATAAATGGACTTCCTAAGCCTACGTACCTTGTTAGGATACTTAGGATGTATAAAATCTTCAGGTTGTGTCATATACACCTCTTCAGAAAGCTTCCCGTTAAGGAAGGCGGTTTTTACATCCCTTTGCCATATCTCATCATCATGAAAAGCAGCTATGGAAAGGAGGATCCTAATGGACTTGAACATGGCCACTGGTGAAAAGGTTTCATCATAGTCAACACCCGGTGTTTGTGTGAAGCCTTTTGCCACCAATCGGGCTTTGAAAGTGTCCAAGGTATTGTCCATGTTGGTTTTCTTCTTGAAAACCCATTTACACCCAACGGGCCAAAACCTGGGTGTTGGATCAACCAGTTCCCGAACCTGGTTATCCGACATGGAATCTATCTCGCTTTCCATTGCCTCCCTCCACTTGGCAGACTCAGGGCCCGCCATTGCTTCTCGGTAGTTGGTGGGTTCATCTTGATCCACCAATAGCTCATTGCCCTCAGATACGTGGGGTAGGAAATGGAAGGGTGTCAGGTACCTTAGCTTCACCTTGCTCGGTATCAGCCATTGATAATTGATTGCTAGTGCAAAAACATCAAGTTCTTTATCGGGTGATCCTTGAGTTTCTTCAAGATCGATTTCCTTTTGCCTCGGTACGTTGGATATAAGTTCCCTTTCAAGGAAAACGGCTCTTCGAGCAACAAAAACTTTATTCTCAGAAGGTTTTTAGAAAATATATCAAATACCGGAAGGAGGATATCCGATAAAGTAACACCTTTCGGAACGGGGTTCTAGTTTGTCATTGGCCTTATGTCTCACATAGGCTTGACAACCCCATACATATATGAGAGAGTGGGCTTTTTCTTGGGCTTTTTCATATGGTCTTGTTTCAACTTTCTTTGTTGGTACGAGGTTAAGGATTCTTACCGCCATCTCTAGAGCGTATCCCCAAAAACTAATGGGTACCTCCGTTTGACTCATCATAGAACGGACCATATCTAACAATGTCCGATTTCTCCTTTCCGCAACTCCATTTAATTGTGGAGTCCTAGGAGGCGTCAATTGTGAGATAATCCCACATATTCTAAGATGGTCAAGAAACTCGTAAGTAAGATACTCACCGCCTCTATCCGAGCGTAGTATCTTAATCCTCTTGCCCAATTGATTCTCTACTTCATTTTGAAATGTCTTGAACACCTCAAAGGTTTCAGACTTTTGTCTAATCAAGTAGATATATCCATACCTACTATAATCATCCGTGAAGGTAACGAAGTATCTAGTATTGTTCCTTGTGACATTTTTGAAAGTACCACACACATCGGTGTGAATGATTTCCAAAAGATCCTTTCCCTTCTCACTAACTCCGGTGAAGGGTTCTTTAGTCATTTTGCCTAGCAAACAAGATTTGCATACATCTTTTGACCCGAGGTCAAATGATTCCAAGATCCCATCCGCTTGGAGCTTGGTGATGCGAGTCTTGTTTACATGAGCAAGACGACCGTGCCATAAGGAATATTTATCTAAACAATTTCAAGATTGAGAATCAATATTCATGACAGGTCTCTTATTTTCAATGTATGCTTCAACTTCATATATGCCATGACATGGTAAAGTTTTAAAATAACAAGCATCATTTTTATAACACAAAATAGATCCATCCATAAATTTAAAAGAAAAACCATCGTCAGACAAAACATGTAAAGATAAAATGTTTCTTGCCACGTAGGGTGAATAGCATACATTAATAAGAACAATGGAAAGTCCGGTTCTAAAAGAGAGCTCGACACTCCCTTTTGCTTCTACAGGCACAACCTCTCGGTTCCCCATAATTTAATCCAGCTCTCCACGCTCCAAGCCTCTACTTTCCCTTAGCACCTGCACCATATTACAAATGTGTGTGCTGCAGCCAATATCTAAAACCCAGCCCTTTGAAATAAAAGTTTGATGGAGCTCAATCATGAACGTACCTTGGTTCGAAGATCCCGAGATGCTCATTGCCTTGAGCTTCTTGAGGCCATCTTGGTACTTTGGGTAACTTCAGCGATCATGCCCCTTGTCCCCACAAAAGAAGCATTCCGCATTATCCGGGGCCTTGGCTTGGGGAATCTTCCCTTTGCCCTTTGCCACCAGGGTAGGGGTAGGGTTGGTGGCACTAACCTTACCCTTACCCTTTCCCTTAAGGGAAGGATTCGGCTTCTTCTTTTGGATGCGGCCCTCCCGGATAGCCAAGACAGGATTGGATGAGGTGGCCTTGGGCTTCGAGATGCTTGACTCCGCGGTCTTGAGCATCCCATGAAGCTCCATGAGGGTTTTGTCCATACTATGCAGACGTTAACTCACGGTGAATTGATCATATGCATTGGGCAAGGATTGGAGGATGAGATCAACCGCCATCTCCCTGCCTATGGTGAACCCTAACCTCCCCATGCGCTCCATGTTTGCTTTCATTCGCAACACATGAGCGCTTATGTTCCCACCATCATGGAGCTTGCAACCTAGGACGGACTTGAGGCATTCGTAACTTTCTTGCCTCGCTTGCTGTTGGAACATGTCCTTGGGCTGCGCAAGCAAGTCGTAAGCACTTAAATGATGCATTTGCTTTTGCAAACGGAGTTCATTGTGCTTAGAATAAGGCACGTGATTTCCTCCATGTCCTTGAGGCGTTTTTCATGCGCCTCTCGGACGGCCCTAGGTGCCGTAGTCGCAGGGGCTTCGAGCAAGGCTTCCTCAATGGTATGCAATTTCCCTTCATGGTGTAACACCCTAAAACTCAAGCCATATTATTTTTTTTAAACGCTGCGGAAGCATATACTTAATTTCATAAACATTCACAGGTACAATGTACTATACAAATCTCAACATTCGTTTGTGTTACAAAAGATTATAAAACGTGGCTCGTCTCTACTCAAAACACAATATTAGAGTATTGGTCAAATTCCCCTTTCCACAAACAAAGCTAAACAGCTACTCACATAAACCTGAAAAAAGAAATCAACCGTGGGGGATTAGCACAAAGCTAAGTGAATGGAAGCTACAAACAAGCACATAACAATTATTGTTCCCAACGGAACCTCTGAACATCAAACCTCAAGCAATCTGTCAATTCATCAATCTCTTCCATCCCGAGGACCGGCGGTTCTGCCGAACCTACAACCAAACCTGGCCAAAGAAAAGGTTTACCGATAGCTCCTTGCCGATTGGCACAGTAAATTCCCCTCTGAGCAACAAACGCAACAGAGGAGCTACTACTGTTCAACTAACCGCAAGCGAGCCCAACTCTAGCATCAGCAGCTGACCCCAACCAGCTCTTACACAGAAGCTGATCTCTTCCAGTCACAATCACAATCACAAACTCTTTCACATATAACATATACGAACATGCACTTCTCATTTAGCATATAGCAGACTTAACAGTCTATCATGTATGACAATCAATCTATCTTTGCATAATAGACTCGTCAGTCAAATATCTCGTATTCAAATAAAAAAGCAATCTTTGCAAACAACAATCTTTCAATCATTCAGTAATGTTACCAACGTAACCACCCGTGAGTAAATTTCCACTCACCTCAGTCCTCGTATCACGCGTGCTCAGTTGTCTAATATCACTGAGCGTGTGGTTTGCCTAAAAACACCGCAACAACCGAATCAGTCTCGAATATATAAATATATCTTCTCATATAAATTTATATCTCAAATCTATCAAAACCACTCAACTAAATCACATAACACATATAATAACTCAAACCAAGCAACTTATAAAATAATAAGCCAACAATCGGATTTGGGCTTGTCGCGCCGCGACATACCCCTCGTCGTGCCGCGACGGGTGTTGGATTTCGAATCCGAGAACAGTCCATCGGATTTCATGCGGATTTCATCAAGAGTCGGATTTAGGAGTCGTATTTGTGCCTCGGGTTCTCATTCTCGGATTTTGAGTTTAGGATTGTAACATGCGGATTTCTACAAAAACCGACCCAACTCTCGGTTTTGCATGAAGGTCACGCCGCGACCATTAGTGTAGTGCCGCTACAAGCATTCATCAGCATATCAACTTTCTACTTGTCGGATTTCCAGCAAACCAAAACTCTAATAACCGTTACCAACATTATTGTTCTTCGTTCTATACTCATATATATCATATATCATGCATATATAACATCATAAACACCATTTTAATCACAAACAACAACAATGCATCAAAAACCCATTTCATCTTTATGAACCAACTATGGTGATCAAGCTTTGTACATGCAACTTCTTACAGAATTAACCATGAATCATACACAAGATCAACAAGAAACACATACCCAAATTTTATCTTGGTTTGACAATTCTCAATTTATCACTTTGGAGATTTCATGTTCTTATTCTTTTCTTGTTCTTGATTTTCTTTCTTCCAGAGAGCACACATGCACACACACACTTTCACTTTTCTTTTTCTTTCTTTCTTTCAGTACACATATACATACACACACACGTGTACTTTCCCAATGAATAGTCATCATTTCACACACACCCATACACATACATACATACATGATATCATACATACATAAACAACTCTTCTATCATATACCACATGCCAATTAACCATCCATTAATTATTCAATATCATAACTTTCGTTCGAAACTCAATCTCATTTAATCATAAACATGTACGTTAATAATTACTCGTTTAATCACGTAACAAATATTTAAACAGGCATAACTAAACACATATCAAATTACCTTTAGCCTGCCTACTACTAGGCCGGGTTTTCGGATGTTACAAATCTTCCCTCCTTCAGAGGATTCCGTCCTCGGAATCCTATAGCATATCTTAACGGAAAACCCATTCTTCATATATATTCATTTCAGGTTGTCAAGTCCTTTGTAACGCATATTCATACCTTTCTTATCACCATTCACTAGCATTCATTTCTTCTTATCTTTGTTATCTGGTAGTCCTCAGTGTTTAACAACTTTTCTTCAATTCAATTATAAAACTCATAAACTCGTGAAACCTGTCTTTCAGTCATTTTCTTTCACACTTACACATAAATTCAATATCAAACATCTCTTGAATACTTGCTCACGTCAATTTGTTCATCTCAATTAAAAAATTCTACTTATCTGTCATTAACTGTTTCACATACCATGGTATCCACATCTCACTTCTCTCTTGTTTCCAATTAACCTGTCAAACATTACCACTTTATCTACTTATTGACTCACCACTGATCTCTTATCCTCCATCAGATAAAAATCACATCATGCTTGTCTACTAAGTATAATTAGGAATTCAACGAATCATCAAAATCCAATGCAAAGTACAAATTCATCCTCATATATATATGTGCAATTCTTTCTACTTGCCTATTTCATAAAATTCAGTTGTACCGCTCATTTCGCATTTCATTTCCTTGTCATAAATTCTTCTAGAAATTTAGTTAATCCCTCCAATTCACATCAAAATCCTCTAAGTATAAGGTATTTATATCTTCAAATCATCTCATCAAGGTAATTCTTCTCAAAAGATCACATTCCACTGGGGTAATTATACCAACACTTCTTATTAATCAGTCGATAATCATTGGTGATACACTAAATTCCTTCTCATGTACTACATTAACTCCATCATAGCTTGTCGTTACCATAACCCTGGTATCTAAAATTATTTCAACAATTTATAGATTTCTGATACTTTGCCTTAACTCAAACACACCCAAATCATAATTCCACGAAAGTATATATATCATATTCATTCCTTTATGGGTGTTGTCAATTAATTACTTTATATGGCATTATACTATTTAGCCCTTCCAAGTTCATTGGCAATAATTTATGAGAGTTCGGTTTCAAATTAAGTTTCCAATTCCAAGCACATGTATTCCTTAGCAAAGGAAATTCACTCATATAATCTACAAATCTTCATTTCTTAAACTTAGGTCATTACATTTCTCTCTTCTTGTTATTTCATAAATTCGTTCTGTTTATTCAATTTACATATATCTTCAATTCATACGTGTCAATCATCCTCATATCTGGCTCTTTTCTCCTGTGTTTCTCCTTGTAGTTAGGCACCAATAACGTCTTTATCCAAATAATTCTTGCATATTTCATACTTGCCCAGTCTGTAGCAATCTACTTCGTTCTTTTGGTAATCTCAATCATCCATGTCATCAATTTCTAATAAGGATAATCTCAATTTTATCCATCAAATCAAGTGCGCGTCGATTCACAAAATCTTCAAGATTACCTTTACAGATTCCCTCGCATTCTTTTATATCTGACAATAATAATCTTCCCAATGTAATATCAAAATTCTCAATTACAATCTCTGATTTATTCTAACCATCATTTCTATCACATGTTGATTTCATTCATATTTATGACCATCTGCAGTTCCTTTTAATACTCTGACCAGTTTCACATGTCTTTCTTTATAATCAATATCTTCATATTATCAATGCAACGCATCTGCTGCAACTTCAAAGATAGGGATTAATCGTTAGCTTTACATCAATCAAACAAATACAGTATATCAACGAGTCATCGATCTCCTCAAGTTCATTAATCGATATCACAGATTATCTTCAATCGTTAGCTCTACTCATACTCGCAATCTCAGTTATACATTTATCATACTATCTCTAGATCATCACAAAATCTTCCAAACTTCATTAACTTATCCATTTTCCTCCTTCCTCGTACAAACACATACATATACATATAAGCATATACAAACACAGAAGGCAAGACAACTCTTGCAACACCTAACCTAGCATGCAATTTTACAAATCTACAAATATCACTCTAGGGTACTTCATACCCAATTCAGTCATATCATGTATTTCATCATTTACCGTCATATTTACTTACTACCATACGCATCAAACAATTTCACAATCAAATATCTCTACTTTCTAAAGAATCATACTCTTTAGAAGCAATAAAACACACTTAGCACACATAGGCATCATACATTCTCAGTTCACTCTAAAGTTAATAAATATATGCGTAAATATAAAGATTATCAAAACGTACCCGTTACATCATTAGTAGTGGCAATATCATTAGCCATCATGTTGAAATTTCTACCCCCTTGCTCAGACGGGTTCTTTCTCTTTTGCCCACTTGCTGACGAGGATCCCCCACCTGCCACAGCTCCTGACCCTGACTCTAACTCCTTGCCAAATTTGCAATCTCTTGCTCCATGATCTTCTTTAAAACAAATCCAACATACCTTTCGCGAGAAACGACACTCTTTCATTTTATGGCCAAACTGCCCACAAGTCAGACACCGCATAGTCTGAGTCGTACATGGTCCTGTGTGGTGAGACTTACACTTCCCACACCGTGGCACTCGTTGATTAGATACATCCAACGCAGATCTACGTTTCAAATTTCTTTTACTACGGTTACTCTGCCCTCTTTGCTTTTCAACATTATACTGTTCCAATCGCAATTTCTTCTGAGATATCTCATCTTGATTCACTCTATTTCTAGCCTTCAAATCAACTTCAGCCGACTTGGCCAAGGTAAATGCATGTGACAGTGTACTAGCCCATCTGGTAGTACTTCGATACTCAGGAAGCAAAGCTCCCACAAAGTGTTGTATCTTAGACGCCTCATCAGGTACCCATTGCTTCACAAAACGCAATCTCTCATTAAATTGCTTGATTAATTCATCCACGGTCATGTCTTTAGTCATACGCAACTCCATAAATTCTCTTTTGATACGAACTATCTCAAAAGTATTACAATACTGTTCAGACAGTTTCTCATGAAATTGATCCCATGTCACACTGTCTTGTTCTTGTTTAGAAAAAGGCCCTGTAAGGGAATCCCACCAAACCATAGAATCTCCTCTTACCATACGAGTCGCAAAACAAACTCTCAGTTCATTCTCACAATTGCATGCTTCAAAAGCCTTTACCATTTCTCGCAACCAGTTCAAAGTTATATTAGGGTCTGTACTGCCATAGTACTCTGAAGCCTTACAATCCAAGAATTGCTTATACGTACATGCTGGTTTAAATCCTGGGTACGCAAAAGGATAAACTCCTTGGGTAGTAAAAGGATGAGAACTTGACTGTTGTGCCACTTGTGATATTGGAGGAAACAGAACTGTAGCTTGCACATTTGTAGCTTGAGTTGTACTAAACATAGGATTCTGAATTCGTTCATTCTGGATAATCCTCTCTCGTTCCATATTGCCCATAGCATTCCTAAGTTCCCACAATTCATTTTCCAATTTGGAAATATATTCCCTCTGATCCATTCCAGATTCAAAACCTGAAGTACCAACCTGACCTGTTACATTCAAAACATCCACTGATGAAATTCCAGTCACTTCTTGGGTCACAGGAGTGTCAGCAGGGGTATCTCTGTCAGCCATATCTATACAATCACATCATCTCACAAGCTCATTAGATAAACCGTTAGTACATAACATACTAACTATCATACACAATTCCAATTCACTCTAAATCCCCCCAAAGGAATGTTTGACCCAACACGAGCCAAGATTTGGGAATGCAACACTCTAGCCGTGCCTGCATCGCCAAACCAGTGCTTTGATACGAACTTGTAACACCGTAAAACTCAAGCCATATTATTTTTTAAACACTGCGGAAGCATATACTTAATTTCATAAACATTCACAAGTAAAAAGTACTTTACAAATCTCAACATTCATTTGTGTTACAAAAGATTATAAAACGTGGCTCGTCTCTTCTCAAAACACAATATCAGAGTATTGGTCAAATTCCCCTTTCCACAAACAAAGCTAAACAGCTACTCACATAAACCTGCAAAAAGAAATCAACCATGGGGGATTAGCACAAAGCTAAGTGAATGGAAGCTACAGACAAGCACATAACAATCACTGTTCCCAACGGAACCTCTGAACATCAAACCTCAAGCAATCCGTCAATTCATCAATCTCTTCCATCCCGTGAACCGGCGGTTCTGCCGAACCTACAACCAAAGCTGGCCAAAGCAAAGGTTTACCGATAGCTCCCTGCCGATTGGCACAATAAACTCCCCTTTGAGCAACAAATGCAACAGAGGAGCTACTACTGTTCAACCAACCGCAAGCGAGCCCAGCTCTAGCATCAGCAGCTGACCCCAACCCGCTCTTACACAGAAGCTGATCTCTTCCAGTCACAATCACAATCACAAACGCTTTCACATATAACATATATGAATATGTACTTCTCATTTAGCAAATAGCAAACTTAACAGTCTATCATGGTATGACAATCAATCTATCTTTGCATAACAGACTCATCAGTCAAATATCTCATATTCAAATAAACAAGCAATCTTTGCAAACAACAATCTTTCAATCATTCAGTCATGTTACCAACGTAACCACCCATGAGTAAACTTCCACACACCTCAGTCCTCGTATCACGCGTGCTTAGTTTTCTAATATCACTGAGTGTGTGGTTTGCCTGAAAACACAGCAACAACCGAATCAGTCTCGAATATATTGATATATCTTCTGATATAAATTTATATCTCAAATCTATCAAAACCACTCAATTAAATCACATAACACATATAATAACTCAAACCAAGCAACTTATAAAAAAATAAGCCAACAATCGGATTTGGGGCCTGTCGCGCCGCGACATACCCCTCGTCGCGCCGCGACGGGTGTCGGATTTCGAATCCGAGAACAGTCCATCAGATTTCATGCGGATTTCATCAAGAGTCGGATTTAGGAGTCGGATTTTGAGTTTAGGATTGTAACATGCGGATTTCTATACATAGTGACCCAACTCTCGGTTTTGCATGAAGGTCGCGCCGCGACCATTAGTGTAGCGCCGCTACAAGCATTCATCAGCATATCAACTTTCTACTTGTCGGATTTCCAGCCAACCAAAACTCTTATAACCATTACCAACATTATTGTTCTTCATTCTATACTCATATATATCATATATCATGCATATATAACATCATAAACACCATTTTAATTACAAACAACACCATATCATCAAAAACCCATTTCATCTTTATGAACCAACTATGGTGTTCAAGCTTTGTACATGCAACTTCTTACAGAATTAACCATGAATCATACACGAGATCAACAAGAAACACTTGCCCAAATTTTATCTTGGTTTAACAATTCTCAATTTATCACTTTGGAGATTTCAAGTTCTTATTCTTTTCTTGTTCTTGATTTTCTTTCTTTCAGAGAGCACACATGCACACACACACTTTCACTTTTCTTTTTCTTTCTTTCTTTCAATACACATATACATACACAAACACGCGTACTTTCCCAATGGATAGTCATCACTTCACACACACCCATACACATACATACATACATGATATCATACATACATAAACAACTCTTCTATCATATACCACATGCCAATTAACCATCCATTAATTATTCAATATCACAATACTATTTATTACGTCCAATTACTTTCAAACAAATAATCTTTCTCAATTAATTACGTTAACATACATTCGAAGTATTTTCTGTAACTTTCGTTCCAAACTCAATCTCATTTACTCATAAACACGTACGTTATTAATTACTCGTTTAATCACGTAACAAATATTTAAACAGGCATAACTAAACACATATCAATTTACCTGTAGCCCGCCTACTACTTGGCCGGGTTTTCGGATGTTACACATGGTGTAGGACAATCCGAAGTTGCCTATCCCAATCCATGAACTTGCTACCGTTGAGTTTCTCCTTCTCAAGGAAAACGCGTAGAGAAATGTTGCTTGTGGTGGTGGTACTTGAAGATGCTATCTAAAATAGCAAAGTAGATTTGTTTAGTTTGATATTTTAAGTTTGTTAAAATAATTTACCTAGAGAACAAATTAATTATTTTAACAAAGCCAAGAACCCTATTTCACTTCCATATATGACGGGTTTACCGCGGATCATACAAGGAAGTTATTTCGGGTTGACAACCATATTGCCAATTGCAATCCATTGTTGCAACTCTTTGGTTTCTACGGGACCCTACGACAAGCACCGGTCGTTTGGCATGTTTGATCCCTTCTTACACCAATCCCAAGTTAGAATTGTCGATTGACTCATGCTAAGCTCGACAATCTTTCAAGAATTCTAATTTGAAATTATAAATCGTCCGTCAAGACATGCGGTAAGCTTGACAACTAAGTTTGCGAGTTACTACGCTCACCTTCCACACAACTTCACAAAGATTGGCTTGTGCTAGGCTCGACAACCAATCATTGTGTTGTTAGATTTGGGTGGCATCGTCTTACAGATGGTGCGTGATTTATGTGTTATGGAAAAACGGACTTTTATTTCCGATTAATTTTGATTAACATTTTTAAGTGACAAAATCCGATTTTCACTTTAGTTGGTTTGTAATCATGTGCGCGCGCGAGAGAAATATAAACCAATTTTCATAAAACTCTTGTGATTTAATTTATTGAAAAATTTTCTAGCATGCGAAAGCCTAAACAACCATGCAAGAAATAAATCACAACACACGCATAGCAAGGGGTTGGTAACCAAGCCAAAAAACCTATGCGTTCTACCCGCGAGCCAACGGGAAGAACATGGTCAACTAGGGACACAATACAAATAAAGTCATAGCTCCCACTTGATCCACCACCTCCAACGGGTATCACCGGATCTTCTATCTTCAAGACATCACCTTGATTCTTGATTGTGGTCTCCATGCTCCATGAATACAAGTACATGAAATAGAAATAAAATGGCATGCAAGCCATGAAAATTCTATCATCTAATATAAGTACACAGATAAATGAAACGGTATGCAAACTGCAATAATAATTACAATTAATTAATAAATAAATAATTATTACAAACCATGTGACACTAGGTCACCAAATAAAAGAGCAACCACAAACAACCACAAGGTCTAAGGCCAAGGTTACCAACAAAGAACAAGGCAAACAACCACAAAACAAGCGGTGTGCCAAAAACCGCACCAAGCAAATACTTTGATAAGAGTTTCCAAACAATCACTCAAGGAACAATGGAAATTCTTGTGCATATGCATTAAGCATAAAACCAATTTTTAAAACCTATATCCATATATACACACACATATGTGTATGCATGTATGCATCTTTTGCCACGACTCTACCATGCATACCCATAGCGGTACCAAAATATTATTTGGGGATTTCCAGAAACATCTGAACTAAAACAGAAACACAACAATGACTCAAAAAACCGAAAAATTTCTTTTAATTTCAAAAACACTGTTCACGAGCTTCTTCACGACCCTTCACGGCTCATAAAGCCCGAGAGCTTCATGACCACTCACGGCCCGGAAGAACTCATGAAGCACCAAAAAACCATTTCACGACTAGACCCCAAACTACACTGGTCGTGTAGCCTTCACGACCAGTGAAGAGAACTCCATGGCTCGTGAAGGATTACTGGACAGTTTGCTAAAACTTCCAAAAATCAATTTTTCGAGCCATTTTGTGCTATCATCTTGTAGCAATGACTCTGATACCACTGAAGGTTTCTCATGCATATCAAAAACCGAAGCACAACGGAAGCATGAAGTTAAAAAAGTTTATTTCGGGTTTACAAAACACATGCACAAGAAACACTTAGTGAGATCTAGCTACAAAACATGATAGGAACGAGAAGAACAAAGGAAACTAGAAAACGAGACGATACACATGATGTCTCTGGTGGTTCTTATGTTGTAGATGCAATATTTGAACTCCAAGACGAGTTCCTTTAATGATATCCACACCAAGCTCTTCGTGAATTGCCTTTGCTAAAGCTTGAGGCACAATGCTTGCACTCAAAGCTTCTAATACAACTCAGATGCTCTCTTTAGTGTATGTGTTCTTCAATTTGGCAAAAGGTTCTTTTGAGAGAAATAAGAAGGGTTTATATAAGCTGATGGGAGCTCAATGACACCAGACTAGTCCAAAAAGCTTGGCTCTCATTGGACCAAACAAAAAGGTCCAATAAGATTAAAGTGTCACTTTACTTCTACCTTTACGGGCTCTCAAGGCCAGTGAGGAAGTCATGAAGGCATCACCCCCACGATCCTCCACCGGCCCATGAAGCCTCGTGAAGGCCTTCACGTCACAACCTCTTCACGACCCGTGAGGGCCCGTGAAGGTCGACAGAAACTCTAAATATATAAATTTATTCTCTACTCATATGTGTTGTCGGATTCAACGCTTGGCGTGGGACCCAATAGGCCCATGCCTCATCGGTAGTGATCCAATATACGTGTATCAGTGGGCATATATCCAACAGTCAACACACCGCTATGTGCTAAGCTAGCGATGATTGTGTATGTATGATATGTATGATGCATGACTTACTGTATTGATGCTTATGTTGGTATGTACTCACTAGCTAAGTGTTAGCTAATGGTGCTATGATTTCCCATTTCAGGTAACGACTAGAAGTCTTGTTAGGCTGGTGGCTTTTGGATGTAGATATCCCTTGTGGGTGGAACACTTGATTTTGATGTATTGTAGTAAGATACTTTATTGTCGGTTCCTGTTGTAGGTAACACCGATGTTGTTTTGAAAATACGATAATGTAAATAACGGTTGTTATTGTTGTTTTAAAAAGAAAAATTTCCGCTGCTAAATCTGATTATCATGAAAAGTAGTTGTTTTCAGAAGCGGTGTTACACTTACCTTGGGATATGATGTGCCTACTTCTATCAATGAGTTGCTCAGATATTTCTTGTTCTTGTTGTTCAACATCATCACCAAGAGGACTCATGACTATTGGACTTAAGAGAGTGAATTCAGAATCACCAAAATTGCCAGCATCACCATCACCATCACCAGCATTAGGATCATCATCATTGTTACCATTGTTAATTTTCTCAGCATCATCAGCATCATTACTATCACCATTACTACCATTACTATCACCAACATTTGGATTTTCCTCAGCAACATCGATCAATTCTTGCATTTGATCAGTAATGGGAGGACCTCTGTTTGCCTTAATAAAATGAAAGACTTTTTCACCCATGGCAGGGACAGGATTGCTTTCAAGGTGTTCATTCAAACCAACATAATCATTTTCACCTATCACCATCATCGCAATCATGCTCAAGAAGCAGATGTAAGGCACTTGAGCTCTGGAAGATTTCTTGTTAGTGCTTTGGGTTACTTTATCAACAAGGTCAGAGAAGATGACGTAAGCAAAATCTATATTAACCCCAAAGACTAGGGCATACAACACCAATAATTCAGTTTGGTTGATCAAATGGTGGCTTCTAGATTTTGGACCAAAGCATCTGATGACCACGTTGGCCATATACTTCCACGTGTGCGATAAAGCAGAGACCTTGATT
This sequence comes from Dittrichia graveolens, assembly GCA_038502395.1. Lineage (NCBI taxonomy): Eukaryota > Viridiplantae > Streptophyta > Magnoliopsida > Asterales > Asteraceae > Dittrichia > Dittrichia graveolens. Next base: position 43,472,044 of record JARJIL010000009.1, on the reverse strand, counting down.
TGCCCGTGGAAAACCATATAATTAATATTAACAAGTAATTAATCAATACTAATCACAAGTTAACATACCAAGCCATTCTAATTACTAGGCCCGGTCTTAGGATTTTACACATACGCATATATACCAAAGTGCGAAGATAAGATAACAGTTTGATGAACATATCAACCGATAATTTAGATAGTAGAATGCTTTTTCCCCAAAAATATTCAAAGCAATAAAAAGTGGGGCCGTGAATACTCACTTGACAAAGTTTAACACGTTCCTAAAACAATTAACAAATTCTTGAATTCCTATGGTACTTCCTTCCTAGTGAAATAATATCCTAATATTAGTCCCCAAATTCTAGTTATTAAAATTAATAATTAATTTTGTATTATTTATATTGATTTTATAGTGATATAGTTATATATTACAGTTATATATGTGTGTATATATATATATACATATATATATATATTTATTTATTTACGCAACTTTCTTTCTTGTGAATACAGTTACATTTTATATTTACTTTTTAGGTGTTTGTATCTTATTTAAATGATTTTTATACTTTAAATTTTATTTTTCAAGTCCCAATCATAAAGATTTTATTATTCTTTATTTACTGTGCAAGTCCGTTTCTGTCAGCTTCATGATTTGTACTTTGGTGCAATGCTTTAGTATCCTAACGAATTATTTAAGGTTCCAAATTTTTATATGTTATTATAATATGTCTTTAGGGAATACTATAAAAATATTAGAATTTTTAAAGATTTATAGATATTTTATTTGATTAATTTAAATTTTGAGGTCACTTGTTAAAATCCAGTTAACACTCTTATGTTATTTTAAGGGTTTAAGTGGTCAAACGTCCTTATTTTTAGATGATTCAAATTGGGTTAAATTTACAACTCAATAATATAACTTTTTAAAAAGAATTTGATCATTTTGAAGTTTGTGTGGACCATGTTATGATCAATTAAAGTTCATCATGAAATTATCCAGATTTCTCAGTTTTTGCATGCAACTTATTTTACATAGTTAATGGGTCAAAAAATAATATTTTTGAGTGAGGTTAACTTTATTTGAAAGCTAACTCATTAATTTAAATTTCTAGAAGAAAAACCAATTTATTTGAACATTATTTGAGTGGTTTAACATCCCATGCAAGTGAGTCACTTGACTGAACAGTGAGCTTGCTGACTATATCTAACTAGATACGTGTGGTTGGGGGGTCAAATCTTCATGAGATCTTGAATTTCCACTTGGAGATGAAGCTCAACACAGAGATAAAACTTTTTTAAAAGAGAATCAAATTTTTTGGTTAAGTATTTATTAAGTTATGGTCATTTTAAATCAACACAAAATTTCTGTCAGAATCAAATCTTTACACAATATACACTAATAACTTACATTTTATGTTCATCACCACCAATATTATGATTTTATCATATTATTCGCTTGATTACTCAAATATTCCAGGGTTTTAAAAAAAATTTCCATGCATGATCATATCATGATAGATCCTTCAAAGAAAACCACATGCATGTGCAAAAACCCACATGCATGTGCATAAAAACACTAATTTCTTGAGTTCTTGTAGCTTGATTCATAAAGTTTTGTTTTGAGTTGAACATTTTTATGTTTTTAGTGAATGTATCATCATCAAAACAATTTGATGTTAATAAAAAGTCAGAAACGCAAGAAATCTTGAAGAAAAAGTAAGAAAAATACAAGAAATGAAGAGATTACCCAAGAGATTGCTACCTATGCTTGCTTATCTTTGTTTATCCCAAATAAGTAAAACTAACAATGAATAAGATCAAAGTGCGGAAATAGTTTTAAAGCAACAAACACACGAAAGTTTTCAAAGTAGGATTATATTAATAACCAAACTTTAAAGAGTGCACAAGAACAAACCTGAGCACCGAGTACAAACTAAATCAAGAACAAACTTGAATGCTAATTAGCGAACAAACGCTTAAACTTTTCTGGTTAATCGAGCAGGTATTTATAGGCTAAGTAAACTAATCCTGACCATCTAATTTATTTACACGTGTACCGCTGTACACTTATTTAGGAACAGAAAACAAGATTGCTGTTTCGAGCTCCTTCAGAATTCGCAGATCGCGCACTTTACATAACAGGAAGATTCTGGTTGTCAGATGTATCTTCGGTTCAGAAGATCCTTTGAAGACTGAAGACTAACTTCAGCTATCGTTCACTTCAGAACAAATTTTCAGATGAACTACGGGCTTCTTTCTTCAGATGACGCGTCAGAACAGTTTTCAAAAGAATAAGATATTACACCTTCAGTCGCTTTCTTCGAAAGCTTCATCAGGAATGGAATATATAAAAATAAAAGGACTAACAATCTCCCCCTATTTGTTTATAATCCATGACTATTTACAAAAGAATAAAGAAAAGAAAGAATAAAGAATAGAAAGAATAAAGAATAAATAGTTACTATTCTAAATATCCGGTTTGAACTCTTCAGGAGAAGATTCCTTTGGAGCTTTGAGCTTTATTTGCTTCAAGTATTCATCCACAATGTCTTTAACTTGTGGATTTTTATTGTCGATAAAATATCGAAGAGATCTCAGATGAGGCCAGTCAGCCTTGGCGAAGTCTGAAACTCTCTGAAAACGAATCTTGTCATATGCATCAAAAAAATAAAATCCCCTCGGATTTGAGAGAACTTTACCCACTTCAGGAATGAAAGCAAGAGGCAAGGTGGTATCGAAGCCTTTGCAATTTGGAAGCTCTCCAATAGATATCAGCTCCAAGATTTGTTGCTGAGATTTCTTGAGAGTGAGCCTCCTTCTCTAAATTTTAACTTTTTAGCTCGAGTGGGTTTCTCTTTCCAAGGCATGACAATTGCATCAGATCCCCTCTTCTTTACTTCCTCTTCATAATATTCAATTACTTTGTTGATCTCTCGTTGAATGAACTTAACATCATCAGTTTGCTTGCGTTTTGATAAACAAGCGAGTATTTCATTCCATTCAGACATAGCATAATTGAGTTGAACATCCTTGAAATATTGTATGCTGAAGAGAGGAAGATTTTTGCGCTGAACATTCAGAAGGATTTCATTATTTACCTTCTTTAGCTTTTGTTGCCGTGATTTTATCTGGATGCCTTCTTTGATGTCGAGAGCTTAGCCACTTTTCTTGCTTTTCTTTCATTATCCCTTTCTTCTCCTCAATTAAGGCTTTCTCAGCTTCAATATTCTCCTAAATCTGTTTTTGATGATTGAATGGAGATAGTTCAATTTTGTTCGCAGCACGTTCTTCAAGTGCCATTTTCTCTGCTGCTATTCTGCCAAGTTCATCAGCCACTTTCAAGTCCTTTACTCTTGGATTTTCATCATCTGAGTCACTTAATTCATATATATCCTTACTCATCTGATCATCTGGAGAGACTATCACCATTTTCCCTTTACCTTTGTTAGATTGGCTTGGCTGACCACTAGATGAAGGAGTAGCTGACTGACTGGGAATCTGAGAGGTTTTAGCTTCAGTTATGATTTGCTGACATTCAGCTCCATCTAGCTCTGAACTGAAAAGTTCAGCTTCAGCCCTTCTTTGATCAAGGAGACTCTTGAGCCCCCCTCAACAAGTGCCTTAGCTTCTTCAGCTTTGGCTAACCTGACCTCAAAATCGATCAAGGCATTATTCTTGTTTTCTTCAGCGGCTTTGAGGTGAGCCACTTCCTCTTCTAATCTTTGTAAGTATTCAGCACATGAATACTTTTTATCCCATTTGATTATCTTCCAATCAGAGGTAGCCTTCCTTCTTATAATCTGACAGATTTTTGACTGTCTTCGAACTTTCTCCCCCTTAGAAGCTGCAGAGATTCCTGAAGCTTCTACCGCCCGAGACAGGGCCAAAATCTCTCTTGAAAGGCCAGAGAAGTAGGGAGCAAACAATTCTTGCAACTGCCGAGTTGCAGTTTCAGAAAGATTGACAACATGGATGTTGTCAACCTTGGAGGAAAGAGAATTTAAAGTGGTGGAGAGAGTAGAGAGTTGAGTGTTTAGTTTAGAAAGCTCAAGAGTAGCAGAATCAGCTATTGTTTTCACAAGATGGTGAAGAGTAGTGTACATCCCATGAAGTATCAGATTTTTACAATCAATGGTTTGGTTGAGGGTGGTGAACTGAGTTTTGATAGACTCAACAAGGGATTTGAGCTTAGTTTCAAGCTTAGCTTGATTGGTGGCTACACAATATCCCTGAAAGGTGTTTGTCTTAACTGAATTAGAGACAAAAAGAACAAGTTCAGATAGACTTTCCAATGAGGAAGCAATGTCTATTGAGGTCTCAGAAGTTTGAGAATGTACAGACTTGGGGGATTGTAGAAAATCAAAAGCATCACTGTCATCAAAAGGATTGACAGTTGTGTTAGGAGATGGGATGTTAAACATGGTGTTTAGGAGAGATAGGGAGGTCATAGTATCAGTAGGAGTGACTGATGCATCAAGGGCCTGAGGCTCATTTGCTTCAGTTACAGTCTCGTTTAAGACTATGTCTTCATTAGCAGTGGGAATCTCGACTGAAGGATGTTGAACTTCAGTGTCATTGATAAGGGAAGGCTGGTCATCACTCTCAATTTGGTGTGAAACTGATAAATCATATGCCCTAGTAGAATCCATAGAGTCAATGGGGGTTTTGTGACATATCAAGGGATTTGGGTGCAGTTTCATCTTGAGGGTGAATGGAAAAATCATCAACTGGTTGGACCTCCGAAACTAGGGGAATTGTAGTTTCATCATTGGTGATGGGCTGAGCATCAGTGTCAGCTGTTTTGGGTGCTGACTCATCATGTGCTTGGTCGATATCCATAGTATCAGTTGGGTTTACTGAGACATTGAGGGATAGAGGGGGAATACCAGCAGAAGAAGGAATGGGTGTTCCATGTTCTTGTGGTATCTGAGTTGCAGTGGGTGTGCTGGCAGACTCAATGGTGGGGATAGAGGAAGTCTCGGCTGACTGGTGTTTGTCAGTATCCTAAACTTGTGGTAGTAGGAGTGGAACTTCTGGGACAGCTTGGTTTTGGTCTGTCTCTTCATCAGTCAGACTAGGTTTAGAGAATTTAAGTAAGGGAGATCGTACTTGAACCGCTTCTGCGGATTTTGATGAGTGAAGCTGAGTTTTGCGAAGAATCAGTAGTGTATCATCCGGAGAATCCTCACTTGAAGCATAGTGAGAGATGATGGGACTAGAAGGAACGTTGGGTTTGTGGCGTTTGGCAGTTGAGAATGATTTTAGAGGTTGAGCGGAGGTTGGTTGTTTAGTAGTGGTGGATTTGGGTACGGCAAAAGGTTTGGTGGATGGCTTAGTTGAAGAGGATATCAGCTTCCTTTTCTTTCATTTCGATGGAGTGGACTGAAGCATTTGGTGTTGAGGTTTGGAAGGTGCAGCTTTAGAAGATAAACCTGAATATGGTGGTAGAATGGCAGGAGAGGGCTTCAGCAAGTCTAGTGCAAGCATTGGTGCAGTCAGAGCTGGGTTTAAAGCAGACGAGGAACCTGTCCATACTGAACCTGGTAGGGTTGGAGATGGAAGCAGAACAGATGCAGAATTGTATGCTTCAAGTGGTAATAGGGAGTAGATAACAAGTGACACAAACCTAGGAAAAGGAATGTGTTGAGACCTTGTGCGGGCCGTCAGTGAGACCACAAGACTATCCATGATAAGTTCAGCATAGTCGATGTTAAACTTGGTCAAGACCACAAGACCACAAGACTATAGCAAGACCACAAGACTATTAAATGACCATTTTTAGAACAACTTCATTGACTTGGTCAAGACCACCAGTTTTGCTCGTCATACAGAAGTTCAGATGAGCAATCAGACAGTTCCACTCCTTTCGGAGACGAGTGCGAACCATAGAGTTACATTTGAATTTGTGCTCATCAGCATACTGAAAGAAGGATAGGAGCAGCTCCTTGGCGTTGGCAGTGGATGAGGTGAGTTCCCGGCGAGGAAGATGAAGAACATATGCAAGAAACTTGGTGGTGATTTCAACAAACTTGCTACCAGAGAGCATACTGAAGTGAATACTATGGCCGGAGGTTTTGGGTTTGATAACTTCAGCGGTCATCCAGAACTCACAGAGGTGTTCTTCAAACATCGAACCTTTGCGGAGAGAGCAAAGTTCAATGGGCAGTTGCGAAGATAGGTCATGATTTGGTGGGATCTTGGGGACAACATCGGTTGGAAGAGTTACCTTCGCAGATGCAATTTTGGGAGCCATTGATTCAAGCACAAGAGTTGTTTTTGCTGTTTGAACAAGAGAAATCGCCGGAGAATATGATTTGCACGTAAAGAAATTGAAGGGGCGATATGGGGTTTTAAAGGGGTTTAAACTTAATCGATCTTGGTGGTTGAGTAAATCTAGGGTAAAAATGAGCGCGTGAAGCCGGAAAATATGCAAGGATAACTTTTGTGATGTCAAACAGTTATTGGGTAAACCAATTTACCCTGTGTTATCTTGGAACTAGCTAAACTCCATCAACAAACCATTAACATGAAGATAAAAATTTCACAATGCAAAGGGAAAAAAATATCCAAACTTTGCAAGTGAAATTTTAGTCTTACCAAGAAGGAAAAGAAATAGACGAAAAAAATAAAGAAAAACACAATGCCAACAAGAATAATAGTTAAGCTTGGAAATTACTAATTCCATATATGAACAAAAGATGATTACATGATGTTAATCACGATTTACATAGACTGCCAAAAGAAAAAAATTACATTCATGTTTAAGATAACACAAATATTTGAGATGAGACTTATATCCCATGGTTTTAAAGGGGTTTAAACTTAATCGATCTTTGGATGTTTATAAAGAAATTTACTCATGGTTACGCTTCAGATATGATTTGACAGTCAGAGAGAGGCAGGGTAAAAGTAATTATTCAAGCTTAGCTAATAGGGTGGCTGGCATTAAATGTGACAAGAAAGAATGAACAGTAACAATCAAACTTACCTGAAATAGCTATATTGTTTAAGGATTTAGCATTCCTATTTCTGCAATCAGTTGATTGAACTGGTGTTCATCTAGGGCTTTTGTGAAGATGTCAGCTAGCTGATGTTCAGTGGGGATGAAACGAAGCTCAATTTCATTCTTGGCTATGTGATCTCGAATAAAATAATGGCGAACATCAATGTGCTTTGTACGAGAACCGAGCACCGGATTATTAGAGATTGCAATAGCACTTCTGTTATCACAATAGATAGGAGTGCGCTGAAAGGAGATGCCATACTGAGCGAGTTGATGTTGCATCCATAAAACTTGTGTGCAACAACTCCTAGCTGAAATGTATTCAGCTTCAGCGGTGGATAGAGAAATGGAGTTCTGCTTCTTGATTTTCCAACTTACAAGTTTTCCACCTAGTAGCTGACACCCACCGGTAGTACTCTTCCTATCAATCTAACATCCGGCATAGTCTGAATCTGAAAATCCAATTAATTCAAAGCCAGAGTCTCTAGAGTACCATAGCCCAAGTTCAGGAGTACCTTTTAGGTATCTGAAAATTCATCTGACAGCCGTCAGATGTGATTCTTTTGGATTCGCCTAAAACCTTGCACATAGGCATGTGGAGAACATAATATCAGGACGACTGGCCATCAGATATAGCAAGGATCCGATCATCCCTCTGAAAGTGGGAAGATCAACTGCTTTCCCATTCGGATCAGCCGTAAGCTTGGTATTTGGAACAATGGGAGTCTTCATAGGGGAGGAGTCTGAAAAGTTAAACTTCTTGAGCAAGTCTTTGACATATTTCCCTTGATTAATGAAGATGCCTTGGTCAGATTACTTTATCTGAAGCCTAAGGAAGAAATTTATTTCTCCCATCATGCTCATTTTGAACTTTTTTGACATCATTTTCTCAAATTTCTTGCATAAACGATTGTCAGTAGAGCCAAATATAATATCATTAACATAAATTTGAACTAGAATGAGTTCCCTCTCTGAAATCCATTTTTCAGAAGATGAGTGGACAATGTATCATACCAGGCACGCGGAGACTGTTTCAGTCCATAAAGGGCTTTGTCGAGCTTATAAACGTAGTGTGGAAACTTGGGATTTTCGAATCCAGGAGGTTGCTGAACAAATACTTCTTCTTGAAGGTCTCCATTCTGAAAGGCGCTTTTAACGTCCATCTGAAAGACCTTGAATCCCTTTAATGCTGCAAAGGCTAGAAACATGCGTATTGTCTCCAGACGAGCAACTGGAGCAAACGTTTCATCATAGTCTATCCCTTCCTCTTGACAGTAGCCTTTTGCAACTATTCTGGCCTTGCTACGCATGACTGACCCAATTTCATCACGATTGTTTCTGAAGACCCATTTTGTACCAATAATAGACTTGTCTTCAGGTGGGGCAATCAGCGTCCACACTTTGTTTCTTTCAAATTCGTTAAGCTCATCTTCCATAGCGACCACCCATTTTGGATCCTTCAGAGCTTCATCGACTTTTTTTGGTTCGACCTGTGATATAAATTCAGAGAACATGTAGATTGCAGATGTAATTGAATTTCGGGTTTGCACACCAGTATGTGGATCACCAATCACATTTGTGATGGGATGAGCTCGAGTCCATTTCGTGACCTTTTGTGGTTGATCCTGTTGCTCATTAGCAGAGGAGTCATTTGTTTCCAAGAGGTCTTTAGTGACCTGATTCACATTAACAGAAACAACATTATCGTCAGTATTTACCTCCTGAGAATAGTCATCCAAGTGTAACATCCTCAGAAAGGGCTTAGACGCATGCTGACGTGGTACGTATATTAAATTAATAAATTGAATAAAATATATATATTTGTATATATTAAAGAAAATAACTAAATTAGTTATTAAATGAGTAAAGATAAAATATTAGTAAAATATAAAAGAATATTGAATGGTTTAGAACGAGGATTCCAGAAATATCCCCGTTAGTTAAAACGGGTATTCGTGCGTGAAGTTGTAGGTTTAAAAAGGGAACAAAATACCCACTTGTGGATAGTGTTAATCCACAAGTAGGCTACTTTTGTTGCTTAGTCAAGTAACACACAGACAACTCACTTGTTGCCTTTGTGTGTGTGTGTTCTTGTGTAGCTTTGGAAGAGAGCTCAAGATAATTCAAGAGAGGATCAATCAAGGTGTCAATCTACTGCAAATTCAAGGATTAAATCAGAGTTTCAATCTACTGATCATTCTCTTCTTAATCCAATCCTTGTTCATGTAAGTTCCTCTCTTATTCAAGTTTCTATGTTTTTGGGTTTTTGGGTGAAAATCACCAAATGATGCCAATAGAAGAAGTTGTTGTTTCCAATTGATTTCTATATTGATATTAGGATCACCGAAGTTGATTTTGTTAATTAAAGACTTGATTTTGATTGAGTTTAAAGATAAAAGTCTAGTTGGGTCAAAATGAAGAAATTGGTCCCAAAGTCTGATTTTGATGTTAAAGTGTGTAAAAATGGTACCTTTAGGTTGTATTTGATGCTTTAATTCATATGTGAACCATAGCTTTTGACTGGAAATCGAATTGGTTTGTTTTGTTGATTATTTGGCTAGGAAACAGCAGGTTCTGGTCGAACCTCAAATGGAAAGGCACGGGTGTGCCTCTCAAGAACAGACCGTGACCTTGGACGTACCCAGGAAGGCACGGGCGTACCTCCAAAAGCTACGGGCGTGCCTAACCCTAGAAGGTCCGGGGGAGTGTTTCTAGCCACGGGGCGTACCTGAGTGTCAGGTACGGGGCGTGCTTGCCCAAAGTCCGGGCGTGCCTCGCCAGGCACGGGCGTGCCTTGGCAAGGTACGGCCGTACCCTGCTTTTGGCAGGTTCTGTTTTAAGTGTTAAATAGCATGTTTTGATTTGTTTAGGTGTACCAGTTGATTAAGGATCACCTGTAACGTAGTATTTACTTGTTATAGCTCAACAGGTGAGTAACAGTTAAATTCGAGTATGATATTAATAGTATTAGAAGATGTTTTGTATGTTACAATCCATGAATTTGTAGATCTGCATGTTTAGAAGTTTATATGCATGTTTAGAGGTTCCTTAAACCAATTGTGTGAAACAAATGATATGTGTGCAAGTAAAAGACCTTATAGGTCATTGTTGATTTGTGAAAAGGCCTGTTTAGGTCACTCTTGTTATGTAAAGGGCCGGAGTAGGCCAATGTGTTTGTGATGAGGCTAGAGTAGGCCATTTTTTGAGTGACGGTACTACATTGTAGAGATTGTGGTGTGGGATTCGATGACCACGAATCTTGGTTGTAGCTAAACCGCCGCCCTCAATACTAACTCAGGACTCTCAGTTTTCCCACTGATCCCAAATGGGATATGTTCCCGAAGAACGCAATGGTGGACCGCTACCCGATTCTCTACTGGCGCGGAGGAAGTAACGGTTTCCCTAGTGAGGATCATTGAGTCGGGTTTATAGCCCAGCAAGACGTGATGCCTGCTGACAACCGGAACTTCAACGTGTGTTAGGATAGACTTGAATGAGGTTATGTGATGCATGAAATATGTTATGATACTGTTAATGTACTGCTCCTGCTTTAATTGTTATTCACTAGCTATTTATAGCTAACCCTCTCATGTTCATTCCTAATGCAGTTAAATTAACTAAAGGTGAGCACGGGTACCTGCAGGGGTGACATGTAGGTTCTTGGGGAACACTATAATAAGACAATGTTATGTAATAGTTTATGTAAAGATCGATCTAGTTCGTAACGTTGGAAACTTTTGTAATTACAACTTATATTTATATAAGTTGTATAATGTGAATATAATAACTCGCTTCCGCACGCGTTTTAATAAAAAAAATGTACTCTGATTTCTGAAAAACGGCGTTACACCAAGTCATCGTTAAATGACTCTTGTAGAAGAGCATCAAATTCATCGGAGACAATTTGATCAGTATGATTGGAGGTTGACTCTGCATTGAATTCATCAAAGGTGACATTAATTGTTTCAACCACAAAGTTCTTCTTTGGAAGAAAAACACGATAAGCTTTGGAGATATCAGAACAGCCTAGAAACACTCCTTGTTCTCCTTGGGGATCAAATTTGATTTTCTGATCTTTGGTGTTTAGGATGAAGCATGTACTACCAAAAACTTTTTTAAGTATCCGACATTTGGTGACTTTAGATAAAGTAACTCGTAGGGAGTTTTGCTGTGGCGCTGGAAAATGATGGACCTGTTCTGAGTATAGCAGGCAGCATTAACAGCTTCAGCCCAGAAATGGCCTTTTGGGGATGCTTCAGCTAGCATAGTCCTGGCTGCTTCTATCAGTGTCCTATTTCTTCTTTTAGCAACCCCATTTTGCTGAGTGGTATATGGGGATAAGAAGTTTTGGATGACGCCATTTTCATCACAAAAATCTTGGAGTGTAGAGTTTCTGAACTATGTTCCATGATCAATGCCAAGCTGTTTAACTTGTGTGTCAAACTGCCTTTGAACACGACGAAGAAAGCTTGTCAGAACTTCAGCAGTATCACTTTTGTTACGCAAGAAGAATACCCATGTGAACCTAGTATATTCATCCACTACAACCAGAGTATACTTCTTGCCTACCATGCTAGGAGAACTGATAGGACCAAAGAGATCCATATGTTGTATATGAAAGGCGGAGTTAACTTGGTTACAATGTTTTGATTTGAAAAAAAACTTCTTTTGCTTTCCTTTCTCGCATGCATGACACAACTTGTCTTTTTGAAACCGAACTGACGGTAGACCTCTGGTAAGTTGAAACTTAGAGAGTTTGCTGATGTTTTTGAAGTTGAGATAGGAAAATCTTTTGAGCCATAACCAGTTAACTTTGGAATCAACTGGAGCAAACGTTTCATCATAGTCTATCCCTTCCTCTTGACAGTAGCCTTTTGCAACTAGTCTGGCCTTGTTACGCATGACTGACCCATTTTCATCACGATTGTTTCTGAAGACCCATTTTGTACAAATAATAGACTTGTCTTCAGGTGGGGCAATCAGCGTCCACACTTTGTTTCTTTGAAATTCGTTAAGCTCATCTTCCATAGCGACCACCCAGATCCTTCAAAGCTTCATCGACTTTCTTTGGTTCGACCTGTGATATAAATTTAGAGAACATGTAGATTGCAGATGTAATTGAATTTCGGGTTTGTGCACCAGTATGTGGATCACGAATCACATTTGTGATGGGATGAGCTCGAGTCCATTTCGTGACCCTTTGTGGTTGATCTTGTTTCTCATTAGCAGAGGAGTCATTTGTTTTCAAGAGGTCTTTAGTGACCTGATTCACATTAACAGAAACAACATTATCGTCAGTATTTACCTCCTGAGAATAGTGATCCAAGTGTAACATCCTCAGAAAGGGCCTAAACGCATGCTGACGTGGTACGTATATTAAATTAGTAAATTGAATAAAATATATATATTTGTAGATATTAAAGAAAATAACTAAATTAGTTATTAAATGAGTAAAGATAAAATATTAGTAAAATATAAAAGAATAAAAGAATATTGAATGGTTTAGAACGAGGTTTCAAAAAATATCCCCGTTAGTTAAAACGGGTATTCGTGCGTTAAGTTGTAGGTTGAAAAGGGGAACAAAATACTCACTTGTGGATAGTGTTAATCCACAAGTAGGCTGCTTTTGTTGCTTAGTCACATAACACACACATACAACTCACTTGTTGCCTTTGTGTGTGTGTTCTTGTGTAGCTTTGGAAGAGAGCTCAAGATATTTCAAGAGAGGATCAATCAAGGTGTCAATCTACTGCAAATTCAAGGATTAAAACAGAGTTTCAATCTACTGATCATTCTCTTCTTAATCCAATCCTTGTTCTTGTAAGTTCCTCTCTTATTCAAGTTTCTATGTTTTTGGGTTTTTGGGTGAAAATCACCAAATGATGCCAATAGAAGAAATTGTTGTTTCCAATTGATTTCTATATTGATATTAGGATCACAGAAGTTGATTTTGTTAATTAAAGACTTGATTTTGATTGAGTTTAAAGATTAAAGTCTAGTTGGGTCAAAATGAAGAAATTGGTCCCAAAGTCTGATTTTGATGTTAAAGTGTGTAAAAATGGTACCTTTAGGTTGTATTTGATGCATTAATTCATATGTGAACCATAGCTTTTGACTGGAAATCAAATTGGTATGTTTTGGTGATTATTTGGCTGGGAAACAGCAAGTTCTGGTCGAACCTACTGCTGCAAATGGAAAGGCACGGACGTGCCTCTCAAGAACAGACCGTGACCTTGGGCGTACCCGGGGAGGCACGGGCGTACCTCCAAAAGGTACGGGCGTGCCTAACCCTAGAAGGTCCGGGGGAGTATTTCTAGCCACGGGGCGTACCTGAGTGTCAAGTACGGGGCGTGCTTGCCCAAAGTCCGGGCGTGCCTTGGCAAGGTACGACCATACCCTGCTTCTGGCAGGTTATGTTTTAAGTGTTAAATAGCATGTTTTGATTTGTTTAGGTGTACCAGTTGATCAAGGATCAGCTGTAACGTAGTACATACTTGTTATAGCTAAACAAGTGAGTAACAGTTAAACTCGAGTATGATATTAATAGTACTAGAAGATGTTTTGTATGTTACAATCCATGAATTTGTAGATATGCATGTTTAGAAGTTTATATGCATGTTTCGAGGTTCCTTAAACCAATTGTGTGAAACAAATTATATGTATGCAAGTAAAAGACCTTATAAGTCATTGTTGATTTGTGAAAAGGCCTGTTTAGGTCACTCTTGTTATGTAAAGTGCCGGAGTAGGCCAATGTGTTTGTGATGAGGCCAGAGTAGGCCATTGTTTGAGTGCCGGTACTACATTGTAGATATTGTGGTGCGGGATTCGATGATCACGAATCTTTGTTCTAGCTAAACCGCCGCCCTCAATACTAACTCGGGGCTCTCAGTTTTCCCACTGATCCCAAATGGGATATGTTCCCGAAGAACGCAATGGTGGACCGCTACCCGCTTCTCCACCGGCGCGGAGGAAGTAACGGTTTCCCCAGTGAGGATCATTGAGCCGGGTTTATAGCCCTGCAAGACGTGATGCCTGCTGACAACCGGAACTTCAACGTGTGTTAGGATAGACTTGAATGAGGTTATGTGATGCATGAAATATGTTATGATACTGTTAATGTACTGCTCCTGCTTTAATTGTTATTCACTAGCTATTTATAGCTAACCCTCTCATGTTCATTCCTAATGCAGGTAAATTGACTAAAGGTGAGCACGGGTACCTGCAGGGGTGACATGCAGGTTCTTGGGGAACACTATAATAAGACAATGTTATGTAATAGTTTATGTAAAGGTCGATCTAGTTCGTAACGTTGGAAACTTTGTTAAACAATACTTTTGTAATTACAACTTATATTTATATAAGTTGTATAATGTGAATATAATAACTCGCTTCCGCACGCGTTTTAATAAAAAAAATGTACTCTGATTTCTGAAAGACGGCGTTACACCAAGTCATCGTTAAATGACTCTTGTAGAAGAGCATCAAATTCATCGGAGACAATTTGATTAGTATGATTGGAGGTTGACTCTGCATTGAATTCATCGAAGGTGACATTAATTGTTTCAACCATAGAGTTCTTCTTTGGAAGAAAAACACGATAAGCTTTGGAGATATCAGAACAGCCTAGAAACACTCCTTGTTCTCCTTTGGTTCAAATTTGCTTTTCTGATTTTTGGTGTTTAGGATGAAGCATGTACTATCAAAAACTTTGAAGTATCCGACATTTGGTGACTTTAGATAAAGTAACTCGTAGGGAGTTTTGCTGTGGCGCTTGACAATGACGGACCTGTTCTGAGTATAGCAAGCAGCATTAACAGCTTCAGCCCAGAAATGGCCTTTTAGAGATGCTTCAGGTAGCATAGTCCTGGCTGCTTCTATCAGGGTCCTATTTCTTCTTTTAGCAACCCCATTTTGCTGAGGGGTATATGGGGATAAGAAGTTTTGGATGATTCCATTTTCATCACAAAAATCTTGGAGTGTAGAGTTTCTGAACTATGTTCCATGATCAATGCCAAGCTGTTTAACTTGTGTGTCAAACTGCCTTTGAACACGACGAATAAAGCTTGTTAGAACTTCAACAGTATCACTTTTGTTACGCAAGAAGAATACCCATGTGAACCTGGTATATTCATCCACTACAACCAGAGTATACTTCTTGCCTACCATGCTATGAGAACTGACAGGACCAAAGAGATCCATATGTAGTAGATGAAAGGCGGAGTTAACTTGGTTACAATGTTTTGATTTGAAAACAGACTTCTTTTGCTTTCCTTTCTCGCATGCATGACATAACTTGTCTTTTTGAAACCGAACTGACGGTAGACATCTGGTAAGCTGAAGCTTAGAGAGTTTGCTGATGTTTTTGAAGTTGAGACGGGAAAATCTTTTGTGCCATAACCAGTTAACTTTGGAATCAGCTTTTGAAAAGAAACAAGCATCTCTTTCAGAGGTGGCAGAATTGAAATCAACAACATACATGTTACCCTGCCTTTTTGCTTGTAAGACCTCTTTACCTTTCTTGTTAAAGATTGAACCTTTGGTCTTCTTGAAATGCACTTCATAATCCGCATCACACAACTGACTGATGCTGATCAGGTTGTATTCAAGTCTTGTCACATGAGCAACATTCTTAATGTTGACGGAGCCTTGGTTGAGATAACCATAGTCGTCAGTTTTGCCACATTTTCCTCCACCAAATGTGACCTTGGGGCCATTTGCTTCTTGAACCCCATTAAGTAGGGACTTACATCCGGTCATATGCCTTGAGTATCCACTGTTAAAGTACCAAATGTTATCATGCTAAACGCCCTTATACATCATGGTGGGATTCCATCCTTCTGCTGAGCTTAGTTTTTCAGACTCAGCCAGATCCTTGCTGAACTTGCTTTCAGTGGCCATTAAGCACATTTCAGGATGTGCAGTTCCAAGGATTTCTTCATCCACCAGACATTTACCTCTGAATTCATTTTCTTCTTCTTCATCTGAAGATTTTTCAGAATCAGTCCAGTCAAGGTCATCAGCTATCATGGCCTTTTCCTTCTTCATTTCGTTTGAAGCTTTGAGGGCCTTTATATTTAGCTTTGTATTTATCAGCGTTAGAAGGAAACCCTTTCTTTGGATTTGAGAAGGTCTCCTTCACATAACAGTCGGATGCATAATGACCAGGCTTCCCACATTTGAAGCACTCATTCTTGGACCCTTCAGATGAGCCCTTTTTCTCTGATGAGAACTGTCAGGATCGAAAACAAACAAAATAACAAGAATTATCTTTTACTATCTTAAATCAGACTTGTACGAAAAGACAACATTTGAATTTAATCACAACCAACTAAGAAGTTGCGGAATCACACTTAATTGATTAATAAAGGTTTTAATAACATGAACAATTCAATCAATTCAAAGAATAACTTTAAACACAAGATGTTTATTAATAATCAAAGATGATTACAATATTCACCAACACCTCCAATCTAACTCTTTTGTTAGACGAAGAACACAAACTGTTCTTAGGTTTCAGAGAAACTTGGAGGCTAATACACTTTCTGAAAATATTAAACAATACGAATAAGTGTAAATCAAAAGCAATAATAACAAACTAATCTAAACAGAGTATTTATAACCCTCTAGGTTTTTGAAGTTTGTTAATCTTCTATCTTTACGAGATAATCTTGATAATCTTCAAATCTTGATAAGATATCTTTTAAATCCACAAAGATAGCAATTTCCATAAATATCTCAACATAAACTGTTTGTTGAATAAACAATTCTGAGTTTCTTCTAACAGTCTTCTCTTTCTTATCTTTCAACAGTTGTTGTGATATAACTAACAGTTCTGAATCTTTTTGTACTAACAGTTTCAAAACTGTTTTCTCAAAACTTACTCCAACAGTTTTAACTTACTTAGCCTTATTTTCCAACAATGTCCCCCTAACATAAGATATTGAACAATATACTTAAGTTGTTTATAGGGTTCGACCATAGAAAACTTAACATAAGTAAATTATGCAAAACTGTTTCAATCAAAACTTGAAAGTTAACCTTTCTTGGACTGTAGGGATTCCAATCTTTTTTTGAGCCTTTTGAATAAGATTTTCTTTAACTTTAGCAGGGCCAAAGAATTTTGCCTTTATCATATATGAGAGCTTTGTTTTATTATGCTCTATGAACTCAAGATCAAACCATTGAGTCAGTGCATTTCCCATCACAATGTGATAAGTCTTTGACTTAGCATACACCTTGACAGTACTTATTAGGAATGCTTCCTCAGCTATTAACATCGACATAACTCTCAGAGGAGCACATATACTTGCCAAATGTCTCATCATCACTCTGATTTCATTACCAGCATCTTCTCCATAGTGTCTTAGACCATATTCATATAAGTCTTGCACATCTCTCCTGGTCACACAATCCATTAACTATAAGAAGCTTGCATAGCTCACAATCGGTTCATCCTCTCTCACAATGGTTACTCCTTGCTTCCCAGTTTCAATTCTTAACAATTCAAATCTCGACTTAGTTATATGAGATTTTTGTTCAAGTTGAGCTTCCACAAGCTTGTCTAGCTTCTGTTCAACCTCCATTCTGAGCCTATCTTGCAAAATGGTTTGAACCATACCAGCCTTTGCTTTCTCTTTAGATGTTTGAACTGTTTGGGATTGTTTCGGTTGAGATATTTGTATTTTCTTTGCAGCTGTTGGCTTTGAAGTTAGAACTGTTTTCTTTCTTTCAATTTTCTTTCTTTTTACTCATTTATCAGCCTTCTTTGCCTTTTCTTCCTCCTGAATCTCCTTTGTTATTTCAGCAGCCATCTCTTGAGCTAATTTCAAATCTTTTTGCTCTTGTTGCTCCATCTCAGCATTTAGCCTCTGAGCAAGCTCATGATCATACTCCTCTTGTTGTTCCTTTGAAAGTTTTAACTTTAGAATATCAACAACAACTTCCTTTGCCTTTCCTAGCACAGGAGGCATTTTTTCATCTTTCTTTGATTCTTGAATTGCAATGCCTTTGAATCCTGGCTTAGGTGCAATCGGCTCTACTTTAGATACTTTCCCATCCAGCCACCCATCATCAATCTTTTGGGCCATTTTGAATGCGCTAATATTAAGTGTTTGAGCACCAACCTCAATCAAATGATTTTGTTTAGCTTTAGACCACGCTTTGAATACTTTTGTTGTCGGATAATCCCCAGACATGATCATCCTATTGATCAACACTCTATCAATAGCGGATAGTTTCTCTTCTTGTAATTGATCCCTTGCAACTGTTTGAGCAACTGCTGTTTGTGGAGTTGCAACTGTTTGTAGTTCTGGTGCAGCTGTTTGTGTACCTTGCACATCCTTCTCTTGCTCCTTTATGATTTCCTTTTCCCCCTTTTTGATTGGAACTGTTAGAGAGGGAGAGGCATGCATTTGTTTAAACATTAGATCTTGCATTCGAAGAACCTACGTTAGTTGCAATAAAGAGGTTGATAAAGCCTTGATTTGATTGCGTTGCTGAATAATTAGCTCATTATGCTTGGCAAGCAGCTTGTCTTGTAAGGTACTCCTCTTTTTGAGATAAAGAAAGGCAGCAAGAAATGGTACTAGATCAGGATTCGTCAATGCTTTGTGTTTCATGCTAGCCTCAATGTCAGCAAGTGTTGCCACTTCAAACATATCATCGACAGATAAAACTAGTGGGTCACCCCTAGAAGATCCCTCACCAGTACCCCTTTGTTCTTGGTACTGGGGATTTCCAAAAGCTGTTTGACCAGCCTTTGTTGCCGTGGTGAGGTCTTAATTATGTTAACACTTCCCTGTTCACCCCTTGCGGATGAAACAGTAGTGTCAGCCTCAAGAACCACATGATCACCCTCTCTTGGACTGATCACCTCCTCAATGTGCTTGGGAGACAGCACAATAGGTTCCCTTTGGATATTCTGCACAGGTGAATGCATCTGTGCAGGGCTTACAGTTTGGGATGATGGAAGGAGCACCAACAGTTCTCTTCCTCTTTCTAAATGTTATAAGTGAGGGGGCTTGTGTTGTAGCTCGAGAAGGGGTAGCAGAGGGAGATATTTGAGTATCGTGAGCTATGGGTTCCAGAGTTGGTGGTTTAGCAATAGTTTGGGCTTCATGCTAAACTCTGGCAGCTCTATTTCTTGAAGGAAACTCCACCATTGCAGAGTGTGGTGGAGTGATGTTACCCGAGAAATTCTTCCCATTTATCAACAGTTTGCTCAATGTGGAGGCCACATGAGTAGAGGGAATCAGAACCCTTTTGTGAGTTTGAAGATTTGGCCATAAAAAGTTTAAACATGTTTGCACAAATCTGGGGTACATAAAAAAGAGACCATATTTGGTCCCGAGATGCTTTACCATTCCATTAAAATTAGCTTAGAAAAGTTGAAGCAGCGATTGTTGGCCAAACAGATTAAGGCCAAGGCAATGTTGCTTCCAAACTCATTCCAGCCGGTTCTTTTTGGACTTAAACATTGTTGTAGGGTATGTATTAAATATTTCCAGTGAGCGCAAAATTGTCCTTTGTAAAAGGTACCCTTTCCCCTAGGGCCCTCATACCCCAGTTTCATCAACTCATCATGCAAGAATTCCAAGGAGACTGTATCAGAATACTCACCCTCAAGATCATTAAGTTGAAGGTGTTCACGGATGGTATTCTCAGCGATTGAAACATCATGGATATCTACACTTGAAGTGATCCATTGCACTCCATCTATTCTAGTGAGCGTAGCATTTTTCCAGAACTGATCAAGGTGAGAGGCGTAAATGGTTGGATTGATGGTGAGGGCAGTATTGAGATTTGACAGGGTGAGATAGTCGATCATGTCATGAAAGACATGCAACTCAGCTGGTTTGGAGAGGAAGGCAAGCATGTTGCGTTCTTTGACAAACGGAAGGGGAGCCATGGCGATTTCGAAGAGAGCGTTTAGGGTTTTAGCGTTTGATTGAAGGTTAGTAAGCGTAAAGGAAACTGCGAGGAGGGAATGACTTATATATGTAATGCATATTAAATGCAATTCAAAATTCCTCAAAATATCTTCAAAGACTTAAATACCCTTGACTAACTGTTGACGGAGAGTATGGAGCTAACAGTTGACAACTGTTTGGCTAATGAACTTCAACTATAACACTCCCCCTTAACTGATTAGGCCGCTTGCCTAACAGTTGTAACACCAAAGTACTAACACTTGACAATTGTTAGTTATAATTTGTACTATAAAGCCCTGAATACTTTGATAAACAGTTGTTAGACTGACAACTAATAGTTTCAAACTGTTAGTGTGAAAACACAAAAATCATAGAAAGAATAGCTAACAAAGCATTATTCTAAGTTAATCATGCAAATATTTGAGATTAGAAAGTTAAATGTTCTTACATCAAATGCTTTGGTAAACAGATCAGCTAACTGATCATCAGTATGTACTTTTAAAACTTGGATTAACCTTTTCTCATTGCAGTCTCCGATGAAGTGAAACCTGATTTCTATGTGTTTTGTTTTTGAATGCTTCACTGGATTGTTCACAATTCTGATAGCATTAGTGTTATCAACATAGATAGGAGTATTCAAAAGAGTCATACCATAATCCAGAAGCTGATTTTGAATCCATAATACTTGAGAACAGCAACTTGATGCAGCAATGTACTCAGCCTCAGCTGTTGAAGTGGACACTGTTGTTTGTTTCTTGCACTGCCATGACACCAGTCTTGAGCTAAAGAATTGACATCCTCCAGATGTTGATTTTCTATCCACATTTGCTCCACCATAGTCACTGTCAGAATATGCCACTAATTCAAAAGGTGAATCCTTAGGATACCACATACCTAACTTTTGTTGGCCTTTGAGGTACCTAAAGATCCTTTTTACAGCAAAGAGATGTGACATCTTGGGACTACATTGAAACCTAGCACAAACACACACAGCAAACATTATATCTGGTCTAGAAGCAGGTAAGTACATTAATGAACCTATCATAGACCTATACAAGTGTATGTCTACATCCTCCCCCTCAGGATCTGCTCCCAACTGTTTGTATGTTTCCATGGGAGTGCTTGCCAGCTTTACATCTTGATAGCCAAACTTGTCCAAAATGTCTTTGACATACTTTGACTGACTGAGAAAGATACCAGATGGCTTTTGCTTAACCTGTAACCCCAAGAAGAATGTAAGTTCCCCCATGGAGCTCGTCTGGAATCTCTTATGCATGATGGCTTCAAATTCCTTGCAAAGATTATCATTGGTTGATCCAAAGATTATATCATCAACATAGATCTGTACAAGTAAGATCTCTGTTTCAACTATCTTTGTAAACAAAGTTTTATCAATTGTGCCTCTTTTAAACCCATTCTCAATCAAATGAGATGACAATGTCTCATACCAAGCCCTAGGAGCCTGATGTAACCCATACAAGACTTTATCCAACCTATATACCCTATCAGGATACATTGAGTCTTCAAAACCAGGTGGTTGACACACATACACTTCCTCATCAATGGTTCCATAGAGAAAAGCTGATTTGAAATCCATTTCATATACCTTAAATCCTTTGAAACTTGCATAGGCACGGAACAATCTGATAGCTTCTATTCTAGCAACTGGGGCAAAAACATCATCATAATCTATACCCTCTTCCTGAGTATAACCCTGTGCAACAAGTCTAGCCTTATTCTTGATGACTATACCTCTTTCATCCTTCTTATTTCTGAACACCCAATTGGTGCCAATTGCTCGTTTTCCTCGAGGTAGTTCTACCAGCTTCCACACTTGCTGAATTTGGAACTATAAAAGTTCCTCTTGCATGGCTTCTACCCAAGAAGGGTCTCTCAATGACTCTATTGCTTTCTTTGGTAGGCATTCACATCAAACTGGTCAAGAGTTACGCCACTGTTTTCACTTTGCAGCATACCCCTTGTTTAAATGGTTGTGGCAGGATCACCTATAATCTGTATTGTAGGATGATTCTTGTGAACTCTTGATGTAGGAATGTTCTCTTCAGGCAAGGAATTCTCCAAATTTGACATATCAACCTCAGAGTTTCTTGCACTCCAAGAGGTGATACACACTTGGTCAGCAACTGTTTGATGTTCAGATGCATGGTGATGGGAAGAAACATGAAATTCCTTGTCAGCATCATCATTTATTTGGCCATTAGCACTTGAAGAATTATTTTCAGTGAGAGGAAGCACCACAAAGTCTTTATTCACCGTGTTTTCATCGACAGTTGTATGATTCAAACAAACAGTCTCAAGACTGTTGACACTGTTGGAAACTATTTGTTTATTTGTACCAACAGTTGTAGGAATGTCAGCAGCTGTTTCTGTGGAAAACTCAAAAGACAAAGATTTGGTTAGTGCTTCAATATCAAATAACCACTTAGGACCATTACCTTCAACATTGATTTTATTCTCATTGAACGATACATGCATACTCTCTTCTATGATCCTAGACACATTATTGAAGACTCTATAGGCTTTGGTTTGAGTGGAATAGCCTACAAAGAATCCTTCTTCAGCCTTGCTTTCAAACTTTCCTAATTGGGACTTGGTAATTAGGATAGTGCATGCACATCCAAATGGTTTCAAAAAATTGATCAATGGCTTTCTGTGAAGAAATAACTCATAGGGAGTTTTCCCTTTGGACTTCACAACTTGTACTTTATTCTGAACATAGCAAGCAGTGTTCACAGCTTCTGCCTAGAATGTCATTGGGAGCCTAGAATTAGCTAGCATTAATCTAGTAGCCTCTATCAAAGTCCTATTCCTTCTTTCAGCCACTCCATTCTGTTGTGGAGTCCTAGGAGCACTAAACTGTCTTTCAATCCCTTTCTCTTCACAGAAACTGTTTAGCTCATAGTTCTTGAATTCAGACCCATTGTTAGACCTAATGACTTTCACCTTTAAATCGGACTGATTTTCAATTCTAAGAATAAGGGATTTAACTAACTCTGTTGTTTCATCCTTAGATCTAAGAAATTGAACCCAAGTAAATCTGGTGAAGTCATCAACTATGACTAAACAATAAGCTTTCTTCCCTATACAAACCACAGATGTAGGACTAAAAAGATCCATGTGCAATAACTGTAAAGGTGCTGAGATGGAAGAAACTTCTTTGGTCTTAAAAGAAGTTTTGTGTTGCTTGCCTTTTAGACAAGCTATACAATGATCATCATATGAGAATTCCTTTTAAGGTAAACCTCTTACCAAACTTTTTTTAGCTAACAAATTCATGGTTTTAAAGTTCATGTGACACATCCTTCTATGCCAAATGGCAGACTCATCTTGAGATGCCTTGGAGAGTAAACAACTTAAAACATTCTGCTGAGCAACCTTTTGTGTATCCAAGCAGTAAACATTATCCTTTCTTGGCGTTCTCAAAAGAATGTCCTTTTCTGATAACTTAAAATCTTTTGAAAGGATAATGCATTCAGTATCTGTAAACACTACTTTGTTTCCAATGTCACAGATTTGGGACACACTCAACAGGTTGTATTTGAGTTGTTCAACAAAGTAAACATCATTAAAAGTAAGGTTACCTGCATCTACAACTCCCTTACCTATGATTCTACCTCCCTTTG
This sequence comes from Dittrichia graveolens, assembly GCA_038502395.1. Taxonomy (NCBI): domain Eukaryota; kingdom Viridiplantae; phylum Streptophyta; class Magnoliopsida; order Asterales; family Asteraceae; genus Dittrichia; species Dittrichia graveolens. The sequence goes on along the minus strand of JARJIL010000009.1, from coordinate 43,448,484 downwards.
GATTTCCTCCAAATGCTACAAATCCTCCATTGATTCTTTTGAAATCTTTCAAGCATTGTGGATTTCCAGTCATGTGCCTTGAGCATACACTATCCACATGCCAAATTGCTCCTTGATTGGTCCTATGAATGCTCTGCACAAAATAAACTCAGTTAGTATTAGGAAGTACCCAGGCCATGCAGGTCTTAGGTACACCATTCATGTCATAGTATTTAACAACAAATTGCGTTTTCTTAATTTCATCCCAATCATATTTCTCTATCCTGTGTGAAGAATATTTAGTGAGAACATATGGTTTTCAGCTGTTGTGATGTACATGTGACTTGGTTTGACTTTCAAAAGAATTATCAGATTTAGTTTCTTCAGAAACTATTTGTTTTTGCACTTTTACCCAAGTCAAACAACCATTCTTTGTCTTTGGCTTAACAGTTGAAGAACTGTTAGACTGTTTTGGCTTAACAGTTGAGGAACTGTTAGACTCTTTTGGCTTAACAGTTGAAGAACTATTAGACTGTTTTCTGGCACATGGTTTCCGGGTCCTATAGAGCTGTTGATTATGATAACAGTTGTGAGCCAAGTGATTTTCTTACACACAAATGTAACATTTTTTTAGTTTTGACTATAGGTATCCCACTTCTTTGTGCCCATAATTTGTTTCTATTTCTTTGATTCCCCCTCACTGGTGCTGAAGGAGGAAACTTTTGCACACCATGCTGTTTGCATGTGCAAATAGACATTTCTGTATGCTTTTTCACATGTTTGTTTTTGGATTTTAATTTTGAAGCCTTCTTCTTCTGTTTTGCAACTACAACTTCATCAATCTCCTTCTTTCCTTTGGTCTTAATACTAACAGTTGAAATTTTTGGATGAAAATTGTTTGGACTTTCCTTGGAACTGTTAGTGTAAAGATGGGGACTATTTTCAACAGTAGTGAAACTGTTTATAGAAGTAATAGCTTTGAAGGGTTTTGGTTCACTGGTGGAAGGTTCTGAGGATGCTTTTGGTTCACAACAGATGTGGTTTTCAATTGGAATGACTTCTTCTTTCTTCACATATCCCTCCTTCTTCTCATCAATTACCTCATACACAACTCCCTCATCTTCACTCTCTAGCTGTGGATCTGCTAACTTCAGTTCTTACTCTAGTAGTTCATTGACATATCTTTCAGCTACATCAGACATGGGAGTTATATAGGTGTGATTGTATGGAGGAGGAGTCTGTTTGTAGCCTATGCCTGTTTTTATTTTATTTGGGATATGTGATTTCAAAACAGTTTCAAGCTTAAGAGATGAAGCTTTAAACATGCTCAAATCTATATCCACACCATTCAATTTCTTGGTTAATTCATCTATTCTATTCTCTTTCTCACTCAACTTCTCCTTAAGACTATCAATCTCTTCTTGAAGTTGCTCTTTCTCCCACTTATGATACTTTCTATCATAGTCCATTTGCAATTCGTTAGCCTGATAATCTTTGATTTTCTTTTCAAAGCTCTCAATTACAGTACTGGTTTCATACCTTCTTTCTTCCATTTTCCTTAGAGCAGCGCACACCTTTCTATTGTGTTCTCTAAACCTTTTAACTATAGCTCTACATTCACTAGCACATAGTTTAGAAGATACCTGAATGTCTTCTGTTTCTGATGAATCCATGTTGATGGAGGAGTCAGTCAACGCCATTAATGCTTTGTTTTGAGTTGCTTGCTCAGCCTGATCACTACAATCAAACCCATAGCCTTCACTGTTGACCTTGATTTTGGCTTTGTCCACCAGATCTGCATTCTCTAGCAAAGTGACCATGCTGTTGACATTTGAAACATCTTACTTTGGACTTGTCAAAACCAGTCTGACCATCAGCCCTGAAGTTCATGTTTTGTCTTCCTGTTCTTTTATTGAACATTTTTGCTCTTACAGTCAGCATAGCCATCTGCCATTTGAGATCCATCTCCTCAAGATCATCTGGATACACTTGCTCAAGATCCTCATTTGTAAGGGTTGAATGTGCATGACTTGCTAAGAATGATTCAAGCACTGCATCAGAAGTATTCATATCTACTCCAGTAACAGCAACTACACAACCATCAGCAGAGTTAGTTAAAGAAAGATTTGAGTCCATACTTGAGGATGAGAGAAGAGCAGCATTGTGAATAGGGATCATTGACTTCCTTTTTCCTTCAATTTCCCCTTCAAACACTATTAAACTTTTGTAGAGATCATCTAATTCTATATCCTCCAAAGAGTCCTTAGTCCTCCATTGTGCAGCATATACTGTCCACTCATCACCTAAAGACCTAAGGAACTTTCTATTTATTTCATCTTGCTCTATTCTAACCTTTGCACTCTCAAGTTGACTTACTAGCTTATAGAACCTATCAAAGATCTGAATGATGCTCTCATTCTTTCCACTGGAAAAGTTCTCATAAGCTTGTTTGAGAAGATCCCTTTGATTTCTTTTGGAGCTTGCATTCCCTACAAACCTTTTCTCTAATGCATTTCACAATTCATGAGCATTCTCAAACTTCTTAAACTGATGTTCATATTCATTAGGAATAGCAATCTGAAGAATGCTTAGAGCTTTCATCTCTAGCATCCTCTCTTTTCTTTCAGCATCTGTTTTTGGTGGTGGTTTCTTCCCAGGTTTTCCAGTTTCATCTAAATCAACAGGAGTTATGGGCTCATTCTCAATGATTTCCCAAACAGCATAGTCCATCAATTGAACATGTTGCTTGATTCTCAGTTTCCACATCTCAAAATCAGTTGGTTTGAGCATGGGAACACAAATGTTTGACCCAGATCCAGTGTTTTCAGAAGATCCACCAGACTCCATTGTAATTCAGTGATTAAGAATTCTCAATTAAATAATAAAAAGACTTTAAATCAATAAGAACACAACAGATTGTGAAAAACCTTTTAACTGGTGATTAAGAGAACCTTAATGTTAAGGCTCTGATACCACTTGTCAGGATTGAAAACAAACATAATAACAAGAATTATCCTTTACTATCTTAAATTAGACTTGTATGAAAAGACAACATTTGAATTTAATCACAATCAACTAAGAAGTTGCGGAATCGCACTTAATTGATTAATAAAGGTTTTAATCACATGAACAATTCAATTAATTCAAAGAATAACTTTAAACACAAGATGTTTATTAATAATCAAAGATGATTACAATATTCACCAACACCTCCAATCTAACTCTTTTGTTAGACGAAGAACACAAACTGTTCTTAGGTTTCAGAGAAACTTGGAGGCTAATACACTTTCTGAAAATATTAAACAATACGAATAAGTGTAAATCAAAAGCAATAATAACAAACTATCTAAACAGAGTATTTATAACCCTCTAGGTTTTTGAAGTTTGTTAATCTTCTATCTTTGCGAGATAATCTTGATAATCTTCAAATCTTGATAAGATATCTTTAAAATCCACAAAGATAGCAATTTCCATAAATATCTCAACATAAACTGTTTGTTGAATAAACAGTTCTAAGTTTCTTCTAACAGTCTTCTCTTTCTTATCTTCCAACAGTTGTTGTGATATAACTAACAGTTCTGAATCTTTTTGTACTAACAGTTTCAAAACTGTTTTCTCAAAACTTACTCCAACAGTTTTGCTTTTGCATGTTCAACAATTTTAACTTACTTAGCCTTATTTCCCAACAAGAACTTCTTATCAAGTCTTCTCTTCCCATCAAACTTAAAGTTCTTATCAAATTTTCGGTACCTTCATCATCAGACCTTTCTTCCTCCTCAGCTTCATTTATCTGAGGCTCATCATCAGAATCAGAGTCTTCCGTTTGCTTGTACTGGACTCTTTGACGATTTTCAGCAACAAGGGCCAGAGTTTTCTTTAAGGCCTTCTTCAAATCAGTTTTCTGAATGCGAGTTTGTTCATCATTCAGCAGGATTCCGTATAGCCTATGCATGTTCATGTCCATGAGCATGTTTTTGGTTCTCATGATCATGCACATGGTATCCTATTCAGATGGGAGGGAATCCAGAAATCTGTTAAGTATTTGGAATTGCTCTCTGACAACTCAAACTTCAGTCATGTCGTTCAGTAGACATGTAAATCTTGTGTAGACCTCAGTGAGAGACTCTTAGTCTTTAGCACATAAGCTTACATACTTGCGTGTGATGTTGGTCTTCTTGTTCTCACGAACTTCAACAGTTCCTTCGAACGATATGCACATGCTCTCCGACATATCCTTAGCTGTTTTCACATTACAAACAGTATGAAAATTTCATTAGGTAAAGCAATGACAATACTATTTCGTATCTTAGCATCCAGACCCACTAGCTTCTTCTCCTGCTTTGTCCATTGAGATCCTGGTTTCAGACAAGAGGGAATGGAGGTTTCAGCAGAACCAGTCTCCATGGAGATGGTTTGAGGAATATAAGGACCTTCCTCCAAAACAACAAGAGAGTTGCAATCAAGATTTTCTAAATACAAAAGCATTCTGTTTTTCCAGCAAGAAAAATGTTCGATAAAAAACATTGGTGGTTTGGCAAAGGAGCCATTATCGATGTAATCAAACTTTGACATGTTGAACAGATCGCTAATTTATAGATAAAATTAGAACCTGCTCTGATGCCAATTGTTTTTCCCGAATAAGTAAAACTAACAATGAATAAGATCAAAGTGCGGAAAGAGTTTTAAAGCAACGAACACATGAAACTTTTCAAAGTAGGATTATATTAATAATCAATCTTTAAAGAGTGCACAAGAACAAAGTTGAGCACCGAGTACAAACTAAATCAAGAACAAACTTGAAAGCTAATTAGCGAACATACACTTAACCTTTTCTCGTTAATCGAGCAGATATTTATAGGCTATGTAAACTAATCCTGACCATCTAATTTATTTACATGTGTACCGCTCTACACTTAATTAGGAACAGAAAACAAGATTACCGTTTCGAGCTTCTTCAGAATACGTAAATCGTGCACCTTACATAACAGGAAGATTCTGGTTGTCAGATATATCTTCAGTTCAGAAGACCCTTTGAAGACTGAAGACTAACTTCAGCTGACGTTCACTTCAGAACAAATCTTCAGATGAACTACGGTCTCCTTTCTTCAAATGACGCGTCAGAACAGTTTACAAAAGAATAAGATATTACACCTTCAGTCGCTTTCTTCGAAAGCTTCTCGAGAAATGGAATATATACAAATAAAAGGACTAACAATCTTGAATCCTTTGCTTCAATCCATCAAGAACACTTCAACACTTGGAATTTTATGACGATTTCTAGCAAGTTTGAGGGTTGTAGTGTAGAGAGAAGGAGGATAGAATGGGTTTAGAGAGAGAGAGAGAGAGTGGAGTTTGTACAAGTGAGTGGAGGTCTTGCACATTCAAGAATTGAAGTGTGTAGGTGACTTTGAGTGTGTGTAAGGGGCTGGCCGATTTTCTAGCTATTTTATTATTATTATTATTTTTATTTAATTAATATGTATAAGTATGTGTGTGTTGGATGTATTTTATACATTGGTGATTCAATTAAAGTCAATATTTAGCATTTACATAAGTTTTATATTTGGGATAATTAATATGTGTAATGATGTGTTTTGCTCTTATTATTTTGATTGTTATACAAAATTTATAAATCTTTGTCACACCCCGCTAAAGCGGAATCATGAGATGTAACAGTTTACGGTTTCATAGCATAAGGTACAAGATTTCACCAACTATAGATAATTAAAAGTAGTACAATTGTTTACGACAAGTTTCGATAAATGTTCAAAAGTTTGGAAAATAAGATAATGTAAATTGCTAGATAATGTTGCCACATGCATGCCAAACAGGTGCTGACCACTTACTAATGATTTCATGAAAAGCATGATAAAGAGAGTGTCAACTATAGAAATAGTTGGTGAGATCACAGGTTTTGATATGCAATAAAATAAGATTTTAATGCCAAAACCATTCATCACTGAACGATAAGTATGTAAATCGGTTGTTTAGTTTGCACGTGGTATAAGTATATGCAGAATGCTAACACAAAGAGCCCACTACCTAAGCTTACTGACTGATTGCCCATAGAGTAATAAACAGAGCCTGTTTCACAGTAATTATGCACTTACACAAGTAAGTGGGGTGTCAACCTAATAGCGCTATCCATAGATTACTAACGGCTTGATACAATTAGTTAATAGGTAGTGTTGAACAGTGGGACTTACATAAAGAGAAAAACTCATAATCGTTAAACATAAGCATATATACCAAAGTGCGAAGATAAGATAACAGTTTGATAAACAGATCAACCGATGATTTAAATAGTAGCATGCTTTTCCCCCAAAAATATTAAAAACAATAAAAAGTGGGGCCATGAATACTCACCTGACAAACTCTAACGCGTTCTTAAAATAATTCGTAAGGTCTTGAATTCCGGCGGTGCTTCCTTCCTAGTGTAATAATATCATATTATTAGTCCCCAAATTCTAGTTATTAAAATTAATAATTAATGTTGTATAGTTTATATTGATTTTATAGTGATATCGTTATATGTTACAATTATATATATATTTACCCAACTTTATTTCACGTGAATACATTTATATTTTATGTTTTATGTTTTATATTTACTTTTTAGGTGTTTCTATCTTATTTATATGATTTTTATACTTTAATTATTATTTTTCAAGTCCCAATCATAAATATTTTATTCTTCTTTATTTACTGTGCAAGTCCTTTTCTGTCAGCTTCATGGGTTGTACTTTGGTGCAATGTTTAGTATCATAACTAATTATTTAAGGTTCCAAGTTATTATATGTTATTATAATATGTCTTTAGAGAATACTGTAAAAATATTAGAATTTTTAAAGATTTATAGGTATTTTATTTAATTTTTTTAAATTTAGAGATCACAGGTCAAAATCCAGTTAACACTCTCATATTGTGTTAAGGGTTTGAGTGACCAAACGACCTTATTTTTAGATTACTGAAATTGCGTTAAATTTCTAACTCGATAATGTAACTTTTAAAAAAAAGTTGACCATTTTTAAGTTTCTGTGTACCAAGTTATGATTGATTAAAGTTCATCCATGAAATTATCCAGATTTCTCAGTTTTGTGCATGCAACTTATTTTACATAGTTAATGGGTCAAAAATTAATATTTTTGAGTGAGGTTAACTTTATTTGAAATAGAACTCATTAAATTAAATATCCAGAAGAAAAACCAATTTATTTGAATAATATTTGAGTGGTTTAACAACCATGCAATTGGGTCACTTTATTGAACAGTGAGCTTTCTGACATATCTGGCTTGATACACGTGGTTGGAAGGTCAAATCCTCATGAAATCTTGAATTTCCACTTGGTAATGAAGCTCAACACAGAGATAAAACTTTTAAAAAATAATAAAATCGTTTGGTTAAATATTCATTAAGTTATGGTCATTTTAAGTCAATACAAACTTTCTGTCAGAATCAGATCTTTACACCATATCAACTAATAGCTTACATTTTGTGTTCATCACCACCAATATTATCATTTTATCTTGTTATTTACTTGATTACTCAAATATTCCAGATTTTAAAACAAAAATTCCATACATGATCATATCATGCAGATCCTTCAAAGAAAACCACATGCATGTGCATAAAAACACTAATTTCTTGAGTTCTTGTTGCTTGATTCATAAAGTTTTGTTTTTGAGTTAAACATTTTTATATTTTTAGTGAATGTATCATCATCAAATCACTTTGATGTTCTTAAAATTTCAGAAACTCAAGAAATCTTGAAGAAAAGGTAAGAAAATGCAAGAAATGAAGAGATTACCCAAGAGATTGCTACCTATGCTTGCTTACTTTCAATCTTTTGCTTCAATCCCTCAAGAACACTTTAAAATATGGAAGCTTATGATGATTTGCAGCTGATTTGGGGGTTGGAATGTAGAGAGAAGGTGGAGAGAATGGGCTTAGAGAGAGAGAGAGAGTGAGGTGGTGCAAATGAGTGAAAGATGACTAGAATATATGCATGTAGATAGAGTGTTGTAGTGGGTTTGTGAGGTGGGACATTGCTGGCCAAATTTTGATATTAATATTGTTATTATTATTATTATTATCTTTGTTTAATTAATATGTATAATGTGTGTGTGTTGGATGTATTTTGTACATTGGTGGTTTAATTAAAGTCAATACTTACAAGTTTTTGATTAGTTTGGTTGGTATTTATATAAGTTTTATATTTGGGATAGATAATATATGTAATGATGTGTTTTGTTCTTATTATTTTGATTGTTATATAAAATTTATAAATCTGGACTTTTAATTAGGCGGTTTTACCGATTTTACGATTTTTGAAGATTTTAAGCACATCACCGGGATTTTTAGGGGATAAAAGGTTTCTACAAAATAATTTATGTTATTAATACTATTTGTAGCTATTAAAAACCTATATTAAAGTTTTCTAGAAGCTAACCTGAAATTCTAATTGACGGTTGTCACAATCTTGACTTTTAATTATGCGGTTTTACCGATTTTTCGATTTTTGAATGTTTTAAGCACGTCGCCGGGATCTTTAGAGAAAATAAGGTTTCTACAAAATAATTTATGTTATTAATACTATTTGTAGCTATTAGAAACCTATATTAAAGTTTTCTAGAAGCTAACCTGAAAGTTTTCTAGAATTTCGTCTCGAAATTAGCTTTTGACATCTTCGGACTACTTCTAGGCAAAGAAGTGAGGATATTTAAGTTTCATATAAGTCGTCAAGGTTGTAGAAGTCGCTAGGCGGTAGCCAGGGAGTAGTGAGTACTCGGCCTAGGCGGGGAGTACTCGGGGAGTATTCGGATTGGATTTTTTAATGTAAAATTTTCAAAATTATATATACTACATGTTCATAAATAGTCATATATATATATATAATTGTTCATAGACCCTCAACATACGTTTAGAAAATAGAAACACTAATATAATTGTTCAAGAGATTAACTACTAGTTCAAACACAAATTTCATCTACTTCCTTGTCACTTATCTTCTTGCCCGTATTGTTCAACGATATGAACCCCAGTTGTTGAATGGCCCTAATTTTTATGAGGCTTTAAAATATTAAAAAAAACTTTCTTTTGACCATTGACCCGCCTAGACCCGCCTAAGACCCTACTTTGACCAAGTTTGCCCAGGACCATGGAATTAGACCGACTAGCATATATATTGCAAGGTCAAGGACCGCCGAGCGACTAGGCGCCGCCTAGGCCGACTTCTACAACACTGTAAGTCGTTTGATCTCTCGGTCGAGAATTTCAATTGGTTCTTCTTTGAACGCCAACTTCTCATTAACTTGAATATCCTCTAAGGGTACGACTACTGATTCAGCTAAACACTTCTTGAGATTCAATACATGGAATATATTATGGATGGCATTCATTTCCCGAGGCAGTTTGAGTTTATATGCTACCAGACCGATTCTTTCAATGATCTCAAATGGTCCAACATACCTCGGGCTTAATTTTCGTTTCTTTCCAAAACGCACTAACCCTTTCCATGGTGATACATTTAGAAGTACTTTATCCCCGACTTGGAATTCTAAAGGCTTTCTGCGTTTATCTGCATAACCCTTCTGACGATTTCTCGTGGTTTTAATTCTATCATTAATGATTGAAATCTTGTCAGTTGTTTCTTCCACAATGTCAGGTCCAATTAATTGTTTATCACCAACTTCAGACCAACTAAGTGGTGAACGACACTTCCGTCCATACAAAGCTTCATAAGGCGCACACTTAACACTGGTATGGTAGCTATTGTTGTATGAAAATTCCACCAAAGGTAAGTAAGAATCCCAAGTTCCGCCAAAATCTATCACACAAGCCTTTAACATGTCTTCTAACGTTTGTATAGTTCACTCACTCTGCCCGTTGATTTGTGGATGATAAGGTTTGCTCAAATTTAATCGTGTACCGAGTGCTTTCTGAAGGGATTACCAGAATCGAGATGTGAAGCGGCTATCTCTATCTGAACTGATTGAAATTGGCACTCTATGGCGTGTAACGATTTCATCAATGTAAATTTGGGCAAGCTTCTCCATCTTGTAATTTTCTTTGATAGGAATGAAATGTGCAGACTTTGGTTACGAATTCCATGGAAATTTTTTCCCATTTCCACTGTGGAATCTCTGGTTGCTACAACAATCTAGATGGCTTTTGATGTTCTGCTTTGACATTTGAATAACTCAAACACTTTCCCACATACAAAGCTACGTCCTTCTTCATTCCTGGCCACCAATAATATTCCTTGAGATCCTTGTACATTTTGTCTGCGCCGGGATGAATTGAATACCTAGATTTATGAGCTTCGTCTAGGATCGTTGATCTCAAGTTGTTAATTTTTGGTATCCATACTATGTCTTCGAAGTAGCGGACTCCATCAGATTTAGTTTCAAATCTATGTTCGAGTTGGTGCAAGGTTTCAAATCGTGTAAATACAGTTATATTTTATATTTACTTTTTAGGTGTTTGTATCTTATTTAAATGATTTTTATACTTTAATTTTTATTTTTCAAGTCTCAATCATAAAGATTTTATTGTTCTTTATTTACTGTGCAAGTCCCTTTCTGTCAGCTTCATGATTTGTACTTTGGTGCAATGATTTAGTATCCTAACGAATTATTTAAGGTTCCAAATTTTTATATGTTATTATAATATGTCTTTAGGGAATACTGAAAAAATATTAGAATTTTTAAAGATTTATAGATATTTTATTTGATTAATTTAAATTTTGAGGTCACTTGTCAAAATCCAGTTAACGCTCTTATGTTATTTTAAGGGTTTAAGTGGTCAAACGTCCTTATTTTTAGATGATTCAAATTGGGTTAAATTTCCAACTCAATAATATAACTTTTTAAAAAGAATTTGATCTTTTTGAAGTTTGTGTGAACCAAGTTATGATCAATTAAAGTTCGTTATGAAATTATCCAGATTTCTCAGTTTTTTGCATGCAACTTATTTTACATAGTTAATGGGTCAAAAAAAATTATTTTTGAGTGAGGTTATCATTATTTGAAAGCTAACTCATTAATTTAAATTTCCAGAAGAAAAACCAATTTATTTGAACATTATTTGAGTGGTTTAACATCCCATGCAAGTGAGTCACTTGATTGAACAGTGAGCTTGCTGACTATATCTGACTAGATACGTGTGGTTGGGGGTCAAATCTTCATGAGATCTTGAATTTCCACTTGGAGATGAAGCTCAACACAGAGATAAAACTTTTTTAAAAGAGAATCAAATTTTTTGGTTAAGTATTTATTAAGTTATGGTCATTTTAAATCAACAAAAAATTTCTGTCAGAATCAAATCATTACACAATATACACTAATAACTTACATTTTATGTTCATCACCACCAATATTATGATTTTATCATATTATTCGCTTGATTTCTCAAATATTCCAGGGTTTTAAAAAAATTTTCCATGCATGATAACATCATGATAGATTCTTCAAAGAAAACCACATGCATGTGCAAAAACCCACATGCATGTGCATAAAAACACTAATTTCTTGAGTTCTTGTAGCTTGATTCATACAGTTTTGCTTTGAGTTGAACATTTTTATGTTTTTAGTGAATGTATCATCATCAAAACAATTTGATGTTCATAAAAAGTCAGAAACTCAAGAAATCTTGAAGAAAAAGTAAGAAAAATACAAGAAATGAAGAGATTACCCAAGAGATTGCTACCTATGCTTGCTTATCTTTGTTTATCCCAAATAAGTAAAACTAACAATGAATAAGATCAAAGTGCGGAAATAGTTTTAAAGCAACGAACACACAAAAGTTTTCAAAGTAGGATTATATTAATAACCAAACTTTAAAGAGTGCACAAGAACAAACTTGAGCACCGAGTACAAACTAAATCAAGAACAAACTTGAATGCTAATTAGCGAACAAACGCTTAAACTTTTCTCGTTAATCGAGCACGTATTTATAGGCTAAGTAAACTAATCCTGACCATCTAATTTATTTACACATGTACCGCTGTACACTTAATTAGGAACATAAAACAAGATTGCCGTTTCGAGCTCCTTCAGAATTCGCAGATCGTGCACTTTACATAACAGGAAGATTCTGGTTGTCAGATGTATCTTCGATTCAGAAGATCCTTTGAAGACTGAAGACTAACTTCAGCTATGGTTCACTTCAGAACAAATTTTCAGATGAACTACGGGCTTCTTTCTTCAGATGACACGTCAGAACAGTTTACAAAAGAATAAGATATTACACCTTCAGTCGCTTTCTTCAAAAGCTTCTTCAGGAATTGAATATATACAAATAAAAGGACTAACAATCTCCCCCTATTTGTTTATAATCCATGACTATTTACAAAAGAATAAAGAATAGAAAGAATAAAGAATAAATAATTACTATTCTAAACATCCCGTTTAAACTCTTCAGCAGAAGATTCATTTGGAGCTTTGAGCTTTATTTTCATCAAGTATTCATCCAGAATGTCTTTAACTTGTGGATTTTTATTGTCGATAAAATATCGAAGAGATCTCAGATGAGGCCAGTCAGCTTTGGCAAAGTCTGAAACTCTCTGAAAACGAATTTTGTCATATGCATCAAGAAAATAAAATCCCCTCGGATTTGAGAGAACTTTACCCACTTCAGGAATGAAACCAGGAGGCAACGTGGTATCGAAGCCTTTGCAATTTGGAAGCGCTCCAATAGATATCAGCTCCAAGATTTGTTGCTGAGATTTCTTGAGAGTGAGCCTCCTTCTCTGAAATTTTAACTTTTCAGCTCGAGTGGGTTTCTCTTTCTGAGGCATGACAATTGCATCAGATCCCCTCTTCTTTACTTCCTGTTCATAATATTCAATTACTTTGTTGATCTCTCGTTGAATGAACTTAACATCATCAGTTTGCTTGCGTTTTGATAAACAAGCGAGTATTTAATTCCATTCAAACATAGCATAATTGAGTTGAACATCCTTGATTGATTGTATGCTGAAGAGAGGAAGATTTTTGCGCTAAACATTCAGAAGGATTTCATTATTTACCTTCTTTAGCTTTATTGCCGTGATTTTATCTGGATGCCTTCTCTAATTTCGAGAGCTTAGCCACTTTTCTTGCTTTTCTTTCATTATACTTTTCTTCTCCTCAATTAAGGCTTTTTCAGCTTCAATATTCTCCTAAATCTGTTTTTGATGATTGAATGGAGATAGTTCAATTTTGTTCGCAGCAAGTTCTTCAAGTGCCATTTTCTCTGCTGCTATTCTGCCAAGTTCATCAGCCACTTTCAAGTCTTTTACTCTTGGATTTTCATCATCTGAGTCACTTAATTCATATATACCCTTACTCATCTGATCATCCGGAGAGACTATCACCATTTTCCCTTTACCTTTGTTAGATTGGCTTGGCTGACCACTAGATGAAGGAGAAGCTGACTGACTGGGAATCTGAGAGGCTTTAGCTTCAATTATGATTTGCTGACATTCAGCTCCATCTAGCTCTGAACTGAAAAGTTCAGCTTCAGCCCTTCTTTGATGAAGGAGACTCTTGAGCGCCCCTCCGCAAGTGCCTTAGCTTCTTCAACTTTGGCTAACCTGGCCTCGAAATCGATCAAGGAATTATTCTTGTTTTCTTTAGCGACTTTGAGGTGAGCCACATCCTCTTCTAATCTTTGTAAGTATTCAGCACGTGAATACTTTTTATCCCATTTGATTATCTTCCGATCAGCGGTAGCCTTCCTTCTTATAATCTGACAGATTTTGGACTGTCTTCGAACTTTCTCCCCCTTAGAAGCTGCAGAGATCCCTGAAGCTTCTACCACCCGAGACAGGGCCAAAATCTCTCTTGAAAGGCCAGAGAAGTAAGGAGCAAACAATTCTTGGAACTGCCGAGTTGCAGTTTCAGAAAGATTGACAACATGGATGTTGTCAACCTTGGAGGAAAGAGAATTTACAGTGGTAGAGAGAGTAGAGAGTTGAGTGTTTAGTTTAGAAAGCTCAAGAGTAGCAGAATTATCTATTGTTTTCACAAGATGGTGAAGAGTAGTGTACATCCCATGAAGTATCAGATTTTTACAATCAATGGTTTGGGTGAGGGTGGTGAACTGAGTTTTGATAGACTTAACAAGGGATTTGAGCTCAGTTTCAAGCTTAGCTTGATTGTTGGTGACACAATATCCCTGAAACTTGATATCACGACTTGGCTCTAAGAATGCTCTACACAAAAGCTTCAATGAGGGTGCAGTAGCTCTAGCACAAAAGAAACTGAGAAGAATAAACAAGAAACTAAGCTCATTTTCATTGAAACTTACTTGATATCACGACTTGACCCTCAAGTCTCTGGATGAAGAAATTCATTCAAGATCTTGGAATTGTTCCTAGCATCGCTAACTCTATTGAGATCTTCTATGACAATGAGGGTGCAGTAGCTCTAGCTAAGGAACCAAGAGCGCATTGACGTACGAGACACATTGCTCGGAAATATCATTTTATTCGTGATATCATCGAGAATGGTGACATTGTGGTTAGTAGAGTACCGAGTGAGGGGAACTTGGCAGATCCACTCACCAAACCTTTGTCACAAGTTAAGCATGATTCTCATGCTAAGTCTATTGGCATTAGATTTGCTAGTGACTTGGTTTAATTGTTTTAGTTGTATTTGTTATTGAGAACATTAAAGCAATAATGTATTTCTTATTGTAATGACTATTAAATGGGGATTTAATATACGCATGGTGCGATTACTTTATGAAACATTATTGTGTTCTATCTTTGCATGTTTAATACTTCCATGAATAAACTTATTTATTCTAAATACTCCATGATCGGTCGTTCTTCATTGGGAGGAAGAAGTGAATTAAGATCGAGGCGAGTGGTTGGTAAAGTTTTCATCTTGGATTGAATACTTGTTTACGTAACACTAGCCTGTACTTAATGGTGATTAAGAAATTGGAGGACCTGTACCAGAGTTTACTTCATGGATATTATCACGAGTAAATCAGGATGATAATATTATTTATCCTTCTATTGGAGATGCACGCATTGCTTGATTATTAACTTGGACTTGTTTAGATTGCTTTCTAACGCAGTTCGTAACTGGCTGTTATAAGGGAAGTTTTCAGGCAAGAACTTGTTATTATGATAGGACGGTGTAGTCAAAGGTATTCGTTCCTCTTTTGAGAGATATCCTTGGGCCCCTCGTTGACTAAGCTGATGACAAATCAAAATGCATGGCCGTGCTCAAGTTGAATTGATAGTGGATCAATTGTGCAACTTGTTTTGTTAGTCATAGTTGGTCTATATCGAGAAACATAATCGTGAATGATTTGGGGTTGATCATGTTCCATGACCTGCATTCACATCGGATATCGTGAACGACGGGATAAGTAATCACTTATCTATAGGTCCTTTTCTTTTGGTAAGGTATTTTTTTTGGGAAGACAAACCCTGTGCAGACTTGGCTGTATAGATGCCTTGCTAGAGGCCGCTCTATGTTCGTGACACCTTTCATGAGTTTGTCATGTGCAGGTGGGAGTCTGTTGGATTATGCCCTTTGACACACACACGAGTTGGTATCATGGCTGATGAGGCAAGGGCCTATTGGGTCATACGCCAAGTATCAATTCCGGCATCACGGATGGTCTAATAAGAGAGAAAACCAGAAACTAGTTCTGGTGAGCCAAGGCATGGCCGTGCCTCTATGAGGTGTAGTCAAAGGTATTCGTTCCTCTTTTGAGAGATATCCTTGGGCCCCTCTTTGACTAAGCTGATGACAAATCAAAATGCATGGCCGTGCTCAAGTTGAATTGATAGTGGATCAATTGTGACCCAAGGCATGGCCGTGCCTCTATGAGGTACGGCCGTGCCCTACGGGCAAGCACGAGCCGAAGTCGGGCGTGACTTGGGTGTGGCCTGTGGCTAGGTACGCCCGTACCTTATGAGGCACGACCGTGCCTCATGCAGTAACAGCCTCTTAACTAGGCTTTGAAAGCTAGTTAAATGTGGTGTTTATTGTCATTATTCTAGAAACTGAAGAAGAATTGTGTTTTACTAGAATATATATTTGCATATAACAACTCTCTCAAGCACTAGTAGTTCCAAGGCTTTGGTTCTATTGTGTAGACTATATTTGTGGTGTTTAGGTTGGCGTACCTAACACTCTAGCAAGTGGGAAAAGATCAAGACTTGGTATGGACTTCGATAGAGGTGTACACGTTAGTACACGAGGCTTCCAAACTCCAAATTCGCGGGTACAAAGAAGATAGCGTCAAGGGTATAACTCTATCTCTTTGTATGTTTTCTTTTGTTGCTTAGTCATGTCTAGAGTTTTGGTCCATATGGTGGACACATTCGTGGTCAACTTTAGAAAATATTTTCTACTCGTTTTGCTTTCTTTGCGATTTTAGACCACGAAAACCCAACACATGTTTGATTATACAAGTTTTCACCAGCATTGGGACTTCATGGGATCGTTTTGTGTGTTTTTGTTGCTTCCGTTGAGTGCTTTGATCCCCATGGAATCCAAACAGTGATATCAGAGCCATACTTGTAAGATGCATGCAACTTTGTGGCTTGAGAATCCATATTTTCGATTTTGGACATTCTGTCCAGTAGGTCTTCACAGGCCGTGGAGCTTGCTTCGCGGGTCGTGAAGGCCACACAACCAGTCTCGTGGGGTGGTGGTCGTGAAAGGTTTTTAATCTGTTTCACGAGTCGTGGAGCGTACTTCCTTCACGCCCCGTGAGGGCCCGTGAAGAGAAGTAGCTCGTGAAGGCGTCGTGAACAGGCTGCTTTTAGCCTTTTTGAAAAAGAAAACCTGATATGGATTTTAGCACATAATTTTGGTGTTTCCAGAATCATTTTAGGCTTTTTAGCGTTGTAGATTAAGCCCCATAATATCCTAATTCTTATATATGTATGTATTGGGTGGTTTTCGCATAAAATGCACATATGCATACATGTATATTGTGTATATATGAATATGGATTTCAAAGTGTTTGGAATCCTAATGCATATGTACAAGGTTTATTTTTGTGCATTTAGTTTATGAATAAACTTAATTGGGATATTGTTTTGTGCATGGTTTGATGTGGCACACCATGCTTTGAGTTTGTTTCGTTGTTGTAAGCACCGGTTTGAGCCTAGACCTTTGTGTGGTTGTTTGGTTGCTTTATTTGTTGTTCATTCATTTGGTGGTTTGTACCATTTGGTTTGTAATAATTTATTTAATCCGGTTTGTAATAATATATTTATTTGTGGCTTGCACACCAAAGTATTTATTCTTTGTAATTTGTAAACTAGCTTAGAATAGATTGTGTGGCTTGCATGCCATTTCTCTTTACATTATGTATGTATTTTGAAGAGAAGACCGGAGGCACCAACGGGAGTCTTGGATTGTTATCCTTAGTAGACTTAATTCCTCGGTTGGCTCGCCAGGGAACACTTAGGTTGGCTCAAATCGGTTTGGTATGCGTGATTGTGTAGTTTTATTTATTTATTTTCTTGCGTGGTTGTAGGATCATCGCATGCTAGAAAATCTTTTGAAAATAATAAAACTATATAGTTTTCCTTAATTGGTTAACAAACCCCGCTCGCTCACATGATTAACAAACGAATATAAAGTGTTTATGTTCAAATTGTGAAAAGTGCGTTTTGTCACTTATTTGTTAATCAAATCGAAAAGAGGTTTTTAAACGGAATAACAAAAGTCCCGTTTTTCTTGAAAACGTAAATCACACGCCATCCAAAAGATGACACCACCCGAATCTAATGAAGCATGGGACAATTGTCGAGCTTAGCACGAGTTATTACACGTGGACTTATGTGGAAGGTCCGTGTGGCGTCTTGAAATTTTTGGTTGTCGAGCTTAGCACGAGCCAATTGTTGTCAAGCGCGTCATCGTGTATCTTGTTGGATGATTTCCAATTCCAATTTAATACTCCTTGATAATTGTCGTTCCTATACCGAGTTATCAAAGCGGCTTATTGAGAAATTGGTTTGGGAAGGGATCAAACATGCCAAACCGGTGCTATAAGTACCGATGGATCCCGCAAGTGCCTAAGAGTTGTAATCATGGATTGCAATTGGTAAAGCATTTACCGGCCTAAATACCTTCACGAAGTGATCCGCGGTAAACCCGTCATGTAGTGAAGTTATGTTGGGTTCTTAGCCCTTGTCAAATTTAAGTGTTAAACTATTGGGTAATTTTTTAACAAGGATTAAAATATGTCGAACTAACCGTTTTTGTGTGCTTTTCCTTCTTCTAGATGGCATCTACAAGCAACACCGCGACGCACATGTCACTCCGTCCATTTTTGGAGAAAGAGAAACTCATAGGCGTAAACTTTATGGATTGGCATAGGCAATTGAGAATTGTCTTGCGCCATGAAAGCAAGTTGTACGTCTTAGAGGAACCTCTTCCGGAGGCTCCTGCTACCACCGGTACGCGGGCCATTAAGGATGCTTATGAGAAGTGCCTTAAAGACACTAAGGAGGTGACTTGCCTCATGTTGAAGACCATGAG
Organism: Dittrichia graveolens; assembly: GCA_038502395.1. Taxonomy (NCBI): domain Eukaryota; kingdom Viridiplantae; phylum Streptophyta; class Magnoliopsida; order Asterales; family Asteraceae; genus Dittrichia; species Dittrichia graveolens. The sequence continues at coordinate 43,430,005 of JARJIL010000009.1, read as the reverse complement.
TTCCGAGTTGCAAAGGCAATTTGAGGACGTTGGTGCGTTTGACATGATCTCGCAGCTAAAGGAAATTTTCCTGCAGCAAGCGAGGCAAGAACTCTACGAGTGTGTCAAGGTCTTTAAAGGGTGCCGGATGCCGGAAGGTGGGAACGTGAGCTCCCAGGTGCTTCACATGAAGCAATACGTGGACCAGCTTGAGAGGTTGGGCTTTCCAATGGGGAAAGAGTTGGCTACGGATATTATCCTCCAATCTTTGCCTCAAGCATATGGCCCGTTCATTTTGAACTACCATATGCATAATATGGACAGGTCATTGATGGAGTTGTATGGCATGTTGAATACCACCGAGTCTAACATAGCCAAGGCAAAGCCATCGACCTCCGCACCCGTCCTAGCCATCTATGAGGGTGGTGCTAAGAGGAAGCGGTCCGCTTCAAGCTCCAAGGGCAAGGGAAAGGGGAAGGTGAAGGTGGCAACACCCAAGCCCAAACCACTCCCGGCGCCGGAGCCGAAGGGGAAGGAACCCGCTCCTATAGCCCCCTCACCGGAAGAGGCCACCTGCTTCTTCTGCGGGGAGAAGGGACACTACCGGCGTAGTTGCCCCAAGTACACGGAGGAGCTCAAGAGGCTTCGCGCCAAGGGACAAGGCGCCTCCGGTATGTATATTATTGAACTCCATAACACTTTTACTTCTAACGCTTGGGTCTTGGACACCGGGTGTGGTACTCACATAATTAATAATGTGCAGGTACTAAGAAGAAGTAGGGACTTGGTTGATGAGGAGCTGGATCTCATAATGGGAAACAAGGCGGTTGTCCCGGTTGAGAAGATAGGGAGCGTGGACCTCGCCTTTCCATCAGGCTTATTTATTACTTTATTAAATGTATCTTATTCGCCCTGCGTGGCAATAAACATTTTATCATTTTATGCATTCGTTGACGATGGATTTAATTTTAATTTCTGTAATGGATATATTTCATGTTTTAAGAATGATTTATTTTATTTTGAAGCACATCCATGTCGTGGCATATATGAGACAAGCATATGCTTGCAAAGTAATAGATCAATCATGAATGTTGGTTTTAAATCCAAATGTGATTTGGATAAGTTATCTTTATGGCATGGTCATTTGGGCCACATAAACAAGAAACGCAACACCAAGCTCCAAGTGGATGGAATCTTGGAATCGTTTGACCATGGGTCGGATGATGTATGCGAATCTTGCTTATTGGCCAAAATGACCAAATCACCCTTCACCGGTGTTTGTGAGAGGGGCGAAGACTTGTTGGATATAGTTAACACGGATGTGTATGGTCCGTTCAAGCATGTCACTAGGGATAACTCAAGGTACTTCGTAACCTTTACCGATGATTTTAGTAGGTATGGGTATGTCTACTTGGTGAGACAAAAGTCGGAAATCTTTGAGGTTTTCAAGACTTTCAAAAACGAAGTTGAGAACCAATTGGGTAAACGAATTAAGATGCTCAGATCGGATCATGGTGGTGAGTATCTAAGTTCAGAATTCCGTGACTATCTAAAAGATTGTGGAATTGTTTCACAATTGACACCTCCTAGTACACCACAATTAAATGGTGTCACCGAGAGGAGGACCCAGACATTGTTGGATATGGTTCGGTGTATGATGAGTCGTGCGGAGGTACCTATTAGCTTTTGGGGCTATGCATTGGAAACGGCCGTTAGAATCCTTAACCTCGTACCAACTAAGAAGTTCAAGAAGACACCCTTTGAGATGTGGCATGGAAAGGTTACATCGATTTCATATCTAAGGTATGGGGTTGTCCTGTCTACGTGAGACGTGAGGTGGAGGACAAATTAGAACCCCGAGCCGAGAGGTGTTTGTTCATTGGATATCCTGCCGGGTCTATGGGGTATTTGTTTTACAAACCTTCCGAGAACAAGGTATTTGTTGCTCGGAGGGCCATCTTCCTTGAAAGGGAGATTCTATCCAAAGACGCTAGTGGGAGAAAGGTTGATCTTGAAGAAATTCAAGAACCTTCCAATGACCAACCTGAAGTTGGCACTAGTTCATAAGAAGATTCTCAGCACGGCGCTGCTGGAGAACCTGACACGGATCCTTTACCTCTTAGGAGATCCGGTAGGAGTCGCAATGAGCCAGAGATATATGGGTTTCTCATGTCTGAGGCCTGCGACCTAGTGGTGGATCATGATGAACCATCATCTTATCGGAACGCCGTCGTGGGCCCTGAGTCCGCTAGGTGGAAAGAGGCAATGGAGTCCGAAATGCAATCTATGTCGGATAACCAAGTCTGGGATTTGGTAGATCCGGTACCCGGGTGTAGACCCGTATGGTGCAAATGGGTCTTTAAGACGTGAAGTGGAGGACAAATTAGATGGAGAGATAGACACCTTCAAAGCCTGACTGGTGGCTAAGGGTTTCACGCAAACTCATGGTGTAGACTATGATGAAACCTTTTCCCCGGTGGCTATGTTGAAGTCTATGTTGTACTCATGGCAATTGCCGCATTTCATGATTATGAGATTTGGCAAATGGATGTAAAAACCGCGTTCCTTAATGGGACACTTAGCGAGGAAGTCTATATGACTCAACCCGAGGGTTTTGTACATGCCAAGCATCCGGATAAAGTCTGCAAACTTAAGAAGTCCATTTATGGACTTAAGTAAGCATTGCGCAGCTGGTACTTGTGCTTTGATGAGAAAGTCAAAGAGTTTGGCATTTCGAAAAGCAAGGATGAGCCATGCGTATACGTCAGGGCTAGTGGGAGCATAGTTGTGTTCCTAGTCTTGTATGTCGAGGACATACTCCTCATTGGGAATGATGTCCCTACCCTTCAAGGTGTAAAAACCTGGTTAGGGAATTGTTTTTCAATGAAGGATCTGGGAGATGCGACTTATATTCTTGGGATCAAAATCTATAGAGATAGATCCAAGAGGCTTATTGGGCTTAGCCAAAATACATATGTTGACAAAGTCCTAAAACGATTTAGGATGGAAGACTCCAAGAAGGGGTTCAATCCAATGTCACATGGTTTGGTATTGAGTAAGACTCAATCCCCTAGTTCCCTAGAGGAACGGGAAGTAATGAAGCGGGTGCCACATGCTTTGGCTGTGGGCTCAATCATGTACGCCATGCTATGTACGAGGCCTGATGTATCGTGTGCCTTGAGCTTGACGAGTAGATATCAAGCCAACCCTGGAGAAGCTCATTGGACGGCGGTGAAGAGCATTCTCAGGTATCTTCGGAGGACTAAGGAGATGTTCTTGGTGTACGGAGGTGAGGAAGAGCTTAGAGTAAAGGGTTACTCTGATGCAAGCTTCCAAACCGATAGGGATGACTACTGATCACATCGGGATTCGTGTTCCTATTAAACGACGGTGCTATATCCTGGAGGAGCTCCAAGCAAGACACCGTGGCCGATTCCACTACCGAGTCGGAATACATTGCGGCCAATGAAACAGCTAAGGAGGCCGTATGGATGAGGAAATTTTTGCTTGATCTGGGAGTGGTTCCAAGCATCAGCGACCCTGTTGAGATCTCTTGTGACAACGAGGGTGCCGTTGCTTTAGCAAAGGAACCGCAGTCTCATCGACGCACGAGGCATATTCCGCGGAAATATCATTTTATCCGGGACGTTGTCGAAAATGGACACATCGTCATCAGCAAAGTACACACGGATAGCAATTTGGCGGATCCGTTCACTAAACCGTTGTCGCAAGCTAAGCACGATGCCCACACACGTGAAATTGGGATTAGATTTGCTAGTGACTTGGTTTGAGTTGCATATTGGTTATTGTATTCGATGTATTTACTATGTTATTGGGAACATTAAGCAATATTGTATTTTTGAATGTATTGACTATTAAATGGAGATTTAATGATACGCGTGTAGCGAATACTTTCTTTAAATCATTATTGTGTTCCAACTTTGCATGTTTTATCACTTCCTTGAATGTTTTACATTCTAAATAGTACACGATCGGTCATTCTTCATGGAAGGAAGTATGAACGAAGATCGAGGGAAATGATTGGTCATAGTGTTCAATGGGATTGAATACAAGGGATACAATATTTCGCCTATACTTGAAAAGAGTTTCAAGTGATTGGATGACCCACACCTGATCTTACTTCATGGTATATGTCAAGAGTAAATCTGGATGATAATATCTTTTATTCTTAGACCGGAGATGCATGTGTTTCACTATTTTTGTTTGCTTTATTCTGAGTGCTTTCAAACTTAGTCCATAACTGGCTATTATAAAGGAGGTATTTGGGTAAAGTATTGCCATTGTATTGGAGGAAATGTAGTCGAAGGAATTTGTTCCTCTGTTTTGAGAGATATCCCTGGGCCCCTCGATGATTGGGCACTGACACCAAAAATGCGTGGCCATGCTCGAGCTTGCAATGATTGTTGATCAGTTGCAACTCACCTTTTTGGTCACCACCAATCTTGATCGAGAAACATAATCGTGAACGATCGGAGAATGACTTTGTGCCATGTCTCGTGTTCACTTAGATAACGCGAACAATAAGATAATTGATCACTTATCTCTAGAACCATGTCAAAGTCTTTTAGTTTAACTTGGTACTTGTCAGGGATTACATACCCCGTGTTTAGTTGGGTGTATGATGCCTTGCTAGAGGCCGCTCCCTGTCTGTGGTGCCCATCGGTACGGTGTGTCATGTGCAAGTGGGAGTTTGTTGCAATCTGCCCACCGACACACGTAGGCCGGCATCACTGCCGATGAAGCGCGGGCCTATTGGGTCACACGCCAAGTTTCCACTCCAACAGCCTAATAAAAGTGAAAGGGTAAAAAATGGTCAAATTCCAATTGACCAAGGCTTCACGACTGTGAAGGATGCTCCACGGGTTGTGAAGCAGCTCGTGTCCACGAGTCCTGTCGTGGGCCGCATGGTTCGTGAAACCCTAGGGCTTCACGACCCTACACGGCCCGTGAAGGAGGTCGTGAAGGCACAACCATCACGATTCTTGCACGGCGCGGCACGACTTGTGGAGGATTAATGGCCGGTTGTGGTGCATTAATCCTTCATGGCCCGTGAGAGCCGGTGAAGAAGTCGTGAAGGCAGAATTCTAAGTGACACTTGCATTTTATTGGACCATCTTGTTGGTCCAATGATATTGTGCCATTAGGTCCAACCCTGGAGCAATTGAAGCAGAGAATTGGTCTTTAAAAGAGGCTTCATTTGTTCCTTGTTTCACTCTTGGACAATATTGCGTACATACACACATATTGGTGAGTTTTAGCTAGAGAGTTAGAGGAGACCATTGTGAGTGTGTTCTTAGTATTCAAGTGTTGTTCCATAAATCCAACAAGTGTTCTTGGTTTGGTTTTTGTCTTGCTAGTACAAGGGAAGTTGGTGATTAGCTTGGTGTGGACTTCATTGGAGCTTGGAGCCTCTTGTTTCAAGGATTCATCCCAAGTCCGATTTGTTCCAGCTTTTAATCAAAGTCTTCAAGGGTATGTTTTGATTCCCTTCTTCTCTTTGTGCTTGTTCTTGGTTGCATGTTGGATCTTACAAGTTTTCACCACCATTGGGACTTCATGGGATCGTTTTGTGTGTTTTTGTTGCTTCTGTTGCGTGCTTTGATCCCCATGGAATCCCAACAAACCCTGTGTTGTGGATAATATTATAACCAAAAGCGGTTATAACATACACACACAGATACGTGAACACACACACCTTTTCAAAACTCTCTTCTCATCCTTGTTCTTGCTTGGTCTTTGAAGGAGGAATCATCAAGCCTTAATCTTGCTGCAAAATCCAAGTACTTATCAGAGTTCCAATACGCTTTTGTTCTTTATCTTCCTCGTCTCCATCCTAATTGTAAGTCCCCGTTCATGTTCTTCAAGATTTCAAGTATGGGTGTTTTAAGTCAAAATTGCCAATTGATGCCAATAATTGAATTATATATTACCAATTAGTTTCTACCTTGATTCTACGTGTGTAGCAATCAAATTTGTGAATTAAAAGGATGATTTAGATTGAATTTGGAAAATCAAGTTTAATGGGTCAAAATGATGAATTTAGTCCTAAAGTGTGAATTTGATGTTTAAATGTGTAAAAATTGTGTTGCTAGTTTGGTTTTGATTTGTTATTTCACATATGAATGATAGTGATCAATTGTTAATGTTTTGGTATGGCTTTTGCTGGAAAACAATAGGTTCTGGTCGAACCTGCTACTGCAAATGGAAAGGCATGGGCGTGCCTCTCAAGAACAGGCCGTACCCTGCCTTTTGGTAGGTTCTGTTTAAGTGTGTATTGATACGTGTAAACCCTGTGTGGGTGAACCAGTTGATCCAGAAACATCTGTGCTTTAGTTCTTACCTGTTATAACTCCACACATGAGTAACAGTTAACCTAAGTATGATATTAATGGTGTTATATAGATGTTTGTATGTTACAAACCATACATTTGATAACTATGCATGCTTAAGGCTTTTATAAGCCAACTGAGTTGTTAAATCGTTATGTACGCATGTTAATGGCTTTTGTAGGCCTAAGATGATATGTTATGGCTTTTGTAGGCCAATTGCTATGCTATGGCTTTTGTAGGCCAACTATGCTATGCTGTGGTTTTTGTAGGCCAATGTATGTTGTACCGGTACTTTGTTGGATGTTTGGTGCTAGCTTGTCTTGATCTAGTTGGGGCCTTGTGCCGCAAGCTATGATGTATGGCGATTCGATGATCACGAATCTTGGTTCTTGCAGAACCTCCGTCCCTCAACACTATTATGGCTCTCAGTTCCCGCTGATCCCGAATGGGGGGTAAGTTCCCCAATAACGCAATGGTGGACCGCTACCCGCTTCTCCACCGGCGTGGAGGAAGTATCAGTTTCCCTAGTTAGGATCATTGAGCCAGGCTCATTACCCTGCAACACGTGGTTCCTGCTGACTAACCGTTGCTTCACAATGTGCTAGGGTAGACTTGATTGTTGATATGTTATGCATGTGATATGTATATGATATTATTGATATGATGCTTCCGCATAGCTGTTATTCACTAGCTATTTATAGCTAACCTTCTCGTGTTCAATCCTTATGCAGGTAAATAGTTTGTTGCCAAGGATGGGTACCTACTAGGGATGACATGTTATATTTTGGGAACACTTTGTGAATACTTTGTTTATGTAATAAGTAGTGTAATGGTCGAACGAATTTGTAACGATTGTAATACAACTTATATATATAGGTTGTAAATTATTAATTCGTTTAAATAGCTTCCGCTGTTTTATAAAAAAATGACTCCTTAAATTTATGCGGCATTACAGGTTGGTATCAGAGCCTTTGTTTGAGGGAATTGAGTACTTTAAATAGTACTCAGGCTCGACAATTACTATGTGTTCCCTGGGTGGTATTGGGGTGTGAAGAGTGACTTATGTGATATGTTATGTGTTAAGAAAGTATTAGTGTTGATAAGATAGTAAGTTATATATGATATACACTAAATATTCTACTTTGATGTATATATAGAAATCTAACTCGACATGGTTGGTTCTTCTGGAGATGGCGATAAGGATGCTTACATCCTAAAGTTAGAGGCTAAACTAAAGCAAGCAAATGAGCGTGAGACAACGCACATGGAAAAGTATACTTATAAGCTTACGACTTTCAAAACTTTCTTGAGTTGTCAGCCTCCTACTTTTGCTGGCACAACGAATGATCCTTCTGCAGTAGAAACCTGGATCAGAGAGATACAGAATACCTTTGAATCCAGTGAATGTGATGAGAACAAAAAGGTAAACTATGCTAAACGAATGTTCAGAGGGCGTGCTTTAGCCTTATGGGATACAATAATTACTATTACACCACCAACAACTTTGGATGCAATGACTTGGGATGGTTTCAAGGAAAAGATTAGGGGTAAGTATTGCTCTGATTATAATATGCTGAGGATTGATAATGAGTTCAGGGCTTTACATAAGGGTGACAAGCCTTTGGATGATCTTATATCCAAATTCACTCATAAAATGAGGTTTGTTCCTCACCTGTTACCCAGTGAAAAGGCAAAGATCACCTACTTTGCCAATACATTACCCGTGGAGTACCGATCAACTATGAGATCTGCAGCAACTTTAAATGAAAATTTTGATAATGCTAGTGTAACACTGGAAAACTCAAGCCATTTTTTTTAAAATACGATGTGAAAGCTTTTAAACAAACAAACCATTTACATACAAATTCAATATTAACAACTGTACAAATATTGTTCAAAAAATCAGTATCATAGTTGTGTTACAAAAACTACAGGCTCGTTTCGTTCAAAAATAATATCAGAGTCAGGTCATATCTTTCCTTCTGCCAACCTCATAACACGAACCTGCAAAAGCAACAACTGAGGGGAATTAGCAGAAAGCTAAGTGAGTAGAGGCTAAACACCAAAAGAAAACATCCACAGTCAATATCAAAGCATGTAACCACGTATCGCGAGAAGACCGGTGGTTCGGCGCAGAACCTATAGCCAATGCCGGCCAAAGCAAAGGTTTACCGATAGCCCTCCACTGAATTGGCACAATGCACTCCCCCTCTGATGCAACATATGCACCAGTAAGGCGAACATTGTTCAACCAACCAGTGAACGAGCCCAGCCCAATTCTATGTATAGCTGACTTCCCAACGCAACTCGAAATCATACTAAGAGTGCGTATCGACCAAATATTCACGCAGCAGATATCAACAATCAGAATCACAATCAACAGTTCAATCAATCCAATCCAATCCCAATCATGCATCACACCAATAACATTAACCGAAATCTTTACCATCCGTGTTCAACGTCCACTCACCTCAAAACCAGCACGGGCTCAGAAATCTAATTTTACTGAGTCTTTTGATTGCCTGAAAACACAACAACAATCAAATTAGTCTTAATCTCATAAATATATCTAACCACATATATTTATAAATTATTCATGAAAACAAACAATAAACAACTACAAGTCCAAACACAAAGTGTCGGATTTCTCAAACCATCGGTTTTCTAAGAATCCGCAACAAGTGTCGGATTTCACATGGTTCGGATTTCACACTCCCGGATATAGGAGTTCCGGATTCTCGGATTCAAGAGTGTCGGATATAGGTCCGGATTTGAGTATCGGTTTTCCTTGTATAGGATTTTGACTTTGTAGGATTTCATATGTACAATAATCGGATTCGGGGTTCTGGATATCAAAGTCTTGGATTTTGGGTTGTATCGGATTTCAATCAGTTTTGGCCTTGAATCGGTTTTCCCACATTCGGATTTACAACAATCGGTTTTTCAATACTTCTGGATTTCATCTTCTTCTCATTAAATCCGATAACTTCACCACCATAACAACACAAACCCAGAATTATAACAGTCATCAAAACATACCACAAAACATGTTTAAACACGTTTAAACACATATTCATGCATCATAACCTATTTCAAGTTCATATATCACAAGAACAACCATAAACTTATAAAATAAAGTTTCTATGAAACCGATCATGGTGATCTTCATAAATTCATGTTTTCCAACATCCATCTTACCAAGCTACCATTTAAACATGTCAAAATATAAATCTAACCTTTTACTTGAATTTGGAAACAAAGTTTATGGAATCCGATCCTTTCTTTCTTCTTTGTTCTTCGGCAGAGAGAAAACACAAAAGCACACACTACACTTTCTTAATTGTGAAGATAATGAGTTAATTACTAGCCTCAAACATGTGTATATTTTTAAGCAGGAGGTGGCAATCCACCCTTTTTATTTCTTCTACACGTACACACTTACATGCATGCATACATACATACATGCAATATATATATATATAACACATACATAAATTAATTAATCAAACAAAATAATCACATTTAAAACAAATAAGCACATACCACAAACCTGCTAATCTCCTAGCCCAGGTTTGCGTGTGTTACAAATCTCCCCTCCTTAAGAGGATTCCGTCCTCGGAATCCTTTCCGGCTCAAACAAATGAGGGTATCTATCCTTCATTTCCGTCTCAGTCTCCCACGTTAAATCAGAACCTAAACTGTGTTTCTGCTTCTTTCGGAGTTTGGTCACTTTGCGATCTAACAGTTCAACAGGTTCTTCAATCAATCTCTTCTTTGAATCTACTTTCAGTTCGTGTACTGGGAAAGTCCGACTCTCATCTTCAACCTTGCATTTTCTCAAGTAGAAAACATTGAACATGTCATGAATACCTGCAAGCTCTGCCGGGAGATCTAATGTAACTGTCTGATCATTTATAATCTTACGAATTCTGAAAGGACCAATGTAACGGGGAGCTAACTTCCCACGTTTACCAAATCGAATCACGCCCTTCCACGGAGAGACCTTCAAATACACTAACTCCACCACATCAAACGATACTGGACAACGTCACGGATCCGCATACATTTTCTGTCAATCTCTGGCCGCTTTCAACTTCTCTCTGGCTATAGCAACCTTGTCAACCGTCATCTGAACAATCTCGGGACCCGCAAATTATTTCTCACCAGCCTCTAACCAACATGTCGGAGTACGGCAGCGACGACCGTACAACATCTCATATGGAGGCATTCCAATACTGGAGTGGTAAGAATTATTATACGCAAACTCTATCAATGGCAGGTGCGAATCCCAAGATCCACCACACTCAATTACACAGGCACGTAGTATATCTTTGAGTGTCTGTATGGTTCGTTCAGTTTGACCGTTAGTCTGGGGATGATAAGCAGTACTCAAATTAATTCTCGTCCCCAACTCTATCTGTAGACTCCTCCAGAAGTTAGAAACAAACCTGGAGTCTCTGTCAGATACTATCGACAATGGTATACCATGCCTTGCAACGATCTCATCAATGTACAATTGTGCCAACTTGCTAAGAGAGGCCGTCTCACGGGTAGCCAGAAAATGGGCACTCTTCGTCAGTCTATCCACGATCACCCAAATCATATCGTGATTCCTCTGAGTTCGCAGAAGTTTAGTCACGAAATCCATCGTTATATGTTCCCACTTCCACTCAGGAATTTCCAACTGTTTTAAGGATCCGTAGGGCTTCTGATGCTCTGCTTTCACTTGAGCACAGATATGGCATGACTCCACAAAATGAGCCACATCTACCTTCATCGTAGGCCACTAGTAAAGCACTTTCAAATCGTGGTACATTTTAGTGCTTCCTGGGTAAACAGACAGTCTCGACTTGTGTGCTTCGGTTAGAATCAAATTTCTCAATTCTCCAAGCATAGGCACCCACCCTCGATTCTTATACATTTTTAATCCGCGAGAATCATCAGTAAGCTCGTCCTTACGTTTCTTCATTTGTTCATTCTTCAAGTTTTCCTCTTTCAAAGTTTCCAACTGTGCAGACTTTATTCTATACACTAAATCAGATACAATCTCCATAGGCATGAATTTAATGGAATTCCCCGCTCCCTTGCGGCTCAAGGCGTCTGCTACAACGTTCGCTTTCCCAGGGTGGTATCTAATCTCGCAATCATAGTCTTTTATCAGCTCCACCCATCGTCTCTGTCTCATGTTCAATTCTTTCTATGTAAACACGTATTGAAGACTTTTATGATCAGTACAAATCACGCACTTGGTGCTATACAATCATAGTCTAAGTGGAGTTCTAAGTCCCCTCGTGAAGGAGATTCCCTCACGAGTCTTGACCGGGCGGCACGGCTCGTGGAGTTCTAAGTCCCCTCGTGGCGCACTTAGGCTTCACGACCCGTGAGAGCCCGTGAGGGGTCGTGAAGAGGGTAGCTGCAGTGAGAGTTGTGTTTTATTGGACCATTTGATGGTCCAATCAAAATCTATGCTTTATGGCCGGGTTTTTGATGTTAGATGCTGGTCATTGAGGCAAGTGAGACTATGAGAACACAACAAGAACTTTCTCTCTACTACAACTCTCTCTTGTTATCATGTTAGAATGCTACACACACTAAGATGATCTTGAGTGTTCATGTGAGGCTTTCATGGTGCAAGAGGAGATCTACATGGGCTGTTCCAGATGGTGAAGTCATTCTAGGATGTTCATCTATGGCTCACTAGCATTAGGGGATCAAGCTTCTCATGGTGTGGACTAGCAATGGAGGAGGAAGCCTTTTGTTTCCTCAATTTCATCCCACCTTTGAAGATCTCGATTTATAGCCATGGTAAGGAGGTATATTCTTCCTCCTTCTTCTTGTTCTTTAGTTGCAATTTGCTTTGTAGTGTGTTCCACCATTGGAACTAGTTGTGGGCTTTGTTTGTGCTTTCATTTTATGTCTTGCATGCTACTTTTCTTGTTTGTTTCCGCTGCGTTTGTGCCCCCCACAAGTTCCAACATACGACAGCTGCAAGTACTAGATCATGAGTCGGGTAATTCTTTCATGTGGTTTCAACTGTCTTGAAGCATACGCAATCACTCGATCCCTCCCGCATTTAAAGCATGGCTTTACTCGGCAAGTTTTGCTGAGGTGTCCTAGCCGCTTACACCTAAAGCACACCATGCACTTCCCTTCGTGGTGTTTGTGGCACTTGTCACATTTAGGGTAGGATCTCCATCCTTTATCGGCCGCTTGCGCCTGAGCTCCGAAGTTCCTAGCCCTTTTTTGAGTCCTCGCAGCTTCTCCACCGGATGGCTTCCTCGGCATCTCCTCAAGCTTCCTCTTACCCTTGTCCTTGTTGCTCCCAAGCGATCCCGATCGGATGGCATTGTGGGTAAGTCTTGTAGCTAGATTTACCGCACTTTGGATGGTGTTGGGGTTTGCAGCCGTGACATTTGCCCGGATCTCAGGGGCTAGACCCCAAATGTATCTATCGATACGGTTTTCTTCCGGGGTCACCAAGTGCGGCACCAGCTTGGCCAAATCATGAAATCGGGTGGTATAGGAGTTGATGTCATCCCCGATCATTTCATGATTCCACAGCTCGGCTTCTAGCTTTTGAATTTCACTCCTCGAGCAAAATTCGTCCCTTAATAGCCTGAGGAATGCATCCCAGGTGAGTTGGTGCGCGGCATTTCTTCCAAGCGTTTGCAGTTGGATATTCCACCACGATAAGGCTCGCCCTTGCAGAAGACATGCTGCAAACTCCACCTTGTTTGCTTCCGTACATTTACTGATGCTAAGGACTGATTCCATGCTTTCAATCCAGTTTAGTAGACCCACACCTCCTTCCGTTCCAAAGAATTCTTTAGGGTTGCAGGCCCTAAAGGTTTTGTAGTTGCAATCTTGGGTTGGGGTTGGTACTCCTTGGTTTGTTTGAAGCCCAGCAGCAACTTGGCTAACTATGTTGGGTAATGTTGCAATCACTTGTTCCATGACAAGTTGATCTAACTCGGGGTTTGCTCTTCGTGGAGGCATCGTTCTAGAGCACAATCACACGACGATTTTTAGTCACTCAATCTAATCGGTTTTATCATACTACTCTATGTGTAACATGTGTAATTCATTCATGGCATTAAATATGACTTAATAGTACGAGATTTAATTAAATAATCAATCATTCACTTGGCACAAAATAATTACCAAAATTGGCTCTTTATAAGATGCCATATATATTAATAAGGAGTTAATAGTAGCCATACAATCATACATCCTTCAAACCAACATAGGATATTTTAGTTCATAATCAACAAAAGAGAAGGACATTAAAAACACAAAGTAGATCCACTCCAACCCATCTAGCGCCTAATCCCAATGTAAGCTAGCCCCACTAACATCATCAACACAACCCCTAAAACTAGGCATGTATGCATTAGCCTAATTAGTCTTCGGGCTTCTTGAGCCGCCTCTAAGGCTTGCCTTGCGTGATGGTGGTTAAGGTCCGCCATGTCTAAGAACGAACTAAACCGGTAGGTTTGGTAATCTAACATGCCTCTTATGTTATATAGCTCCAGGGACATGTGGTGGAATCTCCTCTTTTCCTCGTCGGTCATCCCGGATGAAGGTATCATCGGGATTCCCGTGAGGGCTCTTACTGGCTCGTTCACCTGCCGGGAAGTTTCTCCCATGGTAGGCTGGGGTGGTGCTACGGTTGCTCGTACTGGAATGGCTACCCTCTTTCGGGCAGTTTGTCTAACCCGAGGCCCGGTTGTTCCGGGGTTTGGGTTTTGGTGTGGTTGAGAGGAAGGAATGTCAAAGATCCTTACGGGTCTACGTAGGGGTTCTAAGAATCCTTCAGGCAGCTGGTATTGTGGGGATTGGTTACTATCGGTGGAAGATCTTTGGCTGTTCTCGGTAGGTTCACTTTCGCTTGACATGATCTGCAAGGTTTGAATAGACTTATTTACTAAATTCATAACTTAAATTGTCTATATATGAATGTTATGCTCATGCACACACGCAATGATCATGATCTGGAAAGAAAGTAAATAAAATTTTGTTTCTAAGTATATTTTTATTATAACTAACCTAAGTGCCATATCGTACATAGCTAAATTAGACATAGGTGATCAAGCTTTGTCTAATTGAGGTATAACAATGTGGTACTCAGCTTAATTATATTATCAATACACTTGATGCATTTTAAACAAAATTATTTGTAAAATTATTTTTATAAACCTTTGGTCATAGTTGTTGTTTTCCCCCCATAAGAAAAACAACATTCTCTATAACCTTAGGCTCTGATACCAAATCTGTCACACCCCGCTAAAGCGGAAACACGAGGTGTCACAGCACAAGATATCATCGCACAAGGTAAATAGATAATAACCATTAGATTAAATTAACAAAATAAGTAGTTCGGATGAAACATAAATAAAAGTTACACAACCGAATAATATTTAAAGGAAATTGTCTTGTACGATGCGTAAATAAAATAAATATGGTTTTTATAAAATGTGACGATGAAGATGAAGATGCCACACATCATGTTTGTAAGCATAAGGTACCTAACGGCGGTCACCTGAAAGCACGGGTAAAAGAAAAGTGTCAACTACTAGAGTTGGTGAGTTCATAGGTTTTTAATGTATGCACAAAATATCTTTTAAATGAGAAAAGTTTAAATAATTGATGGAAGTTTTTGGATAAAAATCCAAGTATGAAATAATGATAGAAGATGTATTATATTGCCCAAAACGTTGCACATGGTAGTAATAGACTATGATGATTATTGCTTGAGCCATTATCCAACCTAGCCGACAACCAATTGCCCATGATAAACCTAACGCCTATATTAAATGACGTTAGTAGTGGTAAAGTACATCTATAGTTCGTCAACCATAAATGGGAGACGTCGGAATCTCCAAATAGCGCTACTTACTAATACCATCGGCTCACTAGCGGAGTTAAGGAATAATGTCCAACGAAAGGGTCTTACAACGATCACCCAAGCACATCAAAGAATAATACCATAAGTGCTCAAAATAATATTTGAAATAAATAAGAAGATAGGCAATAAACTTTTCATGAAACGTATACACATGCTTTCACCCCAAAATAATATGAAATACGGTAAAAATGGGCTATGATACTCACTCGGTATGCAAAGGTGTTTTCTTGTAAGGATTTCTTGTTCCTACCGAAGCTCCTTTCCTAATATAAAAAGGTATGTAGCTCTATTAGACTTATTTTATTTATTATTTTGTATTATTTATTTGTTGTTAACTTATTTATTTAAATAGTTAAAGGTTGTCTCTATTTTTCCATTATTCATAAATGTTCACTGAAATTTTCAGTTCTTTGAATTGAACTTTAAAAATTATAAACTGTAATTTAGGAGTCATATTAAGGCTTGATATTTTAATATAATCTTGCTATATGTTTCTAGAATGTCCAGTAAAAATATAGGAATTTATAATCCATGTTTGGTATTTTTAATAATTAAAAGTGTATAGGATGTCCACTGATCAGTGTCTGGATGACATGTTGTTACTAAAACGTCTGTTTAGGGCTCATACGACCTCCTTTTTACATGATTCAAACTGGGAAATAATCACGACTCAAAGATTAAACTTTTAAAAAAAACTAGACGTATTTTGACCCAAGAATGAGTAAGTTACACGCGTTTAAAGTGTACCCTTCTAAATCTGCCAGATTTCCAGATTCAACATATGGGTCTTTTTAAATATGTTTGAAGGATCAAACGTTCATGAAAATTAGTGAATCCAGGTTTAAATGAAAGGTAACACTTTAAACTAAGATTAGCAAAAAGAATCAACTGATTTTGATACCTAGAACTCCAGATATAACAAAAACAAGTGAGGAGTTCTAACATCAGATTCTGCCAGATTTGTGATTCTTTTTGCTTATGGGTCATAACTTTAATATAACATGTTTATATTCATGAATAATCATATTGTATGAGTATAAGCTTTGATAATCCATGTGTTCTTACAACAATGGTAGGATGATACACATTTTATGTGTTCCTTACAACATTTGTTTAGATGAAACACATGCATGATCAAAGTCTTATTTTCTTGATTTTTAGTTGATTAAGTTCCATACAACAACGGTAGGATGATGCACATTTCATGTGCTCCTTACAACATTGGTAGGATGTTTATATTTACATGATTATATATATATATAAAGGAAATAAGATGAACAACAAAGAAAATAAATAAAAGAAAGAAGAAAGAAGAAGAGAAGAAAGGTAGAAGAGTAGAGATGAGTGTTTTATGATCATCTTACCAACTCTTTTCTTTGATTTAGTGTTGGATCTTCAAAAGATGGTCAACACTTGGATGTTCTTGGGAGATTTTTGTTGGTGAAAGAAGAAGAGAGAAAAGAGAAGAGATGGAGTGTGGTGGTAAAGGAAATGATAAGGAGTAGTAGGAGGCTTATATAGAGCATGGGGGAGATCAAGTGGTGATTCTTGGGAAGAGAAGGAGGCAAGAGAAAAGAGATGGGGGGTTTCTTTTATTTTTATTTTTTTTATAAATTATGTGTAATTAGTTTAAATAAATTTGTATAAATGGTGATTTTGTTTAAATCTTTTAATTAACAAAGTTTTAATTATTTTGATGAGTTTATATATATATATATATGTTTTATATTTTAACTTATTTATATTTATTATGATGTATTTAATTATTTTTATTGTTATTGTTATTATTATTGTATATGATTTGTAATTCTTGACTTTTAATAATTCGATTTTTCGAGCTCGGGAAGGTTCTAACCATATAGGCGGGATTTCTACGAATTCTAATATTATTATGGATGTATTTAAGTCATGATTACTATTTTTAGTCATGCTAGGCTTAAAATTTGAATTTCTAATGGCTAACCTGGGAAATTTGTTGCCGAATGTCACAGTCTCCCCTGATTAAAAGAATTTCGTCCCGAAATTAATCGTTGACGTCTTGGACTTGCTTTTTGGCGAAGAGGTGTGGATATTTGAGTTTCATATAATCCTCTCGCTCCCAAGTGTATTCAGGCCCGTGCCTTGAGTTCCAACGAACTTTTAAGATGGGGATCCTGCTTCTCCTTAGTCTTTTGACCTCCCGGTCAAGGATTTCGATTGGTTCTTCTACAAAGTGCAACCGGTCATCAACTTGCACATCTTTTAAGGGTAAGATTAAGGTTTCCTCCGTTTGGCATTTCTTTAAATTCGACACATGGAACGTGTCATGGATGGCGCTCAGTTCTTGTGGCAGTTTTAGCTTGTAGGCTACCGGTCCGATCCTTTCGATTATCTCGAACGGCCCAACATACCTGGGACTTAACTTGTTCTTTTTACCAAAACGCACTATCCCTTTCCAAGGTGATATCTTTAGTAGAACTTTATCGCCAACTTGAAACTCTAGGGGTTTCCTGCGATTGTCGGCGTAGCTCTTTTGTCGGTCCCTAGCGGTTTTGAGTCTTTCCCTGATAATCTTTATCTTATCAGTGGTTTCCTGTACGACGTCTGGTCTGGACAATTGTCGGTCTCCGATTTCCAACCAGCTGAGCGGGGATCTACATTTGCGTCCGTACAATGCTTCATAAGGTGCACACTGGATACTGGTGTGATAACTATTATTGTATGAAAATTCAACCAGTGGCAAATGCGAGTCCCAGCTCCCACCAAAATCTAACACACAAGCACGTAACATATCTTCCAGCGTTTGAATGGTCCTTTCCGATTGTCCGTCTGTTTGGGGGTGGTAAGAGGTGCTTAAATTGACTCGCGTTCCCAATGCTTTCTGAAGTGATTGCCAAAATCGGGAAGTGAAGCGACTATCCCTATCCGAGATGATAGAGATGGGCACTCCATGACGCATGATGATCTCATTGATGTAGATTCGTGCCAGCTTTTCCATCTTGTAATCTTCACGAATGGGTAGGAAATGTGCTGACTTTGTAAGCCGGTCTACTACTACCCAGATGGCATCGTACCCTTTTGCGGATCGGGGTAACTTAGTCACAAAATCCATAGTTATCTGTTCCCATTTCCATTCCGGGATTTCGGGTTGCTGCAGTAATCCAGAGGGTTTCTGGTGTTCTGCCTTAATCCTTGCACAAGTCAAACATTTCCCCACGTATAGGGCGACATCCTTCTTCATTCCGGGCCACCAATAGTATTCCTTCAAATCCTTGTACATTTTATCGGCTCCGGGATGAATAGAATACTTAGACTTATGTGCCTCATCCAATATCGTTAACCTTATGTTATCTACCTTGGGTATCCAAACCTTCTTTTCGAAGTAACGTACTCCGTCAGTTCCAATCTCAAACCTGTGCTCCAAATGACGAAGGGTTTCCTCTTTTAGATTTTCTTCTTTTAATGCTTGCTCCTGAGCTTCAAGAATCCTTCCTTTCAGACTTGTTTGCACTACAGCTCCTAATGCTCGTACTCTCATTGGTTTTACTCTTTCCTTCCTACTCAACGCGTCGGCTACCACATTGGCCTTGCCTGGGTGATATTTGATTTCGCAATCATAATCATTGAGTAGTTCTACCCATCGCCTTTGTCTCATATTGAGCATCTTTTGATCAAAAATATGCTGGAGACTCTTATGGTCAGTGTAGACGGTACACTTGGTGCCATATAAGTAGTGTCTCCATATTTTGAGTGCAAACACTACCGCTCCTAGCTCCAAATCATGAGTAGTGTAGTTTTTCTCATGAACCTTCAATTGTCTCGAAGCGTAGGCGATAACTTTGTCTTTTTGCATTAAAACACATCCCAACCCTTGGTGTGATGCGTCGCAATAGACCACAAAGTTTTCTGATCCAGTTGGCAATGCCAAGATAGGTGCGTTGCATAGCTTCTGCTTTAAGGTTTGAAAGGCTTCTTCTTGCTTATCTCCCCAAATGAATTTCTTATCCTTCTGAGTCAGAGTCGTTAATGGTTGAGCCACGCGTGAAAAGTTTTCGATGAACCGCCTATAATATCCTGCCAAACCCAGAAATTGTCGAATCTCGGTTGGCGTCTTTGGTGCTTCCCACATTTTGATTGCTTCGATCTTTGCTGGATCGACATGAATTCCATTTGAATTAACTACATGACCAAGGAAGTGTACTTCTCGGATCCAAAATTCACACTTAGAGAATTTGGCATACAACTTCTGGTCCTTGAGTAGTGTTAAGATTAATTTCAAATGCTGCTCATGATCTTCCTTGCTTCGCGAATATATGAGAATGTCGTCTATGAACACTATAGCAAACTTATCTAAATATGGTCTACAGACCCTATTCATTAAGTCCATAAATACTGCTGGAGCGTTAGTCAACCCAAAAGGCATAACTAAGAACTCATAATGTCCATAGCGGGTTCTAAAGGCGGTCTTGGGGACGTCTTCTTCGCGAACTCTCAATTGGTGATATCCCGAGCGAAGATCGATTTTTGAAAAATATTTGGCGCCTTCAAGTTGGTCGAACAGATCATCGATTCGAGGGAGAGGGTATCGGTTCTTGATTGTTAACTTGTTGAGTTCCCGATAGTCGATACACATTCGTAGCGATCCGTCCTTCTTTTTGACGAAAAGAATTGGGGCTCCCCAAGGGGATGAACTTGGTTGAATGAAACCTTTGTCGAGTAATTCTTGTAGTTGTGCCGATAGCTCTTGCATTTCTGATGGGGCGAGTCGATATGGTGCTTTTGCCACGGGAGCCGCTCCAGGGACTAGATCGATATGGAATTCGACTTGCCGATTCGGGGGTAATCCTGGCAAATCTTCCGGAAATACTTCAAGAAAGTTTCGCACGACGGGAATTTCTTGAATGTTTTTCTCACAGGTTTTCTTATTGATTATATGTGCTAGGAATGCCTCGTTTCCTTTCCTTAAGCAATTTCTCATCTTGATGGATGAGATTATCTTGAAATCCCTTCCGGATTTTTCTCCATACACCTTAAGTGTCTCACCATCAGGCGTCGGAATTCGGACGATCTTTTCGAAGCAACAGATTTCCGCTCGATGGCTAGAAAGCCAATCCATCCCAACAACTATGTCGAAACTTCCCATTTCAAGTGGGATTAAATCTATGGTATATGTTTTATCGGCTAAGCCTAAGGTACAACCAGGGATTATGTCCTTAACGCTAGTTTTCTGACCGTTAGCAAATTCAATGATGTAAGGCTCTTTCATTTCTATGGTTTTTAGGTTTAGCCTTAACTTAAATCTTAATGATATGAAGCTTTTATCGGCCCCTGAATCAAATAGTACTGATGCGTAATAACCGTTTAGAGGAAACGTACCTGTAACGACATCGGGGTTTTGTCTAGCTTCATTTGCTCCAATCTCAAACACCCTGCCTCGTGCTTGATTTCCTTGGTTACTTTGGCTTGCAGGACGTGCTTGATTATAATTAGACCCTTGAGTTGGCCGCGAGCAAACGGTGCCATGGTGCTCCAGACTTCCGCATTTAAAGCATGGCTTTACTCGGCAAGTTTTGCTGAGGTGTCCTAGCCGCTTACACCTAAAGCACACCATGCACTTCCCTTCGTGGTGTTTGTGGCACTTGTCACATTTAGGGTAGGATCTCCATCCTTTATCGGCCGCTTGCGCCTGAGCTCCGAAGTTCCTAGCCCTTTTTTGAGTCCTCGCAGCTTCTCCACCGGATGGCTTCCTCGGCATCTCCTCAAGCTTCCTCTTACCCTTGTCCTTGTTGCTCCCAAGCGATCCCGATCGGATGGCATTGTGGGTAAGTCTTGTAGCTAGATTTACCGCACTTTGGATGGTGTTGGGGTTTGCAGCCGTGACATTTGCCCGGATCTCAGGGGCTAGACCCCAAATGTATCTATCGATACGGTTTTCTTCCGGGGTCACCAAGTGCGGCACCAGCTTGGCCAAATCATGAAATCGGGTGGTATAGGAGTTGATGTCATCCCCGATCATTTCATGATTCCACAGCTCGGCTTCTAGCTTTTGAATTTCACTCCTCGAGCAAAATTCGTCCCTTAATAGCCTGAGGAATGCATCCCAGGTGAGTTGGTGCGCGGCATTTCTTCCAAGCGTTTGCAGTTGGATATTCCACCACGATAAGGCTCGCCCTTGCAGAAGACATGCTGCAAACTCCACCTTGTTTGCTTCCGTACATTTACTGATGCTAAGGACTGATTCCATGCTTTCAATCCAGTTTAGTAGACCCACACCTCCTTCCGTTCCAAAGAATTCTTTAGGGTTGCAGGCCCTAAAGGTTTTGTAGTTGCAATCTTGGGTTGGGGTTGGTACTCCTTGGTTTGTTTGAAGCCCAGCAGCAACTTGGCTAACTATGTTGGGTAATGTTGCAATCACTTGTTCCATGACAAGTTGATCTAACTCGGGGTTTGCTCTTCGTGGAGGCATCGTTCTAGAGCACAATCACACGACGATTTTTAGTCACTCAATCTAATCGGTTTTATCATACTACTCTATGTGTAACATGTGTAATTCATTCATGGCATTAAATATGACTTAATAGTACGAGATTTAATTAAATAATCAATCATTCACTTGGCACAAAATAATTACCAAAATTGGCTCTTTATAAGATGCCATATATATTAATAAGGAGTTAATAGTAGCCATACAATCATACATCCTTCAAACCAACATAGGATATTTTAGTTCATAATCAACAAAAGAGAAGGACATTAAAAACACAAAGTAGATCCACTCCAACCCATCTAGCGCCTAATCCCAATGTAAGCTAGCCCCACTAACATCATCAACACAACCCCTAAAACTAGGCATGTATGCATTAGCCTAATTAGTCTTCGGGCTTCTTGAGCCGCCTCTAAGGCTTGCCTTGCGTGATGGTGGTTAAGGTCCGCCATGTCTAAGCACGAACTAAACCGGTAGGTTTGGTAATCTAACATGCCTCTTATGTTATATAGCTCCAGGGACATGTGGTGGAATCTCCTCTTTTCCTCGTCGGTCATCCCGGATGAAGGTATCATCGGGATTCCCGTGAGGGCTCTTACTGGCTCGTTCACCTGCCGGGAAGTTTCTCCCATGGTAGGCTGGGGTGGTGCTACGGTTGCTCGTACTGGAATGGCTACCCTCTTTCGGGCAGTTTGTCTAACCCGAGGCCCGGTTGTTCCGGGGTTTGGGTTTTGGTGTGGTTGAGAGGAAGGAATGTCAAAGATCCTTACGGGTCTACGTAGGGGTTCTAAGAATCCTTCAGGCAGCTGGTATTGTGGGGATTGGTTACTATCGGTGGAAGATCTTTGGCTGTTCTCGGTAGGTTCACTTTCGCTTGACATGATCTGCAAGGTTTGAATAGACTTATTTACTAAATTCATAACTTAAATTGTCTATATATGAATGTTATGCTCATGCACACACGCAATGATCATGATCTGGAAAGAAAGTAAATAAAATTTTGTTTCTAAGTATATTTTTATTATAACTAACCTAAGTGCCATATCGTACATAGCTAAATTAGACATAGGTGATCAAGCTTTGTCTAATTGAGGTATAACAATGTGGTACTCAGCTTAATTATATTATCAATACACTTGATGCATTTTAAACAAAATTATTTGTAAAATTATTTTTATAAACCTTTGGTCATAGTTGTTGTTTTCCCCCCATAAGAAAAACAACATTCTCTATAACCTTAGGCTCTGATACCAAATCTGTCACACCCCGCTAAAGCGGAAACACGAGGTGTCACAGCACAAGATATCATCGCACAAGGTAAATAGATAATAACCATTAGATTAAATTAACAAAATAAGTAGTTCGGATGAAACATAAATAAAAGTTACACAACCGAATAATATTTAAAGGAAATTGTCTTGTACGATGCGTAAATAAAATAAATATGGTTTTTATAAAATGTGACGATGAAGATGAAGATGCCACACATCATGTTTGTAAGCATAAGGTACCTAACGGCGGTCACCTGAAAGCACGGGTAAAAGAAAAGTGTCAACTACTAGAGTTGGTGAGTTCATAGGTTTTTAATGTATGCACAAAATATCTTTTAAATGAGAAAAGTTTAAATAATTGATGGAAGTTTTTGGATAAAAATCCAAGTATGAAATAATGATAGAAGATGTATTATATTGCCCAAAACGTTGCACATGGTAGTAATAGACTATGATGATTATTGCTTGAGCCATTATCCAACCTAGCCGACAACCAATTGCCCATGATAAACCTAACGCCTATATTAAATGACGTTAGTAGTGGTAAAGTACATCTATAGTTCGTCAACCATAAATGGGAGACGTCGGAATCTCCAAATAGCGCTACTTACTAATACCATCGGCTCACTAGCGGAGTTAAGGAATAATGTCCAACGAAAGGGTCTTACAACGATCACCCAAGCACATCAAAGAATAATACCATAAGTGCTCAAAATAATATTTGAAATAAATAAGAAGATAGGCAATAAACTTTTCATGAAACGTATACACATGCTTTCACCCCAAAATAATATGAAATACGGTAAAAATGGGCTATGATACTCACTCGGTATGCAAAGGTGTTTTCTTGTAAGGATTTCTTGTTCCTACCGAAGCTCCTTTCCTAATATAAAAAGGTATGTAGCTCTATTAGACTTATTTTATTTATTATTTTGTATTATTTATTTGTTGTTAACTTATTTATTTAAATAGTTAAAGGTTGTCTCTATTTTTCCATTATTCATAAATGTTCACTGAAATTTTCAGTTCTTTGAATTGAACTTTAAAAATTATAAACTGTAATTTAGGAGTCATATTAAGGCTTGATATTTTAATATAATCTTGCTATATGTTTCTAGAATGTCCAGTAAAAATATAGGAATTTATAATCCATGTTTGGTATTTTTAATAATTAAAAGTGTATAGGATGTCCACTGATCAGTGTCTGGATGACATGTTGTTACTAAAACGTCTGTTTAGGGCTCATACGACCTCCTTTTTACATGATTCAAACTGGGAAATAACCACGACTCAAAGATTAAACTTTTAAAAAAAACTAGACGTATTTTGACCCAAGAATGAGTAAGTTACACGCGTTTAAAGTGTACCCTTCTAAATCTGCCAGATTTCCAGATTCAACATATGGGTCTTTTTAAATATGTTTGAAGGATCAAACGTTCATGAAAATTAGTGAATCCAGGTTTAAATGAAAGGTAACACTTTAAACTAAGATTAGCAAAAAGAATCAACTGATTTTGATACCTAGAACTCCAGATATAACAAAAACAAGTGAGGAGTTCTAACATCAGATTCTGCCAGATTTGTGATTCTTTTTGCTTATGGGTCATAACTTTAATATAACATGTTTATATTCATGAATAATCATATTGTATGAGTATAAGCTTTGATAATCCATGTGTTCTTACAACAATGGTAGGATGATACACATTTTATGTGTTCCTTACAACATTTGTTTAGATGAAACACATGCATGATCAAAGTCTTATTTTCTTGATTTTTAGTTGATTAAGTTCCATACAACAACGGTAGGATGATGCACATTTCATGTGCTCCTTACAACATTGGTAGGATGTTTATATTTACATGATTATATATATATATAAAGGAAATAAGATGAACAACAAAGAAAATAAATAAAAGAAAGAAGAAAGAAGAAGAGAAGAAAGGTAGAAGAGTAGAGATGAGTGTTTTATGATCATCTTACCAACTCTTTTCTTTGATTTAGTGTTGGATCTTCAAAAGATGGTCAACACTTGGATGTTCTTGGGAGATTTTTGTTGGTGAAAGAAGAAGAGAGAAAAGAGAAGAGATGGAGTGTGGTGGTAAAGGAAATGATAAGGAGTAGTAGGAGGCTTATATAGAGCATGGGGGAGATCAAGTGGTGATTCTTGGGAAGAGAAGGAGGCAAGAGAAAAGAGATGGGGGGTTTCTTTTATTTTTATTTTTTTTATAAATTATGTGTAATTAGTTTAAATAAATTTGTATAAATGGTGATTTTGTTTAAATCTTTTAATTAACAAAGTTTTAATTATTTTGATGAGTTTATATATATATATATATGTTTTATATTTTAACTTATTTATATTTATTATGATGTATTTAATTATTTTTATTGTTATTGTTATTATTATTGTATATGATTTGTAATTCTTGACTTTTAATAATTCGATTTTTCGAGCTCGGGAAGGTTCTAACCATATAGGCGGGATTTCTACGAATTCTAATATTATTATGGATGTATTTAAGTCATGATTACTATTTTTAGTCATGCTAGGCTTAAAATTTGAATTTCTAATGGCTAACCTGGGAAATTTGTTGCCGAATGTCACACACAATAATTGCTTCAAAGTCTGGAAAGCCTTGTCTTGTTCACTACTCCAAACAAATTTCATGTCCTTCCGAGTTAACTTAGTTAATGGACCCGCAATCTTCGAGAAATCCTTGATAAACCTGCGGTAGTATCCAGCCAAACCCAGAAAACTCTTTATCTCAGACGGTGTCTTTGGAGCATTCCAGTTCATCACAGCTTCCACTTTAGAAGGATCTACTTTCACTCCTTCATTACATATAACATGCCCCAAGAATTGAACTTCCCTCAACCAAAACTCGCACTTTGAAAACATAGCAAATAGATGTTCTTTCTTCAGAGTTTCCAAAAGTTGTCTCAAATGTTGTTCGTGCTCCCGTTCAGTCTTTGAATAAATTAGAATATCATCAATAAAGAATATCACAAAATCATCCAAGAATGGTCGACAAACCCTGTTCATCAAATCCATAAAAATCGCAGGTGCATTGGTTAAGCCGAACGGCATAACCAAGAACTCGTAGTGCACGTAGCGCGTACAAAAGGCTGTCTTTGACATATCCTCCTCAGATACTCGTACCTGATGATATCCCGATCTTAAATCAATCTTAGAAAAGAACGAAGCTCCTTGCAGTTGATCAAACAAATCATCAATTCTCGGCAACAGATACTTGTTCTTTATCGTTCTTTTATTCAACTCACGGTAGTCGATACACATACGCAACGTACCGTCTTTCTTCTTTACAAACAATACCGGTGCTCCCCACGGGGACGAACTCGGACGAATAAACCCCTTATCGAGAAGATCCTGAATCTGCGTCATCATCTCCCGAATATCTGAAGGTGCCAACTTGTACAGAGCCTTCGCTACTGGTCTAGAACCAGGTATTAAATCTATTTTAAATTCCACTTCACGAACCGGAGGCAATCCTGGCAACTTTTCTGGAAACACTTCCGGGTATTCCGCTACCACCCGGATATCAGTCATTGCTTGTTTCTCTTTATTTCCATCAATCACATACGCCAAAAAAGATTCACACCCCTTACCCAACGCTTTCTTTGCTTTTAAAAATGAAATCATAGGGATCACGGACCCTGCCTTCTCTCCCCTTGCTATTACTCGCGAACCATCAGTATCAATTTCTTGTGACACTTGATACTGGCTTGATTCAAACTTAGCCAATCCATCCCAAGCACCACATCAAACCCCAACAATGGCATAACAAGAAAATAAACAGGAAAACATACGCCATCTATATCAATTTTAGCCCCAGCCATAGTAGTCGTGACCGGAACCATCATACCATCAGCTACTTCTATCTCTATTGCAGTAGCAAGTTCAATCACAGGCACATTTAATCTATCACAGAATTCCACAGAAACAAAGGAGCGATTTGCTCCTGAATCAAACAATACTCTAGCAGGAGTAGAGTTTATTAGAAACATACCCGTGATCACGTCGTCAGTGGTGGTGGCATCATCCACTGTCATTTTGAACGCCCAACCCTTAGCAGTGGGTGGGTTCTTTCGTTTTTGACCCGCTGAAGACGACCCTCCAGCTCCTCCTCCCCCAGACCCTGACCCTGTCTTTTTGCCCATCAGGCAATCACCAACACGGTGCCCCTCTTTCTGGCAATTCCAACATACACTACTCGGGAACCTGCAGTTCTTTAAATCGTGGCCAAACTGGCCGGAGTTCACACACCGCCTTGTCTGGGCCGTACACTGCCCGTTGTGATAAGATTTGCACCGGCTACACCAAGGTGCCCGTTGAGTAGACCCACCCAAAGTAGCTCTTCTATTTTGATCTCCCTGCCTACCACCACTGCTCTGCCCTCCCTGTCTCTGTTTGGAACAAGACGTGCAATATCGTTCCGTGGGGTCTTTCTCATAGACGATTTTAGGTTGAGCGTTATAGTGTTCAAATCTTGACTTCTGTTGAGAAAGTTTCTCCCCGCTCAACTTGTTCCTTGCAACAATGTCCCCTTCTGCCAATTTGGCTAAAGGGAAAGCCTGGGATAGTGTGGTGGCCAACCTGGTGGCGCCTCGGTAATCTGGGTGCAATGCCCCCACGAAATGGGCAATCTTCAATTCTTCGTCCGGTACGCAATGCTTAGCAAATCTCATTTTCTCATTAAATTGTTTTATCAACTGATACACAGTCATGTTCCCCGTCATCTGTAAATCCATAAACTCATTCTTAATCTTAGCCATCTCAAAACTCCCACAGTATTGTTCACATAATTTCTCCTGGAATTGACTCCAGGTTATACTCCCCTTCTGTTGTTCAGTAAAGTGGCCGGTAATGGAATCCCACCAGACCAACACATCTTCTGTTAGCATTCTTGACGCATACTTCACCTTCAATTCATCCTCGCAATTACAGGCATCGAGTGCCTTTGACATCTCCCTCAACCAATTCAACGTCGCATTGGGATCAGAACTCCCATGATACTCAGACGGTTTGCAATCCAGAAATTGCTTGTAGGTGCAGGGTTGTTTGTATCCAGGAAACGCAAACGGATAAGCTCCTGTTTGTGGATATGGATAGAAGAAAGGTTGCTGCATCATTTGGGTCATTGGTGGCAGCGCTGCTGTAACTGGTGCGGTTGTCGACTGTGTAGGAATCACAATCGGCACTGGGGTTGGTTCAGGTTGTTGTTGCTGTTCCATCCTTTGAATCTTGTCTCTGAGTTCAACCAGCTCGTTTTCCAGTTGATAAACATAATCACCGTTATCCTCTTCCCGGGCCTGACCCGACGTTCCCGCAGTAGCTGGGTTACTCAAGTATTCAGTCATTGGTGCTTCAGATGTAGCTTGGGTCGTAGGAGGAAGGATTGGAGTATCTATGTCAGCCATTATCTGTTACAATCACCTCACCTCATAACTCATTAGCATAAACCGTTAGTATCCAAAATACTAACTACAACCGACAACTCTAACTCACTCTAATTCCCCCGAAGGAAAGCTTGACCCGTCATGAGCCAAAATTTGGGAATGCAACACTCTAGCCGTGCATGCATCACCAAACCTAGGCTCTGATACCAGACTGTAACACCGGAAAACTCAAGCCATTTTTTTAAAAAAAATACGTTGCGGAAGCTTTTAGCCAAACAAACCATTTACATACAAATTCAATATTAACAACTGTAAAAACATTGTTCACAAAATCAGTATCATAGTTGTGTTACAAAAACTACAGGCTCGTTTCATTCAAAAATAATATCAGAGTCAGGTCATCTCTTTCCTTTTGCCAACCTCACAACACGAACCTACAAAAGCAACAACTGAGGGGAATTAGCACAAACCTAAGTGAGTAGAGGCTAAACACCAAAAGCAAACATCCATAGTCAATATCAAAGCATGTAACCTCGTATCCCGAGAAGACCGGCAGTTAGGCGCAGAACCTACAACCAATGCCGGCTAAAGCAAAGAAATCTAATTTTACTGAGTCTTTTAATTGCCTGAAAACACAGCAACAATCAAATTAGTCTTAATCTCATAAATATATCTAACCACATATATTTAGAATTTATTCATGAAAACAAACAATAAACAACTACAAGTCCAAACACAAAGTGTCGGATTTCTCAAACCATCGGTTTTCTAAGAATCCGCAACTACAAGTGTCGGATTTCACTTGACCGGATTTCACATGGTTCGGATTTCACATGGTCCGGATTTCACACTCCCGGATTTAGGAGTTCCGGATTCTCGGATTCAAGAGTGTCGGATATGGGTCTCGGATTTGAGTATCGGTTTTCCTTGTATAGGATTTTGACTTTGTAGGATTTCATATGTACAATAATCGGATTTGGGGTTCTGGATATCAAAGTCTCGGATTTTGGGTTGTATCGGATTCCAATCAGTTTTGGCCTTGAATCGGTTTTCCCACATTCGGATTTACAACGATCGGTTTTTCAATACTTCCGGATTTCATCTTCTTCTCATTAAATCCGATAACTTCATTACCATAACAACACAAACCCATAATTATAACAGTCATCAAAACATACCACAACCATGTTTAAACACATTTAAACACATATTCATGCATCATAACCTATTTCAAGTTCATATATCACAAGAACAACCAAGAACTTATAAAATAAAGTTTCAATGAAACCGATCATGGTGATCTTCATAAATTCATATTTTCCAACATCCATCTTCCCAAGCTACCATTTAAACATGTCCAAATATAAATCCAACCTTTTACTTGAATTTGGAAATAAAGTTTATGGAATCCGATCCTTTCTTTTTTCTTTGTCCTTCGGCAGAGAGAAAACACAAAAGCACACACTACACTTTCTTAATTGTGAAGATAATGAGTTAATTACTAGCCTCAAACATGTGTATATTTTTAAGCAGGAGGTGGCTATCCACCCTTTTTATTTCTTCTACACGTACACACTTACATGCATGCATACATACATACAATTACATACATGCAATATATATATATATAACACATACTTAAATTAATTAGTCAAACAAAATAATCACATTTAAAACAAATAAGCACATACCACAAACCTGCTAATCTCATAGCCCAGGTTTGCGGGTGTTATAGCTATAATCACCGATGATGATTACAAGCAAAGAGCAAGATCTCAACAACAACAACAACTGCAATCTGGTGGAGGTAAGAGAAAGTTTGAGCAGCAATCAACTAATAAGGGAGGTGATAGTGGGATTGTAGTAAGCAGCGATTAAATTCATCCTAGAAGCCAGAAAATTGGAATCTACTCAAGTGTGGTGGGTGTGGGAAAAAGGGGCATCAAACCCATGATTGCAGGTACAAGGAGAACGCATGCTATAAGTGCCATAAACATGGGCATCACATTTCAGTATGCACGTTGTGGCAAGGTTCAGGTGCTGGGGGTTCATCAGCAGCTACGGGTCCAAAATAGGGAGGCGCTCCTCGTGCACAAGGGAGGGCTTTCCAGATGACGGTTGATGAAGCCAAGGATATAGGTGATGTGATCAGTGGCACTTTTATGATTAACTATATTCCCGCATGTGTTTATTTGACTTTGGAGCTACTTACTCATTTGTCTCCGTACCTTATTGCAAGAAGCTTCAATTGCCTGTTTCTCCATTAACTGAAGCAATTAAAGTAGAAGTAGTTGATGGTAAAATAGTCTATGTTACAGAGAAGGTTCCGATAGCTGTTGTTTATATCGATGGGAATAGTTTTCCTATTTCCTTTCTTATTATGCCTATCGTGGGCTTTGATGATGTTATTGGTATGGATTGGCTCAGTAGTTGAGATACTGAGATCGTGTGTTCTAAAAAGATAATCAGATTCCCTTTATCCGATGGGTCTTATGCTATAGCTCGAGGGGAGAAAACGGAGTCTGACATTTCTGTCATTTCTGTGATAAAAGCTCAAAAATTTGTTGCAAAGGGTTGTATCTCCTACTTTGCATGCGTGATTAATGCTTAGATATGAGAAAAGAGTGTTGATGATATCGGGGTTCTTTCTGAACACCCTCGTGTCTTTCATGAAGATTTACCGGGTTTACCTCCTGTCAGGGATGTAGAATACCGGATTGATCTTTTTCCTGGTGCTACACCTGTAGCATAATCTCCCTATCGTCTCGCTCCATCTAAAATTCGGGAGATGATGATCCAAATCCAGGAACTACCTGGCAAGGGCTTTATTCGCCCAAGTTCTTCACCGTGAGGAGCTCATGTTTAACAAGTGAACTATAAAGAATAAATATCCATTACCTCGCATAGATGATTTGTTTAATCAATTGCAAGGTGCCACACGTTTTTCCAAGATTGATCTACGTTCTGGCTATCATCAGGTCCGTGTTCGAGAAGATGATATAAGTAAAACCGCGTTTAGAACTCGATATGGGCGCTACGAATTCTTGGTTATGCCATTCGGCTTAACCAATGCTCCGGCTATTTTATGGATATGATGAATCGCGTATGTCGTCCTTTTCTTGATAAATTTGTCATCGTGGTCATCGATGATATTCTCATTTATTCTAAAATAGAAGCGGAACATGAGCAACATCTTCGTCTTATTCTGGAAACTCTTAAGCGAGAACAACTCTGCGCGAAGCTTTCTAAATGTGAGTTCTGGCTTTAGGAGATGCATTTCTTGGGTCATATTATATGTAATGAAGGTGTTAAGGTTGATCCTGTGAAGATTGAAGCTGTTATGAACTGGGAAACTCCTCAGAATCCTTCAGAGATAAAGAGTTTCTTAGGTCTTGCTGGTTACTACAGGTAGTTCATACATAATTTTTCTAAACTTGCAGGTCCATTGACTAAATTGACCAGCAAGGATGTTGCTTATGTGTGGAGTGAAGAACAAGAAAAAGCATTTCAGACTATGAAGCAATTGTTATGTCAAGCACCTATTCTAACATTTCCTAATGGGTCAGAAGACTTTATTGTCTATTGTGATGCTTCGTATGCAGGTATATGTTGTGTTTTGATGCAAGGAGACAAGGTGAGTCCATATGCTTCTCGTTAATTAAAGCCACACGAGAAGAATTATCCAATACATGATCTGGAGCTTGCAGATGTGGTATTTGCTATAAAGATATGGCGTCATTACTTATATGGCACCAAATGTATTGTATGCATAGATCACAAGAGTCTGCAGTATGTGTTCACGCAGAAAGAGCTTAACATGAGAAAACGGCGTTGGTTGGAGCTAAAAAAAGACTATGATTGTGAGATCAAGTATCATCCCGGTAAGGTGAACGTGGTAGCTGGTGCATTGAGTTGAAAGAACTCTCCTAGAGTAGCTAAATTCATGAGACTCATTGTAGAACCTAATATAAGTGCTCAGCTTAAAGTAGCACAACAAGAAGCATTGCAAGAAGATAATCTGAAAGTTGAGACAATGACAAAGATATCAAAGCAATTGGGAGAAGACAGTCGGGGTCTGAAGACATTTCAATCCCGAATCTGGTAACCGAGTCTTGGTGGTAATCGGAGACAATCTTACATGAAGCACACAAATCAAGATTGTCTGTTCATCCCGGAAGCACGAAAATGTACCAAGACTTGAAATCATTGTATTGGTGGCCTACATTGAAGCATGACATAGCTTCATTTGTAGAAAAATGCCAAGTCTGCGCGCAAGTCAAAACCGAGCACCAAAAGCCCTATGGTAATCTACAACAACTGGAGATCACGGAGTGGAAATGGGATCATATTACCATGGATTTTGTTACCAAACTACCCCGAACTACAAAGGAGCATGATATGATATGGGTTGTGGTTGATCGCCTTACTAAGAGTGCTCATTTTTTCGCAACTAACGAATTTGCACCATTGAATCGTTTGGCTCAATTATATACTAATAAGGTTGTATCACGACATGGCATAGCTCTATCTATTGTCTCGGATCAAGATGCACGGTTTACATCTAACTTTTAGCATAGTCTTCAACATGAACTTGGTACGCGAGTTAATCTTAGCACAACATACCATCCTCAAATTGACGGACAGTTCGAAAGGACTATTCAAACTCTCAAAGATATGTTGCGAGCTTGTATTCTTGAATTTTGTAGTTCTTGGGATACTCATCTTCCCTTGATTAAATTTGCCTATAACAACTCCTATCATTCGAGTATAGGCATGCCACCATATGAAATGGTGTACGGTAGGCGATGCCGTACACATACGTGCTAGTTAGAACCTGGTGAAAAACATTATGCAGGTCCTGATATAGTGCAGATGACAGCTGATAAAGTGAAGATGGCATGTGAAAAGCCGAAAGCCGCGTGAGACATGCAAAAGATGTATGCAGATCCTAAACATCGACGCATTACTTTTGAAGTGGGTGACCGGGTATTCATGAAGGTTTCACCTTGGAAAGGGGTGATTCGATTTGGTCGTAAGGGTAAGCTAAGTCCGAGATATATTGGTCCGTTCAGAATTCAGCAACGAGTCAATGATCAACTGTATCACTTGAACTTCCTCCTGAGTTATCTAGTATTCATAACACATTCAATGTGTGATATTTGAGGAAGTGAAAGGTTGATGATGATCAAGTCCTACCTCTACAAGAGTTCAAAGTTGATTTAGCTAAACGCCTTGTGGAGGAACCTGTTGAGATTTTGGATTTCAAAATCAAAAAGATGCGTAAAAAGATGATCAAGTTAGTGCTTATCAAATGGAAGCACAATCTGGGTCCTAACTTGACATGGGAGGCTAAGGATGAGATGAAAGCACGCTACCCTCATTTGTTCACTACTGAGCAGATTTCGAGGACAAAATCTTCTTAAGGGGTATATTTGTAACATCCTCAGAAAGGACCTAGACGCACGTGTATGTGGTATGTTAAATAATTTAAATAAATTGAATTAAATATATATTTAGCAGATATTGGTAAAACTAACTAAAATATTTATTAAATGAGTTCATAAAAATATTGATAAAAATAGATAAAAAAAATATAATGTTAAATGGTTTAAGATAAGGATTCCAAAAATATCCCCGTTAGTTAAAACGGGTATTCGTGCGTTGAGTTGCAAGTTGAAAATGGGGACAAAACACTATGTTGTGGATAATATTAGAACCAAAAGCGGTTCTAGCATACACACACACAGATACGTGAATACACACACACACACACACCTTTTCCAAACTCTCTTATTATCCTTGTTCTTGCTTGGTCATTGAAGGAGGAATCATCAAACCTTAATCTTGCTGCAATATCCAAGTAATTATCAAAGTTCCAATATGTTTTTGTTCTTCATCTTCCTCATCTTCATCCTAATCGTAAGTCCTAGTTCATGTTCTTCAAGTCTTCAAGTTTGGGTGTTTTAAGTCAAAATTGTCAATTGTTGCCAATAATTGAATTAGATATTACCAATTAGTTTCTACATTGATTCTAAGTGTGAATTTGATGTTTAAATGTGTAAAATTTGTGTTTCTAGTTTGGTTTTGATGTGTTATTTCACATATGAATGATAGAAATCGACTGGAGATGTTTTGGTATGGCTTTGGCTGAAAAACAGCAGGTTCTAGTCGAACTTGATGCTGCAAATGGAAAGGCATGGGCGTGCCTCTCAAGAACAGGTGGTACCCTGCCTTTTGGCAGTTTCTGTTTAAGTGTTTATTGATACATGTAAACCCTGTTTAGGTGAACCAGTTGATCCAGAAACATCTATGCTTTAGTTCTTACCTGTTATAACTCCACAGGTGAGTAACAGTTAACCTAAGTATGATATTAATGGTGTTATATAGATGTTTGTATGTTACAAACCGTAGATTTGATAACTATGCATGCTTAAGCCTTTTATAAGCCAACTGAGTTGTTAAATTGTTATGTACACATGTTAATGGCTTTTGTAGGCCTAAGATGATATGTTATGGCTTTTGTAGCCCAATTTGCTATGCTATGGCTTTTGTGTTGGGGTTTGTTCGGTTTTTCAATATACATTTTAGCAACAGAAGCATGAACAACTATTTTAAACTTTTTAAAACTCTACACCAATGATCCATATACAAACCTTAAGAAAACAAAACAACCATAGGGTGTTTAGAAATCCAACCTTTGTAGTGTAAGTAAACCGTTGGTGAAGTGGTTGATATATGAGAAGCCAAGAGAAGACTTCCTCCAAGGTATCCACAAGGCAATAATTCCAACACCTTGAAATGCTAGTTTCTCCAACCCTTGATTTTCAAGAATGCAAGCAACAACCTTTGTTCTTCTTTTTGAAGTAGATGTATGTATTTTGAGTATGTATCTATTACCACACTTAGCTAGCTTGATACACCAATACAATAATGTAAGGATGCATGCAAGACTTTCAAAAACACTTAGAACAATTCTTAGGAATAAGCAAAGGTGGTAGCATGTGTATGTTGCAAAAGAACCATGCATCAAGAGTAAAACAAACAACCAAGAACAAGAGGGAGGCCCCTCCCTTGGGACCTTCTTGAACGAAATTGGTGAGGGAGAGGCCCCCTTTTGCCTTGCTACTTGACTTGGTGAATAAGTCCCATGTCTTGGTCAAGTCTTTTGCAAGAAACATTACATGGCCCCCTTTTAGGATTAATGAGGAATTTCTAGATTTCTTTCATAAATATATATAAAAGATATACTAGATGTGCCATATAATGTATAAAACACATCTACATGTATTTTATAT
This sequence comes from Dittrichia graveolens, assembly GCA_038502395.1. NCBI lineage: Eukaryota > Viridiplantae > Streptophyta > Magnoliopsida > Asterales > Asteraceae > Dittrichia > Dittrichia graveolens. The sequence continues at coordinate 43,394,320 of JARJIL010000009.1, read as the reverse complement.
ACATACTTGATTGTTACTAGTAGCTCTTTACTAGTAACAAAGATATACATACATTAACATAATTGTTACTAGTAACAATTTACTTGTACCAAATATATGTTTATACATATATATATATACATATACATACATATAAAATCATATGTTTATATTTATGTATTTGATATGCATTATCCTATATCAATATATAAGAGCAATATTATTATTTCACATAAACAACAATATTCAACAATGCATATAAACTTATATATTTATATATAATGAGTTGGAAACATATTTAAATCGTATTCAAATATGTAATTGGTGTCCATTGACTGTAAATATTGACTTTACAGGTTTATTTATTATGAGTAATATCGTATTAATTTGTGTCTTGTGCACATAGAACCAACAATCTCCCACTTGCACAAGTTACAACTTAAGCCGATATAGACAATGGTAAGAACGTATAGCAACATCACATTGCCCCTAATAATAAATAAAGTGTGTTGATCAACACTTTCACCAACGAAATTAACTCACTAGCTACAAATTGTTGTTATAGGTTAGTCATCAATTATGGATCGTCATCAATTCTCATATGGTGTTCAACTTGTTTTATAGCCCAAAGATATTATACTCCCAATTAAATGAGAGAAACAAATTCCATCTTGACCACATACGTCTCTTATAAGACTCATATCATACCTAATAATGGTCTTTATAACTAACCGGTTAAAGATAGCGTTTAACCATATTAAAGCATGATACTCCTCATACTCGAGTCTCAATATGTGTCTTAAGTCTAAGGATACAAAGATACCACCTTTTTCTCAAGATTCGTTTATGACACAGATCCATGAAGTGATCTTGAGAGCGGGTCATGTCCATTGTTCGTTCCCTAACAAACATGAGTGAATTTGGCTGCAAACCCTTTTGCCTACTTTCATCACGAATGAAAGTCAACCAACCGATCCACATTAGTCTTAATTCATAACTATTCCCATAGTTATAATCGACTATGGATGTTTTAAAATAAAGAATTATTCATGGATTTAAACATGCTAATAAAGAACACAATAAATATTAATGAAGTGATCATATCCAATATATCATTCAGGTAAAATAGATATTGTTATAATGTTCCAAAATATCCAAATACTAAATTACAATTCAAATCAAATCCCTTGCAAAGCGAAGACCTATTGCCCTAGTATGAGACTCATGTTTAGTCGAGGCAAGAGGTTTTGTAAAAGGATTTGCGAGATTCTGATGTATATGAACTTTTCAAATACACACATCTCCTCTATCCATTATATCCCGTATGTAGTGGAAATGCCTGAGGATGTGTTTGGTATTGTGATCTAGGTTCTTTTGCCTAGGCAATAGCACCCTCATTAACACAAAATATCTCTATGGGGTCTTGAATGCTTGTTACTACCCCAAGGTCAGCAATGAACTTCTTCATCCATGCAGCTTCTTGTCCAGTCTCAGAAGCGGCAATGTATTCGGATTCTGTAGTGGATTGTGCAACTACACTTTGTTTAGAACTTTTCCAAGAAACCGCACCTCCATTCATAACGAAGACATAGCCCGATTGTGATCGAGAATCATCTCGATCTGTTTGGAAACTAGCAACTGTGTAACACTTTACACAAAATCTTCTTCCAAACCACCATAGATCAAGAACATGTCTTTGGTTCTTCTCAAGTATTTTAAAATGTTCTTGACTGCCATCTAATGGCTATCTCCTGGGTTTTGCTGGTATCTGCTTGTTATGCTCAAAGCATATGAGACATCTGGCCTAGTGCATAGCATGGCATACATGATGGATCCATTTACAAAAGCATACGGGATATCACTCATTCTATCTAGCTCTTCCTTTGTGCTAGGGCTTTGAGCTTTACTTAAAACCGTGCATTGTGCCATTGGCAAGAATCCTCTCATAGAATTCTCCATCTTGAACCATTTCAAGATCTTGTCAATATATGCACTTTGACATAGGCCAATGAGACGCCTAGATCTATCCCTATAGATCTTTATTCCAAGAATATAGGCGGCTTCTTCCACTAGTTTTCTTGTAAACACACGGTTCATCTTCTGATTTGATAAAGCCAAACTCTTTGATTTTCTCATCAAATCGAAGATTCCAACTTCAAGATGCTTGCTTTAGTCCTTAAATGGATCTTTTAAGCTTGCACCCCTTGTTAGGATACTTAGGATCTTCAAAACTTTTGGGCTGAATCATATAGACATCTTCACTTAAGTGTCCATTTAGAAAATCCGTTTTGACATCCATTTTCCATATCTCATAATCATAATATGCTGGTATGGCAATAAGTATTCTAATAGATTTAATCATGGCTACCGGAGAGAAAGTTTCATCATAGTCAATACCATGAGTTTGAGTGAAACCTTTCGCCACTAGCCTTGCCTTAAATGTGTGTACATTTCCATCCATGTCGGTCTTCTTCTTGAAGACCCACTTGCTCTCTACAGTCTTACTATTGAGAGGAAGATCAACCAAGTCTCATTCTTGATTTTCATATATGGACTGCATCTCAGTGTTCATGACATCAAGCCATTTATCGGATTCCGGATCCAATATAGCATCTTGGTAGTTAGTAGGCTCAGAAGAGTTTACCATGAAAATCTCATCATTGGACACGAGAAATCCGTATCTCTCTGGTTCTTGACGAGATCTACCAAATCTACAAATACTTTGTGTTTCACTAGGTTTTTGAACAACCAATTGTTCAGGTTCAACCTAACTTGTATTTTGTGGTTCTTGAATTTCTTCAAAGTGTACATTGCTCCCACTTTCCTCTTTCGAAAGAAACTCCTTTTCTAAGAAAGTGGAATGCCTAGAAACAAACATTTTGTTCTCAGCCGGGTTGTAGAAATAATATCCTAACGAATTTTTAGGATATCCCATAAAATTACATTTGATAGATCTAGGATCGAGTTTGTGTGATGCTTCTTGTCGTACACGAGCTTCACAACCCCGGACTTTCAAGTAAGATAAGTTTGGAACCTTTCCATACCACGTCTCATATGGTGTCTTATCTACCTTCTTGGTTGGAACCATATTCAATATGCGAGTAACAGTTAATAAAGCATAACTCCAAAAGGACGAGGGTAGAGTACTTCGGCTCATCATAGACCGAACCATATCTAGTAGATTTCGGTTCCTCCTTTCAAATACACCATTATGTTGTGGTGATCTAGGAGGAGTAAGTTGTGAGATAATCCAACAATTACTAAGATGATCCATAAATTCTTGGCTTAAGTACTCACCACCTCGACCAGAACGAAGGGCCTTGATTGTTTTGTTAAGTTGATTTTTTACTTCGTTTTGAAACAACTTGAACATTACAAATGTTTCATGTTTATTTTCATTAAATAAACATAACAAAATCTACAATAATCATCGGTGAAAGTAACAAAGTATCTATCACCATCCCGAGACATTGATCTAAAAGGATCACATACATCTGTTGGGTTTTCGTGGTCTAAAATCGCAACGGAAGCAAAACGAGTAGAAAAAGAGTTTCAAAAATTGACCACGAATACACCCACCAAATGGACCAAAACTCTAGACATGGTTAAGCAACAAAATAAACATACAAAGAAATAGAATTATACCCTCGGTGCTATCTTCTTTTTACGCACGGGTTTGGAGTTTGGAAACCTCGTGCACTAACGTGTACACCTCTATTGAAGTCCACACCAAGTCTTGATCGTTTCCCACTTGCTAGAGTGTTAGGTGTGCCAACCTAAACACCACAAATATGATCTACACAAAAGAACCAAATCTTTGGATGTATTTTGTGTGTTTGAGAGAGTTATGCAAATTATATCAACTTAGTGTATTTCTTTTAACCAACCAAAACCATATGACTTGATGTGGTATATATAGAACTAAAAAATGAGTTCAAAAAACATGCAACAATTAATCTCATGGCTGTTACATGATCAATACACATAAACACTCTTTAACTAGCTTTGAAAGCCTAGTAAAGAGGCTGTTACTTCATAAGGCACGGTCGTGCCTCATAGGGTATGGGCGTGCCAGCCCGAGAGGCCACGCCCAAGTCACGCCTGATTTGGGCTCGTGCCTGTCCATTGGGTACAGGGCATGGGCGTGCCTCCCAGAGGCACGAGCGTACCTAGCAACAGGCCACACCCAAGTCACGCCCGACTTGGGCTCATGCCTACCCGTAGGGCACGGCCGTACCTCATAGAGGCACAGGTGTGCCTTGGCCAACCAGAACCAGTTTCTGATTTTCTCTCTCATTAGACCATCCGTGATACCGGAATCGATACTTGGCGTGTGACCCAATAGGCCCTTGCTTCATCAGCCATGATACCAATTCGTGTGTGTGTCAGTGGGCATAATCCAACAGACTCCCACTTGCACACGACAAACTCACGAAACACGTCACAGACATAGAGCGGCCTCTAGCAAGGCATTTATGCCCCCAAGTCAGCACAGGGTTTGTCTTCCCAAAACAAATACCTAACCAAAAGGAAAGGTCCTATAGATAAGTGATTATATACCCCTTCGTTCACGATATCCGTTGTGAATGCAGGTCATGGAACATGATCAACCCCAAGTCATTCACGATTATGTTTCTCGATATAGACTAACTATGACTAACAAAACAAGTTGCACAATTGATCCACTATCAATTCAACTTGAGCACGACCATGCATTTAGATTTGTCATTAGCTTAGTCAACGAGGGGCCCAAGGATATATCTCAAAAGAGGAACGAATACTTTTGACTACACCGCCCTATCATATTAACAAGTTCTTGCCTGAAAACTTCCCTCATAACAGCCAGTTACGAACTGCGTTAGAAAGCAATCTAAACGAGTCCAAGTTAATAATCAAGCAACGCGTGTATCTCCAGTAGAAGGATAAATAATATTATCATCCTGATTTACTCGTGATAATATCCATAAAGTAAACTTAGGTATGGGTCCTCTGATTACTTAATCACCATTAAATACAGGCTAGCGTTGCGTAAACAAGTATTCAATCCAAGATGAAAACTTTACCAACCACTCGCCTCGATCTTAATTTACTTCTTCCTTCCAATGAAGAACGACCGATCGTGGAGTATTTGGAATAAAAAAGTTTATTCATGGAAGTATTAAACATGCAAAGATAGAACGCAATAATGTTTCATAAAGTAATCCCACCATGCGTATATTAAATCCCCATTTAATAGTCATTACAATAAGAAATACATTATTGCTTTAATGTTCTCAATAACAAATACAACTAAAACAATTAAACCAAGTCACTAGAAAATATAATACCAATAGACGTAGCATGAGAATCATGCTTAACTTGTGACAAAGGTTTGGTGAGTGGATCTGCCAAGTTCCCCTCAGTCGGTACTCTACTAACCACAATGTGACCATTCTCGATGATATCACGAATAAAATGATATTTCCGAGCAATGTGTCTCGTACGTCGATGCACTCTTTGTTCTTTAGCTAGAGCTACTGCACCCTCATTGTCACAGAAGATCTCAATAGGGTTAGCGATGCTAGGAACAACTCCAAGGTCTTCAATGAATTTCTTCATCCAGACGGCTTCCTTAGCAGCCTCGCTTGCAGCAATATACTCCGACTCCGTGGTTGAATCGGCCACGGTATCTTGCTTGGAACTTCTCCAACTTATTGCTCCACCATTTAACAAGAATACAAATCCCGATTGAGACCGGCAATCATCCTTGTCCGTTTGGAAGCTAGCATCAGAATATCCGGTAACTCTGAGCTCCTCCGATCCACCGAACACTAAGAACATCTCCTTAGTTCTCCGAAGATATTTAAGGATGTTTTTAACCGCAACCCAATGACTTTGACCAGGGTTAGCCTGATATCGGCTCGTCATGCTCAAGGCATACGACACATCAGTCCGAGTACATAGCATAGCATACATGATCGACTCATTTCCTCTAGTTCCTTTTGAGAACTAGGACATTGAGACTTGCTCAACTCCATACCATGCAACTTAGGCAAATTCCCTTTCTTGGAATCTTGCATCTTGAACCTCTTCGAGACTTTATCTATGTACGTACTATGGCTCAAACCAGTAAGTCTCTTAGATCTATCTCTATAGATATTTATCCCCAAAATATATGCTGCTTCTCCCATGTCTTTCATAGAGAAGCAACTCCCAAGCCAGGTTTTCACTTCCTGCAAGGTAGTCACGTCACTTCCTATGAGTAGTATGTCATCTACATACAAGACTAGAAAAACTACAGCACTCCCACTAGCCCTGACATACACACAAGGTTCATTCTTGTTTTTGGAAAAGCCAAACTCTTTGACCTTTTCATTAAAGCAAATGTTCCAACTCCGAGATGCTTGCTTAAGTCCATAAATGGACCTCTTAAGCTTGCAGACTTTATTAGGATATTTGGAGTTTACGTAACCATCAGGTTGTGCCATGTAAACCTCCTCTGCCAACTTCCCATTAAGGAAGGCAGTCTTGACATCCATTTGCCATATTTCGTAATCGTAATATGCAGCAATAGCCATTAATATCCGAATAGACTTCAACATAGCCACTGGAGAAAAGGTTTCATCATAGTCTACACCATGAGTTTGAATAAAACCCTTTGCTACTAGTCGGGCTTTGAAGGTGTCTACATTTCCATCCATGTTAGTCTTCTTCCTAAAGACCCATTTGCACCCTACTGGCTTGTGGCCGGGTACCGGATCAACCAAGTCCCAGACTTGATTATCCGCCCTGGATTGCATCTCTCACTGTCCATCGCCTCCTTCTACCTAGCAGACTCAGGGCCCGCTACGGCTTCCCGGTAGTTGGTCGGTTCACTATGATCCACCAATAGTTCGTCGCCCTCGGATATGAGAAACCCATATCTTTCTGGCTCATTACGAACTCTACCAGATCTACGGAGCTCTAATGGTTGTGTATCAGGCACCTCATCCACCATTGGTTGAGGTTCCACTTCTTCCGGTGCGCCGACCTCAGAAGCGGTACTAGTGCCAACATCAGCTTGATCATTGGTGTCATCTAGAATTTATTCTAGATCGACTTGCCTCCCACCGGCTTCCGCAGATATCAGCTCCCTTTCAACGAAGACCCCCCTTCGAGCAACAAACACCTTGTTCTCCGAAGGTTTGTAAAACAAATATCCCATAGAACCAGCTGGGTAGCCAATGAAAATGCACTTCTCGGCTCTGGGTTCAAGCTTGTCTTGAGCTTCACGTCTCACGTAAGCCTCACAACCCCAGACCTTGAGATAGGCTAGCGAAGGAACCCTTCCATGGCACATCTCAAACGGTGTACTTGCAACCTTCTTTGTTGGTACAAGGTTTAAGGTCCTAACAGCAGTTTCCAAAGCATAACCCCAAAAACTTGCGGGTAGCTTTGTACGACTCATCATGGACTGAACCATATCCAATAAAGTTCGGTTCCTCCTCTCGGCGACCCCATTTAATTGTGGTGTCCTGGGTGGAGTAAGTTGTGAAATAATTCCACAACCCCTAAGATGATCAAGAAACTCGGTACTAAGATACTCACCACCCCTATCGGATCTTAGAATCTTAATCCGCTTGCCCAATTGATTTTGTACTTCACTTTGGCATATCTTAAACACCTCAAAGGTTCCAGATTTATGCTTAATCAAATAAACATAACCGTACCTACTAAAATCATCAGTAAAAGTAACGAAGTACCTATAGTTGTTTCTTGTAGCAAACCTGAACGGACCACACACATCCGTGTGAATAATGTCCAACAAGTCTTTGCCCCTTTCACTAACGCCGGTGAAGGGCGCCATAGTCATTTTGCCTAATAAACAAGAATCACATACTTCGCTTGACCCGTGGTCAAACGATTCCAAAATCCCATCCACTTGGAGTTTGGCAATACGTTTCTTGCTTATATGGCCAAGACGACTATGCCACAAAGACAACTTGTCCAATACACCTTAGGACTTAGAATCAATGCTCATGATTGATTTATTACCATCCAAACACACACTTGTTTCATAAATCCCACGACATGGATAAGCTTTAAAGTAATGAATATCATTTCTCAAACAAGAAATAATTCCATTATTAAAATTAAACTCATAATCATCGTCAAACAAAGCGTGAAAGGAAATAATGTTTCGTGCCACGCAGGGCGAAAAACAAACATTTAATAAGGTAATAGCAAGTCTTGAAGGAAAGGAGAGATCAACACTCCCTCTCCGCTCCACGGGAACCACATCCTTGTTTCCCATGATCAGGTCAAGCTCTCCAACACCCAGCACCCTACTTCTTTTTAGCACCTGCACATTATTACAAATATGAGTGCCACAACTGGTATCAAGTACCCAGCCGTTAGAAGTAGCGGTATTGTGGAGTTCAATCATAAACATACCTGAGTTACCCGCTCCCTTCGGTTTTACCCGCTTGGGCTCCTCAAGGTACTTTGGGCAAGAACGCCGCCAATGCCCCTTTTCCTTGCAGTGGAAGCACTCGGCTTCCGCAGGGTCCTTGGCCGGTGGAACCATCACGGCTTTCCCCTTGCCCTTCGGGGCCGGACTCGGGTTAGGTCTTGCAACCTTCCCCTTACCCTTTCCCATAGAGGGGGGAGCGCCTTTTCTTTTGGTTCCGCCTCCCAGGATAGCTAGGACGGTTTTGGACGAGGATGGATTCTTAGACATGTCGGACTCGACGGTCTTTAACATTCCGTGAAGATCCATTAGGTACTTGTCCATGCCATGGACATGATAGTTCCACAAAAACTGTGAAAAGGAACTAGGAAGAGAACGGAGGATCACATCCACTGCCAACTTCCTCCCCAACGGGAATCCCAACCTCTCCAAGCGATCAACCAATGATTTCATCTTAAGCACGTGAACACTCACATTTCCTCCCTCCTGCATATGGAAATCGAAAAGGGACATTAGGCACTCGAAGCGGTCTAGCTTAGCCTACTGTTGGAACATTTCCTTCAGCTGGTTAAGCATGTCATATGCTCCTAAATGTTCCATTTGCTTTTGAAGCTCAGGAATCATTGACGAGAGCATAATGAAAGCCACTTCGTTCGTTTCCTTGATGCGCTTGTCATACGCGTCTCGGACCGCCCTAGTCGTATTCGCCGCAGGTGCTTTCAGCAAAGGCTCCTCGATGGCCCACATCTTTTGTTCATACCTAAGGGCTATCCTTAGTTGAATGAACCAATCCATGAAGTTTTGGCCATCTAGTTTGGCCTTTTCGAGGAACAATTTTAGGGAAATAGAGTTCGATGAAGATGTAGAAGCGTTGTTGGATGCCATCTGCAAAATTAGAGTACCAATTTTAGTTGTCAAATCCTTGTAGAAATAATTACCCAATAGTTTTAAAACTTAATTATTTTAACAAGGCTAAGAACCATATTTCAATCTATCTCATGACGGGTTTACCGCGGATCATGAAATAAGTTATTTAGGCCGGTAGACAAATTACCGATTGCAACCATTGCAACTCTTAGATCCTTGCGGGATCCTTCCGACATCAAATGTCTAAGGCATGTTTGATCCCTTCATACACCAATCCTTTTATTATTTCTTAAATGACTCGGCTAGAGATCGACATCATTTAAACAACATAAAAGAATTTGTAAGTCGCCCGTCAAGACACACGTTGGTACCCTAGCCCAATCATTGGTTCGTGCTTAAGCTCGACAACCAATATTGCGGGTTGCCACACTCACCTTCCACACAACTCCACAAGGCATGACTCGTGCTAATGCTCGACAATCATCCAAGTTTCGTTAGATTTGGGTGGTGTCGTCTTACGGGTGGCGCGTGACTTACTTTTCGAAAAACGGGTTTTTGTTTTTCCGGTTAAAATATTATTTTAACAATTTTGACGAATTAGCAATTTAAGTGACAAAAACTCCTTTTTTAATCACCGTCTAATATAAACACCTTTTATATTAATGTTTGCCAATTCTTATGCGCGTAGAAATATAAACTCATTTATAAATCTCTTGTTTTATATATTTTCAAAAATTCTCTAGCATACATCCTAAAGAATTCAAATATAAAACAACCACGCATAAATATAAATAAAGACCCGGTAACATGCCCAAATCCTAAGTGTTTTCCCCGTGAACCAAAACGGGAAAATATAGTCAATCTAGGGACAACACCAATGGATGCTCCGTCATGATCTCCACTCCGGCGAATCTCCCGGACTTGGTTCGTCAAGACGCCAACACCGTGTCTCCCGGTCGGTTTTGATGCAATATTACATATTTGAAATAATCTAAGTACGAGTACATAATAATAAGAAAACGTCATGCAAGTCGCGATCCTAATAATCTATTACGAGTACAAAGATTTAAATAAACAACATGCAAGTCGTACCAAATATAAATATTACAACATTACGGCATGCAGGGCAAAACCAAAACCAACCACAAACATCACAAAGTCTATGGGCATATCAAGCTACCGGGCTACCCCAACAAACGCAACCAAACGAAAGCAATGGTGTGCTACAAAACCATGTCCAACAAAGATATATATATTTTGATCAAGATTGCACAATAACACTTAAGGCACAACAAGCAATCCTTGTACATATGCATTAACAATTTTAATACACCTTTAAAATTGCATATTCATATATACACCTAAAAATATATGTTTTTGTGAACTTCATGCCAAGTCACACAAAACATATAAAATTAGGAATCAAAATATAGTGGGGATCAACAGAATCAAGACTAGTCTAACACCCGGATTTTAATATGTATAAACACGTTGTTTCAAAAACCAATTCTGACCAAAAAACAATCAGGCACGGGCGTACCCCCAGAGGGTACGGGCGTGCCTGCCATTTTGTAAGTGTACAGTTTAAACAATTTTAAACAGTTTACGAATTCTGCCGGCACGGCCCGTACCCCCACAGTTACGCCTTTGCCCCAGCCACCGACACGGCCCGTACCCCTAGAGGTACGACCGTGCCCGGTCACTGGAAAACCATTTTTGACATAAAACTCAGAAAATTTGGTTTAACTCTAAAAGTGCAAAGCCATGTAAGAGATGGCTCTGATACCACTGTTGAGTTTTCGTGGTCTAAAATCGCAAGGGAAGCAAAACGAGTAGAAAAAGAGTTACAAAAATTGGCCACGAATACCCCCACCAAATGGACCAAAACTCTAGACATGGTTAAGCAAAAAAATAAACATACAAAGAAATAGAATTATACCCTTGGTGCTATCTTCTTTGTACGTGCGGGTTTGGAGTTTGGAAGCCTCGTGCACTAACGTCTACACCTCTATCGAAGTCCACACCAAGTCTTGATGTTTCCCACTTGCTAGAGTGTTAGCTATGCCAACCTAAACACCACAAATATGATCTACACAAAAGAACCAAAGCCTTGGATGTATTTTGTGTGTTTGAGAGAGTTATGCAAATTATATCAACTTTGTGTATTTCTTTTAAGCAACCAAAACCATATGACTTCATGTGGTTTATATAGAACTCAAAAATGAGTTCAAAAAACATGCAACAATTAATCTCATGGCTGTTACTTGATCAATACACATAAACACTCTTTAACTAGCTTTGAAAGCCTAGTAAAGAGGCTGTTACTGCATAAGGCACGGTCGTGCCTCATAGGGTATGGGCGTGCCAGCCCGAGAGGCCACGCCCAAGTCACGCCTGACTTGGGCTCGTGCCTGTCCATTGGGTACAGGGCATGGGCGTGCCTCCCAGAGGCCCGAGCATACCTAGCAACAGGCCACACCCAAGTCACGCCCGACTTGGGCTCGTGCCTGCCCGTAGGGCACGGCCGTACCTCATAGAGGCACGGGCATGCCTTGGCCCACCAGAACCAGTTTTTGATTTTCTCTCTCATTAGACCATCCGTGATGCCGGAATCGATACTTGGCGTGTGACCCAATAGGCCCTTGCTTCATGAGCCATGATACCAACTCGTGTGTGTGTTAGTGGGCATAATCGAACAACATCCGTATGTATGATTCCTAATAGATCTGTGGCTCTTTTACTTGAACTGGAGAAAGGAGCCTTAGTCATCTTAACATATAAACATGATTCGCAAACTTCAAATGTGCTAGAATCATTTGATTTTAAAATTCCATCATTATGAAATTTTGCAATGCGTTTTTTGTTTATATGACCATGTCCACAATGCGTATGTTTGACTTAAGTCATGCTTAGGTCGTTTGGTGCTAGTGGTATATATAGAATTATCATCAAGAGCCTTTAAGATTAACTTCATATATTCCATTAAGAGGGCGAGCCTCAAAATAAAAAATGTCGTTTTTGAAGGCATGAATGCCATCATCAACGAAATTAAAAGTGAATCCCGATTCTCTTAATCGAGATACTGAAATAATATTCCTAGTTAAACTAGGTACATAATGACAATTGTTTAATATTAAATACAGGCCATTTGGTAATAGTAATTCAAAAGTTCCAAGGGCATGAACAGCAACATTTGCTCCATTGCCCACGTGGAGGTCCAAATCGCCTGGCTTCAGCAGCTTACTTTTTCTCAACCCCTGCACATTGTTACAAATGTGAGTTCCACAACCGATATCAGATACCCAGGAATTAATAGAAAAAGTATACATTTCAATCTTATATATACCTGAAGTGCTGGCCTCACCACCCTTCTTCTTTTTTAACTCCATGAGGTAGGTTGGACAATTGCGTCTCCAATGGCCTACCACCCCGCATTCAAAGCACGGGTCGCTTTTGGGAACCTTTCCCGCCGTCTTGGATGTAGTAGCTTTGGCAACCTGTTTGCCTTTGTCATTTTCCTTCGCTTTCCCTTTGCACATTCCCTTTGAGTTGTTTTTTTTTCTTCTTGATTTTCCCTTCTTGAATCATCAAGACCTGAGGTGTTTTGCTTCGAATCTTGCTCTCAGCAGTTTTAAGCATCCCATGCAACTCTGAGACAGATTTCTCCCAATTGTTCATGTTATAATTCATGACAAATTTATCATAAGCTTTGGTAAACGAGTTAAGGATTATATCATGTGCAAACTCGTTGGTTATAGGAGATCCAAGCCTAGCAAGCTATTCAATGTATCCTTTCATCTTTAGCACATATTTGCTAATGGATTGATCTTCCTCCATCCTGCATACATGGAACGCTCGAGTGACCTCGAAGTGTTCTTGCTTTGCTTTCTTTTGGAACATTTCCTTAAGCTGGCGAAGCATCGCATATGCTCCATGCTCCTCAAGGTTTTTTTGAAGATCCGGAGACATGGTAGTAAGCACGAGGCATGCAACTTCGACCGAGTCATCGGTATGCTTCACCCAAGCATCCCTAACGGCTTTGGCCGTAGTCAATGGAGGTTCCTCAGGGACGGGATCCTCAAGTACGTACAATTTCTTTTCGTGCTTAAGAATGATTCTCAAGTTACGATACTAGTCTAAGAAATTTGTACCATTGAGTTTTTCTTTCTCTAAGATGGAACGAAGAGATAAGTTGTTAACAGACGTAGTTGAGTTAGGGGCCATATACAAATTAACAAAGTTCAATTTAGTATTTTCAATATTTCATGCTTTAATAATTAATAACCTTTACAGTTATAAAAATTCTTTAACTTTTAAAGGCTAGGATCCAAGTTGAACTTAACCTTGAATGTTTGGCTAATGCTCTCTCCATCAAGTTAAAACAACCAATTACATCTCGTATGTAATTCCTATATCTTTCAAGACGGTGAATTTCTGACCCAAGCCGTTCATGGAATTCGCGGAAAAACGCCTCGGTTGTTACAAAATAATCCACGCGTTTGGCTAGTACTCTCTCCACGTGATTGTCGTTGCAACAAGCGAGTGTCTTAAAATGGGATGGCATAGACTTACGTTTTTGAAAAAGGGCTTTAAGCGTTTTGTATATTTGTTAAATAAAACAAAATGAATCTTGTGACAAATATTGCATGCATACAATAATAAGTCCACGTTTGTGATAAAATCATATTTCATATATGTATTGGTCTTGAGTATTCTTAAAATCCATATTTTACGCACTCTCGACGCGTTCAATTTTAAACTAGTATTAATATCCTATATTAACGTGTGTAGTTTCGAGCGCGCGAATACGACCAATTTTAGCTTGTAATAAAACCCTTTTATTATTAAGCTTGAATGGAGTTTGGTTGAGTTTTTAAAATCTCTATTTTATAAAACTCATATATACATAATTTTTGGCATAATGAATTTTAATCTTTATAATAACCTTTTTATATAAAATTCATTTTACATCTTATGTTATGTCAACTTAAAATACCAAACTCCCATTGTGTGATTTATATTATGTCAAAAATATTATCTAGCATGCAAAAAATCCTATTTTCATCCATGCATAATAATATAAACATAACCAGGCCATTTATCCTAAGTGGTATTTTGTGAGCCATACAAAAATACCAAGTCATAACTAAGGACCATAAAGTTACCCTTGTGATGAACTTGAATCTCCCACTTGCCAAAACAACTCCTTGTAGTGCCAATGACTCCAACTCTTTATGGTTGACTCCACCATACTTGAAAACTCCAACTTGGTCATGTCCCCATCTTGTTACATTTTCATAAAAGTAAACTAGTCTAAACTATTATACTACTTAAATACAACAAGGTGAAACAAAACTAAAATTATTATTATATACCAAATGAAAGAATAATTTTACAACCAAATCGAATTTCTAACACATCACAAAAGGTCTATGGATAACACCGGAAAATCACAAGCCATTTTTTTTAAATACGTTGCGGAAGCTTTAAGTAAACAAACTAAATTATATACAAAACAATATTAACAAAAGTACATCATTGTTCACAAACAACAGTATCGTTTTGGTGTTACAAAAACTACAGGCTCGTTTCTTTTCAAAAACTAACATCAGAGTCAGGTCAACTTCTCCTTCAGCCAACCTCACAAACACGAACCTGCAAAAGCAACAACTGATGGGAATTAGCACAAAGCTAAGTGAGTAGAGGCTAAAACCAAAAGCAAACATCCATTGTCAATATCAAAGCATGTAATCACATATCCCGACAAGACCGGCGGTTCGGCGCACAACCTACAACCAATGACGGCCAAAGCAAAGGTTTACCGATAGCTCTCTACTGAATTGGCACAGTGAAATCCTCCTCTGAGGCAACATATGCCACAGTAATGCTACCACTATTCAACCAATCAGTAAACGAGCCCAACCTAATTCTACGTATAGCTGACTTCCCAAACGCAAGTCAAAATCATCCTAAGAGTGCGTATCGACCAAATAGTCATGCAGCAGATATCAATCATCAATAATCACAATCAACAGTTCAATCAATCCAATCCAATCTCAATCACAGTCATGCATCACATCAATAACATTAACCGAAATCTTTACTATCCGTGATTAAAGTCCACTCACCTCAAAATCAACACGAGCTCAGAGATCTAATTTTATTGAGTCTTTTGATTGCCTAAAAACACAGCAACAATCAAATCAGTCTCGAATATATCTTCCCATAAATATTTATGTCTCAAATTTATATAAACAACTCAACAAAATCATATAAATAATCATGCCAACTTCAACCAAGCAAAACACAATAAAAGTAAGCAACTTTTCTGAAATAGGCCCCGTCGCGCCGCGACGTAACCCTTGTCGCGCCGCGACCATGTCGGATTTCAAATCCGAGAATCAAATCTTGGATTTCAGTGGCGGATTTCATAAATATCAGATTTCAAGGTCAGATTTCATAGTTCTCGGATTTCCAAGGGTCGGTTTTGCAATTAACTCGGATTCTCACAATCCGAAACACATTTTTCGGATTTCACCAACGTCGCGCCGCGACATTCAAGTGTACTGCCGCGACACGCTTTCTGCAGTTCATCTTCTTCGTCTGTCTCGGATTTCAGCCAACTAATTTTTCTTATAAACACTTCTAGCATCATGTTTCTTCCAATAAAACATATATATAACGTATAACATGTCTACAAAACATCCTAACCACCTTTTTACCCAATTATAACAACAAAATCTACAAAACCCATTATTCAGGCTTTCTTCCAACTTCATCAATGGTGAAACTACATAAACTCATGCTTATCAACATACAAACATACTAATACAAATCATAACATGCCATAAACACTTTCTCACCTTCTTTTTGAATTTAAACACACAAGATCTTGACTTTGGAATTTCAAGTTTAGAACTTTTGAAGCTTTCTTCACTCACGGTTTTCTTTCAAAACACATAATACACCTTTTTCTCTTTTGATAACAATGATCAGATTATTTACCACGTATACAAGTAATTAGTTCAAAGTAGGAGGTGGCAAATTTTACTTAATTTCCATGCATAAATACATACGTTCTAACATACATGCATAAGTACTTGTACTTTCTTTTCTTTTTCAAATTTCATGAGTAACGTGTATACACATTTATTTTTAATTAGTCAATTTAATAAAACACCCAATCAATTCAAATGAAACCAATAAAATACCGCTAACCCGCTAATCTCGTAGCCCGGGTTTGCGAGTGTTACACTATGGCTTGTTATGCACAATATACATTCAAAACAAACATATATATCAATATATATATATATATATTGATATATATATATATTGATATATATATATATATTGATATATATATATATGTATAAACATGTACAAGTTGCCAATAAGAAAATCCACAACTGAAGGCGTATTCATTATTCATTGTAACTTTCCTGAAATAACACATCTGAAGAAAGAGACCTGAATGTTCATCTAAAGAAAAGCTCAATAGCTCTAAAGAGGAATGTCACAACTGAAGTAAGTCTCAGTCGTAAAGAGGTTCTCACAACTGAATCCATGTTTCAGTACTAGTATCTACCAGTTTAGCAATATGCGAAATCAACGCTCCTTTATTTGCTCAAACCGCAATTTTGGTTTACTGTTTCTTAATTTCATGTAGAGCAGTACACGTGTAATTTATTTAGATGGTCAGGATTAGCTTTCTTAGCGTATATATACCTTCTCACTTGTTTGATAAAGGTAAGCATTTGTTAGCTAATTTGTTTCAAGTAAGTTCTTGATTTTTGTTTGTACTCTGTACTTAAGTTTGTTTTTGAGTGCACTTTGAAGTTTGATTATTAATATAATCCTACTTTGAAAATTTCCATGTGTTCTTTCTTTAAAAATATTTCCGCACTTATATTAATTTTCTCTTTTAGTTTTTACATCTTCTGAGAAAAACAGTCGCTATCAGAGCAGGTTCTAATTTCTTTGATAAATTAGTGATCTATTCAAGATGTCTAAATCCGAGTACATGGAAAATGGGTCTTCAACTAAGCCTCCAAAGTTCTCTATTGAACATTTTTCTAGTTGGAAAAATTGAATGCTACTTTACTTAGAAAACATCGACTGTAACTCTATTTCTATTCTTGAAGAAGGTCTTTTTCTTCCTTTGACTATCTCTATGGAGACTGGTCCTTCTGATGCTCCTATCCCTTCACGTCCAAAACCTCGAGCTTAATGGACTAAAGAGGAGAAAAAGCTTGTTAGCTTAGATACTAAGATTAGAAATAGTATAGTGATTACTTTACACAATGATATCTTTCATACTGCTTGCAATCTAAAAATAGTCAAAGATATGTATGAAAGTATCTACATATATTTTGAAGGAACTGTTTAAGTAAGAGAGAACAAGAAAATAAACATCATCGGGAAGTATGAAAGCTTCTATGCCAAAGATTCAGAAACTAGTCTGCACCAAGTTCACATGTTTTCTGAATGATATGCTTAAAGTTGAAGTGGTTAGAGAACAATTTCAAATACTGAATCATTTTCTTGATTCTATTCTCTCTGAATGGGACATGATGTGCATGATTCTAAGAACCAACAACATGCTTAGAGACAGAACATGCACAAGCTATATGGAATCTTAATGAATGATGAGCAAACTCGTACTAGAAGCTCGATTTAAAGAAGGCCTTCAAGAAGTCTTTTGCCCTTGTTGATAAAAATCCTCCAAAGACAACTTCCAGATTCACTGAAGAATCTGCTTAAGAAGATGAATCTCAATTGGAGATGAAGTAAGTCACCAAAGAAGAAGAAGATTCTGAAAATGAATGCACTAAAAAAGCATTCATAATGAAGAATTACAAGTTCCTGGATTTCAAATCCGAAGGTAAAAGGAAATTTGACAAAAAGTACATTGCTGAACGAAAAGGCTCATCTGAAAATTCTAAAAATGAGTGTTTTAAATGTGGAAGACCTAGTCACTTTGCAGCAGATTATATTGTTAAAGAGATTTATTCTAATCAGAAGAAGAGTTATCCATCTAAGCCTGACAATTACAAGGCCAAATATAAGGGTTTGAAATCTTCAAGTGATAGAAAGAATAATGAAAAGGCCATGGTTGCTAAAGACCTAAACTATACTGAATTTAAAACCTCTTCAGATGAGTTGCTAAAGAGATGTTTGAATCAACACATCTTGAAATGTGCTTGATGGCGACTGATAGCAAGTTCAGTGCTTCTTTCCGAGGTTTATGTGGAAATGTGGAAATGTGCATATGTGGTTAATGATGACATGGGAGAAAAGAATATAGATAATATCAGGGTTGTTTCTGAATACCCTGGTGTCTTTCTTGAAGACTTACCGGATTTATCTCTTGTCAGGGATCTAGAATACCAGATTAATCTTGTTCCTGGTGCTACGCTTGTAGCAAAATCTCCCTATCGTCTCGCTCCACCTAAAATTCGGGAGATGATGACATAAATCCGGGAATTGCTTGACAAGGGCTTTATACGCCCACGTTCTTCACCGTGGGGAGCTCCTATTTTGTTTGTTAAGAAGAAGTACGGGACTCTCCGAATCTGTATTGATTATAGGGAGCTTAATAAGCAAACTGTAAATAACAAATATCCACTTCCACGCGTAGATGATATGTTTGATATTGCAAGGTGCCACGTGCTTTTCCAAGATTGATCTTCGTTCTAGCTATCATCAGGTCCGTGTTCGAGAAGAAGATATTTCAAAAAAGGAATTTAGAACTCGATATGGGCACTATTAATTTTTGGTTATGCCATTCGGTTTAACCAATGCTCCTGCTATTTTCATGAATTTAATGAATCGCGTTTGTCGCCCTTTTCTTGATAAATTTGTTATCGTGTTCATCGATGATATTCTCATTTATTCCAAAATAAAAGCGGAACACGAGCAACATCTCCGCCTAATTTTGGAAACCCTTAAGCGAGAACAAGTCTATGCAAGACTTTCTAAATGTGAGTTCTGGCTTGAGGAAGTGCATTTCTTGGGTCATGTTATCTGCAACGAAGGTGTTAAGGTTGATCCAATGGAGGTTAAGGGAAATTCCTCAGAATCCTTCGGAAGTAAAGAGTTTCTTGGGTCTTATTGGCTACTATAGGCAGTTTATACAAAATTGTTCTAAACTTGCTGGTCCATTAACTAAATTGACCCGTAAGGATGTTGCCTATGTATGGACCGATGAACAAGAAAGAGCATTTTAGACTTTGAAGCAATTGTTATGTCAAGATCCTATTCTAACATTGCCTAATGGGTCAGAAGACTTTATTGTCTATTGTGATGCTTCATATGCAGGTCTAGGTTGTGTTCTAATGCAACGAGACAAGGTGATTGCACACGCTTCGCGTCAACTGAAGCCACACGAAAAAAATTACCCAACCCATGTTCTGGAGCTTGCAACCGTGGTATTTTCTTCAAATCTATGGCGTCATTACTTGAATGGCACCAAATGTTTTGTATGCACGGATCACAGAAGTCTACAATATGTGTTCACGCAGAAAGAGCTTAACATGAGACCACGGTGTTGGTTGGAATTAATTAAAGACTATGATTGTGAGATCAAGTATCATCGTGGCAAGGCGAATGTGGTAGCTAATGCATTGAGTCAAAAGAACTCTCCTGGAGTAGTTAAATTCATAAGACTCACAGTAGAATCTGATATTATTGCTCAGCTTAAACTAGCACATATAGAAGCATTGCGAGAAATTAACTTGAAAGCTTAGACAATGAATAAGTTGTCAAAGCAGTTAGGAGAAGATAGTCGGGGTCTGAAGACATTCCAATCCCGAATTTGGATACCAAGTCTTGGTGATAATTGAGAGACAATGGTACATGAGGCACACAAATCAAGATTGTTTATTCATCCTTGAACCACAAAAATGTACCAAGACTAGAAATTGTTGTATTGGTGGCCTACACTGAAGCGTGACATAACTTCATTGTAGAAAAGTGCCAAGTCTATGCTCAAGTTAAAACCGAACACCAAAATCCCTATGGTAATTTGCAACAACTGCAAATCCCGGAGTGAAAATGGGATTATATTACCATGGATTTCATTTCCAAGTTAGGACGGACTTCGAAGGGGCATGACATGATTTAGGTTGTTGTTAATCACCTTACCAAAAGTGCTCATTTTCTCTCGACTAACGGATCGGCACCTCTGAATCGTTTGACTCAACTTTATGTTAATTAGGTTGTATCACGTCATGGTAACCTCCATTTATTGTTTGGGATCGAAATACACAGTTCACATCTAATTTCTAGCATAGTCTTTAATGTGAACTTGGTACGCGAATTAATCTAAGCACAACATATCATCCTCAAACTGATGGTCAGTCCGAAAGGACTATTCTGTAAAACCGTTTTTTTCAACCCAAAAATTTTCATTTTTAATAACCACTGCGGAAACATCGACTGTAACTCTATTTCTATTCTTGAAGAAGGTCTTTTTCTTCCTTTGACTATCTCTATGGAGACTGGTCCTTCTGATGATCCTATCCCTTCACGTCCAAAACCTCGAGCTTAATGGACTAAAGAGGAGAAAAAGCTTGTTAGCTTAGATACTAAGATTAGAAATAGTATAGTGATTACTTTACACAATGATATCTTCCATACTGCTTGCAATCTAAAAATAGTCAAAGATATGTATGAAAGTATCTACATATATTTTGAAGGAACTATTTAAGTAAGAGAGAACAAGAAAATAAACATCATCGGGAAGTATGAAAGCTTCTATGCCAAAGATTCAGAAACTAGTCTGCACCAAGTTCACATGTTTTCTGAATGATATGCTTAAAGTTGAAGTGGTTAGAGAACAATTTCAAATACTGAATCATTTTCTTGATTCTATTCTCTCTGAATGGGACATGATGTGCATGATTCTAAGAACCAACAACATGGTTAGAGACAGAACATGCACAAGCTATATGGAATCTTGATGAATGATGAGCAAACTCGTACTAGAAGCTCGATTTAAAGAAGGCCTTCAAGAAGTCTTTTGCCCTTGTTGATAAAAATCCTCCAAAGACAACTTCTAGATTCACTGAAGAATCTGCTTAAGAAGATGAATCTCAATTGGAGATGAAGTAAGTCACCAAAGAAGAAGAAGATTCTGAAAATGAATGCACTAAAAAAGCATTCATAATGAAGAATTACAAGTTCCTGGATTTCAAATCCGAAGGTAAAAGGAAATTTGACAAAAAGTACATTGCTGAACGAAAAGGCTCATCTGAAAATTCTAAAAATGAGTGTTTTAAATGTGGAAGACCTAGTCACTTTGTAGCAGATTATATTGTTAAAGAGATTTATTCTAATCAGAAGAAGAGTTATCCATCTAAGCCTGACAATTACAAGGCCAAATATAAGGCTTTGAAATCTTCAAGTGATAGAAAGAATAATGAAAAGGCCATGGTTGCTAAAGACCTAAACTATACTGAATCTAAAACCTCTTCAGATGAATTGCTAAAGAGATGTTTGAATCAACACATCTTGAAATGTGCTTGATGGCGACTAATAGCAAGTTCAGTGCTTCTTTCCGAGGTTTATGTGGAAATGTGGAAATGTGCATATGTGGTTAATGATGACATGGGAGAAAAGAATATAGATAATATCAGGGTTCCCTGGTGTCTTTCTTGAAGACTTACCGGGTTTATCTCTTGTCAGGGATCTAGAATACCAGATTAATCTTGTTCCTGGTGCTACGCTTGTAGCAAAATCTCCCTATCGTCTCGCTCCACCTAAAATTCGGGAGATGATGACATAAATCCGGGAATTGCTTGACAAGGGCTTTATACGCCCACGTTCTTCACCGTGGGGAGCTCCTATTTTGTTTGTTAAGAAGAAGTACGGGACTCTCCGAATCTGTATTGATTATAGGGAGCTTAATAAGCAAACTGTAAATAACAAATATCCACTTCCACGCGTAGATGATATGTTTGATATTGCAAGGTGCCACGTGCTTTTCCAAGATTGATCTTCGTTCTAGCTATCATCAGGTCCGTGTTCGAGAAGAAGATATTTCAAAAAAGGAATTTAGAACTCGATATGGGCACTATTAATTTTTGGTTATGCCATTCGGTTTAACCAATGCTCCTGCTATTTTCATGAATTTAATGAATCGCGTTTGTCGCCCTTTTCTTGATAAATTTGTTATCATGTTCATCGATGATATTCTCATTTATTCCAAAATAAAAGCGGAACACGAGCAACATCTCCGCCTAATTTTGGAAACCCTTAAGCGAGAACAAGTCTATGCAAGACTTTCTAAATGTGAGTTCTGGCTTGAGGAAGTGCATTTCTTGGGTCATGTTATCTGCAACGAAGGTGTTAAGGTTGATCCAATGAAGGTTAAGGGAAATTCCTCAGAATCCTTCGGAAGTAAAGAGTTTCTTGGGTCTTATTGGCTACTATAGGCAGTTTATACAAAATTGTTCTAAACTTGCTGGTCCGTTAACTAAATTGACCCGTAAGGATGTTGCCTATGTATGGACCGATGAACAAGAAAGAGCATTTTAGACTTTGAAGCAATTGTTATGTCAAGATCCTATTCTAACATTGCCTAATGGGTCAGAAGACTTTATTGTCTATTGTGATGCTTCATATGCAGGTCTAGGTTGTGTTCTAATGCAACGAGACAAGGTGATTGCACACGCTTCGCGTCAACTGAAGCCACACGAAAAAAATTACCCAACCCATGTTCTGGAGCTTGCAACCGTGGTATTTTCTTCAAATCTATGGCGTCATTACTTGAATGGCACCAAATGTTTTGTATGCACGGATCACAGAAGTCTACAATATGTGTTCACGCAGAAAGAGCTTAACATGAGACCACGGCGTTGGTTGGAATTAATTAAAGACTATGATTGTGAGATCAAGTATCATCGTGGCAAGGCGAATGTGGTAGCTAATGCATTGAGTCAAAAGAACTCTCCTGGAGTAGTTAAATTCATAAGACTCACAGTAGAATCTGATATTATTGCTTAGCTTAAACTAGCACATATAGAAGCATTGCGAGAAATTAACTTGAAAGCTTAGACAATGAATAAGTTGTCAAAGCAGTTAGGAGAAGATAGTCGGGGTCTGAAGACATTCCAATCCCGAATTTGGATACCAAGTCTTGGTGATAATTGAGAGACAATGGTACATGAGGCACACAAATCAAGATTGTTTATTCATCCTTGAACCACAAAAATGTACCAAGACTAGAAATTGTTGTATTGGTGGCCTACACTGAAGCGTGACATAACTTCATTGTAGAAAAGTGCCAAGTCTATGCTCAAGTTAAAACCGAACACCAAAATCCCTATGGTAATTTGCA
Source organism: Dittrichia graveolens (assembly GCA_038502395.1). NCBI lineage: Eukaryota > Viridiplantae > Streptophyta > Magnoliopsida > Asterales > Asteraceae > Dittrichia > Dittrichia graveolens. Next base: position 43,370,705 of record JARJIL010000009.1, on the reverse strand, counting down.
ACAACTGCAAATCCCGGAGTGAAAATGGGATTATATTACCATGGATTTCATTTCCAAGTTAGGACGGACTTCGAAGGGGCATGACATGATTTAGGTTGTTGTTAATCACCTTACCAAAAGTGCTCATTTTCTCTCGACTAACGAATCGGCACCTCTGAATCGTTTGACTCAACTTTATGTTAATTAGGTTGTATCACGTCATGGTAACCTCCATTTATTGTTTCGGATCGAAATACACAGTTCACATCTAATTTCTAGCATAGTCTTTAATGTGAACTTGGTACGCGAATTAATCTAAGCACAACATATCATCCTCAAACTGATGGTCAGTCCGAAAGGACTATTCTGTAAAACCGTATTTTTCAACCCAAAAATTTTCATTTTTAATAACCACTGCGGAAGCGAATTAAATACCAAAAGTATTTACAACTGTACATAAACAACTGTTTAAATATCAGTATTACAAAACACGGCTCGTCACAAATAATCTATCAGAGTCCTAGGTGATTACTCCCCAAGCTAACAACTCTCGGCCGAGCCGCTGACTTACTAAAACCTGTAAAAGAGTGAGAGGTGGGGGATTAGCACAAAGCTAAGTGAATGGAGTAAAACCACAACAGATATATCGGCCAGAACCGCATGATATCAACAACATATAACAGATAATCGTGCCTTGGGAAGACCGGCAGTTCTACAAGAACCTACAACCAATGCCGGCAAAAGCAAAGGTTTACCGATAGTTCATTTGCTATTCTCACACAGTATTACCTTAAGTGGCAACAAATGCATCAAAAGATCCCAATACTGATTAGCCGATAGCAAACAAACCCAGCCCATATGCCCAGCCGAAACTGACTTCCCAACCATCATGTATACATATCACTGACGCAATAATTAATTAACAATCAACAGCTAATCAATTATCAGATACACGATCTATCCATGCATCAAACCAATAACAGCTGCAACCAAACCAGTTACAACTAATAACATCTGTGAGTAAACATCCACTTACATCAAGCTTTCAGCTTCTCCACTCGGTGATCTTATATTACTAAGCCTTGTATGTTCCTGAGAACACAACAAACTGAAATTAGTAACCGATTTATAAATATATGACAAACACATAAATTTATATCCTTTTGATCAAACACAAGCATGTATGATTCACATGTGTATAAACATATATCACATAACATTAAACAATGCAACAAACAAAAATTCCACAAAAGCCTCGGACGCGTCGCGTACAAGCATCCGACGCGTCGCGTCTCCCCAAGTATCGGATTTCACAAATCCGATACCCATGTGTCGGGTTTCATGTTCCGGACTTTAAGTCTCGGATTTCAATTGTCGGATTTGCTTTGTATGATTGCTAGTCTCGGATTGCACCATCGGATTTCCATTCGGATTTTCTCAAGAATCCGCTAACATCCAAGAACGCGTCGCGTTCAAGTGATAGACGCGTCGCGTCGATCGTATACCGACATCATCTTCTTCATTTTGCCAGCCGACTCCAACTTTCCAAATCTGATTCAAACATTTAAAATCCATTATGAATACTTCTAAAACATGTATAAACATCTTATATCATGTATACAACAACAAGAACACATCAAATCCTTTCAACATTGCAAATCAAGCAAAAACCATCAAGCAAGTTTACTTCTAAACTTCAACAATGGCAACTTCATGTTCTAAACATAACTTTAGAAACAAAACATGTTAAGATGATCAAAATCATGCTAGGATTGCAACTATACCTTTGCTTTGAATTAAGACACAACCAAACTAAACTTCCACTTTTCATGTTTGCTTGCTTTCTCAATTTTTCTTTCAAGAACACACACACAACACCAACTTTCGGTTTTCAAGGTATGAAGAAATTCAGATGATAAGTCATAAAAACCCACGTATTACTTTCTTAAACCAATAAGCATGAGGTGTCAATTGTTATTAAAAATTATCCTTTACATACTAACATGCATACACACACAATTAACCGTACACACATATATACATATAACCAACATATATATATAATCAATTACTTAATTCAGAAATCAATTAAACATAAATAATCATCCACGTATAAACTCACTGAAGTCTACACAAATTACTAGGCCCGATCTTAGGATGTTACAAATCCTCCTCCCTTAAACAGGATTCCGTCCTCGGAATCTGTTCATCATCAAACAGCTGAGGGTAACGAGCTTTCATATCGGCCTCGGTTTCCCACGTCAATTCTTCCACTAACTTCTTGCTGGAATCCACTCTAAGATAATGTAGAGGTAGAATCAGACCCTCATCCTCCACTCTACATTTCCGCAAGTAACAAACATTGAAGGTATTGTGAATACATGAAAATAGATCTAGAGTAACCGTCTAATCATTAACCACGCGTTGGACACGAAACGGTCCAATATAACGCGGAGCTAGCTTTCCCCGCTTCCCAAAATGGATAACCCCCTTCAACGGAGAAGCCTTCAAATAAACCAATTCCCCCTCAACAAAAGTAACAGACCTACGACGTGGATCAACATACATCTTTTGTCGATCCCACACAGCTTTCAACTTTTCTCGCGCAATAGCTACTTTATCTGTGGTGATCTGCACAATATCAGGACCTGCATGCTGTTTCTCACCCGCCTCTAACCAACATGTAGGAGTACGGCAGTGACGACCATATATCATCTCATAAGGTGGCATACCGATACTCGAATGGTAAGAATTGTTGTACGCGAATTCAATCAACGGCAGATGGGAATCCCGAGAACCTCCATATCTAACACACATGCCCGCAGCATATCCTCAAGTTTCTGAATAGTTCGTTCAGATAGCTTGTCTGTCTAAGGATGGTAAGCTGTACTCAAATTAACACGTGTACCCAACTCCCGCTGTAAACTATTCCAGATATTTGACACAAACCTGGAATCTCTATTTGAGACGATCAAAGCGGTATACCATGTCGGGAAACAACTTCATCTATATACAGCTGAGCCAACTTACTGAGTGATGCCATCTCACTGGTAGCCAAGAAGTGAGCACTCTTGGTCAATCTGTCAACAATCACCCAAATCATATCATGATTCATTTGCGTACGTGGAAGTTTAGTTACGAAATCCATCGTTATGTGTTCCCAATTCCACTCTGGAATCTGCAACTGTTTCAGTCATCCATAGGGTTTCTGGTGCTCTACCTTAACCTGTGCGCAAATATGGCAAGACTCCACAAACTTTGCAACATCTGTCTTCATTGTAGGCCACCAATACAGAACCTTTAGATCGTTATACATTTTTGTACTACCTAGATGAACAGATAGTCTCGATTTATGCGCCTCAGTCAAAATCAAACTCCGGAGACCTCCAAGCAAAGGCACCCAGACACGAGATTGATAAACCTTCAATCCCCTAGAATCATCAGTCAGATCCTTCTTTTTCTTTAACATAATCTCAGAATTTAGATTTTCATCCTTCAACGCTTCCAACCGAGCTACCTTCAATCTATCGATCAAGTCGGAGACTACTTCAATTCGCATAAACTTGATATGTTCACTAACTCCCTTGCGACTCAGAGCATCGGCTACCACGTTGGCTTTTCCTGGATGATAGTGAATCTCGCAATCATAATCTTTAACAAGTTCCAGCCATCGTCTCTGTCACATATTGATTTCCTTTTGCGAAAATACATACTGTAGGTTTTTGTGATCCGTACAAATAACACATTTTGTACCATAAAGATAATGTCTCCATAACTTTATCACAAAAACCACCGCTTCTAATTCCAAGTCATGTGTCGGGTAGTTCTTCTCATTAGGTTTCAACTAATGAGAAGCATAGGTAATAACTCTATCCCGCTGCATCAACACGCAACCCAACCCTGCTAGAGAAGCATCACAATAAACTATGAAGTCATCTGACCCATCCGGTAAAGCAAGAATAGGAGCCTGACATAAAAGTCGTTTCAGTGTCTTAAAAGCCCTCTCCTGTTCATCAGTCCACTTAAATGGAACCTCCTTGCGAGTCAACTTAGTCATGGGATTCGCAATTTTAGAAAAATCTTGGATAAACCTAAGAAGCTTTTGATTTCTGAAGGCGACTTCAGAGCCTCCCAATTCATCACTGCTTCTATCTTTGCCGGATCAACCTTGACTCCATCATTGTAAATGACATGCCCCAGAAAGTGAACTTCTCGCATCCAGAATTCACACTTTGAGTACTTGGCATACAATTGCCCCATTTCAATGTTTAAAGAACCTGTCTCAAATGAATCTCATGATCAGCTTCAGATTTAGAATAAACCAGTATGTCGTCAATAAATACTATCACAGATTTATCCAGAAACGGTCGACAAACCCGGTTCATCAAATCCATAAACACTGCCGGTGCATTAGTCAAACCGAATGGCATGACTAAGAATTCATAATGACCATACCGGGTACGGAAGGCAGTCTTGGCAATATCTTTGTCCGAAACTCGTACCTGGTGATAACCCGATCTCAAATCGATCTTAGAGAAATACGAAGCACCCTGCAACTGATCAAACAAATCATCAATCCTGGGTAGATGGTATTTATTCTTTACCGTCCTCTTATTCAGTTCCCTATAATCAATACACATCTGTAGCGTGCGATCTTTCTTTTTCACAAATAGAACCGGTGCACCCCATGTAACATCCTCAACTTGGGCCTAGTTGTAATTAGTGTGTACGTAGGTATAGTTATTGTAATAAGAAGTATTTTTTGTATACTTGTTGAATCAAATAAATACAAGTTATGTGTTTATATATATGTATGTACGTATGCATGTACGAATATATGTATGTATTCAGTGTGTGTGTACATAGTCAATTAAGAGGAAACCCTCATGTGAAGAAAGGGGCAACCGCCTCTATTTTTACATGAGAATATATGTGCGTGTGCATGGTTAGTTGACTGAAAGTCAAAGAAGAGAAAAACACACAAAAACCGCATACACCTTTTCCTCTCTCGTAGCTCTCTCGGATTTCTGGAAAAGAAGAAAGAAGAACAAGAATTCTCGGTTGTTTAATCTACAAAAGGTTAGCAACTTAGAATTATTGATGTAGAAGATTGCATGAATGTTAGAATCATGAAATTATGCAAGAACACCATGAAGAACATGCAAAAGCTTACTTTAAAGTGAGTTTTGGTATATTTGCTGTTCTTGTATGATTTGATGTGTTTGTGATGGCTAGATGAATAGAGAGTGATATTCTATGATGTTCTGGGCTTAAAGCAAGCCAAAATGAAGTTGCTTAGATGACCAAATGATGTTATCGGAATTGCAGTTTATAAAGTTGTCGGATTCCGTAACTATGAAGTTGTCGGAATCCGCATGTGAGGAAAACCGAAAGAAGTGTCGGATTCCGCAACTCTGTCGGGTTTCATAATTTGTAGTCCTTTAAAATATGGAATCCTCAAGTCTATCGGACAATTGGAAGGTGACCATTTATACTGCAAGGGCGTTTGATATAGCCCGACAATTGGAAGGTGACCATTTATAATGCAAGGGCGAATCTGCCAGTGCAGGGTCAAAGAGGAAGTTTCAACTGTCTGATAAATCGGGTCCTTCCAAAGGACAATGCTCTGCAGACGGGAAGACTGAGATTTCAAAAAAGCCGAGATCTGAAAACCCTTGGTGTGTTCAGTGTCGCACTTACCATTCTGGTGAGTGTTCTAGTGCTACCCAACGGTGCTGGAGGTGCGGACAGAAGGGCCATGCTAGTTCTGAGTGTGGTTTCAAAGAAAATGTTTGTTACCGATGGTATAAGCCTGGGCATAAGTTGACAGATTGCCCGAAAGACAGGGTACCGGATCTAAGGGGTCTTTTAGAGACCAAAAGAAAAGAAGATGTGCCTCGCGCGAAGGGGAGGGCATTTCAGATGATAGCGGAGGAGACCAAAGATGCAGGTGATGTCAATACCGGTACATTCTTTACCAACTGTTCCTCTGCTTATGTATTTTGACTCTGGAGTTGATTACTCCTTTGTTTCTTGTCTTGTTGTTAGAAGTTAAGATTACGTGTTTCAAGATAATCAATCCACTTGATATGGAAGTTGCTATTAGTAAGGTAGTCTCTATTTCAGAGAAAGTTTCAATAGTTGTTCTTGATGTAAAGGGAGGGAGTTTCCCTATCTTGCACATAGTTATGCCAATTACGGGCTTTGATGCTAGTGTTGGGATGGATTGGCTCAACAGTCGTAATGCTGAGATTCCCTGTACCCAAAGAAAAGATGGTTAAGATTCCTCTTTCTGATGAATCTTGTGTTATAGCTCGTGGAGAACGACAGGGGTGTGATATTCCTGTTATCTCCATTGTTGAGAATTTAGAAGTTTGCTTCAAATATTGTGACTCTTTCTTCGCGAATTTATTTATGCCAAGATAGAGGAATGACCAGTCCAACATATCAGAGTAGTATTTAATTTCTCTGATGTGTTTTATGAGAAACTGCCGGCTTTACCTCCGGTCAATAATGTCAATTGTGAGATTAAGTTGAATCTGGGGGCTACTGCGGTGGCTAGAGCTCTATCTTTGATAGGTTCTCGAAGTTCTTAAATGAGAACAATTGTATGTCGAGTTGTCAATAGTGTGAGTCCTGGCTAAGGGAAATGTATTTCCTTAGTCATGGCATCTGTAAGAATTGTGTTGGGTAGATCTAGCTAAGGTAGAAGCTATGATGAATTAGGGAGTTCCTAGAACTCCTCTTGAAATTAGAAGTTTCCTTGCCTTGCTTGATGGTTCAGGAGAGATCCTTTCAGCTTCTGACACAATTATTGTGTGAAGCTCCTATCCTTGTCTTGCTTGATGGTTCGGAAGACTTTATTATCTGTTGTAAGATCCGTTACTACCCTGGTGAAGCCGGTGTTGTAACAAATGCTTTAAGTCATAGAGGATCGTCAACGGGAGTTGAATTTACGAAGATTATGATGAATGCCAGAGATCTTATGATCGTCGGCAACGATTTGATGTTCCGAAATTGATGTTCGTTTCTTAGCCACAAATGAGTCTGTTTTGTTGACTCATTTGATTATGATATGTTAGTGAGACTGTGACACGTCACGGTCTTTCTTGATTGTTTTGATTTCCACGCTTTGTTGTTTCTAGTTCTTGAAAATTCTGCTTGAAGAGACGTTATTCGTCTCAGATGTAAGGAGAAGTTAAGTCCATGTTCTATAGATCCATTAGAAGTCGTGCATAAAGTCGGAGATCAGACAGTAACTTTTGAGATACTGCCTGAACTAGTCAGTGTATATGTCTTCTTTAACGTGTGTTGCTTACGTAAGTGCCACGTTGAAGAAGAATTTGTAGTGATTCTTGACACGAATGTCAAGAAGCTACGCAAGAAGACGATTAAACTGGTCCTTGTGAAGTGGAAGCACAATCTGAGTCCAAACTTGACGTGGGAAGTTGAGGACAAGATGAAGACAAGGTACCCTCACCTGTTTATCACTAAGTAGATTCCAACGACGGAATCTTCTTAAGGGAGTAGATTTGTAACATCCTCAACTTGGGCCTAGTTGTAATTAGTGTGTACGTATGTATAATTATTGTAATAAGAAGTATTTTATGTATACTTGTTGAATCAAATAAATGCAAGTTCTGTGTTTATATGTATGTATGTACGTATGCTTGTACGAATATATGTATGTATTGAGTGTGTGTGTACATAGTCAATTAAGAGGAAACCCTCATGTGAAGAAAGGGGCAACCGCCTCTGTTTTTACATGAGAATATATGTGTGTGTGCGTGGTTAGTTGACTAAAAGTCAAAGAAGAGAAAAACACACAAAAACCGCATACACCTTTTCCTCTCTCGTAGCTCTCTCGGATTTCTGGAAAAGAAGAAAGAAGAACAAGAATTCTCGGTTGTTTAATCTACAAAAGGTTAGCAACTTAGAATTATTGATCTTAGAAGATTGCATGAATGTTAGAAACATGAAATCATGCAAGAACACCATGAAGAACATGCAAAAGCCTACTTCAAAGTGAGTTTTGGTATATTTGGTGTTCTTGTATGATTTAATGTGTTTATGATGGCTAGATGAATAGAGAGTGATATTCAATGATGTTCTGGGCTTAAAGCAAGCCAAAATGAAGTTTTTTAGATGACCAAATGATATTATCGGAATTACAGTTTATGAAGTTATCGGATTCCGCAACTATGAAGTTCTCAGAATCCGCATGTGAGGAAAACCGAAAGAAGTGTCGGATTCCGTAACTCTGTCGGGTTTCATAATTTGTAGTCCTTTAAAATATAAAATCCTCAAGTCTATCGGATTTCCATAGTTTCGGATTCTAAGTATCGGATTTCATTGTAAGTATCGGATTCCTATGTATCGGATTTCCCTTCATGTGTTGGAATCCACAAGTGTCGGATTTCACATACATGTTGGAATTCCTTAGTGTTGGAATCCGATTGATTGAGTAAGTATCGTATTTCAAGTATGTGTGTCGGATTTCATGAATCTGACAGAAGCATCGGATTTGCCCAAATCCGACGGTTTTGGTGGATTTATGCTAAGTCAAATTTTAAGCGTTTTGTGTTGTAGCCTTGTTATGCATGTGTGAATGATTAAAGTCAATATGATATTTTAGGTGAACTTGTTGTAGTGGAGTCAAAGCCAGATACCTGTACAAAGTGAGCCACTCAGGTGAGTGCCTACTTTCATAAGACTCAGTAGAGTAAGTCTTGCAAGCTGAGATGACTATGTGAATGTGTAAATGTCTATGTATGTATGTATAACCTGTCTTTGCAGGTATGCTTAAGAAGATGAGTGTAAATTATGAATGATGATGTGATTACTTGTAAGCTGTATAATAGGTGCATGCCAACTGATCCATATTGGAACCGCGTAGTTAATATCTAATGATGTGCATGAATGATGAACTGTATGATGATTGCATGTGAAAGTATGAGTGAATGATTGAATGATGGATCCCTATGGGATCATATGTACGATATATGACTATATGATGATGATGGATCCCTGTGGGATCGAATGTACGTATATGTGTATGTGAACTGTTTGCAGACTATCTGACGCATGGTTAAGGTCAGCCGGTTAGCTGGATCCTAACAGGACTTCGGTCATTTCTGGATTTAACGGTGAGTCGGGGTGCATCCCGGATCAAGGTTCTGCAGAACCACCGTGCCTTAACGTGAGTGGTGATCAGCCGGTTGTAGCTGGATTACCTATGGAGTCTTTGACTGTGTGAGCGATGCTTGGTGGACTGCTTTATGCTCTCCTACTAGCGCGGATTGGTTGTGACTGATTCCCCGGTTTGGGTTATTGAGCAGGATTAGCTCTCCTGCAAGACATGACTCTTACTGATCTTGTCAGCACACCGCTATGTGTTAAGCTAGCAATGTGTGCTTATGTACAATGTGTATGATGCATGAATTACGTTATTGATGCTTATGGTAAGTAAGTACTCACTAGCTAGTGTAGCTAATGGTACTATGTTTCCCTTTTCGGGTAAAGACTAGATGGCCTGCGAGGCTGGTTGCTTTTGGGATATACCTTGCCCCTTGTGGGTGGAACACTTGTATTTTGTGATGTAATGGAAATAGATACTATGGTCGGTTCCTGTATGTTAGGTAACACCGATGAATGTTTTGGAAACAAAGATGATATGATTAACTGTCTGTTAATATTAAAAGAAAATTTTCCGATGCTAAATCTGTTTTGTCATTAAAGCAACTGAAATCAAAAGGGGTGTTACTCCCCACGGTGAAGAACTCGGACGAATAAAACCCCGATCCAATAAATCTTGAATATGTGTCATCATCTCCCTAATCTCCGAAGGAGCCAACCTGTAAGGAGATCTAGCCACTGGATTAGAACCTGGTATCAAGTCAATCTTATACTCCACCTCTCGAACGGAAGGTAGCTCAGGTAACTCATCCGGAAACACTTTAGGAAAATCTGATACGACTGGCACATCAGTAACTTCCCGCTTTTCCTTTCTAGCATCAATAGCATATGCCAGAAAACACTCGCATCCCTTACTCAAGGATTTCTTAGCCTTCAACATAGAAATAATAGGAAACATAGACCTGTTCCTTTCCCCTCGAGCCACCACATGCGACCCATCAAACAACGGAAAAGAAATCAATTTCCTATGACATTTAATACTCGCCCTGTGCGTACTCAGCCAATCTATCCCCAAAACCACATCAAACCCTGCTAATGGCATCAATAGAAATGACACTAGAAGGCACTTACCATCAATATCTATCTCAGCCCAGGTCTGAGCAGTACACTGCCCAGTATGAGTGGATTTACATCGGGTACACCATTGAGGCTTCACATTCGTACCCCCCATGGTCTGCTTCTGACTCTGGTTTCCCTGAGAAGAATTGCCCTGCCACTTCTTCTTTTGTTGACCACCTGCCTGGTCATACTTCGGCTTCTGGAAAGCCGCCTCATTCTTATTTTGCTTATCCCTGGCTTGAATGTCTCCCTCAGCAAATTTAGCCAAGGTGAAGGGCTGAGACAGTGATCCAGCCAAACGCGTAGTACTCCTGTACTCCAGTAATAAAGCTCCGATGAAATGCTGAACCTGGGAAGACTCATCCGGTACCCACTGAGTTACAAAGCTCAGTTTCGCATTAAACTGTTCAATCAATTCATCAACTGACATCTTCCTATTCATCTTCAATTCCATAAACTCCTGCCTTATCTTATTCAATTCAAAGGCATTGCAGTACTGCTCGCACAGTTTATCCCGGAGTTGATTCCATGTTATTGAATCCATCTGTGCTCTCGATAAGCGGGTGGTAATGGAATCCCACCAAACCATCGCCTTGCCCTTAAGCATCCTGGTGGCAAAGCATACTCTCATTTCCTCTTCACATTTACAAGCATCTAAAATCCCCTCAGTATCTCTCAACCAGTTTAGTGTGATATTAGGATCCATACTGCCGTGGTATTCGTCTAGTTCGCAATCCAAAAACTATTTGTAAGTACACGGCTGCTTGTATCCCACATTAGGTTGGTATCCCATAAACGGTTAAGAGTATGATCCTTGTGGCATAGATCCCTGTGGATAAGACCCCTAAGGAAATAACGGATAGAAGAATGGTTGAGATGTAGGTTGTGACATAGGCGGTAATGGTACAGATACCGGTGGAATCTCAGCCAAAGTAGTAATGGGTGGAAAAATCGGTGGTATCGCAGGTGCAATTGATATCACAGTAGTAACCGGGGTTAAATTACAGGAACTTTTCTTTATTGCTCCAGTTCCTTTCTCAGGTCTTGTAGTTGGCCCTCCAACTGAAAGATGTACTCGTCTCTTTCATCCCCAGCGGTACCAGATGAACTGGCATTTTGCAAAGTTTCCGCTATTGTAGTAGGGACTTCAGTAGTAGACGGGACAATAGGGGCACCAGTTGAGTGATCACGATCAGCCATTGTTATCAGTAACAATCACACTCCAACCCCACTCCAACTCACCCCAATCCCACACCCAAGGAGTAATCGACCTACCACGAGCCAAGATTTAGGAATGTATCACTTCCACTGTGCCTACACCGCCAAACCAAGGCTCTGATACCAAACTTTTAACACCGTATTTTTCAACCCAAAAATTTTCATTTTTAATAACCACTGAGGAAGAGAATTAAATACCAAAAGTATTTAAAACTGTTTAAATATAAGTATTACATAACACGGCTCGTTACAAATAATCTATCAAAGTCCTAGGTGATTACTCCCCAAGCTAACCACTCTCAGCCGAGCCGCTGACTTACGAAAACCTGTAAAAAGAGTGAGAGGTGGGGGATTAGCACAAAGCTAAGTGAATGGAGTAAAACCACAACAGATATATCGGCCAGAACCGCATGATATCAACAACACATAACAGATAATCGTGCCCCGGGAAGTCCAGCGGTTCTGCAGGAACCTACAACCAATGCCGGCCAAAGCAATGGTTTACTCATAGTTCATTTGCTATTCTCACACAGTATTACCTTAAGTTGCATCAAATGCATCAAAAGATCCCAATACTAATTAGCCGATAGCAAACAAACCCAGCCCATATGCCCAGCCGAAACTGACTTCCCAACCATCATGTATACATATCACTGACGCAACAATTAATTAACAATCAACAGTTAATCAATTATCAGATACACGATCTATCCATGCGTCAAACCAATAACAGCTGCAACCAAACCAGTTACAACTAATAACATCTGTGAGTAAACATCCACTCACCTCAAGCTTTAAGTTTCTCCACTCACTGATCTTATATTACTTAGCCTTGTATGTTCCTTAGAACACAACAAACTGAAATCAGTAACCGATTCATAAATATATGCCAGACACATAAATTTATATCCTTTGATCAAACACAAGCATTTATGATGCACATGTGTATAAAATTATATCACATAACATTAAACAATGCAACAAACAAAAATTCCACAAAAGCCTCGACCGCGTCGCTTCCAAGAATCCGACGCTGTCGCCCCAAGTGTCGGATTTCACAAATCTTATACCCATGTGTCGGATTTCAAGTTCCGGACTTCAAGTCTCGGATTTCAACTGTCGGATTTGCCTTCTATGATTTCTAGTCTCGGATTCTGGGTCTCGGATTGTACTATCGGATTTCCATTCGGATTTCCTCAAGAATCCGCTAACATCCAAGAACACGTCGCGTTTAAGTGATGGACGCCTCGCGTCGTTCGTATACCTGCATCATCTTCTTCATTTTTCCAGCCAACTCCAACTTTCCAAATCTGATTCAAAAACTTAAGCAAGTTTACTTTTAAACTTCAAAAATGGAATCTTCATGTTCTAAACATAACTTTAGAAACAAAACATGTTAAGATGATCAGAATCATGCTAGGATTGCAATCATACCTTTGCTTTGAATTAACACACAACCAAACTAAACTTCCACTTTTCAAGTTTGCTTGCTTTCTCACTTTTTTCTTTCAAGAACACACACACAACACAAACTGTCGGTTTTCAAGATATGATACAATTTAGATGATAAGTCATAAAAACCCACGTATTACTTTCTTAAACCAACAAGCATGAGGTGTCATTTGTTATTAAAAATTATCCTTTACATACTAACATGCATACACACACAATTAATCGTACACACATGTATAGATATAACCATCATATATATATATATATAATCAATTACTTAATTAAGAAATCAATTAATCATAAATAATCATCCATGTATAAACTCACCGAAGTCTACACAAATTACTTGGCCCGATCTTAGGATGTTACATATTCAAACTCTGGAAGATATGCTACGAGCTTGTATACTTGAATTTGGTGGTTTTTGGGATTCTCACCTGCCCTTGATTGAATTTACTTATAACAAATCTTATCATTCGAGTATAGGCATGCCATCTTATGAAATGTTGTACGGTATGCAATGCCATACACCTACAGACTAGTTAGAACCCGGAGAAAAGCAATATGCAGGTCCTAACATTGTATAGATGACTACTTATAAGGTGAAGATGGCACGGAGAAGCTAAAAGCTACGCCAGATAGGCAAAAGATGTACGCAGATCGTAAAAGGAGACCCATTACTTTTGAAGTGGGTAACAGGGTGTTCTTGAAGGTTTCACCTTGGTAAGGAGTGATTCGATTTGGTTGTGTTGGGAGATAATCACTTCACCCTCATAATCAACTCTGGCTATCCTAAAACATAGAATTTGATGATAACCAAACACTACATTCAGTATGACTTAGAAAGTATTCAAATATGTGTTGTTTGGATCAGATTCTAGAAAATATGCTAAGTTTGGAATCATCAGCTGAGTATCAGCCCCTACTCAAAGTATCAGCCATGGGACATCAGTTAAGGAGTATCAGATGAAGAAAACAAGTGAAGAAGACCACCAGCTAAGGAAAATGAACTATCAGCTGAGTGAAGAAATTCAACCAGCTGAGTGCCTACACCATCAGCTGAGCAAGGACCTTGCTCACTTACACCATTAGCTGAGTGAACATTAGATAAGTTGAGGCCTAGAGCATTAGCTAAGTAAGTCTTTTCAAACAAAAATTATCTTTCGACATAAACTGATTTATTTAAATGAGCAGGTGAGCATTCTTGATCAACTGATCATATCAATACATGAGCTTATGTCCTCCTAAGATAACTATTGATGAACTGAGCATCTATTTGATCAGCTGAGCAATATGTATCAACTGAGTCCTAGCAAAAATTGATCAACTGATCTATCTTGTTAACTAAGTAGTGAAAGTTAAAGTTACTAGTAATTTTTGTTAGCTAAGTCAAGCAAAATGTCAAATCTGCTCTATCCTACAGATTATAAAAGTCATATGTAAAAGGCAGAACATGTGTTGTCTATTATGCCTTACATATTTGTTTGTAAAAGTAAAAATAAATTTTTGGATCAAGTATGAGATAAAAAGGTTTGATCTTATCCTCTGAAAAAGGAGAAAGATACCTCAAACACACGAAAATCTTGAAGATTTGTTTCAACAACTAAGTATGGCTGGCAATCGCATACTTGGTAAAGTCAAAACAAACAGAAGCATGGCTGTTGTTGAAAGTACAAGCATGGAAAGGGAACGAAAGTTCTACACGACAAAAGATGTGGGTTTTAATATTTTATATTGTGTAGAACCAAACTTGTTCATGTGTTGAACACTCTTTAAACATTAGTTGTTTTAGAGTTAGCTTGTATATGTGTTAGTCAAATTGATTGCCACCTTTTATTGTACTTAGAATATCCGCTTCTAGTACATGTAATTCTTGATTCATAATCAATAAGAATTATATAAAAGTATTATGGTGTGTCTTTAATTAACAAAAGCTAAAGTTTGTATTCAACCCCCCCTTCTACAAACATTTGTTGTTACGTACTCATTCTAGGTTTAACAACTGGTATTAGACCAGGTTAGATAATCAATATCTAGATCTGTTTTGCTTACTCTACAACTGCTTATACCACTCTCAAAATGACCTCATCCTCAAACAACATCAACATCTCAAACATTGGGTCTTTAACAAGATGTCCCATGGTTGATGCAGAAAACTTCTCCATGCGGAAAAGTAGAGCACGTCTCTTTTTATCCACCCTTGATATCCAAATGCTTGAAATAGTTACGGAGGGTCCTTATGTTCCAACAATAGAAAGAATCATTACCAAACCCATGCATTTGTGGACAGATGAAGATACGAGGTTGGTTAGCCTAGATGTTAAGGCTACACCAGCTCTTGTATCTAAACTACCTAATGAGATCTATCATTAAGTGCTTAACTGTATTTCTGCTAAAGAGATGTTAGATACACTCACAGCTGCTTATGAAGGGATTGAGGAGGTGAAGGAGAACAAGAAGCTCCTCCTCAACAAAGAGTATGAATTCTTCTTTGCTCAGAAAGGTGAGAGTCTTACACAGACATACACCAGGTTTAACTGCCTAGTAAATGATTTGAAGAGGGAAGACATATCCAAAAGCAACTTTGTCTTGGTAAAAAAGTTTCTAGACTCTCTCCCTAAAACATAGGATCACTTTGTTACTGTACTAAGGCATAGTGAAAAGATCAAGGGGCTGTCTCTGGTTGCTCTCTAAGGTAACTTACTCAACCATGAGTAATCAGTCAAGCAAAGGAAGTTGTCATCCAAGGAGATGAAAGAGGTTGTGAAAGCTACACCAACTGCCCTTGTATCAAGAGATACAAAGACGAGAAGCTTTGCAGCTATTGATTTTGGTTCTGATGAAGAAGGAGATGAAAAGGAGAGTGCTGGAGAAAGTGATGAGGAGAATAGTTTAGAGGAGCTGGTTGGAGGAGTAGACATGTTGGTAAAGAAGTTCAAACCTTTCAATAAGGGAAAGGGTGTCAAGAGGTTCAGCAAGAGGCCATCAAAATTTGTCAAGTTAAAATCCACTTTTGACATGTCCTCTGTGGACCCTTCAAAAGAAACATGTTTGTACTCCAAAAATAATGAGGATACAAACTAGCTATGGCAAAAGAGGCTTTCCCACCTTAATTTCAAAAAATATCAACAAGTTGTGCAAGGATGAACTAGTGTCAGGATTATCTTCTCTGACTTATCTTAAGCCTAAACCTTGCACTGCTTATGAGAAGGGAAAGCAACATAAGACAACATTTCCATCCAAGCAGGCCTTCTCTATTACGGAACCTTTCTATATGTTGCACATGGATCTCTTTGGTCCTGTTGCAACTGCTAGTATTGGTGGAAGTAAGTATGCTTTTGTGTTAGTTGATGAATTCTCAACATACAATTTGGGGTTTTCTTTCTTAAAGCAAACAGTGAGGCTGCTGAAGAAATTATATGCTTTATCAAAAAGATGGAAGTGTTGAATGGGAATCTGGTAAGGAGTCTTAAAAGTGGTCATGGAACTGAATTCAGAAATCAAACTCTCGAATCTTTTTGTGATGAGAAAGGGATATCTTAAAACTTCTTTGTTCCAAGAACCCCATAACAGAATGGTGTAGCTGAAAGAAGAAATAGAACATTGATTGAAGCTGCAAGAACCATGTTGTGTGAAAGTGAAAGTGGGTGCCAGAACCATGTTGTGTGAAACTGGGTTATCTTTTAATTTCTGGGCTGAGGCTGTAAGTTATGCATGTTTCACACAGAACAAATCCCTTATAATCAAGAGACATAACAAAACTCCATATGAAATGCTCAAGGGAAGGAAGCCAAGCATCAGCTTTCTGCATATTTTTGGATGTCAATGCTTCATCCTCAATCAAAAGGATCAATTGCAGAAGTTTGCTCCAAAAGCATATGAAGGAGTGTTTGTAGGTTACTCAGTGATTCCAAAGCATACAGAGTATACAAGCTCAAAACCAAAGTCATAGAAAAATCCATCAATGTAAGTTTTAATGAGAATGACTTTGTTGCTTCTTGTTCCTTTAATCATGTTTCAGGTGAAGAATTCAATGATCTCATGCAAACTGGAGAAGCCACTCCAGAGCAAGTTGATCCCTCTCCACCAATTGCTCATGATGTAGATAAACCTTTTCCTATCCAAATCTTGAACCATGTGCAACCAACCTCATCCAATCCTATACCTCTACTGAATCATGTGGAAAATGACTCAACATCATTGGATTCTAATTCCATATGACATATTCCCTCTTCAGTAGAGACACCCATTGATTGTGACTATGAAGTTACATCAGCCACCCAAAATGAACTCATTTCTACTGCTAATAGTTAACACATAACTTCATCTCCCCAAATCCAAATAAATCCCAATTCCCAACTATCATCCTCATGATCTGGTGATAGGCAATATAGATGATCCAGTTAGAACTAGATCAAAAGCTTGCAACATCTATTTTTACTCTGGATTTGTCTCAATGATTGAAACAAAGAAGGTTGATAAAGCTCTTAATGATCCTCACTAGGTGACTGTCATGCAAGAAAAGCTGGCAGAATTCAAAAAAAATAATGTATGGACTTTGGTATCTAAACCAAAGGATAAAAATATCATTGGAACAAAGTGGGTGTTTAGAAACAAGCTAGATGAAAACCTTTGCCCTTGTTGCAAGATTGGAAGCTATCAGATAATTCCTAGCCTATGTTGCCTTCAAGAACTTCAAAGTATTCCAAATGGATGTGAAGAGTGCATTTCTGAATGGACTGTGAAAGAAGAGCTGTATGTAAATCAACCTCTTGGTTTTGAAATGCACTCTTCTTGAAATGGACTCTGAATGGACTCTGAAAGAAGAGCTGTATGTAAATCAAACTATTTTCTTGGTTTGCAAATCAAACAAGAGGTTGATGGTATTTTCATTGATCAAATAAAATATGTCAAACATTTACTTAAAAAGATTGATTTTGAAAATTGTTCCTCAATGAAAACACCTATGTCTACTTCTATCAAGTTAGGAAGGACACTTATGGCAAATAAGTGAACATTACTGCTTATAGAGGGATGATTGGGTCACTTTTATACCTCACTGCAAGTACACCGGATATAATGTTCTCAACATGTCTCTGTGCAAGATATCAAGCAGATCTAAAGGAATCACATCTTGCTGCTGGTAAGAGAATATTTAGATATCTCAAAGGAACTCCTAATCTTGGTCTTTGGTATCCTAAAGACTCAGACTTTGAGTTAGTTGGATATTCTGATTCTGATTTTGCACGATGTACATTAGACAGAAAAAGTACTTCATGTGGTTGTCAACTTCTAGGAGGAAGATTGATAAGTAGGTCTAGTAAGAAATAGAATTCAGTATCAACATCTACTACATCAAAGACAAAGCATATTGAATTCATACATCATTTTCTCAAAGATAATGTGCAAAAGAAAATGGTAACTCTGCACTACATCAACACTGATTTGCAACTTGCAGACTTGTTCACAAAACCATTTGATGAAGCAAGGTTCAATTTCCTAATATCCAAACTAGGTATGCTTAATTTCTAGATTTGAATAGTGGTAGCTTTGTTTATGTCAATTGGTAAGTGTTGAATATCATGTTTTACTTATCTAAACATCTCTAAGTCTTACCGAGTCTGTGTAAACTAAGTAACTTTGCTTAGCTGATCAAGTTTACTCAGCTGATCGCCCTCAGCTAAGAAAGAAATGCTCAGCTAAGTACCTCTCTCCGCTGATACAGCCAAAATTTTCACTATCAGCTCATACTTTTTCATCAACTGATGCCTTTCAACTGATACATTTCAATGCTCAACTGATGGTTCAACACTTAGTCAATTTTTATCTTTTGTGCTCAGTTAATGTTTTTTTAACCCTAGTTATTTACTCCGTCTGTCAAATTTCATTTAATAGCTCATTAATATATACTCCGTTAGAATTTTTGCCAGTATCTAACGATCTCTGTTAACTACACTTTATAAATACCCCACTTCCTCTCTCATTCATCTGTACCTGTTCAAATTTTCCAAATTCCCTCTCTCTCTAAAAAGCCTTACCCTAAATTTCTCTCTCGAGATTTCTCCATTTCTCTCACTGTTCATCATCCCTACCAAATGGCAACTTACGTTCCTGATCCCGCGGTCATCCCCGGTGAGAATATTGCACCTAACCAACCTATGAACATAACTCCCAATAATATTCTACTATGTACATCCATACCCGCCTCACGCGAAAACCAAGGATACGAGCCAATGGTGCAGTTCCTTCGAGCTCACCCTCTGTTTGAAAGTCTCACTGATGATCCCCACTATATATTCCATACCATCATCGGAGAACTCTGGTACTCCGCTACTTACAACATTAATGACAACGCCATCCAGTGCACCCTAGCCCAATGAAACTTTCAACTTCAAATCACTCATGAAACCTTGAGGGAAGCTACCGGTATTCCTCATTTCCCATCATACACTGCCTTCCCCTCCAAAGTTGAAGCTCAAACAGTTCTACAAGACCACCAGTTTTGAATTTGTATTTGAATTTGGTGAAGGGGCAGAGGCAGTAAACAACAACAACCAAATGAACCTGAAACTGTAGAATTTGAATTTGAATTTGGTGAAGGGGCAGAGGCAGAGACAGAAGTTGACAGACCAAAAACCCCTACAATCAAAATCCCTCAGTCCAAACAGCAACAAATGAACCTGAAACTTCCCTTCCCGAAGCCTCAACAGATAAAGCCAAAGGCAAAAGGCCTGTAACTAAGGAAGTGGAAGAAGTTCCGTTGATCAACATTAGAAAAGTCTTCACTACAGTAAACACGGAGCTGCTAGACATTTTTCCAGCACAACAGGGGCAATTCAATGTTGCACCTATAGATCTTATCAGTCCGCAGCAACCTCAACAATCTGAACAACAAGAAGGTGAATGGCCCATACATGAGACTTACCATGGAGGACCCAAACCATTGGCCACTTACGAAAGAGTAATAGCATAAAGGCCAAACATTTAAAACATCACGCCCAGGGAAGCACTTGCCAAAGCTCAACCCTGCTGGCCGACTCAGTGGCTTAACGCTCCGTACCTTGAAGAAAGAATACCTCAGATTTTGTCAGAGAGGTTGATGACTTATACATGCTAAACTCTCAAGAGCACAAGAAGTCTGTCAAGTTCGCCGCCACCTTCCATGCAAGCGCGAAACAACAAGTGCCTCCAAGTCTCCCATAGTCAAAATCGAGTTTGTATACATGCGCAACTTCCTCATCTACTCGATGGTTCACTTCCATGTCACAAGAGCAGATGGGAAGAGATATACATTTCACAAATTTGAGCTAAGACATATGAACTTGGGAGACATCACTCATATGTAAGACGAGATAGAATGCAAAACCGGAAAGAACTGAGAGGAACAGAGAGCTCTCCAAGTATTGAGAGACTTTATGAGAAATAAAATCCTTCTGTGTCATACTCATGATCCGTAGTTAGGTGTTGAGGCCGATCTTGAAAAGATAAACGTTCGGAGGCCTAACCATCAGCACTCAAAGCTTGATAAGTAGATAAATTATACGATCAAAGAGGAATACGACGAGGATTATGAAAGTGCCGATTGATTGATAATGTCAAATCTGAATGGTGGCAAAGCATTTCTCAGGCTCTACGAGGTCAATGCATATTCTGACGGAACACTTCAAAGATGTGTATCCAAATTCCGTAGAACTTGCTTCAACAATAGATACTGAAAAGATCAATCTGAATTAGTGAAAATGACTCAGATTGCAGATCAGTTGAAAGAAAAGATCCAGGAAAGAAAGGCCATCAGAAGCTGGGAAAGGCTTCTTGGCCAAAGAAGCAGATGATTCATGCTTGCTTAGCACAAGGCAACAAAATGGGGAGAATGTTAGATATTTATATGTTTGTTAGCCTTGTGTTCTTTTGTCTTATTTAATTTATTATTACTAGACTAGTCATTGTAGTGGTCTTAGCCCACTTTAATGTTGTAATTCCTAGTTTAGTCTAGTTTGTCTAGTTTTGGGCCCATGTGGCTTTAGGCCCATGTGGCTTTAGTTTAAATACCTTGCAAAGCTAGTTTTCAAGGTAACCTTTGCCAATTGTGTAATCATCAACTTGTATCACATTCAAAGCAATATCAGAGAGTATTCAAGTTGCATGCAAAGTGTTCATACTTATTCTTACTAAACTTCTTCATCTTGTGTTCAAGTATTTATAGTAACTCATCTTCTTCACTAACAAAGGACTTTCAATATAGATACATATGGTTATAGTCGAAATGATAAAAATTCATATGATTCAAAATGATAAAATTCTGGTATAATTTTCATATGGTTTGCATTTCGAAATAAAATTTTCAGAAATATGGCAAGAGTGGTCTAGTTTGAAAGAAGATTAAAAAATGAGTAGATTGGTATATTTTTTGCTCAAATTATCAAAATTGAAATAATTATTGTTATTTAAAGATTTAAGTGGTAAATAAAAAATTTAAAAAGAAAATGTTAGGAAAGTATCATGAGAGACGCTTGAGTATGGATTTTCTTTTACAATTACTATTTTGCCCTTTTAAATGAGTGGCTGAAAATTAGGCTTTGAGTTATGTGTTTAAGGGTGGGACTATATGGATCCTTACCCTATATATATAGAGGTAGGATCAAATGAGAACACCTTCTAATGTGAGAACTTGAAGAACAATTTATAGCCCTTGGATGATCTTTATTTAATGGCTAATATTAATCTTGGTTAATTAAGATATGTTGAATTTTAATGATTTGATTTAATTAAGGTAGGTTGATTCATTCTCCATTTAACATATGTTCTCACCGGATCCTTCCTCTATATATATATCGGCTACTACAAAACATTTGCTCAGCCCAAGCTATTTTTTTCTTTTCAAAGTTGGGCCCATTCTTTGTTATACAATGGAGCCCACCGGTGGTTTAATTATTTAATCACTTATTGATCTGTACATTAAATTTGCAGTTTTTCTGTAACATCCTGAGATTGGGCCTAGTAGATACGTAGGCTTGGGTATGTTACACATGGATTACTATTTGATTATGTTTACTTAATTTTAATTAAGTAATTGATTATTGTTAAGATATTATTGTTGGTTTATATATATGTGTATGTATGTACGGATTTGTGTGTGTGCATGTGATTAAGAAGATATTATCATGGCACCTCCTGCTTACATTTTCTATACATTTATATACGTGGGTTTATTAGTGATTAGTTCACTTTGAAGTTTGCATGTGCGTGTAATTTTTTGTGTAAAACCGAAAGAAAGAAAGCAAAAAGAACAAGCATCGGATTTCTTGTGATTGTGAATTCGTGAATTCAAGTTCAAGGTTTGCGGATTCTTGTTTAATTCTTGTTAACATGTTATGCTTCTTGAAACATGATGACCATGCTACGGTTTTTATTTTGTTGGGTTTTGTTATGAACATCATGGGTTTGGCGGATTTGGTGTTCTTGGATGTTAAGGTGTTTAAGATGCATGAATTGATGTTTAATCATGCTTCTTTATGTTTGTGGATGTTTTGATAAAATTGTATATGTATTGTATAAACTGGAAATGAGATTCATACAAGTTTGGAAGTTGTCGGATTCTTGAAAGATGAATGTGGCTGATTGTGGAGACGATGATGAAAATCTGAGTGTGGAAGTCCAGAACTTAGAATCTGGAACTTATGTAAATCCGATTGTTTGAATCCGATGGTGGATTCCAAGTATGAAATCCGAAATTTGGGAAACCGACAGTGTGGAATCCGGTACTTAGAAATCCAGAACTTTTGGTGAAATCCGATTATCTTGAAATCTGATTGTGGGTGCCAAGTTAAATGCAGCAAGTGTGGAAATCCGACTCTGAGTTGCGGATTCCTTCAAATCCGACAGATGTATCGGATTTCTTTGAAATCCAATAATAGTAGCGGATTCCGATAGATGTCGATAGTTTTGGTTGTTGATTACATTGTTAAATGGTATGTTTTATATGTGCATACATATGTGAATCTTACATGTTTATGTTTGATTAAATGGATATAAATATATGATTGATATATATTTATGAATTGGATACTGATGTTTGGTTGTTGTGTTCTCAGGCACATACAAGGCTCAGTAACATTAGATCACTGAGTGGAAAAGCTGAGAACCAGAGGCGAGTGGATGTTTACTCACGGGTGATATTAGTTGTACTGGTTTGGTTGCAACTATTGTTGGTTTGATGCATCGGTATATTGTATATCTGATGATTGGTTAAGTGTGGAATGTTAATTATTGTATTTGTGATATGTATACATGATGGAAGGGAAGTCAGTTTTTGACTTCGCTTATGGGTTGGGTTCTTTTGCTATTGGCTAAGAAGTATTAGGACCTAGGGATGCATTTGTTGCCACTAGAGGATAATACTGTGTGAGAATAGCAAATGGACTATCGGTAAATCTTTGCTTTGGTCGGCATTGGTTGTAGGTTCCTGTAGAACCGCCGGTCTTCCCAGGGTGTTTATTTGTGGTTGTTGATATCATGCGGTTCAGGCTGATATATTTGTTGTGATTGTACTCCATTCACTTAGCTTTGTGCTAATCCCCCACCTGTCACTCTTTTTATAGGTTTTGGTATGATAGCAGCTTAGCTGAGAGTGGTTAGCCTGGGGAGTAATCACCTAGGACTCTGATAGATTATTTGTGACGAGCCGTGTTATGTAATACTGATATTTTAAACAGGATGGATTATGTACAGATGTAAATACTTTTGTTATTTAATTCGCTTCCGTAGTCGTTGTTTTAAATGAAAATTTTTGGGTTGAAAATATGCTGTTACAAGTTTGGTATCAGAGCCTTGGTTTGGCAGTGTAGGCACAGTGGAAGTGTTACATTCCCAAATCTTGGCTCGTGGTAGGTCGATTCCTCATTGGGTGTGGGATTGGAGTGAATTGGAGTGTGGTGGAGTTAGTATGTGTTGGATTATGCCCACTCACACACACACGAGTTGGTATCATGGCTGATGAAGCAAGGGCCTATTGGGTCACACGCCAAGTATCGATTCCGGCATCACGGATGGTCTAATGAGACAGAAAACTAGAAACTGGTTCTGGTGGGCTAAGGCATGCCCATGCCTCTATGAGGTACGGCCGTGCCCTGTGGGCAGGCACGAGCCCAAGTCGGGCGTGACTTGGGCGTGGCATGTGGCTAGGTACGCCCGTGTCTCTACGAGGCACGCCCGTTCCCTATGCCCAATGGAAAGGCATGAGCCCAAGTCAGGCGTGACTTGGGCGTGGCCTCTTGGGCTGGCTCACCCGTACCTTGTGAGGCACGGCCGTGCCTTATGTAGTAACAACCACTTAACTAGGCTTTCAAAGCTTGTTAAATGTGGTGTTTATTGCCATTAGTCTAGTAACTGAATATGACATTAGTATGCACGAATTTGAACTGTTTTTTGAGCTATATATAAGTGCTATGATGCTAATGTGGTGATGTTCCAAGAATTGTTTTTACTAGAATGTATATATTTGCATATATACAACTCTCTCAAGCACAAGAAGTACTAAGGCATCGGTGTTCTTGTGTTAGACATCTTGGTGGTGTTTAGATAGGCTTATCTAACACTCTAGCAAGTAGGAGGCGATAGTAACTTTGTGTGGACTACGATAGAGGTGTACACATTAGTACACACAACTTCCAATCTCCAAATCCGCATATACAAAGAAGATAGCTTCAAGGGTATGACACTATCTATTTGTATCTTTTTTTTTGTTGCTTATCCATGTTTAGAGTTTTGGTCCATATGGTGGGCATGTTCGTGGTCAATTTTTGAAATTTTTTTTCTACTCGTTTTGCTTCCGTTGCGATTTTAGACCACGAAAACCCAACAGTGGTATCAGAGCCATCTCTAACATGGCTTTGCACTTTTGGAGTTAAACCGGATTTTCTGACTTTTCTGCCAAAATTGGTTTTCCGGTGACCGGGCACGGTCTTACCTCTAGGGGTACGGGCCGTGCCGGCGACCGGGGCACCGGCGTACCAATGGGGGTACGGGCCATGCCGGCAGAATTCGTAAACTATTTAAAATTGTTTAAACTGTACACTGACAAAAGGGCAAGCACGCCCGTACCCTCTAGGGTACGCCCGTGCCTTCTGTTTTTTGGTCAGAATTGGTTTTTGAAACAATTTGTTTAAATATATTAAAATCCGGGTTTTGGACTAGTCTTGATTCTGTTGATCCCCACTATATTTTGGTTTCTAATTCTATATGTTTTGTGTGACTTGGCATTATGTTCACAAAAACATATATTTTTAGGTGTATATATGAATATGCAATTTTAAAGGTGTATTAAAATTGCTAATGCATATGTACAAGGATTGCTTGTTGTGCCTTGAGTGTTGTTTTGCAATCTTGATATATATATATATATATATATATATATATATATATATATATATATATTTGTTGGACATGGTTTTATGGCACACCATAGCTTTCGTTTGGTTGTGTTTGTTGTGGGAGCCCGGTAACTTGTTATGCTCATGGCCTTTGTGATGTTTGTGGTTGGTTTTGGTTTTGGGCTGCGTGCCGTATTGTTGTAATATTTATATTTGGTGCGACTTGCATGTCGTTTATTTGAATTTTTGTACTCGTAATAGATTATTAGGATCGCGACTTGCATGTCATTTTCTTATTATTATGTACACGTACTTAGATTATTTCAAATATGTAAGTATTGCTTCAAACCAACCGGGAAACACGGTGTTGGCGTCTTGACGAACCAAATCTGGGTCATTGTTTATGACGGAACATTCCTTGGTGTGGAGATCATGACGGAACATTCCTTGGTGTTGTCCCTAGATTGACTATGTTTTCCCCGTTTTGGCTCACGGGGAGAACACTTAGGATTTGGGCATGTTACCGGGTCATTGTTTATGTTTATATGTGGTTGTTTTATATTTGAATTCTTTAGGATGCATGCTAGAGAATTTTTTGAAAAATATATAAAACAAAGAGATTTATAAATGAGTTTATATTTCTACGCGCATAAGAATTGGCAAACATTAATATAAAAAGATGTTTATATTAAACGGTGATTAAAAAAGAGTTTTTGTCACTTAAAATTGCTAATTCGCAAAGTTGTTAAAATATTATTTTAACCGGAGAAACAAAAACCCGTTTTTCGAAAAGTAAGTCACGCGCCACCCGTAAGACGACACCACCGAAATCTAACGAAACTTGGATGATTGTCGAGCTTTAGCATGAGTCATGCCTTGTGGAGTTGTGTGGAAGGTGAGTGTGGCAACCCGCAATATTGGTAGTCGAGCTTAAGCACAAACCAATGATTGGGCTAGGGTACCAACGTGTGTCTTGACGGGCGACATACAAATTCTTTGATAAAGCTTAAATGATGTCGATCTCTAGCCGAGTCATTTAAGAAATAATAAAAGGATTAGTGAATGAAGGGATCAAACATGCCTTAGACATTTGATGTCGAAAGGATCCCGCAAGGATCTAAGAGTTGCAATGGTTGCAATCGGTAATTTGTCTACCGGCCTAAATAAGTTATTTCGTGATCTGCGTTAAACCCGTCACGAGATAGAGTGAAATACAGTTCTTAGCCTTGTTCAAATAATTGAGTTTTATAACTAATGGGTAATTATTTATACAAGGATTTGACAACTAAAATTAGTACTCTAATTTTGTAGATGGCATCCAACAACGCTTCTACATCATCATCGAACTCTATTTCCCTAAAATTGTTCCTTGAAAAGGCCAAACTCGATGGCCAAAACTTTATGGATTAGTTCATGCAACTAAGGATAGCCCTTAGGTATGAACACAAGATGTGGGTCATCGAGGAGCCTTTGCCGGAAGCACCTGCGGCTAATGCGACTAGGGCGGTCCGAGACGCGTATGATAAGCGCGTCAAGGAAATGAACTAAGTGGCTTGCATTATGCTCTCGTCAATGATTCCTGAGCTCAAAAGCAAATGGAACATTTAGGGGCATATGACATGCTTAACCAGCTGAAGGAAATGTTCCAACAGCAGGCTAAGCTAGAGAGCTTCGAGTGCCTAAAGTCCCTTTTCGATTGCCATATGCAGGAGGGCGGAAATGTGAGCATTCACGTGCTTAAGATGAAAGCATTGGTTGATCACTTGGAGAGGTTGGGATTCCATTGGGGAGGGAGTTGGCGGTGGATGTGATCCTCCGTTCACTTCCTAGTTCCTTTTCACAATTTGTGTGGAACTATCATGTCCATGGCATGGACAAGTCCCTAATGGAGCTTCACGGAATGTTAAAGACCGTCGATTCCGACATGTTGAAGAAGCCTTACTCATCCAAACCCATCCTAGCTATCTAGGGAGGCAGAACCAAAAGGAAAGGCGCTCCCCCTTCTAAGGGAAAGGGTAAGGGGATGGTTGCAAAACCTAACCTGAGTCCGGCCCCGAAGGGGAAGGGGAAAGCCGTGATGGTTCCACTGGACGAGGACCCTGCAGAAGCCGAGTGCTTCCACTGCAAGGAAATGGGGCATTGGCGGCGTTCTTGACCAAAGTACCTTGAGGAGCTCAAGTGGGTAAAACCGAAGGGAGCGGGTAACTCAGGTACATTTATGATTGAACTCCACAATACAGCTACTTCTAACGGCTGGGTACTTGATACCGGTTAATATGTGTAATAATGTGCAGGTGCTAAAAAGAAGTAGGGCGCTGGGTGCTGGAGAGCTTGACCTGATCATGGGAAACAAGGATGAGGTTCCCGTGGAGCTGATAGGGAGTGTTGATCTCGCCTTTCCTTCAGAACTTGCTATTACCTTATTAAAAGTTTGCTTTTCTCCCTGCATGGCACGAAACATTATTTCCTTTCACGCTTTGTTTGACGATGGTTATGAGTTTAATTTTAATAATGGAATTATTTCTTGTTTGAGAAATGATGTTCATTACTTTAAACCTTATCCATGTCGTGGGATTTATGAAACAAGTGTGTGTTTGGATGGTAATAAATCAATCATGAACATTGATGCTAAGTCCAAAGGTGTATTGGACAAGTTGTCTTTGTGGTATAGTCGTCTTGGCCATATAAGCAAGAAACATATCGCCAAACTCCAAGTGGATGGGACTTTGGAATCGTTTCACCATGGGTCAAGCGAAGTATGCGATTCTTGTTTATTAGGCAAAATGACTAAAGCGCCCTTCACCGGCGTTAGTGAAAGGGGCAAAGACTTGTTGGACATTGTTCACACGGATGTGTGTGGTCCGTTCAGGTCTGCTACAAGAAACAACTGTAGGTGAATATCTTAGTACCGAGTTTCTTGATCATCTTAGGGGTTGTGGGATTATTTCACAACTTACTCCACCTAGTACACCACAATTAAATAGGGTCATCGAGAGGAGGAACCAAACTTTATTAGATATGGTTCGGCCCATAATGAGTCGTACAAAACTACCCGCAAGTTTTTGAGGTTATGCTTTGGAAACTACTGTTAGGACCTTAAACCTTGTACCAACAAAGAAGGTTGCAAGTACACCATTCGAGATGTGGCATGGAAGGGGTCCTTCGCTAGCCTATCTCAAGGTCTGGGGTTGTGAGGATTACGTAAGACGTGAGGCTAAAGACAAACTTGAACCCAGAGACGAGAAATGTATTTTCATTGGCTACCCAGCTGGGTCTATGGGATATTTGTTTTACAAACCTTCGGAGAACAAGGTGTTTGTTGCTCGAAGGGTGGTCTTCCTTGAAAGGCAGCTGATATCTGTGGAAGCGAGTGGGAGGCAAGTCGATCTAGAAGAAATTCTAGATGACACCAATGATCAACCTGATGTTGGCACTAGTACCACTTCTGAGGTCGGTGTATCGGAAGAAGTGGAACCTCAACCATTGGTGGATGAGGTGCGTGATACACAACCATTAGAGCTGCGTAGATCTGGTAGGGTTCGTAATGAGCCGGAAAGATATGGGTTTCTCATATCTGAGGGCAACGAACTATTGGTGGATCATAGTGAACCGACCAACTACCAGGAAGCTATAGCGGGCGTTGAGTCTGCTAGGTGGAAGGAGGCAATGGACAGTGTGATGCAATCCATGGAGGATAATCAAGTCTGGGACATGGTTGATCCAGTACCTGGCCACAAGCCAGTAGGGTGCAAATGGGTCTTCAGGAAGAAGACTAACATGGATGGAAAGGTAGACACCTTCAAAGCCCGACTGGTAGCAAAGGGTTTCACTCAAACTCATAGTGTAGACTATGATGAAACCTTTTCTCCAGTGGCTATGTTAAGGTCTATTAGGATATTAATGGTTATCGCTGCATATTACGATTACGAAATATGACAGATGGATGTCAAGACTGCCTTTCTTAACGTGAAGTTGGCAGAAGATGATTACATGACATAACCTGATGGTTACGTAAACCCCAAATATCCTAATAAAATCTGCAAGCTTAAGAGGTCCATTTATGGACTTAAGCAAGCATCTCGGAGTTGGAACATTTGCTTTGATGAAAAGGTTAAAGAGTTTGGCTTTTCTAAAAGCAAGGATAAACCTTGTGTATATGTCAGGGCTAGTGGGAGTGCTGTAGTTTTCCTAGTCTTGTATGTAGATGACATACTACTCATAGGAAGTGACGTGACTACCTTGCAGGAAGTGAAAACCTGGCTTGGGAGTTGCTTCTCTATGAAAGACATGGGAGAAGCAGCATATATTCTGGGGATAAAGATCTATAGAGATAGATCTAAATGACTCATTGGTTTGAGCTAGAGTACGTACATAGATAAAGTCTTGAAGAGGTTCAAGATGCAAGAAAGGGAATTTGCATATGTTGCATGGTATGGTGTTGAGCAAGTCTCAATGTCCTAGTTCTCAAAAGGAACTAGAGGAAATGAGTCGAGTCCCGTATGCTTCGGCAGTAGGATCGATCATGTATGCTATGCTATGTACTCGGTCTGATGTGTCGTATGCCTTGAGCATGACGAGCCGATATCAGGCTAACCCTGGTCAAAGTCATTGGGTTGTGGTTAAAAACATCCTTAAATATCTTCGGAGAACTAAGGAAATGTTTTTAGTGTTCGGTGGATCGGAGGAGCTCAGAGTTACTAGATATTCTGATGCTAGCTTCCAAACGCACAAGGATGATTGCCGGTCTCAATCGGGATTTGTATTCTTGTTAAATGGTGGAGCAATAAGTTGGAGAAGTTGTAAGCAAGATACCGTGGCCGATTCAACCACGGAGTCAGATTATATTGCTACAAGCGAGGCTGCTAAGGAAGCCGTCTGGATGAAGAAATTCATTCAAGACCTTGGAGTTGTTCCTAGCATCGCTAACACTATTGAGATCTTCTGTGACAATGAGGGTGCAGTAGCTCTAGCTAAGGAACCAAGAGCGCATCGATGTACAAGACACATTGCTCGGAAATATCATTTTGTTCGTGATATTATCGAGAATGGAGACATTGTGGTTAGTAGAGTACCGACTGAGGGGAACTTGGCAGATCCACTCACCGAACCTTTGTCACAAGTTAAGCATGATTCTCATGCTAAGTCTATTGGTATTAGATTTGCTAGTGACTTGGTTTAATTATTTTAGTTGTATGTATTTCTTATTGTAATGACTATTAAATGGGGATTTAATATACGCATGGTGCGATTACTTTATGAAACATTATTGTGTTCTATCTTTGCATGTTTAATACTTCCATGAATAAACTTGTTTATTCTAAATACTACACTATCTGTCGTTCTTCATTGGAAGGAAGAAGTGAATTAAGATCGAGGCGAGTGGTTGGTAAAGTTTTCATCTGGGATTGAATACTTGTTTACGCAACGCTAGCCTGTACTTAATGGTGATTAAGTAATTGGAGGACCCGTACCTGAGTTTACTTCATGGATATTATCACGACTAAATCAGGATGATAATATTATTTATCCTTTTACTGGACATGCATGCGTTGCTTGATTATTAACATGGACTTGTTTAGATTGCTTTCTAACGCAGTTCGTAACTGGCTGTTATAAGAGAAGTTTTCAGGCAAGAACTTGTTATTATGATAGGGTGGTGTAGTCAAAAGTTTTCGTTCCTCTTTTGAGAGATATCCTTAGGCCCCTCGTTGACTAAGCTGATGACAAATTAAAATGCATGGCCGTGCTCAAGTTGAATTTATAATGTATCGATTGTGCAACTTGTTTTGTTAGTCATAGTTAGTTTATATCGAGAAACATAATCGTGAATGATTTGGGGTTGATCATTGATATCGCCGTATTTAGATATATATTTTATGCGATATCGTATTTATTTTTAACCTATGTTGTTCGCAAATCAGTTAAAAGATACTTATTATCTTAAATTTTTTAATTTCAGGTCAAAAAGGTGGTTGATAAAATGTTTTGAGTAAAAACCGAAGAAATTGAAGAAAATAAGAAAGTTGTCCGATCTGACACAGCTCCACTATTTTGATCATATCTCACACATACAAACTCAGATTGAGGTGATTCAACCGGCTACGGAAACTAGATTTAGAGCTTCATAATTATATTATGGCTGAAAATTGTAATTAATCTAAAAGGTACAGAAATTAGAAAAAGTTGGCGGCTGGGTTTCTAAGTGGGCCAAGTTAAGGTTTGTTATTTAA
Source organism: Dittrichia graveolens (assembly GCA_038502395.1). Classification (NCBI taxonomy): domain Eukaryota; kingdom Viridiplantae; phylum Streptophyta; class Magnoliopsida; order Asterales; family Asteraceae; genus Dittrichia; species Dittrichia graveolens. Next base: position 43,339,204 of record JARJIL010000009.1, on the reverse strand, counting down.
TTAATTCAAGTGGGCTAAAGATAAAGAAGAACAATTAACTTGATGTGAAGCCCAATAAGCATATCAAACAATTAATCGATGGGGTTAAGTTGGATATTAATTTTAAATGTTGGCTGCCGATTGGAGCTAGAATTGCTTTCGTGGCCGAGAAGTCAAGTTGAATAAATTAAGGAATTTGATTTGTATTAAAATTCGAAGGCTGCTGCTATTAAATGGAGGAGAGTTTATGCGAGATATTATTATTCTTTTCCTTTTATTCTTCTTAACCACTTCGCGCGGCAGAGGGAGGAATCAGACGAATAGCCCTGATCCAAAAAAAAGCACCGAATATTTTAGGCAGTCATACAATGGAATCTTTAAGGAGATTTGAGAGAAGGTTTTGATAATCCCTTAATTCTTCAAGTATCAAGCTAATCTTCAATTGCATGTGTAGAACTATGAGAGAATACTAATTACACCTTGATTAACACATAGTTCATATCATTGATTATGGCAATTTATACATGATTAGCCTTAATCATAGGCTTATATACTCCATGAGTATATTTACAATTAAGACCCTCTAGTTTGTAATTAATACAAACATCACTCAAAATGTAATATTCTATTCTATACAATTAATAAACCTAACAATCTCCCCCTTTGTATAGAAATAGAAGATGTTATGTCTTTTTGGCATCTGACGCAAACTTTAACAATCTCCGCTTTTGAATCATGCAGATATTCTTTTTCGGTTAATATTCTTTTGAAGCTTTGGGGAATCTTCAAACCTTTTCTTTCTGATCTTGAGCTCTCTTGTCTTAAAATAAGCTTTGCTTTTGAATAAGGAATATTTTGTTCTCTCCCCCTTGAATGTAGCTCTTGATCTTGTTTATCCTGATCATAATGTCTTTATCACACAATTATCTTTTCTTTTGAAACTCTTGATCTTTTTCAAATTTGATAGATATCTCTTTTCTTTGCTTCCCCTTGACTTGACATATATTGATTTTTCAGAATTAAACTTTTCTTTGTCTCCCTCTCAACACATAAATCTGGTCTTCTTTAGCTGCATAATTTTGTTGAACTTTAAGAATAGCATTGAGAATAAGAACTCATCATCATCTTCAACTCAATAAGAATCAACTTATATTTTTGTTTTCTTCTTTCAAGATCAACTAAATTTCAATTTCTTTAAACTTTCCCCCCCTCATGATGATTAGGATTCTTCATGAACATCATGCAATTGTAATTGACATTCAGCTTGATTTGTACATGAATACTTCAACATTTATAGCTTAGAATCCTCCTCATGACATGCAGTTGAATTTATCAAATATGTATGTCTTTGATATTGTGACGAGAATGATATTACAATGAAAGTATCTGAGATAGTCTTTAGGGCACCATCCCAAAGTTCCCATTAGGAAATGTTAACACCGAGATCACATAGATTACTCGTTGACACAATAGTTTTTAAACTGTGTGACCTACGTTCAGTGTTGGAATATTGATAGCACAGGTAGGATTTCCATCTATCATCGTGAATATCACAAAGATAACACTCAAGATGTTCCGTTATCAGTTACGAAAACTAGATACTTGTGACATTTCCATCATGTGTCCTAAGAAATAAAATTATATAGCAATAAGCTCTAGACTCTATAAGTGCATGAAAGAAGTCGGGGACCGGAGTAGCATGTCCTCCTTGTTTCAATATTAACAATCTCCGAGTGAGATGTCAATAGAGATGTACTAATTCTCTGTGTGAAGTTGAAACAATCATCTTTTAAGAGATAATTGAGTAGCTGGGTGGGGTTAGTGCATTGCATCACTGGGTCCATGATGTCTTCTTCAATACCAAATTTCAACACATGAAATCTAGTAGTATATGTGGTTACCCAGATTGACAATGTTTTGAGAGGATCTTTATTTTCTTTTGATCATATCTCTCACCTTCAGTTCTCTGAATATTTTTTAACTTCTCCGTCAAAATCTCTTTCTAGAATGAATGTATGTATCCGTGTTTGGATACATTTGGACACTTGTTACAAATTTGAAACGATTTGAGCAATCATATGGATGTCAACAAGAAGGATTTGCAAGAAAGATTCTGTTGAGATGGTTTGTCAAGAATGATTTGATCAATTAAAGAATATGAACAATCAAAGAAATATGAAGTATGAAATGAAATGACAAAATGATATAGCATATATTCTCAAAGTTATTTGTTGATCATATGCACCTCCATCTCCTGTTCCACCCCTCTCATTTTCATTTTATCTCTACCCACCAATCAGTATCACGTGATAACTAATTCTGCTCATCTATTTGACCTATTAAACCCTTACTTTATTTTTTTTAATGCAAAAGATGAACTCCTTGGGCAGGTCCTTTTGGTTCTGGATTAACCATAGGAGTAGAATTATCCTACACTCCCTCACTCTTTGGTGCCTTATTGATCACTTGAAAAGTATGTGTCACATAAAAAATGATTAACACAAGAATGAACGGTTTCCAGAACAAGAAATGAAAGATGAGCGTTCAGAAGATCAACAATCAAATGAATCAAGAAAGACATCAGAATGAATCGACGAATGAATGCCTTCTCGATGGGAAAAATGATAAAATTTGAAAATTGAAAATCTTTTTGAATTTTAAAATTTTGTATTGTTTTTGAAATTTTCATTTCCGAAATGATTTTACATCAACTATGTTAGGGAAAAAAAATTGCTCCCCCTATAAGAATGCACATGAATAGTTTTCATTTTGAAACAAAATTTAAATCTTGTAGGTTCTCAACGAAAATGATTTGACTGCCAAAGAATCTATGTCGTTCTTGCTCCCCCTACAAATAATGAACCATTATCACACAAGTTATATCAAGGAATGATAAACTACAAACATTAAGTTTCTCAGATCATTAGACTCGGGCTAATGCTAAACACAATGACATGTGAAATGGACTACAAGAAACACTCTTCTTTCTTCAAGTCAGGAGATTGAAATTGTTAGCATACTGAACACAATGTACTTTTCAATGTATTCTGAATGATCTTCATTGTGTTCCAACAATGTCTCTGACTAATCTTCAAAACAGATTAAGCACACTTTGGTACCCACTTGAAGTTGGGTCCAGTTATGTTAGGTTTATGAACCTTTCTATGCATTGGGCCTGTGTGCCATCGGGGAATACTATTTTGAACAACAAATTTTTGATTTGTTATTAAAGTTTTACAAATCTTCTCTTTTGAAAGTCTGACTAAGTGCTTGACTGAGTATACTACAAAAGAATATTTGACATCAGTTTTGAGCATAAAATTTCCATTATGCTTTGCTTTAGAAAAGAATTTGGTATTTAGATGTTTAAACGAATGATATTGCATATTAGCATGATTGTCCTTACCAGAATGATGTTGTCTATGCATTCTTCTTTGTGGTACAACATTGGACTTAAAACCATCATTGATGACATTCTTCATTCGAAACTCAGATACTCTAGGGTTAGTTTCTGCAGATGTCCTGGTAGGTATTGTGTTGGATGAGAATTCATCAGTTATGACATTTTTGATACGGAATTCTGATGATGAAAAACATGCATTTGAATGCACATGATTGATTGAACCACATGGTGAATTAAATATTGAGGTTTCTGTGGTTTTCTTCTTTTCAGTCCAGAATGATGATATCTTTACAAACATGTCACCTAGATTCTTCTTTGGAATCCAAGATTGTTTAGTCTTTGGTAAAGAATCATTTGAGCTTACTGAAAATTCAGAATCAACGATATCTGAATAAGATGCATTCTGTTGACTTCTGAATTCAGTTTCTTTTGGCTTTTGAGAAGAAGTAGTTGCTTTGGAAGTAGAAGCATCAATGAAATCGTCATCTGATTTTCTACTTTCAGCATCTGCAACAGAAAAATAAGAGTCAGTATCGCTACCACAATGTGTTTGTGAATCAAAATTGATATTGTCAGCAGAAGTCTTGGTAGATTCAGAAGCTTTTTCAGCAAGAAACATTGTGAACTTGAGTTTAGCCAAAAACTCTAGTCTCTCTTTTTCCAATGTTTTCTTCTCTGTGTCCAGAGTCTTCTGAAGCTCGGATATTTTGTTTTTCAGAACTGAGCTGGGAATATATAGTTTAGAAGAGGCAATAAGCTGTTGCTCAAGTCCTGTGACTTTTCTTTGCAATTCAGCCTTTTCAATACCTAAACTCGCTATCAATTTATCATCATTCTATAACATCCTTTGAAAATCTTGACGTTCAACAGAAAAATCACAAATGAGGTCTTTAAACTTGGCATTCTCTTCTGACAAAATCTCTGCTTTCTTTTTCTCCTCTTTAGAATGTACTTCAAGTTGTGAGATTTTCTGCACAAACTTGCTTCTTTCTTCTTCAAACATTTTCTTTTCACTTTCCAAACTCTTTTCTAGGTCTACCTTTGTTTTTTCTATAACTCAACTTTTTCAACACGAAGCTGTTGCTCAAATTGTTTCAACTTATCATGCAATTCAGCTTTTTCAACTTGTAATTCACTTGCTCTTTTCTTTTCAAATTCAACTTGTTCTTTTAGTGATGAACTTTCTCCACTCATAATTTGCATCTGTTTCTCCTTTTTGATTATATCATCTGATATACGTTCAATCCTTACATCATAAATTGTATTTCTCCGTGTCAATGTGTGAATCTCTTTGTTCAGTGAAGAAATCTTCTCTTTGAGTTGAATATTCTCATTAACCAATCCTTCTGCCTTCTTTTTCTCAAAATTTACTTCAACTTGTGGAATCTTCGTTGACATCTTGATATTTATCTTGATACCTGAAAACTATACGATTGTTTAGGAATGATTTGATTTGATCAAAATTTTAATCAATAATAATGATTTGAAAGTGTAGTATGAGAATCAATTAGAATGACTATGAGTTGAGAAAGATTGAATCTAATTCAGTCACAACGACGACGGGGGTTCGGGGGCAGCGCCCCTGATAGCGGGGTCCAAGGGGTGGCAACCCCTGGCGGGGTCCAAGGGGCAGAGCCTCTGGCTGGGGTCGAATTCAAAAATTGCTATGTAGAATTCAAAAATCTGACACTTTCCAAAATCAGACACTTTCAAAAATCCGACACTTTCAACCAAATCCGACACTTTCATAAATCCGACACTTTCAACCAAATCCGAGTCATGGAAATCCGATACTTTCAACCAAATCCGAGTGTTGGAAATCCGATACTTTCAACCAAATCCGAACCATTTAAAATTGCTATGAAAAAAGGAAATCCGACACTTCCAAATACGTCCAAATCCGACACTTTGAAAATCCGACACTTTCAAAAATCCGACACTTTTAAAAATCCAACACTTTCAACCAAATCCGACACTTTCAAAAATCCGACACTTTCAACCAAATCCGACACTTTCAAAAATCCGACACTTTCAACCAAATCCGAGTCTTGGAAATCCGATACATTCAAAAATCCGATAATCTTAGAAATCCGATGTGTAAATCCGATAATACTAAAATCCGATACTTACGAAATCCGTAAATCCGATACTTTATGACACACAAACACCAAAAACACTTTTTTACTTAAAATTTTTGGATCAAAATGCTCCTTTCTTCATCTTCTACTTAAGAACATCAAGAACACCATCTATCTTGAGTTTTAGAAATTCACCAAAATCGGATTTTCTTTTCAAATTTTTCAATCTCCACCTTCACAAAAACTCCTATTGTACCAATTTGAATCAAGAATCACGAATTTAACCAAAATTAACGAACAACACCAAGAACACAACAAACTTAATTTTCAAATTACTCCATGTGTGATTGATGAATTGATATGAAACTTGGCAGATTGATTCGTGATATGATTACTAACACTCGTTCAAAAAATGAGAAATTAATTCCAACTAAATCACGAATTTCAAAATTCAAGTCTTAAGAACATCTTCCAAAAACCCAGATTCGTAATTCTTAGATTTCTCTCACATGGAGTGGATTTTGTATTTGAAAATTTTACTTTAGGTTCCTGCAATCATACACAACAACATATCCAAAAATTAGATCAAATGAAGATCGTATGAAATTTCTAGAATTTTTCAAAGTTTCTGCCCAAAAATAATCCGAAAATTTCAAAAAAATTTCAAATTTCTTGCAATTCTTGATCCAATCGTCAATCAAATCACTCCTTAGGCTCTAATACCAATTGATAATCCCTTAATTCTTCAAGTATCAAGCTAATCTTCAATTGCATGTGTAGAACTATGAGAGAATACTAATTACACCTTGATTAACACATAGTTCATATCATTGATTATGGCAATTGATACATGATTAGCCTTAATCATAGGCTTATACACTCCATGAGTATATTTACAATTAAGACCCTCTAGTTTGTAATTAATACAAACTTCACTCAAAATGTAATCTTCTATTCTATACAATTAATAAACCTAAAAGGTTTGGAGCTCAATAATGAAGAGGAAGACCACAACTTTGATGAGATTGACTTTGGATTGCCACCATCAGTCTATAATAGTTTGCTAGTTCTATTCTTTTTCGTTTATGATGTGTTCTAGCCTGTCTATAGGCTAGGTTTTCTGTTTTTCACCTTGATTAGATGAACCCTTCTTTATTGGTTTGATTTCTATGAACCCGGATGTTTAGTAATTATATAATTTATCTTGTTTAGCTTTTTCAAGGATCCATTCGTATTAAAGTTTCTATCTTTATTACCTATTGCTGAGTTTTCATAGGTGAGATGACCATTCTATCTATGTGACTTGTATCATGATTTTATATGACCATTAGGATTCATGACTAGTTATTGATCAAATCCTAGGGTTAGGTTATAAAGTAATTAACTTTAATATGTTTGACAATTGCATGCGATGACCATTCGGTGTTAATTGATTGATTTTGTGACCGATACAAATCAATAGATTAAGTCTAGCTTGGTACGAATTTATTGACTAATTATAGGGATAGTTAATGCCATTACCATTAGGTTAATGTTTCTATAATTATAGGGCTAGTAAGTCTGACCAAGAGATCTAGCTAATTTAGAAATCGGTATATAATAAATAATGTCCATTGCACTTTCATGAGATTGACCATAGACGAGGGGGTAATCGATTCTAGGTGAAACTACTTCGTATTGATTGTTTCCATTCCAAACTCTCAGATTTATTTTACTTTAGAGTTGTTTACTCCTTAGTTTAAATATATTTTATCGCGTTCTTATATTTATTCCCATAATTCCCCTGTTTACTCGCTTTCTTAGACTAATTAATAATTAAATCTTTTAAATCTGAAATCATACTCGTTCCCCAAGTGTTCGACACTCGGTCTTACCAGAACTATACTGCGATACGATTAGGTACACTTGCCTATTTGTGTTCTAGTCAGAATTTTGGTGATTCTAATTTATAAATATAAAACATGGTCTGATTCACGCACATCAAGTTTTTGGCGCCGTTGCCGGGGAACGGTTTTATTCAGTTTATTGGATTATATTGTTAGTTAGTCGATCCTTTCTACGATAAATTTCTCAAAGAAGTTTACTTTTTCCTGTTTTGCGATTATTATTATTTATGTTCGCATAGGACACGGTGCGTTTTATTTTTGAACGCAACGCGTTTTGTGCGGTAGCGTTCTATGTTTCTTTTTATGTCTCCTTTGTACATATATGGATCCTCAATCAATTCTGGGAGAAGTAGAGCCGAAAACTAAAACCGAGAAATTGTTATGGAAATTCATACAGACTCAAGCCGCGAGTAATGAGTTGTTGAAAGTTCAATTGGCTCAACAAAAAGCCCTCAATGAGCAAATTCAAAAAAATCAACAAGAGTCAATCTAGAACTTGGAGAGGCAAGTTGAGAGTCTAACTCAACTCATTATTACGAGACCTGTGGAGAAGTTGCAAGATATTAACAAAGAGACCTATGAAGAGGTGAAACCGGTGGAGGAAACATCAACCGTTGAGCCATTGATAAGCAACCAAGCAGAAACGCCATCGGAGAAGCTAGATCAGAGTCATGGAATACCCATAACAAAACAACCACTTTGGGCGTCTATGCTTGAGGATGAGCCAAATTTAAAATTAAAAGAAGGAGGCAAGGTTCATGATGCAAGGGAAACAAAGAAGTCACAAGGTAAAGTGGTACAACCTGCTGCGACATACATAGGTAACTTACTTATATCAAGTACGTATCAATATTACCACCCGCACTTCATTGAAAGTGTAGGGTGGGGTGTCCTAATTCATAATAAATAAGTACGGAGTCAAGCTAGAGACTCGGACAAAAACAAACGCTTCTCGGGAGGCAACCCGTGGTTAGTTTAGGTTTTCTTTTCTATTTTTTTCTATTTATTTTTATTTTCTTTTTGTTCGAAACTTTGTGGGTGTGTTTACTAGAAACCCTCACGAGACTACAACTCATCCACTCGGGCTACCGAGGGGTGTAAAGGCTTGTTGCATATGCTAAATGCAACCGTGATTCCTACGAAAGTGAGTTAGGGATTTTATTTTATTTTTATTCTATTATTATAGACTAATGATGGTTGCTCGAGTCTTTTATTTTTGTGGTTTCATGTTGGAGCATTTTTACGTCACAAGGAGAGTCGCTATTTTTCCAAAATATGCTTGAATTGTATGGAGTGCATGCTTCAGCGCCTTATTATTATCACTCCAACCGTCATTCAAGAGATAACCCAAGGGAGTTCATTTCTGATCTTTTTCTACCCTTTTTATTTTTATTCTACTGTCTTTATGTACAATGAGGGCATTGTACGATTTAAGTGTGGGGTGGGAGGTTAGAAAAAGGATTTTCTCTATTGCATTTGAGCTTTAGTACTTGGTTAAATTATTATTTTATTTGGGCTATAATTTTTAAATTTTTAATATCATTCTACAATAAATAAGTATTAGTTAAAAGTGTCAACATGATTGATTTGTAAATAAGTTCATAGGTTATTCTTAGCTTTTATGTATAGTATTTGTGGCTTTTCGTCATTCCTTAGAAAATTTCAATTTATAGTAACCAAATTTTAATTTTTTTAATTATTGCATAAGTAAAAAGGTTAAGCCATTTATGAATCTAAGCATGACAAAAATAGGCCGAGTATGATTTTCCAATTTTTCTAAACACATGCTTAAAAAAAAGAGAGAGAAAAAAGCCAAATGTGCAAAAAAATGAAACAATATACAAAAGAGCAAAAACAATATATAAGTCAAATAAATGGCCTTTGGAACTTGAATTAGTAAACTCTGAGGGGTGTTCTACACCTAATCACCTAAAGCCAACTAGTTTGGGATCGGTTGAGTTGAATATTCGCTACATGGGTTCCATCGAAAGTCATGGACTTATAAAAAAGAGCTGAAAAGATCAAATGCATATGTGAATTAAGTTGTAAAATCTGCAATAAGTCTTGAGGTCGAGGGATTTCTTAAAGGGTAAATTAACCACTTTAATAATAAACGTAATTCAAAAATTAGGGATTGGTTGTTTATAAAAAGAAAAAGTATTTGGGAAGGTGAGAAGTTAAGGCGGATCAAAACACGAGTATGTGCATACTTCTAAGTGTAATTGATGTCTTGTTTTTAACCAACCATTTTTACACTCGTAAGTGATATTTTATTTTACAAAGAATGATCTTATTCATTAAAGTTCTATAGACCGAATAAAATTATGATTTGCTTGGGGACAAACAAAGTTCATGTGTGGGGTATTTTGATATCGCCGTATTCAGATATATATTTTATGCGATATCGTATTTATTTTTAACCTATGTTGTTCGTAAATCAGATAAAAGATACTTATTATCTTAAATTTTTGAATTTCAGGTCAAAAAGGTGGTTGATAAAATGTTTTGAGTAAAAACCGAAGAAAGTGAAGAAAATAAGAAAGTTTTCGGATCTGACACACATATCTCACACATACAAACTCGAATTGAGGTGATTCAAGCGGCTACGAAAGCTAGATTTAGAGCTTCATAATTATATTATGGCTGAAAATTGTAATTAATCTAAAAGGTACAGAAATTAGAAAAAGTTGGCGGTTGGGTTTCTAAGTGGGCCAAGTTAAGGTTTGTTATTTAATTAATTCAAGTGGGCTAAAGATAAAGAAGAACAATTAACTTGATGTGAAGCCCAAGAAGCATATCAAACAATTAATCGATGGGGTTAAGTTGGATATTAATTTTAAATGTTGGCTGCCGATTGGAGCTAGAATTGCTTTCGTGGCCGAGAAGTCAAGTTGAATAAATTAAGGAATTTGATTTGTATTAAAATTCGAAGGCCGCTGCTATTAAATGGAGGAGAGTTTTATGCGAGATATTATTATTCTTTTCCTTTTATTTTTCTTAACCCCTTCATGCGGCAGAGGGAGGGATCGGACGAATAGCCCTGATCCAAAAAAAAGCACAGAATATTCTAGGCAGTCATACAATGGAATCTTAAGGAGATTTGAGAGAAGGTTTGGAGCTCAATAATGAAGAGGAAGACCACAACTTTGATGAGATTGACTTTGGTTTGCCACCATCAGTCTATAATGGTTTGCAAGTTCTATTCTTTTTCGTTTTTGATGTGTTCTAGCCTGTCTATAGGCTAGGTTTTCTGTTTTTCACCTTGATTAGATGAACCCTTGTTTATTGGTTTGATTTCTATTGCAAGTTCTATTCTTTTTCGTTTTTGATGTGTTCTAGCCTGTCTATAGGCTAGGTTTTCTGTTTTTCACCTTGATTACATGAACCCTTGTTTATTGGTTTGATTTCTATGGACCCGGATGTTTAGTAATTATATAATTTATCTTGTTTAGCTTTTTCAAGGATCCATTCGTATTAAAGTTTCTATCTTTATTACCTATTGCTAAGTTTTCATAGGTGAGATGACCATTCTATCTATGTGACTTGTATCATGATTTGCTATGACCATTAGGATTCATGACAAGTGATTGATCAAATCCTAGGGTTAGGTTATAAATTAATTAACTTTAATATGTTTGACAATTGCATGTGATGACCATTCGGTGTTAATTGATTGATTTTGTGACCGATACAAATCAATATATTAAGTCCAGCTTGGTACGAATTTATTGACTAATTACAGGGATAGTTAATGCCATTACCATTGGGTTAATGTTTCTATAATTATAAGGCTAGTGAGTCTGACCAAGAGATCTAGCTAATTTAGAAATCGGTATATAATAAATAATGTCCATTGCACTTTCATGAGATTAACCATAGACGCGGGGGTAATCGAGTCTAGGTGAAACTACTTCGTATTGATTGTTTCCATTCCAAGCTCTCAGATTTATTTTACTTTAGAGTTGTTTACTGCTTAGTTTAAATATATTTTATCGCGTTCTTATATTTATTCCCATAATTCCCCCGTTTACTCACTTTCTTAGACTAATTAATAATTAAATCTTTTAAATCTGAAATCATACTCGTTCCCCAAGTGTTCGACACTCAGTCTTACTAGAACTATACTGCGATATGATTAGGTACACTTGGCTATTTGTGTTCTAGTCAGAATTTTGGTGATTCCAATTTATAAATATAAAACCTGGTCTGATTGACGCACATCAATCATGTTCCATGACCTGCATTCACTACGGATATCGTGAACTAAGGGGTATATAATCACTTATCTGTAGGACCTTTCCTTTTGGTGAGGTATTTGTTTTGGGAAGACAAACTCTATGCTGACTTGGGGGCATAGATGCCTTGCTAGAGGCCGCTCTATGCCGGTGACGCCTTTCGTGAGTTTGTTATGTGCAAGTGGGAGTCTGTTGGATTATGCCCACTGACACACACGAGTTGGTATCATGGCTGGTGAAGCAAAGGCCTATTGGGTCACACGCCAAGTATCAATTCTGGCATCATGGATAGTCTAATGAGAGAGAAAACCAGAAACTGGTTCTGGTGGGCTAAGGCACGCCCGTGCCCTATGAGCAGGCATGAGCCCAAGTCTGGCGTGACTTGGGCGTGGCCTGTGGCTAGGTACGCCCGTGCCCTGTGCCCAATAGACAGGCACGGGCCCAAGTCAGGCGTGGCCTCTTGGGCTGGCATGCCCGTACCTTGTGAGGCACGGCCGTGCCTTATGCACAAATTTGAACTATTTTTTGAGCTCTATAAAAGTGCTATGATGCTAATGTGGTCATGTTCCAAGAATTGTTTTTACTAGAATATATATATATATTTGCATATATATAACTCTCTCAAGCACAAGAAGTACTAAGGCATTGGTGTTCTTGTGTTAGACATCTTGGTGGTGTTTAGATAGGCTTATCTAACACTCTATCAAGTGGGAGGCGATAGTAACTTGGTGTGGACTACTATAGAGGTGTACACGTTAGTACATGCAACTTCCAATCTCTAAATACGCATATACAAAGAAGATAGCTTCAAGGGTATGAAACTATCTCTTTGTATATTTTTTTGTTGCTTATCCATGTTTAGAGTTTTGGTCCATATGGTGGGCATGTTCGTGGTCAAATTTTGAAATTCTTTTTCTACTCGTTTTGCTTCCGTTGCAAATTTAGACCACGAAAACCCAACAGTATGTTATGTAATAACAGATTTATCTAATAAATCGTGAGGTGATGTGATTGTTACAGATAACAATGGCTGGACGTGATTCCTCAACTGGTGCCCCTACTGTCCCATCTTCTTCTGAGGTCCCTACTACAACAGTTGAAGTTCCAACCAATGCTGGTACATCTGGTACAACAGGTGATGAGAGGGATGAATATATTTTCCAACTTGAAGGTCAACTTCAAGATCTGAGAAAGTAACTAGAGTAGAAGATTCAGGCTCCTGCAGCACAACCACCGGTTATTCTTGTAACTTCAAATACAGTTGAGATACCACCTATCTTCCCAGCAGCCACTACATTGGCAAAGGTTCCTCCGATGTCTATGCCAATACCATCATTATCACAACCGATGTCTCAACCCTTCTACTATCCATTGTTTCCTCAAGGACCTTATCCTCAGGGGTCTATGCCACAGGGATCTTATTCTCATCCCTTTACAGACAGCCTTGTACCTACAATTAATTCTTGAATTGTAAACCAGAGGAATATCATGGCAGTATAGATCCTAATGTTACACTAAATTGGTTGTGAGATACTGCAAGAATTTTGGATGCTTGTAACTGTGAAGATGAGATGAGAGTGTGTTTTGCCACCAGGATGCTCAAGGGTAAGGCGATGGTCTGGTGGGATTCCATAACCACCCATTTATCGAGAGCACGAATGGATTCAATCACCTGGAATCAATTTAGAGATAAATTGTGTGAACAGTACTGCAACGCCTTTGAATTGAACACGATAAGGAAGGAGTTCATGGAACTAAAAATGACCAGGAGAATGACTGTGGATGAGTTGATTTAACAATTCAACGCGAAACTGAGGTTTGTGACTCGGTAGGTGCTTCATGAATCTTCCCAGGTTCAGCACTTCATTGGAGCATTGCTGCCACAATATACGAGCACTACTCGTTTGGCTGGATCATTGTCCCACGCTTTCACCTTGGCAAAATCTGCTGAGGGGGACATCCAGGCCAAGGATAGACAGACTCGTGATGAGGCTGGGGGTAGCCAGCAGAAAAAGAAGTGGCAGGGTAACCAGTCCTAGGGCAACCAAAGCAGAAAAGCGCCTACAGGTGATTCGGGGGTAAAGTCTCAGTGGTGTACAAGGTGCAGGGCTACTCACACTGGGCAGTGTACTGCTCAAATGAAGAGATGCGTGCGATGTGGAACGCACAACCATGAATCGAAAGACTGTCGGTACCCTCGAAATGTCTGTTGGAACTGTCAAAAGGAGGGGCATAGGGCAGGTGATTGCCCTACAGGGATAATACCAGGGACAAGGACAAGGTCAGGCACTGGGGCAGGGGCGGTTGGGGGCTCGTCAGCGGCAGGAGGGCAAAAGAGGAAGAATACTCCGACTCCAGAGGGTTGGGCGTTCCGGATTAAAGTAGATGATGCTACTACCACTGATGATGTAATCACCGGTACATTCTTTATAAACTCCCTACCTGCTCGTGTATTATTTGATTCTGGAGCGAATCGCTCCTTTATTTCTGAAGCATTTTGTGCTAAGTTGAATTTGCCTACTACTGTTATTTCTGTACAAATACAAATAAAAGTAGCAGATGGTAAGATAGTTCCGATTACGACTTCTGTGACGGGTGCTGAGATTGACATAGATGGTAAGTGCTTTCCTGTATCATTCCTATTGATGCCATTGGCGGGTTTTGATGAGGTTTTGGGGATGGCTTGGTTGACTAAGCATAGGGCATGTTTTAAATGTCATAGGAAGCTGATTTCTTTTCCTTTGTCTGATAGGCCGCATGTGGTGGCTCGTGGGGAAAGAAACAAGTTTGCGTTTCCTATTATATCTATGATAAAGGCTAAGAAATCCTTGAGTAAGGGATTCAAATGTTTTCTAGCATATGCTATTGATGCTAGAAAAGAGAAGAGGGTAGTTACTGATGTGCGAGTCGTATCAGAGTATCCTAAAGTTTTTCCGGATGAGTACCTGGGCTACCTCCCGTTTGAGAGGTAGAGTATAAGATTGACTTGATACTAGGTTCTAATCTAGTAGCGAGGTCTCCTTACCAGTTGGCTTCTTCGGAGATTAGGGAGATGATGACACAGATTCAGGATTTGTTGGATCGGGGATTTATTCATCTGAGTTCTTCACCGTGGGGTCCACCAGCTTGTTTGTGAAAAAGAAAGATGGTACTCTACGTATGTGTATTGATTACAGAGAACTGAATAAGAGGACAGTAAAGAATAAATACCCTCTGCCCAGGATTGACAATTTATTTGATCAGTTGTAGGGTGCTTCGCATTTCTCGAAGATTGATTTGAGATCGAGTTATCACCACGTATGTAACACCGGAAAATCACAAGCCATTTTTAAAAAAAAACGCACTACGGAAGCTAATTAAAACTAACTTGATTACATAAAACCAGTATTTACAAATATACATACATTTGTTCAAAAGACAACCACTACAATAGTTTGGTGTTACAAAATAAAACTGGCTCGTCTCTTTTTCAAAATAAGCATCAGAGTAATGGTCAACTCTTCCTTCTTCTACCACAAACACCAACCTGCAAAACATCAACTGAGGGGAATTAGCACAAAGCTAAGTGAGTAGAGGCTAAAGAAACAAATGCAAACATTCACAATCAATCATCAATCATGTAATCACATATCCACAGATGACCGGCGGTTCGGCGCAGAACCTACAACCAATGCCGGCTAAAGCAAAGGTTTACCGATAGCTTTCCACTAGATTGGCACAGTAAACTCCCCTCTGAGCAACAAATGCAACAGAAAGGCTACTACTGTTCAGCCAACCAGTTAGACAAGCCCAACCTAAGTCCCCGTATAGCTGACTTCTCAAACGCAACTCAAAATCATCCTAAGAGCGCGTATCGACCAAATAGTCATGCAGCAGTTATCAATAATCATTATCACAATCAGCAGTTCAATCAATCCTATCTCAAACCACAATCATGCTTCACATCAATAAAATTAACTGCAATCTTTACCATCCGTGTTTAACGTCCACTCACCTCTAATTTCAATCACGTTGCTCAGTGGCCTAATATTACTGAGTCTTCGCAGTTCCTGAGAATACAACAACACAGAAATCAGTCCTCGATTCATAAATATGTCTTCACATATAGTATATCAAGCATATTCATATACAACAAGTTAGCTTTACATATAATATACACATACAATAAGCAATCCAAAAGATTCGTAAAACAAAAGCTTCCATCTAAAAAAATACACTCGACGCGTCACGTCAAATACATCGACGCGTCGCGTTGAACTTGTATGCGACAGTCAGACCAAAGATCTCATGCGACCGTCGGACCATAAGGTCTCATGCGACAGTCGGACCATAAGGTCTCATGCGACAGTCGTACCAATACAAAATAAGTCGTATCACACACAAAATCTTCGGATGTGTCGCGTTGCCATGCGACTTTCGAAACAGAAAGTCGGATGAAAGGTTCTAAAAGTCGCATGACTCATCCAAAAGTCGGATGAGCCCTGTAAATCATCATCTTCTTCATCTAAAACATCCAGACAACATACTTACACAAATATACAACTTTAAACATCTTCAATCATCTTAAAAACGCTTTTAAACACATACAAACTTCATATAACATGTCAAGAATCATCAAGAACACATCAAAATTATTTAAACATCATCTGTTAGATATTAAATAGTTTGTTAGCCTTGTGTTCTTTTGTTTGTAATATTTAAATCTAGACTAGTTAACTATATGGGCTTGGCCCACTTTCCTTATGTATTATTTAGTCTAGTTAATAGTTAGAATTGGGCCCATAAGCCTTTAGGGCCCATGTGCCTATTTGTATTTAAACCCTTGCAAACCTAGTTTGCAAGGTAACTCTTTGTAATAGAACTTATTTGCACTTCACGTTCAAATATACTCTAGAGAGAATATTCAAGTTCATGCAAAGTGTTCATACTTGCTTATACTAACTTCATCATTCTTACTTCAAGTATTGTTTGTTTACTCATGTTTTACACATTAAAGGACTTTCAATTGGTGTCAGAGCCAACTCCCTACTGGATTGGTTCAACATTACCTGAAAGAAAGATTTGTGTGTGAGAAACAAAACCCAGAAGCTGCTTCTGTTCTTGTTTACGTGAGGCTTAGAAAGAAGAAAACTCATTTAGCCAAAATCTCTTGTTTTTCAAGTTATTTGTTGTATCTAAGAAGTATTTAAGAAGGATAAAACCTTTTTAAGTGTTTTTAGAACAAAAAACAACATCTGGGTAGTGTTCTTGAAAATTTAGTGTTCTTCAAGTTCTTAAAGTTTTTCTACTGTTTCATCAAATTTTCAAAAATTTGTTGTTGTTTTGAGTTGAAATCAGTAAAGGGAAGTGTTTCTAGTAAAAGGAAAGGTCAAAACAAAAGTTTTGTGAGTTTTTAGTGTGTTTTGGGCAAAATTAGCAGTCTGTTAACGAACAGAGTACAGACCTGCAAGTTTTGGATTATTACCCATTAGACAGTCGTGCGACTCTTAGCTCATCCGACTGTCGTGCGACTTTCCCAAAGGTCATGCAACTTTTGTTCTAGGTTCATCCAAACTTGTTTTTGAAAAACACACAACTTCAGTCTCATCCAACTTTTAGGTTCAAAACTCATCCGACCTTCATCCGACTTTCGGATCACTAATCGTTCATCCGACTTTCGGACGAAAAATCTCATCCGACTTTCGGATCAAACTAAATTTCATCCGACTTTCGGATCACACTAAGTTTCATCCGACTTTCGGATCACCTAAATCTCATCCGACTTTCGGAATTTCATCCGACTCTTGGACCAAAAGTTCATCCAACTTTCGGACAACAATCAATCTTATCTGACAGTCAAAGGAACACAAATCCAAGAACTCCTAGTCCATCCAACTTTCGGACCATCCGACAGTCGCATAACTTCACTCAATTCTCAAACACTTCAACGGACTTCACAAGTTTTCTCACACACACACTAACCATTTCATTTCAAGGAGAAAGATCCAAATTAAAGATGAGTTCAAGCAACGAAATCCTTGCCATAGGAATAGACACTAAACCTCCAGTACTTTTCAGAAATTAGAACAATGTATGGAAAGGAAGGTTTATGGTCTTCATAGAGCATAATGAAAAATATGGTGAAATGATGAAAGACAACATCCTAAACGGTGATGCCATTTTTGAGAAGTTTGTCGAGGCTGTTCCAGAAAAAAATCCACCAATTCTTGCCAAAAGAAGACGAAAGCTCCCATCAGAATTAATTACAGAAGAGAAAGATCGTGCACGCGCCGACAAAGACGCAAATTATTACTTGAAACAAGGGCTATGCGCGGAAATCTAGTCAAAGATAGACAGTTTGACTTCTGCCAAAGAGATTTAGGACGAAGTAAAACAACAGATGCAGGGTACTGAGCAAGGATCATTTATCAGGGAAACACAACTTGTTAACACCTTCAGGGAATTCAAGGCTAGAGAGGGTGAACTATTGTAGGACACTTACAGTCGCTTCTGCAGACTGTTGAATGATATGAGGAATCATGGCGTAACGAGATCCGATCTAGATATAAATGTCAACTGGATCAATGCACTGGGTCCTGAATGGAGTGAACATGTTTGCTTGTATAAACATGTTAATCAGAATCTCAAGGCGGTATCCCATCACTCAATTTATGAGGACTTGAATCAGTTTCAAGACGAAGTCCTCACCAAACTTTCAATGAAGCAACCATCTGACCCGGTTGCACTAGTGGCTGAAAGGAGACCGCGGGAATCATCAAGAAGTAGCAAAGGGAAGCAGGTTGTGATTGACTCCGACTCCTCGAAAGGAGAGATGGAGATGTCAAAAAAGGATGAGGTACTGAAGGCTATGTCATTAATTACGAGAGCTTTCCAGAACAAGTATGGAAAGACCAACAACCGACAGCGGTACACATCCGGACCCAGAAAAGGTGAAGGAATGGTAGCTAATGAGAAGAGGAAGACGGACAAACCCGCAGAACCTCAGGAAGAGGAAAAGAAATGCTACAATTGCGGTAGAACAGGTCATTTTATCAAAGACTGTCGAAAACCTAAGACCAAAGATGCCGAATACTACCGTAACAAACTGCGGTTGACAAAGAAAAAGGAGAGTGGGAGAGCGATGCTTGTTGAAGAAGACCAATTTCTGTCCGACACAGATATTTCGGACGAAGATGGTACTAATCAAGCTCATTTTTGCTTGATGGCTCATGATGTAGTCTCCTCAGATGATGAGGATGAGAATGAGGCTGATGGGGCTGATGAATTTGAAGAAACAAACACTGATGATGCAGGTGTTTCTGGGAAGGTAAACATTGAATATGCTCAAATACTGGTTGAACACATCGAACGACAAAACCGTAAAATCTCTAAGTTGGAACACCGAATCAAGAATCAATCAACTTCTAACTTAGACAATCTTCAAACAGAACTAACCGCAAAAGCAAATGAACTAAATACCTTAAGAAGTGAAAATGAGGTAATAATTCATAACTTAAAAGCGGCCAAAGTCTCAGCTGAAGAAGATTTTAAGTTTTTGCAAAAAGAACGATGTCAACTATATTAAAAAATAAAAGATCTCGAAGACCTATTGAATAAAAGATATCAAACGACACAAACCATTTTTCTCAACAAACCTAAGGATGTTAACTTTTCTAAATGGATATATGAAGGTTTAGGTTACGTTAATCCTCACATAAGTGACAAGATAAGTGCTAAACAGTTATACGACTTTGAATGCATGAATATGGGGTTAACCAAGCAAATGGTGTTCGTTGGACATGCCGACGAACTCGCCGAGGTGGAACACAAGAGACGCATCACGAACAGAGCTTCAACCTCATACGACTACGAAAGCCTAAATCAGTCGTACATAACCGAAGTCTTCAAACCCACAATCTCCGATTACTACTTCCGAAGCTACTCCCAAATAGAAATGGAGTCACTACCATCAATCTCAGATTCTTCACCCGAGCCTCGCCTTTATATCCCTCATATGGATCTACAACGACACCTTCAGTTAGTTGAACTTGAGCTTGTCCATAGATCCATTGTCTTTGACTTTGAAAAAGCAATTCTTCATAACCTGATTGATCACCTTGTCACTGAAAATACCAAATCACAAAACTCCGCTGCCATAAGCACGTCTAAAATCCCGATTCCACACGTGCAAGAAGGTGAATGTTCAACATCTGGAAACTCAAATTCTGACATACATGCAAGTGATGTATTTCCAATGAACCTTAGTGAAAATTGTGAACAATGCAGAAGATCAGAAAAATCATTATTCACTCTTCATGAGAAACTTAATACACTTTAGAATGATTTTTTCAAAATGCAAACAATTGAAACCAATAACTTTAAAGGAAAAGCCAAGATAATTGATACACTGTTATCACGAAAGAATAGTACATCGAAACCATCCAAATCCAAAACAAAGCTAATCAAGAAACAAACAACACGCTCTTGTCCTAAGAATGATAGTTTGGAAATGTCTACTTCTAACCCAAATGTCCTTCTAGGTGGAAATGTGAAGAGCAAGAGAAAACAGATTTTTGGATGGCGGAAGAAGCCAGAAGAGAAAGATGGAGGAAGACAAGACGAAGAGTGTTTGATTTACCCAGCTACTTTCAATAAACAAACAACTTTGTTAATTTGTAATGATTCGTCAATCGTAAATGTTAAACCTGTTCGAACTCCACTTGATTATGTTAAAACTGAAACATTTTTCATGAGTGATGGTTGCATGGAAGGCCACTATACTTTCAAATGTGTGTATGATGATGATAGAAAGAAACGAGGGATCATATGATGGACGAAAAGAGTCTCCTTACGAACTATGTCCCAAAGTGCTCGGGAAATGTTCGTTTTGAAAACGACCACGTGGCACCAATAATGGGAACTGGAGACATTATCAAAGAAAATATAAAAATAAGCAAAGTATCGTATGTAGAAGGCTTGGGACACAACTTATTCAGTATTTGGCAATTTTGTGACAAGGGGTTAGAAATTAACTTCAAGGCTAAAACATGCTCAGTTAAGACTGAAAACGGTGATGTGGTACTGACTGGGTCCAGAAGGTCAAATCTATACACCATTGATCTCGCAGATATGGAAGGGAAACAGTCATTATGCCTTCTGTCCAAGGCCTCATCGGAACTGACATGGATGTGGCATCGCAAACTATCTTACCTCAACTTCAAGAATATCAACAAACTAGTCAACGGTGATTTGGTTCGCAGATTGCCCAAACTGAAGTTTGAAAAAGAGCACCTCTGTGAACACTGTGAGAGGGGCAAGATGAAACGGGCATCTCACAAAATCAAACAGGTGTCCAGCACAAAAGCACCTCTCCAACTGTTGCACATGGACTTGTGCGGGCCGATGAGGGTTCAATCTCGTAATGGGAAGAAATACATTCTCGTGATAGTTTATGACTATTCAAGATACACTTGGGTCAAGTTCTTAAGGACAAAGGATGAAGCTCCATCTACAATCATCTCGTTTCTCAAACAGGTGCAGAATCAATCACATGGAAAGGTTGGAACCATTCGAACCGACAATGGCACCGAATTCAAGAATAAAGTCTTGTATTCTTTTCTTGAATCCGTGGGAATCATGCATCAGATCTCCGCAGCGTATACTCCAGAACAAAATGGGGTAGTGGAACGAAGAAATCGAACGCTTGTGGAAGCAGCACGAACTATGCTGTCCTATGCAGATTTGCCACCTTCCTATTGGGCAGAAGCTGTCAACACAGCATTCTACACGCAAAACCGCACAATTTTGCACCGTCGCTTTAATAAAACTCCTTATGAACTTGCAAATGGCAGAGTGCCCAATATTAAACACTTTCACGTGTTTGGTAATCGGTGCTTTGTTCTCAATGAGAAGGCTAACCTAGGAAAGTTTGACCCCAAAGCTGATGAGGGAATTTTCCTTGGTTATTCTTCAGAGTCTAAAGCGTTTCGTGTGTTAAATAAACGAACAAATGCTGTGATTGAAAGTATTAATGTGACTTTTGATGACACTTTAACCACTACATCTTTATCACCTGAGTCACCTGCAATCGCTTCTGGACATATCAATTCAGGGCCGGGACTTAATCGACAAGAAACAAATATAACACACGCAAATGAATCTTCTGATTTAAAGTATATATTTGATTTCTTAGATACTGATGATTCTGGAACTAATAGTGTACCTGTTGACAGGCCTACAGATGTTGTTCAGGAATCCCTTGAACTCACACAACAAACTACCACTACATCCACATCAGGGGCTGTTAATTCATCCGCCGACCCATTCCGTATTCTGGGTGACCGGTACACTGCATCCAACTCCACAATGAACACTGTCAGCGTTGCTACCACTGAGGATCACAAAAATCGAACTCCTCAGTCCCTCCCAGAATCATCTACTCCTGAGGGTAAACCATCCATTCAACAACGCCTGGATGAATTCTTCCCCCAGGATATCACTCATGAAGTCACTGATAACTCTCATCCTCATAACACCAGATGGACGGCTGCACATCCAGAGACGCAAATTATTGGAGACAAAGCGTTCAGACCAGATCTGCCACAGCAAATGAGTGTCAGTTCTCCAGTTTTCTCAGTATGATAGAACCCACACGAACAGCTGACGCACTACAAGACCCAGACTGGATTCTTGCCATGCAAGAAGAGCTAGGTCAGTTTACCCGCTTAAAGGTTTGGAGACTGGTGCCCCGACCCCATGACAAGACCATTGTTGGCACCAAATGGGTCTTCAAGAACAAGAAAGTTTCCGACGGTGTGGTAATTCGGAACAAAGCCAGACTAGTAGCAAAAGGATACAACCAGCAGGAGGGTATTGACTACGATGAAACCTTCGCTCCTGTTGCCCGTATTGAAGCCATCCGAGTGTTTCTCGCGTATGCTGCTTACAGGGACTTCAAGGTATACCAGATGGATGTCAAAACGGCATTTCTGAATGGAATTCTCA
Source organism: Dittrichia graveolens (assembly GCA_038502395.1). NCBI lineage: Eukaryota > Viridiplantae > Streptophyta > Magnoliopsida > Asterales > Asteraceae > Dittrichia > Dittrichia graveolens. Next base: position 43,316,640 of record JARJIL010000009.1, on the reverse strand, counting down.
AGGAGGAAGTCTATGTATCTCAACCGGAAGGCTTTGTTGATCCCAAACAACCGACTGACGTTTACAACCTTGATAAGGCCCTCTATGGACTGAAACAGGCTCCACAGGCTTGGTATGATGTTCACTCGGCCTACCTGGTTCGTGAAGGATATTCGAAGGGCCAAATTGTCACCACACTCTTCACCAAGAAAATTGTGGATGACTGTATCTTGGTTCAGATATATGTAGATGATATTATATTTAGGTCTACAAACCCATAGTACAGTCTAGAGTTTTCAAAATTAATGGCGAGCAATTTTGAAATGAGCATGATGGGAGAAATGAATTTCTTTCTCGGCTTACAAGTCAAACAGATTTCCAATGGCATTTTCATAAATCAGTCTAAAATATATTAACGATTTATTAAGAAAATACGAAATGTCGGACTGCTCGTCCAAATCAACCCCCATGTCTTCTAAAACCAAATTGTCTGCTGATTCTGATGGAAAGGCAGTCGATTTGAAAACCTATCGGGGTATAATCGGCTCTCTACTGTATCTCACGGCTAGTAGACCGGATATAATGTTTTCTACCTGTCTCTGTTCTCATTTTCAGGCAAATCCCAACGAATCACATTTACTTGCCGTAAAATGTATCCTCAAATACCTGAAAGGGACCCCTGACATTGGTCTGTGGTATCCCCGCGACTCATCATTTGAACTGCTTGCGTATTCCGACTCGGATTATGCCGGGTGTATGTTGGACAGGAAAAGCACGTCAGGGAGTGCGCACTTCTTGGGCGATCGTTTGGTCTGTTGGAGTTCAAAGAAACAGAACTGTGTCTCTATATCAACTGCTGAAGCTGAATTTATGGCTGCCGCAAGTTGCTGCTCTCAGAGTCTGTGGATGCGAACTCAGCTACGGGACTTTGGTCTTACCTACTCCAAGATCCCCCTGTTGTGTGATTCTCAGAGTGCCATTGCCATTTCCTGCAATCCTGTCCATCACTCTAAAACCAAGCATATTGATAGCAGGTATCACTTCTTGAAAGACAACGTCGAGAAGGGTCTGATTGAGCTCCAGTACGTTCCTACTGATCATCAGCTGGCTGATTTGTTCACTAAACCACTGGACGAAGCCCGATTCTCATTTCTAGTATCCAAGATAGGCATGCTGAACCTCCAACTCTAATTCATTACTGTTTTCATGTCTTGAACAGATTTACGCGCTCCTTTATTGTCTGTACAGCTATACAGGTGCTCCTATCTAGGGGGAGCGTTGCGGATTCACTCGTTAACACGAATGTTTTCCGTGCATTCGTGTAGGGGGAGAAATGAGCAGAATTAATCGTCCCAGATGATTCTTCATCAGATGTTTATTTCATTGTTTGTTTTATGTTGCCAGAATGAAGTAGAAAACCACAAAAAGAGTGAAAAATAACTTTTGCCAAAATGAAGTAGAAAACCAAAAAGAATGAAAATTAACTTTTTGGCCTAAATAATGCTACAATTTAAATCATGGGCCTAAACAGAATAGATTGGACCAAGCATCAAGTTTGGACCAAACCGGGTCGATCCGACAGTCGGATCAAAGCCCCGCTCCATCCGACCGTCGAATAGTCTATAAATAGACCTATCCGACAGTTCCTTTTCTTTCACGCTTTCGAGAATTTAAAAAGCATAAACAACTATGAAATCCTCTGAGCCACTTGGCAATGCAAGAATAGGGGTCTGACATAACAACTGTTTCAACATCTGGAAGGCTTTATCCTGTTCACTATCCCATACAAATTTCACGTCTTTTCGAGTCAACTTAGTCAATGGACCGCAATCTTGGAGAAATCTTTAATAAACCTGCGGTAATATCCAGCTAACCCCAGAAAACTCTTGATCTCAGACGGTGTCTTCGGAGCGTTCCAATTCATTACCGCCTCCACTTTCGAAGGATCCACTTTTACTCCCTCATCACAGACCACATGCCCCAAAAACTATACCTCTCTCAACCAGAATTCGCACATAGAGAATTTAGCAAACAAATGCTCTTTCTTCAATTTCTCCAAAATCTGTCTCAAATGTTGCTCATGCTCCACCTCAGTCTTTAAATATACCAGGATGTCATCAATGATAACTATTACAAAATCAACAAGGAATGGTCGACAGACTCTGTTCATTAAATCCATTAAAATTGTAGGTGCGTTGGTTAAGCAGAACTGCATAACCAAAAACTCGTAGTGCCCGTAGCGCGTACGAAAAGCCGTCTTTGATACATCTTTCTCTGATACACGCACCTGATGATACCCTGATCTCAAATCAATTTTAGAGAAGAACGAAGCTCCCTGTAGGTGATCAAATAGATCATCAATTCTTGGCAACGGGTACTTATTCTTTATTGTTCTCTTATTCAATTCACGGTAGTCGATACACATACGCAACGTACCGTCTTTCTTCTTCACAAACAGAACTGGTGCTCCCCACGGAGAAGAACTTGGACGTATAAACCATTTATCCAACAAATCCTGTATCTGAGTCATAATTTTCCGGATCTCTAACGGTGCCAATCTGTACGGTGCCTTTGCTACTGGTCGGGAACCAGAAATCAGATCTATCTTGAACTCTACCTCATGAACTGGAGGTAGTCCTGGTAATTCTTCTCGAAACACCTCCGGGTATTCCGTTACTACCCGGATGTCGTTTACTGTCTACTTCTCTTTCTTTCCATCAATTACATAAGTCAAGTATGATTCACAACCTCTATCCAACGCCTTTCTAGCCTTTAAACATGAGATAATCGGGATTACAGACCTATCCTTTTAGCCCCTTGCTACCACTCTTGTGCCATCAGCCAACGGGAATGAAATCAACTTCTTGTGACACTTGATACTGGCCTGGTTCAGACTCAACCAATCCATCCCTAGCACGACATCAAACCCAGATAACGGCATTACAAGAAAATATACAGGAAAGCAAATACCATCTATATCTATGTTGGCTCCAGCCACATCAGTTGTGACCGGTACCATCATACCATCAGCTACCTCAATTTCTAAAGCATTAGCTAGATCAGGTAAAGGCACATTCAACCTACCACAGAATTCTACAGATACAAAGGAGCAGTTTGCCCCTGAATCAAATAACACTCTAGCAGGAATAGAGTTTATTAAAAACATACCAGTTATCAAATCATATGTGGTAGTAGCATCATCCACAGTCATCCTAAATGCCCGACCCTCAGCCGTGGGTGGGTTCTTTCTTTTCTGCCCTGCTGAAGATGATCCTCCAGCACCTCCCCCTCCTGACCCAGATCCAGCTTTCTTACTCAATGGGCAATCACCGACTCGGTGCCCCTCTTTCTGAAAATTCCAGCAGTCGCTCCTCGGCAGTCTGCAATTCTTCAAATCGTGGGCAAACTGTCCACACTTCACATCTCATAGATTGGGGCGTACATTGCCCGTGATGATAAGACTTGCACCGGTTGCACCAAGGTGCCCTTTGAGCAGACCCACCTGCAGTAGTTGCTCTACTCTAATTACCTTGTCGGTTTCCACTGCCCTGCCCTCTACTCTAATTACCTTGTCTTTTCATACAATTCTGGTTTAAATTAATTAGGATAATTCTTGTTATTTATTTTGATTCTATTCGATCCTAACACTTATGGTCGGTACAAATCACGCACTTGGTGCCATACAAGTAATGTCTCCACAACTTTAGGGCAAATACAACTGCTGCCAATTCCAAGTCATGTGTTGGGTAATTCTTCTCATGGGGTTTCAACTGTCTTGAAGCATATGTAATCACCCGATCCCTCTGCATAAGTACACAACCCAATCCCGCAAACGATGCATCGCAATAAACTATGAAATCCTCAGAGCCAGTTGGCAATGCAAGAATAGGGGCCTGACATAACAACTGTTTCAACATCTGGAAGGCTTGATCCTGTTCACTACTCCAAACAAACTTCACATCTTTTCGAGTTAATTTAGTCAACGGACCCGCAATCTTGGACAAGTCTTTTATAAACCTGCGGTAGTATCCAGCTAACCCCAGAAAACTTTTGATTTTGGATGGTGTTTTCGGAGCGTTCCAATTCATTACTGCCTCCACTTTCGAAGGATCCACTTTTACTCCTTCATCACAGATCACATGCCCCAAAAACTGCACCTCTCTCAACTAGAATTCGCATTTTGAGAACTTAGCAAACAGATGCTCTTTCTTCAGTGTCTCCAAAACCTGTCTCAAATGTTGCTCGTGCTCTACCTCAGTCTTTGAGTATACCAGGATATCGTCAATGAAGACTATCACAAAATTATGAAGAAATGGTCGACAGACCCTTTTCCTTAAATCCATGAAAATCGCAGGTGCGTTGGTTAAGCCGAACGGCATAACCAAAAACTCGTAGTGCCCGTAGTGCGTACAAAAAGCCGTCTTTGACACGTCTTCCTCTGAAACACGTACCTGATGATACCCTGATCTCAAATCTATCTTAGAAAAGAAAGAAGCCCCCATGTAGTTGATCAAACAAATCATCTATTCTTGGCAGTGGGTACTTTTTCTTTATGGTTCTCTTATTCAGCTCACGGTAATCAATACACATACGCAACGTACCGTCTTTCTTCTTCACAAACAGGACTGGTGCTCCCCACGGAGATGAACTTGGACGTATAAACCCTTTATCCAACAAATCCTGTATCTGAGTCATCATCTCCCGGATCTCTGACGGTGCCAATCTGTATGGTGCCTTTGCTACTGGTCGGGAACCAGGAATCAAATCTATCTTGAACTCTACCTCACGAACTGGAGGTAATCCTGGTAATTCTTCTAGAAATACCTCCGGGTATTCCGTTACCACCCGGATGTCGTTCACCGTCTGCTTTTCTTTCTTTCCATCAATAACATAGGTCATATACGATTGAAAACCTTTATCTAACGCCTTTCTAGCCTTTAAACATGAGATAATCGGTATTACAGATCCAGCCTTCTCACCCCTTGCTACCATTCTTGTGCCATCAGCCAATGGGAATGAAATCAACTTCTTGTGGCATTTAATACTGGCCTGATTCAAACTCAGCCAATCCATCCTGAGCACCACATCGAACCCAGATAACGACATTACAAGAAAATACACAGGAAAGCAAATACCATCTATATCTATCTTGGCTCCAGCCACAACAGTTGTGACCGGTACCATCATACCATCAGCTACCTCAATTTCTAAAGAATTAGCTAGATCAGTTAAAGGCACATTCAACCTAGCACAGAATTCTACAGATACAAAGGAGCGGTTTGCCCCTAAATCAAATAACACTCTAGCAGGTATAGAGTTTATTAAAAACATACCGGTTATCACATCATCTGTGGTAGTAGCATCATCCACAGTCATCCTAAATGCCCGACCCTCAGCCGTGGGTGGGTTCTTTCTTTTCTGCCCTGCTGAAGATGATCCTCCAGCACCTCCCCCTCCTGACCCAGATCCAGCTTTCTTACTCAATGCGCAATCACCGACTCGGTGCCCCTCTTTCTGAAAATTCCAGCAGTCGCTCCTCGGCAGTCTGCAATTCTTCAAATCGTGGGCAAACTGTCAACACTTCACACATCTCATAGATTGGGGCGTACATTGCCCGTGATGATAAGACTTGCACCGGTTGCACCAAGGTGCCCTTTGAGCAGACCCACCTGCAGTAGTTGCTCTACTCTAATTACCTTGTCGGTTTCCACTGCCCTGCCCTCTTTGCCTCTGTTGAGTGTTATAATGTTCAAATTTCAACTTCTGTTGGGAAATTCTTTCCCCACTCAACCTGTTCCTTGCTATTAAATCCCCTTCAGCCGACTTGGCTAGCGTGAAGGCTTGGGATAGGGTGGTAGCCCACATGGTGGCACTACGGAGATCCGGATGCAATGCTCCAACGAAATGGGCGATCTTTGATTCTTCATCTGGCACCCAGTGCTTCGCAAATCGCATTTTCTTGTTGAATTGTTTAATCAATTGATCCACCGTCATATTCCCAATCATCTGCAACTCCATAAATTCCCTTTTTATTTTAGCAATCTCAAATGTTCCACAATACTGCTCGCAAAGTTTCTCCTAAAATTGACTCCAGGTGATGCTCTCCTACTGTTGCTTTGTAAAGTGGCCGGTAATTGAACCCCACCACAGCATTGATTCCCCTTTTAACATCCTCGATGCGTATTTTACTTTCAACTCGTTTTCACAATTGCAAGCATCTAAGGTCTTCATCATCTCTCTAAGCCGGTTCAACGTGAAACTGGTATCAGAACTCCCCCGGTATTCACATGGTTTACAGTCGAGGAACTGCTTATACGTACATGGTTGTTTATATCCTGGAAACACAAATGGGTAACCTCCAGGCTGTGGATACGGATAGAAGAAAGGTTGCTGCATCATCTGTGTCATTGGTGGTAAAGGTACTGACATTGGTGGTACTGTTGCTTGTGTGGTTATCGCAATTGGTACATGAGTTGGTTCAGGTTGGTTTAATCTCTGCTCCATGTTGAGGACTTTATTTCGAAGATCCATTAATTCATTCTCTAGTTTAAAGTTATACTCACTTTGATCTTCTTCTTGCTATTGCCCAGACGTTCTTGCTTGATTCACATCTTCAATAACTGGTGCCTCTGTAGATTGGGTCACAGGAGGTAGGATGGAAGTCTCTCTGTCAGCCATAATCTGTTACAATCACATCACCTCATAGCTCATTAGCATAAACCGTTAGTATCCGAAATACTAACTAATACAACAACTCTAACCCACCCTAATTCCCCCAAAGGAAAGCTTGACCCGTCACGAGCCAAGATTTGGGAATGCAACACTCTAGCGGTGCATGCATCGCCGAACCTAGGCTGTGATACCAAACTGTAACACCAGAAAATCACAAGCCATTTTTTTAAAAAAACGCACTGCGGAAGCTAATTAAAACTAACTTGATTACATAAAACCAATATTTACAAATATACATACATTTGTTCAAAAGACAACCACAACAATAGTTTGGTGTTACAAAATAAAACTGGCTTGTCTCTTTTTCAAAATAAGTATCAGAGTAATGGTCAACTCTTCCTTCTTCTACCACAAACACCAACCTGCAAAACATCAACTGAGGGGAATTAGCACAAAGCTAAGTGAGTAGAGGCTAAAGCAACAAATGCAAACATTCACAATCAATCATCAATCATGTAATCACATATCCACAGAAGACCGGCGGTTTGGCGCAGAACCTACAACCAATGCCGGCCAAAGCAAAGGTTTACCGATAGCTTTCCACTAGATTGGCACAGTAAACTCCTCTCTGAGCAACAAATGCAACAGAAAGGCTACTACTGTTCAACCAACCAGTTAGACAGGCCCATCCCAAGTCCATGTATATCTGACTTCTCAAATGCAACACAAAATCATCCTAAGAGCGCGTATCGACCAAATAGTCATGCAGTAGTTATCAATAATCATTATCACAATCAGCAGTTCAAACAATCCAATCTCAAACCACAATCATTCTTCACATCAATAAAATTAACTGCAATCTTTACCATCCGTGTTTAACATCCACTCACCTCTGATTTCAATCACGTTGCTCAGTGGTTTAATATTACCGAGTCTTCGCAGTTCCTGAGAATACAACAACACAGAAATCAGTCCTCGGTTCATAAATATGTCTTCACATATAGTATATCAAGCATATTCATATACAACAAGTTAGATTTGCATATAATATACACATACACTAAGCAATCCAAAAGATTCGTCAAACAAAAGCTTCCATCTAAAAAAATACACTGGACACGTCGCGTCAAATACATCGATGCGTCACGTTGAATTTCTATGCGACAGTCGGACCAAAGATCTCATGCGACAGTCGGACCATAAGGTCTCATGCGACAGTCGGACCATAAGGTCTCATGCGACAGTCAGACCATAAGGTCTCATGCGACAGTGGGACCAATACAAAATAAGTCGTATCACACACAAAATCTTCGGACGTGTCGCGTTGCCATGAGACTTTCGAAACAGGAAGACGGATGAAACGCTCTAAAAGTCGCATGACTCCTCCAAAAGTCGGATGAGCCCTGTAAATCATCATCTTCTTCATCTAAAACTTCTAGACAACATACTTACACAAATATACAACTTTAAACATCTTCAATCATCTTAGAAACACTTTTAAACACATACAAACTTCATATAACATGTCAAGAATCATCAAGAACACATCAAAATTATTTAAGCATCATCATATGTCAAAACCCGTTTCTCAAGTTTATCAATTTTCACCATTAATGGTGTTTCCAGTTATACATGCTAAACTCATCAAACACATATCAAAACTTCAAGAATCTTAATAATAATCAAAAATAAAAATATACCAACCTTTGTTTTGTAATAACAAGCACTCAAACAAATCTTCAAAGATTTAAGTTTACTTTTCTTCTTTCTTATTCTTCATAGTAAACAAACACACACATAAACACTTTCTTTATTTTGAGAAAAATGAGGATTATGCAACATGTGTGCCTAATAAAGCAGGTGGTGGCATCTCACCTCCTAAATTCCAATTACACTAACACGTGTACTAATATTTAAATACACATGATACATACTTACTAACACATATTCATCCATACATACGGCTACACACATACATACCTATAATTCATACATATTTATTAATCAAATAATAGAATTAAATTAATTAATCATGCTATTAACCATTTAATCATATTAAATAAGATAAGCACTTACCACAAACCTGCTAATTTTTTAGCCTAGGTTTGCGGGTGTTACAACGTACGAGTTTCTGATGGAGATGTTGCCCTTCGGTTAGACTAACGCACATGTAGTGTTTATGGATTTGATGAACCGGGTTTGTCGACCGTTCTTGGATAAGTTTGTGATAGTATTTATTGACGACATACTGGTTTATTCTAAATTTGAAGATGATCAAGAGGTTCATTTGAGATAGGTTCTTGAAACTCTAAAGCGAGAGAAATTGTATGACAAGTACTCAAAGTGTGAATTATGGATGCGAGAAGTTCTCTTTCTGGGGCATGTCATTTGCAGTGATGCAGTCAAGGTTGATCCCGCAAAGATAGAAGCAGTAATGAACTGGGAGGCTCCGAAGTTGCCTTCTGAGCTTAAAAGCTTCTTGGGGTTGGCAGGTTATTACAGGCGGTTTATAAAAAACTTTTCTAAAATTGCGAATTCCATGACTAAATTGACTCGCAAGGAGGTTCCATTTAAATGGAGTGATGAACTGGAGAGAGCTTTTCAGACGTTGAAACAACTCTTGTGCCAGGCTCATATTCTTGCTTTACCGGATGGGTCAGATGATTTGATAGTTTACTGTGACGCGTCATTGGCAGGGTTGGGTTGTGTGTTGATGCAACGGGATAGAGTTATTGCGTATGCTTCTCGTCAGTTGAAACCTAATGAGAAGAACTATCCAACCCATGATTTAGAACTGGCAGCTGTTGTTTTTGCATTAAAATTGTGGAGACACTATCTTTATGGTACAAAGTGTGTCATTTGTACGGATCATAAAAACCTGCAATATGTATTTTCGCAGAAGGAACTTAATATGCGACAGAGGCGATGGCTGGAATTTGTAAAGATTATGATTGCGAGATTCACTACCATCCAGGGAAAGTCAACGTGGTAGCCGATGCTTTGAGTCGCAAGGGAGTTAGTGAACATATCAAGTTTATGCGAATTGAAATAGTCTCCGACTTGATTGACAGATTGAAGGCTGCTCAGTTAGAAGCCCTGAAGGATGAAAACCTGAAACCTGAGATTATGACTAAGAAAAAGAATGACCTGAATGATGATTCTAGGGGATTGAAGGTTTATCAATCTCGTTTCAGGGTGCCTTTGCTTGGAGGTCTCCGGAGTTTGATTATGACTGAGGCTCACAAGTCTAGACTATCTGTTCATCCAGGTAGCACAAAAATGTATAACAATCTGAAGGTGCTTTATTGGTGGCCTACAATTAGGACGGATGTTGCACAGTTTGTGGAGTCTTGCCATATTTGTGCGCAGGTTAAGGCAGAGCACCAGAAACCCTATAGATCACTGAAACAGTTGCAGATTCCAGAGTGGAAATGGGAGCACATAACGATGGATTTCGTAACTAAACTTCCACGTACACAGAGGAATCATGATATGATTTGGGTGATCGTTGACACATTGACCAAGAGTGCTCACTTCTTGGCTACCAGTGAGACGGCATCACTCAGTAAGTTGGCTCAGTTTTATATCGATGAAATTGTTTCCTAACAAGGTATACCGCTTTCGATCATATCATATAGAGATTCCAGGTTTGTGTCGAACTTCTGGAACAGTTTTACAATGGGATTTCGGTACACGTGTTAATCTGAGTACAGCTTACCATCCTCAGAAAGACAGGCAATTTGAGCGAACTATTCAGACACTTGAGGATATGCTGCGGGCATGTGTGTTAGAATATGGAGGTTCTTGGGATTCCCATCTGCTGTTGATTGAATTCGTGTACAATAGTTCTTATCATTCGAGTATCGGGATGCCACCTTATTATATGCTATATGGGCGTTGCTGCCGTACTCCTACGTGCTGGTTAGAGGCGGGTGAGAAACAGTATGAAGGAGCCTGTTATTGTGTAGATCACCGCAGACAAAGTAGCTATTGTGCGAGAAAAGTTGAAAGCTGCGAGGGATCGACAGAAGATGTATGCTGATCCACGTCGTAGGTCTGTTGTGTTTGTTGAAGGTGGATTGGTATATCTGAATGTTTCTCCATGGAAGGGGGTTATCCATTTTGGGAAGCGGGTAAAGTTGGCTCCTCGATATATTGGGACGTTTCGTGTCCAACGAGTGGTTAATCATCAGACGGTTACTCTCGATCTTCTAGCAGAATTGTCAGGTATTCACAATACCTTCAACGTTTGTTACATGCGGAAATGTAGAGTCGAGGATGAAAGTCAGATTATACCTCTACATGATCTTAAAATGGATTCAAGCAAGAAGTTAGTGGAAGAACGCATTGAACTACTAGATCGGACAGTGACGAAACTGCGTAAGAAACAATTTCCGATGGTTTTGGTTAAGTGAAGACATAGTTTGGGTTCAGACTTGACGTGGGACACTGAGGCCGATATGAAAGCTCGTTACCCTCATCTGTTTGATAGTGAATAGATTCTGAGGACGGAATCCAGTGTAAGGGGGGAGATTTGTAACATCCTGAGATTGGGCCTAGTAGATACGTAGGCTTGGGTATGTTACACATGAATTACTATTTGATTATGTTTACTTAATTTTAATTAAGTAATTGATTATTGTTAAGATATTACTGTTGGTTTATATATATGTGTATGTATGTACAGATTTGTGTGTGTGCATGTGATTAAGAAGATATTATCATGACACCTCCTGCTTACATTTTCCATACATTTATATACGTGGGTTTAGTAGTGATTACTTCACTTTGAAGTTTGCATGTGTGTGTAATTTTGTGTGTAAAACCGAAAGAAAGAAAGCAAGAAGCACAAGCATCGGATTTCTTGTGATTGTGAATTCATGAATTCAAGTTCAAGGTTTGTGGATTCTTGTTAACATGTTATGCTTCTTGAAACATGATGAGCATGCTACGATTTTGATATTGTTGGGTTTTGTTACGAACACCATGGGTTTGGCGGATTTGGTGTTCTTGGATGTTAAGGTGTTTAGGATGCATGAATTGATGTTTAATCATGTTTCTATATGTTTGTCGATGTTTTGATGAACTTGTATATGTATTTTATAAACTGGAAATGAGATTTTTACAAGTTTTGAAATTGTCAGATTCTTGAAAGATGAATGTGGCGGATTGTGAAGATGATGATGGAAATCCGAGTGCTGGAAATCCGGAACTTAGAATCCGGAACTTATGGAAATCCGATTGTTTGAATCCCATGGTGGATTCCAAGTATGAAATCTGAAATTTGGGAAACCGACGGTGTGGAATACGGTACAAAGAAATCCGAAACTTTTGGTGAAATCCGATTATCATGAAATTCGATTGTGGGTGCCAAGTTAAATGCAGCAAGTGTGGAAATCCGACTCTGAATTGCGGATTCCTTCAAATCCGACAGTTGTATCGGATTTCTTTGAAATCCGATAGTAGTAGCGGATTCCGATAGATGTATTGGATTTCTTTGAAATCCGATAGTTTTAGTTATTGATTGCATTGTTTAATGCTATGTGTTATATGTGCATACATATGTGAATCTTACATGTTTATGTTTGATTAAATGGATATAAATATATGATTAATATATATTTATGAATTGGATACTGATGTTTACTCACAGGTGATATTAGTTGTACTGGTTTGGTTGCAACTATTGTTGGTTTGATGCATGGATATATTGTATATCTGATGATTGGTTAACTCTTGAATGTTAATTATTGTATCTGTGAGATGTATACATGATGGAAGGGAAGTCAGTTTTTGACTGGGCTTATAGGCTGGGTTCATTAGCTATTGGCTAAGCAGTATTAGGACATTGGGATGCATTTCTTGCTACTAGAGGATAATACTGTGTGAGAATAGCAAATGGACTATCGGTAAACCTTTGATTTGGCCGGAATTGGTTGTAGGTTCCTACAAAACCGCCGGTCTTCCTATGGTGTTTATTTGTGGTTGTTGATATCATGCGGTTCACGCTGATCTATCTGTTTTGATTGTAATCCATTCACATAGCTTTGTGCTAATCCCCCACCTCTCACTCTTTTTATAGGTTTTGGTAAGTTAACGGCTCGGCTAAGAGTGGTTAGCTTGGGGAGTAATCACCTAGGACTCTGATAGATTATTTGTGACGAGCCGTGTTTTGTAATACTCATATTTTAAACAGGATGGATTATGTACAGATGTAAATACTTTTGTTATTTAATTTGCTTCCGCATTCATTGTTTTAAATCAAAATTTTTTGGTTGAAAATACGGTGTTACATTTTCGTAGACACTAACTTTCACTGCCTCCAAGTCTTGTCATCTCCTACCCATTCAACCATGTTAATCCACATACCTTTAACACCGTGCTTTCGAGAACCAAATTTTTTTCTTTAAAATACTAATTTAAGTTACTTTCAAATACGCAGCGGAATAAAACACGTGGCTTTTATATACATTTATAAATTTAGCCACATATATCATTGGTGTTACTGTTACTAAACCGGCCGACCATTATCTCTTTATAAGTACATACGTAATATCAGAGTTCAACTAAACAGTATTCCTCCTAAAATATATAACTACCCACAGGCACCCGAGCTCACAGCCTAAGGAACACCTGCACATGTGAGAGGTAGTATCTGTTAGCTATAATAACTAGTGAGTACACGATAGCATGCAATCAATATAAACATATCACATATCATTAATCATGCTCAAATAGTTCTATCCTAGCATCTCGCGATGAGCTGACGTAGTCAGAAGGCGACATATCTCGCAAGGTAGCGAACCCGGCTCAATGCACCAAACTGGGGTACCAGACACATCAACCGCGCCGGTGGGGGAGCTGTAAAGCATCCACCGTTGCGTTTCGAAATCAATCGATTCATCTGAGTACAACCATAAGCTATACCCACAGAGGACAGCTTTGTCCTAAAAGTAGAACAACTTTGTTCTTGTTGTAAGACAACTTTGTCTTTGTTGTATGATAGCTTTGTCCAGGACAGCTTTGTCCTTTAGATCAGGACCATTCACAAAAAAATAATTTGATTCAATAGGATCATCAATGCATGCATAATCATATCCACATAACATACACCTAAACACATGCATATTATTTATATCAATCAAATATCTAGCCTCATCATGCCATTCATTCTTTACTTCATTGCGCGCACGCAATAATATATATATATATATATATATATATATATATATATATCATAACATACACCTAATCAAGTGCATGCTATTATATATCAATAAGTTAAGCCTAGCATCATCATGCTATACAATCGACACTTAAACAAGTGCGTATCATACTGTGTCAACATGTTAAGTCTAGCATCGTTATGCTTTATAAACTACACTTAGTCAAGGACGTATAATATCATGATAATCATTTATCATACATACTACACGGTATACAAATCGTGGTATTCAATTCAATTCATTGTTAATATATGTTATAGATATATTAATTCTTATGTTATCAGGTACTCACCTGTCGAGCTAGAATACTATACACTACGGTACAGTAGCTTCTGGACCAACTAGAATACCTAAACAGGGTTTACAGATATCAAAAACCTTGTAAAACAGACTCTGCCAGAGGCAGGGCACGCCCGTGCCTGGAAAGGCACGGCCCGGGTATGCCCCGTAACAATACAGAGATTTAACAATATTTAATTTGTTTACAGAAAACACCCCTTGCGGCCGCAAGCACAAATGCTTGCGCCTGCAAGCAACACCGCTTGCGCCCGTAAGCATCAAACTAGGATTCACTACAAATCCGACAAAACTTGCGGATTCCGACACTTCTAGCGGATTTCCACACTCCTAGCGGATTCCGAAACTTAGCGGATCCCGACATTCCGATCGGATTCCGATATTCCTTATGGCCGCAAGGATGGGGCCTTGCGCCCGCAAGCACTATCAGATTTATTTGCTTAGCATGTCGGATTTGGTATTTAACTTATCGGATTTGGACCCCTTACGGGCGCATGGGCCTTGCGCCTGCAAGCACACCTGTTCAAGAACAGGTCAGTTACATCACCCCTGTTTCGACTATTTTGATTCCAAATCTCAAAATTTGAGTTTCTAAATTATTTTTAACATTATTACATCTTAGGGAACATTCATATGATCCCAAAAATATCTCTTTCATTAATTATAACAGCTTATACAAGATTTGGGACCAAAATCAATCATTTGACCCACTTGAATCTATTTTCAAGAACTTCATCAAAATCACCATTTTAATTCACCATATGAGTTCTAAACAACTTTAACTGATATAGAGATCAATTAAAGTCAATTTCAAAACTCAATTTGAGTTTAAGTTACTTGAATCACAAAATCCACTTGGCGAGAATACTCACCAAATGAAGAACAAGAAGATGGAGGTGATGAAGAAGATGATGATATGAATCTTAATCTGTATTTACTTGGATTCAATCTTGTACTAAAGATCCTCAGAGGTTTCTTCAAGAACAAGGAGTAGAGAGACTCTTTAAAAATTATCTGTGTTTGTGTTTGAACACAAACACACAGATGTGATATTTCAAAGGCTAATACGCCTTTGGGTTTAAGCCTATCAACAAGGGGGGTACTTTGTTCTCCTTTTCAACTTACAACTTGACCCACGCCTACCCGTGTTGACTAACGAGGATATTTCTGGAATCCTTACTTAAAACCGTTCATGAATTAATCACCTTACTTATATAATTACTACTTTTATAATCCAACATATAACAACTAAAACATATAACACATAACACATAATAATAAATACACATACTTTATTACTATTTCAATTAATTTACATACGCGTACATATAAATTACAACTAGGCCCAATTCGAGGATGTTACAAATCTACACCCCTTAAGAAGATTCCGTCCTCGGAATCTACTTAGTGATAAACAGGTGAGGGTATCTTGTCTTCATTTCGTCCTCGGTTTCCCACGTCACGTTTGGACCTAAGTTGTGCTTCCACTTCAAAAGGACTAGTTTGACTATCCACTTGCATAGCTTCTTGACCTTCGTGTCAAGAATCTCTATAGGTTCTTCTACGAGTCATTTGGAACAGTCAACCTTGAGTTCTTGCAATGGAATAATCTGCTCCTCTTCAACATGGCACATGCATAAGTAGCACACGTTAAAGGTGTCATGAATAGCAGCTAGCTTAGGCGACAACTCTAAAGTTACCGTCTGATCATTCACTTTATGTACAATTCTGAATGGGCCTACATAATGAGGACTTAGCTTCACCTTACGTCCAAAACGGATGACACCTTTCCAAGGAGAAACTTTTAAAAACACACGATCACCAACATCAAATGTAGCCGGACGACGCTTATGATCCTCATACATCTTTTGTCGGTCATGAGTTGCTTTCAGCTTTTCAAGAGCAACGTTTGCT
This sequence comes from Dittrichia graveolens, assembly GCA_038502395.1. Classification (NCBI taxonomy): domain Eukaryota; kingdom Viridiplantae; phylum Streptophyta; class Magnoliopsida; order Asterales; family Asteraceae; genus Dittrichia; species Dittrichia graveolens. The sequence goes on along the minus strand of JARJIL010000009.1, from coordinate 43,300,552 downwards.
TTATTAGAAGTTATTTGGACAATTTCTGTTCCAGCGAACTATTTCTCACCCGGTTCCAACCAGCAAGTTGGAGTATGACAGCGTCTCCCATAAAGCATCTCGTATGGTGGCATTCCAATGCTGGAATTGTAACGCCCCAATTTCAATAAACGATAAAAAAGTAGAATATTTTCCAATAGAGCACGTATATGGTTTAAAAGTCATAAGCGGAAACGTTTTCATACTGAAACCGTGCTAATAGCAAAACATACACCCTTAAGTACAAACTTAGTGTACTGTCAAAGTGAAATATTTACACAAACGGGCGTTAAGTGTTTTACATCAAAAACTGAAAAGTAGTCAAACAGGAGCATTGTTCTTGTCCTTGCTGCGTCCTGCAAAACATTTTAAAACTATATCTGATAAGCTACAAGAGCTTAGTGAGTAATCTAAACAAAACATCATATGAACACACGTATACAATCATAGGAAGATATTACACACATGTCTGGCAATCAATGCTAGCCTCTGGTTCTAGACCCAGGGCAGCAACATAGGTCACGGTACTGTACCGCATCTAAGCCTTACTGCACATAGTAGTACGCTTACATATACACATATATAACATAGCATGTCAGTAATATGATATGAAATTACACATGCTGCTGATATGAAGTGAAGTCTAGAAGACTCACCTTCTATTGTAATAATATGCAACGATCCACACCTGTCAAAGATTCAGGTGTAAGTCAAACACCTCCTATAAAAACAATACATAGATATCACATAAGGACATTCTGATCTAAAATAGGGCCTACACGGGCCGTGTATCCTTACATGGGCCGTGTCCTTTATATGCTACACGACCTAAGCTGGCAACATGGCCAGTGTGGTCTACTCACCCTACACGGGCCGTGTACCTCTCATGCTACATGACCATGTAACCCTACATGGCCATGTGACCGCCTTACACACTACACGGCCGTGTCGGATTTGGCCATAAATCCGGCCAAAAACACCCAAAATCATATCTAAATATTCTAGGAACATATATAGGGTATTTTCCTACACCCAAAACATCTAAACAACATATCTAACAACAAATTAACATGTTTTGATCTTTATGATCAATTATTGACCCATAAGAAGTAAAGAACACAACAACAAATCAAACTATACATACCTCACTTTGCTAGGATGTTATGATGCTAATTATTTGATGTTATTGCTGTGATTTCCAGTCCAAAATCTCCAGAGAAAGATCAAATATGCAGCTGTGTTTGTGTTTGAAGTAATGAAATGTCTATGTACATAAAAATCTTATATGTCTATAACTATGGCATAACTACACGAATGGTCCTTGGACTATTTCAACTTATAAGTTGACAAATTAAACCCCCATAGTTTTACAAACACATCTAATTTCATAAAGGAAACTTGTATAAACATATAACCCCTTCTATTAAATAATTTATGGATTTTGAACCTTGGGTGCTACAACTCTTCCCCACTTGGAATGATTTCGTCCTCGAAATCAACTGCTGAAGAGTTCTGGATTGTTATGCATCATCTCCTATTCAGGCTCACAAGTAAAGTCTGAGCCTTTCCTGTGCTTCCATTGGACTTTGACCAATCCAATCTGTTTGTTACGTAGAGTCTTGATCTTTCTTTCCAATATAGCTATAGTTTGCTCTACGTAGTTCAGTTTATCATCAATAGTAACATCTTCCAACGGTACAATTGCAGATTCCTCTGCTAAACATTTTCTGAGTTGCGATACATGGAAGGTGTTATGAATCTCAGACAATTCATCTAGTAACTCTAATTTGCAAGCAACCTTTCCCACACGTGTGACGATTTTGAAAGGTCCAATAAACCTTGGACCGAGTTTCCTCTCTTTCTGAACCTGATTACGCCTTTCCACGGCGACACTTTTAACAATACATAGTCTCCCACCTGAAACTCAAGTGGTGATCTGCGTCTATCTGCATAACTCTTCTATCTACTTTGGGCAGTTAACAATCTACCTCTAATGAGCTGAATCTGTTCAGTCGTTCGTTGAACCACTTCTGTGCTACCCAACTCTTTCTGACCCACTTCACCCAGCATACAGAAGTTCTGCACTTTCTACCATAAAGCATTTCATACGGGGGCATCCCAATACTGGAATGATAGCTGTTATTATATGAAAACTTTGCTAATGGAAAATAAGAATCCCAGCTTCCACCGAAATCAATAACACATGCCCGCAGCATATCCTCCAAAGTTTGAATAGTTCTTTCACTTTGACCATCAGTCTGAGGATGATACGCTGTGCTGAGATGTAATTTAGTTCCAAGATCCCCATGAAATTTGCTCCTGAATCTAGAAGTAAACCTGGTATCTCTATCTGACACAATAGAAATTGGTACACCATGGCGAGTCACAATCTCTTTCACATAAACATCTGTCACTCTTTCTGAATGATAAGTCTCCTTGATGGGAATAAAATGAGCACTTTTAGTTAACCTGTCTACAATTACCCATATAGAATCGTAACCACGTGGGGTCCTAGGTAATTTGGTAATCAAGTCCATAGTAATGTTTTCCCATTTCCAGACTGGAATTTCTAATGGTTGCAAATTCCCATGAGGTTTCTGATGTTCAGCTTTCACTTGTAAACAAGTAAGGCATCTTTCTACATATTTTGCTACATCACGTTTCATGCCTGGCCACCAATAATCAATCTTCATATCCTTATACATTTTAGTAGCCCCTGGATGAATAGAGAATCTGGACTTATGAGCTTCATTAAGAATTGTTTGACGTGCATCGCCATAAGCCGGTACCCATGTACGACCATAACGGGTCCATACATCACGACTGTCGTAAATAAAATCTGCCACCTGCCCCTTAATTCGCTCAGAGTTATGATTTACACTTTTGATTGTTTCTAACCGAGCCTTTCGTATAACATCAATAATAGGCATTGTAACAGTCATTTTAAAAGATTGATTCTTTACAAACACCGTTTCTGATTTTCTGCTTAAAGCGTCACCTACCACATTTGCTTTCCCTTTATGATAGATTATATCACAATCATAATCTTTTAATAATTCTAGCAAATGCCTTTGTCTCATGTTGATAATACACGCATGTCTGGCAATCAATGCTAGCCTCTGTTCTAGACCTAGGGCAGCAACATAGGTCACGGTACTGTACCGCATCTGAGCCTTACTGCACATAGCAGTATGCTTACATATACACATATATAACATAGCATGTCAGTATTCTGATATGAAAATATACATGCTGCTGATATGATGTAAAGTCTAGAAAACTCACCTTCTGATTATAATAATATGCAACGATCCACAGGTGTCAATGATTCAGGTGTAAGTCAAACACCTCATATTAAAAAAATACATAGATATCACATAAGGACATTTTGATCTGAAATAGCGCCTACACGGGCCGTCTATCCCTACACGGGCCGTGTATCCTTACACGGGCCGTGTCCGTTATATGCTACACGACCTAAGCTAGCAACATGGCCAGTGTGGTCTAGTCACCCTACACGGGCCGTGTACCTCTCATGCTACATGACCATGTAACCCTACATGGCCATGTGACTGCCTTAGACACTACACGGCCGTGTACCGCTACCCTGGCCGTGTACGCTACAGCAATCAGACCGTTCTTAACATAAACTGTCGGATTTGGCCATAAATCCGGTCAAAAACACCCAAAAATCATATCTAAATATTCTAGGAACATATATAGGGTGTTTTCCTACACCCATAACATCTAAACAACATATCTAACAACAAATTAACATGTTTTGATCTTTATGATCAATTATTGACTCATAAGAAGTGAAGAACACAACAACAAATCAAACTATACATACCTGACTTTGCTAGGATGTTATGATGCTAATTATTTGTTGTTATTGCCGTGTTTTCTAGTCCAAAATCTCCAGAGAAAGATCAAATATGCAGCTGTGTTTGTGTTTGAAGTAATGAAATGTCTATGTACATAAAAATCTTATATGTCTATAACTATGGCATAACTACACGAATGGTCCTTGGACTATTTCAACTTATAAGTTGACAAATTAAACCCCCATAGTTTTACAAACATATTTAATCTCATAAAGGCAACTTGTATAAACATATAACCCCTCCTATTAAATAATTTAGGAATTTCAAACCTTGGGTGTTATAGGAATGATATGAATTATTATAATCAAATTCAATCAATGGGAGATGAGAATCCCATGATCCACCAAACTCGAGTACATATGCACGAAGCATATCTTCCAATGTCTGGATCGTTCATTCAGATTGGCCGTCAGTCTGTGGATGATAGGTAGTGCTCAGATGAACGCGAGTGGCAAGCTCACGCTGCAAACTTTGCCAAAAATTCGAGACAAAACGAGAGTCACGATCAGAAACAATCGAACAAGGAAGATCGTGACGTGACACAATCTCATCGATATACAACTGCGCTAAACGAGTCAGCGAAGCAAACTCATTTGTTGCTAAGAAATGAGCACTTTTCGTCAGTCGAGCAACTATAACCCATATCATATCGTGCCCACTGAACGTCTTCGGTAGCTTTCTCACGAAATCCATCGTGATGTAATCCCACTTCCACTCCAGAATATCCAGTTGCTGCAGATAACCATAAGGTCTCTGGTGTTCTATCTTCACTTGCGCGCATATCTGACATCTCTCCACAGATGAAGCGATGTCTTTCTTGAGAGTCGTCCACCGGTACAACATCTTTAGATCATGGTACATCTTTGTAATCCCCGGATGGATAGACAATTTGGACTTATGGGCTTCCTTCAGAATTAGCTCACGGCTACCTCCAACAAGAGGTACCCAAATCCTGGATTGAAAAGTCTTCAACCCACAATTGTCTTCATTAAGCTGATCTTTCAATTTCTTCATTGTCTCAGCTTTAAGATTTTCTTCTTGCAATCCTGTCTGCTGAATTTCCTTCAACTTAGCAATCAGATCTGGCACTACTACAATTCTCATAAACTTTGCTTCTACTTTTGGTCCTTTACGGCTTAAAGCGTCCGCTACAACATTGGTTTTACCAGGATGGTAATGGATCTCACAATCGTAGTCTTTAATTAACTCCAACCAACGGTGTTGTCGCATGTTGAGTTCTTTCTGGGGAAAGACATACTGCAGACTTTCGTGATCAGTGCATATCACACACTTCCCGTCATAAAGGTAATGCCTCCACGGCTTCAATGCAAACACAACAGCAGCAAGCTCAAGATCATGGGTTGGGTAGTTCCGTTCGTGTGATTTCAACTTCCTAGAAGCGTAGGCAATCACTCTATCACGTTGCATTAAGACGCAACCCAAACCCGCGTACAAAGCATCACAATAAACTGTAAAGTCTTCCGATCCCTCAGGCAGAGTAAGGACCGGAGCTTCACATAACAATCGTTTCAAGGTCTGTAAGGCTTCCTCTTGAGCTTCCGACCAGACAAAAGCTACATCCTTACGAGTCAGTTTGGTCAACGGACCCGCAAGCTTAGAGAAATCACGGATAAACCGTCGATAGTAGTCAGCCAAGCCAAAAAAACTTTTAATTTCGGAAGGAGTTCGAGGAACCCCCCAATTCATCACAGCCTCCACCTTAGTTGGATCTACTTTGACATCATCTTGACATATGACGTGGCAGAGGAAATGAACTTCCTTAAGCCAGAATTCACACTTAGACAGCTTTGCGTACAATTGTTCTCGCTTAAGAGTTTCGAGAACCTGACGAAGATGAAGCTCATGATCAGCTTCCGTCTTCGAGTAAACAAGAATATCATCAATAAATACAATCAGGGATCTATCAAGAAACGGACGACAAACCCGATTCATTAGATCCATATGGATGGAAGGGGCATTGGTTAAGCCTAATGGCATAACCAGAAGTTCGTAATGACCGTAACGAGTTCGGAAAGCAGTCTTCGGAATATCTTCTTCATGAACTTGAACTTGATGGCACCCCAACCGAAGATCAATCTTAAAGAAGCATGAAGCTCCCTGCAATTGATCAAAGAGATCATCGATTCGAGGAAGAGGATACTTATTCATTACAGTTCGCTTGTTAAGCTCCCTGTAATCTATACACATGCGCATCGTTCCGTCCTTCTTCTACACAAACAATACAGGAGCTTCCCACGGCGAGGAACTCGAACGAATAAAACCTTTGTCGAGTAACTCCTGAATTTGAGTCATCATCTCTCTAATTTTAGAAGGAGCAAGACGATAAAGACACCGAGCCACGGGTGTAGCTCCTAGAATAAGCTCGATCTTATATTCGACATCTCTAATCGGAGGAAAACCCGGATGTTCTTCAGGGAATACCTTAGGGTAATCAGACACTACCCGAATATCTTGAACTGGTCGCTTCTCCATTGTAGCATCAATAATTTATGCTAAATAAGAGTCACAACCTTTAGAAGTTGACTTCTGAGCTTTAATGATGGAGACAATGGGAATATCAGAATCCCGTCGTTCTCCACGAGCAACAGCATAAGATCCATCAGAAAGAGGGATCTTAATCATCTTTTTGGAACAGAGAATCTCAGCATCGCGCTTGGTGAGCCAATCAATTCCGATTACAACATCCAAACCCGCAATAGGCATAATGAAAAAGGAAATAAGGATGCTACTCCCATCAATATAAATCACAGCGATCCAGACTTTTTCTATAACAAGGACTACTTTGCCGTCAGCAACCTCTACTCTGAACGGCTCAGTTAACGGAATAGCAGGTAATTGCAATCTTTTGCAACACGCCACAGATACAAAGGAGTAGGTAGCTCCATAATCAAATAATACACAAGCAGTGATATAATTAATAAGGAATGTACTCGTGATGACATCCCCTGCTGCTTTTTGTAACACCCTGATTTTGGGCCTAACAGTTTTGTAGGCTTTGGTATGTTTATACATGATTAGTATTTGATTAATTGTTTAATTGGTGTTTAATCAAATGAGTAACTAATTTAATTATATGTTGGTTTATATATATATATATGTGTGTGCGGTTGTTTGTGTGTGTGTGTGAGTATCCAATTTCGAATTTGAGGAGTGACACCTCCTGCTTATTCTTTCGATATACATATATGTGGGTTCAACTAAGCATTTCTTCACTTTCAAGTTTCTTGTGTGTGTGTGTGAATTGTGAGAAATCGAGAGTGAAGCAAAACAAGAAGAACAATCGGATTTGGGTATTATTGAATTGGTGAATTCAAGATTAAAAGGTTTGTATGATTCCTTTGTTATATTGAATCTTTATAACATCCTACGGTTTTGTCATAATATGTTGGGTGTTGTTTATGAATACCGTATATGAACCATAGTTGGTGGGTTTTGTGTGTTCTAAGTGCTTATGTGATTTTGAAGGTGTTATGATGCATGATTGAATGTTTAATCATGATTATTTATGTTTTAGTAAGTTTATATATGAATTATATGAACTAGTAATATAATTCATGGAGTTTTTGAAGTTATCGGATTGTGGAAGTATGAAGTTGGCGGATTCTTAGTGAAGAGGATGACGAAATCCGAGTGTTGGAAATCCGGGTGTCAAATCCGACACTTGTGAAATCAGGAACTTGGGAAACTGACAGTGATGAATCCGGTACTTAGAAATCCGGAACTAATGGTGAAATTCGTTGGTGGACTAAAGTTGAATCCGACAAGTGTGGAAATCCGACAGATGTATCGGATTTCTTGAAATCCGATGGAAGTTGTGGATTTTCTTTAAATCCGACAGGGGTATCGGATTTTACTTGAAATCCAATAGTTTGGCTGTTTGTTGAATATTTGATGCTATATGCTGAGTGTTTATGCATATGTGAATCTAACATGTTTATGTTTGATTGAAAGGATATAAATATATGTGTTTAGTATATATCTATGAATCGGTTACTGATTTCAGTTTATTCTGATCTCAGAAACGGACAAGGCTCAGTAATATTAGACCACTGAGTGGGAGTTCAAAAACTCGAGGTGAGTAGATGTTTACTCACGGGTGTTATTAGTTGTAACTGGCTTGGGTTGCAACTGTTATTGGATTGATACATAGATAGACTGTTGTCTATTAATTGATTAACTGTGATATGTTAATTGATTGTTGCGCCTATTGTGAAGTCAGCTATTGGCTGGGCATATTGGGCTGGGTTTGTTTGCTATCGGCTAATCAGTATTGTGGTCTTTTGATGCATTCATTGCAACTTAAGATAATACTGTGTGAGAATAGCAAATAGACTATCGGTAAACCTTTGCTTGGCCGGCATTGGTTGTTGGTTCCTGCAGAAACACCGGTCTTCTCGTGAGGCAAAGGGTGATTATGTGTTTAATGATGTGATATCAAGTGGTTATTTGCTAGTATATCTGTATTGGTTTACTTCCATTCACTTAGCTTTGTGCTAATCCCCCACCTCTCACTACTTTTATAAGTGGCTGGTGAGTTCTGTGGTTTAGTCGTGAGGGGGTGTGGACTGGGGAATAATTGATAGGCACTCTGGTTGGAATTGTGACGAGCCGTAGTTTTTGTAATACTGTATTTTAAACTGAGTGGTTTTGTTAAACTATGGTTTAACTTCAGTTGTAAATACTTTTATGTTTTGGTAAACGCTTCCGCGGTGTTAATTAAAATGAAAATTTTATGGGTGAAAATATGATGTTACACTTTTGCCTCCTCAGCTGTCATCTGAAATGCCCTCCCCTTAGCACGAGGCGCATCCTCCCTCTTCTAGCCCCTAAAAGACCCTTTGGCTCCAGCACCCTGTCTTTCTGGGCAGTCATTCATCTTGTGCCCAGGCTTGTGGCACCAATAACAAACATCCTCTTTGAAACCACACTCAGTACTAGCGTGGCCCTTCTGCCCGTACCTCCAGCATCATCTGGTAGCACTCGAACATTCACCAGCATGATATGTACGACACTGAAAACACCAAGGAGTGTCAGGTCTCGGCTTCTTTGAAGTCTCAGTTTTCCCACCTTCAGATGATTGTCCTTTGGAAGGACCCCATTTATCAGATGGCTGAAACTATCTTTTTAACTTTCCACTTGCAAATTTGCCCCTACAATGAATATGATCTCCCTCCATTTGTCGGGCCACTTCAAAAGCCCGATCCGGATTAACAGCTGCTCTTACATGCAGACGAAACTCCAATGGTAAAGTTGCCACAAACCTCCTTATCTTGGTGGTCTCATCGGAGATCCGATGCAGGACGAACCTCATCTTATCATTGAAAGCAGTGATGAGTTCCTCCATGGTTTTATTCCCTTTCTGGAGATTGTTAAATTCCCTCTCCGTCCTTTCCATGTCATACTCAGTGCAATACTTTTTCAACAACTTCTTTGTGAATTGCTCCCAAGACAGAGCACTCAACACCTCCTTACTAACAGAGGCTTTTACAGTATCCCACCAAAAGATGGCACGGCCTTTCAGCATACGTACTTCGTATTTCACACAATACTCGGGTTCGTAGTCACAAGATTCAAACACCTGCTCCATCTCCTGGAGCCACTGGATGGTAACTATGGGGTTATCACTCCCCTCAAACGTTGGAGTTTTGCAAGATAAGAACTTCTTGTAAGAACAAGTCTTGTGCGGCTTGTTCAACGTGGTCTGTAGTAAGAGCTCTTTGGCTATCCTCGGCTCTTCCTCCAGACGCCTGATATAAGCAGCCTGATCTGGTTCAAGTCTGCCACCTCCAGTATTATGCTAAGAACGTTCATTCTCAGCCTGATGAGGCATATGGGAAGCCTCATCTTCCATTTCTTTAAGAGCTTGTTCAGTATTGCCAAGTCCGGTAGATATCTTTCAAATTTCTATATAACAAAGAAAGAGCAGTTAACACTCTATCTCACTTGCTTACTTTACTAACAAGCTATCATACAACATTAACATTAATATAACACTCTCACTCAACCCCCCCACCCCCCCCACATAGGAACACTTATTTATGGTCGGGCTCAAGTTTGAGATCGAATACTCTTACAAGTACCCAATTCACTCAAACTTAGGCTCTGATACCTAATTGTAACACCACTTCCAAAAACAGCAACTTTAATAATATATCAAATTTAGCAGCGGAAATTTTTCTTTTTAAAAGTAACAACAGTTATTTACATCGTCATCTTTCAAAACATTCATTGGTATTACCTATCACAGGAACCAACCATAGTATCAAATTACATTACATAGCAAAATTAGTGTTCCAACCCACAAGGGTTATGTATATCAATAGCCACCGCCTCACCAGGCCTTCTAGTCTTTACCTGAAAAGGGCAACGTAGCACCATTAACTAACAACATAGCTAGTGAGCACATACTTATCATAAGCATCAACACAGTAAGTCATGCAACATACATATCATACATAAACAATCATTGCTAGCTTAACACATAGCGGTGTGCTGACAAGATCAGTAAGAGTCATGTCTTGCACGGTAATCAATCCCACTCAACATCTCAGACCGGGAAATCAAACACGACCAACCGCGCTGGTGGGGAAGCGTAAAGCAGTCCACTAAACATCATTCATAGAGCCAAAGGCTGCACACGTAATCCAGCAGACATCCAGCTGATTACCACTCACAATAAGGCACGGTGGCTCTGCAGAACCTACGATCCGGAATGCCTCCGGAATCACTGTGAAATCCCGAAGTACTCATGGGATCCAGTTACAACCGACTGACCTTAACTATGCGTCAGATAGTCTGCAGACAGTGCACATACATTTATACATACATGCGATCCCATAGGGATCCATCATCTTACATATAATATCTTCCAGGTAGTCATTCGTGCATAACATCATGTATTAACTAAGCGGTTCCAATCTGGACCCGCTGGCATGCACCTATTACACATCTTAACATCATACAAACTTACCCTTACATTCTTGAACGTACCTACAAAAACAAGTTAGACATACATTATACAGTCATGCATAATTGATCATACAGTCATCTAGCAAACAAGCCTTACTCTATTGAGTCTTACGAAAGCAGGTACTCACCCGAGTAGTTTAGCAAACAAGCCTTCACTTCAGACTTGCTAACGAGACAAGTTCACCTATAACATCATTACTTACATTAAGCGTCTACATAAGTGAGACACAACTACTTATAACAAGATCAGGAACCCCTAAAGGAACCATAGACCAACCAACAAGGCCATACTGACCCTTGATTCGTAACAATACATAGATTTAATAATCTTTGAATTGTTTACATAAAACACCCCTTGCGGCCGCAAGCACAAATGCTTGCGCTCGTAAGGGCATGCTTGCGCACGCAAGCAACACTGCTTGCGCTTGTAATGTAACACCGCTTCTGAGTTCAGTTACTTTTATGGCAAATTAGGTTTTAGCAGCGGAAATTTTTCTTTTTAAAATCACAAACAGTTATTTACATTAATAACTTATCAAAACAACGTTGGTGTTACCAAGTACAGGAACCGACCATAGTATCCATTTACATTACATCATAATAAATTCAAGTGTTCCACCCACAAGGGGCAACATATTTCCCAAAAGCAACCCACCTCGCAGGCCATCTACTCTTTACCTGAAAAGGGAAATCGTAGCACCATTAGCTAACACTTAGCTAGTGAGTACATACTTAGCATAAGCATCAATACATGGAGTCATGTAGCATACATATCATACCATATCATGCATATCATATCATACATATTGTATCATACATATCGTACATAAGCAAGCATTGCTAGCTTAACACATAATGGTGTGCTGACAAGATCAGTAAGAGTCATATCTTGCAGGGGAGTCTGTCCTGCTCAACAACTCAGACCGGGGAATCAAACACAACCATCTGCGCTGGTGGGGGAGCATAAAGCAGTCCACCAAGCATCGTTCACGGAGCCAAAGACTCCTCAAGTAATCCAGCTACAACCGGCTGATTACCACTCACGTTAAGGCACGTTGGTTCTGCAGAACCTCGACCCGGGATGCACCCCGAGTCACCGTTAAATCCAGAAATGACCGAAGTCCTGTTAGGATCCAGCTAACCGGCTGACCTTAACCATGCGTCAGATGTCAGATGGTCTGCAGACCGTGGACATACACATAAACATATATTTGATCCCACAGGGATCTATCATCATATATCGTACATATGATCCCATAGGGATCCTTCATACAATCATTCATTCATACTTTCACATGCATCATCACATAGTTCATCATTCATGCATATCATCAGATATTAACTAAGCGGTTCCAATCTGGACCCGATAGCATGCACCTATTACACATCTAACAAGCAATCATAACATCATTCCGAAAGTAGGCTCATGAAAGTAGGCTCTCACCTAAGTGGCTTACTTCGTACAGGTATCTGGCTTTGACTCCACTACAACAAGTTCACCTAAAATATCATACTTACTTTAATCATTCATACATGCATAGCAAAACTCACAAAACAACATTTAAACTTGGACTTAACACAAATCCGCCAAAACTGTCGGATTTTGGGGAAATCCGATGGTTCTTGCGGATTTTAGGAAAATCCAACACTTATATGCGGAATTCGACACTTACCTGCGTATTCCAACACATAGACATCTTTGGCGTTGTGAAATCCGTCACTATCGGAATCCGAGAAAACAATGAAATCCGATACCTTGGAAATCCGACAACTTGCGGATTCCAACACCTAGGCATCTTTACATGCATACGGAATCCAGCACTTGCGGATTCCGACACAAGAAAATCCAGGCCATGAAATCTGACAATCCGTCATATGCGGAATCCGACACTTCTAGCGGATTCCGACAAAACTATCGGATTTCAACACATGCGGATTCCGATACTATCATAGTCTCGGAATCCGACACATTCATACACTATAAATCCGACAGCTTCATTTAATCATCTTAGCAACTTCATTCTCGTTAGTTTTAAGCCCAAAACACCTTAGGACTTCATGTTCTATTCGTACAGATATTTTAGACACATCAAATCTTGACAAGAACACCATATATGCAAAACCCACTTAGAAAGTAAGTTTTCATATTTTTCAAAGTGTTCTTGCACGAGTTCATGTTTATGAACATGAATACAACCTTCAAACACACAAGAATCTATAATACTAACCTTTTGTGACTGATCAATCGACTCTTTCTTGTTCTTCTTTTGAAAACCGAGAGCAGAGAGAGAGAGCAACGAGAGAAGTGTGTTTGGGTTTTATGTTTATCACCTTTGACTTTTGAGTCAACAAAACACACACATATCTCTATATACACACACATTCCAGAGGTGGTTTGCCTCTGGATTTCTTCTCCTATTTTCTTGTTTTCTACTTAATCACACAATGAACACACATATACACATTAACTCATATAAGCTAACAAGTACATAATAATAGATGCGCATATTTTATTACTATTTTACTCGACTATCGTGCACGCATACACTTAAATTACAAATAGGCCTAAATCGGTGATGTTACAAATCTACCTCCCTTAAGAGGATTCGGTCCTCGGAATCCACTCAGTGATAAACAGGTAAGGGTATCTTGCCTTCATCACGTCCTCGATTTTCCACGTCGAGTTTGGACCTAAGCTGTGTTCTTATTTTACGAGGACTAGCTCGACTATCTGCTTACGCAGCTCTTTGACCTTCGTGTCAAGAATCTCTACAAATTCTTCTTCAAAGTGGCACTTGCGTAAGTAACACACGTTAAAGAAGACATACACATTGACTAGTTCAGGTGGCAGCTCAAGAGTTACCGACTGATCACTGACTTTACGCACGACTTTGAATGGATCCATAAAACGTGGACCTAGCTTCAATTGGCCATTAGTTTGCAAATGATAGGCAATGCTCAGGTGAACACAAGTGCCTAACTCACGTTGCAAACTTTGCCAGAACTAGAAACAACGGATAGTCAAAGTCAAAACAATCAACATGAAAGATCGTGACGTGTCACAGTCTTACTAACACAAACTGAATCAAATGAGTCTACAATTTGTAGACTCATTTGCAACATACAAATTGAACATCAATTTTCGAAGTCTTAAATCCCCACGACCGATTACAAGGTCTCTGGTATTCATCTCAGCTTGCGTGCATATCTGATATCATTGTGATCTTCATAAATCTAACTCCCGTTGATGGGCCTCTACGACTTAAAGCATTGTTACAATACTGGCTTCACCAGGGTAGTAACGGATTCTACAACAGACAGTAAAGTCTTCCAAACCCTCAAACAAGGTAAGGATCGGAGCTTCACAAAATAATTAATTTGAGCTATAAAAGACTTGCTCTAGAGCTTCCGACCATACAACAGATATGACAGATACATCCTTACGAGTCAGCTTAACCAACGGACCCGCAAACTTCAAAAAAAATGTGGATGAACCACCAATAGTGGCTAGCTAAGGCAAAGAAACTTTTAATTTCAAAAAGGAATTCGAGGAACTCCCTAACTTATCACAGCTTCTATCTTAGCTGGATCTACTCGACACAATCCTTACAGATGGTACGAATAAGGAAATACATTTCCCTTAGCCCGGACTCACCCTTAGACAACCTTGCGTACAACTGTTCTCATTCGGAAACTTGAGAACATTTCAAGGATGGAGCTCTAGCCACCGTAGTTGCTCCCGGAACAACTAAATCCAACATTTGACATTACTGACCAGAGGTAATCCCGGCAGTTCTTCAGGAAACACATCAGGGAAATCAAACACCACCCTGATATCTACGACTGGTCGTTTCTCTATCTTGGCATAAATAACTATGCGAAGAAAGAGTCACAACTTTCGAAACATAATTCTATGTTCTTAACAACGGAGATAGCAGGAATATCAAACTACTGTCGTTCTCCACAAGCAACATCTTAAGATCCATCGGATAGAGGGATCTCGATCATCTTTTTTTGGAACAGAAAATCTCAGCATCACAACTGCTGAGCCAATCTATCCCAATTATCGTATCACAAAAGGAGATAGGGAAACCCTCTCCCTTGACATCAAGAACAGCTATTGGAACTTTCTTTGTAACAAAGAATACCTCACTATTAGCAATTTCCACATTAAGTGGATCGGTCATCTTGGAAACAGATAATCTTTACTTCTAACAACAAGACGAAAAAACAAAGGATTAACCAACTCCAGAGTCAAAGAACACATATGCAGGGGAACAGTTAGTAAAGAACGTACCGGTATTGACTTCCCCGCATCTTTGGTCTCATCCGCTGTCATCTGAAATGCCCTCCCCTTCGCGCGAGGCGCATCGTCTTTCTTTTGGCCTTTAGAAGACCCCTTAGATCCGGCACCCTGTCTTTCCGGTCAATCTTTCAACTTGTGCCCAGGCTTATAGCATGGGTAACAGACATTTTCTTTGAAACCACACTCAGAACTAGCGTGGCCCTTCTGTCCGCACCTCCAGCACCGCTGGGTAGCACTAGAACACTCGTCAGAATGGTAAGTGCGACACTGAGAACACCAAGGAGAATCAGGCCTCGGTTTCTTAGAGGAATCAGTCTTCCCGCCTGCAGAGGATTGTCCTTTGGAAGGACCCGATTTATCAAACGATTGAAATTTCCTCTTTGACCCAGCACCGGCACATTCGCCCTTGCAGTACAAATGGACACCTTCCAATTGTCAGGCTATATCAAAAGCCCGTTCCAGTTCAACAGCTGCCCGCACGTGTGGGCGAAATTCTAGTGGCAGATTTGCCACAAACCACCATATCTTGGTGGTCTCGTCTGGGATCTGATGGGGAACAAACCGCATCTTGTCCGTAAACGCGGTTATATGTTTTTCAATTGGCGTATCCCCTTTCCGGAGATCATTAAAATCCCTCTCCATCCTCTCCAAATCATAATCGGTTCAATACTCCTTGAGCACCTTTTCAGAAAACTGCTCCCAAGTGAGAGCACTCAGCACTTCCTTTCGAACCGAAGCTTTTACCATATCCCACCAGAAGATGGCACGGCCTTTCAATATACGTATTGCGTATTTCATGCAATACTCCGGTTCGCATTCACAGGACTCAAACACTTGCTCCATCTCCCGGAGACATTGAACAGTATCAGTGGGGTTATCACTCCCCTGGAATGTCGGAGGATTGCAAGTTAAGAATTTCTTATATGAACAAGTCTTACGAGGCTTGTTCAACGTAGCTTGCAATAAGAGCTCCTTTGTTACTCGAAGCTCCTCCTCCAGTCGTCTAATAATAGCAGCCTGATCTGGCTCAGGTTTGCCACCACCGACATTTTGCTGAGATCTCTGATCCTCAGCCAGATGACGCATATGAGAAGCCTCACCTTCTAATTCTTTAATAGCTTGCTCAGTATGGCCACGTTCGGCAGACATCTTTATTCAACTTTCTATATGATAGAGAAAGAGTAGTTAATACTCAATCTCACTGACTTAACTTACTAACAAGTCATCACATATACTACTAGCATATATATAACACTCTCACTCAAACCTCCCCGTTAGGAGCACTTCTCTATAGTCGGGCCCGAGTTTGACATCGAATACTCTTTGAAGTACCCAATTCACTCAAACTTAGGCTCTGATACCTAATTGTAACACCGCTTCTTAGTTTAGTTGCTTTTATGGCAAATCAGGTTTTAGCAGCGGAAATTTTTCTTTTTAAAATCACAAACAAAGATTTACATTAATAACTTATCAAAACAACGTTGGTATTACCAAGTACAGGAACCGACCATAGTATCCATTTACACTACATCATAATAAATTAAAGTGTTCCACCCACAAGGGGCAACATATTTCCTAAAAGCAACCCGCCTCGCAGGCCATCTAGTCTTTACCTGAAAAGGGAAATCGTAGCACCATTAGCTAACACTTAGCTAGTGAGTACATACTTAGCATAAGCATCAATACAGGGAGTCATGCAGCAGATATATCATACCATATCATGCATATCGTATCATTCATATCGTACATAAGCAAGCATTGCTAGCTTAACATATAATGGTGTGCTCACAAGATCAGTAAGAGTCATATCTTGTAGGGGAGTCTGTCCTGTTCAACAACTCAGACCGGGGAATCAAACACAACCATCCGCGCTGGTGGGGGAGCATAAAGCAGTCCACCAAGCATCGTTCATGGAGCCAAAGACTCCTCAAGTAATCCAGCTACAACCGGTTGATTACCACTCACGTTAAGACACGGCGGTTCTGCAGAACCTCGACCCGGGATGCACCCCGAGTCACCGTTAAATCCATAAATGACCGAAGTCCTGTTAGGATCCAGCTAACCGGCTGACCTTAACCATGCGTCAGATGTCAGATGTCAGATGGTCTGCAGACCGTGCACATACACATAAACGTACATTTGATCCCACAGAGATCCATCATCATCATATATCGTACATATGATCCCATAGGGATCCTTCATACAATCATTCATTCATACTTTCACATGCATCATCACATAGTTCATCATTCATGCAAATCATCAGATATTAACTAAGCGGTTCCAATCTGGACCCGATGGCATGTACCTATTACACATCTAACAAGCAATCATAACATCATTCCGAAAGTAGGCTCATGAAAGTAGGCTCTCACCTGAGTGGCTTACTTCGTACAGGTATCTGGCTTTGACTCCACTACAACAGGTTCAACTAAAATATCATACTGACTTTAATCATTCATACATGCATAGCAAAACTCACAAAACAACATTTAAACTTGGACTTAGCACAAATCCGCCAAAACTGTCGGATTTTGGGGAAATCCGATGGTTCTTGCGGATTTTGGGAAAATCCAACACTTATATGCGGAATTCGACAATTAGCTGCGGATTCCAACACTTAGACATCTTTGGCTTAGTTGTGGAATCCGACACTATCCGAATCCGACAAAACAAGGAAATCCGATACCTTGGAAATCCGACAACTTGCGGATTCCAACACCTAGGCATCTTTACATGCATACGGAATCCAGCACTTGCGGATTCCGACACAAGGAAATCCGGGCCATGATATCCGACAATCCGTCATATGCGGAATCCGACACTTCTAGCGGATTTCAACAAATCTATCAGATTTCAACACATGCAAAATCCGATACTATCATAGTCTCGGAATCCGACACATTCATACACTGTAAATCCGACAGCTTCATTTAATCATCTTAGCAACTTCATTCTCGTTAGTTTTAAGCCTAGAACACCTTAGGACTTCATGTTCTATTTGTACAGATATTTTAGACACATCAAATCTTGACAAGAACACCATATATGCAAAACCCACTTAGAAAATAAGTTTTCATATTCTTCAAAGTGTTCTTGCACGAGTTCATGTTTATCAACATGAATACAACCTTCAAACACACAAGAATCTATAATACTAACCTTTTGTGACTGATCAATCGACTCTTGCTTATTCTTCTTTTGAAAACCGAGAGCAGAGACAGAGAGCAACGAGAGAAGTGTGTTTGTGTTTTGTGTTTATCACCTTTGACTTTTGAGTCAACAAAACACACACATATCTCTATATACACACATATTCCAGGGGCGGTTTGCCTCTGGATTTCTTGTCCTATTTTCTTCTTTTCTACTTAATCACATAATAAACACAAATATACACATTAACTCATATAACCTAACAAGTACATAATAATAGACGCGCCTATTTTATTACTATTTTACTCGACTATCATGCACGCATACACTTAAATTACAACTAGGCCCAAATCGGGGATGTTACACGTAAGCATCAAACTAGGATTCACTACAAATCCAACAAAACTTGCGGATTCCTACACTTCTTGCGGATACCGACACTCCTAGCAGATTCCGACACTTAGCGGATTCCGACATTCCCATCAGATTCCGATACTCCTTACGGCCGCAAGGATGGGGCCTTGCGCTCGCAAGCACTATCGGATTTGTTTGCTTAGCATGTCGGATTTGGTATTTAACTTATCAGATTTTGACCCCTTGCGGCCGCAAGGATGGGCCTTGCGCCCGCAAGCACACCTGTTCAAGAACAGGTTAGCTACAACACCCCTTTTTCGACTGTTTTGATTCCAAATCTCAAAATTTGAGTTTCTAAATTATTTTTAACATTAGTACATCTTAGGGAACATTCATATGATCCCAAAAACATCTCATTCATTATTTATAACAACTTATACAAAATTTGGGACCAAAATCAATCATTTGACCCACTTGAATCTATTTTCAAGAACTTCATCAAAATCACCACTTTAATTCACCATATGAGTTCTAATCAACTTATAACTGATATATAGATTAATTAAAGTCAATTTCAGAACTCAATTTGAGTTTAGCTTACTTGAATCACAAAACCCACTTGGCAATAATACTCACCAAATGTGGAACAAGAAGATGAAGGTGATGAAGAGGATGATGATATGAATCTTAATCTATATTTACTTGGATTCAATCTTGTACTAAGGATCTTCAGAGGTTTCTTCAAGAACAAGGAGTAGAGAGAGTCTTCAAAAATTGTCTGTGTTTGTGTTTGAACACAAACACACAGACGTGATATTTCAAAGGCTAAACCACCTTTGGGTTTAAGCCTATCAACAAGCGGGTACTTTGTTCCCCTTTTCAACTTACAACTTGACTCACGCTTACCCGTCTTGACTAACGAGGATATTCTGGAATCCTTACTTAAAACCGTTCACGAATTAATCGCGTTACTTATATTATTACTACTTTTATAATCCAACATATAACTACTAAAACATATAACACATATCACATAATAATAAATACACATACTTTATTACTATTTCAATTCATTTACATATGCGTACATATAAATTACAACTAGGCGCAATTCGAGGATGTTACAAGTTGAAAAGTAAGAAAAAAAGCGAGAAGGACCAGAAAAAAAGAGCAAAAAAGAAGAAACTGTCAAAAAAATCAACAATTCTCTACGTACTAGAAGCTCACCAAAGTCATTATTTATGGCGATTCAAGCGCTTTCAAAGGAGCAAAAAAATTGTAACGGAAATTGGTTTTGGGAGGATGTTAGGGATGCAAGTTGATGGTGTAACTACAATACTTGGATATTATGTACTTGATAATTTTGATTCAGATTGTGGAGTTATTAAGTTGGTGAAAGAGACGATACAAGTAAGTGTCCGGCTAGTGCATGAGATGTTGGGCATTCCAATGGGTGATGTTTTCTTAGAAGATTTGAATAACGATGATGGTGAGGATAAAAGCACGACAGAATAGAGGAAAAGGTATGGACTTTTTGCAACGCCAGGTGAGTTAGTTAACAACATATTGAGTGGTGAAATCGGTTGGAACTTCATTCTTGATTTTTTGATGTTGTTTGCATACACAATGGGAGAGTGCAACAAGACTGGGAGGTGCAAAACAGCCTTCATACGGTGCCTGCGTCCTAGTATTTAGATTGATAACATAAACTAGTGCAGATTCATCATCTCCAGCATGATCAAATGCAAAAACAACTGGAATAGGGAGGACACAAAAGGTTTCTTCATTCGTCCAATGGCAGTCCTGGCGGTATGATTCCGGAATTAAAATATGCATATGTTTTATGTTTAATGTTTATTTTTAAATGTTTATAAATATATGTTATATTATAAAAAAATACAACTTTTAACCAAAGTCGCATATATGCAACTTTTAACCAAACTTGCATATATGCAAATTTTATTTTAAACAAAGATGCATATATGTAATTTGGATTTTTTGTCTTTCAATAATTGCAATTGCACATGTACGGATAAAATAATTGATAACGTAAATTGCATATGTATACTACTATATGAATAAAGTGTTATTTTTTGTATGATTATGGATGCAGCTTGTGTACTTGGATAGTACATAATGTGAAAAGGATGATGTTGAACATTTATGTAAGAAAACTTATGCATTTTTGTAAAACTATATATATAATGTTGACATTTATAAGTTGCATATGTGCAACCTATTGAAAATTATGAAAAGATGATAATGTTGTCATTTGTAATCTCCTCCAGGATTATGAGAATAGGTTGGGTAAGATTTTGCAAGTGATAAATGATCAAATCAAGAAATTTGAAGATACATACCAAGAAGGATGCGCAAAGTTTGAGAAAACTGATAAAATAAGCATTTTTAAGGAATAGTTTGATTAGTTAATAAAACGGGCAGATAATATGCGAGAGGCTGTGCACACGAAAAACACGCCAGAGGATACAACGGGTATGGAGAGGGGTACAGGAGGTTTAAGTGGGTTTGTGGAACTAGAAAGTTAATTTTGGACGGACCCAGAAGTTGAAAAGGCGTACGAAGAAGCAACGAAAAATGTTCAAGATTCCATCGAAAAAGTTACACCCAACCGTGATGAGGGTGCACCTAGTTTCAGTTTGGGATTAACACGGGAGAAACAAAATTCCGGATCTTCCCATGTTGTTCCATAATGTTGCCGGTGAATGAAGAACTGATCAAAGTCATACACCCGCAAGTGACGGTTTCAGAAAAACCTAAGAGGGGTTCAAAGAGATATGTAAACATTTCAAATGCAATGAAATCTCCGTATGTGTGCAGACTAGTTGATGAGAAAAAGGGCATGCGCCGAAGAGCGAAGAATATGCAACTACATATTCAGTTCAGAAGAAATCGATACCTAAGTATTCCAGATTTATTACCCTAACATAAAAATTAAATCTTATTCTACATTAAAACATAAGTTTACATATTGGTATAAAAACAAATAAATCCAAAAACAATGAATGGGTGTTTGAGATAGGATACGAGTATAGGTTGTTGAGGGACACGTTAGCAACAATCAAGCCTGGAATGTGGGTAATAAGTAATGTGATTGATTGCTGGACAATTTTCCAGAACAATCAGGAAAAATTTAGAAGTCCAAGCTCGTCTCGTAGGCTTTTTTTTGTCATACTGCAATGATTGTAAGACTAATTATCAATTACATTTCCTTTTGGCTTTTTAAAAAAACTTGATATTTTGACAAACTGCAATATACATTGGTTTCTAATAAAAAAATTGAAATCTATAGTCGGATGGTATGCTTGATGAGGGAAAGGTTACAAATGAAGTATCGGAGTTGTACAGGAGCAACATGTTGGCGGTGGTGAATGGTTTTGAAGAAAAATTGAACTTGCGAAATTATGATATGGTAATGACAAAAAATGATACTTTACAATGCAATATTAATTTTTAAAAATAAATAACCACTGACTGGTTTGTATAAACTTCACAATGCAGGTATTCTTCCCAATGATTGATTTGAACCACTATTACACTATCTGTTTTGACTTGAAGAATCGGAACATAGACATGATTGATAACTATGATATTAAATTTTATGGCGAGATTCCAAAAGTTTGTGCTAAGAATGAATTTATAATTAACAAATTTTTTGTTTTTTATTTTTTATGTGCAACAAATTAAAAAACTATATGCGACTTTTATATAATTAAATTTTAAAAATTTGTTGCTTATGTGAAATAATATATGTATATTAATTTTTATGTGCAAAAATCATTTTTCGTGACATATCTGAAAACAGTTAAACATCCGGTTGCTGCTGAGATGGATCAACACGAGATACAAATATTGAACCTGTCATGGAGATCGGTAAGGAACCAAACCCATTGTGAAGTGTTCACTATGCGTCATCCATATACATATATGGGAGATGGAAGACGAGGTTGGCAGTGCGGGTTAGATGAGAGTGAGAATGTACAGAAAGGAATATTAAACAAGCTGAGGTACAAGTATACGGCGAAGATACTGATGTCTGATATAAACCTACTACTGACGAGGTGGTCAGAAAAGCAGAAGAGTTTTCGAAAACAAAGAAAACAAAACAGAATAAGAACAGGAGGGATAAAGATCAACGGGTAAATCGAAGTAGAAGTAAGTAGGGTTAAAAAAATAGTTATGTTTCTTTGGCATGCAAACTGTGTTTTTTCATGTGTTAAGAACAATGTAAATATGGTTTTGCTTGTTTAGGTTCAAGATACATCAACTATCATTAGGTTTTTTTAAAAACACTTTCTTTTTTATTTTTATAAAATGGACAAGTGTTTAAAGGCTGTTGTGACTTTGTGTTGCATACGTGCAACGTTGTGACGTGTTTAATGGATGATTAGAATTTGTGTTACATATGTGCAACCTTTGTGCAAAAACCTTGAGAACATATGTTACATTCACATGATAAAACTTGACATCTTAAAAAAATGTTTTTAACCTGCAAACATTGCACAATACTTAAATGTACTTTGTGTTTCGTCTTTCATGGAACTCATGCAATATACTTGTGTTGCATATGTGCAACATTATGGACATATGTTAAAGCACAAAAACCTTGAGAACATATGATGACTATATGTTACATTCACATGATAAAACTTGACATCATAAAAAAAGGTTTTTAACTTGCAAACATTGCACAATACTTAAATGTACTTTGTGTTTCGTCTTTCATGGAAGTCATGCAATATACTTGTGTTGCATATGTGCAACATTGTGAACATATGTTAAAGCACAAACATTGTGCACATATTATGATTATATGTTACATTCACATGATAGAACATGACATCATACACAAAAAGGTTTTTAACTTCAAAACATTGCACAATACTTCAATGTACTTTGTGTTGCGTATCTCTAATATGGAACAATCCAAAAAAAAAATTGTGTTGCATATGTGCAACATTGTGATGTTTTTGAAAAAATAATATTAGGTGCACATTTCTATTTAGATAAAAGTTATTGACAAACACAAAGAACATACTTCTATGTTTAAAGGATACATTAAGTGCAACGTCATGCAATATGATGATTATATGTTACATAATGGCTGTTATATATAAAACCTGTGTTGGCAGCTGGAATTTGTGAATAAAACAAGAATGCATATATGCAAACAGTACATACCGGTAGTAGAAAAAATACTTTGCCATATGCCTAAAAAAATGGGGGAAAAAAAAGGTAAACCCATAATGTTGTGAAAAAGATATGATGAAAAATGCACAAATGTCTAAATAAGGTGCAAAAATTCCACCCAATCAAACATCCATAAACCCATCATCCGAACTCTCGTTATCTGTTTCCGAACCAGATCCAACATCTGCATCTGACCCGGACTCTGACTCGGATTCCTCAAGATCTTTTGAACCGGTCTTTGTAGGGCAATTCCTAGAATCATGTTTACGGACATACTTTCCACACGTATGATAATTTCGTTTCTTTTTCTTTTTCTTACATGCTTCAACAGCTTTTTGTCCTGGGCTAACAAGTCTCTTGTATGTTCCACAACCCTTGTTCCTAATGCCTTGTGGAACCTTTATAACAACTTTTTTTTGGTGGTTCAACCCTAAGCAATGATTTCATAGCCTCCTCCTTCGTCTTTGGAGTTGGGTCATCTAGAATGATACGACACACTTCGTTCTTCAATTCATTTAATTTTTGTATAAAAGACGAAAATTTGTCTGTATCGGTCCTTAGACGTGCAACACATGATTCCAAAATATCAAATGCTTCCTCCACCAGATTTTCATTCTCTTAATTGTTTGGGACAGGCTTGTTGCGTTTAATACGCAACTCTGGAGGAATTACATCTCTCTTCCACCTTTTAAGGACATACAAATCCGGTATGCATGAGAAATTATAATCCTTAAGCACAAAGAATATGTGCCGACACAAATAACCATGCCTGGTAAAATGGTTGCAACTACAAACACTGGTACTCTCTTCTTTGTTAAAACCACCTGTTAAAAAAACAAAAACAAAAATAGATAACGTCATTCAAAAAACAAAGATACATAACAATAAACTATGCCAAAAAGAAAATAGGAAAAAAAATATGTAGTAACCTTAAATTCAGCAACAAAAACACCATGTTTGTTTTTGTGTCTTATTGTGCACACTTCGGAATTGCCATTGGTAACTAAATATTTTTTGGTACATGTGTACAACCCTTTAACAATCTCTTTCTGAACAAGGTTAAACAACGCACGAGTATACACATTTGCAACAAACCTCTCGATAGGCAAATGCGTCTTCCATAATGGTAATGTATTTGAACTTGCATTATCAAGAAGTTTTTTTATCATACCTTTGTTTCTCCATTGTAGTTTCAAAACAAATCATAAACTGCACAAGATTGTTCCCAGAACTAGAATAAATTTTAAAAAACGAGTTTTCAGATTCTGAACGAGATGTGGTCTTCATCAAACAACACATAGGTATCTCTCTAAAATACCCACGTATCTATCTTTCCCTTAACTCAAACATATCTGTAAGCCAACAATTATCCTGCAAATTATATTGAGAGATCATTGATGACCACTTCTCCTCAAGCTTGGCAGGAGTCGTATATACATTCCTGTTAGATATATGCCCTCTGATACACGTATATTGGATCACTGCCGATGAGGCACGGGCCTATTGAGTCACACGCCAAGCGTTGAATCCGATAGCACAAGTCAAGAAAGAGAATTAGGGTTTATGTCGACCTTCACGGGCCCTCACGAGTCGTGAAGAGGTTCACGAGGCTTCATTGGCAGGTCGGGGATCGTGGGGGTGATGCCTTCATGACTTCCTCACGGGCCGTGATAGCCGGTGAAGGCAGAAGTCTAAGTGACACTTTCATATTATTGGACCTTTTGTTTGGTCCAATGAGAGGGTGCCATTATGGCCGACCCTGGTGTCACCTAAATTTCCCATCTGCTTATATAAACCCAACTTAATTCTCTCTTGAGAATCTTTTGCCAAATTGAAGAACACACACACTAAAAAGAGCTTGTGGGTTATATTAGGAGCTTTGAGTGTTGGTGTTGGCTAGTGCAAGAGTTCATCTGCTATTCTTGAGCCCTTGTTCACGTGGTGTTAGACATTGTGGTTCAAGCTTTAGCAAAGGTGATTCACGGAAGGCTTGGTGTGGATATCAATAGAGGAACTCGTCTTGGAGTTCAAGCATTGCATCTACAACAACACAACCACCAGATACATCAAGGGTATGGTCTCTTTTTCTGGTTTTGTTTGTTATTCTCGTTGCTATCATGCTTTGTAACTTGATCCCACTTAGTGTTTCTTGTGCATGAGCTTGTAAACCCAAAATTTGTTTGTTTTATCTTCATGCTTGCGTTGTGCTTGGGATTTTGTTGTGCATGAGAAACCTTCAATTCCATACCAGCTTGTGTAAACGTTTCTTGAAATCCGAATTTTGTAACAAATCACCACTGACTTGCAAAAACAATACACGTTCGATTTATGAAACTTACCTAAACATAAAAGAAAAACACAAAAGTTTACAACATAGAAAAAAAACCTTTGCTGGTAATTTGTTCATTATGTGCCACATGCACAACCACGGAACACCGATGGGATAGCTTGTCTCATTGCAGGGTCTTGGTCAGTAAGCAAAAGCCTAGGTTGTTTACCATGTGCTTTCAAGAAAGCTTGCAGCAACCATTTGTATAAGTTTATAGACTCTGACCTCAACAAACCAACCCCAAATGTAACACACTTGTTGTCGTTGTCAACCCTAGTAAAAGGAACAAAAATCATGTTGTACCTTTGTAAAACACAAAAAAAAAGCCATAAAAATATGAAATTAAAAAAATCAATCAATAAAAAACGCATGGAACACTTACTTCTTCATTGCATACGTCGCATCAAAAGCAAGAACATCACCAAAAAAATTGAAGCTACATTTTGCAGTTTCATCAGCCCAGAAAAGAGACGTCAACTCATTGTTCACAACCTGATACTCAAATGAATCCAGGAACACATGTCTTACGAGTATTTAGCTTGTCAACTAAAATTTGAGCGCCTTTATCACCGATAAATCTGTTCATGTCGCGCCTACAGTTTTTAAAATCCACAACAATCCCACGAAGATTGACATATCCACCTTTCAACAAAGACCTAAGTCTGTGAGCCTTCATAGGACCAATATTAGATATAGAAACCTTGTGAATAAACGTTTGATCAGCAAATGTCAACTTTCTATGAGCAATTGATAAGTCCGCATTGTTATCGTCAAACAAAGAATGATTGTGGTTCTCAACGAACTTTTTCACTACATATGAATTAGTACCGCCCACCTCCCCAACACCAATACAAGCTTTGCAATCGGTAACAATGAAGTTGGTATTTATGTGATCTCTATGCTTTGAATCTTGCGCGAGTGAATCCTCTACCTTGTTACGGGGTTTACCAGCCTTGTTGCATAACACATACCGATTGGTAACAGTAAGTCGGTTCCTTTTGACCGTTGAAACACGTGTATCAAACCCAACCTTCTTTGCATATTTGTCGTACATATGTTTCACATCCATAAAGCTATCAAACATAGTACCACCCTCGACTTTAAACTATCCGAAACAATCGGAATCCAATGTTTTGTACTGTTAGAGGTCTCAATCACAC
Source organism: Dittrichia graveolens (assembly GCA_038502395.1). Lineage (NCBI taxonomy): Eukaryota > Viridiplantae > Streptophyta > Magnoliopsida > Asterales > Asteraceae > Dittrichia > Dittrichia graveolens. Next base: position 43,273,150 of record JARJIL010000009.1, on the reverse strand, counting down.
TACTTAAACATGATTCATCACCTACAAAAATGGAAAAAGTTGTGCTTTTTATAATAAAAGACAGATGACACAAAAAAAACAAAGGAGTAAAATAGAAATGCATCCAACATGAGTAGATATATAGAATAATTAACCACTATTCAGCAGCAAATACTTTGAAAAAAAAAGTTGCAAAGACAATAAAAGTTGCATATATGCAACTCCGCCTCTTTTGAAAAAGCCATGATATATACTACTGCACATACAAAACTATTCAAGCACCTTGAAAAAAATGCCAAAACATTGATTCTTGTACATTTGAAAACAAACATATATTTTTAGAAAAATACATGTTCATGTATGTGTAGTAGTATATTTTTCCTTTTCAAAAATTAATGACGGATTATCCGGACACAATTCATGGTTTAGCTAGGTGTCTCAAAAAAATAACAAGTTGCATATATGCACCTCCATACACTTTGAATGCCATGATATATACTACTGCACACATACGACACTATATACCTTGATATGCAAATACATTGCACATATTCAACTAAAAGTACGAGAAATCAAGCTAATTTGTGTTGTAAAAAACATACCATTCCTTCCTAACTCACGAGAAAAATCCACATTCACTCTAGATCCCGAAACACATTCATTGTTTGACTGAATCATAACTTCGTTATCGACTACACTTTCTGCCATTTGTAAACTTGAACTAATATCAACGTTGGATGACACCTCCGTTGTTGAACCTGTAAACAACAAAAACACAGAAGATGTGAGATGATAATGGGAGATGATCATTCAAGATGATGATGCGAGATGATGATACACGAAAAAACGAAAAGCAGATAAAACGAATAACAAACAATCGAACTCCAAAAAACCTGGACAATGATGATAGATGATATGATGATGCGAACGTTGAACTACAAAAACCGATTACGCACACGAAGATCCAACAATCCAAACGATGGTGTTAAACGACGACAACCCAATTCTATGATGATACGTACACTTGAATGCGAAAATTCTCTAATCATGGAAGGTATATCACGATCAAATCTGTTTCACGAAAAAAGAGGAACAATCGTAACAGATGAAGTGCTACAAAGACTAAAAAACCCTTGTAAGTAAAAATAAATAAATAATTAATTAAAAAAAGACTAACAAGATCAACCGTTTAGATTGGTTCTCGCAGTTCTCGTATTTTTTTTTGTTCTCAAAGGAACTTCCTTCTCTCTCTCTATATATATATATACATATATTAGGATTTTTTGAATTTTACTAATATATATTATTAAGGTTTTTTAAAAATTATAAATGTATATGTATTTACTAAGTTTTTTGTATATATATTATGTATTTTTAAAATATGTATATATATAAGGTTTTTGGAGTAAATACATGTATATTTATTAAGATTGCTTTCCAAAAACTTGTTGGCTAAGTTGTAACTAATAACTAAAAGGGTTATAATTATTTTCTGGTTTGTAATATATACTACTATATAAATTATTTAATATTCTTTCTCATTCTTTATTTTAAGAGTTCTTAAAATTTAATTAAGACAAAATCTTGACCTTTCATTATATCTAAATTAATCTTATCCATTCTCTATACTATTATATAAATCATTTAACACTATCTCTGCTCCTTTAATTTAAGAGTTCTTAATATTCAATTAAGACAAAATATTGTCCTTTCATTATATCTAAATTAATCTTATCCATTCAATCTTTAACCGTTTCATTCCCTCTCTCTTAATTTATTTTTACTTTTTATTTATTTAAAATATACTCACCTATACTAACACACTCTGTTACACAAACACAATCATCCATCTACATCAACATAATTTTCAAGATCCTATTAACTTCTCTCTTCTTAATTCATAAATATAAAACTTTTTCTAATTTTAATGCCCTTTTGAATTTATTTTTAAATTAATAAAATAGTTGATGTAAATAAGAGAAAACTTGAAAAAAAAAACAGACATGTTGATGTAGAAAACTTTTCATAGCAATAAATCGTGCGAATAACATATCATTACATTTTTAAAAGTGACATTTTATAAAACAAAAAACTATTTGTCGCCGCAGTATTACGCGGGTACAATGTTGGTAATTAAATAATGAGGATAGAATTTTTACCTTAACTGGGTTAGGGTTTTAATTTTAATAAAATTTAATATTTGTGTCGGATGGGTTAGGTATTACCCATGGGTTGTGGATCGGGTTTAAATGATTAAGATTTAAGATCCATTTATAAATTAAATGTAGTTTTAATTTAATAATGAGGATAGAGTTTTTACCTTAACTAGGTTAGGGTTTTAATTTTAATAAAATCTAATATTTGAGTCGGATGGGTTAGGAATTACGCATGGATTGTGGATCGGGTTTAAATGATTGAGATTTAAGATCCATTTGTAAATTAAATGTAGTTTTAATTTAATTGTTGGACCAAATATTTTGGGATTAGCCCCAAAAGATTTAAATATTCTGGTTTGAGGTTTTTGGCCCAATAGTTTAATAAGTTGCATTTAGACCCTTATCGAGACTATAAACATTCAATTATTGACGCAAAGAGATATAACCCACGGATGGGGTCTAAAATAGTCCTACTTGGGTTGGTTTGTTGAATTTTATGAATGATTTTTACTTAAAGGATCCTACCGCCTAATTGACCTGCTTGGCCGTTCCTGATTTAGTAGTCAAAAGTCTCAACTGTGAATTGAAGCATTTAGAAAGTTTTATTATTGGACCTCGGCCCAATGAAATTCAATTTATACCGAAATTATTTTTAAATGTCCGCTTAAACATGTATTTATTTTATTCGATAATTTTAAATTAGTTAAAGGAAAATAGAAGTTTCTATTCTTCGGATTTAAAAGAATAAAATTAGGGGTTTTGATTTATTTAATTTAGAATTTAGTTTTAAATCTAGGAAATTTTATAAATTGGACGAAACCTTGGTAGTCTATATTTTAAGTTTAGGTTTATAAACTTAGGATTTTATGGAGATTTTTCTATAAATAGATAAGGATTATGTGCACTTATATGTATAGAAGTATGTATAATTTAATTTTCTATGTAACGAACAAAACATTGTTGATATTAATATAATAAACTATTCAAAATTTATAATGTGTGTAACTTTACCTGTAATAATAGGTTAAGTAGGTCACCTTGATTTTATATATTTTATATTATTTTATTACTATTTTGTTATTGTTATTGTTATTGTTATTGTTATTGTTATTGTTATTGTTATTGTTATTGTTATTGTTATTATTATTATTATTATTATTATTATTGTTGTTGTTGTTGTTGTTGTTGTTGTTATTATTATTATTATCATCTTCATCTTCGTCATCTTCTCATCTCATCTTCATCACCTACACACTTCGATTCATTTTTTAGATATGCTTTTAGAGCCATCGATTTAGAGTTTTCAAATCTGTTTTAAGAAAATCTGTTGGTGTTTTTATTTTTAGGGTTTCGATTCAAATCTGTTGGTGTTGAAGACAAAAGTTCCTACGATAAGAACAGAAATCATGTTATAATTTCTTTTTATCTGAAATATCAAGAGTTTGATTATTAATGTTAGGATTTGGAATGTTCATAAATGTCGAAGACTGCTAACACGGTGTGATAGGTAGTGTGTATAATTTTCATGTCTTAGTTTAACGAGCAAATTACCGAGAAAGGTAACCTAAATGTTCAAATTTATCAATAAAGGTAACGTATTTTTTCCCCTAGAAAGGATTATAAAATTCAATTTCTTCAATAAAAGGAACTTGGTAACCGGTTAAATAGGTTTCCGGTTAAAAGATGATGATGTGTCAAATTATGATGATATAGATGTCTAGTTGGCAAACGCACCCCCCTTCTTCTCCCCTCTCTCTCTCTTTCTACCCTCACCATTACCATTTACCCTCTTCTCCTCTCTCTCTACCCTCTTATCCTCACTCTCTCTCTATACCCTCATTTTTTTTACCATCCCTCCACTCTTCAACCATTAAACCGTCACTAGCAAACTATCCCCCACCACCATAAGACAATCACCACGCACCGACCATCACCGTAAGACAATCACCAACCCACACACAAACCACACAAATCTATGCTCTGTCTACCCTCTTGCTCCATGGATGTAACATCCTGAGTTTTGGCCTAGTGGTTACGTAGGCCAAGGTATGTTTAAACGGGATTATTATTTGATTTAATGTTTAAATATTTAGAAACAGATTTACTTGAATTAATTGTTATAATAATTAAGTGAAATAATTAATGTATGCATGCAAGAGTGGAGATATTTTTGAATTATGAGTCATCGCAATGTTTGACACCTCCTGCTTAGTTATATGTGAATGCATGTGTGGGTTTTAAGAAAAAAATAGCATCAGAGGCATTTCTTTCACTTTGAAAGTGTGGTGTGTGTTTAGCCTAACCATCCTTGAAGAAAGCTAGAACTTGTATAGTTGAATTCGTGAAGTGAAGAGTTGTTGATTGTTAAATCAAAACCAAGGTAAGATGATGTTTATAACATGCTTAGTAGTGATTTGGTATACTTCTCTCATGATATACATAGTTATATGGTGAAACACCATGGATGTTTATGGAATAAAAACTTAACAAGTGGGTTTTGTGGTTCTTGTTGATTTTAATGATTTAAATGTGTTATTGATAGATCTAAACATGTTATATGTTGTTTATAAGTGTTTGGATATATTAGAAATTGATTTCCAGAGTTTTATGTAAAACTGCATATTATGGTTATGGAGTTTTGTGGGTTGTACGATGAAGAAGATGAAGATGAATCTTGAAAGTACTAGATCGCGGGGCGACCCTAGTGTTTCGAGTCTGAAGGTTTTGATTCGAAGAGGGGACTTCGCATTTGAAGGTAAGCCGTTCTAAGGCTTTTCGTCACGCGACGGGTCATATGGTGGCGACGTGACGCGTTGGTTCCGAATTCGAAATGGCTGCTCGAAGTGTATTGCAATTCGAAGTGGGTGCTCGAAGGAGCATCGCGACGCGTTTGCAATTTTGTGGGTTTTCTTAGTTGTTTGCTTTGTTTAAAGCTATGTGTCATATACTTACACATATGTGAATCTTACATGATTATGTTTGATCAAAGGGATATAAATATATGTGTTTGATATATATATATATTTATGAATTGAATACTGATTTCAGTTTATTCTGATCTCAGGAAAGGACAAGGCTTAGTAATATTAGACCACTGAGTGGGAGTTCGAGAACTCGAGATGAGTGGATGTTTACTCACGGGTGATATTAGTTGTAATTGGTTTGGTTGCAACTGTATGTGGATTGATGCACGGATAGATTGTATATCTGTTAATTGATTAACTGGTGGTTTGTAAATTAATTGTTGTGTCAATGATATGTATACATGTTTGTTCGGGTGGTCATCTTGGCAAGGCTAAAGGCTGGGCTGGTTTGCTATTCGCTAATCAGTATTGAGATCGTTTGATGCATTTGTTGCAACTTAAGATAATACTGTGTCAGAATAGCAAATAAGCTAACGGTAAACCTTTGCTTTGGCCGGCATTGGTTGAAGGATCTGCAGATCCGCCGTTCTTCCCAGGGCACGATTATGTGTTTACTGTTGTTGATATCATGCGGTTACTGATTGATGTATGTGTGGTTGTTTACTTTCATTCACTTAGCTTAGTGCTAATCCCCCACCCCTCACTACTTTTATAGGTGACTGGTAAGTTCTGCGGTGTAGTTGTGAGGTGGTGTAGCCTGGGGAATAATTGGTGGGCGCTCTGATTTGAATTGTGACGAGCCGTACTATTTGTAATATTAGTATTTGAATTGGAAAAATGGTTTTGTATAATCTGTTGTTTTATATTGTATATATTTGTTCGCTTCCGCAGTGTTTTGAAAAGAGAATTTTGGATAGAAAATACGGTGTTACAAGTTTGGTATTAGAGCCTTGGTTTGGCGATGTAGGCACAGTGGAAGTGTTGCATTCCCAAATCTTGGCTCGAGTTGGGGTCAATTATTCCTTGAGTGTGGGTTTGGGGTGAATGGGAGTGGGGTTTTGGATTTTAGTATGTGATATACTAACGGATTAAACTAATGAGTTGGTGAGATGTTGTGATTGTTACAGAGATCAATGGCTGATCATGGTTACTCAACTGGTGCCCCTACTGTCCCGTCTACTGCTAAAGTCTCTACTACAACAGTGGAAACTCTGCAAAATGCGGGTACATCTAGTACAACTGGAGATGAGAGGGATGAATATATCTTTCAGCTTGAGGGTCAGCTGCATGACTTGAGAAAGGAATTAGAGCAACAAAGACAAGTTTCGGCTAGTCAACCCCCGGTTACTACTGTGATTTCAACTGCACCTGAGATACCACCGATTTTTTCCCGCAATCACTACTTTGGCTGAGATTCTGCCAGTATCTGTACCGTTACCCCCGATGTTTCAACCTATATCTCAACAGTTCTTCTACCCGTTATTTCCGCAGGGGTCTTATCCACGGGCATCTATGCCTTAGGGATCTTACTCTTATCCTTATATGGGATTTCCAACCAGTATGGGATACAGGCAGCCATGTACATACAAGCAGTTTTTGGATTGCAAACCCGACGAATACCATGGCAGCACAGATCCTAACATCACTTTAAATTGGTTACGAGATACTGCGACAATTCTAGATGCTTGCAACTGTGAGGATGAAATGAGAGTGTGCTTTGCAACAAGGATGCTCAAAGGTAAGACGATGGTTTGGTGGGATTCCTTTACCACACATCTATCGAGAGCTCGGATGGATGCGAGAACATGGGATTAATTTCGAAACAAACTATGCGAACAGTATTGTAATGCCTTTGAGCTGAACAAAATAAGGCAAGAGTTCATGGAGTTGCGTATGACAAGGAAGGTGTCTGTTGATGAGTTAATCGAAGAGTTTAATGCGAAACTGAGGTTTGTGACTCAGTGGGTACCTGATGAACCTTCCCAGGTTCAACATTTTATAGGAGCGTTACTTCCTGAGTATAGGAGTACAACTCGGTTGGCTAGATCATTGTCCCAGACCTTCACCTTGGCAAAATCTGTTGAGGGGGACATTCAAGCTAGAGACAAGCAGAATAAAGATGAGGCGGCTTTGCAGAAGTCGAAGTATGATCAGACTGGTAGTCAGCAAAAGAGGAATGGGCAAGGAAACCAGTCACAGAGAAGTCAGAATAGTGGGGTAACCACTGGAAGTTCTAGTCAGCAACTACAACGGTGTATTGAGTGTTGATCTACTCATTCTGGGCAGTGTACTGCTCAGACCATGCGATGTATACATTGTGGAACATTAGGGCATGAAGCTAGGGAATGAGGTTTTCCCCGAAGTGTGTGTTGGAACTGTCAGAATGAGGGACACAGGGCTGGTGAGTGTCCTTCTGGGAGGAAAACTACGACGGGGACTGGGGCAGAAGTGGTTGGGGGATGATCATCAGCAGGGCAAAAGAGAAAGAACCCTACTGCGCGAAAGAGTAGGGTGTATAATGTGATGGCTAATGATAATGCCACCGACGATAAAGATGAAACTGGTATGTTTTGATAAAACTTTAAACCTGTATGTGTGTGTTAATTAACTTTAAAGTTAATTGTGGATATTTTATGCATAGTATGTGCTAAAATGTTTGAGTTTATGTCAGATGAGACTGATTCTCTAGAAATAGAACTAAATGATAATAGATGATTTTCTATTATGAGTTATATGTTATATATCAAGATATGGTATGATGATAAGTATGTGATACTTGATTTAAATGCTAAGTGAGCATGATATACCATAGAGGGGTATGTTTAGATTAATTTAATTGCATGATATAATGTGTATCGTATGATTTATATACATTATGTGTTTATGTGAATTCAACTGTGCAAAGAAAGAAGAAAGAGATGGATTGCTGCATATTGTGCAAGTCAGGGATGTGCGGTATTGTTTGGGTAAAAGAGGTGATTAAGAGAATAAGTGGATATTTAATCTACTAGATACAGTTGATCAATGAGGATGAATGATGATTTTAAACAAATTTTTTAGTATGTTGGGAAATCACATTTCTTGGTTTGAAATGTGATGATATGCTTTGAGATTGGATGTATAATTGATATCTTGTGTTATTTGAGATATTACAAGATGAAATTATTACCATGACTTGGAAATTACAGTTGATATGATTGTAGTGATGTTATGAATGTATTAACTGTAAGAGAAGACATGTGTGATTGACTTGGTCAATGAGAGATATATTAGATGACTAAGTAGAAGAAGCTATCCGAATGATTGAGACGGTGATCAGTGAAAGTGATAGTGGAATTTGATGTTACTTCGGAAAGACGACATGATGATAACATCTTGTATATGCGAGTTGGAAGTATCTCTGATTTAGTGGATGAATCAAGATTTCCTTTACAAGAAAGTCTTGAAGAATGATAAGATTGAAACCTTGAGAATGAGAAAGATAGAAGAGGAATGTAATGGCCTGGACTTATGGAATGAAAACTTGTGGATCTTGAGCATTGAGATGCCTTTGCTTGAGGATGCCTTTGCTTGGAAGTGCCTTTGCTAAGGAAGTGCCTTTGCTTAAAATTGGAGTTGAACTTTACAAGGATTTGTGAATTTTATTGCGCTATATTGTGGAGAAAGACATGAGGGTTGAGTATTGATGGAATACTATGAGAACATAGATAATATGTAATATGAGATTTGACATATGGAGTGCAAGTTGAAGTAGTATACCAGAAAGTTATGAAACCTTGAGATATTTGAGATATCTGAGAGGTGATGATGACAAGACGTGATGGAAATTGTATTTGACTTGATCAAATAAAGAGAAACCAGGATATGTTATGAGTGGTTATTGAGTGTTCAGTATTTTACTACTAGTGAAATGGCATATGTTGGACAGATGGACTTGATTGAATATCTAAAGGGATGATTTGAAGATATGATGATTCATATTTGATGGCTTGTGATGGAAAATGAAGATATGTTTAAACTTATGAAGAGTTTACAAACGAAGGTTGAAACGAGAGTTGAACAATGTAACTAGATTTCCTGATGGATAGTCGAGTGTGTGATTGAAACATGACGATTTATGAAACTCATATCTATTTTGATTGTGTGGGTGAACTAATTTCTGATAGCGGGACATCAAAATACCCTGTGTAGAGCTATGAGATTGTGGTGATAGTACCTCAACCTGTGGATTTGAAGTAAATGATTGAAAGTTAATGTGATTTATAATTGAGTTAAACATAGATTCAGGAAATATTTGAAGGCAAGATTTATGAACTAACTGTTGGTTTGAAAATGAGTTCAAAAAGATAAGCTGTAAGGCTTGTGTGTTTAAAGATTGACAATTGAAAGCACGATGGAGTTTATCTGGTTAAACTATCAGAAGAAGATATGAAGAGTTGGTATCTTGGTTGATGTATATGCAGTGAGATTCCGAGGATGGAATCCTTTTAAGGAGGGAGGATTTGTAATATCCAGAGTTTGGGCCTAGTGGTTACGTAGGCCAATGTATGTTTAAACATGATTATTATCTGATTTAATGTTTAAATATTTAGTAAATAGATTTACTTGAATTAATTGTTATATTAATTAAGAGAAATAATTAATGTATGCATGCAAGACTGGAGATATTTATGAATTATGAGTCATCGGAATGTTTGACACCTCCTGCTTAGTTATATGTGAATGCATGCGTGGGTTTTAAGAAGAAATTAGCATTAGAGGCATTTCTTTCACTTTGAAATGTGTAGTGTGTGTTTAGCATAACCATCTTTAAAGAAAGTTAGAACTTGTATAGTTGAATTCGTGAAGTGAAGAGTTGTTGATTGTTAAATCAAAACCAAGGTAAGATAATGTTTATAACATGCTTAGTAGTGATTTGGTATACTTCTATGATGATATACATAGTTATATGGTGAAACACCATGGATGTTTATGGAATAAAAAACTTAACAAGTGGGTTTTGTGGTTCTTGTTGATTTTAATGATTTAAATGTGTTCTTGATAGATCTAAACATGTTATATGATGTTTATAAGTGTTTGGATATATTAGAAATTGATTTCCAGAGTTTTATGTAAAACTGCATATTATGGTTATGGAGTTTTGTGGGTTGTACGATGAAGAAGATGAAGATGAATTTGGAAAGTACTAGATCGCGGCGCGACCCTAGTGTTTCGATTTTGAAGGTTTTGATTCGAAGAGGGGACTTCTCATTCGAAGGTAAGCCGTTCAAAGGCTTGTCGTGACGCGACGAGTCCAATGATCGCGACGTGACGCGTTGGTTCCGAATTCGAAATGGCTGCTCGAAATGTATTGCAATTCAAAGTGGGTGCTCGAAGGAGCATCGCGACGCGTTTGCAATTTTGTGGGTTTTCTTAGTTGTTTGCTTTGTTTAAAGCTATGTGTTATATACTTACACATATGTGAATCTTACATGATTATGTTTGATCAAAGGGATATAAATATATGTGTTTGATATATATATATATATATATTTATGAATTGAATACTGATTTCAGTTTATTCTGATCTGAGGAAAGGACAAGGCTCGGTAATATTAGACCACTGAGTGGGAGTTCGAGAACTCGAGGTGAGTGGATGTTTACTCACGGGTGATATTAGTTGTAATTGGTTTGGTTGCAACTGTATGTGGATTGATGCACGGATAAATTGTATATCTGTTAATTGATTAACTGGTGGTTTGTTAATTAATTGTTGCGTCAGTGATAAGTATACATGTTTGTTGGGGGGGTCAGCTTGGCAAGGCTAAAGGCTGGGCTGGTTTGCTATCCGCTAATCAGTATTGAGATCGTTTGATGCATTTGTTGCAACTTAAGATAATACTGTGTGAGAATAGCAAATAAGCTAACGGTAAACCTTTGCTTTGGCCGGCATTGGTTGAAGGATCTGCAGATCCGCCGTTCTTCCCAGGGCACGATTATGTGTTTACTGTTGTTGATATCATGCGGTTACTGATTGATGTATCTGTGGTGGTTTACTTTCATTCACTTAGCTTTGTGCTAATCCCCCACCTGTCACTACTTTTACAGGTGGCTGGTAAGTTCCGCGGTTCAGTTGTGAGGGAGTGTAGCCTGGGGAATAATTGGCGGGCACTCTGATTTGAATTGTGACGAGCCGTAGTTTTTGTAATACTAGTATTTGAATTGGAAAAACGGGTTTGTATAATCCATTGTATTATATTGTATATATTTCTTTGCTTCCGTAGTGTTTTGGAAAGTGAAAATTTTGGATAGAAAATACAGTGTTACAATCGAACATCAACAGAAGACTCCCACCACTCAGCGCTCAACGGTGGGATAGAATCGTCTTTGTGTTAGGGTTTGAGTTTGAAATTGTGAAACCACCACCCATAAAAACCCTAAAAGATCTGAGTTTGAGGGTTAAGGTTGGGTTAAGATATGTGAAATCGCCACCGTCTTCGTGTTAGGGTTTGTTCAACATTTAAAGAAATAGATTTGTACAATTTTTAGGATAACATTTTAAAAAATTGATTTGTAGGTTCTTGAGATAACATTTAAAGATAAACAGATCTATGGATTTTCAAGGATGAACAGATGTGTATGATTTCAATTTGAGTTTGAATGTGTTGACCTGTTATATATTTCTTTAATATGTTTATATGTGTTTATTTTCGATCTACTCTAGATTTCTTTGATATATTTATGGGTTTTTGTGTTCTAGATTTCGAGTTAAAGAAGATGAACACGTGAATATGTGGATTTATGTTTGCGTATGTTGAACACCATGATTCATAAGAATAAATGAAGATCATGAATCCTAACAACATATGAACACCTTCAAGAAATTAACAATTAAATAATCAAAATTAAAAATAAATTTATATAATTTTTGGAAAGATAATTAATAATTAATTGGCAAGTAATTAATAGTTAATTAATTATTATAAAACGTTAATTAATAGTTAATTATTAATAGTTAGTTGGTAATCAATTACATACACAATTAGTATTTTTTGGAAAAAAATAAAAATAATAATTAATGATGGTATGGTGCCAACTAGACTTTCATGTATACAACTATGTTAGCGGTCATAACTGGATTGCCACATGTGTGTAGCCACGTCATAGGTAACGTGCTGACTGGGCTGTGAGTGGGTCTAAGAGGTCACTATATTCTTTTTTGTTATAAATTAAAATTTATAGTCCTTTCTTGGCCAAAAAAATTGAATGTTACCATTATTGACAAATTTCGATATTTAGGTTACCTTTGTTGGTAATTTACCCTAGTTTAAAGTTCACGTTGTTGGAGTCGGATTTGAGATTGGAATTATTCCGAAATGATCTTAAAACATAATTTCATGGTTCTAATAGTCAATTTTGGAATTTTATTTTAGATATGTTCTTGAGTACTAACAAGTATCCTTGCTGTGTATTCTTTAGTCATCATAAGCAAGTATGAGACTCTTGATTATATTGATTCAAATTACTTGTAAGTATGTTATGAAACTAAGCATGGTATTCAATCTAACTTGAATCCGGAACAAATAACGAAACTTTTATGGATCGATTTTGAGTTTCATTTCCAGACGTGAGTGTTTGAATGAAGATGAAAGAGAAGAAGAAGAAGAAGAAGAATAAGAATAATGTGACCTACTTAACCTGTTATTGTGGGTCACATTATACATAATGTAATTTCTGGGTAGTGTATTGTATTAATATCAACAATGTTTAGTTCGTTACATAGAAAATTAAATTGAGCATACTTTATTACATTTCGGTGCACATAACCCAATACATATCAATAAAATTGGTGTAATTTTTGTGGGCATGATCTATTAAAATTGTTTGATTTAGGGTTTGATCAAACTTTTATCAATTTTTAAATATAAATGTATTTTATGAAATATAGTTTAAATAAGTTTAACTAAATCGGGTTTGGCTCAATATTTCATAAAATGGATTTGTTAGTCGACTTTAGGAATGACAATTTTGAGACTTTAGTTTTTCCTTGTTTTGATGAAGGGGATTAATCGGGAATGACAAGGAAATAGTTAATGGATCAATCTTTTTGTTTTATTATTGCAGTGCATATATATATATATGGTTAAAACACAAATATTTGACTTGTTTTTGGTCGTTTTTGTTTTCGATCAAATATGCGGTTTTTGCATGTGACCGCAAACGTTTGACCAAAACAAGTCAATGGGACGTTTAGTTTTAATTCATGAAGACATCTGTTTATGTGCAGCTTTTCCAACTCAGACCCATTGATGTATTTGGCTGTTTCCATTTATGTGTTGTTTTTTTATTTTAGTTTTGGGGAGGTCTGCAGGACACTTACAATCTCTTTAATAATAAAAGTAATAGACTAGGTTTAGTTTTAAATACGAATACATTTTTGGAAGAACCAAAGGTGGAATACAGGAGAACATGAAGACAAAGTTACCGAGGGCTTCACGATGATGCCGAGGTTAGTGGAAGTTGGGCCAGCAGCGGAGGAGTGCCATCCATGTGTGTTGTTCTCCATAGTTTTGGTTTCAGTTTTTGCAATGGTTAATGAAAACCGGAATTTGGATTGTTGGCAATACTACATCTGTGGTTTATTATTTTATATCATGGGTGGTTGATTTATTGTATGCTTTGTTTTGTGAAATTCGATACCAAAATAAATTGGGATTTTATTGTAAAAATAATACTACGTAAGTTTTATTTATAAAATGGGATAGTATATAATTCGTCATGTTACCTTTTAAATTGTATTTAAAATATTTTCATCATAAAACCACAAGTTGGTCCGAATGTTTTCTACATCTCTTCACGTATACATGTAAAGCGGATTTTAAAATTGGATTTGAAACATTTTAAAACAGAAATTTACAAGTTTTTCTATATATAAAGCTTGTTAAACCCTATAAAATCTGAGATCGGTAGTGCAATCAATCTAGAAACACCTATGATGCCTAAGATACACTACAGTTGGATAACGTAAGTTATGGACTGTGTCACACCTTGTGTCGCGTGGGGTGGAATCCAGGTTCAGAAATCACATGTTCTTGATAACGTGCTCTAGTGGTGAATTACAGATAAGTCTGGGCCCAATGCACAGGAATAGGGTAAACATGCATGACGGTTTAGTCCATAACCCTATGAGAATCTAGGAGTCGTGTTAGATCTTGAAAAAGGTTTGGTGAAAGTTCCTACATACCATAAATATAGTATTCTAGTGGGATAGCACAAGTTGTGCATCAGATACGTGAAATATGAGTCATAGCATATTTATTTCAATTATGGGTTTATTGAAATATTATGAGTTTTTCTGTCTTTTGAATTGCTTATTTAATCGTAAATCCTAAATTTCTAGATGGAAAATCAACAACACCAATTCTTCTAAAAACTTTTCACTCCACTCCATTTTGTAGAAGGAGAAGCTTATTGGACGTAACTCCCTTGATTGGGAGCGCAGACATTGGATCGTGCTCATGCATGAAAGGAAGTGGTACGTCCTTCAGGAGTCATTGTGTGAGGCCCCACCTGCTGGCGCAACTACTATAGTTTGGAATGATTACGAGAAGCACTCTAATGAACTGCTAGATGTGGGCTTCGTGATGTTAGTCATGATGAGTTATAAGTTACACACCGGCTTAATAGACATCCTCACTTACGACATGATCCGTCAGCTAAGCGACATGTTCCGGGCCTAGGCTCGCATGGAGAGGTACAATGCCACTAAGGCATTGGATTCATGCAAGATGGCCAAGGGGACCTCTATTACCACCCATGTTATCAAGATCAACGGTCACCTTGATCATCTAGAAAAAGCTCAGGCACTCTGTTCCGTTGTAGCTGGCGATGGACACAACTCCTTGTTGGATGACCATAAGCCATTCGTGGTTAACATCAATATGAATAACATGGAGAATACCATCCCTCAACTTCATTCAATGTTGAGTACGGTGAGTTAAATATGGGGACTAACAAGCCCAAGGATGTCCTTACAACGGAAGGGTGGAGTGAGGAAGTATAAGTGACACAACGTAAAGGACAAAGGGTAACTCTAAGCCAAACTAGTAGCGGCCCAAGGGTAAGGGAAGGAAGGACAAGAAAGCCAAGGAGGCTAAGGCAAGTAACACCAAAGCTAAAAATTGCTACTTCGGTTGTAATGAGGTTGGTCATAACAATCACCATTGCCTAAAGCGTAAGAACGGGCCAACGAGGAACACACCTAAAGTATCTAATGTTTTAGATTCTTATTCACTTTCTACTTGTACGGTACGAGGGTTTTGACTTTGCAATTGGTTTTAATTGTAGTAAATTAGGAAAATTGAAACCCAAGCAGATGGGATATCTTTCATGAAGATTTTAGATTTCTTTTCTTAGATATATTCATACATTAGATATTTGTTATTTGTTTTGAATATTCAAGTTTTGAATATAGTAGTTCAAGTTAGACTTAAATTGATGCAAATAACTTCTAAGGTTTCCTTGAATTATTGCAAATTAATTAGATAAAGAAACTAAACATTAAGTAATTTTATTACTACATTAACCCTAAGATATTAAAATATAAGTGTCACTAAAAGATAATATTTTTCGTAGAATTTTGACAATTTTATATTACATGTGTTGTTCTAACGTATGTCAAAACGTAACATCCAAAAAATAAATGTGTATTATATAAGTGTTATTTGTGTTATAAATGATTGTAAGTAATAAGATGTGAATTTCACTAGAGGGGTCAAAGTTGTCAAAGTAAAAATTGAATAGTCAAGGGACTATTTATGTCAATATGAGAAACTTCATGTAACATCCCCACAAAGGGCCTAGACGCATGCTGACGTGGTATGTGTATTAAATTAATAAATTGAATAAAATATATATATATATATATATATATATATATTTGTAGATATCAAATAAAAAATAACTAAAATAGTTATTTAAATGAGTAAATAAAATATTGATAAAGATATAAAAGAATAAGAGAATATTAAATGATTTAGAACGAGGTTTCCGAAAATATACCCGTTAGTTAAAACGGTACTCGTGCGTTAAGTTGTAAGTTGGTAAGGGGAACAAAATACCCACTTGTGGATAACTATTACCCACAAGTTAGCTTTCCCTTTTGCTACCCACGTGAAACACACAAAGAACTCATTCTCATTGTGTATTATTGTGTTCATAGCATTTCAAGAAGAGTTCAAGTGGGGAAACAAAGATAGATCAAGAGAAATTTTGATTCCAACATCAGATTCGTGGTCTACAATCTGTTCTTGATCCATCTTCTCCATCCATTTCATCCTTGCAAGTGTTCTTCTCCATGTTCTTCAAGATTTTTGGTTTTGGTGGGTTTTTAGGTCAAACCCGAATTTGACCATTGTGGTCTGATTTTAAAGCATCTAATGCTTCCTACAACTCATATAGATGCTAAAGAACACATAACATGGATTAGAATTGGTTGTTTTTATCAAAATCAAGATTTGACCAAATTGGTCAAAATAGCCAAAAACGGGTCAAACTAAAATTGACCCTCAAGAACTGAAATTTAGCGTTCTAATTGTTCTTATGAAGTGTTAGGATTGATTAGAACTCATATGTTTGATTAGAGGTAGTGTTTATGCATATGTTCAAAATTGGCCTAAATGGGTCGAAATGGCCAAAATGGGTTGAATATGTTTTTACACACCAAGGACTGATTTTTAAGGTTTTAATAAGTTCATATGACTTGTATGAATTGATTAGAACAAATTTTTTGTATTAAATTGGTGGTTTTGATTGAATTGGTAAAAATAGTGCTAAAATAGGCTTTAAATAGCCAAAAAATTGGAAAATGCTACTAAACAGAGATTTTAAAGGAAATGATCAGTTCCAATAGCTTCAATAAGTCGTTTGGAGTGTGAATGATGCATTGGAAGTGTTGGAATTGATGTGTTTCAAGTTTTGGCCATATTGAACACATTCTTGCTATTTAAGGCTTGAATTTTGTATGATTAATTGGGTAAGTGTTAGGGATGTTAGAAAGCACCTACAAGTGCCAAATGATGTTATGGAACACTGAAAATTGATTAGAGTTGAATTGGTATTGAAATGGACCAAAATGGTACTGCTGTGCAGAAACAACATCTGTGCACTGTTGCACACAACGCGTCCAAGCAGTTTCTACACACATTGCTGTATTCTGTTGTCCTTTCGCGTCGAAGTGTTTTGGTCATGGATATAAGTTAGCAAACAAGTTAGGAACATTTCTAGGACATTACTCTAGATGTCTTGATGATTTCCTTGCATGTTTAAATGTCTAAATGTAAATGATTTGATATAGGTGCTAACGACAACTAAAGCAAGCCGGAGTTGTGTAATTACCTGTTAAGCTCAACAGGTGAGTAACAGTTAACTCGAGTATGATATTAATAGAATTACAAATATGTTTTGTATGATATAAACCATGAAAGTGTAGATATGCATGTTTAGAGGTTTCATAAACCAATTGTGTGATATAAATGATATGTATGCATGTAAAAGACCTTGTAGGTCATTATTGATATATGAAAGGCCTGTTTAGGTCACTCTTGATATGTAAGGGCTGGAGTAGGCCATTGTGTTTGTGATAAGGCAAGAGTAGGCCATTGTTTGAGTGCCGGTACTACCTTGTAGAGATTGTGGTGCGGAGATTCGATGATCATGAATCTTGGTTCTAGCTAAACCGCCGCCCTCAATACTAACTCGGGGCTCTCAGTTTCCCACTAATCCCAAATGGGATATGATCCCGATAACGCAATTGTGGACCGCTACCCGCTTCTCCACCAGCGCGGAGGAAGTAACGGTTTCCCTAGTGAGGATCATTGAGCCGGGCTTATAACCCTGCAAGACGTGATGCCTGCTGACAACCGGTGCTTCACCATGTGTTACGATAGACTTGAAGGAAATGATGTGATGCATGAAATATGTTATGATACTCTTGATATACTGCTCATGCTTTAATTGTTATTCACTAGCTATTTATAGCTAACCCTCTCATGTTTATTCCATATGCAGGTAAGTGATTGAAAGTGAGTACGGGTACCTGCAGGGATGACATGTTAGGTTTGGGGAACACTGTGTAAAGACAATGATATGTAATAATTAGTGTAATGGTCGAACTAGTTAGTAACGTTTGGAATGTTTGTTAAACAACACTTTCATATTACAACTTATATTTATACAAGTTGTAAAATGTGAATTAAATATTCGCTTCTGCTTGTGTTTTAAATAAAAAAAATATACAATGATATTTGAAAAGACCGGCGTTACACTTCACGTTGGGTGCGGTAGCCTTTTTGTTTTTCTTGTTGTGTGTTCCCAATGTAGATATATGGATCCTCAATTAATTCCGGGGGAAGTAGAGCCAAAATCAGAAACCGAGAAATTGTTATGGAAATTCATACAGACTTAAGCCACGAGTAATGAGTTATTGAAAATTCAACTAGCTCAACAACAAGCACTCAATGAGCAAATCCAAAAAAAAAATCAACAAGAGTCAATCCAGAAGTTGGAGAGGCAAGTTGAGTGTCTAACTAATCTCATAATTGCAAATCCTGTGGAGGAGTTGCAAGACAATAACAAAGAGATCTATGAAGAGGTGTAAACAATTACTTTTCATTGGAGCACACCTTTAGCTAGGAAGGGATCAATTACGAGTACAAAAGGAAACTTCAACCATTGAGTCGTTGATAAGCAACCAAGCAGAAACTCCATCGGAGGATCTAGATCAGAGTCATGGAATACCCATAACAAAACAACCACTTTGGGCTTTTATGCTTGTGGATAAGTACAAATTTAAAACCAAAAGAAAGAGGCAAGGATCTTGATGCAAGGGAAACAAAGGAGAGAACAAAGAGGTTGGAAGGTAACATGGTACCACATTGTGAGATTTACGTATTTAATTCACTTATATCAGGTACGTATCAAAATTACCACCCATCCTTAACTGCGAGTGTGGGGTTTGTTGTTCTAACTCATAGTAAATAAGTACGAAGTCAAGCTAGAGACTCAGACAAAAAGAAGCCTTTCTTGGGAGGCAACCCGTGGTTAGTTTAGGTTTTCTTTTTATTTTCTTTTTGTTCGAAACTTTGTGGGTGTTTGCTAGAAACCCTCACGAACCTACAACTCGTCCACTCGGGCTACCAAGGGGTTTAAAAGCTTGTTGCATATGCTAAATACAACCATGATTTCTATGAAAGTGAGTTAGGTATTTTATATTGTTTTTATTCTATTATTATAGACTGATGATGGTTACACGAGTCTTTTGTTTTTGTGGTTCCATGTTGGAGCATTTTACTCCACAAAGAGAGCCACTTTTTTTTGTTCCATAATATGCTTAAATTATATTGAGTGCTTGCTTATGCTGGCAGTCAATTCAGCGGCTTATTATTATCACTCCGATCGCCATATGAGAGATATTCCTAGAGGAGTTCGTTTCTAATTTTTTATATCCTTTATTTTTATTTTACTTTGTCTTTATGTACAATGAGGGCATTGTTGAAAGCTCCGATTGTATCAAGTATTGTGTAGAAAGAATGAGACTAGAGAGAAAACACACACAAACACCTTAGCCAATGCTTTGAATGAGACTTGATTAATTGTGCAAAAGCTTACACTACCACTAGCCATATCCCTATTTATAGGAATAAGGATAGACGTGGCTTTCTCTTATTTAACACAAACTAATAGTCTCCCCCTAATGGAGAGAAAGACCATTACATAGAAAGAAATAAAACATATTACAATTGAGATCTATTTCTAATGCCGAATATAACTTGCTACCTCCTTATTATCATCCGACTATCCAGTGTTCTTTTGATTGCTTCAATTGACCTGATCAACCCAACCTTTTCTATTTCACTTAAAGATGACTGTTCATTGTGAGCCCTTTCCTAAAGTCTGTGATGTAGAATCTTTAGAGTACCATCTGAGTATGCCATCATATCAACAATTCTGATGAAGATTTTTCGTTTACGTTGATTTCTAAAGATGACACCTATGACCTGTAAAATATGTATGATGTTCAACAACGACAGTAAGTTCAGCTAGACTTTAAAGATTTGTATGGCTCTGCACCAGTGTGAGCAAGTTGATTTCAAGTTGATTACTTTCAGCTCCTAATTGAAGATCATTCTCTTGAATGAACTGGATTAATCTCTTCATATATCTCATCAATGCTCCTCTTCCCTATTGATCCTCGTAAGATTTATTTAGCTTGGTGGACATCTCCTCATATATAAACTCTATGTCATGGAGTTTAAACTGTCGGAAGTCTGCTTCGTTCAGAGAAATCTTTTGACCATCAGCTTTTTCCATATCATACACAACAAACTTGTACCTGAATGCTTTCTGCATAAAGACTTTGAGGACTTTGCTGATTGATATTTTGATATGATCTGCTCTCTTGGGGTTTTGTATTCATTGAATATGTGCTCATATCTTCTCCGTTGCTAATTATCTAGACCCCTTAGTTCTGGAGGTTTTTTGTCTTTGATTTGAGTTGCATAGATTGTAGGAATCTGATCTTAAAGAAATGCTACATTTACCCCATATTTACCCCATAATGGATTTTTTATTGCTTCCCGAGCGAACATGTTATTTCTATCAAGGGCTGGTTCAATTGATGTGAACACTAGAGGAGCTAGTTGAACATTAGGAGGTACTTGCCAGTCTGACATTGTTTGAAATTTAGATGCCTGCTCTTCTCTTAGATTTATCCTCATGATGTTGGCAGCTGACACCTATAATTGTTTTGGTTCTAGAGGAAATAAGTTGTGAACTTCCTCTGATACACTCTGAAGGACCCTCGTGATGTTTAGCTTTCTGATGGCGTCCTCCATTTATTTCTTAGTTACATGTTTTTTCGCAGGCTTTGCAACCTTTGAACTAGCAATCTTTTTGGGCATTTGTATCGGTATATCATCAAATCTATCAACAATCTACACTTCTACTCTTCTTTCTAGCAATTTCTCAAATGTGAATTCATCAATCTGTTTCAGTAGTTCATAAGACTCATCTCTATCCCCTTCATCAAAAGTTTCTGTTTCAAATTTGAACTCTAGGATGTCTGATTCATGCAGATGTTGAGTTTTCGTTGTTAATGTTGTTGTTGTTGCTGCTTTTGTTGATGTTGTTCGGTTGATGTTTGAGCAGGTTCAACCCCAATACCCATTGTTGCTACAAGTCTTTCTATCAGATGGGTAAAGGTTAAAACACGAGCACGTTTCTCCCCCTCATGACGATCATGGTGGGGATCATCGTCGTCATGTTTGCGTTGTGACCCTGTAGCTTGGGCTTTGTGTAACATCCCATATTTGGGCCTAGAGGTTTTATAGGCTTTGGTAAGTTTACACATGGTAATTGTTTGGTGTTTTGTTAATTATTTAGTAATTAACTTTTAAATGAAATTTAATACATATATTGATTTATATATATGTACTATGTTTGTATGTATGCATGTGGTTATGGATAAGAATTGGATTACACCTCATGCTTGGTGTTTTGGTTAGTCATATGTATATGTGGGTTTGCATTAAATATCTGGTCATTTGTGTTTAAGGAGAAAAGTGTTTGTGTGTGTTTTGAGAGAAAGAACAACAAGAACGTAAACTTGAAGTTGGATTTTGAAGGTGGTAGATTCAAGTAACGGTATGTATGATTCTTTGTTTATTTTGAATCATAAAATTTGTATTACATGCTAGATTTATTGATGTTGAGTTGCTGGGTTTTATATAAACACCGTGGATGAACTTATATGAAAACTTGATAAATGGGTAACGTCGGTTTTGCTATGTTCTTGAGTTTTTATGATGTTTTGATACATGAAAGCATGTTTATAGATGATTGGATGGATTCCGATGATAGTAATCCGATGACAAAGCCGCTAATGGTGGAATCCGACATTATGAATTCCGATACTGTTAGACTCTGATAAATGATGAATCCGGTAGTGATGAAATCCGGAACCTTTAAATCCATCAAATATGAAATCCGATGGTGGATTCCGAGAGGATGAATTCCAATGCCGAAGAATCCGATAAAGTTGGATTCCGAATGATTTGAATCTGACACTATGTGTCGGATTTCCTCAAATCCGACAGTTGAGGCGGATTTCCTTGGAAATCCGATGGTTTTTGCTTTGTGTTGATTCTTTGATGAAGAAATACTAAATGTGCATGTGTATGTGACTTTACTTTGTTATATATAACTAAAGATGATATAAATATATGTTTGATATATATTTATGAATTGGATACTGACTTCAAATTATTGTGATCTCCGGAACAGACATGGCTCGGTAATATTAGACCACTGAGTGGATATTGAGATCAAGAGGTGAGTGGATATTTAACTCACGACTGGTGTTAGTTATAACTTGTTTAGTTATAACTGTTTGTGGATTGACGCATACATAGACTTATTGTCTGATAATTGATTAACTATTTGTTTGTTAATTGATTGTTGCGTCAGTGATATGTATACATGATATTTGGGAACTCAGTTACGGCTTGGCACATGGGCTGGGTTCCTTTGCTATTGGCTAATCAGTATTAGGATCTTTTGATGCATTCGTTGCAACGTAAGGGTAATACTGTGTGAGAATAGCAAATGGACTGTCGGTAAACCTTTGCTTTGACCGGCATTGGTTGTAGGTTTCTGCAGAACAGCCGGTCTTCCTGAGACATGATTATGTGATGGTATTCTGCGGGCACGGTTAATTGTTTATATTCTGTGGTTATGTTTGTTTGGTATCCTACGGTTGTGATTGATACTGGATTGTTGTAGTTTTACTTTCATTCACTTAGCTTTGTGCTAATCCCCCACCTCTCACTCCTTTTACAGGTTACAGGTGAGTTCTGCGGTTCGGTTGTGAGGGGGTGTATCTTGGGGAATAATTGGCGGGCACTCTGATTTAAATTGTGGCGAGCCGTGGTTTTTGTATTATTCGTATTTTGACTAAACTGGTGTTGGAAAAAACTGTTTGTATATATTTTCTGTTGTAAATATTTCAGTTTTAGTATCGCTTCCGCAATGTATGAAAATGAAAATTTTGGGTTAAAAATACGGTGTTAGAAGTTTGGTATCAGAGCCTTGGTTTGGCGATGTGAGCACAGTTGGAAGTGTTGCATTCCCAAATCTTGGCTCGAGTTGGGGTCAATTATTCCTTGAGTGTGGGATTGGGGTGAATGAGAGTGTTGTTTTGGAGTTTAGTATGTGATATACTAACGGTTGTAACTAATGAGTTGGTTAGATGTTGTGATTATTACTGAAAACAATGGTTGATAATGAGAACTCAACTGGCGCCCCTTTTGTCCCGTCAACAGTAGAAGTTTCTACAGTAGCAACTGAGGTTCCTCAAGATGCGGGTACGTCAGGTACAGTTGAAGATGATTGGGAAGAATATATCTTCCAGTTTGAAGGATAGTTATTGGATTTGAGGAAAGAAATGGAACAACAGAGACATGACTTTGCGAATCGACCACCGGTTATTACAGTAGCTTCTACTACCCCTGAGATACAATCAATCTTTCCATTTAATACTACGCATACATGGATACCTTATGTGTCGATACCATTACCACCAGTGTCTCTACCGACGTCCTAACCATTTTACTACCCGATGTTTTCGCAAGGATCAATGCCATATCCTTTCATTGGATTTCCACCTGGTATGGGATTTAGACAACCATGTACCTATAAACAGTTCTTGGATCGCAAACCTGCGGAATATCATGGTAGCACCGATCCTAACGTTACCATGAATTGGTTCCGAGATACAACTAGAATTTTGGATGCTTGCAACTGTGAAGAAGAGATGAGAGTTTGTTTTGCTACAAGGATGTTGAAGGGAAAAGCAGTGGTTTGGTGGGATTCTATCACTACACATCTTTCTAGAGCTCAAATGGATGCAATTACTTTGGATCAATTTCGAAACAAACTGTGTGAGCAGTATTGTAATGCATTTGAGTTGAACAAGATAAGGAAGAAGTTTATGGAGTTACATATGTCGAAGAGAATGTTTGTTGATGAATTGATAGAACAGTTTAATGCGAAGCTGAGGTTTGTGACTTAGTGGTTACCTGATGAACCTTCCCAAGTTCAACATTTCAATGGGGCGTTACTTCCTGAGTATAGGAGCATAACTCGGTTAGCTGGATCGTTGTCCAGGCCTTCAGCTTAGCCAAGTCTGCTGAGGGGGACATCCAGGCAAGAGATAAAAAGAACCGAGATGAAGCGGCTTTGCAGAAGTCGAAGTATGAACACACTGGTAATCAGCAAAAGAGGAATTGGCAAGGACACCAGTCACAAGAAAGTCAGAACTGTGGGGTAACCACTGGAGGTTCTGGTCAGAAACTGCAATGGTGTGTACGGTGTAGATCTACTCATTCTGGGCAGTGTACTGCTCAGACCATGCGATGCATACGTTGTGGAACGTTTGGGCATGAGAGTAAGGATTGTAGTTTTCCCCGTGGCGTGGGTTGGAATTGTCTGAATGAGGGACATAGGGCTGGTGAGTGTCCTTCAGGGAGGAAGACTAGGATAGGGACTGGGGTAGAAGCTGTTGGGGGATCATCATCAGCAGGGCAGAAGAGAAAGAACCCTACTGCGTGAGAGGGTAGGGCTTTTAATATGATGGCTAATGATAATGCCACTGCCGATAAAGAGGGAACGGGTATGTTTTGATAAACCATATACTCGTTTACGTGTTAATTAACTTTAAGTTAATTGTGGATATATGCACATTGTATGCTAAAATGTGTGTTTATTTTTCTGAGACTGATTCTCTAGAAATAGAAATGAATGATAGTAGATGATTTCTGTCACGAGTTATCGGACATATGTTAAGAAATGGTATGATGATAAGTATGTGATACTTGATGTGATGCTAAATGGGATATGAAATACCATAGAGAGATATGTTCAGATTGATTAAATTGTATGCCATATTAATTATTGCAAGCTTTATTTTGCATTATGTGTTATGTGTAGTCAATTGTACAAAGAAAGAAGAAAGAGATGGATTACTGAAGATTGGGTAAGTTTGAGATATACAGAAATGATTGGATAAAAATATAATTGAGATTACAGGAAGATGCCTAAGCTAATGAGTACAGTTGATCAATGATCATGGTGAATGTTGAACTTGAAAAAGTTTTTGTAATATGATGTGAAATTGCAATTGATGGTTTAAAATGTAATGCTATGTTATGGAGAAGTATATGATTGACTTGGTCAATAAAAGATGTAATTGATGCCTAATTACAACGAGTTATTTATGTGAGAAAGACGGTGATTGGATTAAATCAGAGAAAGTGATTAACGGATTTGATGTTACCTTGAAAAGATGAAATGGTGACAGATGTGATAGTATGTGAAATAGTTAACTATGATAACATTTGAAATATGAGAATTGAAATTATATTTGACTTAGTGGATAAATCAATATTTTCACCAGAAAGTTTTGAAGAATGGAAGATTGAAACCTTTGAGAATGAGAAAGAGAAAAGAGGAATTTAATGGCCTGAACATATGAAATGAAGACTTGTGGATCTTGTACATGAAATGCCTTTGCTTGGAAATACCTTTGCTTAGATATGCCTTTGCTAGGAAGTGCCTTTGCTTGGAATTGAAGTTTGATTTAACAAGGATTTATGAATTTAAATTGCCAGCACTATACTATGGAGTAAAGACATGAGGGTTGAATATTGATGATGTACTATGAGAACAGAGATAACGTGTTATGAAAATTTGACATATGAAGTACAAATTGAAGCCGTATACTAGAAACATATGAAACTTTGAGTTATTTGAGATATATATGAGGTGATGATGACAAGACATGATGGAAATTGTATTTAACTTGATTGTATAAAGAGAAACTAGAATATGATATGATCTGTTACTGAATGTTCGGTATTCTTATTATCAATGAGACAACTTATGTTAGTCGGATGGACTTGATTGAATATTTTAATGAGATGATTTGAAGATATACCGATTCAT
The DNA here is from genome assembly GCA_038502395.1 of Dittrichia graveolens. Classification (NCBI taxonomy): domain Eukaryota; kingdom Viridiplantae; phylum Streptophyta; class Magnoliopsida; order Asterales; family Asteraceae; genus Dittrichia; species Dittrichia graveolens. The sequence continues at coordinate 43,247,115 of JARJIL010000009.1, read as the reverse complement.
ATTCATTGACTTTTGATGTAAATTGAAGATTACTTAAACTTTTGATGAGTTTACAACAAGAGGTGAAACAAGAGTTGAGTAGTGCAATTGAATTTAGGATAAATGGATGAATCTGATTGAAATACTTACGGTAAGTATTCTTGTGGGATTGAAGGATAACAGTTTATGGAATCATTATCTACAAGGTGTTCTTATGTGGTTGGATTGTGTGAAGTAGCTACTAATAGTGGAACATCAGAATACAAATTGAGTTATATTATGAGATTGTGGGAGTTGTGTAATGAAAGGAATTTGTAGAAACAGATTTCTATGGTATTAATAATTGAAAGCCCGATTGAGTCATCTGGATGGAATATCAGAAGAGGACATGAAGAGTTGATACTGTCTTTGAGTGTGTGCAAGGAGATTCCGAGTACGGAATCCTTTTAAGGAGGGAGGATTGTAACATCATGTATTTGGTCCTAACGATTTTATAGGCTTTGGTAAGTTTACACATGGTAATTGTTTGGTGTTTTGTTAATTATTTAGTAATTAACTTTTAAATGAAGTTTAAGACATATATTGATTTATATATATATGTAGTATGTTTGTATGGATGCATGTGGTTATGCATAAGAATTGGATTACACCTCATGCTTGGTGTTTTGGTTAGTCATATGTATACGTGGGTTTGCATTAAATATCTGGCCATTTGTGTTTAAGGAGAAAAGTGTTTGTGTGTGTTTTGAGAGAAAGAACAACAAGAACGTAAACTTGAAGTTGGATTTTGAAGGTGGTAGATTCAAGTAACGGTATGATGATTCTTTGTTTATTTTGAATCATGAAATTTGTATTACATGCTAGTTTTATTGATGTTGAGTTGCTGGGTTTTATATAAACACCATGGATGAACTTATATGAAAACTTGATAAATGGGTAACGTCAGTTTTGCTATGTTCTTGAGTTTTTATGAAGTTTTGATGCATGAAAGCATGTTTATAGATGAGTGGATATGTTTTTGGTAAGCTTCAATATGTTTTGTTACCTCTGGAATTAATCCATGGCAGTTTGAAGTTGGCAGATTGTGTTGAGGAAGGAGATGATGAAACCGACATCTTGAAAATCCGATGGATGGATTCCGATGACAAATCCGCTGATGGTGGAATCTAACATTATAAATTCCGATACTGTTGGACTCCGATAAATGATGAATCCGGTAGTGATGAAATCCGGAACCTTTAAATTTGACAAATGTGAAATCCGATGGTGGATTCCGAGAGGATGAATTCCGTTGGCGAAGTATCTGATAAAGTTGAAATACGAATGAGTTAGAATCCGACACTATGTATCAGATTTTCTCAAGTCCGACAGTTAATCCGATGGTTTTTGCTGTGTGTTGATTCTTTGATGAATAAATACTAAATGTGCATGCTTATGTGACTTTAGTTTGTTGTATATAACTAAAGATGATATAAATATATGTTTGTTATATATTTATGAATTGGATACTGACTTCATATTATTTTGATCTCAGGAACAGACAAGACTCAGTAATATTAGACCACTGAGTGGAGATTGAGATCAAGAGGTGAGTGGATGTTTAACTCACGACTGGTGTTAGTTGTAACTTGTTTAGTTATAAATGTTTGTGGATTGACGCATGGATAGACTTATTGTCTGATAATTGATTAACTGTTTGTTTGTTAATTGATTGTTGCGTCAGTGATATGTATACATGATATTTGGGAAGTCAGTTACGGCTTGGCACATGGGGTGGGTTCGTTTGCTATCGCCTAATCAGTATTAGGATCTTTTGATGCATTCGTTGCAACTTAAGGGTAATACTATGTGAGAATAGCAAATGGACTATCGGTAAACCTTTGCTTTGGCCGGCATTGGTTGTAGGTTCCTGCAGAACCGCCGGTCTTCCCGGGACACGATTATGTGATGGTATTCTGCGGGCAAGATTAATTGTTTATATTCTGCGGTTATGTTTGTTTGGTATCCTCGGTTGTGATTGATACTGGATTGTTGTAGTTTTACTTTCATTCACTTAGCTTTGTGCTAATCCCCCACCTCTCTCTCCTTTTACAGGTTACTGGTGAGTTATGCGGTTCGGTTGTGAGGGGGTGTATCATGGGGAATAATAGGCGGGCACTTTGATTTAAATTGTGACGAGCCGTGGTTTTTGTATTATTCGTATATTGACTAAACTGGTGTTGGAAAAAACTGTTTGTATATATTTTCTGTTGTAAATATTTTAGTTTTAGTATCATTTTCGCAATGTTTGAAAATGAAAATTTTGGGTTAAAAATACGGTGTTATGCTTTGCATGTGGATTCAAGAATTGTCAAGCGGTTTTCTACTGTATCCATTTTCAAATAAAACCCATTACCAACATCCTTCATGGAATCTTTAATATGCTCTTTAAACTCATCCAGGTTACTTCCCTTATAAATTTGCTCTTTTTGTAGGGTTTGGATTAGATCGAGGTTCTGCTCGCAGTACGGGGCTCGTTCAAGTAGTTTACGAAGTAACAGAGATTTCAGTGTATCAATAGATAAGCCCGTGCCGTCATCAACCTTGGGTTTCAGAGATGCAAAAGTTTTTTTATGTCGTCCAATTTTTCATTTATAGGGTTGAGGGCTGCTTGCAACTGTTCCTGGGTAACATACCGGGACTCACTAAGAGTTCCTGTTGCAGATTCTTGTAACATCCAGAAAATAAATGTGTTATATGTGATAGTAATTATTAAAGTATGGATGTAAACTAGAGGGACCAAAGTTGTTAATTATTAAATAAGAATAGTCAAGGGACTATTATTGTTAATATAGGAAACATGTGTATATATAAACATGAAATTGACTTTTAGAGTCAATTACTTCTTTCAAACTTACAACATCAAACGTTTCTCTCTATCAAAGCTTGAAGTTTTAGTTTTTCTGGAGATTTAGATCAATGAAATCAAAGCTTAAACTATCTTCATCATCATCATCTTCATCTTGAAGCAATCAAGGTAAGGTTGATATATTTGGTTCATAAGCTTTTTATGGGTTTATATGAATCAAATGGTTGAAACATGAATCAAAATATGTTATTTATGAGTTTTGAGTGTTTTATACTGATAGGGATGTTGGAAAACATCCACAAGATGTCAAAATATTGATTTATATGAGTTTGTATGAGATTTGGCCAGAAAAACAGCAAGTTATCGTAGTGTACTGGTTCAGAGTACACGAGGCACGAGCGTGCCCATAAAGAGTACGGGCGTGCCTTGCGGTCGTGACTGCCATATGTTCTTGAGGTCCAGGCGTACCTTGGGCATGCCCCAGGCGTGACTCATTGGTTATGCGACTTTTAAGATATAAGTCGGATAGAAAGGTCGGATCAATAAGCCGGATGAGAAAGTCAGATTAAATGCTAGGCACGGTTGTACCATGGCAGGGTACGGGTGTGCCAATGATAGGGCACAGACGTACCTCTAAAAGTCCTTTGTTAGTGAAGAAGATGAGTAAACAATGAATACTTGAACAAAAGATGATGAAGTTTATGTAGAACAAGTATGAACACTTTGTATGTAACTTGAAGATTGTCTTGTATTGCTATGAACGTTGGAATGCAGAGAATACAAATGGCAAAGGTTACCTTGCAAACCTAGTTTGCAAGGTATTTAAACTAAATCCACATGGGCCTAAAGCCACATGGGCCCAATCTAGACTAAAGTAGAATTACAAATAAGAAAGTGGGCTAAGCCTATTACAAGTACTAAGTCTGGTAAAGATAAATTACATACAAGAAAAGAACACAAGGATAACAAACTAATAAATATCTAACATTCTCCCTCTTTTGTTGCCTTGTGCTGAAGCAGGTATTGTTCATATGCTTCTCTGACCTAGGAGCCTTTCCCAACTCCTTATGGCCTTTCTTTCTTGGATCTTTTCCTCCAGCTGATCTGCAATACTGGTCATTTTTACCAACTCTGATTGATCTGGCAAGTGTCGGTTGTTGAAGCACGTTCTGCAGAATTTAGATATACACCTTTGGAGCGTTCCATCAGAATATGCATTGAGCTCCGAGAGTCGAAGGAATGCTTTACCGCCGTTAAGGTTTGATATGATGAATCTATCGGCTCGTTCATAATCCTCATCAAAATTTTCAATGATGGTGTATTTTATGTGCTTGTCTAGCTTAGAATGTTGTTGGTTGGGCCTTTGAACGTTTATCTTTGCAAGATAAGCCTCAGCACCTAGCTGTAGATCGTGTGTTCCGCATAGGAGGATTTTCTTCTGCATGAAGTCTCTAAGAACTTGGAGAGCTCTTTGTTCCTCCCGATGCTTTTCAGTATTACAGGCCAGCTCATCCTCCATATGAGTTATATCCCACAAATTCAGAAATCTAAGCTCGACCTCGTGAAATGTATACCTTTCCCCATCTGCTCTGGTGACGTGAAAGTGAACCATTGACTAGTTGAGGAAGTTACGCAAGTACACGAATTCGACATTGACAATTAGATATTTGGAGGCCACTTGTTGTTTTTTGCTTATATGAAAGGTGGCGGCGAATCAGACAGACTTCTCATGCTCTTGAGAGTTCAGTACATATAGATCGTCAACCTCTTTGACTTCCTCTGAAAAGATCTTCGGAATTCCTTCTTCCAGATAAGGAGTATTCAGCCATTGAGTAGTCCAGCGAGGTTGGTCTTTTGCATGTGCTTCCCTTTGCCTAATATATCTGATGTTTGGCTTTTCTGCTATGATTCTTCCGTGAGTGGCTAAGGGTTTAGGTCCTCCATGATAGGTTGCAGGTACCGGCCACTCACCCTCTTGTTGCTCAGATCTTTGAGGTTGCTGCTGACTCATAAGATCTATGGGCGCAATATTGAATTGCCCCTGTTCGGGTGGAAAAATGTCAAGCAGCTCCCTGTTTACTGTAGTGAGGACCTTGCGTATATTGATCAGCGGAGTATCTTCCACTTCCTCGGTGATTGGCCTTTTGCCTTTGGATTTTTCGGTTGAAGATTTGGGAAGGGAAGATTCTGGTTCTGTTGTAGTTGTTCGGATTTGCGGGAGTTGGATTGTTGGGATTTGGATTTTTGGAGTTTCTGGCCTTTCAGTGTCTGACTCTGCCCCCTGACCAGCTTCAAATTCAAAGTCTGCAATTACGGGCTCAGGTGGTTATTGTTGTTGTTTGCTCCCACTACCACTTGTACTCTGACCCTTTGACAGCTTGGATACTGTGGCGGCTTCAATTTTTAGTACTGTACTTTGAGCCCCAATGTATCGCCGCTGCCGCTTCTCCCCCTCATGATGTCCTGGATCCTCGGGATCATCATGTGTAACACCAGAAAATCCAAGCCATTTGCATTGCGGAAGCTAAATTAATCAAACATACATTTCATTCATACAACCATTTACATAACAAAATATCTGTTCTTAATTCCAATAAACATAAACTTTGTGTTACAAAATAAACTGGCTCGTTTCATTTTAAATCATGACATCAGAGTTAGGTTAACTTCTCCTTCTACGAACCCTCACAAATACAAACCTGCAAAAAGCAACAACTGTGGGGAATTAGCACAAAGCTAAGTGAGTAGAGGCTAAACCCAAAAGCAAACATCACTAGCCAATACTAAAGCATGTAATCACAAATCCAAGAAGACTGGTGGTTCGGCGCAGAACCTACAACTAATACCGGCCAAAGCAGAGGTTTACCGATAGCCCTCTACTAAATTGGCATAGTGAAATCCCACTCTGATGCAACGCATGCATCAGTAAGGCTACCATTGTTCAACCAACCAGTAGACGAGCCCAACCCAATTCCACGTTTAGTTGACTTCTCAAACGTAACTCAAAATCATACTAAGAGTGCGTATCGACCAAATAGTCATGCAACATATATCAGTAATAAATATTCACAAACAACAGTTCCATCAACAATCCATAAATCACAATCATGCATCACATCAATAACATTAACCATAATTTATACCATCCACGTTCAACATCCACTCACCTTTCTATCTCAGATGTAGTACTCAGAAGTCTAATGTTACTGAGCCTTTGGATTGCCTGAAAACACAATAACAACCAAATCAGTATCGAATTTATAAATATATCCGTCTACATATATTTAAAATTCATTCATTCACGAAATAGAATCAAACAACAAACAATTACAAGTCTAATCATAAAAATGTCGGATTTATGGTTTATCGGATTCCAACTGTCGGATTTCTAAACCATCGGATTTCTGGGAATCCGCTAGTCAAGTGTCGGATTTAAGTATAATCGGATTTCACTATATACCGGATTTGGATGTTCCGGATTTCACATGTATCGGATTTCAAACTCCCGGATATGGACTATCGGATTTAGCTTAGTCGGTTTTGGAATTGTATCGGCTTCTCAAGTCTCGGATTTAACACATAATCGGATTCTAGGTTCTCATATTCTAAGTATCGGATTTCATAGCTTTTGGATTTCAAAGTCTTGGTTTTATGGTATCTGGATTTCAATCCCGGATTTCACAAGTGTCGGTTTTCAAGACTTCCGGATTTCATCATATATCGGTTTTTGGCATGAATCGGATTTCCTATCATCTTCTTCCCGAACAATCCGACAACTTCATCATCATCATAACTTAAAACCCAGAAGTTATATATATACATCAAAACTTTCCAGGAACAAGTTTAAACATATATAAACATATATTCATGAATCCTAAGCACTTTCTATTCATATGAATCATTTAAACATGCAAAATCCTTTTAATCATATTTTGAATCTTCAAGTTTCATTAATGAAAACTTACATATAACCATGCATTTAAAATCAGATAACTCATCAAGATGTATAATAACATGATAAAATTACACATACCAACCTTTAATCTTGATTTTAAAAAACACAATCTTAGATTCCAATCCTTCTCTTCTTTTCTTCGGTTTTTCTTGGAAGAGAACAAAACACACATATAGACACACACACACACACACACACTTTCTTTTGCAAATTATGGTCAGATGGTTTTTAGCACTCACACTTGAATACATGCAAAATAGGTGTCAACTTCTCTTTAACTTACATAACACACCCACATGTGTACAATCCCACCAACTTGCATGCATAAATACCTACGTTCATACATACATACATACATACATACATACCCTTTAAAATTCTTCAGTACTATATATAGTTCTAAATTAATTAATTAATTAATTACCCTTAAACTAAATCATTTAATTAATCACATAATTAAATTAATGTAATTTAAACATAATTAAACACATACCGTAAACCCGCTAATCTACTAGCTCAGGTTTGTGGGTGTTACAAATCTCCCCTCCTTAAGAGGATTCCGTCCTCGAAATCCCTTCTTGATCAAACAACTGGGGATATCTTTCTCTCATCTCTGCCTCAGTCTCCCAAGTCAAATCAGAACCTAAACTGTGTTTCCATTTGACCAACACCATTGGTATCTGCTTCTTTCGGAGCTTGGTCACTTTTCGATGTTATAGTTCAACAGGTTCTTCTATCTGTCTCTTCTTTGAATCAACTTTCAATTCATGCACTTGGAGAATCTGAATTTCATCATCAATCTTACATTTGCTCAGATAACAGACATTGAATGTATCATGAATACCTGCAAGCTCTGCGGGAAGATCCAGTGTAACTGTCTGATCATTTACTAACTGATGAATACGGAAAGGACCAATGTAACGGGGAGCCAACTTCCCGCGTTTGCCAAAATGAATCACTCCTTTCCACGGAGAGACCTTCAAATACAGTAACTCCCCCACATCAAACTTTACTGGACGACGTCTCGAGTCAGCATACATTTTCTGTCTATCTCTGGCAGCTTTCAACTTGTCTCTGGCAATAGCAACCTTGTCAGTAGTCAAATGTACAATCTCGGGTCCTGCAAACTGTTTCTCACCAGCCTCTAACCAACAAGTCGGAGTACAGCAGCGACGATCGTACAACATTTCATACGGAGGCATTCCAATATTGGAGTGATGAGAGTTGTTATACGCAAATTCTATCAAAGGCAGGTGTGAATCCGAAGATCCACCATACTCTATTACACAAGCATGGAACATATTCTCGAGTGTCTGTATGGTTCGTTCAGTCTGACCGTCAGTCTAAGGATGATAAGCTGTACACAAGTTAATCCTTGTCCCTAATTCTTTTTGCAAACTCCTCCAGAAATTGGAAACAAATCTTGAATCTCTATCAGAACAATTGACAATGGTATACCATGCCTCGCAACTATCTCATCAATATACAGTTGAGCCAACTTACTCAGAGAAGCCGTCTCACATGTAGCTAGAAAATGGGCACACTTGCGTACAAATATGACAAGATTCCACAATGTTTTGTTACAAATGTTATATGTTCCCACTTCCACTCAAGAATCTCTAACTGTTTCAAAGACCCGTAAGGCTTCTGATGTTCTGCCGTCACTTGCGCACAAATATGACAAGATTCCACAATGTGTGCCACATCTGCCTTCATCGTAGGCCTCCAGTAAAGCACTTTCAGATCGTTATACATTTTAGTGCTTTCTGGGTGTATAGACAGTCTCGACTTGTGTGCTTCAGTTAAAATTAATTTTCTCAACTCTCCAAGCTTAGGCACCCACACACGAGTTTTAAACATTTTCAATCCACGAGAATCGTTGTTTAGTTCATCTTTTCGCTTCCTCATTAATTCAGTATTTAGATTTTCTTCTTTTAGGGCTTCCAACTGAGCATACTTCAGTCTATCCACTAAGTATCCACTAAGTCAGATACTATCTCAATGCGCATAAATTGAATAGGACTTCCAGCTCCCTTGCGATTTAGGGCATCAACCACCACATTCGCTTTCCCAGGGTAATATCTGATCTCGCAATCATAATCTATTATCAACTCCACCCATCGTCTCTGTTTCATATTCAGTTCTTTCTGTGTAAATACATACTGTAGGCGCAAATACTACTGCTGCTAGCTCCAAGTCGTGAGTCGGGCAATTCTTTTCAATACGCAATCACCTGATACCTCTACATTAATACACATCCCAATCCAGCCAACGACGCATCACAATATACAGTAAAATCTTCCGATCCACTTGGCAAGGCAAGGATATGGGCCTGACACAACAATTGTTTAAATATCTAAAAAGCTCTATCTTGATCATTACCTCACACAAATTTCACATCTTTCCGAGTTAACTTAGTTAACGGACCCGCAATTTTGGAGAAATCCTTGATAAATCTGCGGTAATATCCTGCCAATCCCAGAAAACTCTTTATCTCTGATGGTGTCTTTGGAGCATTCTAGTTCATCACTGCCTCTACTTTCGAAGGATCCACTTTTACTCCTTCATTACAAAATCACGTGCCCCAAAAATTGTACTTCTCTTAACCAGAATTCACATTTCGAGAACATCTCTTATACAATTGTTCTCTCAAACTTATTTGTTTTCACCTGTTTTCCATCATTGTTCCTTAAAAATGTCTTTGGAAGTATATCATCTGATTTCACATTTTTGTCTTCAAGACTGACTTGTTCTTTGATGATTTCATCAGCAGCAGCACTATAATCTCACCCTAGCACTGCTTTTACTTGATTTGGTATCTGCTGGTTGATACATTTTTCTGCTTCCCTTGATGACTTACACCAAAATTCACAGATCTTTCTTAGATTGTCAGCTTGTTCTTTTGATTCTTGTAATTCTTCACTTAGAAGTTTGTTTATGTGAAGCTGACACTCATAATCACTTTGAGTCTTTTTACTAGCGTTTATGAGAGTTTTAGAGTGATTAAGTTCATCTTTTAATTTTGAAATTTCAGTTTTCAAATTAGATTGAACTGTGAGAGAGGTTTTGAAGTCATACAACAAATAGTTGAACATTAAACATTTTTGTTCATCAGTGTAAGAGTTGAAGTTATTTAACTTATACAATGAGGCAAGATCCCAGTTGTTGGTTTGCTTACTCAGCTTAGCCGCTTCTGCTAGATCCTCATCAAAGGAACTATCTTCCAACTCATAGTCAACTTGTTCCTCTTCATCCTCAATGGCCATCAAACACCTATTTGGCTCATCATCATCTGAGGTAGATGATTCAGTATCCCAAGTCTCAACAAGAAGACCTTTGGTGTTTTCATGCTTGGCTTTGAGTCTCTCTTTTTATATTTATCAACTATGTATGCATTTTTGTCAGCCACTGAAGCTGATTCTCCCTTCTTAACTTTGCACTCAGCAGCTATGTGTCTTATCTTCTGACAGTTGTAGCACTTAGCTTTCCTAGGATCAAAAGTAGACTTACCACTTTTGCTTTTGTCAGATTGACCCCTTCCTCTTCTGAACTTTCTAAAATTCCTTGCTAACATTGCCATTTGTTCAGTAAGAGCATCCATATCTTCATCATCTAAATCTGAGTTAGGACTTACCTCCTTAGATTCAGATTCAGAGTCTGTCTTAGCTTGAGACTTTTTAGATACCTTCTTCTTCTTTTCTGCAATTAATGCAGATCCAGCATTATTGATATATTCTTTTAGTTGTTGCTGGGCCACTTTCTTCTGTTCCATGATATGTTGATGATTTAGAAGGAAACCATAGATAGATCTGAGATCATATTTTCCTAAGGTTCCTCCAGCATGAAGTGCAATGGTAATTTCATTGAATTGTTCTGGTAACACATCCAAGAACTTGAGTACCAACTCATTTTCATCTTTCTTGACAACTACCAAGAGTAGATCATTAATCAAGCATTGAAATCCAGTAAATAGATCAGCCAGAGTTTCATTCTTTTTGGCAAAGAAAGTCTAATAAGAACGACTCAGATTTGTCTTCTTATGTTGCTTGACCAGGTCAGTGCCTTCATACGTGACACTGAGAGTATCCCACGTCTCTTTTGCAGTTTAACACCTAACCACAGTATGTAGAAGAGAGTTTGTCAAAGCATTTGCTATAATGCTTTGTGCCTTATCATCAAGATTGAATAGTTTGCGATCTTCCTTAGTCCAAGATTGTAACACCGCAAAATCACAAGACATTTTTTATAAATTATGTTGCGGAAGCTTTTAAACAAACAAACTAATCATTAACATACAATTCAACATTAACAACTGTACAAACATTGTTCGCAAAACAAGTATCATTGTGTGTTACAAAAACTACAGGGTCGTTTCGTTTCCAAAATAATATCAGAGTCAGGTCATCTCTTTCCTTCTGCCAAACTCACAAAAACCTGTAAAAGCAACAACTGAGGGGAATTAGCACAAAGCTAAGTGAGTAGAGGCTAAACACCAATAGCAAACATTCACGATCAATATCAAAGCATGTAATCACGTATCCCGAGAAGACCGGCGGTTTGGCGCAGAACCTACAACCAATGCCGGCCAAAGCAAAGGTTTACCGATAGCCTTCCACTGAATTGGCACAATGCACTCCCCCTCTGGTGCAACATATGCACCAGTAAGGCTAACATTGGTCAACCAATTAGTGAACAAGCCCAGCCCAATTCTACGTATAGCTGACTTCCCAACGCAACTCAAAATCATACTAAGAGTGCATATCGACCAAATATTCACGCAACAGATATCAACAATCAATATCACAATCAACAGTTCAATCAATCCAATCCAATCACAATCATGCATCACACCAATAACATTAACCGAAATCTTTACAATCCGCGATCAACGCCCACTCACCTCAAAATCAACACGGGCTCAGAAGTCTAATTTTACTGGGCCTTTGCATTACCTGAAAACACAGCAACAATCAAATCAATCGCGATTATATAAATATATCTTCTCATATATATTTATATCTCAAATTTATCAAAACATCTCAATGAAATCACATAATAAATAAACTATCTCAAACCAAGCAAAATCACATAGCCCTTGTCGCGCCGCGACGAGCATCGGATTTCAAAACCGAGAGCATTCAATCGGATTTCACTTCCGGATTATACTAGGATCGGATTTCATATGCAGATTTCAGTGTTGTTCTTCACAAGTCTCGGATTTATAGTCGGATTTTCATTAACAATCAGATTTCAAGGTCGGTTTTGCAATCATAATCGGATTCTTCACAATCCGAATCAAGGGCCTGGTTTTTATGAATGTCGCGCCGCGACAACTTAGCGTAGCGCCACTACGCGCATTCTTCCAGATCTTCATCTTCCTAATGTGTCGGATTTTCAGCCAAATTTCTCCAAATCTCATTCTAACTTCATAATTCTTCCACCAAAACACATATTTAGCATTTACCAAGCATATAGATCATCAAAAACATGTTTTCATCCATTCCTAATCACAAATCTTCAATACCCATTTTCAAACTTTCTTTCAAACTTTAAAATGGTGTAAGCACATAAATTCATGCTTTTCAATATTTAAACACATCAACATGTATTATAACAAGATACAATTACTTCCTCACCTTCCTTTTGAATTAAAACTCACAAATCTTGATTCTAGGGTTTCAAGTTGGCAACTTTCTTCACTCTTGGTTTTGCTTTCAAAAACACACACTTGCACCTTTTCCACTTTAAAATAATGAGCAGATACATAAACACGTACACATATACTTTTCTAAATTAAGCAGGAGGTGGCATAAGGATTTGAAATCCTATTCTTTCTATTTTAGCTCATACATGCATACACATTTTTAACATACATGCATACATATTACCTTCTTTTCCTTTTATATTTTCAACAGTAATATATATATATATATATATATATATATATAAACTCATATTCATTTTAATTCCATTTAACACTTATAAACATATAATCAAATAAAGCAACCCAATCACGTACCGCCAACACGCTAATCTCCTAGCCCAGGGTTGCGGGTGTTACAAAGATGCTTCAGGCTTGGGAGTTTCTCCAGAGGGAACAGTTTTGTCAGTCACTGTAATATGGATCATGGGTATGATTGGGCCATCTTGAATCACGTTACTCATCCTATGATCCACTGATTTCAGATATAGCATGGCTCTAAACTTCCACATAGGATAGTCATTGCCATCAAAGACAGGACACCCTTTTGCCGCCATTGTTGGAATATGATTTGATTGCTTGTTGATATACATCTTGACCTCTTGACAACGGATCTTGATCTTCAGTTAATGAAGAAACTTGATCTGATACTAGTTGTTGGTCCCACAGAGGGTAAACAAGCAACCGATATAGTGTAGAAGGGGGGGGGGGGTTGAATACACTTTAAAACAATCAATAAAATTAATCAAATGTATATTCAATGATCAAACAAAATGATTACAATTATCACTTTCTAATCAAATCAACAGGATGATTTGATGTTTACACTGATTATAAACTCAACTCTCTCTAAACACTCTTGTATCACAAACTAATTGATGATCGAACTTCCTGTTAAAACTAATTAACAAGAACTTTTGAAAAATCTCTTCAACTTTGAAGTCACAAAGTTATCGCAACACACGGGTATCAAGTATGAAGAACACACGTACGTTTTGCAACTTATGCAGACATATTCTATTAGGTATTCTGTGTTCTCTATATATTGAAAATCCATAAGAAGGTTTATAAACATGCTCGATATATCTACGAACAAATCGTAGTTTAAAGATAGAACATATCTTTTCTTTAAAACCGTAACAAACTCCTTAATTAGAACATATCTAACTAATTCCGTTTGAGATCTCTATCCAACTAATAGATAGTTTAAATTAGGTTCAGATATCCTAATTTAAATGTCGTAGATATTGAGACTTTAAACAGAATTTAGAACTTACATAAATTCTTGAACTGACTTGCGACGCTGAGCTGACTCACTCAGTCTTGATGTTATCAAGCTGAGTTCTCGACTTCTTGATTCTTCAAATCTTTAATTCTTCATTGCAGAAACCTATCTCAGCTTAGAAGTCACTGAGCTATCTAGTACTTACATTGAAAACTCTATATCTGTTTATACGCTGACTACTCAGCCTAAGCTGACTAGTCAGTCTATAACAGACTTACATAATTCTTAACACTTAACCTATCATCTATACATAGATATGGTTTGTCTCATCAAATTTAACTATTCTAAGCATGGGACTAACACCATTGTATTATCAAGTCCATAAGATGTCCAAGTGTTGGAATCCGATGATGTATCGGATTTCCTTAATAAGTGTTGGATTTTCCTAACTATCGGATTCCCACAATCCGACAGTTTTGTCGGATTTGTGTGGAATCCAAATTTAGGATTTCCTTTATTGTTCTTGTAGCTATTGTTTGTATGTTAAGATGATTGATGTAAGTAATGCTACTCTAGGTGAACTTTACATCCTAGATAAAGTACAACTAAAATAACTATCTGTTAAGCCACTCAGATGAGTATCGACTTCCGTAAGCCTCAGTAGAGGAAGATTTATGTGCTAAGTGTTTTAAAGTGCACTTATGCTTAAAAGTAAATGAATAAGTGTTGCCATGCTAACTACTTGTCGTATATAAGTTAAGTGCATGCCAGCGGAATCCAGAATTGGAACTGCCTAGTTATATGAAAGATATGTATGATATTGATTGTAAATGAATCAGTTATGTGACAGCTTAATGATATGTATGCTAGGGATCCAGATTGGATCCATAATGAAGTAAATGAATGAAAATGCATGCTAAAAGAAGTAAATGAATCTTCATGCTCAGTGAATAATCCAGATTGGATCAGTTTGTGTACGTGAAAGGTTCGCGAACATCTTCAAGCATGAATAAGGTCAACTCTGTAGTTGGGTTCCAGGGATCCTTGATCAGGTGATTCGGAACTTAACGGTGATTTGAGCTAACATTCCGGATCGTAGGTTCTACAGATTTGTCGTGCCTTATATCATGAGGGGTAATAAGCCGGTTGTTGCTGAGTTACCTAAGGAGCCTCTGGTTCCGTAAACGATGCTTGGTGGACTGCTTTATGCTCTCCCACTAGCGCGGAGGGTTGTCTTTGATCCCCTGGTGTATTGGTGTTGAGCGGGGCTAGCTGAAGGTATTCGTTTGGCACAATCAAGTAGCAACGGAAGCAATATGTATAATAAAAAATTCGAAGCCAATCCAATGAATACTTCCAAGGACGAAAATCTAACCATGAACGTGCAACTATAAAGATAAACAAGATGGGAAGAAAAGGTTATACCTCAATGCAAATCACAAAGTAATCTTTTCTTGTCAAGGAGCTTAGAATCTAACAAAGAACTCCTCCAATGAAGTCCACCCCAGGCTTGTATGGTTCCCAAGTGCTAGCAAGTTGGTGTGCAATCACCAAGACAACAAATCAAGTGTGTGTGTTCTTCACTTTGTTCATGAAAATGATCACCAAAAGGCAAGAACAATTCTAGAGAGAATATGTACTTGAA
Source organism: Dittrichia graveolens (assembly GCA_038502395.1). Taxonomy (NCBI): domain Eukaryota; kingdom Viridiplantae; phylum Streptophyta; class Magnoliopsida; order Asterales; family Asteraceae; genus Dittrichia; species Dittrichia graveolens. The sequence goes on along the minus strand of JARJIL010000009.1, from coordinate 43,231,762 downwards.
CTAACTTCTTTTGCCACTTAAAAAACTATTCAAGTTCAGAGAATTCGTTGCCTCTTTGTCTACCACAATAAGTTGACATAAACACCATTAAAACAAGTGTTTAAGGCTGTTAATTCTGCTGTTACAGCGGACGTACACGGCCCATATTCACCAACACGGCCCCAATTGGGCTAAGACGGCCCATGTGTAATAGGCTATACATGGCCCGTGTTCATCTACACGACCTTCAGTTAGGCTAAAACGCCCCGTGTGTGTTAGATTGGACACGGCCCATGTTCAACCACACGGCCCGTGTAGCATCCTGCCAAAACCCATTTTGGCCTTTTCCTCTCTTTTGCTTGATCGCGTTTCCGGAATCAATACTTGGTGTGTGACCCAATAGGCCTATATCTCATCGGTAGCGCCATTAACTCGTTCATATTGGTGGGCATATTCCAATAGACTCCCACTTGCACGTGAAACGACTACGAAAAATAACACAAACATAGAGCGACCTCTAACAAGACATCTATGCTCCCAAGTTAGTATAGCGTATGCCACTCTTGACAAGATCCCTAATCATAAAATGATTATCCTAAAGATAAATGAACATGAACATCCCTTTGTTCGTGATATCCAATGTGAACACAAGGCATGGAATATAGTCAACCTTCAGATCGTTCACGATTATATATCTCGATTCTAGATTAGTGGTGACCAACAAACCAAGTTAACATTGATCCATCATCAATATAACTTGAGCATGGCCATGCATATGAACGTCAGCACTCAATCATCGAGGGTCCCATAGATATCTTCTCTATCCATAGAGGAACAAATACATTTCGACTACATAGTCCCGCCACATAGATAATACTCTACCCAATCATCTCCCTTATAACGACCAGTTACGGACCGCGTTAGAAAACGATCAAAGCAACCACAACTCGCGTATATATAGATCTCTACTATATAAATCGAAACAAACATTAGTGACATTACTGCATAATGTTCACAAATACATAATGGTCCAAACATAAATTAAAACTAAATCTAAACCAAGTCATGAGCAAATCTAAAACCTATTGCCATAGTGTGAAAATCATGAGAAGCTTGTGACAACGGTTTAGTAAACGGATCGGCCAAATTGCCTTCCGAGGTTACTCTACTAATAGCGACTTCACCACTTTCAATCGTCTCTCTAATCAAGTGGTACTTACGAGGTATATGCCTCGTTCTCTTGTGAGCTCTTGGTTCCTTCGCTAAGGTTAACGCACCCTCATTGTCACAAAAGATCTCAACAGGGTCGGAAATGCTCGGAACCACTCCAAGTTCTCGGATGAACTTCATTATCCACAGAGCTTCTTTAGCAGCTTCACTTGCCACAATGTATTATGACTCTGTAGTATAATAAGCTATTGTGTCTTACTTTGAACTTCTCCAAGTAATAGCCCCACCATTCAATAGGAACACAAACCCTGATTGTGATCGGCAGTCAACCCTATCAGTTTGGAAGCTAGCATTAGAGTAACCCTTTACTTTGAGCTCTTCCTCACCACCAAAGATCAAGAACATTTCTTTAGTCCTCCTAAGATGCTTAAGAATGTTCTTTACCGCAACCCAATGGGCTTGCCCCGGGTTTCCCTGATATCTACTAGTCAAGCATAAAGTGCATGACACATCAGGACGAGTACATAATATGGCATACATGATCGAGCCCACGGCCAAAGCATATGGCACTCGCTTCATTACTTCTAGTTCCTCTTAAGAACTAGGACATTAAGTCTTACTCAATATCACTCCGTGTGACATAGGAAGATTTTCTTTCTTGGAGTCCTCCATCTTGAACCGCTTCAAGACTTTGTCAATGTATATACTTTGACTTAACCCGAGAAGTTTTCTAGATCTATCTCTATAGATCTTGATACCCAGAATATATGCCGCTTCTCCTAAGTCTTTCATTGAAAAGCATTTTCCAAGCCAAGTTTTAACACTTTGCAAGCTTGGAATATCTTTACCAATGAGTAGGATATCATCCACATATAAGACTAAGAAAACAACGGCGCTCCAACTAGCCCTAACGTACACACATGGCTCATCTACACTCTTCGAGAAACCAAACTCTTTCATTTTCTCATCAAAGAATAGATTCCAACTACAAGATGCTTGCTTAAGTCCATAAATGGACTTCTTTAGTTTACACACTCTATTAGGATGCTTTGGATGTACAAAACCCTCAAGCTGTGTCATATACACCTCTTCGGAGAGCTTCCCATTAAGGAAGGCGGTTTTGACATCCATTTGCCATATTTCGTAATAATGAAATGCGGCGATTGCAAAAAAGTATCCTAATAGATTTCAACATGGCCACTGGGGAAAACGTTTCATCATAATCAACACCGTGTGTCTGAGTGAAACCTTTAGCCACCAGTCAGGCTTTGAATGTGCTAACTTTTCCATCCATGTCGGTCTTCTTCTTGAAGACCCATTTACACCCTATTGTCTTACAACCGGGTGTAGGATCAACGAGTTCCCAAACCTGGTTATCCTCCATGGATTCCATCTCGTTATCCATTGCCTCCTTCCACTTAGCAGACTCATGGCCCGCTGCCACATCCCGATAGTTGGTGGGCTCATTGAGATCCACCAATAGCTTGTCGCCCTCAGATATGAGAAACCCATATCTCTCTAGCTCATGGCAAGCTATACCGGATCTACGGGGAGGTAATAGATGTACGTTAGTCTCCGCATTGTCATGCTCAGAGTCAACCTCACTAGGTTGTTGGCTAGTGCTAACCTCAGGTCTTTCATCCGTTGACTCTTGAACTTCTTCAAGATCAATCCTGGTCTCACCTTGCTGATTGGATATTAATTCTCTTTCTAAAAAGACTACCCTCCGAGCAACAAATAATTTGTTCTCGGAAGTTTTATAGAATATGTATCCAATACCCGCAGCCGGATATCCGATGAAATAACACTTTTCGGATCGGGCCTCTAACTTGTCATCTACCTCACGTCGTACGTAGGCTTGACAACCCTAAACCTTTAGATAGACAAGAACGGGAGGTTTCCCATGCCACATCTCGAAAGGTGTTTTCTCGACCTTCTTCTTTGGAACGAGATTAAGGATTCTTGTTGCCGTTTCAAGAGCATAACCCTAAAGGCTTATAGGCTCTTGGGTGTGACTCATCATTGACCGAACCATATCTAACAATGTTTGGTTCTTTCTCTCGGCGACACCATTTAATTGTGGCGTCCTAAGAGGTGGAAGTTGTGAGATAATTCCACAACCCTTAAGATGATCATGAAACTCTTGACTAAGATACTCTCCACCCCTATCGGATCTAAGTATCTTAATGTTTTTGCCCAATTGATTCTCTACTTCATTTTGGAAAGTCTTAAAGACCTCAAAGGTCTTAGACTTTTATCTAACCAAGTATACATACCCGTACATACTATAATCATCTATAAAGGTAACGAAGTATCTAGAATTATCTCTTGTGATGTGCTTAAACGGACCACACACATCGGAATGTATGACGTCCAATAAGTCTTTTCCCCTCTCAATCACGCCGGAAAAGGGTGCTTTAGTCATGTTGCCTAATAAACAAGATTCACATACTTCATTTGACTCATGGTCAAATGCTTTCAAGATCCCATCCGCTTGGAGCTTGGCGATACGAGTCTTGTTTATATGGCCAAGTCGACCATGCCACAAGGACAATTTTTCTAAACCATTTTTAGACGTTGAATCAATATTCATGATTGAACGATTATTACTAACATAAGCTTCTACTTCATAAATACCCCGACAAGGATAAGCTTTAAAATAACAAATATTATTTTTAAAACATACGATAACCCCATTGTCAAAAGTAAAACCAAAACCATCGTCGTGCAAAGCAGGGAAAGAAATAATGTTTCATGCCACAAGCGGCAAATAGCATACGTTTAACAATAATATAGAAAAACGGGAATTAAATGATAATTCGACTTCTCCTCGAGCCTTGACCGGGAAAATCTCCTTGTTTCCCATTATCAAGTCAAGCTCTCCATTCTCCATCCTTCTACTTGTCTTTAGAACCTGCACAATATTACAAACGTGAGTGCCACAGCAGGTATCTAATACCCAACTACCAGATGTAGAAGTATGATGGAGTTCAATCATGTACGTACCTGAATCGGAAGTTCCTCCGATGCTCAACCCCTTGAGCTTCTTAACACCTTCTAGGTACCCCGGGCAGTTACAGCGCCAATGGCCCTTCTTCCCACAGAAGAAGCATTCCGCTTCACTCGGAGTTTTGGCTCGGGGAACCATCTTCCCCTTGCCTTTACCCTCCGAAGTGGGGCTAGACTTGGCAGCGCCAATCTTCCCCTTCCCCTTACCTTTTGGGGTATAAGCGGACTTCTTCTTCTTCCGGATTCGCCCCTCCCTTATAGCAAGAATGGGTTTTGGAACGGCGGGCTTGTTTTTGGTCATGCTAGACTCCGTTGTCTTAAAAATGCCATGTAACTCCATGATAGATTTATCCATACTATGCATATGATAACTAATGACAAATTGATCATACGCGGTGGGCAGGGACCATAGGGTCAAATCAACGGCTAGCTCCCTCCATATGGTAAATCCGAGCCGTTCCATGCGCAACACGTGAGCACTCACATTCCCGCCATCGGCCATCTTGCTACCAAGTACCATCTTAAGACACTCAAATCTCTCTTGTCTCTTTTGATGCTGGAACATTTCCTTAAGCTGAGCGATCAAGTCAAAAGCACTCAAATGATCCATTTGCTTTTGGAGCTCAGAGATCATAATACTGAGGATGAGGCAAGTAATGTCCTCGGTATCCTTGACACGCTTCTCATAAGCGTCTCGGATAGCACGAGTGGCATTGGCAGCAGGAGCCTTGGGTAGGGCCTCATCTATGATAACCATCTTCCCTTCTTGGCATAAGACAAGCTTAAGTTGCCTAAACCAATCCAAGAAGTTGTTACTATTGAGTTTCTCCTTTTCAAGGAAAACTCTAAGCGAAAAATGGTTGGTGGTGTTGGTGTTGCTTGAAGACACCATCTAAAATAGCAAAGTAGTTTTAGTTAGTTTGGAAATCCTTGTTAAAATAAGTACCCACAATTTTAAATAAAACAATTTATTTGTAATAAGGGCTAAGAACCTTATTTCACCTCGCACCGTGACGGGTTTACCACGGATCACGTGGCGAAGCTATTTAGGCCGGCAACCATTTTACCAATTGTAATCTCTATTACAACTCTTAGACACTTGCGGGACCCGTTGACATCCATTATGTCGGTTGGCATGTTTGATCCCTTCCTTACACCAATCATAATATATAACTTTTGTTTAGCTCGTGCTTAGCTCGACAACCAACCAAGAATTATATACTAAAATTGTAAATCGTCCGACAAGACACACGGGTGGCACTCTCGATCATTAATTGGCTCGTGCTTAGCTCGACAACCAATCATGCGAGTTACCCCACTCACCTTCCACACAACTACACAAGGAATGACTCGTGCTTAGCTCGACAATCATCCTTGCTTCATTAGATTCTGGTGGTGTCATTTTAAAGATGGTGCGTGATTTACATTTTGAAAAACGGGATTTTGTTTACGGTTTATAAAAACCTTTTGTGAATTAACAAAGTAAGTGTGAAAACGATTTTAAACACTTTTAAATATAATACCATCTTTACATTGTCTTTGTCAATTCTATTCGCGCGAGAACTCTTGAAAACTCTCTTGAACTTTGAACTCACAAAGTTATCGCAACACACGCGTATCAAGTATGACAAACACGTGTACGTTTTGCAACTTATGCAGTCATATTCTATTAGGTATTTTGTGTTCTATATATATTGAAAACCCATAAGAAGGTTTATAAACATACTCGATATATCTACGAACAAATCGCAGTTTAAAGATAGAACTTATCTTTTCTTTAAAACTGTAACAAACTCCTTAATTAGAACATATCTAACTAATTCTGTTTGAGATCTCTATACAACTAATAGATAGTTTAAATTAGGTTCAGATATCCTAATTTAAATGTCGTAGATATTGGGAGTTTATAACAGAATTTAGAATTTACTTAAATTCTTGAACTGAGTTCTGACGTTGAGCTGACTCACTCAGTCTTAATGTTATCAAGCTGAGTTCACGACTTCTTGATTCTTCAAATCTTTAATTCTTCATTGCAGAAACATATCTCAGCTTAGAAGTCACTGAGCTATCTAGTACTTACATTGAAAACTCTATATCTGTTTATGCGCTATATCTGTTTATGCTCAGCCTAAGCTGATTAGTCAGTCTATAACATACTTATATAATTCCTAACACTTAACCTATCATCTATACATAGATATGGTTTCTCTCATCAAATTTAACTATTTTAAACATGGGACTAACACCATTGTATTATCAAGTCCATAAGATGTCCAAGTGTTGGAATCCAATGATGTATCGGATTTCCTTAATAAGTGTCGGATTTCCCTAAGTATCGGATTTCCACAATCCGACAGTTTTGTAGGATTTGTGTGGAATCAGGATTTAGGATTTCCTTTATTGTTCTTATAGCTATTCCTTTTATGTTAAGATCATTGATGTAAGTAATGCTACTCTAGGTGAATTTGACATCCTATATAAAGCACAAGTGAAATAACTATATGTTAAGCCACTCAAGTGAGTATCGACTTCCGTAAGCCTCAGTAGAGGAAGATTTATGTGCTAAGTGTTTAAAATGCACTTATGCTTTAAAGTAAATGAAAAAGTGTTGCCATGCTACTTAATGCACAATGCCATGCCAACTACTTGTCGTATATAAGTTAAGTGCATTCCAGCGGAATACATAATTGGAACTGCCTAGTTATATGAAAGATATGTATGATATTGATTCTATATGAATCATTTATGTGACAGCTTGATGATATGTATCCTAGGGATCCAGATTAGATCCATAATGAAGTAAATGAATGAAAATGCATGCTAAAAGAGTAAATGAATCTGCATGCTAAGTGAATAATCCAGATTGTATCAGTATGTGTATGTGAAAGGTTCGCAAACATCTTCAACCATGAATAAGGTCAACTCTGTAGTTGGATTCCAGGGATCCTTGATTAGGTGATTTGGAACTTAACGGTGATTCGAGGTAACATTCCGGATTGTATGTTCTGTAGAACCGCCATGCCTTATATCATGAGGGTTAATTAGCCGGTTGTAGTTGAGTTACCTAAGGAGCCTTTGGTTCCGTAAACGATGCTTGGTGGACTGCTTTATGCTCCCCCGCCAGCGCGGAGGGATGTGTCTGATCCCCCGTGTATTGGTGTTGAGCGGGACTAGCTATCCTGCAAGAAACAACTTATACCGATCATGTCAGCACACCGCAATGTGATAGGATATCATTGTATGCTTATTCCTTTTATGCATGACTTTCTCTAAAGAAGCTTATGTTAAGTTTGTGCGCACTAGCTAAGTGTAGCTAACGGTGCCATGTTTAGCCCTTTTGCAGATTAAGGATAGGTTGCATGGTGAGCTGGGTTGCCTCCTACAATTGGATATTTTTTTGGAACACTTGTAATGTAATAGTATGCATTATGGTCGGTTGTATTGTAGAGTAACACCTGATACTTGAAACAAAGCTTGTTTGTAAATATTTCTGCTGCTTGATTTAATGCTATTTAATCGTGATTAAGTTCATGTTTGTTAAAAACGCAACTTTTTTTCTAAAATTTGTTAAATGCAAAGCTGGTGTTACAGCAACCCTGGCAATTCTTCTCGAAACACATCCGCGTATTCCATTACCACCCGTATATCTGTCATAGCTTGCTTTTCCTTCTTCCCGTCAATCACATATGCTATGTACGTTTCACATCCCTTATTTAATGCCTTCTTAGCCTTTAAACACGAAATTATTGGGATCACAGATCTGGCTTTCTCACCCCTAGCTACCACCCTTATATCATCCGCTAACGCAAATGAGATCAACTTCTTGTGACATTGTATACTCAGTTAATTCAAACTCAGCCAATCCATTCCCAGCACCACATCAAATCCAGATAGAGGCGTGACAATAAAATAAACTGGAAAACACACACCATCTACATCAATTTTAGCTCCAGCCACAGAAGTCATGACTAGAAACATCATGCCATCAGCTACTTCTATCTCTAAAGTACTAGCAAGCTTAATAATAGGCACATTTAATCTACCACAGAACTCCACAGAAACAAACGAGCAATTAGCTCTAGAATCAAATAGCACTCTTACGGGAATAGAGTTTATCAAGAACATACCAGTTATGAAAACATCAGTAGTGGTGGCATCCTCCACCGTCATTTTGAATGCCCTACCCTCAGCAGTGGGTGGGTTCATCCTCTTCTGACCAGCTGAAGATGATCCCCCAGCTGCCCCCGCCCCTATTCCTGATCCCTCTTATGACAACACCATGGTGCCCTTTGGGTTGATCCACTCAGATTAGACCTCCTGTTCTGATCTCCCTTTCTGTTCCTACTGCCCTGCCTACCTTGCCTCTGTTGGGTATTGTAATGATCAATTCTTGATTTTTGCTGTGCAATCCTCTCCCCGCTCGTCATGTTCCTAGCAATCAAATCCCCTTCAGCAGATTTGGCTAAAGTGAAAGCCTGGGATAAGGTGGTAGCCTATCTAGTGGCGCTACGAAGGTCTGGATGTAATGCCTAAATGAAATGGGCAATCTTGGACTCTTCGTCAGGTACCTAGTGCTTAACGAATCTCATCTTTTTATAGAATTGCATGAACAAATTATTCACGGTCATATTCCTTATCATCTGTAAATCCATGAACTCTTTCTTAATCTTGGCAATTTCAAAAGAACTACAATATTGCTCGCATAAGTTTTCCTCGAACTGGCTCCAAGTAATACTTTCCTGCTGTTGTTTGGTAAAATGGCCGGTAATAGAGTCCCAGCAGACCATTACATCTCCTTTTAACATTCTTGTTGCGTATTTCACCTTCAACTCAGTCTTGCAATTGCATGCATCCAAAGCCTTCACCATCAATCTCAACCAGTTGAGAGTGATATGTAGGAAATCCTTGCATGCCAACACCCGTACGCAACGGAAGCAACGACATCAAAATCCGGGGTTTTCGGGTATCCAAACCGACATGCATGTATTCCCCAAGTGGGGATCGTGACTACAAACGAATATAGCAACTAAAATAAACGAGACGGAGGAGAAATTATACCATCACGGGGCTGGAGCTATCCACCGAGCTAGAAAGATCTTCGAGAACCCGAAACCGAGCTCCTCTATTGATAGTCCACACCAAGAGAGCGAGATTCCGTCTTGCTATTGACCCGTCACACGAACCAGGCAATGTCTTCGTGCTTTTGGAGCAGCTACAACACCAAGAACTACTTGCCTTCACTTGTTACACTCACTTTGCTCAAGTAAAACTCAAGTACCAAAAATATGTGTGTCTTATGACATGAAGGAAGAAGAAGCTACATGAGAGAGTTATGTTCCTCTTATAAACTCTGGAATGTGATAAAAGGACCCCAGAATCGGCCACCTAGCCATTCCTCTATTGGACCAACACAAATGTCCAATAAAAACCAAGTGTCACTTTGACTTCTATCTTCACGGGCTCTCACGGGCCGTGAAGCACTCGTGAAGGCCTCATAGGCCGGATTCCACCACACACTCTCATTGGGCCAACGAGTGGACCAATTAAAAGAATGGCGCCTGCCTTCACGGGCTCTCACGGGCCGTGAAGCACTCGTGAAGGCCCTGCTCCCACGAACACTTGTCCGGGTGGTGAAGGCTCGTGGAGGGTTTCTCTTCATGACCTCTTCACGACCCGTGAAGGTCGTCAGAAACCCTAATTTCATATTCTCTCATGTTTGTGTTGTGCTGCCGGAATCTACCCTTGGCGTATGACCCAATTGGCTCGTACCTCGTCAGCAGTGATGCTAGTACATGTGTATCAGTAGGCATATTCCAACATGATATTAGGATCAGAACTCCCTCGATACTCTGAAGGTTTACAATCCAGGAATTGCTTGTACATGCATGGTTGTTTGTATCCGGGGAACGCAAAAAGGATAAGCCCCTGGTTGTGGATATGAATAGAAAAACGGTTTTTGCATCATCTGTGTCACTGGTGGTAGGGGTGTCATTAGTGGTACTGTAGTTGCGTAAGTGGAAATCGTAGTTGGGAATGGAGTTGGTTGGGTTAGTCTTTGTTCCAAGTTATGAACCTTATTTCTAAGATCCAATAATTCATTCTCCAACTTAAAGATATATTTGCTTTGACCTTCTTCTTGATCCTGTCCAAATGTTCCTACTCGGTTCGTGGTATCCAAATCTTCTATCACTGGTGCCTCTGCTGATGATTAGGCCACAGGAGGGAGGATAGGGGTTTCTCTGTCAGTCATATCTGTTATAATCCCACCATCTCACAACTCATTAGCATTAACCGTTAGTACCCAAAATACTAACCACTACAAACATCTCAAACTCACTCTAATTCCCCCCGAAGGAAAGCTTGACCCATCACGAGCCAAGATTTGGGAATGCAACACTCTAGCCGTGTATGCATTACCAAACGAAGGCTCTGATACCAAACTGTAACACCAGAAAATCAAAGCCATTTTTTTAATTGCGTTGTGGAAGCTAAATTAATCAAATATACATTTCATTCATACAACCATTTACATAACAAAATATATGTTCTTAATTCCAATAAACATAAACCTTGTGTTACAAAATAAACTGGCTCGTTTCATTTTAAATCATGACATCAAAGTTAGGTCAACTTCTCCTTCTACGAACCCTTACAAATAAAAACCTGCAAAAAGCAACAACTGTGGGGAATTAGCACAAAGCTATGTGAGTAGAGGCTAAACTCAAAAGCAAACATCACTAGCCAATACTAAAGCATGTAATCACAAATCGAAGAAGACTCGCGGTTCGGCGCATAACCTACAACCAATGTCGGCCAAAGCAGAGGTTTACCGATAGGCCTTTACTAAATCGGCACAGTGAAATCCCACTCTAATGCAATGCATGCATCAATAAGTCTACCACTGTTCAACCAACTAGTAGATGAGCCCAGCCCAATTCCACGTTTAGCTAACTTCTCAAACGCAACTCAAAATCATACTAAGAGTGCGTATCGACCAAATAGTCATGTAGCAGATATCAATAAATAATATTCACAAAGAACAGTTCACTCAACAATCCATCAATCACAATCATGCATCACATCAATCACATTAACCATAATTTTTACCATCCACGTTCAACATCCACCCACCTTTCTATCTCAAATGTAGTACTAAGAAGTCTAATGTTACTGAGCCTTTGGATTGCCTGAAAACACAATAACAACTAAATCAGTCTCAAATTTATAAATATATCCGTCCACATATATTTAAAATTCATTCATTCACAAAATAGAATCAAACAACAAACAATTACAAGTCCAATCATAAAAATGTCGGGTTTATGGTTTATCGGATTTCAACTGTCGGATGTCCAAACCATCGGATTTCAGGGAATCCGCTAGTCAAGTGTCGGATTTAAGTATAATCGGACTTCACTATATACCGGATTTGGAAGTTCCGGATTTCACATGTATCGGATTTCATAATCCCGGATATGGACTATCGAATTTAGCTTAGTCGGTTTTGGAATTGTATCGGTTTCACAAGTCTCGGATTTCAAGTATCGGATTTAACACATAATCGGATTCTAGGTTCTCATATTCTAAGTATCAAATATCATAATTTTCGGATTTCAAAGTCTTGGTTTTATGGTATCCGGATTTCAATCCCGGATTTCAGAATTGTCGGTTTTCAAAGCTCTGGAGTAGCTGGGTCTTCTAGAGGGCAAAAGAAAGATAATGCTCATTGTTAGTCCCAGATTGAGTACACAACAACAAATGTTTGTAGAAGGGGGGGGTTTGAATACAAACTTTAGCTTTTAAAAATTTAAAGACACACTGATATACTTTTATATACTTCTTATTGATATTGAATCAAGAATTACATGTACTAGAAGCGAAATTCTAAGTACAATAAAAGGTGGCAATCTATTCGTCTAACACATAGACAAACTAAATCTAAAACAACTAATGTATATAGAGTGTTCAACACATGAACAAGTTTGATTCTACACAATGCTTAAACTCTACGAATTTCTCAACTGATGAGATTTTCTTTCTATTGAGTAGAGACTTCACTGTGTTATATTTCCATGTCCACCATGCATGAGTATATATAGAAAACCTGGGGAATCCGGTTGCATGAAGGTAGGAGACAAAGAGGATGTGGAACTATAATATTTTAATTGTAAAGGTAGTGGGTGAAAAGTAAAGTTACTTTAATCAACTATTTGATAAAAGTAATTGTACTTTTCTGCAAAAGTGCAACCCATTCACAATATAAAATATTAAAACCCACATCTACTGTCGTGTAGAAGTTTCTTTCCCTTTCCATGCTTGTACTTTAAACAACATCATGCTTTTGTTTGATTTGACTTTACCAAGTATGGGATTGCCAGCCATATTAGTTGTTTGAACAAATCTTCAAGATCTTCGTCTGTTTGAGGTATCATTATCCTTTTCCAGAGGATAAGATCAAACCTTTTTGTCTCATACTTGATCCAAAAAGTGCATTTTTACTTTTACAAACAAAGATCTAAGGCATAATAGAACAACACATGTTCTGCCTTTTACATATGACTTACAATATGAAAAGATAGTGCAGATTTGTCATTTTGCACGACTCAGCTAACAGGTTGTACTAGGAATTCTGATATTCACTACTCAGTTGACAAAACATAATAGTTGATCACTTTTTGCTAGGACTCAGTTGATACATATTGCTCAGCTGATCATAAAGATGCTCAACTTATCAATAGTAAGTTTAGGAAGGAATAAGCTCATTTATTTGTATGATCAGTTGATCAAGAATGCTCAGGTGATCATTAAAATACATTAGTTTATGTGAAGAGATGACTTGTGTAATGGAAGACTTACTTAGCTGATGCTCTGGGCCTCAGCTGATCCATTTGTTCACTCAGCTGATGGAGTAGGCACTCAGCTGATCAACTTTCTTTACTCAGCTGATGGTGTAGGCACTCAGCTGATCAACTTTCTTCACACAGCTGATGGTTTAATTTCCTCAGCTGATGGTCTTCTTTACTTGTTTTCTTCATCTGATGCTCCTTAGCTGATATCCCTTGGCTGATACTTTGAGTAGGATCTGATGTTCAGCTGATGGTTCCATACTTAGCATATTTTTACATAAACTGATTCAAACAATACATGTTTGAATTCTTTTTAAGTCATACTGAATGTAGGGTTTGGTTATCATCAAATTCTATGTTTTAGGATAGGCAGAGTTGATTATTAGGGTGAAGTGATTATCTCCCCAACAATCTCCCCATATTTGATGATGACAAAACCTTTTTCTTTTTGAAGAATCAGTTTAACATCGAATACAAAAGATTTGAAATTTTAAGTACATTTGGCTACCTAGCTATCTGTTTTTGGTAGCTCTTTTTATTTTGAACCTTGTTCTGTTTTTGGTTTCTTTTCTAGTGTTCCATTTTGTTCTGTTTTTGTGAAATCCTTTTCTGTGTTGTACCATTTTGTTCTGTTTTCTGTATCTTTTCATTTTTCCATTTTTATATGTTTTTCATTTTCTTATATACATAAACATTACTTGAAATAACATAATGAAGAAATGTACAAAAGTATTTACATAGATTAACTACTAACTAACTAGTCTATAATATACAATCAACTAGATATCAACAAATCTTTAGAGTTAGACCAGTCTTCAATCATCCCACCATGGTTCTTATTTTGCTTCAAAGTCTTTGGCATGGGGATCTGCTTCAGCTAAGACTTCACATTGGGCTTGTACAAGGGCTTCAAAATGTTCATTTCCAGTTCTGCCTCTTGTAGATATCCTTAGTCCAAAGAGACACTTCTTGCTAGCTTTATGGATTTCAGACTGTCTAAAGAACCTCCAAGCGCCAACTCTGTCGAGAAAGAATATACCTTCAACAGGCATAACTATAAACTTGTACAGCTCAGGGGTGATGTTCAATGGTAGAGTTGTGTTGATACCCTCAAAATCAGATAAGTATTCATGCTGGGGTAGTATCTCTCTTAGCTCAAATGGTTTAATGGGTTTGGAACCTTTCTTGTGAAGATTATCAACTGTGTGCACATGTCTGTAATAGTCATCTGGAGTGAAGGCCCTTTGTGACACAGCTAGAGCTATCCAATTTTGAATTTTCTGAATGAATTAAACTTTGAGCTTGGATTTGGATTTGAAGAGAAGGTACATGATCTCAACTAACTCTGTGAACCCATAGATATGACACCTCTCATAGGATACAACTTCACAGCTTTTGAAGTTGTTTTGCCTTATAGCTTTGAGGTAGGGTTCACCATCACCTTTGTGGACAGTGGCTCTTGTGATTGGAGTTAGTTCTGTTCTGTTTCTTAAAATGTTGATCTTTTCTCTAAAGCTTTGAAGCCTTTGTTGACTTATATTGTAGGGAGCAGATAGATCAAGGTTGAAGAGGGTTTTGATGGCATCCGCATGAGATCTAGCTTTGAGCAATTCAGACTGAGATTTCTCCCTTGCCAATTTGTGTTGAGCAACAGCTTGATTTTGAACTTGTTCTTGTTCTTGCTGATATGCTAGCTCCTTGGCTTGGTAGATCTCTTTAACTGGAACACCCAATGCTTGAGCCATTTGGGCATTTTCCCTTTCTTCTTGATCTTTAAGTGCAAGCTCCCTTTACATTTGTTCATCTGCTTCAACTTGCTCAGATGTCATTTTCTGTTTGCCTTTGTCTTTAGGAGTAGAGGTTGAAGCCTTTTGGACTAATGGAGTTGATTGGACTTGTGGAGCAGATGGTTTTGGGCTTTGTCTTCTTCTTTTAAGGATGCCAGAGAGTGGAGTATCATCCTCATCATCAGAATCAGACTCAATATCAATTCTTGGAGAGCAGCGCTCAGCAACTTTCCTTCTTGGCTTTATCCTGTTAGCCATTCTTTTTAATCTTTTTGGAAACCTTTGCTCCCCCTCAGAAGTTGCTTTTCTTTTGAGAGTACGAGGATCTGTTGCTTTGGGTGCTTCCTGCTGCAAAATTTTGGTGGCAGTTTCATTGTAGGCAGCATTAATCTCCTCAGAGTCGGATCATCCTCCCTTGAAGAACTTGAGAATTTCTCCCCCTTTTTGGCATCATCAAAAGGAGGAGTGGAGTCACCTGTGGTTGGCTTTGGGGATGGGGTAGGGGTAGGGGTAGGTGTATGGGTTGAGGAAGGGGTATAGGATGGGATAGAGGTAAGCTTAGAAAGTTGAAGGGAGAGGTCATCCTTGAGATATTTTAGGGCTTTCCACAATGAGAGATGACTCATTGTGGATTGTTCAGTTATGGCTTCAATGTCATCAAGGATGCCTTTAAGGTAGGAAGGCATGGGTAGGAGTTGTTCTAGGATAGGGACATAAATGTTTGGGTTTATTGTGAAGGTTTCTCATGCACAACAAAACCCAAGCACAACGGAAGCATGAAGATAAAAAAACAAATTCATTTCGGGTTTTCAAAACTCGTGCACAAGAAACACATAGTGGGATCTAGCTACAAGACATGATAGCAACAAGAAGAACAAATGAAACCAGAAAGTGAGACCATACCCATGATGTCTCTGTTTGATTTGTTGTAGTAGATGTAATACTTGAACTCCAAGACGAGTCCCTCTATTAATATCCACACCAAGCCTTGCGTGAACCACCTTTGCTAAAGCTTGAACCACTATGCTTCCACCACGTGAACAAGGGCTCAAGAACAGCAGATGAACTATTGACAACACCCACACAAACTCTCTCTCAATGCTTCTATGTATCTCACAAGCTCTCTCAAGTGTGTAGGTTAGTCAAATGGCAAAAGGTTCTTTCAAGAGAGAAAACATGCACTTTTATAAGTAGAAGGAAAGTCTGTGAGGCACCAGGGTCGGCCATAATGGCACCCTTCCATTGGACCAAACAAAAGGTCCAATAATATCAAAGTGTCACTTAGAATTCTGCCTTCACGGGCTCTCACGGCCCGTGAGGAAGTCGTGATGGCATCACCCTCACGATCCCCGACTGGCCCATGAAGCCTTGTGAAGGGCTTCACGTCACGCCCTCTTCACGACCCGTGAGGGCCCGTGAAGGTCGACAAAAACTCTAATTATCTCTCTTGACATGTGCTGTCGGATTCAACGCTTGGCATGTGACCCAATAGGCCCGTGCCTCATCGGCAGTGATCCAATATACCTGTATCAGTGGGCATATATCCAACAGACTCCCACTTGCACATGATACATCGTCATATATTAATCACAGACAAAGAGCGGCTCTAGCTAAGCATCAATGCCCCCAAGTCGGCGCGAGTTGTCCTCTTCAACAAAAACCTAATAGCCTTAAAGGCTTATGAGGTTCTATAGATAAGTCATCATGTGCATTCTTTTGCTCGCGATATCCTTGTGAAAACGAGACATGGAATATGTCAATCTCCAGATCGTTCACTATTATGTTTGTCGATTACAGATTGGTGGTGACCTAATAGACAAGTTGCATCTGATCTAAAATCAATGTAACTTGAGCACGGCTATGCATATTTGATGTCAGCTCCCAACCATCAAGGGGCCAGGGATATCTCTCTTACTAGAGGAACAAATCCTTTCGACCACATAGTCCCATTATATGTTTCATACTTTACCCAATTATTTCCTTTATAACAGCCAGTTATGAACTGCGTTTGAAGATAACTAGAGTAAGGCAGATTCATACTCTGGTAACCTATGCATCTCAAGTCTAAAGATGAAATGATATTATCATCCTGGGATACTTGTGACTAATAGATCCATGAAGTAAACTCAGGTGTGGGTCTTCTAGTCACTTGAAACACCTTTCAAGCACAAGCAACTCTTGCACCCTTATTCAACCATTTTGAATACCGGGCCAACCACTTACTTCAATCTTACTTCATTCTTCCTCCCATATGAAGAATAACCGATTGCAGAAGGTTTTAGAATGATAAACATTCAAGGAAGCGTTTAAACATGTTAAGATGGAACACGGTATGCACTTGATGTTTGTGACCGCAACAAGCGTATATATAAATCTCTATTCAGATATCGAAACAAACATAAGTTACAATACCGTTTAAATGTTCCCATAAATACAAATACAAATCAAACAAACCAAATACATAGGTCAAGCCAAATCACTAGCGAATCTAACACCTATAGCTTTAGCGTGTGAATCATGAGTAGCTTGTGATAATGGCTAAGTCAATGGGTCCGCAAGGTTCCCATCCGTCGGTACTTTACTTATGGCAACATCACCATTCTCGATTACTTCTCTAATGAAGTGATATTTTCGAAGAATGTGTCTTGTCCTCTTGTGAGCTCTTGGTTCCTTTGCCAAAGCCACCACACCCTCATTGTCACAAAAAATCTCAATAGGGTCGGTGATGCTCGGAACCACTCCTAGATCTTGGATGAATTTCTTCATCCACACAGCTTCCTTAGCAACTTTACTTGCTGCAATATATTCTAACTCGGTTGTTGAATCAGCAACTGTATCTTGCTTTGAGCTCCTCCAGCTTACTACACCACCATTCAATAGGAACACGAACCCCGATTGAGATCGGCAGTCGTCCCTAAGCTCTTCCTCACCACCGTATACCAAGAACATTTCCTTTGTACGCCTAAGGTACTTTAGAATGTTCTTCACAGCCCTCCAGTGAGCCTCTCCCGGATTCGCCTGATATATACTAGTCATGCTCAAGGCATATGAGGCATCGGGGCGTGTGCATAACATGGCATACATGATCGATCCCACAGCCGAAGCGTATGGGACTCGCTTCATTATGTTCAACTCCTTTTGGGAGTTGGGGCATTGAGCCTTGCTTAATGTCAATCCATGCATCATGGGGAGATTCCCTTTCTTAGAATCCTCCATCTTAAATCGTTTAACGACTTTATCCACATATGCACTTTGGCTTAATCCTATAAGCCTTCTAGACCTATCCCTATAGATCTTAATTCCGAGAATGCATCCCGCATTTCCCAAGTCTTTAATAGAAAAGTAATTCCCAAGCCAATCCTTGACACTACGCAAGGTTGGGATATGATTTCCTATGAGTAGAATATCATCTATATATAAAACTAGGAAAACTATTGAGCTCCCACTAGCCCTGACATACACGCATGGTTCATCTTCGTTTTTCAAAAATCCAAATTCCTTTATCTTTTCATCAAAACAAAGATTCCAACTACGAGAGGCTTGCTTAAGTCCATAAATGGACTTCTTAAGCGTACATACCTTGTTAGGATACTTAGGATGTACAAAACCTTCAGATTGTGTCATATACACCTCTTCAGAAAGCTTCCGGTTAAGGAAGGCGGTTTGTACATCCATTTGCCATATCTCATAATCATGAAAAGCAGCTATGGCAAGGAGGATCCTAATGGACTTCAACATGGCCACTGGTGAAAAAGTTTCATCATAGTCAACACCCGGTGTTTGCGTGAAACCTTTTGCCACCAATCGGGCTTTGAAAGTGTCCAAGGTATTGTCCATGTTGGTTTTCTTCTTGAAAACCCATGTACACCCAACGGGTCGAAACCCGGGTATTGGATCAACCAGTTCCCAAACCTGGTTATCCGACATGGAGTTTATTTCGCTTTCCATTACCTCCCTCCACTTGGCAGACCCAGGGCCCGCCATTGCTTCTCGGTAGCTGGTGGGTTCATCTTGATCCACCAATAGCTCATTGCCCTCAGATATGAGAAATCCATATCTCTCTGGCTCATGATGAGCTCTACCGGATCTACGTGGGGTAGGAAGTGGAAGTGTGTCAGGTACCGCAACTTCACTTTGCTCGGTGTCAACCATTGATGGTTGATTGCTAGTGCCAACATCAAGTTCTTTATCGGGTGTACCTTGAATTTCTTCAAGGTCTATTTCCTTTTGCCTCGGTACGTTGGATATAAGTTCCCTTTCCAGGAAAATGGCTCTTCGAGCAACAAAAACTTTGTTCTCTGAAGGTTTGTAGAAAATATATCCAATACCGGCAGGAGTATATCCGATAAAATAACACCTTTCGGAACGGGGTTCTAGTTTGTCATTCGTCTCACGTCTTACGTAGGCTAGACATCCCCATACACGAAGATATGAGAGAGTGGGCTTTTTCTTGTGCTACAACTCATATGGTGTTGTGTCAACTTTCTTTGTTGGTACGAGGTTAAGGATTCTTACCGCCATCTCTAGAGCGTAACCCCAAAAACTAATGGGTACCTCCGTTTGACTCATCATAGAACGGACCATATCTAATAATGTCCGATTTCTCCTTTCGGCAACTCCATTTAATTGTGGAGTCCTAGGAGGAGTTAATTGTAAGATAATCCTACATTTTCTAAGATGGTCCAGAAACTCCGAAGTAAGATACTCACCGCCTCTATCCGATCGTAGTATCTTAATCTTCTTACCCGATTGATTCTCTACTTCACTTTGAAATGTCTTGAACACCTCAATGATTTCAGACTTTTGTCTAATCAAGTAGATATATCCATACCTACTATAATCATCCGTGAAGGTAACGAAATATCTAGTATTGTTCCTTGTGACATTTTTGAAAGGACCACACACATCGGTGTGAATGACTTCCAAAAGATCCTTTCCCCTCTCACTAACTCCGGTGAAGGGTTCTTTGGTCATTTTGCCTAGTAAACAAGATTCGCATACATCTTTTGACCCAAGGTCAAATGATTCCAAGATCCCGTCCGCTTGGAGCTTGGTGATGCGGGTCTTATTTACATGAGCAAGACGACCGTGCCATAAGGAATATTTATCCAAACAATTTTTGGATTGAGAATCAATATTCATTATAGGTCTCTTATTTTCAATGTATGCATCAACTTCATATATGCCATGACATGGTAAAGCTTTAAAATAACAAACATCATTTTTATAACATAAAATAGATCCTTCCATAAATTTAAAAGAAAAACCATCGTCATACAAAGCATGTAAAGATAAAATGTTTCTTGCCACGTAGGGTGAATAGCATACATTAATAAGAACAATGAAAGACCGGTTCTAAAAGAGAGCTTGACACTCCCTCTTGCTTCTACGGGCACAACCTCTCGGTTCCCCATAATTAGATCCAGCTCTCCACGCTCCAAGCCTCTACTTTCCCTTAGCACCTGCACCATATTACAAATGTGAGTGCCGCAACCGGTATCTAAAACCCAGCCCTTTGAAATAGAAGTTTGATGGAGCTCAATCATGAACGTACCTTGGTTTGAAGGTCCCGAGATGCTCATTGCCTTGAGCTTCTTGAGGTCATCTTGGTACTTTGGGCAGCTTCGGCGATAATGCCCCCTGTCCCCGCAAAAGAAGCATTGCGCATCCTCCGGGGCCTTGGCTTGGGGAATCTTCCCCTTGCCCTTTGCCACCGGGGTAGGGGTAGGTTTGGTGGCACCAACCTTGCCTTTACCCTTTCCCTTATGGGAAGGATTCGACTTCTTCTTTTGGATGCCGCCCTCCCGGATAGCCAAGATGGGGTTGGATGAGGTGGCCTTGGGCTTCGAGATGCTTGACTCCGCGGTCTTGAGCATCCCATGAAGCTCCATGAGGGTTGTGTCCATACTATGCATATGATAACTCACAATGAATTGATCATGTGCATTGGGCAAGGATTGGAGGATTAGATCAACCGCCATCTCCCTCCCTATGGAGAACCCTAACCTCTCCATGCGCTTCATGTTTGCTTTCATACGTAACACATGAGCGCTTACGTTCCCGCCATCCTGGAGCTTGCAACCTAGGACGGACTTGAGGCATTCGTACCTTTCTTGCCTCGCTTGCTGTTGCAACATGTCCTTGAGTTGCGCTAGCAAGTCGAAAGCACTTAAATAATCCATTTGCTTTTGCAAATCGGAGCTCATTGTGCTAAGCATAAGGCACGTTATTTCCTCCGTGTCCTTGAGGCGTTTTTCATGTGCCTGTCGGGTGGCCCTAGGTGCTGTAGTCGCAGGGGCTTCGGGCAAGGCATCCTCAATGATATGCAATTTCCCTTCATGGCGTAGGACAATCCGAAGTTGCCTATGCCAATCCATGTAATTGCTACCGTCGAGTTTCTCCTTCTCAAGGAAAACTCGTAGAGAAATGTTGCTCGTGGTGGTGGTACTTGAAGATGCCATCTATAATAGCAAAGTAGATTTGGTTAGTTTGATATTTAAGTTTGTTAAAACAATTTACCCAAAACAAATTTTTAATTATTTAAACAAAGCCAAGAACCTTATTTCACTTCCATATATGACGGGTTTACCGCGGATCACATAAGGAAGTTATTTTGGGTTAGCAACCATATTGCCAATTGCAATCCATCATTGCAACTCTTTTGTCTTTGCGGGATCCTATGACAAGCACCGGTCGTTTGGCATGTTTGATCCCTTCTTACACCAATCCCAATTTAGAATCGTTGATTGACTCGTGCTAAGCTCGACAATCTTTCAAGAATTCTAATTTGAAATTATAAATCGTCCCCCAAGACTTGCGGTAAGTACACTCCACAAGAATTGGCTCGTGCTAAGCTCGACAACCAAGTTTGCGAGTTACTACGCTCACCTTCCACACAACTCCACAAAGATCGGCTCGTGCTAAGCTCGACAACCAATCATTGTGTTGTTCGATTTGGGTGGCATCGTCTTACGGATGGTGCGTGATTTATGTTTCATGGAAAAAACGGGCTTTTGTTTCCGATTAATTTTGATTAACATATTTGAGTGATAAAAACTTATTTTTCACTTTAGTTGGTTTGTTAATCATGAGCGCGCGCGAGAGAAAAATAAACCAATTTTATAAAACTCTTGTGATTTAATTTATTGAAAAGTTTTCTAGCATGCAAAAACCTGAACAATCCATGCAAGAAATAAATCACAACACACGCATAGCAAGGGATTGGTAACCAAGCCAAAACCTATGCGTTCTACCCGTGAGCCTACGGGAAGAACGTGGTCAACTAGGGACACAATACAAAAAGTCATAGCTCCCACTTGATCCGCCATCTCCAACGGGATTCACCGGATCTTCTATTTTCAAGACACCATCCTTGATTCTTGATTGTGGTCTTCATGCTCCATGAGTACAAGTACATAAAAATAGAAATGAAATGGCATGCAAGCCACGAAAATTCTATCATCTATTACAAGTACATGGATAAATGAAACGGTATGCAAACCGCAATAATAATTACAATAATCAATAAATAAATATTTATTACAAACCAAGTGACTCTAAGTCACCAAATAAAAAGGGAGCAACCACAAACAACCACAAGGTCTAAGGCCAAGGTTACCAACAAAGAACAAGGCAAACAACCACAAAAACAAATAGTGTGCAAAAAACCGCAACAAGCAAATATTTTTATAAGAATTTCCAAGCAAACACTCAAGGCACAATGGAAATTCTTGTACATATGCATTAAGGTATAAAACCAATTTTTAAAACCTATATTCATATATAAACACACATATGTGTATGCATGTATGCATCTAATGCCATGACCATACCATGCATACCCATAGTGGTACCAAAATATTATTTGGGGATTTCTAGAAACATCTGAACTAAAACAGAAACACACCAATGACTCGAAAAACCGAAAATTTCTTTTAAGGTCAAAAACACTGTTCACGAGCTCCTTCACGACCCTTCACGGCTTGTGAGGCCCGAGGGCGTCACGGCCGCTCATGGCCCGGATGAACTCGTGAAGCACCAAAAAACCATTTCCGACCAGACCCCAAACTACATTGGTCGTGTGACCTTCACCACCCGTGAAGAGAACTTCACGGCTCGTGAAGCCCTTCTGGACAGAATGCCAAAACATCCAAAAAATGATTTTCCGAGCCATTTTGTGCTATCATCTTGTAGCAATGGCTCTGATACCACTGAAGGTTTTTCATGCACAACAAAACCCAAGCACAACGGAAGCATCATGATAAAAAAACAAGTTCATTTCGGGTTTTCAAAACTCATGCACAAGAAACACATAGTGGGATCTAACTACAAGACATGATAGAAACAAGAAGAACAAATGAAACCAGAAAGTGAGACCATACCCTTGATGTCTCTAGTTGATTTGTTGTAGTAGATGTAATACTTGAACTCCAAGACGAGTCCCTCTATTGATATCCACACCAAGCCTTGCATGAACCACCTTTGCTAAAGCTTGAACCACTATGCTTCCACCACATGAACAAGGGCTCAAGAACAGCAGATGAACTCTTGACAACACCCACACAAACTCTCTCTCAAAGCTTATATGTATCTCACAAGCTCTCTCAAGTGTGTAGGTTAGTCAAATGGCAAAAGGTTCTTTCAAGAGAGAAAACATGCACTTTTATAAGTAGAAGGGAAGTCTGTGAGGCACCAGGGTCGGCCATAATGGCACCCTTCCATTGGACCAAACAAAAGGTCCAATAATATCAAAGTGTCACTTAGACTTCTGCCTTCACGGGCTCTCACGGCCCGTGAGGAAGTCGTGAAGGCATCACCCCCACGATCCCCGACCGGCCCATGAAGCCTCGTGAAGGGCTTCACGTCACGACCTCTTCACGACCCGTGAGGGCCCGTGAAGGTCGACAAAAACCCTAATTATCTCTCTTGACATGTGTTATCGGATTCAACGCTTGGCGTGTGACCCAATAGGCCCGTGCCTCATCGGCAGTGATCCAATATACGTGTATCAGTGGGCATATATCCAACATATTAGGCGTAGGGTTTGGAGTTGGGATACTAGGTTTGAGATGGTTTGGTTAAGGAAAGAGACAGTGGATTAAGGAAGGATGGGAATGTGTGATTGAGATGGGAGAAGGGTAGAGAGATGGTCTATTTTGGTTAGGATGGGGGTAAGATCAGTGGGAGATGCAGTAGGTGCAGGGGAGGGTTGGGGTGGGGTTTTGAGGGACTCAATGTCTTTTGCAAGTCTAGACATTAAAATGGAGGTTTGGGTTTGGAATGCTTGGAAGATTTGGGTTAGGTTATCAAGGTTTTGGTTTATGGTTTGGATAAGGGTAAGGCTTGGTGTTTGGGTAGAGGTAGATGATTGAAAATTGTAAGGGGTGGAGATAGGTTCAAAGAAATTGGGTAGGGTTTGTGTTCCCTCATTTGAGCTTTGGTGTATATGCTCAAACTCATTGGGAAGGATTGATGATCCCTGTATAAGTGGTTGGTTTGTACCACTAGTATTAGCAGGCTGTGCTTGTGTAAGAATTGAATTGATAAGAGGTGCAAGATAAGTGGATTGAGTGTAGGATGCACTCAATAATAGGGAATCCCTTATTGGATCCACATTTTGTTGTGAGAATGTGAATGGTATAGGTTGACTCAATAGTGGGATAGACACAGTATGACCTTGTGTTGAGGTCTGTCTTTCAATGAGATCAACCTGTTGGGAGGTTGTCTCAGATTGCGGTTTAGATCCCATTTTTACACATGTATCCTGTTGTGAGGATACATCCACTGGCTTAAAGATGGCAACATCCAATTTCTCCCCCTTAACACGAGGAAGGGTAATTGGAGTTGAGGTCAGAGGTGTGGATTGCACTCCCTCAAAGTGCTCATAATGAGTCACTTCTGGTGACCTTGTATATATGGGGCTACAAATTGGAGTAGAACTAGTGACCACATGAGGTTCACTAGAGCTTGGCTGTTGAATTGGTGTATGGACTGGAGAGGAGGACGGGCTATGAAAGGTTGGGACTACCATTTGAATATACTCTGAGGTGGAATCAGAACTGTCCTTACCTTGGGACATGATGTGCCTGCTCTTGTCTACGAGCTCCAGAAGTTGCTCAGAAATTTCTTGTTCTTGGGCATCACCATCACCACCAAGAGGACTTAATTCCATTGTACTGATAGGAGTAAATTCACCAGCATCACCATCACCAGCATCATCATCTTCTTTATCGTTTGCAGCATCAATCAGCTCTTGCATTTGGGCAGTGATTGGAGGACCTTTGTTTGCCTTTAGAAAGTGGAATATCTTTTCACCCATGGCATGGACAGGAATGTTCTCTTCGTGTTCAATTAAGCCCACATAATCATTTTCTCCAATCTCCCTCATAGCTATCAGGCTTAAGAATCGAATGTAGGGCACCAAAGACCTTGGTGATTTCTTGTTTGTGCTCTGAGTGATTTTATCAATAAGATTAGAAAGTATAACTTGAGCAAAGTTGATATTTACCCCAAAGACTAATGCATAGAGCACCAGAAGCTCAATTTGATTGATGAGATGGTGGCTTCCAGATTTTGGACCAAAACAATGTATGACAACGTTGGTCAAATACTTCCACGGATGAGAAAGAGCAGAGACTTTTACTTGACCATGCACTACAGGTTCATTGTAGCCGATGGTTTGCAAAATGGTTTGAACTTCTGCTCTGGAGGGAAAAGCTGTGTAAGGTGGGAAGTGAGGAATACAAGTAGCTTCGCGAAGTGTTTCTGTGGTGATTTGGAGATGGTAGTTTCCTTGGGCTAGGGTGTAGTGGATGGTGTTGTCGTTTAGGTTAAAGGTTGCGGAGTACCATAGCTCACCAATAATTTTAGGCTATATGTAGTGTGGATCAGCGGTTAGACTATCAAACAAAGGATGAGCCTGAAGAAACTGAACCATTGGCTCATAACCTTAATTTTCTCGCGAGGCAGGGATGGTGGTGCAAAGTAGAATGTTGTTTGGAGTTATATTCATTGGTTGGTTGGGTGCAACATTCTCACCAGGGTTGACCGCGGGGTCTGGAATATAGGTGGCCATTTGGTAGGGATGATGAACAATGAGTATCGAGAGAGAAGTTAGGGTAGTTCTTTGCAGAGAGAGAGAGGGCATTTAGAAAGTTTGAACGGGTAAAGGTGAATGAGAGAGAAGGAGGGATATTTATGAAGGTTAGTTAATAGAGATCATTAGATACTGACAAAAATTCTAACGGAAAACGAATTAATTAGCTATTAAATGAAATTTGACAAACGGATAAATGACTAGGGTTAAAAAGCATTAAAAGAACGTAAAAAGTGAAATTTTACTAACTGTTGAACCATGAGCTGATCATAGAAATGTATCAGCTGAGGGGTATCGGCTGATGAAATCTATCAGCTGATAGTGAAAATTTGGAGTATCAGCTGAGGAAATTACTTAGCTGAGCATTTCCTTCTTATCTTAGGGTGATCAGCTGAGTAAGTTTGATCAGCTGCTTGGTATCAGCTAAGCATAGTTACACAATTTTCAAAGATTAAGTAAGACTTAGAGATTCTTAGATAAGTAACTCATGATTTTCAACACTTATAAATTCACATAAACTAAATTACCACTATTCTAAACTAAAAATTAAGCATACATTGTTTGGATATTAGAAAATTGAATCTTGCTTCATCTAATAGCTTTGTGAATAAATCTACAAGTTGCAAATCAGTTGTAACATCCTCAAACCTGTGCTAGGAGATTAGCTGGTTTGAGGTACGTGTTTAATTGTTTAATTATGTTTAAGTGATTAATTAAGTTAATTTTGAATGTGTGAATAAATCTGATTATGTATATATATATGTATAAAACCGTATGCATGTATATGTTTTATGTGTGTACACATGTTTATGTCTAAAGAATGTGTTACGCCACCTTCTTCTAAATTATGGTATACGTGGGGGGGTTAGGGAGATTGTACCCATTATCTCAATTCCAGCAAAAAAAGTGTAGTGTGTGTAATTGTTGAATTCTCCCTGCCGAAGAACAAGAACAAAGAGACAATCGGATTCTCAGTTTTGTGGATTTGTGATTCAAGATTTAAGGTTTGACATTAGTATGATGAATTTCATGTTAGTTTGTTTAAGTTTGATGATTAAATAACATGATTGCATGATAAATTATAGAATCGGTTTTTGAATGAAACCTGTGTTTTGGGTCGATTTTGTTTTCTTATGAAATATATGTTTAAATGATGTTCTTGATGCATGAAATATATGTCTATGATGTTAAAGCATGTTTTTGGTATGATATGATGAAGTTATGGAAACCTGGATTTAGTTATGAAGTTTTGAAGATGATGAATTAATGAATATATGAACTATCGGTTTTGGGGATTTGAGAAGAAGAGGAATTCCGATTATGGTGAAATCCGATAGCTTGTATTCTGTATTTGAAATCCGATTAAAGCAAGAAACGATATATGAAATCCTAGTGTTAAAAACTGATACATGTAATCTGGGAACTTATGAAATCCGAAACATTTGTAAACCGAGATCCTAAATCGAAATGATTGAATCCGAAACTCAAAATCCTACACTTGTATAACCAAGACTTAGAAATCCGATGGTTAGGTATGAAATCCGAAAGTTAGAATCCTATACTTTAGAATCCGATAACCCAAATCCGACATGGTTGATGAAATCCGATTAATGTAATCCGGATCTAGGAATCCGATTGAAGTGAAATCTGAATACTTGGAATTTAATTAATAGAAATCCGATAGTATGGAATCCATCGGATTCCTAAATCCGACATTAGTGAAATCCGAGAAATGGGTTGCGGATTCTAGAAATCCGATAGTTTAGAAGAAATCTGATACTGTGTGTTTGAACTTGTATTTGTTTATTGTTTGATGTTTGTTTGATGAAGGATTTATAAATATATGGATAAGATATATTTAAGAGATTGAAACTGATTTGATTATTGCTGTGTTTACAGGCAATCCTAAGACTCAATGATATTAGACTTCTGAGTTCAAGACTGAAACTAAAGTGAGTGGACGTTGAACACGGATGGTAAAGATTGTAGTTTATTTTATTGATGTGAAGCATGATTGTGGATTGAGATTGGATTGTTTGAACTGCTGATTGCGATATTGAAATATTGTTAATTGCTGCATGAATATTTGGTCGATACGCACTCTTAGGATGATTTTGAGTTGTGTTAAGAAGTCAGCTATACGTGGACTTAAGCTGGGCTTGTCTAACTAGTTGGTTGAACAGTAGTAGCCTTTCTGATGCATTTGTTGCTCAGAGGGGTGTTTACTATGCCAATCTAGTGGAAAGCTATCGGTAAACCTTTGCTTTGGCCGGCATTGGTTGTAGGTTCTGCACTGAACCGCCGGTCTTCTCTGGATATGTGATTACATGAATTCGGATTGATTATGAATGTTTCATTTGATGCTTTAGCCTCTACTCAATTAGCTTTGTGCTAATTCCTCTCAGTTGATGTTGTGCAGGTTGGTGTTGTAGTTGAAGAAGGAAGAGTTGACCACACTCTGATATTTATTTTGAAAAAGAGACGAGCCAGTTATATTTTGTAACACCAAACATTTGTAGTTGTGGTTGTCTTTTGAAACAAATGAATGTATATTTGTAATTACTGATTTTATGTATTCAAGTTGTCTTAATTAGCTTCCTAATGCGTTAAAAAAAATTTGGCTTGTGATTTTCCGGTGTTACAGTTTGGTATAATAGCCTAGGTTTGGCGATGCATGCACGGCTAGAGTGTTGCATTCCCAAATCTTGGCTCGTGACGGGTCAAGCTTTCCTTCGGGGGAATTAGGGTGAGTTAGAGTTGTTGTAGTAGTTAGTATTTTGGATACTAACGGTTTATGCTAATGAGCTATGAGGTGATGTGATTGTAACAGATTATGGCTGATAGAGAGACTCCCATCCTACCTCCTGTGACCCAAGCTGTATCAGAGGCTCCAGTAATTGAAGACTTGAGCAATGTAAACCAAGCAGGAACATCGGGTCAAGAACAAGAGGAAGATCAAAGCGAATACATCTTTAAACTAGAAAATGAATTGATGAATCTTCGAAATAAAGTCCTAAACATGGAGCAGAGACTAAACCAACCTGAACCACCACCTGTACCAATTGCGATAACCACACAAGCAACCGTACAACCCGTGACAGTACCTCTACCCCCGATAACTCAAATGATGCAGCAACTTTTCTTTTATCCGTATCCATAACCTGGAGGTTATCCATTTGCGTTTCCAGGATATAAACAACCTTGTACATATAAGTAGTTCCTTGACTGCAAACCTTCTGAATATTGGGGGAAATCTGATCCCATTATCACTCTAAATTGGCTTAGGGAAATGACAAAGACATTAGATGCTTGCAACTGTAAGAATGAACTGAAAGTAAAATATGCCTCGAGGATGTTGAAAGCAGATGCCATGGTCTGTTGGGATTCAATTACTGGCCACTTCACAGAGCAACAGCAGGAGAGCATCACCTGGAGTTAATTCCAGGAGAAATTATGCGAGCAATACTGTGGAACTTTCGAGATTGCAAGAATAAAAAGGGAATTTATGGAGTTGCAAATGACTGGAAACATGACCGTGGATCAACTCATCACGAGAAATTATGCGAGCAATACCGTGGAACATTCGAGATTGCAAGATTGCCCATTTTATGGGGGCACTGCATCCGGATCTCCGTAGCACCGCTAGGTGGGCTACCACTTTATCTCAGGCATTCACTTTAGCCAAGTCGGCTGAAGGAGATTTGATAGCAAGAAACAGGTTGAGTGGGGAAAGAATTTCCCAACAGAAGTCGAAATTCGAACACTATAACACTCAACAACGGCAAGGAGGGCAGGGCAGTGGAAACCGTCAGGGAAGTTAGAATAGGATGCCTACTACAGGTGGGTCTACTCAGAGGGCCCCGTGGTGTAACAGGTGCAAGTCATATCATCATGGGCAGTGTACGCCCCAATCTATGCGATGTGTGAAATGTGGTCTGTTTGGCCACGATTTGAAAAATTGCAGACTGCCGAGGAGCGTCTGCTGGAATTGTTAGAAGGAGGGGCACCGAGTGGGTGATTGCCCATTGAGTAAGAAGATAGGATCTGGTCAGGAGGGGGAGGTGTTGCAGGGTCATCTACAGCCGGGCAAAAACGGAAGAACCCACCCACTGCTGAGGGTCGGGCATTCAAGATGACTGTGGATGATGCTACTACCACGTATGATGTAATAACCGGTATGTTTTTAATAAACTCTATTCCTGCTAGAGTGTTATTTGATTCAAGGGCAAATAACTCCTTTGTATCTGTAGAATTCTGTGGTAGGTTGAATGTGCCTTTAACTAAATTAGCTACTACTTTAGAAATTGAGGTAGCTGATGGTATGATGGTTCCGGTCACGACTGCTATGGTTGGCGCCAAGATAGATATAGACGGTATTTTTTTCCTGTTTATTTCCTTGTAATGCCGCTATCTGGGTTCGATGTGGTGCTCGGGATGGATTGGCTGAGTTTGAATCAGGCCAGCATCAAATGTCACAAGAAATTGATTTCATTCCCATTAGCTAATAGCACGAGAGTAGTAGCAAGGGGTGAGAAGGCTGGATCCGTAATTCCGATTATCTGGTGTTTGAAGGCTAGAAAGGCGTTGAATAAAGGTTGCGAATCATACTTGGTTTATGGAAATGATGGAAAAAAAGAGAAACAGTTAGTGAACAACATCCGGGTGGTAACAGAATACCCAGAGGTGTTTCTAGAAGAATTGTCGGGACTGCCTCTAGTTCGGGAGGTGGAGTTTAAAATAGACCTGATTCCTGGTTTCCGACCAGTGGCAAAAGCATCATACAGGTTAGCACCTTTAGAAATTCGGGAGATAATGACACAGATACAAGATTTGTTAGATAAGGGTTTCATCCGTCCAAGTTCGTCTCCGTGGGGAGCACCGGTATTATTTGTGAAGAAGAAAGACGGTACGTTGCGTATGTGTATCGACTACCGTGAGCTGAACAAGAGAACGATAAAGAACAAGTATCCGTTGCCAAGAATTGATGATCTGTTTGATCAACTACAGGGAGCTTCGTTCTTTTCCAAGATTGATTTGAGATCAGGATATCACCAGGTGCGGTTTCAGAGGAAGATGTATCAAAGACAACTTTTCGTATGCGCTACGGGCACTACGAGTTTTTGGTTATGCCATTCGTCTTAACCAACGCACCTGCGATTTCATGGATTTAATGAACAGAGTTTGTCGACCCTTCTTGGATAAGTTTGTGATAGTCTTCATTGACGATATATTGGTATATTCAAAGACTGATGAACAGCATGAGAGGCATTTGAGACAAATTTTGGAGACACTGAAGTAAGAGCATCTGTTTGCTAAGTTCTCGAAATGCGAATTCTGGTTAAGAGAGGTACAGTTTTTGGGGCATGTAATCTGTGACAAGGGAGTGAAAGTGGATCCATCAAAAGTAGATGCAGTGATGAATTGGAACGCTCCGAAGACACCGTCCAAAATCAAGAGTTTTCTGGGGTTAGCTGGATACTACCGTAGGTTCATTAAAGACTTCTCCAAGATTGCGGGTCTGTTGATAAAGTTGACTTGAAAGGATGTGAAGTTTGTTTGGGGCAGTGAACAGGATCAAGCTTTTCAGATGTTAAAACAGTTGTTATGTCAGGCCCCTATTCTAGCATTGCCAAGTGGCTCAGAGGATTTTATAGTTTATTGTGATGAATCATTTGCGGGATTGGGTTGTGTACCTATGCAAAAGGATCGGGTGATTGCATATGCTTCAAGACAGTTGAAACCCCATGAGAAGAATTACCCGACACATGATTTGGAACTGGCAGCAGTTGTTTTTGCCCTAAAGCTGTGGAGGCACTATCTGTATGGCACCAAGTGCGTAATTTGTACCGACCATAAGAGCCTACAATATGTATTTACACAGAAAGAGTTAAATGTGAGACATAGACGCTGGGTGGAATTGATTAAAGACTATGATTTCGAAATAAGATATCACCCAGGCAAAGCAAATGTGGTGGCAGATGCCTTAAGCCGTAAGGGAGATTGTATCAGATCTAGTGGATAGACTCAAGTCTGCACAATTGGAAGCTTTAAAAGATGAGAACTTGAAGAGTGAACTAATGACGAAACGTAAGGATGAACTTGCTGATGATTCCCGTGGATTGAAAACATTCTAGACTCGTGTGTGGGTGCCTATGCTTGGAGATTTGAGGAAGTTGATTTTGACAGAAGCACACAAGTCCAGATTATCAGTACACCCAGGAAGCACTAAAATGTATAACGACCTGAAAGTGCTTTACTGGTGGCTACTATGAAAACTGATGTGGCACAGTTTGTAGAATCATGCCATATTTGTGCACAGGTGAAGGCAGAGCATTAGAAGCCTTATGGATCTTTGAAGCAGTTGGAAATCCTTGAGTGGAAATGGGAACATATCACGATGGATTTTGTAACCAAACTTCCACGAACTCAGAGAAATAATGATATGATTTGGGTTTATTGTGGATCGGCTTACCAAGAGTGCTCACTTTCTGGCTACATGTGAGACGGCTTCTCTGAGTAAGTTGGCTCAACTTTATGTGAACGAGATTGTTGCGAGGCATGGTATGCCATTATCAATAGTATCTGACAGAGACTCCAGATTCGTTTCTAACTTCTGGAGGAGTTTACAGAGAGAATTGGGGACGAGGATTAACCTAAGTACTGCTTATCATCCCTAGACTGAAGATGTGTTGCGGCCTGTGAAATTGAGTATGGTGGATCTTGGGATTCACACCTGCCGTTGATAGAGTTTGCGTACAATAATTCTTACCACTCTAGTATGGGGATGCCTCCGTACGAAATGTTATACGGCCGTCGTTGCCGTACTCCGACATGTTGGTTAGAGGCTGGTGAGAAGCAGTTTGTAAGGCCCGAGATTGTTCAGATGACAGCTGATAAGGTTGCTATTGCCAAAGATAAGTTGAAAGCAGCTAGAGATAGCCAGAAAATGTATGCAGATCCACGTTGCCGCCCAATTAAATTTGAGGTAGGAGAATTAGATACTTGAAAGTTTCTCCGTGGAAGGGGGTGATTCGATTCGGTAAACGCGGGAAGTTAGCTCTCCGTTACATTATTCCCTTCCGCATACGTCAAATTGTGAATGATCAAACCGTTACACTAGATCTTCTAGCAGAGCTTGCAGGAATACATGATACTTTTAATGTCTGCTATCTAAGAAAGTGCAAGATTGATGATGAAAGTCAGATTCTCCCAGTGCAAGAATTAAAAGTTGATTCTAAGAAGAGACTGATAGAAGAACCGGTAGAACTGTTGGATCGAAAAGTGACCAAGCTCCAAAAGAAGCAAATACCGATGGTGTTGGTCAAATGGAAGCACAGTCTAGGTTCTGATTTAACTTGGGAAACTGAGTCAGAAATGAGAGATAGATATCCCCATCTGTTTGAGAAGGAAAGGATTCCGAGGACGGAATCCTCTTAAGTGGGAGAGATTTGTAACATCCTCAAACCTGGGCTAGGATATTAGCGGGTTTGAGGTACGTGTTTAATTGTTTAATTATGTTTAAGTGATTAATTAAGTTAATTTTGAATGTGTGAATAAATCTGATTATGTATATATATATATATATGTATAAAACCGTATGCATGTGTATGTTCTATGTCTGTACACGTGTTTGTGTCTAAAGAATGAGTTAGGCCACCTTCTTCTAAATGATGGTATACGTGGGGGGTTAGGGAGATTGTACCCATTATCTCGATTCCAGCAAAAAAAAGTGTAGTGTGTGTAATTGTTGAATTCTCCCTACCAAAGAACAAGAACAAAGAGACAATCGGATTCCCAGTTTTGTGGATTTGTGATTCAAGATTTAAGGTTTGACATTAGTATGATGAATTGCATGTTAGTTTGATTAAGTTTGATGATTAAATAACATGATTACATGATAAATTATAAAATCAGTTTTTGAATGAAACCTGTGTTTTGGGTCAATTTTGTGTTCTTATGAAATATATGTTTAAATGATGTTCTTGATGCATGAAATATATGTCTATGATGTTAAATCATGTTTTTGGTATGATATGATGAAGTTATGGAAACCTGGATTTAGTTATGATGTTTTGAAGATGATGAATTAAAGAATATATGAACTATCGGTTTTGGGGATTTGAGAAGAAGAGGAATTCCAATTATGGTGAAATCCGATAGCTTGTATTCGGTATTTGAAATCCGATTAAAGCAAGAAACGATATATGAAATCCTAGTGTTAA
Organism: Dittrichia graveolens; assembly: GCA_038502395.1. NCBI lineage: Eukaryota > Viridiplantae > Streptophyta > Magnoliopsida > Asterales > Asteraceae > Dittrichia > Dittrichia graveolens. The sequence continues at coordinate 43,197,654 of JARJIL010000009.1, read as the reverse complement.
AAACTGATACATGTAATCTGGGAAGTTAAGAAATCCGAAACATTTGTAAACCGAGACCCTAAATCCGAAATGATTGAATCCGAAACTCAAAATCCTACACTTGTATAACCAAGACTTAGAAAATCCGATTGTTAGGTATGAAATATGAAAGTTAGAATCCTATACTTTAGAATCCGATAACCCAAATCCGACATGGTTGATGAAATCTGATTAATGTAATCCGGATCTAGGAATCCGATTGAAGTGAAATCTGAATACATGTAATTTAATTAATGGAAATCCGATAGTATGGAATCCATCGGATTCCCAAATCCGACATTAGTGAAATCCGAGAAATGTGTTGCGGATTCTTGAAATCCGATAGTCCGGAAGAAACGGATACTGTGTGTTTGAACTTGTATTTGTTTATTGTTTGATGTTTGTTTGATGAAGGATTTATAAATATATGGATAATATATATTTATGAGATTGAAACTGATTTGATTATTGCTGTGTTTACAGGCAATCCTAAGACTCAGTGATATTAGACTTCTGAGTTCAAGACTGAAACTAAGGTGAGTGGACGTTGAACACGGATGGTAAAGATTGCAGTTAATTTTATTGATGTGAAGCATGATTGTGGATTGAGATTGGATTGTTTGAACTGCTGATTGTGATATTGAAATGTTGTTAATTGCTGTATGAATATTTGGTCGATACGCACTCTTAGGATGATTTTTAGTTGCGTTGAGAAGTCAGCTATACGCGGACTTGTGCTGGGCTTGTCTAACTGGTTGGTTGAATAGTAGTAGCCTTTTTGTTATATTTGTTGCTTAGAGGGGAGTTTACTGTGCCAATCTAGTGGAAAGCTATCGGTAAACTTTTGCTTTGGCCGGCATTGGTTGTAGGTTCTGCGCCGAACCACCGGTCTTCTCTGGATATGTGATTACATGAATTCTGATTGATTTTGAATGTTTACATTTGATGCTTTAGCCTATACTCACTTAGCTTTGTGCTAATTCCCCTCAGTTGATGCTTTGCAGGTTGGTGTTGTAGTTGAAGAAGGAAGAGTTGATTGATTGTGAAAAAGAGACGAGCCAGTTATATTTTGTAACACCAAACATTTGTAGTTGTGGTTGTCTTTTGAAACAAATGAATGTATATTTGTAATTACTAATTTTATGTATTCAAGCTGTCTTAATTTGCTTCCGTAATGCGTTTAAAAAAAATTTGGCTTGTGATTTTCCAGTGTTACATCAGTGTTGATGTAATGCAGAGTTACCTTCTTTTTCTGCACATTATCTCTGAGAAAATGATGTCTGATTTCAATATGCTTTGTCTTTGAATGCATGACTAGATTATTTGAGATGGAGATTGCACTTGTATTGTCACATGGAATTGGGGTATCTTCAAACTTCACATCATAGTCAAGTAGTTGATTTTGTAACCACAAAATTTGAGCACAACAACTTCCTGCAGCAATGTATTCTGCCTCTACAGTGGATGTTGACACTGAATTCTGTTTCTTACTAGACCAACTAATCAATCTTCCTCCTACAAGTTGACAACCACCTGAAGTACTTTTTCTGTCTAATATACACCCTGCAAAATCAAAATCAGAATATCCAATTAACTCAAAATTTGAGTCTTTGGGGTACCAAAGTCCAAGATTAGAAGTTCCTTTGAGATATCTAAATATTCTCTTAACAGGAGCAAGATGTGACTCCTTAGGATCTACTTGATATCTTGCACAGAGACATGTTGAAAACATTATATCTGGTCTACTTGCAGTGAGGTATAAAAGTGACCCAATCATCCTCTATAAGTAGTAATGTTCACTGATTTGCCATCAGTGTCCTTTCCTAACTTGATAGAAGTAGACATAGGTGTTTTCATTGAAGAACAGTTTTCAAAATCAAACTTCTTAAGTAAATCTTTGACATACTTTGTTTGATGAATGAAAATACCGTCAACCTCTTGTTTAATTTGCAACCCAAGAAAATAGTTTAACTCACCCATCATGCTCATCTGATAATTATCAGACATGAGTTTAGAAAACTTTTTGCATAGTTCCAAATTAGTAGACCCAAATATTATATCATCTACATATATCTGCACAAGTATCACATCACCTTTGTACATCCTTATAAATAAAGTGCCATCAATGCATCCTGTTGTAAAACCTTTGTTAATGAGAAAATAAGAGAGGGTATCATACCAAGCTCTTGGAGCTTGCTTAAGACCATATAAAGCCTTGTTTAGAAAGTAAACATGATCAGGTAAGCTTGACTCCTCAAAACCAGGAGGTTGTTTCACATAAACCTCTTCTTTCAAATCTCCATTCAGAAATGCACTCTTCACATCCATTTGGAATACCTTGAAGTTTTTGAAGGCAGCATAGGCTAGGAACAGTCTGATAGCTTCCAATCTTGTAACAGGGGCAAAGGTTTCATCAAAATCAATACCTTCTTCTTGAAAATACCCTTGTGCCACTAGCCTTGCTTGGTTTCTTATTATTTGCCCATTTTCATCTAGCTTGTTTTTGAACACCCACTTTGTTCCAATGATGGATTTATCCTTTGGCTTGGGTACCAAAGTGCATACATCATTTCTTTTGAACTCTGCTAGTTCCTCTTGCAGGGCAAACACCCAGTGGGGATCATTGAGAGCTTCATCAACCTTCCTTGGTTCAGGCATTGAGATAAATCTAGAATACAAACAGATGGTGCAAGCTTTAGATCTTGTTCTAACTTGATCATCTATGTTTCCTATCACCAAATTATGAGGATGGTGCTTGCGGTCTTTGAAGGTTTTTTGGATTGCTTGGGAATTGGGATTCATTAGGATTTGGGGAGAAGAAGTTATATGTTGGCTATCAGCAGTAGAAATGAGTTCATTTTGAGTGGCTGATATAACTTCATTGTTGCAATCTGTGGGTATCTCTACTGAAGAAGGAATGTGTGATATGGAATTAGAGTCCAATGATGTTGAGACATCTTCCACATGATTCAGTAGAGGTATAGGATTGGATGAGGATGGTTGTACATGGTTAAAGATTTGGATAGGAACAAGTTCATCTACATCATGAGCAGCTGGTGGAGAGGGATCTACTTGCTCTGGAGTGTCTTCTCCAATTTGCATGAGATCATTAAATTCTTCACCTGAAAAATGATTAGAAGAATAGGAAGTGACAAAATCATTTTCATTGAAACTTACATTGATGGATTATTCTATGACTTTGGTTCTGAGGTTGTATACTCTGTATGCTTTAGAAATCACTGAGTAACCTACAAACACTCCTTCATCAGCTTTAGGAGCAAACTTCTGCAATTGATCCTTTTGATTGAGTATGAAACACTGACAACCAAAAATATACAGAAAGTTGATGCTTGGCATCCTTCCCTTGAGCATTTCATATGGAGTTTTGTTGTGCCTCTTGATAATAAGGGACCTGTTCTATTTCTTCTTTCAGCTACACCATTTTGTTATGGGGTTCTTGGAGCAGAAAAGTTTTGAGATATCCCTTTCTCATCACAAAAAGATTCCAGAGTTTGGTTTCTAAATTCAGTTCCTTGATCACTTCTAAGACTCCTCACCAGATTGCCATTCAACACTTCCATCTTCTTGATAAAACAAATAATTTCTTCGGCAGCCTCACTCTTTGCTTTAAGAAAGAAAACCCAAGTATATCTTGAGAATTCATCAACCAATACAATAGCATACTTACTTCCACCAATACTAGCAGTTGCAATAGGACCAAAGAGATCCATGTGCAACATATAGAGAGGTTCTGTAATTGAGAAGGCCTGCTTGGATGGAAATGATGTCTTATGCTGCTTTCCCTTCTCACAAGTAGTGCAAAGTTTAGGCTTAAGATAATTCAGAGAAGGTAGTCCTGACACTAGTTCACTCTTGCTCAACTTGTTGATATTTTTGAAATTAAGGTGGGAAAGCCTCTTGTGCCACAACCAATTTGTATCCTCATTATTTTTGGAGTACAAACATGTTTCCTTTGAAGGGTCACTAGAGGATATGTCAAGTGTATACACATCCTTGGTTCTCTTGGCACTAAACACTGTATTACCTTCTTTATTTATTATGGAGCCTCTAGTCTTTGTGAAGTGGTCTTCATTATCTCCATCACACAATTGACTTATGCTTATGAGATTGTATTTCAGGCCTTTGGCATATGAAACTTTGGACAGTTTGAGGTTCCCCTTATGAAGTTCACCATAGCCTTTTGTTTTCCCATGGTTGTTGTCACCAAACGTCACCCTTGGACCTTTCTCTTTCTTGTAGTTACTGAGCAAAGTCTTGTTACTTGTCATGGTTCTTGAACATCCACTGTCAAGAAACCAAGAACCAACACCCTGCACAGATAGAATGAAAGAAGAGTTAGTGACATAAGTAGGAATCCACTACTTAGTGGATCCCTATGGAATGCACCTAGCTTTCCACTTTATCTCATGTTTCTTATGTATGTGAGGAATGACTGTGTTATCATTACAAGTCTGCTGTCTTGAATTACCTTCCAAAGAACATTCAAATGCCTTATGCTCTTTGCTTCCACATTTATAACATTTTTGAGATTTTGTTGCCTTGGAGCATTGAACAACATTGTTTGAATGCCTATGAGTTTTCTTATCAGTCATCATTTGACTAACTTGACCATTCAGCTTATGAAGCTTATCCTGTAAATTTCTTAGGTCTTTATTTACAGGAACCTTAGATTGATCTTTGTTTTTTGAAAGTTTTTGACCAATCTTTGGAGTGGCAGAAATGGGAACAATGTGAACATCATTCTTTTTACTCAGAGTTTGTTCTATTGAAAGAGAGTTGATTACTTCTAAATCAACTGATTGTTTAGAAGATGAGCTATGATCAACTGACAGGTTATCAGCTGAGCATTTATCATCTACTAACCTATCAGTTGATGGAGTAGTATTAGCTAATGATTCTTCAGTTTGTGAAATACTAGGATTTAAGTCATCTGTTTTCAAGGTTTGACAACATAATGTCTCTGAGGTTTCAACTAATGATTCCTTTCCTTTACTCACATCCTTTGACTCTATATTATTAGTATTTTTACATTCTGTAATCATGCTAGAGGATGATTCAACAGAAGGAATAATTGATTCTTTTGAGTAGGAACTTTTGCTTCTAACAAACTTATTTGTGAACACACTTTTGCCTTTACTAGTTTTGTGAAAAGTCTGTGGCAAAATATCAGCTTTGTCTAAGATATTAAGGTTCTTATTAGAATCAACATAGTTGGCAGCATTAAAGTAATTTCCACCAATAATAGCTTGAACTTGTTTGGGTATCTGCTCCATGGCAGCATTAAGTTCCTCATTCTTAAGAATTAATTTTTCCTTTAGTGATTCTACTTCTAGTTTTAGCTTCTTCTCTCTTTGCATAGCAGACTTGAAATCAATACACAAGTAATAAAACATAGCATTCTTCTCATTATCATCATAGTTATTAAATTTTCCAACCTGATACATAGAAGAAGGATCACAGTTGGTAGTTGAACAAGCTTTTGCAGCCTTTTTCATGTCTTCATCAAAGGAACTACCATCATTGTTGTTGGCCATCATGCAAAATGAGCAGAGATCACCTCATCTTCATCTAAGGAGAGATCTTATTCTGCCCAATCTTCTTCTTCAGCAACAAGAACTTGGCCCTGGGCTTTCTTCTTCTTCTTCTTGTCAAGGACATCAGCAAGGAGTTTCTTATACTTGGCTTCATAATCAATTTTGCCCTCCTGCTTTTGCACCGATGAAGAACCAGTGTTATATTTGGACTTACAGTCACTGGATATGTGTCCAATCTTGCCACACTTATAACAATCTGCTGTAGAGGCATCAAATGTAGATTTGGGCTTAACAAACTTTGATGACCTCTTGCTGAACCTCTTGACACCCTTTCCCTTCTTGAAAGGTCTGAACTTCTTAACCAGCGTTGCTACACCTTCAAACAACTTCTCCAGGTTACTCTCCTCACAACCATTCTCCTCATCACTTTATCCAACACTATCCACTTCATCTCCTTCTTCATCAGAACCAGAATCAATAGTTGCAAAGTTTCTTATCTTTGTATCTCTTGATACAAGGGCAGTTGGTGGAACTTTCACTACCTCATTCATCTCCTTGGATGACAACTTCCTTTGTTTGACTGATTGCTCATGGTTTAATAAGTTACCATAGAGAGCAACCAGAGACATTCCCTGTATCTTCTCACTATGTCTTAGAACAATGACAAAGTGATCCCATGTTTTAGGGAGGGAGTTTAGAAACTTGTTCACCAACACAAAGTTGCTCTTGGTTATGTCTGCCCTTTTCAAGTCATTACCTAGGCAGTTGAACCTGGTGTATGTCTGTGTAAGACTCTCACCTTTCTGAGCAAAGAAGAATTCATACTCTCTATTGAGGAGGAGCTTCTTGTTCTCCTTACCTCTCTAGTCCCTTCATATGCAACTGTGAGTGTATCTAACATGTCTTTAGCAGAAGTACAATTAAGCACTTGATGATAGATCTCATTAGGTAGTGCAGAGACAAGAGCTGATCAAGCCTTAACATCTAGGCTAACCAACCTCTTATCTTCATCTGTCCACAGATGCATGGGCTTGGTTATGATTCTTTCTGTTGTAGAGGTTTGATCTTCAGATTCTGATGGAATGGATAACACTGATGTTGGAACATAAGGACCATCAGTGATTATTTCAAGCATTTGGATATCAAGGGTGGATAGCAAAAGATGTGCTCTACTTTTCCACATGGAGAAAATTTCTGCATCAAAAATGGGACATCTTGTTAAGGACCCAGTGTTTGAGATATTCATCTTGTTTGCTGATGAGGCCATTTTGAGAGGGGTAGAAGCAGTTGTAGAGTAAGCAAAACAAATCTAGATATTGATTATCTAACCTACTTTGATAGCAGTTGTTAGTCCTAGATTGAGTACAAAACAACAAATGTTTGTACAAGGTGGGTTGAATACAAACTTTATCTTTTAAAAATTTAAAGACACACTGATATACTTTTATATAATTCTTATTGATATTGAATCAAGAATTATATGTACTAGAAGCGGAAATTCTAAGTACAATAAAAGGTTGCAATCTATTCGTCTAACACATAGACAAGCTAACTCTAAAACAACAAATGTATATAGAGTGTTCAATACATGAACAAGTTTGATTCTACACAATGCTTAAACTCTACGATTATCTCAACCGATGAGATTTTCTTTCTGTTGAGTAGAGACTTCACTATGTTATATTTGCATGTCCACCATGCATGAATATATATAGCAAACCTGGTTAATCCGGTTGCATGAAGGTAGGAGACAAAGAGGATGTGGTAATATTATATTTTAATTGTAAAGGTAGTGGGTGAAAAGTAAAGATACTTTAATCAACTGTTCGATAATAGTAATTGTACTTTTCTGCAAAAGTGTAACCCATTCACAATATAAAATATTAAAACCCACTTCTACTGTAGTGTAGAAGTTTCTTTCCCTTTCCGTGCTTGTACTTTAAACAACACCATGCTTCTGTTTCATTTGACTTTACCAAGTGTGGGATTGCCAGCCATACTTAGTTGTTTGAACAAATCTTCAAGATCTTCGTCTGTTTGAGTTATCATTATCCTTTTCTAGAGGATAAGATCAAACCTTTTTGTCTCATACTTGATCTAAGAAGTGCATTTTTACTTTTACAAACAAAGATCTAAGGCATAATAGAACAACACATGTTCTGCCTTTTACATATGACTTACAATTTGAAAAGATAGTGCAGATTTGACATTTTGCACGACTCAGCTAACATTTGTTCACTCAGCTGATAGAGTAGGCACTCAGCTGATCCATTTGTTCACTCAGCTGATAGAGTAGGCACTCAGCTGATGGTGTAGGCACTCAGCTGATCAACTTTCTTCACTCAGCTGATGGTTTAATTTCCTCAGCTGATGGTATTCTTTATTTGTTTTCTTCATCTGATGCTCCTTGGCTGATATCCCTTGGTTGATACTTTGTGTAGGATCTGATGCTCAACTGATGGTTCCATACTTAGCATATTTTTACATAAACTGATTCAAACAACACATGTTTGAATTCTTTCTATGTCATACTGGATGTAGGGTTTGGTTATCATCAAATTCTATGTTTTAGGATAGGCAGAGTTGATTATTAGGGTGAAGTGATTATCTCCCCAACACTCCTCGTGCCAAAGGGAGGGCATTTCAGATGACTGCAGATGAGGTGAATGCTGCAGGGGATGTCATTACTCGTACATTTATTTTCAATTATATTCCTGCAAGTGTACTGTTTGATTCAGGAGCAACATATTCTTTTGTTTCTGTTGCTTGTCGCAAACGAGTCCAATTACCTGTTGTGCCATTAGACGAGCCTCTTAATGTAAAAGTTACTGACGGTAAAGTAGTCTCGGTTACCGAGAAAGTCCCTATCGCCGTTATTTGTATTGATGGGAGTAGTATCCCTATCTCATTGTTTATCATGCCTATTGCGGGTTTTGATGTCATCATAGGAATGGATTGGCTTAGCAAGCGTGATGCTGAGATTCTCTGTTCCAAGAAAATGATTAAGATTCGTCTTGCTGATGGGTCTTATGTAGTTGCCCGAGGAGAGCGACGGGTGTCTGATATTCTTGTTATCTCCGTCATTAAAGCTCAAAAGTCTGTTTCCAAAGGTTGTGATTCTTTCCTAGCATATGTTATTGATGCTACGATGGAAAAGCGACCAGTTCGAAATATCAGGGTAGTATCTGAATTCCTTGAAGTCTTTCCTGATGAATTACCGGGTTTACCTCCGGTAAGAGACGTCGAATATAAAACTGAGCTTATTCATGGAGCTACACTTGTACCTAGATATCCCTACCGTCTCGCTCCTTCTGAAATCCGCGAGATGATGACTCAAATCCAGGAGTTAGTTGAGAAGGGTTTCATTCGTCCAAGTTCCTCACATTGGGGAGCTCCTGTCTTACTCGTTAAAAAGAAGGATGGAACCATGTGGATGTGCATTGATAAGTATCCTCTCCACGAATCGACGATCTCTTTGATCAGTTGCAGGGAGCTACGTATTTCTCGAAGATTGATCTCCGTTCGGGGTATCATCAAGTATGAGTTCACGAAGAAGATATTCCGAAAACGACTTTTCGAACTCGTTACGGCCATTATGAATTTTTGGTTAGGCCATTCGGCTTAACCAATGCTCCTGCTATATTAATGGATCTAATGAATCTCATTTGTCGACCATTTCCTGATAGATCCGTGATTGTTTTTATCGATGATATTGTTGTCTACTCGAAGACTGAGGCTGACCACGAGCTTCATTTTCGTCAGGTTCTTGAAACTCTCAAACGAGAACAGTTGTACGCCAAGTTTTCTAAATGTGAATTCTAGCTTAGGGAAGTACATTTCCTTGGCCATATTATCTGTCGAGAAGGCGTTAAAGTAGATCCGGCTAAGGTGGAAGCGGTGATGAATTGGGGGGTTCCTCGAACTCCTTCTGAAATAAAGAGTTTCCTTGGCTTGTCCGGCTACTATCGGCGATTCATTCGCAACTTTTCTAAACTTGCTGGTCCGTTGACCAAGCTGACTCGTAAGGATGTGGCTTTGTTTGGTCGGAAACTCAAGAAGAAGCGTTCCAGACCTTAAAGCGATTGTTGTGCGAAGCTTCGATTCTCGCCTTACCGGAGGGTTCGGAGAACTTCGTCGTCTATTGTGATGCCTCTTATGCGGGTTTGGGTTGTGTCCTCATGCTGAGAGATAAAGTAATTGCTTATGCCTCTCAGCAACTGAAATCTCAAAAAAGGAACTACCCAACCCATGATCTCGAACTTGTTGCTGTTGTCTTCGCGCTGAAATTATGGGGGCATTACCTTTATAGCACTAAGTGTGTGATATGTACGGATCACAAAAGCTTACAGTATGTATTTACTCAAAAAGAACTCAACATGTGGCAGCGCCGTTGGTTGGAGTTAATCAAGGACTATGACAGTGAAATCCGCTACCACCCGAGTAAAGCCAACATTGTAGCAGATGCTTTGAGCTGTAAGGGGTCAGCAGCAGAGGCAAAGTTCATGAAGCTTAAAGTAGTATCAGATTTGATTGCAAAGTTAAAAGATGCCCAGCAATTAGCTTTGCAAGAGGACAATCTAAAAACTGAAACGATGAATAAGTTAAAAGAGCAGCTGGGTGAAGATAATCGTGGATTGAAGACTTTTCAATCCAAGATTTGGTTGCCTCTTATTGGGGGTAATCGTGAGCTGATTCTGCAAGAACCTCACAAGTCTAAATTGTCTATCCATCCGGGTATCACCAAGATGTACTATGACCTAAAAAGGTTGTATTGGTGGCCCACTCTGAAAAAGGACATCGCTTCATTCGTGGAGAGATGTCAGATCTATGCCCAAGTCAAGATAGAGCATCAAACGCCTTATCACAATTTGCAACAGCTTGACATTCCGGAATGGAAATGGGATCATATTACGAAGGATTTTGTGACAAAGCTGCCAAAGACATTCAGAGGGCACGATATGATATGGGTCATTGTTGACCGGTTGACTAAAAGTGCTCATTTCTTGGCAACCAACGAGTCGGCTTCGTTGACTCGTTTGGCACAGCTTTATATTGATGAGATAGTAACACGTCACGGTCTTCCTTGCTCAATTGTTTCTGATCGTGACTCTCGATTTGTATCTAATTTCTGGCAAAGTTTGCAACGTGAGTTAGTCACCCGCGTGCATCTGAGCACTGCCCATCACTCGCAGACCGATGGCCAATCAGAACAAACGATCCAGACTCTTGAATACATGATTAGGGGCATGTTTACTTGAATATGGTGGATCATGGGATTCTCATCTCCTATTGATTGAATTTTCTTATAACAATTCATATCATTCTAGTATTGGAATGCCACCATATGAGATGCTCAACGGGAGACGTTGTCGCACTCCAACATGCTGGTTAGAGCCCGGAGAGAAACAGTTCGTTGGACCAGAGATTGTCCAGATAACTTCAGACAAAGTGAATGTGGCATTAGGAAAGTTTAAAGCAGCCCGTGACCGACAGAAGATGTATGCGGATCCTAAAATCCGTCGCTACATTTGATGTTGGAGATCGAGTATTTTTGAAAGTTTCCCCGTGGAAAGGCGTTATTCGTTGTGGACGCAAAGGGAAGCTATGTCCACGTTTCATAGGCTCATTCAAGATCGTGCATAAAGTCAATGATCAGACGGTGACTCTTTAGTTGCCACCTGAGCTATCTGGAATCCACGTTACCTTTAACGTATGCTACTTACGCAAGTGCAACGTTGAAGAGGAACAAATTGTTCCGTTACAAGAACTAAAGATTGACTCTTCTAAGCGACTCGTAGAAAAACCCGTTGAAATTCTTGACATAAAGGTCAAGAAGCTACGAAAGAAGATGATCAAGTTAGTTCTTGTTAAGTGGAAGCACAACTTAGGTCCAAACCTCACATGGGAGGTCGAGGACGAAATGAAGACAAGTTACCCTCATCTGTTTATCACTGAGTAGATTCCGAGGATGGAATCTTCTTAAGGGGGTAGATTTGTAACATGTATGAAACCATTTTGTTGAAGATAAAGGTATGAAACCATTTTGTTGAAGATAAAGGATTTGGTGATTTTGAATTCAAATAAAGGTAAACTTATGTTTGTTGTTAAGATTTAACATGTATGAAACCATTTTAATGTTTAGAATATGCTTAAAACTCAAATTCTTGCAAAACACAACACAAGAACATTGAAAGCTTACTTTGCAAGTGGGTTTTGATTGTTTGGTGTTATTGTTTGGGTTTGATGCGTTTTTGAAGGCATACTAATGAAAATAGACGTTTTCAGAATGCAAAAATGTAAAACCAAAATTAATAAAATTCTGGAAATAAGCCATGGAAGAAGTTGGCGGATTTCCGGTCCTTGAATGTGTTGAAGATGTTGGATTCCGAGACTTGAATATGTCGGTAGCGACTCAGGTGAGTAGCGACTTCCGTAGACCTCGGTAGAGGAAGATTTATGTGCTAAGTGTTTTAAAGTGCACTTATGCTAAACAGTAAATGAATAAGTGTTGCCATGCTACTTAATTCACAATGTCATGCTAAATACTTGTCGTATATAAGTTTAGTGCATGCCAGCGGAATCCAGAATTGGAACCGCCTAGTTATATGAATGATATGTATGATATTGATTCTAAATGAATCAGTTATGTGACAGCTTAATGATATGTATGTTAGGGATCCAGATTGGATCCATAATGAAGTAAATGAATGAAAATGCATGCTAAAAGAAGTAAATGAAAATGCATGCTAAAAGAAGTAAATGAATCTGAATGCTAAGTGAATAATCCAGATTGGATCTGTATGTGTATGTGAAAGGTTCGCGGACATCTTCAAGCATGAATAAGGTCAACTCTGTAGTTGTGTTCCAGGGATCCTTGATCAGGTGATTCAGAACTTAATGGTGATTCGAGGTAACATTCCGGATCGTAGGTTTTGCAGAACCGCCGTGCCTTATATCATAAGGGGTAATCAGCCAGTTGTAGCTAAGTTACCTAAGGAGCCTCTGGTTCCGTAACGATGCTTGGTGGACTTCTTTATGCTCCCCCACCGGCACGGAGGGTTGTGTTTGATCTCCTGGTGTATTGGTGTTGAGCGGGACTAGCTATCCTGCAAGAAACAACTTATACCGATCATGTCAGCACACCGCAATGTGATAGGATAGCATTGTATGCTTATTCCTGTTATGCATGACTTTCTCGAAAGAAGCTTATGTTAATTTTGAGCTTACTAGCTAAGTGTAGCTAACGGTGCCATGTTCACCCTTTTTGCAGATTAAGGATAGGTTGCCTGGTGAGCTGGGTTGCCTTCTACTATTGGTTTTTTTGTTGGAACACTTGTAATGTAATAGTACGCATTATGGTCGGTTGTATTGTAGAGTAACACCTGATACTTGAAAGAAAACTTGTTTATAAATATTTATGCTACTTGATTTAATGCTATTTAATCGTGATTAAGTTCACGTTTGTTAAAATCACAAAATTTTTGCGAAAATCTGGTAAATACAAAGCCGGTGTTACAGCAACCCTAGCAATTCTTCTGGAAACACATCCGGATATTCCATTACCACCCGTATATCTTTCATAGCTTGCTTTTCCTTCTTCCCGTCAATCACATATGCTATGTACGATTCACATCCCTTACTTAATGCCTTCTTAGCCTTTAAACACGAAATTATTGGGATCACAGACCCGGCTTTCTCACCCCTTGCTACCACCCTTAGACCATCCGCCAATGGAAACGAGATCAACTTCTTGTGACATTTTATACTCACTTGATTCAAACTCAACCAATCCATTCAAAGCACGACATCAAAACCAGATAGAGGCATGACAAGAAAATAAACAGGAAAACATACACCATTTATATCAATTTTATCTCCAGCCACAGCAGTCGTGACTGGAACCATCATGCCATCAGCTACTTCTATCTCTAAAGTACTAGCAAGCTTAATAATAGGCACATTTAATCTACCAAAGAACTCCACAGAAACAAATGAGCGTTTAGCTCTAGAATCAAATAGCACTCTTACAGGAATAGAGTTTATCAAGAACATACCAGTTATGACAGCATCAGTAGTGGTGGCATCCTCCACCGTCATTTTGAATGCCCTAGCCTCAGTAGTGGGTGGGTTCTTCCTATTCTAACCAGCTGAAGACGATCCCCCAGCTGCCCCCACCCCTGTTCCTGACCTTGCCTTCTTTCTCACCGGGCACTCTCCCACTCTGTGCCCTTCTTTTTGGAAGTTCCAACAAACACTCCGTGGGAACCTGCAGTTCTTAAGATCATGACAAAACTGGTATCATTTCACACATCTCATGGTTTGGGGCGTACACTGCCCGTTGTGGTAAGACTTGCACCTACCAAACCACGGTGCCCTTTGGGTTGATCCACTCAGATTAGACCTCCTGTTCTGATCTCCCTGTCTGTTCCCACTTCCCTGCCCACCATGCCATTGTTGGGTATTGTAATGATCAATTCTTGATTTTTGCTGTGCAATCCTCTCCCCACTCATCCTGTTCCTAGCAATCAAATCCCCTTCAGCCGATTTCGCTAAAGTGAAATCCTAGGATGAGGTGGTAGCCCATCTAGTGGCGCTACGAAGGTCTGGATGTAATGCCCCAACGAAATGGGCAATCTTGGTCTCTTCGTCACGTACCCAGTGCTTAACGAATCTCATTTTTTCATTGAATTGCTTGATCAAATTATCCACGGTCATATTCTCTATCATCTGTAAATCCATGAACTCTTTCTTGATCTTGGCAATTTCAAAAGAACTACAATATTGCTCGCATAATTTTTCTTGGAACTGACTCCGGGTAATACTTTCCTGCTGTTGTTTGGTAAAATGGCCGGTAATAGAGTCCCACCAGACCATTGCATCTTCTTTTAACATTCTTGTTGCGTATTTCACCTTCAACTCATTCTCGCAATTGCATGCGTCCAAAGCCTTCACCATCTCTCTCATCCAGCTCAGAGTGATATTAGGATCAGAACTCCCTTGATACTCTCAAGGTTTACAAACCAGGAATTGCTTGTACGTGCATGGTTGTTTGTATCCGGGGAACGCAAAAGGATAAGCACTTGGTTGTGGATATCGATAGAAAAACAGTTGTTGCATCATTTGTGTCACTGGTGGTAGGGGTGTCGTTAGTGGAACTGTAGTTGCCTGAGTGGAAATCGTAGTTAGTTGGGTTAGTCTTTGTTCCAAGTTATGAACCTTATTTCTAAGATCCAACTTCAAGACATATTCGCTTTGATCTTCTTCTTGATCCTGTCCAGATGATCCTGCTCGGTTCGTGGTATCCAAATCTTCTATCACTTGTGCCTCTGTTGATGATTGGGCCAAAGGAGGGAGGATAGCGGTTTCTCTGTCAACCATATCTGTTATAATCACATCATCTCACAACTCATTATTATAAACCGTTAGTACCCAAAATACTAACGACTACAAACATCTCTAAATCACTCTAATTCCCCCCCCCCCCCCGAAGGAAAGCTTGACCCATCACGAGCCAAGATTTGGGAATGCAACACTCTAGCCGTGCATGCATCGCCAAACTAAGGCTCTGATACCAAACTATAACACCGGAAAATCCAAGCCATTTTTTTAATTGCGGAAGCTACATTAATCAAACATACATTTCATTCATACAACCATTTACATAACAAAATATCTGTTCTTAATTCCAATAAACATAAACTTTATGTTACAAAATAAACTGGCTCGTTTCATTTTAAATCATAACATTAGAGTTAGGTCAACTTCTCCTTCTACGAACCCTCACAAATACAAACCTGTAAAAAGCAACAACTGTGGGGAATTAGCACAAAGCTAAGTAAGTAGAGGCTAAACCCAAAAGCAAACATCACTAGCCAATACTAAAGCTAAGTGAGTAGAGGCCCAACCTAATTCCACGTTTAGCTGACTTCTCAAACGCAACTCAAAATCATACTAGGAGTGCGTATCGACCAAATAGTCATGCAGCAGATATCAATAAATAATATTCACAAACAACAGTTCCATCAACAATCCATCAATCACAATCATGCATCACATCAATAACATTAACCATAATTTTTACCATCCACGTTCAAAATCCACTCACCTTTCTATGTAAGATGTAGTACTCAGAAGTCTAATGTTACTCAGCCTTTGGATTGCCTGAAAACACAATAACAACCAAATCAGTATCAAATTTATAAATATATCCGTCAACATATATTTAAAATTCATTCATTCAGAAAATAGAATCATACAACAAACAATTACATGTCCAATCATAAAAATGTCGGATTTATGGTTTATCGGATTCCAATTGTCGGATTTCCAAACCATCGGATTTCTGGGAATCCGCTAGTCAAGTGTTGGATTAAAGTATAATAGGATTTCACTATATACCGGATTTGGAAGTTCCGGATTTCAGATGTATTGGATTTCAAACTCTCGGATATGGACTATCGGATTTAGTTTAGTCAGTTTTGGAATTGTATCGGTTTCTCAAGTCTCGGATTTCAAGTATCGGATTTAACACATAATCGGATTCTAGGTTCTCATATTCTAAGTATTGGATTTCATAGCTTTCGGATTTCAAAGTCTTGGTTTTATGGTATCCGGATTTCAATCCCAGATTTCACAAGTGTCGGTTTTCAAGACTTCCGGATTTCATCATCTATCGGTTTTTGGCATGAATCGGATTTGCTATCATCTTCTTCCCCAACAATCCAACAACTTCATCATCATCATAACTTAAAACCCAGAACTTATATATATACATCAAAACTTTCCAGAAACATGTTTAAACATATATAAAGATATATTCATGAATCCTAAGCACTTTCTATTCATATGAATCATTTAAACATGCAAAATCCTTTTAATCATATTTTGAATCTTCAAGTTCCATTAATGAAAACTTAACATATAATCATGCATTTAAAATAAGATTACTCATCAAGATGTATAATAACATGATAAAATTACATATACCAACCTTTAATCTTGATTTTATAGAACACATTCTTAGATTCCAATCCTTTTCTTCTGTTCTTCGGTTTTTCTGGGTAGAGAACAAAACACACACACACAAACACACTTTCTTTCGCAAATTATGGTCAGATGGTTTTTAGCACTCACACTTGAATACATGCAAAATAGGTGACAACTTCTCTTTTAACTTACATAACACACCCACATGTGCACAATCCCACCAACTTGCATGCATACATACCTACGTTCATACATACATACATACATACCCTTTAAAATTCTTCAGTACTATATATGGTTCTAAATTAGTTAATTAATTAATTACCCTTAAACTAAATCATTTAATTAATCACATAATTAAATTAATACAATTTAAACACAATTAAACACATACCGTAAACCCGCTAATCTACTAGCCCAGGTTTGCGGGTGTTACATCATGCCTCCACTTTTGCTTATATTAGATACGGTGGCGGTTAGGGCATTTGAGGCTTGTAGGACGGTATCTTGGAAGGTGGTGGAGCTGGAGGATGCGGGTTGGGGTTGTTGTTGTTGTGCTTCAAGTATGTTGGATTGTTCGGTGGTTGGATTGGCAACATTGTTTAGTTTAGCATGTAGGAGGTCCTTGAGTTCATCGATAGAGTAATCTAGCTCAATGACAGTGGGTGGTCGGTTTTCAAATGCACAAATTTGGGCTCTGAGGGAACTGATTTCGGTGTGAAGTTGTGTGTTAACATACTCCCTCAGGCCTGAGTCAAGAGTTAAGAACTTAGAATCCATAAAGGATCGTAGTTCCGTTGTAACCCCGAGGTTACTAAGAGGCTCGTTGGCACAGGTCTTTAAGACCCGTGGCCCTCATGCAGTGTTGGCATAATGGTAGCACTGGAGGGACTTCCGCTCGATCCTCGCGTTCCCTCTGCAGTAGAGGCCGGTACGGGCATTCCGGTAGCGTCACGAAGACGTGCAAGTGGTGATCGTGTCCTAGCGAAAGATTGAAATCCAGTTAAGTTTGGCGCTAGACTCGATTGTTCACGAAATGAAGATGTGGACGGGGGAGGCAGTCCACTAATTTCAAACCTAGCAAACTCTGAATGAGTTGCCGAATGAGTATGTGATGATTCCCCGTGAAATGAAACTACTTCCAGTTGAGTGGAAGCAGATTGGCTGGTGGGGTGAGGTGCATGCCTTGGTGGGATGCCAGTGTCTGTTTCAATACCAGCCGGAACAGTGTCCCGACCGGTAGTAGATGAGGCTTCCCGGCTTTCTGGTTCTAGGGTACTCTCACCCTCTTTCTTTTCTCCCTCATCCTCACTATCACTAACCACAACATCCATTTCTATATCTTCTCTTTCCATTAAAGGTACATCACCAAAGGTGGCAGATATGTCACACAGGTTATGATGGATGTCCTCTTGATGATCAGATACTTGTCTCGTGCCAGTGGATTCAACACGGACAGGGGAAGGTCGCGGGCTAAAAGATATTGACTGCTCGGAGGAGGATGATTCCGTTTGAGTCCTTTCTATGGAGGACTTACTCGCTGATTAGGCATGGGTGGAGGCCTTAGAGTCACTGATCACCACTCCCTCAAACTCGTGTATTGCTTCTCCCTCACAACTTCCACCACTCCTCTCTTCTGATTGTTCTCTCTCAATCACAACCCTGCTCGGGGCACCACTGCACACCCGAGTCCTAAGACCACTAGGACCCTCACCTGGTGCTACTGCTCCTGGGGCAGGCACAACCGGCTATGGTTGCGCGAGAGGAGCGATCCTATTCTCCCTCATATACTCAGGCATAGCCTCATTCTCTTGATTTAAGATTCGTAGAAGGGCAACAGGAACTAGCATAGAAACTATGTTTGGTAGGTCTTTGATGCGTAAGAATCGGGTTTTGCATTGTAATTGCACTTGCGGGTTGTTGAGTCACCGAGGAATGGAATGGTAAGAAATCGTTGGAAGGGTATGAAGGTTTTCTGGCGGGTGGTGTCCTTTTCCTTAACCATTTGAACAATTTCCTCAAAAATGATTATGGTGTAGTCTAGATGGCGGTGGTAAGCAACACCAGCCAACAGCAACAGAGAGTAGTAGGATCCACCATCAGTACCCCGATGAATGCTAGTAAGGGTACGAGATATTTTAGTAGCGAGCGTCTGCCAGAGAGGCGCAAGGTTTGTTCGTCGAAATTGGTGAATCTGGTTCAGCTCCCTGTTATATCCAATACCTCTGATTAGGTCAAGTACCGCATCAACCTCAGGATTTTCATCAAAGTCAGCTTTGTCTGGGTAGTGATCAGCAGTGGGTAGGTCCAGTATGTTTCTCAGTCTGACAGCGGAAATTGTTGTGTGGACATTTTCAATTCTCTCATGGAGGCACTTGTGTCCCAAGCGTGTGACACCCTTTATAAAGGTATACCACAGTAGTTGCTAGTAGAGTTCAGGTACATGGGTAGGTGATGTGTTTGGGTTTTCAGTTATGGCCTGGTGGAGAGGATGGGCACGGAGGATTTTTGAAATTGTAGGGATTTTGGTATCTGTCTCCAAGTCAAATTATAGGTTGTTGCTTAGTGTTTCAAGCCTCTCAGCAGCGGGGACTAGGCTTTCCTCAGGAAGGGGTTGGTTGGCAGCCATGTGTCACATATAATATAGATTAGATTAGTACAAGAGAAACATGTAGTATTGAATGCACATGTAGTATCAATGAGGGAATATGTGTTTTGGATTTCAATGAGGGAATATGTGTTTTGGTTCCAGTGTGTTCACAAACATCCAAGTGTTACTCTATGCTCTTCAAACACAACAACTAATACCATTTAGGGTGTTTTTTCATTCAAAACCACAGAAGACACAAACGGTTCGATAACAGGGGTTAAAAACAACAAAAGAACTCAAATCTTGACACCTAAATGTGCATATGTTTCGACATTTATTGATGAAATCATCTTACCTTTCTGTTTAGTGTTTAGTAAACACAGGATTTTCACAAGTTAAGACTTTCGATTGAAAGGCAGTTGAGCAAAGAGAAGATGAACAGTGTATTTGCTTTTTGAAATGTTTGGAAGCATGAGAGGAATGAAAGGTTGAATAGTTCTATTTATAGACTATCCGTCTTTCGGATGGGTCGGGGCGTATCTGATTGTCGGATTGACCCATTGACCCTGTTGGGCCCAAATATGATGATTGGCCCAGTCCATTTGTTTTGCCCCAAGGCTTAGAATTAATCATTATTTAAGCCCTAAAAGGTTAAAAATAGTTATTCCTTTTTTTATTGTTTTCTACTATATTATAAAAGACATAAAGTAAACATCTCACAAAGAGTCATATGAAAAGATGAATTATGAACATTTCTCCCCTTACATGAATGCACGGAAAGCATTCGTGTTAACCAGTGAACCACATTGCTCCCCCTAGACAGGAGCATTTGTATAGCTGCACAGAGAACAAAAACAACGTGTAAATTTGTTCAAGAAAGGAAAACAATAAGGAATTCCAACTTGAGATTCAGCATTCCAATCTTGGATACCGGAAATGAAAATCGGGCTTCGTCCAGTGGTTTAGTGAATAGATCAGCCAGTTGATTATCAGTGGAAACGTACTGTAGTTCTATCAGATCCTTTTCGACATTGTCTTTCAAGAAATGATACTTGGTATCGATGTGCTTGGTTTTAGAGTGATGGACAGGATTGCAGGAAATGGCAATTGCACTATGTGAATCACACAATAATTGAATCTTCGAGTAGGTAAGACCAAAGTCCCGCAGTTGAATGCGCATTCACAGACTCTGTGAATAGCAACTGGCAGCAGCCACAAATTCAGCTTCAGCAGTTGACGTAGACACACAATTATGTTTTTTTGAACTCCAGCAGACCAATCGATCTCCCAAGAAGTGTGCACTCCCTGACGTGCTTTTCCTATCCAATATACACCCGGCATAATCCGAGTCGAAGTACGCAAACAATTTGAATGATGAGTCACGGGGATACCACAGACGAAGGTCAGCGGTCCATTTCAGGTATTTGAGGATACGTTTCACAACAAGTAGATGTGATTCTTTTGGATTTGCCTGAAAACGAGCATAGAGACATGTAGAAAACATTATGTCTAGTCTATTAGCCATTAGGTACAGTAAAGAGCCGATCATTCCCCGATACATTTTCAAGTCAACTGCCTTTCCGTCAAGATCAGCAGACAACTTAGTTTTGGAAGGCATAGGGGTGGATTTGATAAATCGTTAATATATTTAGAACGATTTATGAAAATGTCATTGGAAAGTTGTTTGACTTGTAGGCCGAGGAAGAAATTCATTTCTCCCATCATGCTCATTTCAAAGTTGCTCGCCATTAGTTTTGAAAAATCTAGACTGTACTGTGGGTTCATAGTGTCAAATATAATATCATCTACATATATCTGGACTAAGATATAGTCGTCCCCAATTTTCTTTGTGAAGAGGGTGGTGTCGATTCGTCCCTTTAAGTAGCCTTCACGAACCAGATAGGCCGATAGAACATCATACCAAGCCCGTAGAGCCTGTTTGAGTCCGCAGAGGGCCTTATCAAGTATGTAGACATCGTTTGTTCTTTTGGTATCAACAAATCCTTTTGGTTGAGATACATAGACTTCCTACTTAAGGATTCCATTCAGAAATGCCATTTTGACATCCATCTGATATACCTTGAAATCCCAGTAAGCAGTGTACATGAGAAATACTCGGATGGCTTCAATACCGGCAACAGGAGCACAGGTTTCATCATAGTCAATACCCTTCTGCTGGTTGTATCCTTTTGCTACCAGTCTGGCTTTGTTTCGAATCACCGCACCATCAGAATCTTTCTTGTTCTTGAAGACCCACTTGGTACCAACAATTGTCTTCTCATTGGGTCGAGGCACCAGTCTCCAAACCTTTAAACGCGTGAACTGATCTAACTCCTCTTGCATGGCAAGAATCCAGTCTGGGTCCTGTAGGGCATCAGCAGTGCATGTGGGTTTTATCAAACTACGGAAGCTAGAGAACTGACACTCATTTGTTGTGGCAGATCTGGTCTAAACGCCAGCATCTTTGTCTCTGATAATTTGCGTTTCAGGATGTGCAACAGTCCACTCGGTGATATGGGGAATGAGGTTATCAGCTATTTCATCACTTGCATCCTAAGGGAAGAATTCATCCAGTTGTTGAATAGATGTTTCACCCTCAGGAGTAGATGACTCTAGGATGTACTGAGGTGTAGTGTTCTCATGGTTCTCGGTGTCAGCATCATCATCAGTGTCCACTGTTGAGTTGGATACAGTGTACCATTCACCCAAAACAAAAAATGGGTCGGCAGATGAATTAACAGGTCCTGATGTAGATGCAGTAGCTGTTTGCTGTGTGAGTTCAAGGGATTCCTGAACGACATCTGTAGGCCTGTCAATAGGTACACAATTAGTTCTAGATTCATCAGTATCTAAGAAATCAAATAGATATACTTTAACTCTGAAGATTCATTTGCTTGTGATATATTTGTTTCTAGTCGATTAAGTCCCGGTCCTGAACTGCTGTGTTTAGAAACGATCGGAGGTGACTCATGAGATAAAGATGTGGTGGTTAAAGTTTCATCAAAAGTCACGTAAATACTTTCAATCATAGCATTTGTTCGTTTGTTTAACACACGAAACGCTTTAGACTCAGAAGAGTAACCTAGGAAAATTCTCTCATATGCTTTTGGGTCAAATTTTCCTAGGTTAGCCATTTCATTAAGGACAAAGCACCGATTACCAAACACGTAAAAGTGTTAAATGTTGGGCACTCTACCATTTTCCAGTTCATGGGGAGTTTTGTTAAAGCGATGGTGTAAAATTGTTCGATTTTGAGTGTAGCATGTTGTGTTGACCGCTTCTGCCCAAAAGGAAGGTGGTAAATCAACATAGGACATCATGGTTCGAGCTGCTTCTACAAGCGTTCGATTTCTTCGTTCGACAACTCCATTTTGTTCTGGAGTATATGCTAGTGAGAATTGATGCATGATTCCCACTGAGTCAAGAAAGAAATCCAAGACTTTGTTCTTGAATTTGGTGCCATTGTCGGTCCTTATGGTACCAACTTTTCCTTGTGATTGATTCTGCACCTGTTTGAGGAACGAGATAATTGTAGATGGAGCTTCATCCTTCGTTCTAAAAAACTTGACCCATGTGTACCACGAATAGTCATCAACTATCACGAAAATATACTTCTTCCCATTCCGAGACTGAACCCTCATCGGCCCACATAAGTCCATGTGCAATAGTTGGAGAGGTGCTTTTGTGCTGGACACCTGTTTGATTTTGGTAGATGCCGTTTTCATTTTGCCCCTCTCACAGTGTTCACATAGGTGTTCATTTTCAAACATGAACTTAGGCAATCAGTGAACTAAATCATTGTTTACCAGTTTGTTGATATTTTTTATGTTTAGGTGAGATAGTTTGCGATGCCACATCCAGGTAAGTTCTGATGAGGCCTTAGACATAAGACTTACTCACTGTTTTCCTTCTAGGTCTGCTGGATCAATAGTGTACAGATTTGACCTTCTGGTCAGTACCACATCACCGTTCTCAGTCTTAACTGAGCAAGTTTTAGCTTTGAAGTTAACCTCTAACCCCTTGTCACAAAATTGCCCAATACTGAACAGATTGTGTCCCAATCCCTCTACATATGATACTTTGCTTATTTTTATATTTTTTTAATAATGTCTCCGGTTCCCGTTATTGGTGCCACATGGTCGTTCCCGAAACAAACATTTCCCAAGTATTTTGGGACATATTTCGTGAGGAGGCCCTTTTCGCCCGTCATATGTTTCGAACAGCCGGAGTCCAGGTACCACCCGCTTGATACTTGCACATGGAAGACAAAAGTTTGTTGAGGTACCCATTGTGTAGTGGGTCCTTAGCTGTTAGAAAAAACAACAGTATCACATGTTGTGTCAATTAATTAATTCGTTGCTTGTGAGTTGGGAGTATAAACATGTGAGATTGTTTGTGGTTGGGATGGTGATGGTGTTATGATTTCTTTGGATATGACGGGGGAATAAGTTTCTTTTGATATGATGATAGGTTGTTCAATAACCACGTGATTACAGCCATTTGGTAGTGAGACATCATCGTCGATGTATTCACTTTGTTTCATTGAACTTCTTGTTTTGGTTGTTGTTGTTATCGCTTTGGTGGGTTTATATTGAAATGTTGGTTGTTTATGCTGTGAGAGTTGAGTTTTCTTACTCATTGGATTTGTGAAATGTGGTTTGACAGCATTTTGATTGGCGTGATTCCAATTGTTGTAGTATCTGCGATTTGAAGTCCATGAAGTGTGTCGATTAGTGGGATTTGATCCAGAATTAGGCTTAGAGGGTACACTTTCATTACTCATTTGGAATTTTGCTCTTGTTTAGCGTTTCTTTCGCCAATAGGTAATTTTGTTACCTTTTCTGGCTATGAATGAAGCTTCTTCATGAGTTGATTCAAAAGATTTGTAATTTGGATTTGGTTTAACGCCACGATTCTTTCGTTCATCATCATACAACACAGTGATAAGCACAATGACCATCAACACAACCATCACTCATGCAAAATATTTATGTTTGAACATAATTAATTGGAGTTCGAACAAGTTTGACATTCAAAATAGACGAGTCATTATAGAGTAATAGAGTTGTTTGTTTATTGAGGTTGGCAGGGTAAATCAAACACTCTTCTTCTTGTCTTTCTCCATCATTCTCTTTAGACTTCTTCCTATATCCAAAAGTTTGCTTTCTCTCGCTCTTCACATCGGCACCTAGATAGACACTTAGGTTAGAAGTAGACATTGCCAATTGATCATTTTTGGTACGAGAGTGAAGTGTTTGTCTCTTTATTTGTTTTTTTTTTTGGATTTGGGTGATCTTGTGGTACTTGTCTTATGTGACAACCGTGGATCTATTACCTTGGCTTTTCCCTTTAAGTTAATGGACTGAATTGTTTGCATTTTGTAAAAGTCGTTCTCAAGTAAATTACGATTTTCTGCATTTTTCACAATTTTTACCAGGATTTATTAAGGACGCATCACTTGCATTTATGTCGGATCTTGAATTTGCAAATGAAAAACATTCACCTTCTTGCACGTGTGAAATCGGGGTTTTGAACGTGCTCGGAGCAGCGGAATTTTGTGGCTGGGCATTTTCAGTTGCAAGGTGGTCGATCATGTAATGAAGAATTGCTTTCTCAAAGTACTCCATTTCTGATTTAGAGTAGCTTCGGAAGTAGTCATTAGAGAATGTGGGTTTGACGACTTATCACTTATGTGTAGCTTCGGAAGTAGTCATATGAGGTTGAAGCTCTATTTGTGATGCGTCTCTTGTGTTCCTCCTCGGTAAGTTCGTCGACTTGTCCAACGAATACGATTTTCTCTGTTAACCCCAGATTCATGCTTTCAAAGTCATATAGTTGTTTAGCACTTATCTTATCACTTATGTGTGGATTAACGTAACCTAAACCTTCGTATGTGCATTTTGAGAATTTAACATCCTTGGGTTTGTTTAGAAAAATGGTTTGCGTCGTTTGATCTCTTTTAATTAACAAGTCTTCGAGATCTTTTATTTTTTAGTATAGTTGAAATCGTTCCTTTTGCAAAAATTTGAAATCTTCTTCAACTGAGATCTTGGCCGCTTTTAAGTTATGAATGATTACCTCGTTTACACTTCTTAAGGTGTTCAATTCATTTTCTTTTGCGGTTAATTCTGATTGAAGAATGTCTATGTTAGATGTTGATTGATTTTTGATTCTATGTTCCAACTTAGTGATTTTACGGTTTTGTCTTTCGATGTGTTCAACTAATGTTTGTGCATACTCAATGTTTACCTTTCCAGAAACACCTGCATCATCATTCTGAGTTTCTTCAAACTCATCATCACCACCAGCTTCATTATCATCCTCATCATCTGAGGAGCCCTCATCTTGAGCCATCAAACAAAAGTGAGCTTGATCAGATCCATCATCATCTGAATCATCAGTATCTGTCAGAAATTGATCTTCTTCTACCATCATTCCTCTCCCACTCTCTTTCTTTTTGGTCAACCGCAGTTTGTTACTGTTGGAATCTGCCCACCGACACACGTAGGCCAGCATCACTGCCAATGAAGCGCGGGCCTATTGGGTCACACGCCAAGGATTGATCCCGACAGCTTTATGTGGATGGAGAAAGTCAAAGAATCAAATGTGTTTTGATTCGGGGCTTCACGACCGTGAAGGGTGCTCCACGGGTTATGAAGCAGGCTGCCCTAACGATTGTTCGACGGACGCCACGCGTCATGACGCCTTTGGGCTTCACGACCCGTGACGAGGTCGTGAGGGGTCGTGAAGGAGATTCCCTCACGAGTCTCGACCGGGCGGCACGGCTCGTGGAGTTCTAAGTCCCCTCGTGGCGCACTTAGGCTTCACGACCCGTGAGAGCCCGTGAGGGGTCGTGAAGAGGGTAGCTGCAGTGACAGTTGTGTTTTATTGGACCATTTGATGGTCCAATCAATATCCATGCTTTATGGCCGGGTTTTTGAGGTTAGATGCTGGTTATTAAGGCATGGAGACTAAGAGAACATATGAAGAACTTTCTCTACTACAATTCTCTCTTGGTATCATGTTAGAATGCTACATACACTAAGATGATCTTGAGTGTTCATGTGAGGCTTTCATGGTGCAAGAGGAGATCTACATGGGCTGTTCCAGATGGTGAAGTCATTCTAGGATGTTCATCTATGGCTCACTAGCATTTGGGGATCAAGCTTCTCTTGGTGTGGACTAGCAATGGAGGAGGAAGCCTTTTGTTTCCTCAATTTCATCCCACCTTTGAAGAGCTCGAATTCCAACCATGGTAAGGAGGTACTTTCTACTCCTTCTTCTTGTTCTTTTGTTGTAATTTGCTTTGTAGTGTGTTCGACCATTGGAACTAGTTGTGGGCTTTGTGTGTGCTTTCATTTTATGTCTTGCATGCTACTTTCTTGTTTGCTTCCACTGCGTTTATGCCCACCACGAGTTCCAACAGTGGTATCAGAGCCATCTCTACAAAGAAATTGCACTTTGATGGCTTGAAAACCGAAAATGGACATTCTGTCCAGAAGTGCTTCACGGGTCGTGGAGCATTTTGCTTCACGGGTCGTGAAGCCTACATGACCGGCTTCATGGGGTGTCGCTCGTGAAAGGTTTTGACTGTGTCAGAGTCGTGGAGCTGATGGGCTTCACGGGCCGTGAGGACCCGTGAAGGCTTCTGGGCCGTGAAGGTCTCGTGAATAGTGTTTTTATCCTTGTTTATAAAAGAAATAAATTTTCGGTTTTAGCACTATGTGATTCTGTTTTTCCAGAATCTGTCCTTTTGTTTGGACACTTGAAAAGCCCCATTTATGTGTCTTGATTCATATATTTATATGTATTGGGTGGTTTTGGCATAAAATGCACACATGCATATACTTATATTGTGTATATATGAATATGTGTTCTCAAAGTGTTTGGGATAGTAATGCATATGTACAAGGATTGTTCCTTTTCTGCCTTGAGTGCTTTGCTTGTTTGAACAATCTTAATTGAGATACATTTTTCATGGTTTTGTTGTGGCACACCATGTTTTGTTTGTGGTTGTTGTTGTATCCGGTAACGCCTTGCCCGTTAGACCTATGTGTTGGTTGTTTAGTTGTTTATTTATGTATTCATTCATTTGGTGACTTTTAGTCACAATGGTTTGTAATAATATTTAATTCGATTTGTAAATTTATTATGGCTTGCATGCCATTGCTTTCCTTTGTACTTGTTGTAAGTAGCTTAGAATAGCAATCGTGGCTTGCACGCCGTTTCTTTTCAAATTGTTTGTAATTGTGAAAAGAAGACCGAATACAACCATCGAGAGTCGTGGGAGAGACGTCTCAGCTATATTGGATCTGGTGGATCATTTGGAGATAACGGATTCAGTGGGAGCACTTCCGGCGAGGCCATTTGGTTGTGTCCTTAGTTTGGCCATGCTCTCTCCGTTTGGCTCACGGGGAGGGCGCATAGAGTTTAGGGGCGTGTTACCGGATATTTGCTTTGTGCGTGGTTGTGATTTATTTTGTTTTTTTCTTGCGTGGTTGTTAGGATCTTCGCATGCTAGAAAACTTTTCAAAATAATAAAATCACAAGAGTTGTTAAATTGTTTAACAAACCCCGCGCGCTCACGATTAACAAATAAATATAAATTGGTTTATATTAAAGTGAAAAATGCGTTTTGTCACTTGTTTGTTAATCAACTTGAAAATAGGTTTTTTAAACCGGAAAGACAAAAGTCCCGTTTTTCTCAAACGTAAATCACACGCCACCCGTAAGATGACACCACCCGAATCTAGTGATGCATGGGATGATTGTCGAGCTAAGCACGAGTTGTTCCATGTGGATCTGTGAGGAAGGTGAGTGTGGCAACTTGAAATTATTGGTTGTCGAGCTTAGCACGAGCCAATGATTGTCAAGGGTGTCACCGTGTATCTTGACGGACGATTTACAATTCCAACTTAATACGCCTTGGTAATTGGCGTGCCTATACCGAGTAGCCAAAGCGGCTTAATGAGGAATTGTTGTGAGAAGGGATCAAACATGCCAAACCGAAGCTATGAGTGTTGATGGATCCCGCAAGTGTCTAAGAGTTGTAATCTCGGATTGCAATTGGTAAAGCGTTTAACGGCCTAAATAACTTCATGAAGTGATCTGCGGCAAACCCGTCATGTAGTGATGTGAAATAAGGTTCTTAGCCCTTGTTAAGATAATTGGTTTTCTTAAAACTAAATGGGTAATTATCGTAACGAGGATTGTATCAAAACTAACTAAAACGTGTATTCTTATATCTTTAATTGGCAAACGTTAACGACACCGCTTCAACTTAAAACTCTGTTCGTTCCTAAAGAAGGCGAGACTCACTAATGTGGACTTCGTGGACTAGGATTGGTTGTTGAGGATTGTCTTCCACCATGAGTCAAAGTTGCACATTATAGAGAAATCCCTTCTAGAGCCAAAATGCTACCAACGCGACCTAGACCTCTATATGCATGTAAAAGTGCATCGTGGCCTTGATCGGTTGAAGGATGCATGAAGGCGGGAAAATTATTGTCCATATCCTTGAGATGAAGGCGTATGTGGACCTAAAGGAGAGGCATGGATTCGCCATAGGGAGGGAGCTTGTGGTGAATGAAAATTCTCCAAAGTCCCTGCCCACGTGACGTAAATAGTTCATTTTGAACTATCACATGCACAATGTGGAGAAGTCATTGATAAAGCATTATGGCATGTTATGGACTCCTAAGTCCTGCATGGCCAATGTATGACTCGCCTCACCAACTCCTGCTAACATTATAAAGGAACAAGAAGCCGAGAAGAAGAAATTGACCTCAAGTGGAAAGTTTGGTTTTACCAAACATACCATATATGTGAAGTCAGAGGGCAATGAGATTGTGCCTCAAGATATGACTCCACAAGGGGTAATTTTCTACTTCCGCGGAAAGATTGGAAAATTGGCGCCACCACGCCTGCCCTATGCGCCTGAAAAAGCTAAAATCACTTATGAGTAAGAGAAATTAGCTCCTTGTCTTCAGGAACATTCATGATCAAACTCCATTGCTCTTCTACTTCTAAAGGCTAGGTTTTAAACGCTAGCAATAACGCTCACGTTTCTCACAAATTTGTTTGTCACAAAGTGAAGGTGTTAAAAGAGAAGTAGGCGGATGAGGTATAGAGAGTTGGAATTCTTAAAGGGAAACATAGTTGTTGTCCCTATTGAGAGGATTGGAAGTTTGTATCTTGCCTTTCCTTCCAGCTATTCTATTACTTTATTGGATGTATGTTTATGCCATGTATGCCTAGAAACATTATATGTTGGAACTCATGGTGGGCACAAACGCAGCGGAAGAAAACAAGAAAGTAGCATGCAAGACAAAAAAACAAAAGAACACACAAAGCCCACGACTAGTTTCAATTCATCTTAGTCATTCTACATTACATCTCAACGTGAGACCCATTATATCACAAGATCTATTCATGATTTCCATGAGGAGTCCAACTCATTTGGACTAAACTACACCACCCCGATGGTGACACAATATCTATTCTTCTATCATAAAAGATACAATTCAACAGAAGATTCTTGTTTCTCTCGGAGGAACACACAAACACCAATTCACTTTAACCATACCCATCAGAGTAAATCTGCCATACATGAGACATTAACTTCAATTTCAATTTCAACTTAACCAATAATTCCAATAGGATTCATACTTAGATAGAGAAACAACTCTCGAGTCAAAACACATAAAATGTCACTAACAAATGACTAACAATTATCCATAAAGGATCCAAACCCGCAACCGTAGTCGAATGAAGGGTTCACTCTATAGACTAAATCGTCTTTTATATCACTTCCCATAAGATGCCTCCCTCCTTGAATCAAGGATAATGGCACTTTTCTGATCCAACTCCATTCTAGGAGAGTTCATAAATTGCTCACCTTATTAACTAAGGTATACTAAACAGAGCCTCTGATATCATAATCTCATGTTTCTATTGGTGAAACTAATCTTAATCAAGACTTAGTTTCTCATTCTAATGCTCTAAGCATCTCATATCTCATCAAGGAAGTCTTTCCTTATAGACTTGTCTATCCTTACAGAGGATTCATTAATAACTTATCAATAATACAGGATTCAGTACACAAGCTCAAACAGCTTTCTGTCTCTATCCGAGGTTCTATGTGAACCAGGACAACTATTCTTAGTACTCAACAGTACAATTAACTTCCAAACTGCTACACAAGGTAGGCTTTCTCATAAACATATCTCATCTCAAAAGTCAAACTTAGTAACAGAGGGCTAGCGACACACTTGAGTAACCTAACACTCAGGCAACTCTCATCCTAACCCAAGTTACCCCCTTCTAGTTCAAATGGATTTCCTTTAATGGTCGGCCTGGTTTGAGACCAAATAATAACTCGAGTGCATGATTCAGTCAAACCCATGCTCTGATACCAACTTGTAACACCCTATTTTCAGACCAAATTTAAAAATTTTCAAAAACTCAATTTATACAAGTTTGTGAACTTATCGCGGAAGCATAGAAATCCTCTTTGAGTATTTCAATGAAATGCCGTATATTTAAACAGTAAACTTATCATTGGGTATAACCCAAAACCTTTAGGTGTTACCATAGTCAATCTCACGACCATTAACAAAACATGTGAAATTCAAGATTACCGGAAATGCAAGCAAACTATGCCCAAGGCATCTACCCGCCTCACCAAGGCCTCTATACAACCTGCGGATACAAAACATTTTCATACACCATGTTAGCTATAAACATAGCTAGTGAGTACATCCAAAAATATTTGTTTTAACAAAACCAAGCCATCCTTTTCACTTTTGAAAACACAAGTTTGGCAATCAAAATTCTTTTAAACTCATACATAATAGCACATAAGGATGCGGGTCTGTCCACTGGGCCACAATGTGTCCACGTGGTAGCTAGCCATGGTCAACACGTGCCCACATGGGGGATAACCACATCACCCCGTCAAGGTGGGGGATGCACGAAGTAGTCCACCACACAACGGTTATCTGGAGTGCATGCCCTGTTCACCAAATCCACTCATGTTGCCACGGGTTCGGTGTCTCGTCAGCCCAGTGAACCCTCACGGTCATGATGGCTACTGACATACCCCTCCACTCTCTGCACCGATTCCTCAGCCACCCGTACCACGCGACGCCCAACCCGTCGCATCGCGACCGGGTCTACACAACCCTGTTTTCTTCTTTTCTTGCTGCAAATTTCCAATTTTTTCAACCTTCTTAATCATTAACCACATACTATCCCACAAGGACATAAAATTCGACTACAACAATTTCATAACATGAAATTTCATCACTTAAAACACACTTTTCCCAAATTTTGATCACCAAAACCCATTTTCACCATAACTCCAAGTTTTGACCCATTTTGACAAATATACAGAAATCCAACAATAATTCACCAACCATATCATGTAATATCACAATCAAACTCAAATATCAACACTTAAACATATTCAAGCATTCAAAACCTTAACATCACCCATCCTTAAAGTTTTTGACCCATTTACCAAAACAAATCACAATTTCAACTATAGATCACTAGTTACAACATATGAAACCAAAAATCAAACTCAATCACAAGTTTAAACTTACTTGATTTGCAAACCCAACTCAAGCACCACTTCCTTGCTTCAAACCAAGCCTAAGAATGGAAGAATTTGATGTCAAAACACCAAAATACTTAAATCCAAGCACCAAGCCACCAATCCCCGTTGAATTCTTCTTCTTTCTGAAACCCTTCTAGAACTCTCTCTCTCCTTATCCACGATTTGCTCTAGATTTTTTGAAGCCTTTTCACTTCAATTATTGAAGTCTTAAACCATATATATTCATATATTACACATTTGGTCCTCAAGCTTTGTTTCCCTTTTCATTATTACCCATATAAATATATATACATGCCACCTACACACCTCATGCATTATGTATATATATAATGCATATAATACCATCTAACATCTAATTTTACCAATTCTTACTAAAACTTGCATTTACATACATTTTATGATTTTACAAAATTTCGGGTATTACAATTCCTCTCTCCTTATCAGGATTCCGTCCTCGGAATCGAATCAATCTACAAGCTTAGGTATTTCTACATGTTTGCACTAAGATCCTAACTACGATCATTTAGTTTAACTAATAGTATTAACTCTTAATCAATTTCTGTAACTATACCTTTAAAATAGCCTAGTATCTCACTACTACAGGTTCATGAATATCTCCCAATTGGTCTATCAGAGATCAATATCATTAACCCCAGCTCTACAGTGCTTAAGCCATATAATCTCATGGCAAAAGATTGCTCACACTAGCTAGTGATCTACCAATCACTTCTCAATTTTTAAACACTATGGCAAATGCCAGCCAACTTGGGCAAACAACCCGTTCATGAACATATATGCTACTTATAAATAGTTCTCCAATAATTCGAGTAATGCACAAGTGTCTATCCATAACCGAATATCATGATCCCATGTCTTAACGCAATCATATTCATTAAGTACTTGTCCATAATTTGGACAGATAAACACATAAGTATCATTAAAATGAAATCATTCTTTCACTAATTGGTCAACGAAGACCCAAATCGTATAATCTTCTCTCATGATTTATAACAACATTGGTACATAACCAAAAGTATTTAAACTAACCACTGTTCCGGAAATTTTCTACGGTAAAAATTACCGATTACGTTATGGCACATCACATAACTTAAGGTTTCAAGACATTATACCTTAATTTAATAACCATGATTACCATCAAAGTCAACAGCTAATGCACAGGTTCAGATCTCTGCACAATACTAACACATCACCAAAGGAAGGTTCACTAGAACCAGCATACGTTAAACACAAATAACTCATACTTCATATCAAACCTTAAGGCTCAGATTGACCCATTGGTCAAAATGACACAATATCGTCCTTAAGACGATCATATCTAAAAACATAGTCGTTCTTAGATATCTTTATCCCGCAAGGCCTCTCGTTAAGCACCTCTAAGTCGCCTTATTAAGTCCATAACAACTTTTGATCTAAAAGACCCACAATGAATCTATTAGGACTATAACCTTGCGACTCAAAACTTAGGTCACAATTTTTGCCATGCCCGGATAATACAAATCTCAAGGTCAAAGCTCTCAACCAACTCAAGCTACCAGCATCGCCGCATGCTCCTAATGGTTATATACTCAGTCAACTCTTGTGGTCTAAAAGCACCACACTATATCACACACATATATAGCCCAATTACTTGTCACAAGGACACTTGCCATCAAGTTAGAAGGGTCTTGACCCTATCTCATTGCCTGAGTACATACCTCAATTCATGCACAGGAGCTTCACTTTTAGATTCAGCTCCACTAATTTCTAAATATCTTTTCAATATCCAATCACGTAAACACAGTGAATCACTCCTTAGGTATCATACTACCCATTACACTAAGATGTTACAATCAAAATGGATTTAACCCAAAGAATCATATTTGATTCCCAAAGTTAACCACTACAAGGTCCTATGGATTCCTCACCTCGAAGGAATATCTATAGACCTCCATCACTATATCACATGAAATCCTTATGTTCTTAATGGAATTCATATTCATACACCAACTGGATCGTTGATCCAAACATAACTAATTGTAATCATTAAGGAACTCTTTTCAACAATACTCATAACGGGTCACTTAGTCAACTAATCAAATTCTCATACCACAAAACTGACCATACAATTGGTCAATGCTCGTAAGAGGTTCAATATTCCACAATTATATTTCTTTAACACAACTCTGTAAATCATCAAAGAAGAGAGATTTGGTTACACAGATTCTTAAGTGATCTCATCACTAATCAATAATACCACATTCTTACTTTCAAAAATCTCAACCACTAGAGAATTAAATCTCCAAGGTTAATTATCAACTTAATCACATGGTTACTCAATGTACAACCTTACTCAAATATTTCATCACATTATCTCAATCACAAGATATGATTAGGATTACTCAACTGACTTTATACTTCTTATCTACTCTAAGCATTTATCAAGTGCTAGGAGCGGTTTATAGCATTCAATCAAAACTTGAGAGCTTACGTGACAAAAGGTTTTCAATTCATCTTAGTCATTCTACATTACATCTCAACGTGAGACCCATTATATCACAAGATCTATTCATGATTCCCATAAGGAGTCCAACTCATTTGGACTAAACTACACCACCCCAATGGTGACACAATATCTATTCTTCTATCATAAAAGATACAATTCAACAGAAGATTCTTGTTTCTCTCGGAGGAACACACAAACACCAATTCACTTTAACCATACTCATTAGAGTAAATCTGCCATACATGAAACATTAACTTCAATTTCAATTTCAACTTAACCAATAATCCCAATAGGATTCATACTTAGATAGAGAAACAACTCTCAAGTCAAAACAAATAAAATGTCAGTAACAAATGACTAACAATTATCCATAAGGATCCGAACCCGGAACGCAGTCGCATGAAGGGTTCACTCTATAGACTAAATCTTCTTTTATATCACTTCCCAAAAGATGCCTCCCTCCTTGAATCAAGGATAATGGCACTTTTATGATACAACTCCATTCTAGGAGAGTTCATAAATTGCTCACCTTATTAACCAAGGTATACTAAACAGAGCCTCTGATATCATAATCTCATGTTTCTATTGGTGAAACTAATCTTAATCAAGACTTAGTTTCTCATTCAAGTGCTCTAAACATCTCATATCTCATCAAGGAAGTCTTTCCTTATAGACTTGTCTATCCTTACAGAGGATTCATTAATAACTTATCCATAATACAGGATTCAGTATACAAGCTCAGACAGCTTTCTGTCTATATCCGAGGTTCTATGTGAACCAAGACAACTATTCTTAGTACTCAACAGTACAATTAACTTCCAAACTGCTACTTAAGTTAGGCTTTCTCATAAACGTATCTCATCTCAAAAGTCAAACTTAGTAACAGAGGGCTAGCGACACACTTGAGTTACCTAAAACTCAGGCAACTCTCATCCTAACCCAAGTTACCCCCTTCCAGATCAAATGGATTTCCTTTAATGGTCGGCCTGGTTTGAGACCAAATAATAACTCGAGTGCATGATTCACTCAAACCCAGACTCTGATACCAACTTGTAACACCCTGATTTTCAGAACAAATTTAAAATTTTTCAAAAACTCAATTTATACAATTTTGTGTAACTTATCGCGGAAGCATAGAAATCCTCTTTAAGTACTTCAATGAAATGCCGTATATTTAAACAGTAAACTTATCATTGGGTATAACCCAAAACCTTTAGGTGTTACCATAGTCAATCTCACGACCATTAACAAAACATGTGAAATTCAAGATTACCGGAAATGCAAGAAAACTATGCCTAAGGCATCTACCCACCTCACCAAGGCCTTTATACAACCTGCGGATACAAAACATTTTCATACACCATGTTAGCTATAAACATAGCTAGTGAGTACATCCAAAAACATTTGTTTCATCAAAACCAAGTCATTCTTTTCACTTTTGAAAACACAAGTTTGGCAATAAAAATTCTTTTAAACTCATACATAATAGCACATAAGGATGTGGGTCTGTCCATTGGGCCACAATGTGTCCACGTGGTAGCTAGCCACGGTCAACACGTGCCCACATGGGGGATAACCACATCACCCCGTCAAGGTGGGGGATGCACGAAGCAGTCCACCATACAACGGTTATCTGGAGTGCATGCCCTGCTCACCAAATCCACTCGTGTTGCCACGGGTTCGGTGGCTCGTCAGCCCAGTGAACGCACACGGTCATGATGGCTACTGACATACCCCTCTACTCTCTGCACCGATCCCTCAGCCACCCGTACCTCACGGTCCCCCAATAGCCGAAGCTACATGAAACCCAAGAGTTCCATAAAGCAATCGTAGTTTATATAAACAATTTTATAAAACAATGCATGGTTTCCATATTCTCTAAGTTCCAAAAGCTTCATAAACATTTGCAAATCATATAACCCGCATTTATAAAACAAATGTGTAATTTCCACATTCAGAAGTTCAAAACATCATAACCCTTTCTAATCATATAAATCTTGTTATAAAACAATTTCATAATCCACATCTTTTGAATCATCAAGATTCATCAAACA
The DNA here is from genome assembly GCA_038502395.1 of Dittrichia graveolens. Classification (NCBI taxonomy): domain Eukaryota; kingdom Viridiplantae; phylum Streptophyta; class Magnoliopsida; order Asterales; family Asteraceae; genus Dittrichia; species Dittrichia graveolens. The sequence goes on along the minus strand of JARJIL010000009.1, from coordinate 43,161,329 downwards.
ATTGCCAAAAAATCAAAACACATAAGTCATGACTTGAAAAACTTTAACAATTTTGGGTATCCGCAGGGTGTACTCACCTGAGGGTGTGATGAGGATCACAACCTCATCCAAACCAAGTCTTAAACACTTGATCATAAACCTATAATCACCAAAACACAAGGTTAACTAACATAAGTTAACCAAAAACAAGGTTTCTAGACTCAATTCTAGACTTAGACACATTTTCGGGTCTAAAAAGACTTCATTTAACCCTTATAAAACCTTAGAATCAAACCCCAAACAAGTATATAGTCAAATGGGGTCAAAAACATGAGTTTTGGTAGCTTCAGGGTGCCTCGCGCCGCGAGATCGCCCAACCCGTCGCATCGCGACCGGGTCTGCACAACCCTGTTTTCTTCTTTTCTTGCTGCAAATTTCCAATTTCTTCAACCTTATTAATCTTTAACCACATACTATCCCACAAGGACTTAAAATTCGACTACAACAATTTCATCACTTAAAACACACTTTTCCCAAATTTTGATCACCAAAACCCATTTTCACCATAACTCCAAGTTTTGACCCATTTTAATAAATATACACAAATCCAACAATAATTCACCAACCATATCAGGTAATATCACAATCAAACTCAAATATCAACACTTAAACATATTCATGCATTCAAAACCTTAACTTCACCCATCTTTAAAGTTTTTGACCCATTTACCAAAACAAATTACAATTTCAACTATAGATCACTAGCTACAACATATGAAACCAAAAATCAAACTCAATCACAAGTTTAAACTTCCTTGATTTGCAAACCCAACTCAAGCACCACTTCCTTGCTTCAAACCAAGCCCAAGAGTGGAAGAATTTGATGTCAAAACACCAAAATACTTAAATCCAAGCACCAAGGCACCAATCCCCCTTGAATTCTTCTTCTTATGTCATGAAACCCTTCTAGAACTCTCTCTCTCCCTCCTAATCCACGATTTGCTCTAGATTTTTTGAAGCCTTTTGATTTCAATTATTGAAATCTTAAACCATATATATACATATATTACACATCTGGTCCTCAAGCTTTGTTTCCCTTTTCATTATTACCCATATAAATATATATACATGCCACTTACACCCATCATGCATTATGTGTGTGTATATATATATGTATAATGCATATAATACCATCTAACATCTAATTTTACTAATTCTTACGAAAACTTGCATTTACATACATTTTATGATTTTACAAAATTTCGGGTATTACAGTATCCGTATCACCAAACGTTGTATGTGGTAACATTTTGACTGTTTATATAATTTGCCACGTGTTTTTAATTCCGCTGTATTTTTAAATTATAAGACAGGTGTAAATGTTCTATTTAAAGTCAAACCCACGCGGTTTGAAAACTTAAATTGTATTTTAATAGAAAATTTTGGTTCTAAAAATGACGGTGTTACAATTAGTTTTATTTTCTATTTTAATTGAGTACAAACTTTTTAATTGTCAAATCTGGAAGTTTGGGAAATTTCCGTATTTAGAGTTAAAATATTGTAGAATATTCAAATAACCGAATTAAGTAACAAAATTTGTTTGAATGAAATTTTATGTGTCTTTAAGTTACTGTAATGTTATAGAGTTTCTTAAAGATGTTTAATATTTTAAATAAATAAAAACTTTGTGTCGCGCAAACTGGAGGCATTTTCTGACCAACACCAATTAAAGTATTTTTTTAAAAATAATAAACATGTTATTAAACTCTAGAAAAATTTATATAAAATATTAGAGACATTAAGGTCTGAGCTCTAAAAATTTAGGAAAATAATTAGGACGTTTGGATTAATTTAAAAATACACGAAGAGCACCCAAAATTTCAGAATTTAATCTACACAATTTAAGAGGAAAATAAACAACATTTCAAAACTAAAATATATATATTGGGGTTAGACCCAATAGATGGATGCACTTATGAAACCTAGTGTAAAAGTTAATCGCGAATCCTAAATAAATTTAATTGCTCAAGGATAACGCATAAAAATACTATTACTCTTGAATCTAATATAATCTGTAATTACTAATTGGTTGTAGATCGGTGAGCGCGCTAAGACTCGATTGACTAAGCTATTTACTCGTGGCCCCTTTTTATGTATTTTATTGGGGGAAAATGACACTCAAAACTGTTTTAGAATTTCTTTATATAACACCCGCAAATCTGGGCTAGTCGATTAGCAGGTTAGCGGTATGTGCTTATTTGCGTTAATTTAATTATGTGGTTAATTAAGTTATTTGATTTAAAGCAATTAATTGAATATATATATATATATATGTGTGTGTGTGTCTGTGTGTGTTTGTATATATATATATATATAAGTTACTGGAAGTAGAAAGATAGGAATATATGTAAGTATGTAAATATGTTATGTATGTAAGCATGCTAAATGGATAAGAAGAGAATAGTCCACCTCCTGCTTTGTTAATTAAAATTATGTGTATACGTGAGAAAATATTATAGTCATCAGCTCATTTGTAAACAAAAGTGAAGGTTTAAGTGTGTCTGTTCTAGCTTCATGTTGAAGAAACCTTAAAAGCTTGCAAGACTTGAATATTTGAAGTGAAGGATTGTTTATTGTTAAATGAAAGCAAAGGTTAGATTATCATCATGATATGTTTAGGATCATCTTAGTATGATTTCATGTATATTTACGTGAATATATGAAGATTCACCATTAATGGAGCTTGAAGCTCAAACTCATCAAGTGGGTTTTGTTTATTTGATGTTAAAACATGGATTTGATGTGTTATTAATGCATGAATACATGTTATTATATGTTTGTATATGTTTTTAGTAAGTTTTTTAAGTTCTGGAAAAGATTCATGGAGGTTTTGGTCGCCTGTACATTGAAGAAGAAGATGATGATTCTGCAAATTTGAAGTTCGCGGCGTGATCCGTACACTTCGCATTCGAAATGGTACCGGTCGAAGACTTGTCGCGACGCGACGCGTCCAGGATCGCGACACGACGCGTCGGCTTTGCATTCGAAGGGGGCGCTCGAAGTAGACTTCACATTCGAAGGGGGGTTTTGCAAGAAGGCACGTTGCGGCACGACACATATGTATGTCATGGCGCGCCCTCGAAACTTCAGTATTGATTGATATTGTTAATTGTTTAAATGTGATATCTTCTTAGTATGTTTATTGTGTGAAAGTTATATGCTACATATGAGGTTTATGTGATATAAATATATGAAGAAATATATATTTATGATAGAGAGACTGATTCTGGTGTTGTTCTGTTTTCACGAAACACGAAGACTCAGTGATATAAGTTATCTGAGTTCCCTGTTTGAGAACAAGAGGTGAGTGGACGTTAATCGCGGATGGTAAAGATTATGGTTTATGTTATTGATGTGATGCACGTGTATGTGATTGATAGACAATTGATTGTTGATTGATTATCCGTTGCATGATTAATTGGCCGATACGCACTCTTTGGATGATATCGAGTTGCGCTTGAGAAGTCAGCTATGCGTGGAATTGGGTTGGGCTCATTTAACAGTGGTAGTCTTGCTGGTGTATGTGTTGCATCAGAGGAGAATTTCATTGTGTCAACTCAGTAGAGGGCTATCGGTAAACTTTTTTTTTGGCCGGCATTGGTTGTAGGTTCTGCGCCGAACTACCGGTCTTCTTGTTTGTGTAATTACATGCTTTGATGTTGACTTGATGTTTGCGTTTATGCTTAGCCTCTACACACTTAGCTTTGTGCTAATTCCCCTCAGTTGTTGCTTTTGCAGGTTTGTGTTTGTTGGTGTTATAGAGGAGAAGTTGACTCCGCTCTGATATTTTGTTTAAAAAAAAGAAACGAACCAGTTTATTTTAGTAACACGAATACAATCGTCGTTGTTGTTTGTGAACAACTCTTTTGTACATTGTAAATATTTATGATGTATGTTCAGTGGTTTGTTAATTAAGCTTCAGCAACGCATATTAAAAAAATGGCTTTAGTTTTCCGGTGCTACAGTTTTGGTATCAAAGCCTTGGTTTGGCGATGCATGCACGGCTAGAGTGTTGCATTCCCAAATCTTGGCTCGTAACGGGTCAAACTTTCCTTCGGGGGAATTAGAGTGAGTTAGAGATGTTTGTAGTAGTTAGTATTTTGTGTACTATCGGTTTATGCTAATAAGCTATGAGATGATGTGATTGTAACAGATATGGCTGACAGAGAGACCCCCGTCCTTCCTCCTGTGACCCAAGCTACGACTGAAGCACCAGTGATTGAGGATTTGTATAATACAGAGGTTGCAGGAACATCAGGTCAAGCTCAAGAGGAAGATCAAAGTGAGTATGTTTATCAATTGGAAAATGAACTGCTGGAACTCTGAAATAAAGTTCATAGTAAGGAGCAGCAGAGACAGACACCACTTGAACCAACCCAAGTTCCAGTTGCGATTACTACTCCAGCAACCATAGCACCAGTAAGAACACCATTACCACCGATAACCCATATGATGCAACCACCATTCTATTATCCATATGCATAACCGGGAGCTTACCCTTTTTCGTTCCCAGGATACAAACAACCTTGCACCTACAAGCAATTTTTGGATTGCAAGCCTTCAGAGTATCGAGGGAGTTCTGATCCCAATATTACTTTGAACTGGTTACGTGAGATGGTAAACGCGTTAGACGCCTGTAATTGTGAGAATGAACTGAAGGTGAAATACGCCACGAGGATGATGAAGGGAGATGCAATGGTTTGGTGGGATTCAATTACTGGCCATTTTACTTAGCAGCAGCACGAGAGTATCTCCTGGAGTCAATTCCAGGAAAAGTTATGCGAATAGTACTGCAGTTCCTTCGAGATTGCCAAGATCAAGAAGGAGTTCATGGATTTACAGATGACAGGGAATATGTCTGTGGAGGACCTGATTAAACAGTTCAATGAAAAGCTGAGATTCGTGAAACATTGGGTGCCAGATGAGGCATCAAAGATTGCTCATTTTGTGGGAGCGTTACATCCTGACTATCGCAGCGCCACTAGGTGGGCTACCACATTATCCCAGGCTTTCACTTTAGACAAATCGGCTGAAGGGGATACTCTTGCGAAGGACAGATTGGGTAGGGAAAGGATTTCTCAACAGAAGTCCAAGTTTGTGCAGTATAACATCCAGCAGAGTCAGGGAGGGCAGAGTAGTTGTAGTAGACAGGGAGACCAGAATAGGAGACCCACTATGAGTGGGTCGACTCAGCGGGCAACGTGGTGTGGTAGGTGTAAGTCCTACCACAACGGGCAGTGTATGCCCCATACTTTGAGGTGTATGAAGTGTGGCCAGTTTGGTCATGATCTGGAGAATTGCAGACTACCGAGGAGTGTCTGCTGGAATTGTCAGAAAGAAGGGCATAGGTGTGACATTCGGCAACAAATTTCCTAGGTTAGCCATTAGAAATCCTAATTTTAAGCCTAGTATGACTAAAAATAGTATTTATGACTTAAATACATCCATAATAATATTAGATTTCGTAGAAATCCCGCCTATATGATTAGAACCTTCCGGAGTTCGAAAAATCGAATTATTAAAAGTCAAGAATTACAAATAATATACAATAATAATAATAATAACAATAAAAATAATTAAATACATCATAATAAATATAAATAAGTTAAAATATAAAACATATATATAAACTCATCAAAATAATTAAAACTTTGTTAATTAAAAGATTTAAACAAAATCACCATTTATACAAATTTATTTAAACTAATTACACATAATTTATAAAAAAAAAAAAATAAAAGAAACCCCCCATCTCTTTTCTCTTGCCTCCTTCTCTTCCCAAGAACCACCACTTGATCTCCTCCATGCTCTATATAAGCCCCCTACTACTCTTCATCATTTCCTTCACCACCACACTCCATCTCTTCTCTTTTCTCTCTTCTTCTTTCACCAACAAAAATCTCCCAAGAACATTCAAGTCTTGATCATCTCTTGAAGATCAAACACAAAATCAAAGAAAAGAGTTGGTAAGATGATCATAAAACACTCATCTCTACTCTTCTACCCTTCTTCTTTTCTTCTTTTCTTCTTTCTTTTATTTATTTTCTTTGTTGTTCATCTTATTTCTTTTATATATATCTATAATCATGTAAATATAAACATCCTACCAATGTTGTAAGGAGGACATGAAATGTGCATCATCCTACCATTGTTGTATGGAACTTAATCAACTAAAAATCAAGAAAATAAGACTTTGATCATGCATGTGTTTCATCTTAACAAATGTTGTAAGGAACACATTAAATGTGTATCATCCTACCATTGTTGAAAGAACACATGGATTATCAAAGCTTATACTCATACAATATGATTATTCATGAATATAAACATGTTATATTAAAGTTAAGAACCATAAGCAAAAAGAATCACAAATCTGGCAGAATCTGATGTTAGAACTCCCTACTTGTTTTTGTTATATCTGGAGTTCTAGGTATAAAAATCAGTTGATTCTTTTTGCTAATCTTATTTTAAAGTGTTACCTTTCATTTAAAACTGGATTCACTAATTTTCATGAACGTTTGATCCTTCAAACATATTTAAAAAGACCCATATGTTGAATCTGGAAGTCTGGCAGATTTAGAAGGGTACACTTTAAACGCGTGTAACTAACTCATTCTTGGGTCAAATTACGTCTAGTTTTTTTTAAAAGTTTAATCTGTGAGTCGTGGTTATTTCCCAGTTTGAATCATGTAAAAAGGAGGTCGTATGAGCCCTAAACAGACGTTTTAGTAACAACATGTCATCCAGACACTGATCAGTGGACATCCTATACACTTTTAATTATTAAAAATACCAAACATGGATTATAAATTCCTATATTTTTACTGGACATTCTAGAAACATATAGCAAGATTATATTAAAATATCAAGCCTTAATATGACTCCTAAATTACAGTTTTTAATTTTTAAAGTTCAACTCAAAGAACTGAAAATTTCAGTGAACATTTATGAATAATGGAAAAATAGAGACAACCTTTAACTATTTAAATAAATAAGTTAACAACAAATAAATAATACAAAATAATAAATAAAATAAGTCTAATAGAGCTACATACCTTTTTATATTAGGAAAGGAGCTTCGGTAGGAACAAGAAATCCTTACAAGAAAACACCTTTGCATACCGAGTGAGTATCATAGCCCCATTTTACCGTATTTCATATTATTTTTGGGGTGAAAGCATGTGTATACGTTTCATGAAAAGTTTATTGCCTATCTTCTTATTTATTTCAAATATTATTTTGAGCACTTATGGTATTATTCTTTGATGTGCTTGGGTGATCGTTGTAAGGCCCTTTCGTTGGACATTATTCCTTAACTCCGCTAGTGAGCCGATGGTATTAGTAAGTAGCGCTATTTGGAGATTCCGACGTCTCCCATTTATGGTTGACGAACTATAGATGTACTTTACCACTACTAACGTCATTTAATATAGGCGTTAGGTTTATCATGGGCAATTGGTTGTCGGCTAGGTTGGATAATGGCTCAAGCAATAATCATCATAGTCTATTACTACCATGTGCAACGTTTTGGGCAATATAATACATCTTCTATCATTATTTCATACTTGGATTTTTATCCAAAAACTTCCATCAATTATTTAAACTTTTCTCATTTAAAAGATATTTTGTGCATACATTAAAAACCTATGAACTCACCAACTCTAGTAGTTGACCCTTTTCTTTTACCCGTGCTTTCAGGTGACCGCCGTTAGGTACCTTATGCTTACAAACATGATGTGTGGCATCTTCATCTTCATCGTCACATTTTATAAAAACCATATTTATTTTATTTACGCATCGTACAAGACAATTTCCTTTAAATATTATTCGGTTGTGTAACTTTTATTTATGTTTCATCCGAACTACTTATTTTGTTAATTTAATCTAATGGTTATTATCTATTTACCTTGTGCGATGATATCTTGTGCTGTGACACCTCGTGTTTCCGCTTTAGCGGGGTGTGACAGATTTGGTATCAGAGCCTAAGGTTATAGAGAATGTTGTTTTTCTTATGGGGGGAAAACAACAACTATGACCAAAGGTTTATAAAAATAATTTTACAAATAATTTTGTTTAAAATGCATCAAGTGTATTGATAATATAATTAAGCTGAGTACCACATTGTTATACCTCAATTAGACAAAGCTTGATCACCTATGTCTAATTTAGCTATGTACGATATGGCACTTAGGTTAGTTATAATAAAAATATACTTAGAAACAAAATTTTATTTACTTTCTTTCCAGATCATGATCATTGCGTGTGTGCATGAGCATAACATTCATATATAGACAATTTAAGTTATGAATTTAGTAAATAAGTCTATTCAAACCTTGCAGATCATGTCAAGCGAAAGTGAACCTACCGAGAACAGCCAAAGATCTTCCACCGATAGTAACCAATCCCCACAATACCAGCTGCCTGAAGGATTCTTAGAACCCCTACGTAGACCCGTAAGGATCTTTGACATTCCTTCCTCTCAACCACACCAAAACCCAAACCCCGGAACAACCGGGCCTCGGGTTAGACAAACTGCCCGAAAGAGGGTAGCCATTCCAGTACGAGCAACCGTAGCACCACCCCAGCCTACCATGGGAGAAACTTCCCGGCAGGTGAACGAGCCAGTAAGAGCCCTCACGGGAATCCCGATGATACCTTCATCCGGGATGACCGACGAGGAAAAGAGGAGATTCCACCACATGTCCCTGGAGCTATATAACATAAGAGGCATGTTAGATTACCAAACCTACCGGGTTAGTTCGTGCTTAGACATGGCGGACCTTAACCACCATCACGCAAGGCAAGCCTTAGAGGCGGCTCAAGAAGCCCGAAGACTAATTAGGCTAATGCATACATGCCTAGTTTTAGGGGTTGTGTTGATGATGTTAGTGGGGCTAGCTTACATTGGGATTAGGCGCTAGATGGGTTGGAGTGGATCTACTTTGTGTTTTTAATGTCCTTCTCTTTTGTTGATTATGAACTAAAATATCCTATGTTGGTTTGAAGGATGTATGATTGTATGGCTACTATTAACTCCTTATTAATATATATGGCATCTTATAAAGAGCCAATTTTGGTAATTATTTTGTGCCAAGTGAATGATTGATTATTTAATTAAATCTCGTACTATTAAGTCATATTTAATGCCATGAATGAATTACACATGTTACACATAGAGTAGTATGATAAAACCGATTAGATTGAGTGACTAAAAATCGTCGTGTGATTGTGCTCTAGAACGATGCCTCCACGAAGAGCAAACCCCGAGTTAGATCAACTTGTCATGGAACAAGTGATTGCAACATTACCCAACATAGTTAGCCAAGTTGCTGCTGGGCTTCAAACAAACCAAGGAGTACCAACCCTAACCCAAGATTGCAACTACAAAACCTTTAGGGCCTGCAACCCTAAAGAATTCTTTGGAACGGAAGGAGGTGTGGGTCTACTAAACTGGATTGAAAGCATGGAATCAGTCCTTAGCATCAGTAAATGTACGGAAGCAAACAAGGTGGAGTTTGCAGCATGTCTTCTGCAAGGGCGAGCCTTATCGTGGTGGAATATCCAACTGCAAACGCTTGGAAGAAATGCCGCGCACCAACTCACCTGGGATGCATTCCTCAGGCTATTAAGGGACGAATTTTGCTCGAGGAGTGAAATTCAAAAGCTAGAAGCCGAGCTGTGGAATCATGAAATGATCGGGGATGACATCAACTCCTATACCACCCGATTTCATGATTTGGCCAAGCTGGTGCCGCACTTGGTGACCCCGGAAGAAAACCGTATCGATAGATACATTTGGGGTCTAGCCCCTGAGATCCGGGCAAATGTCACGGCTGCAAACCCCAACACCATCCAAAGTGCGGTAAATCTAGCTACAAGACTTACCCACAATGCCATCCGATCGGGATCGCTTGGGAGCAACAAGGACAAGGGTAAGAGGAAGCTTGAGGAGATGCCGAGGAAGCCATCCGGTGGAGAAGCTGCGAGGACTCAAAAAAGGGCTAGGAACTTCGGAGCTCAGGCGCAAGCGGCCGATAAAGGATGGAGATCCTACCCTAAATGTGACAAGTGCCACAAACACCACGAAGGGAAGTGCATGGTGTGCTTTAGGTGTAAGCGGCTAGGACACCTCAGCAAAACTTGCCGAGTAAAGCCATGCTTTAAATGCGGAAGTCTGGAGCACCATGGCACCGTTTGCTCGCGGCCAACTCAAGGGTCTAATTATAATCAAACACGTCCTGCAAGCCAAAGTAACCAAGGAAATCAAGCACGAGGCAGGGTGTTTGAGATTGGAGCAAATGAAGCTAGACAAAACCCCGATGTCGTTACAGGTACGTTTCCTCTAAACGGTTATTACGCATCAGTACTATTTGATTCAGGGGCCGATAAAAGCTTCATATCATTAAGATTTAAGTTAAGGCTAAACCTAAAAACCATAGAAATGAAAGAGCCTTACATCATTGAATTTGCTAACGGTCAGAAAACTAGCGTTAAGGACATAATCCCTGGTTGTACCTTAGGCTTAGCCGATAAAACATATACCATAGATTTAATCCCACTTGAAATGGGAAGTTTCGACATAGTTGTTGGGATGGATTGGCTTTCTAGCCATCGAGCGGAAATCTGTTGCTTCGAAAAGATCGTCCGAATTCCGACGCCTGATGGTGAGACACTTAAGGTGTATGGAGAAAAATCCGGAAGGGATTTCAAGATAATCTCATCCATCAAGATGAGAAATTGCTTAAGGAAAGGAAACGAGGCATTCCTAGCACATATAATCAATAAGAAAACCTGTGAGAAAAACATCCAAGAAATTCCCGTCGTGCGAAACTTTCTTGAAGTATTTCCGGAAGATTTGCCAGGATTACCCCCGAATCGGCAAGTCGAATTCCATATCGATCTAGTCCCTGGAGCGGCTCCCGTGGCAAAAGCACCATATCGACTCGCCCCATCAGAAATGCAAGAGCTATCGGCACAACTACAAGAATTACTTGACAAAGGTTTCATTCAACCAAGTTCATCCCCTTGGGGAGCCCCAGTTCTTTTCGTCAAAAAGAAGGACGGATCGCTACGAATGTGTATCGACTATCGGGAACTCAACAAGTTAACAATCAAGAACCGATACCCTCTCCCTCGAATCGATGATCTGTTCGACCAACTTGAAGGCGCCAAATATTTTTCAAAAATCGATCTTCGCTCGGGATATCACCAATTGAGAGTTCGCGAAGAAGACGTCCCCAAGACCGCCTTTAGAACCCGCTATGGACATTATGAGTTCTTAGTTATGCCTTTTGGGTTGACTAACGCTCCAACAGTATTTATGGACTTAATGAATAGGGTCTGTAGACCATATTTAGATAAGTTTGCTATAGTGTTCATAGACGACATTCTCATCTATTCGCGAAGCAAGGAAGATCATGAGCAGCATTTGAAATTAATCTTAACACTACTCAAGGACCAGAAGTTGTATGCCAAATTCTCTAAGTGTGAATTTTGGATCCGAGAAGTACACTTCCTTGGTCATGTAGTTAATTCAAATGGAATTCATGTCGATCCAGCAAAGATCGAAGCAATCAAAATGTGGGAAGCACCAAAGACGCCAACCGAGATTCGACAATTTCTGGGTTTGGCAGGATATTATAGGCGGTTCATCGAAAACTTTTCACGCGTGGCTCAACCATTAACGACTCTGACTCAGAAGGATAAGAAATTCATTTGGGGAGATAAGCAAGAAGAAGCCTTTCAAACCTTAAAGCAGAAGCTATGCAACGCACCTATCTTGGCATTGCCAACTGGATCAGAAAACTTTGTGGTCTATTGCGACGCATCACACCAAGGGTTGGGATGTGTTTTAATGCAAAAAGACAAAGTTATCGCCTACGCTTCGAGACAATTGAAGGTTCATGAGAAAAACTACACTACTCATGATTTGGAGCTAGGAGCGGTAGTGTTTGCACTCAAAATATGGAGACACTACTTATATGGCACCAAGTGTACCGTCTACACTGACCATAAGAGTCTCCAGCATATTTTTGATCAAAAGATGCTCAATATGAGACAAAGGCGATGGGTAGAACTACTCAATGATTATGATTGCGAAATCAAATATCACCCAGGCAAGGCCAATGTGGTAGCCGACGCGTTGAGTAGGAAGGAAAGAGTAAAACCAATGAGAGTACGAGCATTAGGAGCTGTAGTGCAAACAAGTCTGAAAGGAAGGATTCTTGAAGCTCAGGAGCAAGCATTAAAAGAAGAAAATCTAAAAGAGGAAACCCTTCGTCATTTGGAGCACAGGTTTGAGATTGGAACTGACGGAGTACGTTACTTCGAAAAGAAGGTTTGGATACCCAAGGTAGATAACATAAGGTTAACGATATTGGATGAGGCACATAAGTCTAAGTATTCTATTCATCCCGGAGCCGATAAAATGTACAAGGATTTGAAGGAATACTATTGGTGGCCCGGAATGAAGAAGGATGTCGCCCTATACGTGGGGAAATGTTTGACTTGTGCAAGGATTAAGGCAGAACACAAGAAACCCTCTGGATTACTGCAGCAACCCGAAATCCCGGAATGGAAATGGGAACAGATAACTATGGATTTTGTGACTAAGTTACCCCGATCCGCAAAAGGGTACGATGCCATCTGGGTAGTAGTAGACCGGCTTACAAAGTCAGCACATTTCCTACCCATTCGTGAAGATTACAAGATGGAAAAGCTGGCACAAATCTACATCAATGAGATCATCATGCGTCATGGAGTGCCCATCTCTATCATCTCGGATATGGATAGTCGCTTCACTTCCCGATTTTGGCAATCACTTCAGAAAGCATTGGGAACGCGAGTCAATTTAAGCACCTCTTACCACCCCCAAACAGACGGACAATCGGAAAGGACCATTCAAACGCTGGAAGATATGTTACGTGCTTGTGTGTTAGATTTTGGTGGGAGCTGGGACTCGCATTTGCCACTGGTTGAATTTTCATACAATAATAGTTATCACACCAGTATCCAGTGTGCACCTTATGAAGCATTGTACGGACGCAAATGTAGATCCCCGCTCAGCTGGTTGGAAATCGGAGACCGACAATTGTCCAGACCAGACGTCGTACAGGAAACCACTGATAAGATAAAGATTATCAGGGAAAGACTCAAAACCGCTAGGGACCGACAAAAGAGCTACGCCGACAATCACAGGAAACCCCTAGAGTTTCAAGTTGGCGATAAAGTTCTACTAAAGATATCACCTTGGAAAGGGATAGTGCGTTTTGGTAAAAAGAACAAGTTAAGTCCCAGGTATGTTGGGCCGTTCGAGATAATCGAAAGGATCGGACCGGTAGCCTACAAGCTAAAACTGCCACAAGAACTGAGCGCCATCCATGACACGTTCCATGTGTCGAATTTAAAGAAATGCCAAACGGAGGAAACCTTAATCTTACCCTTAAAAGATGTGCAAGTTGATGACCGGTTGCACTTTGTAGAAGAACCAATAGAAATCCTTGACCGGGAGGTCAAAAGACTAAGGAGAAGCAGGATCCCCATCTTAAAAGTTCGTTGGAACTCAAGGCACGGGCCTGAATACACTTGGGAGCGAGAGGATTATATGAAACTCAAATATCCACACCTCTTCGCCAAAAAGCAAGTCCAAGACGTCAACGATTAATTTCGGGACGAAATTCTTTTAATCAGGGGAGACTGTGACATTCGGCAACAAATTTCCTAGGTTAGCCATTAGAAATCCTAATTTTAAGCCTAGTATGACTAAAAATAGTATTTATGACTTAAATACATCCATAATAATATTAGATTTCGTAGAAATCCCGCCTATATGATTAGAACCTTCCGGAGTTCGAAAAATCGAATTATTAAAAGTCAAGAATTACAAATAATATACAATAATAATAATAATAACAATAAAAATAATTAAATACATCATAATAAATATAAATAAGTTAAAATATAAAACATATATATAAACTCATCAAAATAATTAAAACTTTGTTAATTAAAAGATTTAAACAAAATCACCATTTATACAAATTTATTTAAACTAATTACACATAATTTATAAAAAAAAAAAATAAAAGAAACCCCCCATCTCTTTTCTCTTGCCTCCTTCTCTTCCCAAGAACCACCACTTGATCTCCTCCATGCTCTATATAAGCCCCCTACTACTCTTCATCATTTCCTTCACCACCACACTCCATCTCTTCTCTTTTCTCTCTTCTTCTTTCACCAACAAAAATCTCCCAAGAACATTCAAGTCTTGATCATCTCTTGAAGATCAAACACAAAATCAAAGAAAAGAGTTGGTAAGATGATCATAAAACACTCATCTCTACTCTTCTACCCTTCTTCTTTTCTTCTTTTCTTCTTTCTTTTATTTATTTTCTTTGTTGTTCATCTTATTTCTTTTATATATATCTATAATCATGTAAATATAAACATCCTACCAATGTTGTAAGGAGGACATGAAATGTGCATCATCCTACCATTGTTGTATGGAACTTAATCAACTAAAAATCAAGAAAATAAGACTTTGATCATGCATGTGTTTCATCTTAACAAATGTTGTAAGGAACACATTAAATGTGTATCATCCTACCATTGTTGAAAGAACACATGGATTATCAAAGCTTATACTCATACAATATGATTATTCATGAATATAAACATGTTATATTAAAGTTAAGAACCATAAGCAAAAAGAATCACAAATCTGGCAGAATCTGATGTTAGAACTCCCTACTTGTTTTTGTTATATCTGGAGTTCTAGGTATAAAAATCAGTTGATTCTTTTTGCTAATCTTATTTTAAAGTGTTACCTTTCATTTAAAACTGGATTCACTAATTTTCATGAACGTTTGATCCTTCAAACATATTTAAAAAGACCCATATGTTGAATCTGGAAGTCTGGCAGATTTAGAAGGGTACACTTTAAACGCGTGTAACTAACTCATTCTTGGGTCAAATTACGTCTAGTTTTTTTTAAAAGTTTAATCTGTGAGTCGTGGTTATTTCCCAGTTTGAATCATGTAAAAAGGAGGTCGTATGAGCCCTAAACAGACGTTTTAGTAACAACATGTCATCCAGACACTGATCAGTGGACATCCTATACACTTTTAATTATTAAAAATACCAAACATGGATTATAAATTCCTATATTTTTACTGGACATTCTAGAAACATATAGCAAGATTATATTAAAATATCAAGCCTTAATATGACTCCTAAATTACAGTTTTTAATTTTTAAAGTTCAACTCAAAGAACTGAAAATTTCAGTGAACATTTATGAATAATGGAAAAATAGAGACAACCTTTAACTATTTAAATAAATAAGTTAACAACAAATAAATAATACAAAATAATAAATAAAATAAGTCTAATAGAGCTACATACCTTTTTATATTAGGAAAGGAGCTTCGGTAGGAACAAGAAATCCTTACAAGAAAACACCTTTGCATACCGAGTGAGTATCATAGCCCCATTTTACCGTATTTCATATTATTTTTGGGGTGAAAGCATGTGTATACGTTTCATGAAAAGTTTATTGCCTATCTTCTTATTTATTTCAAATATTATTTTGAGCACTTATGGTATTATTCTTTGATGTGCTTGGGTGATCGTTGTAAGGCCCTTTCGTTGGACATTATTCCTTAACTCCGCTAGTGAGCCGATGGTATTAGTAAGTAGCGCTATTTGGAGATTCCGACGTCTCCCATTTATGGTTGACGAACTATAGATGTACTTTACCACTACTAACGTCATTTAATATAGGCGTTAGGTTTATCATGGGCAATTGGTTGTCGGCTAGGTTGGATAATGGCTCAAGCAATAATCATCATAGTCTATTACTACCATGTGCAACGTTTTGGGCAATATAATACATCTTCTATCATTATTTCATACTTGGATTTTTATCCAAAAACTTCCATCAATTATTTAAACTTTTCTCATTTAAAAGATATTTTGTGCATACATTAAAAACCTATGAACTCACCAACTCTAGTAGTTGACCCTTTTCTTTTACCCGTGCTTTCAGGTGACCGCCGTTAGGTACCTTATGCTTACAAACATGATGTGTGGCATCTTCATCTTCATCGTCACATTTTATAAAAACCATATTTATTTTATTTACGCATCGTACAAGACAATTTCCTTTAAATATTATTCGGTTGTGTAACTTTTATTTATGTTTCATCCGAACTACTTATTTTGTTAATTTAATCTAATGGTTATTATCTATTTACCTTGTGCGATGATATCTTGTGCTGTGACACCTCGTGTTTCCGCTTTAGCGGGGTGTGACAATAGGGTTGGTGAGTGCCTAGTGGGTAAGAGATCCGGATCAGGGTCAGGAGCAGGAACGGCTGAGGGATCGTCTTCAGCCACAGGGCAAAAGAGAAAGAACCCACCCACTGCTAAGGGTAGGGTGTTCAAAATGACGGTGGATGATGCCACCACCGCCGATGATGTTATTACGAGTATGTTTCTGATAAACTCTACTCCTGCTAGAGTATTATTTGATTCTAGAGCTAATCGCTCATTTGTTTCTTTGGAATTCTATGGTAGATTAAACATGCCTGATATTAAGCTTGCTAATGCTTTAGAAATAGATGTAGATGATGGCATGATGGTTCCGGTCACGACTGCTGTGGCTGGAGCTAAAATTGACATAGATGGTGTGTGTTTTCCTATTTATTTTCTTGTTATGCCAATATCTGGATTTGATAAGGACTGGTTGAGTCTAAATCAAGCCAGTATTAAGTGCCACAAGAAGTTGATTTCCTTTCCATTGGCTGATGGCACGCGTGTGGTAGCAAGGGGTGAGAAAGCTGGGTTTGTGATCCTAATTATTTCTTGTCTGAAAGCGAAAAAGGCGTTAGATAGAGGATGTAAATCTTTTATGGCGTATGTTATTGACGGAAAGGAAGAAAAGCAAGCTATGAATGATATTCGGGTGGTAACGGAATACCCGGGTAGAGTTCAAGATTGATTTGATCCCTAGGTCTCGACCTGTAGCTAAGTCTCCATACAGGTTGGCACCTTCAGAGATTCGAGAAATGATGAAGCAGATTCAGTGTCTGTTGGATAAAGGATTTATTCGTCCGAGTTCGTCTTTGTGGTGTGCATCGGTATTATTTGTGAAGAAGAAAGACGGTACTTGCGCATGTGTATTGATTACCGTGAATTGAAGAAGAAGACGATAAAGAATAAGTATCCGTTGCCCAGAATTGATGACTTATTTGATCAACTACAAGGAGCTTCATTCTTCTCCAAGATTGATTTGAGATCAGGTTATCATTAGGTACGTGTATCTGAAGAGGATGTGTCATAGACAGCTTTTCGTACGTGCTATGGTCATTACGAGTTCTTGGTTATGCCGTTCGGCTTAACCAATGCACCTGCGATATTTATTGATCTTATGAACAGAGTTTATCGACCATTTCTTGATGAGTTTGTAATTGTCTTTATTGATGATATCCTGATTTATTCGAAGACTGAGTTGGAACATGAACAACATTTGAGACAGGTTCTAGAAACTTTGAAGAAAGAACATTTGTATGCGAAATTCTCAAATGCGAATTTTGGATAAGACAAGTACAGTTCCTGGGGCACGTGATTTGCAGTGAATGAGTGAAAGTGGATCCTTCAATGGTAGAGGCAGTGATGAACTGGAATGTTCCAAAGAAAGCGTCAAAAATAAAGAGTTTTCTTGGTTTGGTAGGATACTACCGCAGATTTATAAAGGATTTCTCTAACATTGCGGGTCCATTGTGTAATACCGGAAAACTCAAGCCATTTTTTTAAAAACGTTGCGGAAGCTTAATTAAACAAACTTATTTACATGCAACCAAATTTTACAAATTTACAACATCTGTTCAGAAACAAACAACAACGATTGTCTTGGTGTTACAAAAACATAATGGCTCGTTTAATTTAAACGGAAAATCAAAGCCAGGTCAACTTCTCCTTCTACTAACACCACAAACACAAACCTGCAAAAGCAACAACTGAGGGACATTAGCACAAAGCTAAGTGAGTAGAGGCTAAGCACAAACGCAAACATCAACAGTCAATATCAAAGCATGTAATCACATATCCAAGAAGACCGGCGGTTCAGCGCATAACCTACAACCAATGCCGGCCAAAACAAAGGTTTACCGATAGCCCTCCACTGAATTGGCACAGTAAAAATCTCCCTATGATGCAACGTATGCAGCAATAAGGCTATCACTGTTCAACCAACTAGTGAACGAGCCTAACCCAGTTCTACGTGTAGCTGACTTCTCAAATGCAACTCAATATCATCCAAAGAGCGCGTATCGGCCAAATAGTCATGCAACAGATATTATCAATCAATAATCACAATCAACAATTCAATCAATCAATCAATCTTCCCATCACAATCACATGCATCACATCAATAACATTAACCATAATCTTTACCATCCGCGATTAACGTCCACTCACCTCGAAATCAACACGAACTCAGATGTCTAAAAAACATAGAATTTGGTGATAACCAAACCCTACATTCAGTATGACTTAGAAAGAATTCAAACATGTGTTGTTTGAATTAGGTTCTATAAAAATATGCTAGGTATGGAACCATCAGCTGAGCATCAGATCCTACTCAAAGTATCATCCAAGGAATATCAGCCAAGGAGAATGAGATGAAGAAAACAAGTGATGAAGACCATCAGTTGAGGAAAATAAACCATGAGCTGAGTGAAGAAATTTGATCAGCTGAGTGCCTACATCATCAGCTGAGCAAAGACTTTGCTTAGCTACTCCATTAGTTGAGTGAACAAATGGATCAGCTGAAGCCCAGAGCATCAACTAAGTAAGTCTTCTCTTACAATAGTCATCTCCACACATAATCTAATGTATTTAAATGACCAGTTGAGCATTCTTGATCAACTGATCATACAAATACATGAGCTTATGCCTTCCTAAGTTTACTATTGATCAACTTAGCATCTATATGATCAGCTGAGCAATATGTATCAACTGAGTCCTAGCAAAAAGTGATCAACTGATATATCTTGTCAACTAAGTAGTGAAATTTAGAGTTCCTAGTACAATCTGTTAGCTGAGTTGTGCAAAATGACAAATCTGCACTATCTTTTCAGATTGTAAGTCATATGTAAAAGGCAGAACATGTGTTGTTCTATTATGCCTTAGATCTTTGTTTGTAAAAGTAAAATTCACTTTTTGGATCAAGTATGAGACAAAAAGGTTTGATCTTATCCTCTGGAAAAGGATAATGATACCTCAAACAGACGAAGATCTTGAAGATTTGTTCAACAACTAAGTATGGCTGGCAATCCCATACTTGGTAAAGTCAAATGAAACAGAAGCATGGTGTTGATTAAAGTACAAGCATGGAAAGGGAAAGAAACTTCTACACGATAGAAAATGTGGGTTTTAATATTTTATGTTGTGAGTGGGTTGCACTTTTGCAGAAAAGTACAATTACTTTTATCAAACAGTTGATTAAAGTAACTTTACTTTTCACCCACTACCTTTACAATTAAAATATTATATTTCGACATCCTCTTTGTCTTCTACCTTCATGCAACCGGATTCACCAAGATTTCTATATAAACTCATGCATGTTGGACATGCAAAATACAACACAGTGAAGTATCTACTCCACAGAAAGAAAATCTCATCAGTTGAGAAATTCATAGAGTTTAAGCATTGTGTAGATTCAAACTTGTTCATGTGTTGAACACTCTAAATACATCAGTTGTCTTAGAGTTAGCTTGTCTATGTGTTAGACAAAACAGATTGCCACCTTTTATTGTACTTAGAATTTCCGCTTCTAGTACATGTAATTCTTGATTCAATATCAATAAGAATTATATAAAAGTATATGGGTGTGTCTTTAAATTTTTAAAGCTAAAGTTTGTATTGAAACCCCCCCCTCTTCTACAAACATACATTTGTTGCACTCAATCTGGTACTAACAACTGGTATCAGAGTAGGTTAGATAATCAATATCTAGATCTGTTTTGCTTACTCTACAACAACATGTTTGATGCAGAAAATTTCTCCATGTGGAAAAGTAGAGCACATCTTTTCTTATCCACCCTTGATATCCAAATGCTTGAAATAGTCACTAATGGTCCTTATGTTCCAACATCATTGTTATCCATTCCATCAGAATCTGAAGGTCAAACCTCCACAACAGAAAGAATCATAACCAAACCCATGCATCTCTGGACAGACGAAGATAAGAGGTTGGTTAGCCTAGATGTTAAGGCTAGATCAGCTCTTGTCTCTACACTACCCAATGAAATCTATCATCAAGTGCTTAACTGTACTTCTACTAAAGAGATGTTAGATACACTCACAGTTGCATATAAAGGGTCTGAAGAGGTGAAGGAGAACAAGAAGCTCCTCCTCAACAGAGAGTATGAATTCTTCTTTGCTCAAAAAGGTAAGAGTCTTACACAGACATACACTAGGTTCAACTGCCTAGTTAATGACTTGAAGATGGCAAACAACCAAGAGCAACTTTGTTTTGGTGAACAAGTTTCTAGACTCCCTCCCTAAAACATGGGATCACTTTGTCACTGTACTAAGGTATAGTGAGAAGATAAAGGGAATGTCTCTGGTTGCTCTCTATGGTAACTTACTAAACCATGAGCAATCAGTCAAGCAAAGGAAGTTGTCATCCAAGGAGATGAAGGAGGTCGTGACAGCTGCACCAACTACCCATGTATTAAGAGATACAAAGATGAGAAGCTTTGTAGAGCAATCAAACGAATACACAATAGATTCAAGTAGAGAGAATGTATGTAAACACCTTAAAGTGTGTGTTTTCTATTCAATAATATGTCAAAAGGTTACATGGAAAGTAGCTACAATACTATTTATACTAAATACAATGTAAACTATAAAACACTATATTGTAACTAGACATTAAACACAAATGTAACTCTAACATTCTCCCCCTTGTTTAAGTATAACTCGTATTTCTTTGACCAATCTTTCTCTGCCAATGTCTGATCTTTTTCTTTCATCACGTTTGGCATCGAATAGATTTATGACTTCAGTTAATCTGACTCTAGGTGCTTGGTCTACTTCATCCTTTAAGCTCATACTATAATCCAAAATTTTTAAGGTCCAAATCTTCAAAGATCCATCTGAGTCGGCATCAACTTCTTTGAACGTTAAGAAGAACTTTCTCTTTTACTGTTAACAAAACAATCCCTTCATCTCCCTCAAACTCTTCATCATCACTCCAGACAACTTGAAACATCTTCAGTTGGTCAATTTTTGAATGCTTCGTGTTTGGCTTCAGCAGATTTATTTTGGCTTTATCAGATTCATCTCCCAACTGAAGATCAGTATATTCTGCTATTTGACATCAGTGCCTGATAAACTCCCTGAGCTTCTTATAACCAGCTGAATCTTCCGCATTCTTTTCTAATTTCATTTCGAGCTCCTCTAGAAGAAAATTAACGTCACTAAGGTTTAATAATTTTAGGTCCACATGCCCAATTGTATAACTCTTCATATCCGACCTCGTGAAAAGATAGCTGATCATTTCTTTGTATACAACTCTCTGAACTCCAACAAAATTGAGTTTTATGATCTGATATTTTGACTTGACTTCCTCTTTCTTAGCAGTGTGCATATTAAGAATCATCACTGCTTTAGCATCCTCTGCATCTTTTGGACACATCATATTCACGCCCAACATCTCTTCTATTTCATCTGTGTAGATGTCGACAAATTTTTCTTCTAGAAAGGCCACTGGAATGTCTTGGTACCTCCAGTTTCTGTTTGTCTTCTTCAGGGCTCCCTAGTCAATACATAGCTTTTCTTTACATTCTGTAAAGATCGAGTGTGAACCGGATCTATTTGAGCAGTTTTAGGGATATTCCATTCTGATTGTTTTGATATTTCACCGATTTGACTTTCTTTTTGATGTCTGAAGGAGTGATTCTGAATTTCTTAGGAGGTGGCGGAAATTGTTCTGTAACTTCTTTATGCACTTGCATTACACTATCCAAATTATATCATTCAAGTCCTGACTCATCAACAATCTCAGAAGAAGGCTTTTCAACCTCTTGCTTGCTCAGCCACAAGACTAGCGTCAAATCCTCATCCTCTGCCTCAACCTCAGGCACATTTGACTCGTCAAATTCAACCATTTCAGTCTGCTTGCCCTTGTATTTTTGTTTGAACGAGGTTTCCTCCAATCTAGCAGCAACTGCAGCGATTCGCTGAGCAGCCGGGGTATCAAAATAAGTTTTTAAACGTTTCTCCCCCTCTGGACGATCGGTGTCTGAGTCATCATCGTAATGCCTAGGTCGTTTTGATGACCCGACAACAACTTTACAAGTAGACTCCACCTCAGTTCTCAATAATGATAAGATATCTAAATCCTCTGAACTACTATCACTCTTGCCAACCAATTTAACCATCAATAAGCTCTTTAACTCATCCACTGATAGGGCATCTGTAACCTGATCTTTTATTTCAACTTCTTTCTTTTCTACCAAATCATCCAATTTCTTTTCAATTCTTGTCAGTCTGTCAAGTTGTAATCTTTGGATATCATCGATACGCATATGGAAATGTTCAAGAGCAACATCAAAATCAGCCTTGGAAACGAATTCCTTAGCCGATTCAGATTCAGAATGTGTAACACCGGGATCACTTAGATTACCCGTTGAGGTTCCAGCACCTCCAGAAACAAATTCTATAGATGAAGGACCACCCACTTTAACAACTAGATTCACGTTGGCTGTGGTGGGATTTCCTACTAATCCTCGGATATGGCCTGTGAAAGCTTCACCTATAGTAGTTCTAGCTGGTCTATCACTAAATAAACTAGTTATTGCTTCAAGTGTGTCCCTGTGTTTTGAAAGAAAATCAACAATCTGTTGATATTTATCGATGTGCGTAGAAACGACAGCTGTGGGTTGGAGAGGAGTGCTACTTGTTTCAATAACATTTTCCTCCAAATGAGGATCCGCTAGATTATGTGCTTGATCTCCGTGTGATGAAACAATATCCTGTTGAGAGGATACTGAGTGGCTTGGAGGGGTTTGTGCATGCTCTGGTGGGAAGCCAAAGTCTTTTTCAATGCCAGGTATAAACCCGATAGTGGATGTGGTGTCCCGGCTAGAAATTTCTAGGGGAATCTCAGCACTCACATATTCTTTTCTCCCAACACTCACTCCCTCGCTTTGTTTTTTCCTCTCAGCATCTTCATCTACGTTAAGCGTAGTAATATCATCATACATCAATTGCGTATCAATATCCAAAAAATCCATCATTTGGTCATAATCAGGTAAACTAGAATGAACACTTTGATCATTAGGACCCAACTTCTCCTCAATCTGTTCAGGAAACATTTTCTCGATATGTTTTTGGAACGAATTAGTATCACTTTCAGATGTGTCTAGAGCAACTCCCTCTCTAAGCTCACTAACACCTTCACTTTCTTTTCCACCCCTCTCAATTAGTTTTTCTCTTTGAACTCCCCTGTCAGCTTCTCCCACAAAAGACTGACTCCTAATATCACTAGCACTCGAGGATCCTAATGTTCTTAGGGTAGGATCAACAGGCTCTTGTCGATCCACAAGAACAATGTTATTTTCTCTCACATACTCCTAGACCACTTCACTTTCTAGATCTAACAAATGCACTAACTCAGCAGGCATCACGAACGGTTGAATATCAGGCATCGCCGGGATTTTGTATAGTTTAATCATCATCTGAACCCGCACTGCTGGCTTACCATCACGCCTCGAGATATCAGTATCTCTAGCCATCACCCGTTGAATTATCATAGAAAGAAACCGTGGAAATGGTAAGAAGTTACGTCTTTTTCCAGGCATCACTTTCTCCCTCACCACGTTGGCTATCTCTACAAATAATAATTCTACATAGTCAAAATGAGAATGCTTAGCCATTCCAACCAGCACCTTCAATGCAAAGGCATTGGCATCATCTATCCCTTTGGTCACACTTGTTAAACACCACATGATTATTGCATATAAATTTTACCACTTATGAACGTGTCCTGAACGTTTGAATTTCGACATGCCGGTTAATTCATCTCCTCTCTATCCAAGTTCCATCACATGGGTTAGAATTTGTTTGTCAGTGGGGATGGGATCAAAGTCAGCTTTTGGTGGATAAGAGTTTGATTCAGGTAGTCTAAGGATTCTGCGGATGCTTTCAATACCCATCTCAAATTCAACTTGCTCTATTTGGCCTGCGAGTACGGGAAGACCTTCAGCACTTTCCGTTAAAGATAAAGAACTCCATAATTGTTGTACGTACACCTCTGGAACATGAGGAAAGGCTTAAGAAGGATTGAAAATGAATATGTGGTTCAATGGGTGAGATGTTATGAGTTCGGTGATTATCGGGTATTGAATTTTGGTTATGTCTGGTAAGAAGTAGGCGTTGTTGAGTTGGTTTGGTAGGTAATTAGCTTGAGGGTAAAAGGTATTTGAAGGAATTTGAGCCATCTGTGAAATAAAACTGTTGGTACAAATCTCAAAAATTTGAAAAAGTTTTGAAAATTCCTAAGTGTTGGCAAAAACCGACATTTAGAAATCCGACATGATGAAATCCGACACCCTTTTTGTTTCAAAATCCGACATATGTTAAAATCCGATTGAATTTTCTTTGAAAATCCGATACGAATGAAATTCCGACGGTCAATGTTTTTCAAAATCCGATGAGTTTGAAAAACCGACACTCATTAAATTCAAAATCCGAGTCTTTTGAACTTGAAATCCGATGAATCATTTAATTATAATCGGACAAGTTGAAAAACTTGAAATCCGACATTTTCAAAATCCGATGATATTGAAAATCCGGTATGACTTAAAAACCGACAACCACTCGGATTTACATGAAATCCGACAACTACTCAGATTTACATGAAATCTGACAAATTTGAAATCATTTGCTCTGTTTGTTGTTAAATCCAACACTTGACAATGTGAAAATTCGGATTTGTCAAAATCCGTTTGAACATGAAATCCGATAAACTATCGGATTTACATGAAATCCGACAGTTCATGTTTATGAACACAGTTCATGTTTCGACAATCCGATTCTTTCAAAATCCTCACTTCATTCATTTATCACATAATAATCAACATATTTGTGCAATTAAACCTAAACTAAGAACTCCTTTTGAGTCAAACAACACAAACAACCTCTAAAACTCTTCGTCGTTTAGATCAAAACTCACGTTTAAACACTCGAAAACCGACAGATTCAAAATCATGAAATACCCAACTTAAAGATCGATTATCTTGAAATCAACATACAACCCATTAATTTACAACTAAAACCGAGTCTAACCATGTTAAACAACACGCTTGATTTCGAATATTTAAGCATCGAGCGATTTGAGGGTTTTTCAGTCCAAAAAATCGATTAAAATCTATGAAAATGTTGATGAAATTGCAAATGAAGTATACCTTTAGATTCAGAAAGGTATTGCGAACAAGGATCTGTAGTTTGTTTGCAGAAATGAACACTTCGAAAATTTTGATTTCTTGAACACTCGGATTCTTTAATAGCTTTGGAAAACCGTTAATGAAGTCGGATTTGTGCTTTTATAGAAAAACCGACCTATGAAATCCGAATGGGTAAAATCCGATCCACAAGAAATCCGGAACCCACAAAAACCGACAAAACACTCGGAATCCGATAAAAGTATCGGAATCCGATAAGAGTGTCGGAATCCGACAATTTTAGCGGATTTTTAACACTTCTCATTAGAAATTTGATTTTTCAAATTATTCCACTCCCCCTAAACTTCATATTTCATCTTTAAAAATAATTCTTTGATTATAAAGATGAAATTTTCAAAAATTTGACAAATTTAATTCAAAAACAATAATAAAACTCCCCGTTAAATCATGCACGGATGTACAACAATTTGAGATGAAGAAAAAAATATTTTTGAATTTTGTTTGTCTTGTAAATGTTTTTGATTTTTCATTTAATATATACAAAACCTGATATGTTTTCTCCCCCTACAAGTATGAACCCTCAGGGATTCATAACTTGTATTTGATTTGTCTGTCCTTTGACTGAATTTGACCTGCATAACTAGTACATACCATGTAAGATCTGTTGATTCAGAATGTTATGTTAAACTGTCAAATTCAACATTCCTAATCTTGACACTAAAGCATTAAAACGAGATTCGTCTAATGCTTTGGTGAAAATATCAGCAAGTTGATTATTTGTTTGAACATATTTCAACTCTATTAAACCTTTTTCAACATAGTCTTTTATAAAGTGGTATCTGATGTCAATATGTTTCGTTTTAGAGTGATGTACCGGATTGCATGTAATTGCATTGACACTTTGATAATCACACATTAGAGGGATTTTGTTATATACAAGACCAAAGTCGGAAAGCTGAGTCCGAATCCAAAGGCATTGTGAACAGCAGCTAGCAGCAGCAATGTACTCTGCTTCAGCTATTGATGATGAAACACAATTCTGCTTCTTGGACCCCAGCAGACTAGTTTGTCTCCCAAAAAGTGTACACTCCCAGATGTGCTCTTTCGGTCTAGCATGCATCCGACATAATCTGAATCAGAATAGGAAATTGGCTCAAACCCAGAATCCCTAGGATACCACAAACCTAGATTTGGGGTACCCTTAAGATATCTAAAAAATGCGTTTTACCGCCAGAAGATGCGATTCTTTAGGATTTGCTTGGAATCTGGCACAAAGGCATGTAGAATACATAATATCTAGCCTACTAGCTGTTAAATATAGCAATGAACCTATCATCCCTCTATGTGTTTTCAAATCTACTGCTTTTCCTTCCGGATCAGCAAATAGTTTGGTTCGAGAAGCCATGGGTGTTGATATTGATGAACATCCAGTCATATCAAATCTCTTTAACAGATCTTTGATATACTTAGCTTGATTTATAAAAATTCCATGGCTAAATTGTTTAATTTGCAATCCGAGAAAAAAATTAACTTCCCCCGTCATGCTCATTTCAAATCGCTTTTTCATAGTGTTTGAAAATTCATTGTCATACTTAGGATTCGTAGAGCCAAATATTATGTCATCAATATATATTTAAACCAATACATAATTGTTTCCAATTTCCTTTTTAAACAATGTGGTGTCAGTTTTCCCTTTGACGTATCCTTCATTTAGCAGATGTTCTGACAGCTCATCGTACCAAGCTCTCGGGGCTTGTTTTAAAGCATATAGAGCTTTGTCCAGAATGTAGACGTCACTGGGTCTATTAAGGTCTACGAAACCTTTAGGTTGAATGACATACACTTCCTCTTTCAGTTTGCCATTAAGGAACGCAGTCTTCACATCCATTTGATACACCGTGAAGTTTCTGTATGAAGCATAGGCTAGGAAAAGTTGAATTGCTTCTATTCTTGCTACAGGGGCGAAGGTCTCATCATAATCAATCCCTTCCTATTGATTATACCGCTTAGCCACTAGCCTAGCTTTATTCCTAACCACCACACCATCAGAATCCTTTTTGTTCTTAAACACCCACTTCGTTCCGATAATAGATTTGCTATCAACTCGCGGAACTAGTCTCCAGACTTTGAGTCGGTCAAACTGATTTAACTCTTCTTGCATAGCTATAATCCAATCAGGATCAGCTAGAGTTTCTTACACATGTGTGGGTTCGACCATGCTTAGAAAGGTAGAGTGTTGACATATATTAGATGTGGCAGATCTAGTTTGAACACCGGAGTCCAAACTTCCTATGATTTGAGTCTCTGGATGACTCTTCAGCCAAACAGGTTCGGGGGATTGAACCTGATTGAAGTCATTAAGATTTTGAAGATTAATTGAATTAATATCTTCTGCTGTTTGATCATATCTTGGACTTTGTTCGTTTGTAGGGATATTTGTAGCTTCAGACTCCGAGTTATCAGAATTTGTAGTCTGTTGAACTATAGATACACTAGGTGGCTCAGTTATTGACACAGACTCCTGCTAAATATCCTGCAAGACAGTAGATGTGTTATCATTCTTTTTAAAGAAATCAAACATAAAATCCATGCTTATATCTTTTGTATGTGTGAATGACTCATCTGTTTTGTTATTTGTAAAAATTGAATGTTTGGATGAGTTAGGTTTACTCGTTAAGGAATTTAAATTGACTAAATCGTCAAACGTAACATTCATGCTTTGAACAATCATGTTAGTTCTCCGATTCAGAATTCTAAAAGCCTTTTTATCCATTGAGTAACCTAAAAAGACTCCTTCATCGGATTTCGAATCAAACTTTGACAGTTTATTCGATTCATTCAGCACAAAGCACCTATTACCAAATACATGAAAGTATTTGATATTAGGTACTACTCCATTACATAATTCGTATGGAGTTTTATTAAAGCGACGATGTATTAAGGATCTGTTTTGGGTGTAGCATGCAGTATTCACGGCTTCAGCCCAGTAGGATGGTGGTAGCTTTGAGTATTGCAACATTGTTCTAGAAGCTTCAACCAAAGTTCTATTTTTCCTTTCTACTACTCCATTCTGCTCCGGAGTATATGCTGCCAAGAACTGATGATTAATTCCCTCAGAATCCATGTAGCAATCTAAAGTTCGGTTTTTGAACTCTGTCCCATTGTCTGTTCGAATAGTCTTCACCGGCTGTCCATTCTGAGTCTTGTGTTTCTTTAGAAATAGAATCACTTGTTATGGTACCTCACTCTTATGACTCACGAACCGGACCCAAGTGTACCGGGAATAATCATCCACCATCACCAGAATATATCTCTTCGCGTTTCTTGACTGGACTTTCATTGGTCTGCAGAGGTCCATGTGGATCAACTATAAAGGCGCGGTAGTTGAAGATATTTGACTCACTTTGTGTGGAACTCTCCTCATTTTTCCCGCTTCGCAGTCCTTACAGAGATGATCTTTCTCAAATTTAAGCTTCGGTAGACCTCTGACCAAGTTACCATTCACCAGCTTGTGTATATTTTTGAAATTCAAATGCGACAACTTGCGATGCCATGACCAGTTTAGATCTGATGATGCTTTAGACAGCAGGCATACTGGTGCACCGGAACCTTTCTCAGACAAGTCAATTGTATACAAATTTGACTTTCTGTTGCCACCCAAAATTTCTGCTCCATCTTCTGTTCTTAACGAACACGAGCTTTTCTTGAAAACTACCTCTATACCTTTATCATAGAATTGTCCTATACTAAAAAGATTGTGGCCTAAACCTTCCACATATGACACCTTTTCTATCTTCAAATTTCCTGTTTCTATTACCCCGTGGCCTATGATCGGTCAAACTTGGTCATTCCCAAACTTTACATTTCCTGTGTACTTGCTCACAAAGTGTTTGATAAGACCTTTGTTCCCCGTCATATGTTTTGTGCAGCCCGAGTCCATGTACCAAAGATGATCTTTGTGCACATGGAAAAGAAACTAGTTTGATTTGTTGTGTTAGATGTTTCAGGTGTTTTAATAACATTTAAACTTTCTTTGTTAAGCCTTTTCTTTACAATCGATTTCTTAGTCGATTTGATCGCAGGTGAGCACTGCTTGTTTTTGTCAACATACACGGTTTTCGCTTTGGGTTGATATGACAAAGTTGTATTCATCATTTGTTTTTGATTCTTCATTGAATATGATATAAATGATGAATTTGAAGTAGCTTTCTTTTGAAATTGTTTGAAAGATGTGATTTTGTTATGATTTGATGGAGTTGGTGAATATTTTTTATTGTCATTCATTATGTTCAGATGTTTTCTCCACGTCCTGGGCGGATTGGTATGTTTCGGTTAACATACCTTTTTAACAATCCTACTTTTTGATGTTTGTGAATCCATTGGTGAATAATGAATCCATTCTTATTTACAAACCAAAACAGAATTTTATCATCATTGGGATTCTTCTAGTTTTTGTTGGATTTTAATCCTCTATTCATTTTATTTTGATGGTACTCTCATTTGAACTCACATTGTCCTTCAGGACAGCCAACTCCAGCACAACACATTTTGTTTTCAAGTATTTTTGCTTTTGAGCTTTTTGTTTTGACTTTCCAAGAAAAAAGTAACTCACAATTCTTATTGCAGTATGATTTATGGATGTTACAAAATGGTTTAACTTTGTTCATGGAATCAGCATTGATTACATGTGCTTTCTTTTTCTCTTTTTCTTTCAGACCTTCCTTTGGAATCCACTTCATTTGTGCCTTTGTCGTCTCTCTTCTCTTCACAGCTTTGATGTTTGACTTCTTCACGCTTTTGCTTGAAACTTCTTTCCCTTTTGATTGATCTGATTTTATTTCAGAAAAGGAATTTTTGTTAGCCACATGAAGTGATTTAACAGATTTTAAAGCATGCACAGTTGTTGACTTTTTGATTTTTGGCATTTCAGGAATTTGCTTTGTTTTTGAAGATGATCCTTTCTGTGTAATACTGTTTGGATCACAAACTTGATTGCATTTATGTGACATGAACTCTCTGCAAGCCTTCGGACACTGTGGATACACAATATCCAGATACCTGTCCAATTCAGTTAGCAATCTTTCCACCTTCTCTTCAAGCATTCTCCGTTCAATTCCATTTGAAATAATTTATGGAATAAGGTATTGTGCAATATCATAATTTTTAAATTTTTCATCAGTTATTTCAATCTTTATTTCAGATGTAGCGGAATTCAACTTTTTGTTAAGATTGAAGATTATTTCTTTTAAAACACAATTTTCCACATCAAATTTAATTTTCTGATCAATGCATGATACTTCAAGCAATTCCTGCCTTCTCTGCAGTTCCATATGTGGAATATAAATTCTTGTTGTTCCATTGTTTCCTTCTTCAACAGCTTTCTTCACTGTAGGTGGGTTTGGAATGAAACATTCTTTTTAGTGTCTGCATATGACCCGTTCAGTTCATCATAATTAATTGAGTTTTGCATTTTCTTTGTTGTTTTTCTTTTGAGTTCTTCTTCATGTATAATTTCTTCCTCTCCCACAAACACCATTTTTGAAGTCCAAGCTTGATTCATTCTTTCTAATTGGTACAGTTGAGTGCAATTGATCTTTGAGAAAAAGTTATTTTCATCATACCCTAAACCTTTATATTTGTTCTTGATATTTGGTTCAAGGTTTTTAAAGATACGATGATGTGTAGTGACTTGCTTTTTAACTCTTTCCTCAAGATGTTGAACTTTTTCCTCAAGATTCCTTTTCTCCTTCATTATTAAATTTAGGTTTATCTCTGTAGACAGTTTGGCTGCATTCAAGTCATGCACTTTTAACTCTGTTTCTCTTTGTAATTTGTTCGGTACATTTTCTTTGGCTGTTATTTCTTGTTGAAGTTGTTCTATTTTTGAGAATTGAGTTTTTAGTTCAACTACTCTTTTCGTTGCTTGTTCCATTTTTAGACTTATATTCTTTTCATGCAACTTCTGGTTCTTGTTCGTGAGTGATTGATTCTGAGCAGTTAAGATCTCCACCTGTTGCATAAGAGTTAGTATATATTCAGTAGGAAATTCAGAATTATCAGTCAATACCTTCTCTCCATTCTCAGCAACAGATGAGTTGGTGCCTTTAGTAGCAACCTCAGGTTCAATCTCTTCCTCTTCTTCATACTCACTCTCCATGTCTGACTCATCAAATCTGGCCATAAATCCAGAGTCATTTCCAATGAATTCATCTTCGCTTTCCCCATCAGTTTCTTCAAAGTCACATTCCTCTACCTCAGCCATTAGAACAAACTGGGTGTGGACATTGGGATCTTCATCACTGTTATCAGTATCAGATAAGAATTGATCCTCTTCTACAAGTAATGCCCTCCCACTATTTCTCTCCTTGATGAGGTTTAGTTTAGTCTTGTAATATTTAGAGTCCTTAACCTTGGGCTTTTTGCAATCCTTAATGAAATACCCAGTTCCGCCACAGTTGTAGCATTTGCGCTCCTGGGCAGTTTCTACTTTTCTTTCATACATCCTTTCCATTCTCTGACCACCCTTCTTTGGTAATTGGTCATCTATCCTTCTAGAGCCAGACGTGAACCTATGCCTGTTGTTCGTCATGTTCTTCAGAAACTTATTTTGCATCATGTTGGTTAAATAGGCCTTTGCCTCCATGATCTTTTGATTATCAACCATATTCTCTTCCTCCGAATCTGAAGATTCTGTCTCTTTAACTTGTTTCATTTTAACAGACTTTGTTGAGCTCTTAACCCTTTTCTCATTAACCACCAGAGCCAGTGGATCTACAGTGTCTTTTTGTGTACCCAAACCAACATCATCCTGATATTGATTTAGTTCCTCAAAAATCATATGATGAGTAACTTTGTTGAGGTTCTTTTAATTCATCTATCTGTAGATTGCCACTTGGGATCTCCATTCAGTCCCTAGAGAGTTTAGAAACCTAGTATTCTTTGTGAGATTAGAGTAATCATCAAGTTTCTAGTTTCTAAGGTCATTGAGTAGTTTACAGTAGCGACTGTAAGTTTCAATTAGTGCTTCCCCATCTCTAGCTTTGAAATGATCAAAGGAGTTAACCAGTGTAGTCTCCTTGATCCAGACCCCTGACTGTGTGCCTTCCATCTAACTCTTAATCTCGTCCCATATCTCCTTTGCAGTGTTGAGGCCATTCACCTTAATGTAAAATTATGAAGAAAGGCCATGTTTTAGATAGTATTTTGCTTTACGATATGCTGTGGCTCTGTGTTTTTCCTCAGCTGTATACTCAGATGGAAGCTTTTCTCGGTGGATTTCATCCAAGGGTGGATTATGATGTGGATTTGCTTCTTGATCTATCCTAAAGATCCCATCACCTTCCTGTATGCTTTACTTCATTTCCTCACCATATTGCTCATTGTTGTCTATAAAATCTATGAAACGACCTTTCCATACATGGTATTCTCCTCTGTACAATACTGGTGACTTCGTGTCTGATCCGAATGAAAGTGTTTCACTATATGTACTCATTCTTGCTTTAGGATCTTTTCTTTGTAAGATATTTGATTGAAGAATTCTTGTTTCAACTGAAATCCGATACACACTGAAATCCGAAAGTTTGCTTTAAATCCGATAACTATCAAATCTTCAAAATCCGAGACTTAAAATCCGAGTGAATTTGAAATCCTATAGATTCAAATTCCGATAGTTGAGAAATCCAAACATCAAAATCCGAGGTTCTGAAATCCGATAGAAGTGAATTGCGATTGATTCAAAATCCGACAGATTTGAAATCCCATAGAAGTGAATTCCGATTGATTGAATATCCGATAGATTTGAAATCCGATAGAGGTTTTGAATTCCGAATGCTTGACAATCCAAGGAAATCCGAGAGATTGAAAACGGAGTTAGAAATCAGGTTAATTCAAAATCCGAGAAATTCATATCCGAGAGAATTCCTTCCAACTTTGTAAATCCGATCAATCAATTCCGTTGATTAAATCCGTGACTCCAAAATCCGATATTTTGAAAATCCGAAACTCAACACCATTGGCAATCTAATCAATCCGATATTAAACAAACTCCAAATCCGCAACTCAATACTTGTAATCCCAAAATCCGCAACACAAAATCTGTATGTAAAAATCCAACACTTAGAAAAGTATCGGAATCCGGTAGAAATCTTCGGATTTTGTAAAATCCGATTGTTCTTGAGACTAAATCCGATAGTTCTTGCAACTGTTGTAACCGCCAACTTTCACACTTCAAATTCCTCCGAATTTTGATCAAATTCGTGAATTTCTTCTTCCAGAAGGTTCGTAAACAATCAAATTACAATTCAGAATCAAATTTACAACAAAATTCAACCTCTAGAATACATTTTAGATCAAATTTTTCTCAAAAACCGAAAAATACAAAAGTCGATAGAAATCAAATAGACTTCTAATCAAATAGACTTACATAGACTTACTCCAATGATGATTGCGAATCAAATAGACTTCTAATCCTCCATTCTCATTCTCAATTCGATAGAAATCAGATTGCACCAAAAGTCGACCAAAATACCTCAAATCCGACAAATTGCTTCGGATTGTTGCTGTTTTCTCTCGAATTCTTCAATCAAGAACATTATCTTAGCAAAGATTAGGATCTGATATCAATTGTAGAGCAATCAAATGAATACACAAAAGATTCAAGTAGAGAGAATGTATGGAAACACCTTAAAGTGTGTGTTTTCTATTCAATAATATGTCAAAAGGTTACATGGAAAGTAGGCTACAATACTATTTATACTAAATACAATGTAAACTATAAAACACTAAATTGTAACTAGACTTTAAACACAAATGTAACTCTAACAAGCTTTGCAGCTATTGGTTCTGGTTCTGATGAAGAAGGAGATGAGGAGGAGAGTGCTGGAGAAAGTGATGAGGAGAATGATTGGGAGGAGAATAACTTGGAGGAGATGGTTGAGGGTGTAGGAATGCTAGTTAAGAAGTTCAGACCTTTCAAGAAGGGAAAGGGTGTCAAGAGGTTCAGCAAGAGGCCATCCAAGTTTGTCAAGTCCAAATCTACATTTGATGCCTCCACAACAGAGTGTTATAAGTGTGGCAAGATTGGCCACATAGCATGTGACTGTAAGTCCAAATATAACACTGGTTCTTCATCTGTGCCAAAGTAGGAGGGCAAAATTGATTATGAAGCCAAGTATAAGAAACTCCTTGCTGCTGTCCTTGACAAGAAGAAGAAGAAAGCCCAGGGCCAAGTTCTTGTTGCTAAAGAAGAAGATTGGGCAAAAGAAGATCTTTACTCAGATGAAGATGAGGTGATCTCTGCTTAGTTCTGTATGATGGCTAACAACAATGATGGTAGTTCCTTTGATGAAGACATGAAAAAGACTACAAAAGCTTGTTCAACTACCAACTAGTATCCATCTTCTATGTATCAGGCTGGAAAACTTATTAACTATGATGATAATGAGAAGAATTCTATATTTGATTACTTGTGTATTGATTTCCAGTCTACTATTCGAAGAGAGAAGAAGCTAACACTAGAAGTAGAATCACTCAAGGAAAAATTAATTCTCAAGGATGAGGAACTTAAGCAGATAACAATCTTAAATGATGAACTAGCTAATCAAAAGATACTTAATGAGATCTTAGTAAAAGAAACTAGTGAAGCAACCAAAAAGTTCAATGACCTCCAAAAGTAGTAAAGTCTTGGTGTGTATCTGTAGAAAAGACCACTCAGTGTGTCATGGAGCAGATACCTAAACAAGTTCAAGCTATTATTGGTGGAAATTACTCTAAGGATGCTAACTATGTTGATTCTAATAAGAACCTTAATATCTTAGACAAAGCTGACATTTTGCCACCGACTTTTCACAAGACTGTTAAAGGCAAAAGTGTGTTCACAAATAAGTTTGTTAGAAGCAAAAGTCCCACTCAAAAGTATAAATTATTCCTTCTGTTGAATCATCTTCCAGTAAGATTTTAGAATGTAAAAATACTAAGAATACAAAGTCAAAGGATGTGA
Source organism: Dittrichia graveolens (assembly GCA_038502395.1). Classification (NCBI taxonomy): domain Eukaryota; kingdom Viridiplantae; phylum Streptophyta; class Magnoliopsida; order Asterales; family Asteraceae; genus Dittrichia; species Dittrichia graveolens. The sequence continues at coordinate 43,125,822 of JARJIL010000009.1, read as the reverse complement.
GTAAAGGAAAGGAATCATTGGTTGAGACCTCAAAGACATTATGTTGTCAAACCTTGAAAACAAATGACTTCAATCCTAATATTTCACAAACTGAAGAATCATTAGCTAATACTACTTTATCAACTAATGGGTTAGTAGATGATAAATGCTCAGCTGATAACCTGTTAGCTGATCATAGCTCATCTTCTAAACAATCAGTTGATCTAGAAGTAATCAACTCTCTTTCAATAGAAGAAACTATGAGTAAAAAGAATGATGTTCACATTGTTCCCATTTCTGCCACTCCAAATATTGGTCAAAAACTTTCTAAAAATAAAGATCAATCCAAGGTGCCTGTAAATAAAGACCTAAGAAATTTACAGGATAAGCTTCATAAGCTGAATGGTCAAGTTAGTCAAATGATGACTGACAATTGTCAAATGACTAATATGAAAACTCATAGGCATTCAAACAATGTTGTACAATGCTCCAAGGCCACAAAATCTCAAAAATGTTATAAATGTGGAAGCAAAGAGCATAAGGCATTTGAATGTTCTTTAGAATGAAATTCAAGACAGCGGACTTGTAATGATAACATAGTCACTCCTCTCATACATAAGAAACCTGAAATGAAGTGGAAAGCTAGGTGCATTCCACAGGGATCCACTAAGTAGTGGATTCCTAGTTGTGTCACTAACTCTTCTTTCATTCAATCTGTGCAGGGTGTTGGTTCATGGTTTCTTGACGGTGGATGTTCAAGAACCACGATAGGTAACAAGGATTTGTTCAGTAACTATAAGAAAGAGAAAGGTCCAAGGGTGACTTTTGGTGACAACAATCATGGGCAAACAAAAGGCTATGGTGAACTTCATAATGGGAACCTCAAACTGTCCAAAGTTTCATATGTCAAAGGGCTGAAATATAATCTCATAAGCATAAGTCAATTTTGTGATGGAGATAATGAAGTCCACTCCACAAAGACAGGAGGCTCCATAATAAATAAAGAAGGTAATACAGTGTTAAGTGCAAAGAGAACCAAGGATGTGTATACACTTGACATGTCCTCTAGTGACCCCTCAAAGGAAACATGTTTGTACTCCAAAAATAATGAGGATACAAACTGGCTCTGGCACAAAAGGCTTTCCCACCTTAACTTCAAAAATATCAACAAGCTGAGCAAGGGTGAACTAGTGTCAGGACTACCTTCTCTGACTTATCTTAAGCCTAAACCTTGCACTGCTTGTGAGAAGGGAAAGCAACATAAGACATCATTTCCATCCAAGCAGGCCTTCTCAATTACAGAACCTTTCTATATGTTGCACATGGATCTCTTTGGTCCTGTTGCAACTGCTAGTTTTGGTGGAAGTAAGTAGGCTCTTGTATTGGTTGATGAATTCTCAAGATACACTTGGGTTTTCTTTCTTAAAGCAAAGAGTGAGGCTACTGAAGAGATTATATGTTTTATCAAGAAGATGGAAGTGTTGAATGGCAATCTGCTGAGGAGTCTTAGAAGTGATCATGGAACTGAATTCAGAAATCAAACTCTGGAATCTTTCTGTGTTGAGAAAGGGATATCTCAAAACTTCTCTGCTCCAAGAACCCCACAACAAAATGGTGTAGCTGAAGGAGAAATAGAACATTGATTGAAGCTGCCAGAACCATGTTGTGTGAAAGTGGGTTATCTTTTAATTTCTGGGCTGAGACTGTAAGTTGTGCATGTTTCACACAGAACAGGTCCCTTATTACCAAGAGGCATTCATACTCAGTCAAAAGGATCAATTGCAGAAGTTTGCTCCAAAAGCTAATGAAGGAGTGTTTGTAGGTTACTCTGTAATTTCCAAAGCATATAGAGTATACAACCTCAGAACCAAACTCTTAGAAGAATCCATCAATGTAAGTTTTAATGAAAATGATTTTGTTGCTTCCTGTTCTTTTAATCATGTTTCAGGTGAAGAATTTAATGATCTCATGCAAACTGGAGAAGACTCTCTAGAGCAAGTTGATCCCTCTCCACCAACTTGTCATGATATAGATGAACCTGTTCCTATCCAAATCTTTAATCATGTACAACCATCCTCATCCAATCCTATACCTCTACTGAACAATTGTAGGAGATCCATGCACGCTAACACCCGTACACAGCGGAAGTAACGACATCAAAAACCGGGGTTTTCAGGTATAAAAACCGACATGCATGTATTCCCCAAGTGGGGATCGTGACTACAAACGAATATAGCAACTAAAACAAACGAGAGGGAGGAGAAATATACCATCACGGGGCTGGAGCTATCCACCGATCTAGAAAGATCTTCGAGAACCCGAAACCGAGCTCCTCTATTGATAGCCCACATCAAGTGAGCGAGATTCCATTTTGCTATTGACCCGACACACGAACCACACAATGTCTTCGTGCTTCTGGAGCAGCTACAATACCAAGAACCACTTGCCTTCAATCTATACACCCACCTTGCTCTTGTAGAACTCTAAGTACCATATATGAGTGTATATTGGAGCATGAAGCAAGAGTCATAACACAAGAGAAGTTCAAGCCTTTTTAAAGACTCATCTGAAGCTCAAAGAGACTCCAGATTCGGCCACTTTAGCTTCATCCTATTGGACCAACACAAAGGTCCAATAAACACAAAGTGACACATAGACTTCTGCCTTCACGGGCTCTCACGGGCCGTGAAGGCCTCATAGGCCGGGTTCCACCGCACACTCTCATTGGGCCATCACATGGTCCAATAAAAGCATGGCGCCTGCCTTCACGGGCTCTCTTGGGCCGTGAAGCCCTTGTAAAGATAGTGCCCCAACGACTACATGTCCGGGTGGTGAAGCCTCGTGGAGGGTTTCTCTTCACGGCCCGTGAAGGTCGCCAGAAACCCTAATTTCATATTCTCTCATGTTTGGGTTGTGCTGCCGGAATCTACCCTTGGCGTGTGACCCAATAGGCCCGTACCTCATCAGCAGAGATGCTAGTACACGTGTATCAGTGGGCATACTCCAACAGACTCCCACTTGCACATGATACAGCGTTATCAACATCACAGACAAGCAGCGGCTCTAGCAAAGCATACTTGCCCCTAAGTCGGTAAGAGTTACGTCATCCTCGACAAATCCTAGCAGCCTAGAAAGGCTAAAAGGTCCTATAGATAAGTGATCATAAACATCCTTTTGTTCGCGATATCCTTGTGAACACGAGACATGGAAAAATGTCAATCTCCAGATCGTTCAAGATTTTGTTTCTCGATTCTAGATTGGTGGTGACCAAAATAACAAGTTAGCAACTGATCTAAAATCATTGTAACTTGAGCACGACCATGCATTTTTGGTGTCATCACCCAATCATCAAGGGGCCCAGGGATATCTCTCTTACAAGAAGAACAAATCCTTTTGACTACTTAGCCCCGCCACATGTTTCATACTTTATTTGAAAACTCCCGTTATGGTGGCCAGTTACGAACCACGTTTGAAAGTAATCAAAATAAAGCAGACTCATGCTTTGGATACACATGTATCTCCGGTCTAAGGATGAAATGATATTATCATCCCGAGTCACTTGTGACCATAATCCATGAAGTGAACTCAGGTGTGGGTCTTCCAATCACTTGAAACTCATTTCACAGGCTAGTTTTGCGTCACTTGCATTCAATCCTCGATTAATGCATGACCAAACCCTAACCTCAGTCTTGGCTCAAACTTCCTTCCCATGAAGAATGACTGACTGTGGAAATCTAGAATGCATAACCACTTAGGGAAGTGGTTAAACATGCTAAGATAGAACACATTAAAGACTAATGAAAGTAACCACATCTGTGTATATATAGTCCCCAATATATATCGAAAGCAATCAAAAGTTACGATACTGCTTGCAGTTCCCAAAGCTAACATAAAACAATCAACTACTAGAATAATATTTCAAGCCAAATCATATGCATGAGAAATGCTACATGGCCTAGTATGTTAAACATCACTAGTCCTTATGACAACGGCTTATTCAATGGATTTTCCATGCAACATCCATTTGTATTCTTGTTAATTTTGACAACTATCTTTTGACCAAACTACTTATTCAAAGTATCCGTCAATGAGATCATATAACGAAGCACTAAGGTACTCATATCCTCATTGTTACGAAAGTTCACAATAGGATCAGTGATACTTAAGAACTTCTTTAATCAATAATTAACACCACAGAGTAGGATCATAGACTTCGATCAAGATCGACAGTTATCCTATTAGAAATTAGTATTAGAGTAAAAACTTACTCCAAGGCTTATTTCTAGTCGTCAAACATCAAGGACATACACAAGTATTTCTTGTAATTCAAAATTTCCAAATTTTTGTATTTTTAAGTATTTATCATGAAGCAATAATTCCACATTTTAGGTTCATGGAACGCTTAACAATGGGACATTATCTTCAATCGATACATACTTCTATGTATACAACAAAAGCTCACACTAGCCCTGACATATGTAAAGGTCTTATCTATGCTTCTAGAAGACTCATGCTTTGATCCTCTCATGAAAGCAAAGATCTTACTTTTACGATATTAGTATAAGTCCAAGGGACTTATCCATACTTGTAGACCTAATTTAGATACTACGGATATCTAAGACCCTCGGAGAGTGTGGTAAGCACTTCCTCAATACATGGTTCCATAAAGGAACGCGGTCTTGCATATCCGTGTACTATCTTTTACTGCCTTAAGAAGGCAACAATAGCAACAAGTATCAAATGACCTTCAACATGAGTACTAAGAAGAGTTTCCACGATAACCATCATGAAACTTTTACCCCTAGTCGGTATTTGAAGTAGTCTACAATAAAATCCATGTTAATTCCATATACACCATCTCGATTTGCACCTTGGTGTGGAATTAAGCAAAGTGTTTGCATACTTAAAATGGATTTTATCTCATGATTAATTACTTCTCATAACCTTAGTGAACGCTGGGCCCACTATGTCTTCCGATAGATGGTGATATGAACAATACTCACCATCAAGTCATTGCCACTTTAGATGTGAGGAACTCATATCTCTTTGGCTACATGTCTTCTATCAGCCTTGAAAGTAATTACTCATGGTCAGGATAACCAGCATTCTCATGCCGATATTTGATCATATGCTAGTGCCAACATCAAGTCTTTCATTTAAGTTGCACGTTCTTTCACCGGAATGCGTTAGTTATTATCTTCCTTTCGAGCAACAAAACATTGTTCTAGTAAGGTCAAATATCCAAAACCTATAAGAACCTTTTAAATGTATTAGCACCATTTAAGTTCTTCAATCTCCCACTAGATGTAGATTGAAAATCTCCAAACTTTGATATATATACAAGCAAAGAACTTTTTCAAGATATATCTCATAAGGTGCTAAATAGACTTTCAAGTTGGATTAAAATTAAGGACTTGGCTCGTCACATTCAATGTGTATACTAACAAGTCGAATACACATATTTGACCCATTATTTACCAGATCATTTTCAACAATATCCGGTTTCCTTCAACGTGACACCATGTACAGATGTGACTATGTTAAGGGATGAATTGTGAGATTATCTCGCAATTCATAATGTGGTCATTGATATATATATTTAAGTTATATTAGCATCTTAACTAGATCTAAGCATCCTTTCTATATTATCCAATTGATTCCTTAGTTAGTTTCTCTCAATTATGTGCTTGTATGGATTATCTACTAAGGGTGATCAATATCTTACAAGCTAGCATCCCTCTCACATATACCGTGAAGGGTTTCATAATAATCTTACCTTAATAGATAAGACTAGTATCAAATGTTTAACCCGAGGTTAAACTTGTCCAAGATCCTAACCACATAGATCTAGGCGATACTTGTCTTATTTATATGGTTAAGTAGATTATGACAAAGAGCCGACTAATCCAAACTATTTTGGACTTAGAATCAATCATTCATGATTAATTATTACTTGTAACATGTATGTCGTGACATGGATAATTTTAATTTTTGTCAATAAATATTTTTTCAAAAACAAGATTCAAATTTCAAGTATGAATTCATTGTCATCAAATGTAGAATGATGCGCCATGGAGGCCAAAACAAAACATAAGTTATGACATGAACAAACTTCGAAATTGAATAAATAATGCGAAAAATCTGTTACAACCTAAAATTCAAAATTTCATCCATCGTCTTCATGAACATACAATAAAAGCTCAACTTACCACGCAGGGCATCAAAAACAAAGTAATAATTAAACCGGTAACAATAGGCGAGATCAAAACACCCAATTCTCTTTTAGAGATCCGGTTCTTCTTTTAAATGGTACCTACACTTTGTAACAAAATAAATTTGTGACAAACGTGAGTTAATTAGCTCGGGTGAACAACCCAGCGAAATAGAAGAATTAGCAATGAATCATGAATGTACCTTGAGAGGGGAAATTAACTCTCTCTTTCCTTAGAAGTTTAATATCCTCTCGGCACGATGGGCATGCATGACGGCCCCAATATCCAAATCTTCCACAGATGTAGCAAACCACCTTTTCTTGGATCTTTTCTTGAGGCACACAATCATTGTCCTCAGATTCAATGTGGGGAATAGGCTTGGACACTCCAACCTTTTCCTTTCGTGTCGGTTTCTTCTTCCTTTTCTTTTGTTCCCTAGAACTCGTGGTAGGAATGGAAGAGGTGGATTCATGTTTGGCCATGTCAGACTCCGCAGTCTTCAACATACCATGCAATTCACCTAAGGTTTTCTCCATGTCATGCATGTGATAGTTCATCAGAAACTGATCATATGATGCGGGCAGGGACTGGAGTACTATATCCACAGCAAGCTCCCTCCCCATGGGAAAACCTAATCTCTCCATTTGGTCCACGTACGCCTTCATCTGAAGGACGTGGGCACTCACACTCCTACCTTCCTGCATTTTACAACCGACTAGTTTTTTAACACACTCATAGTGTTCCTCCCTAACTTGTTGTTGCAACATGTCCTTCAACTTGTTCATCATATCGTACACACTCATGTGCTCAAAGTGCTTTTGCAACTCCAAGCTCATAGTTGACAACATGAGGCAGGAAACATCGTGTGTGTCCTCAACACGCTTCTCATACGTGTATCGGACGGACCAAGTCGCGTCGCTAGTAGGTGGCTCCGGAAGAGGTTCCTCAAGGATGTGCACCTTTGACTCATTGCGAAGAACAATTCTGAATTGCCTAAGCCAGTCAACGAAGTTTACTCCCGTGAGTTTCTCCCTATGTAGGAACATACGAAGCGAATAGTTTGACGTGGTGTTATTATTGTTTGACATCTATAAAGAACAAGAATACATGTCTTTGTTAGTTTGATATAATACTCGTTAAAATAATTACCCATAAAGTTTTAGAAAAACAATTTATCTTAACAATGGCTAAGAACCATATTTCACTCCACTACATGACGGGTTTACCGCGGATCACTTCATGAAGCTATTTAGGCCGGTAACCATTTTACCGATTGCAATCTCCATTGCAACTCTTATACACTTGCGGGATCCAACGATGTAAAATGGTCGGTTGGCATGTTTGATCCCTACTTACACCAATCCCAAATTAAAATTCTTGGTTGACTCGTGCTTAGCTCGACAATCACACAAGGATTTTAGTTTGCAATTGTAAATCGTTCAACAAGATACATGGTAGCACACTCGACAATCATTGGCTCGTGCTAAGCTCGACAACCAATAACTCCAAGTCGCCACTCTCACCTTCCACACAGATCCACATGGAATAACTCGTGCTTAGCTCGACAATTATCCCATGCTTCACTAGAATCGGGTGTGTCATCTTATGGATGGTGCGTGATTTACGTTTTTAGGAAACGGGCTTTTGTTTCTTGATTAAAACAAAGTTTTAATATTTGATTAACAAAGTATGTGACAAAAACGATTTTCTCTTTAAATATAAATACCAAGTTTATAATGTCTTGTTAATCGTGTACGCGTGAGAGTTTGTTAACCAATTTAAAAACTCTTGTAATTTTATTAACTTAGAAAAGTTATCAAGCATGCGAGGAAACATAAATAACCATGCAAGAAATATAAATCACATCACACAAATACAAGGGGTTGGTAACCATGCCAAAACCTATGTGTCCTACCTGCGAGCCAAGCCGGGAGGACTAGGTCTACTAAGGACACAAACCTAGACCATGGAGTGCTCCCACTGAATCCGCTACCTCTAACAGGACTAACCAGATCCAAGGTCTTCAAGACGTCTCCTCTTGACTCTTGATTGTGGTCTTCAAAACACAAGTACAAAAGAAAGGAAATGGCATGCAAGCCATGCGCTTCCTATCAATCTAGTACAATTACATATGGATAAATGAAAAGGGCATGCAAGCCGCGATAATAAATTACATACCAAATGAATAAATAATTAATTACGTCACATGAGACACTAAGGTCACCAAATAAATCCAAACAACCAAACAAACCACAAGGCACAACCACAAGGTCTAGGGCGATGGTAACCAACTAAAAGCAACAAACAACAACTACAAAGCACGGTGTGCCAAAACCATGACCAAAGGAATATTTCAGTAAGAATTTCCAACACAAACACTCAAGGCACAACAAGGAAATTCTTGTACATATGCATTAGGGCACAAAAACAACATTTTGTTGGAATATGCCCGCTGACACGAACGAGTTAATAGCACTGCCGATGAGGTATAGGCCTATTGGGTCACACACCAAGTATTGATTCCGACAACACGATCAAGCAAAAGAGAGGAAAAGGTCAAAATGGGTTTTGGCAGCATGGTACACGGGCCGTGTTCTTGAACACGGGCCGTGTCCAACCCAACTAGCACGGGGCATTTTGGCCCAAGTAGAGACCATGTGCTTTAGGCCTACACGGCCGTGTAGATGAACACGGGCCATGTTGGGTCTGTTAGACACGGGCTAACTTGGCCCAACTGAGGCCGTGGGATTTGGGCCTACACGGCCGTGTTGACCAACACGGGCCGTGTACAGTCCCTGTAACATCAGAATTAACAGCTTTAAACACTTGGTATAATGGGGTTTATGTCATTAACTTGGGTAGACTAAGAGGCTACATTTTTCTCTGTTCAAGAACAGACTTTTGGTTGTTCTTGGTGTTGGTTCATGCACAAGAAAGCTCTCTCAACCTTGACCTTCTTCTTGGTGTTCTTTTGGGTGCACAAGAGTGTAAGAATATACTTGATTGTTGTTTTGGTGGTAACACCAACCTACTAGCATTTGGGAATCAACACAACTTGGGGTGGACTTTACTAGAGAAATCCTAGCTTGGGTTTTTGAAGCTTGACTTGTTTGATTGTTGAAGCTTGACAAGAGGGAGATTGTGGTGCTTGCATAGTGGTACATTCCTATCCATCTTGTTCTTATTTTAGTTGTAATTTCATGTATAGATATTGGTCCATGGCATGTGTGTTTGTTTGGCTAGTTTGGTTTTTGTATTGTATCTTGCTTCCGTTGGTACTCGTTTATGCCAAACAAATACCTTCAGTGGTATTAGAGCCATATCTAACATGGCTTTCACTAACGAGTCTGGGAACCGTATGAATATTTTATACAAGAAAATTATTTTCTTGAAAGTTTTTCGTGTAGATTTTTGTTAGGCTAAAATTGATATATTTGTAGCCTACATAATAATCATATAAATATTTTTATATTAGAAAATTGTTTTCTAGAAATGGTTTTTCATGTAGATTCATGTTAGGCTAAAATTGTTATATTTGTAGCCCACCTAAGATGTTAGTTTTTACATCAAGTCTCAAAAACCATACAAGTATATTTGTATAAGAAAATTGTTTTCTTAAAAATTGGTTTTTCCATTGAGACTCTTGTTGTGCTAGAATAGATTTATTCGTAGTCGTGTTAATATTTTTTAGTTTTTATATTTATATATTTGTTAGAACTTGGCATGAAGTGTACACAAATATATACTTATAAATGTATATATGAATATGTGTCTCAAAAATGGTTTGGTATACTAATGCATATGTACAAGGATTGTCCTTTTGGTGCCTTTGATGTTTTGACAATCTTGACTAAAATATAGATATATATTTATATCATGGTTTCGTGTGGCACACCATGTTTCACTTATGTTGCGTTTGGTTAATTCGGTAACACGATATGCCCTTAGACCTATGTGTTGTGGTGGTTGAATGATTTGATTTTTTGGTGGCCTGCGTGCCGTATTGATGTAAATATTTATTTATTTATTTATATATTTGTTGGCCCGGCTTGCACGCCGTTTATTTTATTTTGTGTATTTGTATAAATAGTGTAGGAATGCGACCTGCGTGTCATTTATATATATATATATTCTATGTATTTGTAAATAGTATAGAATTAGAACCGGAGAAGTCAACGGGAGTCATGGTGATGACGTCTTGGCGAGAAGGAATCAACACGCTATTGAAGGTGTTGGATTCGGTGGGAGCTCACCGAACGAGACTTTACCATGTCCTTAGGTTTTGGCATCGTTTTCTCCATTGTGGCTCACGGGGAAAACGCATAGGAATATTGGGCATGTTACCGAATTATACATATATATATTTGCGTGGTTTTGTTTTATTTTTCTATGCATGGATTAGGATTCGCATGCTAGACAATTTTTCTATAAAATTAAATAAAATACAACGTTTGTTAAAATGGTTAACAATCTCGCGCGAATAGAATTGACAAAGAAAATATAAACTTGGTATTATATTTACAGGTTTTAGAAACCGGAAACACAATCCCGTTTTTCAAAATGTAAATCACGCACCATCCGTAAGATGACACCACCCGAATCTAACGAAACAAGGATGATTGTCGAGCTAAGCACGAGTCATTCCTTGCGTAGTTGTGTGGAAGGTGAGTGGGGTAACTCGCATGATTGGTTGTCGAGCTAAGCACGAGCCAATTGATGGTCGGGAGTGCCACCCGTGTGTCTTGTCGGACGATTTACAATTTTAGTATATAATTCTTGATTAGTTATCGAGCTAAGCACGAGCTAAACAAAAATTATATATTAAGATTGGTGTAAGGAAGGGATCAAACATGCCAACCGACATAATGGATGTCAACGGATCCCGCAAGTGTCTAAGAGTTGTAATAGAGATTACAATTGGTAAAATGGTTGCCGGCCTAAATAGTTTCGCCACGTGATCCGCGGTAAACCCGTCACGGTGCGAGGTGAAATGAGGTTCTTAGCCCTTGTTATAAATAGTTGTTTTTGCCTAAAACTATGGGGTAATTATTTTTTTAACAAGGTTTATCTAAATTAACCAAAACTCGTATTATTGTTATTTATAGATGTCAAATCATAACAATACCACGTCAAACATCGCACTTCGTGTGTTCCTAGAAAGAGAGAAACTCACGGGGGTGAACTTTATTGCATGGCTTAGGCAATTGAGGATTGTCCTTCGCCATGAGTCAAAGTTGCACATCGTTGAGGAACCCCTTCCGGAGCCACCTGCTACCAACGCGACTTGGACCGTCCGATACAGGTATGAAAAACGTGTTGCGGACACGCACGATGTTGCCTGCCTCATATTGTCAACTATGAGCTCGGAGTTACGAAAGCAGCTCGAGCACATGTGTGTGTACGATATGTTAAACAAGCTCAAGGACATGTCCGACAGCAAGTTAGGCAGGAACACTATGAGTGTGTTAAAAGCCTAGTCGGTTGTAGGCTGCAGGAAGGCGGGAATGTTGGTCTTCATGTCCTTAAGATGAAGGCAAACGTGGACCAAATGGAGAGGTTAGGATTTCCTATTGGGAGAGAGCTCGCTGTAGATATTGTACTCCAGTCTCTGCCCGCATCATATGAACAGTTTGTCACAAACTATCACATGCAAGGATTGGAGAAGTCCTTAAGCGAATTGCATGACATGTTGAAGTCTGCGGAATCTGACATGGCCAAGCATAATTCCACCTCAACCACTCCCGCATTGGGCTTAAAGAAACAAAAGAAAAGGAAGAAGAAACCGACCCTAAGAGGAAAGGTTGGAGTTTCCAATCCTATCCTTAACATTGAGTCGAAGGACATAGAGAATGTGCCTCAAGAAGAGACTCAAGGAAATGTGGTTTGCTACTTCTGTGGAAGATTTGGAAATTGGGGCCATCACGCCTACCCTACGTGCCGAGAGGATATAAAACTTCTCAGGAAAGAGAGAGTTAACTTTCCATCTTCAGGTACGTTCATGATTCATTGCTATTCTTCTATAAGCTGGATTGTTGACCCAAGCGGATTGACTCACGTTTGTCACAAATTTGTTTGATACAAAGTGTAGGTCCTTTGTTGAAACAAAAGCATGAAGAACCGGATCTCGAACGAGGAAACCATGGTGATTATCCTCCAAGAGAAGATAAGGAGACTTGATCTCGCTTTTGTCACGGGTTTATTTATTACTTTATTGCCCTGCGTGGCAAGTAACATTTCTTTGTATGCTAGCTTTAATTACGGTGAACAAAAATTTTGAAGTTTTAAGAATTGATGTTGAACCTTTTTAAACGTTATTTATTCAAGGTTTTATGTCATAGCTCATGTGTTGTTTTTCCCTGCGTGGCATACAACTTTACATGTGATGACGATGAGTTATTCTTAAAACACGAAATTTATTATGAAAATCTATTATGAGATATTTTTGTTCAAAATTTCCCATGTCATGGCATACACAAGGATTTGTTACAAGTAATAGAATATTCATGAATAATTGATTCTGAATCCAATATAGTTTGGATGAGTTATCTTTGTGTGATAATCAACTTAATCACATAAACAAGAAATATATCGCCTAGATCCATGTGGTTAGGATCTTGGAATAGTTTAGTCTCGGGCTAAACGCTTTGATGTTGATCTTGTTTATTAAGCTAAGATGATTATGAGATCCTTCGCTGGAGTTTGTGACTGGATTATAAGCTTGTTGGATATTGATCACATTTTGTGGATAATCCGTTCAAGCATACCACAAAGAATAACGAAAAGGAAACCTTTTCATCACTACCTTGATGGTAGTAATTGTGAGACGTTTATTAGTTTAGGCATATGTCTGAAACCTTGTTGGTGTGCAGAATTAGCCAAAACAACTTTAAGAATCAATAGGGCATATAGATCAAGGTACTTAGATCTAGTTAAGATGCTAAGATATCTATTATCTATATATTGGATGACCATATAGTGAATTGTAGAATTGTTTCACAATTCATATCCTACTAAGACGCATTGGTACATGGTGTCATGGAGTAGGGAACCGGGTGTTATTGATCCGGTTTATGACGGCTCGATAATGTGTGTCCGGTTTGTTGGGATATTCATTTGCCATTGTGACTAAATCCTCAAATCCAAATTCAATTGATAGTCTATTTAGCATTTATTGAGATACGACTAGAAAGGTTCTATGCTTGTCTATCTTATAGTTTGAAGTTATCCATTCTACATTTAGTGGGAGAAGGATAAACTTCAAATCGAGAAGTGCTAATACATTTGAGGAGTTCTTCTAAGTTTTAGTTATTTAACCTTTTGACAACAATGTTTGTTGCTTAAAAGGGGAAGAAGAATGAAACTAAAACTAGGGAATTCCAGTGGAAGAACGTGGAACTTAAATGAAGACTTGATGATAATACTAGCAGATAATCTGATATCTTTGATCAGCATGGTTATGTTGGTATGCCTGACTAAGAATCATTTTTTTTTAAATTCTGATAAGGGTCATATAGAGCCAAAGAGATATGGGTTTCTCATATCTAAGTGGCAATGACTTGATGGTGAATCATGTTGAGTTCGCCACCTATCGGAAAACATAGTGGATCCAGAATTCGCTAAAAATAAAAGAAGTAAATGATAAAGAGATGCAATCCATTTGGAATGTCCAAGTGCTTGACTTGACTTGATCCCATACCTAGGTGTATACCAAGGTGGTAGCGATGGGATTAACATGGATGGAATTGTAGACAACTTCAAATACCGACTAGTGGTAAAGTTTTTCATGGTGGTTATGGAGAAACTTGTCCTAGTGGCTATGTTGAAGAATGTTTGATACTCGTGGATATTAATGACCGCGTTTCGTCATGAAACAATATGATGAGGAAGTGCTTATAACACTATCCGAGGGTCTTAATATACGTCCGTAGTATCCGAATTATGTCTACAAAAGTGGATAAGACCACTTCGGGCTTATTCTTGCATCTTGAAGGAAAGATATCTTTGCTTACTATTAGAAGATCATAGTGATGAGTTTTCTAAAAGCATATATAAAACCTTTTACGTATGTCAGGGCTAGTGGGAGCTTTGTTGTATTCCTAGTGTTAAATGTCTATGGAAGATAATGTCCCGATATTAGGTTATCTGCAAACCTAATTCAGGAATTACTACTTCATATGGGCATTTAAGAGATACAAAATTGGATAGTATTTAGTTCAAGAAATATAGAGATATGTTCTTGATGTTTGACGACTTGAATAGGCTTGGAGTAAGTAGTTACTCTAATGCATGTTTCTGCTAGTTTAACTGTTGATCTTTGATCAAAGTTGATGATCCTAACTTGTGGTGTTGTTTGTTGATTCTTAAAGTATCACTAACCTTATTGTGGGTTTTTGAGACAATGAGTGTGTGATTACATTAAGTTTTTGATAAGTAAGATCTCTTTGATGCATACTTTTGAAGTAGTCTTGTCAAAAGAGATATAATTGAATAACAAAAGATCTTGTGGATGTTGTGGGACAAATCCACTAGTTAAGCCGTTGTTATGGACTAGTGATGTTTGTCATACTAGGTTCATTGGCATGTCTAATGCGTATAACTTGGCTTGAATATGTTTTGGTTTATGTTTGATTTGTACTTATATTGTGGGGACATTAAGCAATATTGCAATTCATACCATATCGATTATTAAATGGAGATTTAATAATACGCCGAGGGCGGGTATTTTATGAATCCTTATTGTGTTCCATCTTAGCATGTTTAAACACTTCCGAGAATGTTTATCATTCTAAAATATCCACAGTTAGTTATACTTTATGGGAAGGAAGTACACATTAAGATTGAGGTAAAGAGTTGGTTTTGTTAAACGTGATTCTTGCCTATACTTGAAAGGGGTTTCAAGTGATTGGTGGACCCGCACCCGAGTTCGCTTCATGGTTCTAGTCATAAGTAACTCGGGATGATGATGGCGTTTCATCCTTAAACTAGAGATGCATGTGATTCGAAAGCATAGGTCTGCTTTGCTTTGATCGTTTTCTAACTTGGTCCATAACTGGTCGTTATAAGGGAGTTGATTGGGTAGAGTATTATCTATGTGGCGGGACTATGTAGTCGAAAGGAATTTGTTCCTCTATGTATAGAGAAGATATCCATGGGCCACTCGATGATTGAGTGCTGACGTTCATATGCATGGCCGTGCTCAAGTTATATTGATGATGGATAAGTGTTGACTTGGTTTGTTGGTCACCACTAATCTAGAATCGAGAAACATAATGGTGAATGATGTGAAGGTTGACTTTATTCCATGCCTTGTGTTCACATAGGATATCGCGAACAAAGGGATGTATATGTTCATTTATCTTTAGGACAATCATTTTATGATTGGGATCTTGTCAAGAGTGGCATACCCTATACTGACTTGGGAGCATAGATGTCTTGCTAGAGTCCGCTCTATGTTTGTGTTATTTTTCGTAGTCGTGTCACGTGCAAGTGGGAGTCTGTTGGAATATGCCCGCTGACACGAACGAGTTAATAGCACTGCCGATGAGGTATAGGCCTATTGGGTCACACACCAAGTATTGATTCCGACAACACGATCAAGCAAAAGAGAGGAAAAGGCCAAATGGGGTTTGGCAGCATGGTACACGGGACGTGTTCTTGAACACGGGCCGTGTCCAGCCCAACTAGCATGGGGCGTTTTGGCCCAAGTAGAGACCATGTGCTTTGGGCCTACACGGCCGTGTAGATGAACACGGGCCGTGTTGGGTCTGTTAGACACGGGCTAACTTGGCCCAATTAAGGCCGTGGGCTTTGGGCCTACACGGTCGTGTTGACCAACACGGGCCGTGTACAGTCCCTGTAACAGCAGAATTAACAGCCTTAAACACTTGGTTTAATGGGGTTTATGTCATTAACTTGGGTAGACTAAGAGGCTACGTTTTTCTCTGCTCAAGAACAGACTTTTGGTTGTTCTTGGTGTTGGTTCATGCACAAGAAAGCTCTCTC
The DNA here is from genome assembly GCA_038502395.1 of Dittrichia graveolens. Lineage (NCBI taxonomy): Eukaryota > Viridiplantae > Streptophyta > Magnoliopsida > Asterales > Asteraceae > Dittrichia > Dittrichia graveolens. The sequence goes on along the minus strand of JARJIL010000009.1, from coordinate 43,109,629 downwards.
AACCTTGACCTTCTTCTTGGTGTTCTTTTGGGTGCACAAGAGTATAAGAATATACTTGATTGTTGTTTTGGTGGTAACACCAACCTACTAGCATTTGGGAATCAACACAACTTGGGGTGGACTTTACTAGAGAAATCCTAGCTTGGGTTTTTGAAGCTTGACTTGTTTGATTGTTGAAGCTTGACAAGAGGGAGATTGTGGTGTTTGCATAGTGGTACATTCCTATCCATCTTGTTCTTATTTTAGTTGCAATTTCATGTATAGATATTGGTCCATGGCATGTGTGTTTGTTTGGCTGTTTGGTTTTTGTATTGTATTGTATTCTATCTTGCTTCCCTTACGGCTCATGAAGCCCAAGCGCTTCACGACCGGTCACGGGCCTTGAGGACTCATGAAGTCTGAAAACACTTCCCACGACCAGACCCCTCACGAACACTGGTCATGTGGCCTTCACGACGTGTGAAGAAACCTTCACGACCCGTGAAGGCCTACTGGACAGAAAAATGAATCTTCCAAAACGGTTTTTCGAGCCATTTTCGTGCTATATCTTTGTAGCCTAGGCTCTGATACCACTGTAGGAGATCCATGCACGCCAACACCCATATGAAGTGGAAGCAACGACATCAAAAACCGGGGTTTTCAGGTATCAAAAACCGACATGCATGTATTGTGACATTCGGCAACAAATTTCCCAGGTTAGCCATTAAAAATTCTAATTTTAAGCCTAGTATGACTAAAAATAGTATTTATGACTTAAATACATCCATAATAATATTAGATTTCGTAGAAATCCCGCCTATATGGTTAGAACCTTCCCGAGCTCGAAAAATCGAATTATTAAAAGTCAAGAATTACAAATCATATACAATAATAATAATAATAATAACAATAAAAATAATTAAATACATCATAATCAATATAAATAAGTTAAAATATAAAACATATATATATATAAACTCATCAAAATAATTAAAACTTTGTTAATTAAAAGATTTAAACAAAATCACCATTTATACAAATTTATTTAAACTAATTACACAAAATTTATAAAAAATAAAAAAATAAAAGAAACCCCCCATCTCTTTTCTCTTGCCTCCTTCTCTTCCCAAGAATCACCACTTGATCTCCCCCATGCTCTATATAAGCCCCCTACTACTCTTCATCATTTCCTTCACCACCACACTCCATCTCTTCTCTTTTCTCTCTTCTTCTTTCACCAACAAAAATCTCCCAAGAACATCCAAGTCTTGATCATCTCTTAAAGATCAAACACAAAATCAAAGAAAAGAGTTGGTAAGATGATCATAAAACACTCATCTCTACTCTTCTACCTTTCTTCTTTTCTTCTTTCTTCTTTCTTTTATTTATTTTTTTTCTTTGTTGTTCATCTTATTTCCTTTATATATATTTATAATCATGTAAATATAAACATCCTACCAATGTTGTAAGGAGCACATGAAATGTGCATCATCCTACCATTGTTGTATGGAACTTAATCAACTAAAAATCAAGAAAATAAGACTTTGATCATGCATGTGTTTCATCTCAACAAATGTTGTAAGGAACACATAAAATGTGTATCATCCTACCATTGTTGTAAGAACACATGGATTATCAAAGCTTATACTCATACAATATGATTAATCATGAATATAAACATGCCATATTAAAGTTATGACCCATAAGCAAAAAGAATAACATTCTGGCAGATTCTGATGCTAGAACTCCCCACTTGTTTTTGTTATATCTGGAGTTCTAGGTATCAAAATCAGTTGATTCTTTTTTCGAATCTTAGTTTAAAGTGTTACCTTTCATTTAAACCTGGATTCACTAATTTTCATGAACGTTTGATCCTTCAAACATATTTAAAAATACCCATATGTTGAATCTGGAAATCTGGCAGATTTAGAAGGGTACACTTTAAACGCGTGTAACTTACTCATTCTTGGGTCAAAATACGTCTAGTTTTTTTTAAAAGTTTAATCTTTGAGTCGTGGTTATTTCCCAGTTTGAATCATGTAGAAACGAGGTCGTATGAGCCCTAAACAGACGATTTAGTAACAACATGTCATCCAGACCCTGATCAGTGGACATCCTATACACTTTTAATTATTAAAAATACTAAACATGGATTATAAATTCCTATATTTTTACTGGACATTCTAGAAACATGTATTAAGATTATATTAAAACATCAAGCCTTAATATGACTCCTAAATTACAGTTTTTAATTTTTAAAGTTCAACTTAAAGAACTGAAAATTCCAGTGAACACTTATGATTTATGGAAAAATAGAGACAACCTTTAACTATTTAAATAAATAAGTTAACAACAAATAAATAATACAAAATAATAAATAAAATAAGTCTAATAGAGCTACGTACCTCTTATATTAGGAAAGGAGCTTCGGTAGGAACAAGAAATCCTTACGAGTGAACACCTTTGCATACCGAGTGAGTATCATAGCCCCTTTTTACCGTATTTCATATTATTTTTGGGGTGAAAGCAAGTGTATATATTTCATGAAAAGTTTATTGCCTATCTTCTTATTTATTTCAAATATTATTTTGAGCACTTATGGTATTATTCTTTGATGTGCCTGGGTTATCGTTGTAAGGCCCTTCGTTGGACATTATTCCTTAACTCCGCTAGTGAGCCGATGGTATTTGTAAGTAGTGCTATTTGGAGATTCCGACGTCTCCCATTTATGGTTGACGAACTATAGATGTACTTTACCACTACTAACGTCATTTAATATAGGCGTTAGGTTTATCATGGGCAATTGGTTGTCGGCTAGGTTGGATAATGGCTCAAGCAATAATCATCATAGTCTATTACTACCATGTGCAACGTTTTGGGCAATATAATACATCTTCTATCATTATTTCATACTTGGATTTTTATCCAAAAACTTCCATCAATTATTTAAACTTTTCTCATTTAAAAGATATTTTGTGCATACATTAAAAACCTATGAACTCACCAACTCTAGTAGTTGACACTTTTCTTTTACCCGTGCTTTCAGGTGACCGCCGTTAGGTACCTTATGCTTACAAACATGATGTGTGGCATCTTCATCTTCATCGTCACATTTTATAAAAACCATATTTATTTTATTTACGCATCGTACAAGACAATTTCCTTTAAATATTATTCGGTTGTGTAACTTTTATTTATGTTTCATCCGAACTACTTATTTTGTTAATTTAATCTAATGGTTATTATCTATTTACCTTGTGCGATGATATCTTGTGCTGTGACACCTCGTGTTTCCGCTTTAGCGGGGTGTGACATGTATTCCCTAAGTGGGGATCGTGACTACAAACGAATATAGCAACTAAAACAAACGAGAGGGAGGAGAAATATACCATCACGGGGCTGGAGCTATCCACCGAGCTAGAAATATCTTCGAGAACCCGAAACCGAGCTCCTCTATTGATAGTCCACACCAAGTGAGCAAGATTCCGTCTTGCTATTGACCCGACACACAAACCACGCAATGTCTTCGTGCTTCTGGAGCAGCTAAAATACCAAGAACCACTTGCCTTCAATCTATACACCCACCTTGCTCTTGTAGAACTCTAAGTACCATATATGAGTATATGTTGGAGCATGAAGCAAGAGTCATAACACAAGAGAAGTTCAAGCCTTTTTAAAGACTCATCTAAAGCTCAAAGAGACTCTAGATTCGGCCACTTTAGCTTCATCCTATTGGACCAACACAAAGGTTCAATAAACACAAAGTGACACTTTGACTTCTGCCTTCACGGGCTCTCACGGGCCGTGAAGCACTCGTGAAGGCCTCGTAGGCCGGGTTCCACCGCACACTCTCATTGGGCCATCACGTGGTCCAATAAAAGCATGGCGCCTGCCTTCACGGGCTCTCACGGGCCGTGAAACCCTCGTGAAGACAGTGCCCACATGACTACATGTCCGGGTGGTGAAGCCTCGTGGAGGGTTTCTCTTCACAACCTCTTCACGGCCCGTGAAGCCCCGTGAACGTCGCCAGAAACCCTAATTTCGTATTCTCTCATGTTTGGGTTGTGCTGCCGGAATCTACCCTTGGCGTGTGACCAAATAGGCCCGTACCTCATCAGCAGTGATGCTAGTACACGTGTATCAGTGAGCATACTCCAACAACAATGTGGAAAATGACTCAACATAATTGGATTCTAATTCCATATCACACATTCCCTCTTCAGTAGAGATACCAACAGATTGCAACAATGAAGTTATATCAGCCACTCAAAATGAACTCATTTCTACTGTTGATAGCCAACATATAACCTCTTCTCCCCAAATCCAAATGAATCCCAATTCCCAAGAAATCCAAAAATCCTTCAAAGACCTCAAGCACCATCCTCATAATTTGGTAATAGGCAACATAAATGATCTAGTTAGAACAAGATCAAAAGCTTGCAACATCTGTTTATATTCTGGATTTGTCTCAATGATTGAACCAAAGAAGGTTGATGAAGCTCTCAATGATCCCCACTGGGTGACTGCCATGCAAGAGGAACTGGCAGAATTCAAAAGAAATATGTATGGACTTTGGTACCCTAACCAAAGGATAACACCATCATTGGAACAAAGTGGGTGTTCAAAAATAAGCTAGATGAAAATGGGCAAATCATCAGAAACAAAGCAAGGCTAGTGGCACAGGGTTATTGCCAAGAAGAAGGTATTGACTTTGATGAAACCTTTGCCCATGTTGCAAGATTGAAAGCCATTAGACTATTCCTAGCCTATGCTGCCTTCAAGAACTTCAAAGTTTTCCAAATGGATGTGAAGAGTGCATTTCTGAATGAAGATCTGAAAGAAGAGGTGTATGTGAAACAACCTCTTAGTTTTATGGAGTCAAGCTTACTTGATCATGTTTACTTTCTAAACAAATCTTTATATGGTCTTAAACAAGCTCCAAGAGCCTGGTATGATACCCTATCTTCTTTTCTCATTAACAAAGGTTTTACAAGAGGATGCATTGATAGCACTTTGTTTATAAGGAAATACAACGGTGATGTGATTCTTGTGCAGATATATGTAGATGATATAATATTTGGGTCTACTAATTTGGAACTATGAAAAAAGTTTTCTAAACTCATGTCTGATAACTATCAGATGAGCATGATGGGTGAATTAAACTATTTTCTTGGTTTGCAAATTAAAAAAGAGGTTGATGGTATTTTCATTCATCAAATAAAGTAGGTCAAAGATTTACTCAAAAAAGTTTGATTTTGAAAACTGTTCTTCAATGAAAACACTTATGTCTACTTCTATCAAGTTAAGAAAGGACACTGATGGAAAATCAGTGAACATTAATGCTTATAGAGTAATGATTGGGTCACTTTTATACCTCAATGCAAGTAGACCAGATATAATGTTTTCAACATGTCTCTATGCAAGATATCAAGCAGATCCTAAGGAATCACATCTTGCTGCTGTTAAGAGAATATTCAGATATCTCAAAGGAACTCCTAATCATGGTCTTTGGTACCCCAAAGACTCAGATTTTGAGTTAGTTGGATATTCTGATTTTGATTTTGCAGGGTGTACATTAGATAGAAAAAGTACTTCAGGTGGTTGTCAACTTCTAGGAGGAAGATTTATTAGTTGGTCTAGTAAGAAAAAGAATTCAGTGTCAACATCCACTGCAGAGGCAGAATACATTGCTGCAGGAAGCTGTTGTGCTCAAATTTTGTGGTTACAAAATCAACAACTTGACTATGATGTGAAGTTTGAAGACACCCCAATTCTGTGTGACAATACAAGTGCAATCTCCATCTCAAATAATCTAGTCATGCATTCAAAGACAAAACATATTGAAACCAGACACTAATTTGCAACTTGCAGAGATAATGTGCATAAGAAAAAGGTAACTCTACACTACATCAACACTAATTTGCAACTTGCAGATTTGTTCACAAAGCCATTAGATGAAGCAAGGTTCAATTTCCTAATATCCAAACTAGGTATGCTTAATTTTTAGATTAGAATTGTGGTAATTTAGTTTGTGGTAATTTAGTTTGTGCTAATTTATAAGTGTTGAAAATCATGTGTTACTTATCTAAGCATCTCTAAGTCATACTTAAACTGTGTAAACTCAGTAACCGTGCTCAGCTGATACCTATCAGCTGATCACCTTAAGATAAGAAAGAAATTCTCAGCTATGTACTTCCCTCAGCTGATACTCCAAATTTTCACTATCGGCTGATAGTTTTTCTTTAGCTGATACCCCTCAGCTAATACATTTCAATGATCAGCTGATGATTCAACACTTAGTAAATATTCATCTTTTGTAGTCATTTAATGCTTTTTAATCCTAGTTATTTACTTCGTCTGTCAGATTTCATTTAATAGCTAATTAATTTGTTTTCCATTAGAATTTTTGTCAGTATCTAACGATCTCTGTTAACTAACCTTCATAAATATCCCACTTCCTCTCTCATTCACCTTTACCTGTTCAAATTCTCCAAATTCCCTCTCTCTATCTCTAAAAGAACTACCCTAACTTTTCTCTCTCGATACTCACTCTTCATCATCCCTACCAAATGGCTACCTATATTCAAGACCCTGCTGTCAACCTTGGAGAGAATGTTGCACCCAACCAACTAATGAACATAACTCCAAACAACATTCTGCTCTGCACCACCATCCCTGCCTAGCGAGAAAATCAAGGTTATGAGCCAATGGTACAGTTTCTTCAGGCTCATCCTATGTTCGATAGCCTTACTACTAATCCACACTACATATACCCCACACTCATTGGTGAGATATGGTACTTTGCTACCTACAACCTAAATGATAACACCATCCATTGCACCCTATCCCAAGGAAACTACCATCTTCAAATCACCACTGAAACTCTCCGTGAAGCCACTGGTATTCCTCACTTACAACCTTACACCGCTTTTCCCTCCAGAGCTCAAGTTCAAACCATTGTGCAAACCATCGGCTATACTGAACCTGTAGTACATGGTCAAGTGAAGGTCTCTACTCTTTCTCATCATTGGAAGTATTTGGCCAACATGGTCATACGCTGTTTTGGTCACAAGTCTGGAAGCCACCACCTCATCAATCAAATTCATATTCTGGTGCTCTATGCCCTAGTCTTTAGGGTAAACATTGATTTTTCTCAAGTTATCTTCTCTGATCTCGTTGATAAAATCACCCAGGGCACAAACAAGAAATCATCAAGGTCTCAGGTTTCTACATTCGATTCCTAAGCTTGATTGCAATGAGGGGGATTGGTGAAAATGATTATGTGTGCTTAACTGATCATCAAGAGCACATTCCTGTCCCTGCCATGGGTGAAAAGGTATTCCACTTTGTTATGGCAAACAGAGGTCCTCCAATTACTGCTCAAATGCAAGAGCTAATTGATGCTGCAAATGATAATGCTAATGCCAGTGATGATGATGAAAGCGGAGAAGATAATGATTGTGGTGGTGCTGCGGAAAGTCAAACTGGCAACGACAATGATGATGATGATGATGGTGATGCTGATGCTGGTGAATTACTCCCATAAGTCCAATGGTACTGAGTCCCCTTGGTGGTGATGGTGATGCGTAAGAATAAGAGATCTCTGAGCAACTCCTTGAGCTAATTGATCGGAGTAGACACATCATGTCCCAAGGTAAGGATAGTTCTGATTCCACCTCAGAGGATATTCAAATCGTAGTCCCAACCTTTGATAGCCCATCCTCCTCTCCAGTCCATACACCCATCCAACAGCTAAGCTCTAGTGAACCTCTTGTGGTCACTAGTTCTACTCCTATCCGTAGCCCCATATATACAAGGTCAACAGAAGTGACTCATTTTTAGCACTTTGAGGTAGTGCAATCCACACCTCTGACCTCAAATCCAATTTCACTTCCTCATGTTGAGGGGGAGCAATTTGATGTTGCCACCTATAAGCCAGTGGATGTATCCTCACAACAAGATAAATCTGTAAAAATGGGACATATACTGCAATATGAGACAGCCTCCCAACAGGTTGATCTCATTGAAAGACAGACCTCAACCCAAGGTCATACTATGTCTACCCCTATATTGAGTCAGCCTATACCATTCACATTCTCCCAACAGAATGTGGATCCAATAAGGGATTCCCTACTATTGAGTGCCTCCCACACTCACTCCACTTATCTTGCACCCCTAATCAATTCAATTCTTACACAATGAGTTTGAGCTTGTGGTACAAACCAACCACTTGTACAGGGCTCAACAGTCTTTCCCAATGAGTTTCAGCTTACACACCAAGGCTCATATGAGGGAACACAAACCTTACCCAATTTCTTTGAACCCATATCCACTCCTTTTACCTCTCAACCATTCACCTCTACCCAAACACCAAACCTTAACCTTATCCAAACCATAAACCAAAACCTTGATAACCTAACCTAAACCTTTCAAGCCTTCCAAACCCAAACCTCCACTCAACTGTCTAGATATCCAAAAAACATTGAGTCCCTCAAAACCCCAGCCCAACCCTTCCCTGCACCTATACCTCTCCCATTGATCTTACCCCCTCTTAACCAAAATAGACCATCTTTATACCCTTATCCTATCTCAACCACAAATTCCCATCCTACCTCAATCCACTATCTCTTCCCTTAACCAAACCATCTCAAACCTACTATCCCAACTCCAAACCCTTCGCCCAATCAACCCAAACATTTCTGTCCCTATCACAAACCAATTCCTACCCATGCCTTGTTGGTTCTATGTGCACAAGACACAAATTAATACGATATTACCGATAATAAATAAACCCATAGGGTCACACATTTACATTCAATGGACACCAATTACATATTTGAATATGATTTAAATATGTTTCCAACTCATTATATGTAAGTATATATATGCATTGTTGTATATTATTACATATGTGAAGTAATAATATCACTCATATATATTAATATAAGATATTGCATATAAAATACATAAATATAAACATATGAATTTATATATATGCATGTATATATATATATGTATGTATGTATGTATGAATATGTATTTGTTACATGTAAAATGTTACAAGTAACAAACTATATAAACGTATGTATATCCTTGTTACAAGTAAAGAGTTACTAGTAACAATCAAGTATCTATATAAAATACATGTAGATGTAATTATACATAGTATGACATATCTAGTATATCTTTTATATATTTAAAAGATTAATAGCTAGAAATTCTCACAATGAGCAAGAAAGGGCCCATATGGTGTATTCTTGCATAAGACTTAACCAATACATGCATGTATGGGACAAGTAAGGAAGCAAGAGGCAAGAGGGGACCCTCCCCCCTCTAATTTTCGTCCATAATGCAAGGGAGGGGGTCCTCCCTCTCTTGCTTTGCTTCTTGGCTTTTATAATTACATGCACGATCCCTTTTGTACCATACTTACATGCTATCACCTTTCTTTGTGTTCTTAGAATTGTTCTAAGCGTTTTATAATTGAAAAACATCCTTACTCTCTAGTATTGGTGTTCTTCATGTTAGCAAAGGTGATACATAAACACATACTCAAAATACATACATCTAGTTCAAGAAGAAGAACAAAGGTTGTTGCTTGCATTTTTGAATGTCAAGGGTTGGAGAAACTAGCTTTTCAAGGTGTTTGAATCATTGGCTTGTGGATACCTTCGAGGAAGCCTTCTCTTGGGTTCTCATAGATCAACCACTTCACCAACGGTTTACTCATGCTACAAAGGTTGTAGTTCTAAAGACCCTATGGTTGGTTTTGTTTCTTAAGGCTTGCATATGGATCATTGGTGGGGAGTTTTAAAAAGTTTAAAATTGTTGTTCATGCTTCCGTCGCTAAAATATATTTTGAAAAACCGAACAAACCCCAACAGTGGTATCAGAGCCACTTATGCATAGTTTTTAGAAACATTATTTTTGAGTATGTATTGTTTAAGAAAATGGACAACTTTTCTTTTGTTAGAAAATTTGTGGATTTTCTTGTTGGCAACTTGTATATGTTTGTATATTTATTTTGGGAAACAACCAAACCACATGCATATTTGGTTGTAAAAGTTGCCTAAATATCAAGTGTTGAGATATATGTTTGTTTGAGTGTATGTTGTGCATAACAAGCCATATACCTTTTGTGATGTGTTGGAAATTCGATTTGGTTGTAAAATTATTCTTTCATTTGGTATGTAATAATAGTTTTAGTTTTGTTTCATCTTGTTGTATTTTGTAAGTAGTAGAATAGTTTAGAGTAGTTTACTTTTATAAAAATGTAACAAGATGGAGAAATGACCAAGTTGGAGTTTTCAAGTGTGGTGGAGTCAACCATGAAGGCTTGGAGTCATTTGCACTACAAGGAGTTGTTTTGGCAAGTGGAAGCTTCAAGTTCATCACAAGAGGAATTTTATGGTCCTTAGTTATGACTTGGTATTTTTGTATGGATCACAAAAATATCAAATATGATAAATGGCTTGGTTATGCACTTATACATGTTATTTGTGTGTATTTACGTTTATATTATTATGCATGGTTGAAAATAGGATTTTTCCATGCTAGATAATATTTTTGACATAATATAAATCATACAATGGGAGTTTGGTATTTTAAGTTGACATAACACATGATGTAAAATGAATTTTATATAAAAAGAGTTTTATAAAGATTGAAATTCATCATGTCATGTTATTTATATGTACATATATATGTATATATATGAGTTTTATAACATAGAGATTTTAAAAACACAACCAAACTCCATTCAAGCTTAATAATAAAATGGTTTTAGTACAAGCTAAAATTTGTCGTATTCGTGCGCTCGAAACAACACACGTTAATATAGGATATTTGTAACATCCTCGAATTGGGCCTAGCGGTAAGACATGTATTTGAAGTTAGTTATGTTAATAAGAAAGAATTAAATGTATGTATGCATGTTTTTTTGTTTAAGGTGCTTAATGTATATATGTATATGTATTAAAGAAAAGAAAGAAAATGAATTAAGAGAAATCCAGAGGCGGTGCCTCTGGATTGTGATGTATATAAAGGTAAGAAAAGTCAAAGGTGGTCAAAGACCACAAGAAGCAAAACGTCACAAAACTCTCGGATTCTCTCTACTCTCTCGGTTTTCTCTCGTTTCTTGAAGCAACAAGGATTTGCTGGTTTTGATTCCACTCAAAGGTTATGTATTAAAGAAAAGAAAGAAAATGAATTAAGAGAAATCCAGAGGCGGTGCCTCTGGATTGTGATGTATATAAATGTAAGAAAAGTCAAAGGTGGTCAAAGACCACAAGAAGCAAAACATCTCAAAACTCTCGGATTCTCTCTACTCTCTCGGTTTTCTCTCATTTCTTGAAGCAACAAGGATTTGCTGGTTATGATTCCACTCAAAGGTAAATACTTGTTTGTTGTTAAGAATCAATACATATGAAACTGTTTTTATGATTAAAAGCATGATTGAAACTCAAATCCTTGCAAAACATCACTTAGAACATTCAAAGCTTACTTTGCAAGTGGGTTTTGGTTGTTTGGTGTTATTGTATGGGTTTGATGTGTTTTCAAAGTCATAGCAACGAAAATAAGTGTGTTCAGAATGTATAAATGTCAAAACAAACAAGAAACAAGCTCTGGAAATAAGCTAATGAAGATCAAGTGTCGGATTCCGAGACTTAGGGTGTCGGAATCCGCATATCTAAATCCGTGTTATTGTTTTAAATCCGATAAGTATCGGATTCCCAATGTCCACATGTAAATTGCAAGTCGAAATCCGAAAGTATCGGATTTCTTTGTATGTATCGGATTTTTTTGTAAGTGTCAGCTTCCGATAAAAGTACCGGATTCCGATTGAAAGTCGGATTTCGAATTGTGCGTCAAGGTTTCCAAGTTCGTAAGTCTTGAAATCCGAGGAGTGTCGGATTTCGCAAAGTATCGGATTTCCCTTAAAGTGTCGGATTTCATGAAATCCGACAGTCTGTCGGATTTATGTGGAATCCGGATTTTGGGGATTTCCAATGTTGGCTTTGTAGCTAATCCAAGTATATCAGGGTAGTTTCTGAATTCCTTGAGGTCTTTCCTGATGAATTACCAGGTTTACCTCCGGTAAGAGACGTTGAGTATAAGATTGAATTTATTCCTGGAGCTACACCTGTAGCTAGATCTCCATATCGTCTTGCTCCTTCTGAGATTCGCGAGATGGTGACACAAATCCAGAAATTACTCGAAAAAGGTTTCATTCGTCCTAGTTCCTCACCTTGGGGAGCTCGTGTCTTGTTTCTTAAAAAGAAGGATGGAACCATGAAGATATGTATTGATTACAGGGAGTTGAATAAGCGAACTGTTAAGAATAAGTATCCTCTTCCGCGTATCGACGATCTTTTCTATCAGTCGCAGGGAGCTACGTATTTCTCGAAGATTGATCTCCATTCGGGGTATCATCAAGTACGAGTCCATGAAGAAGACATTCCGAAGACGGCTTTCCGGACTCGATACGGTCATTATGAATTATTGGTTATGCCATTCGGCTTGACCAATGCTCCTGCCATATTTATGGATTTGATGAATCGTGTCTGTCATCCTTTTCTTGATAAGTCCGTAATTGTTTTTATTGACGACATTCTTGTTTACTCGAAGACTGAGGCTGATCACGACCTTCATCTTCGTCAGGTTCTCGCGACTCTTAAACGAGAACAATTGTACGCTAAGTTTCTAAATGCGAATTCTGGTTAAGGGAAGTTCATTTCCTTGGCCATCTTATCTGTCAAGAAAGTGTTAAGGTAGATCCGGCAAAGGTAGAAGCGGTAATGAATTGGGAGGTTCCTCGAACTCCCTCCGAAATAAAGAGTTTCCTTGGCTTGGCCGGCTACTATCGGCGATTTATTCGCAACTTTTCTAAACTTGCGCGTCCGTTGACCAAACTGACCCGTAAGGATGTTGCATTTGTCTGGTCGGAAGCTCAAGAAGAAGCGTTCCAGACCTTAAAGCGATTGTTATGCGAAGCTCCGATTCTTACCTTTCCGGAGGGTTCGGAAGACTTTGTAGTTTATTGTGATGCCTCTTATGCGGGGTTGGGTTATGTTCTTATGCAAAGAGATAAGGTAATCGCTTATGCCTCTCGGCAACTAAAATCTCACGAAAGAAACTACCCAACTCACGATCTTGAACTTGCTGTTGTTGTCTTCGCACTGAAATTGTGGAGGCACTACCTTTATGGTACTAAGTGTGTGATATGTACTGATCACAAAAGCTTGCATTATGTCTTTACACAGAAAGAACTCAACATGCGGCAACGCCGTTGGTTGGAGTTAATCAAAGGCTACGACTGTGTGATTCGCTACCATCCCGGTAAAGCCAATATTGTAGCGGATGCTTTGAGCCGTAAGGGGCCAGCAGCAGAGGAAAAGTTCATGAAGCTTACAGTTGTAGCAGATTTGATTGCAAAGTTAAAAGATGCCCAACAATTAGCTTGGCAAGAAGACAATCTGAAATCTAAAACGATGAAAAAGTTAAAAGACCAACTGGTTGAAGAAAATCGTGGATTGAAGACTTTTCAATCCAGGGTTTGGGTGCCTCTTCTCGGGGGTAATCGTGAGCTGATTCTGCAAGAAGCTCAAAAGTCTAAGTTGTTTATCCATCCGGGTACCACCAAGATGTATAACGACCTGAAAAGGCTGTATTGGTGGCCCACTCTGAAGAAAGACGTTGCTTCATTCGTGGAGAAATGTCAGATATGTGTCCAAGTCAAGACAAAGCATCAAAGGCCTTATGGCAATTTGCAACAACTTGACATTCTGGCATGGAAATGGGATCACATCACGATGGATTTTGTGACTAAGTTGCCAAAGACGTTCAGAGGGCATGATATGATTTGGGTCATTGTTGACTGACTGACTGACTAAAAGTGCTCATTTCTTGGCAACCAACGAGTCGGCTTTGTTGACTCGTTCGGCACACCTTTACATTGATGATATAGTAACACGTCACGGTCTTCCTTGTTCAATTGTTTCTGATCGTGACTCCAGATTTGCATCTAATTTCTGGCAAAGTTTGCAACGTGATTTAGGCACGCGTGTGCATCTAAGCACTGCCTATCACCCGTAGACCGATGGCCAATCAGAAAGAACGATTCAGACTCTTGAAGACATGCTTGGAGCGTGTGTACTTGAATACGGTGGATCATGGGATTCTGATCTTCCATTGATTGAATTTGCTTATAATAATTCGTATCATTCCAGTATTGGAATGCCACCGTACGAAATGCTATACGGGAGACTATGTCGTACTCCAACATGCTGGTTGGAGCCCGGAGAGAAACAGTTCGTTGGACCCGAGATTGTCCAGATGACCTCAGATAAAGTGAATGTGGCTTTAGAAAAGCTTAAAGCAGCCCGAGATCGACAGAAGATGTATGCGGATCCTAATCGTCGTCCCGCTACATTCGATGTCGGTGATCGTGTATTCTTGAAGGTTTCCCCTTGGAAGGGCGTTATTCTCTTTGGGCGCAAAAGGAAACTAAGTCCACGTTTCATAGGCCCATTCAAGATTGTGCGTAAAGTCAATGATCAGACGGTAACTCTTGAGCTACCGCCTGAGCTATCTGGAATCCACGATACCTTCAACGTATGTTACTTGCGTAAGTGCAACGTTGAAGAGGAACAGATTGTTCCGTTGCAAGAACTGAAGGTTGACTCTTCTAAGCGACTCGTAGAAGAACCCGCTGAAATCCTTGACATGAAGGTCAAGAAGCTACGAAAGAAAATGATCAAATTAGTTCTTGTTAAGTGGAAACACAGTTTAGGTCCGAACCTGACATAGGAAGTCGAGGACGAGATGAAGACAAGATACCCTCACCTGTTTATCACTGAGTAGATTCCGAGGACGGAATCTTCTTAAGGGGGTAGATTTGTAACATCCTCGATTTGGGCCTAGCGGTTAGACATGTATTTGAAGTTAGTTATGTTAATAAGAAAGAATTAAATGTATGTATGTGTGTTTTGTGTTTAAGGTGCTTAATGTATATATGTATATGTATTAAAGAAAAGAAAGAAAATGAATTAAGAGAAATCCAGAGGCGGTGCCTCTAGATTGTGATGTATATAAATGTAAGAAAACTCAAAGGTGGTCAAAGACCACAAGAAGCAAAACATCACAAAACTCTCGGATACTCTCTACTCTCTCAGTTTTCTCTCGTTTCTTGAAGCAACAAGGATTTGGTGGTTTTGATTCCACTCAAAGGTAAATACTTGTTTGTTGTTAAGAATCAATACATATGAAACTGTTTTTACGATTAAAAGCATGATTGAAACTCAAATCCTTGCAAAACATCACTTAGAACATTCAAAGCTTACTTTGCAAGTGGGTTTTGGTTGTTGGGTGTTATTGTATGGGTTTGATGTGTTTTCAAAGTCATACCAACGAAAATAAGTGTTTTCAGAATTTATAAATGTCAAAACAAACAAGAAACAAGCTCTAGAAATAAGCCAATGAAGATCAAGTGTCGGATTTATGTGGAATCCGGATTTTGGGGATTTCCTATGTTGGCTTTTTAGCTAATCCAAGTATGCTAAAATGATTAATGTAAATCCTAATGTTCTAGGTGAAATTGATATCCTAGACAAGGCAGGAAATTGAATAGTTATATGTTAAGCCACTCAGGTGAGTACCAACTTCCATAAGCCTCAGTAGAGGAAGAATTATGTGCCAGGTGATTTAAGTGCACTTGTGCTCATAAGTAAATGAATAAGAATTGCCATGTTATTTAAAGTAAAATGCCATGCTAAATACTTGTCGTATGTATGTTAAGTGCATGCCAGCGGGATCCAGAACTGGAACCGCTTAGTTAAATGAATGCTATGCATGATACTGATTCTGAATGAATTAGTTAAGTGAAGATATGATGATATACTTGCTAGCGATACAGATTGGATCCATAAAGAAGTAACTGAATGTAAATGCATGCTAAAAGAAGTAAATGAATATGGATGCTAAGTAAATGAACAAGATATGTGTTTGTGTTCGCGAACATCAGCAACCATGGTTAAGGTCATCCGGTTAGCTGGATCCCCGGGACCCTTGATCAGGAGATTCGGGATTTAACGGTGATTCGAGGTAACATTCCAGATCGTAGGTTCTGTAGAACCGCCATGCCTTATATCATGTGGGTTAATCAGTTAGAAATGGCTGAGTTACCTAAGGAGCCTCTGGTTCCGTTAACGATGCTTGGTGGACTGCTTTATGCTCCCCCACCAGCGCGGAGGGTTGTGTCTAATCCCCCGGTGTATTTGTGTTAAGCGGGACTAGCTATCCTGCAAGAAACAACTTATACCGATCGTGTCAACACACCACAATGTGATAAGATAGCATTGTATGCTTATTCCTGATATGCATGTTCTACTCTATTGAAGTTTATGCCAAGTTTGTGCACACTAGCTAAGTGTAGCTAACGGGGCCATGTTAACTGCTTTTGCAAATCAAAGATAGATTGTCTTGTGAGCCGGGTCCCCTGCCTCCGGATATTTTGCGGGAACACTTGTTGTTGTAATAATTACATTATGGTCGGATTTTTTGTAGAGTAACACCCGATTCTGAAACAATGCTTTATGTAAATATTTCCGCTGGTTAATGATAATTGTTCGTGATTAAGTTCACGTCTGTTTAAAAACGTAAATTTTTGCTAAAATCTAGTATATGCAAAGCCGGTGTTACAATATTAATACTAGTTTAAAATTGAACGCATCGAGAGTTCGTAAAATATGGATTTTAAGAATACTCAAGACCAATATATATATATATAATATGATTTTATCAAAACGTGGACTTATTATTGTATGCATGCAATATTAGTCACACGATTCGTTTTGTTTTAATTAATAATTATACAAAACGGTAAAAGCCCTTTTTCAAGACGTAAGTCTATGCCATCCCATTTTGAGACACTCGCTTGTTGCAACGACACTAACGCAGAGAGAGCATTAGCCAAACGCGTGGATTGTTTTTGTAACAACCGAGGTGTTTTCCACGAACTCCATGAACGTCTCGGGCCGGAAATTCACCGTTTTGAAATAAGACGACTTAATCAGAATCTTATTACGGAGAGAGCATTAGCCAAATGTAAGGAAGCCGGAGGCATAGATGGGATCAAACATGCCAAAATTGACAATCGTTGTCTAGGATCCGATAAAGATCTAGGAATTACATACGGAATGTAATTGGTAAACGTTCCCTACCT
This sequence comes from Dittrichia graveolens, assembly GCA_038502395.1. Lineage (NCBI taxonomy): Eukaryota > Viridiplantae > Streptophyta > Magnoliopsida > Asterales > Asteraceae > Dittrichia > Dittrichia graveolens. The sequence goes on along the minus strand of JARJIL010000009.1, from coordinate 43,092,429 downwards.
TGTTGTTTTAACTTGATGGAGAGAGCATTAGCCAAACATTCAAGGTTAAGTTCAACTTAGATCCTAGCATTTAAAAATTAAAGAATTTTTAAATTCTAAAGGGTATTATTTATTATAGGATTAAATATCGAAAATACTAAATTGAACTTTGTTAATTTTGTAGATGGCCCCTAACTCAACGACGCCAGTTAACAACTTATCTCTTCGTTAAATCTTAGAGAAAGAAAAACTCAATGGTAGAAATTTCTTAGACTGGTATCATAACTTGAGAATCGTTCTTAAGCATGAAAAGAAATTGTACATACTTGAGGATCCCGCTCCTGAGGAACCTTCATTGACTGTGGCCAAAGCCGTTAGGGATGCTTGGGTGAAGCATTCCGATGACTCGGTCAAAGTTGCATGCCTCATGCTTGCTACCATGTCTCATGATCTTCAAAAGAACCTCGAGGAGCATGGAGCATATGAGATGCTTCGCCAACTTAAGGAAATGTTCTAAAAGCAAGCGAAGCAAGAACGCATCGAGGTCACTCGAGCCTTCCATGCATGCAAGATGGAGGAAGGTCAATTCGTTAGCGACTATTTGCTAAAGATGAAAGGATACATTGACCAACTTTTAGGCTTGGATCTCCCATAACCAACGAGTTTGCACAGGATATGATCCTTAACTCGTTGACCAAAGCTTATGATCATTTCGTCATGAATTACAACATGAACAATTGGGAGAAATCTGTCTCAGAGTTGCATGGGATGCTTAAAACTGCTGGGAGCAAGATTCCAAGCAAAACACCTCATGTCTTGATGATTCAAGAAGGGAAAATCAAGAAGAAAAAGAAAAACAACTCGAAAGGGAAAGGCAAAGGGAAGGCAAAGGCAAAGGACAAAGGCAAGCAAGTTGCCAAAGGTCCTACACCCAAGACGGCGGGAAAGGTTCCAAAGAATGACGCATGCTTTGAATGCGGGGTGGTAGGACATTGGAGGCACAATTGTCCAACCTACCTCGCGGAGTTGAAAAAGAAGAAGGCTGGCGAGGCCAACACTTCAGGTATATATATGATTCAAATGTATACTTTTCTATTAATTCCTGGGTATTTGATACCGGTTGTGGAATTCTCATTTGTAACAATGTGCAGGGGTTGAGAAAAAGTAACCTGCTGAAACCAGGCGATTTGGACCTCCACGTGGGCAATGGAGCAAATGTTTCTGTTGAAGCCCTTGGAACTTTTGAATTATTATTACCAAATAGCATGTACTTAATATTGAATAATTGTTGTTATGTACCTAGTTTAACTAGGAATATTATTTCAGTAGCCCGGTTGAGAGAATCTGGATTCACTTTTGGGTTCGTTAATGATGACATTCGTGCCTTCAAAAACGACATTTTGTATTTTGAGGCTCGCCCTATTAATGGAATATATGAAGTTAATCTTAAAAGATCTCTTGATGATAATTCTACATAAACCACTAGCACCGAACGACCTAAGCATGACTTAAGTCAAACATACCTATGGCATTGTCGACTTGGTCATATAAACAAGAAACGCATTGCAAAACTTCAAAAAGATGGAATTTAAAATCAAACGTTTCTAGCTCATTTGAAGTTTGCGAATCATGTTTATATGGGAAGATGACTAAGGCTCCTTTCTCCGGTTCAAGTGAAAGAGCCAAAGATCTATTAGGAATCATACATATGGATGTATGCGGTCCTTTTTGATCAATGTCTAGGGATGGTGATAAATACTTCGTTACATTCACCGATGAGTATAGTAGATTTGGTTATGTTTATTTAATGAAACATAAACATGAAACATTTGAAATGTTCAAGTTGTTTCAAAACGAGTACAAAATCAACTCAACAAAACAATCAAGGCCCTTCGTTCCGATCGAGGTGGCGAGTACTTAAGCCAAGGGTTTATGGATCAACTTAGTAATTGTGGGATTGTCTCACAACTTACTCCTCATAGAACACCGCATCAAAATGGTGTATCTAAAAGGAGGAACTGAACTCTACTAGATATGGTTTGGTCTATGATGAACCGAACTCTACTGTAGGGAGCAAGTGGGTCTTCAAGAAGAAGACCGACATGGATGGAAATGTACACACATTTAAGGCAAGGCTAGTGGTGAAAGGTTTCACTCAAACTCATGGTATTGACTATGATGAGACCTCTCTCCAGTGTCCATGATTAAATCTATTAGAATACTTATTGTCATAGCCACATATTATGACTATGAGATATGGCAAATAGATGTCAAAATGGCTTTTCTAAATGGACACTTAAGTGAAGATGTCTATATGGTTCAACCCGAAGGTTTTGTAGATCCTAAGTATCCTAACAAGGTGTGCAAGCTTAAAAGATCCATTTATGGACTAAAGCAAGAATCTCGAAGTTGGAATCTTCGATTTGATGAGAAAATCAAAGAGTTTGGTCTTAACAAATCAGAAGATGAACCGTGTGTTTACAAGAAAAGTAGTTAGAGCGCAGTAGCATTCCTTGTCTTGTAGGTTGATGACATACTACTCATTGGAAATGACATCCCGACCTTGCAAGACATTAAGTCTTGGCTTGGGAAGTGTTTCTCAGTGAAAGACATAGGAGAAGCCGCCTGTATTCATGGTATAAAGATCTATAGGGATAGATCTAGGCGTCTTATTGGCCTAAGTCAAAGTGCATATATTGACAAGATCTTGAAACGGTTCATGATGGAGAATTCTAAGAGAGGATTCTTGCAAATGGCACAAGGCACGGTTTTGAGTAAAGCTCAAAGCCCTAGCACAAAGGAAGAGCTAGATAGAATGAGTGAGATCCCATATGCGTCTGCAATTGGATCTATCATGTATGCCATGCTATGCACTAGGCCAGATGTCTTGTATGCTTTGAGCATGACGAGCAGATACCAGCGAAACCCAGGAGACAGCCATTGGATGGCAGTCAAGAACATTTTAAAATACTTGAGAAGAACCAAATACATGTTCTTGATCTATGGGGGTTTGGAAGAAGATCTTTGTGTAAAGGGTTACACAGATGCTAGTTTCCAAACGGATCGAGATGATTCTCGATCACAATCGGGCTATGTCTTCGTTATGAATGGAGGCGCGGTTGCTTGGAAAAGTTCTAAGTAAAGTGTAGTTGCACAATCCACTACAGAATCTGAATACATTGCTGCTTCTGAGGCTGGACAAGAAGTTGCATGGATGAAGAAGGTCATTGCTGACCTTGGGGTAGTAACAAGCATTCAAGACCCCATAGAGATATTTTATGATAATGAAGGTGCTATTGCCCAGGAAAGAGGACCTAGATCACATCACAGCACCAAACACATCCTCAGGCATTTCCACTACATACGGGATATAGTGGATAGAGAAGATGTGTGTATTCGCAAAGTTCATACAGATCAGAATCTCGCAGATCCTTTTACGAAACCTCTTGCCTCGACTAAGCATGAGTCTCATACTAGGGAAATAGGTCTTCGCTTTGCAAGGATTGGATTTGAAGTGTAATTTAGTATTTGGATATTTTGGAACATTATGACAATACTTATTTTATCTGAATGATATATGGGATATGATCACTTCATTAATATTTATTGTGTTCTTTATTAGCATGTTTAAATCCATGAATAACTCTTTATTCTAAAACGTCCATAGTCGGTTATAACTATGGGAATAGCTATGAATTAAGACTAATGTGAATCGGTTGGTTGACTTTCATTTGTGATGAATGTAGGCAAAAGGGTTTGTAGCCAAATTCACTAATGTTTGTTAGCTAACGGACATTGGACAGGACCCACTCTCAAGGTCACTTTATGGATCTGTGTCATAGGCGAATCTTGAGAAAAAGGTGGTATCTTTGGATCCTTAGACCTGAGACACATATTGGGACTCAAGTATGATGAGTATCAAGCTTTAATGTGGTTAAACGCTATCTTTAACTGGGTAGTTATAAAGGCCATTATTAGGTATGATATGAGTCTTATTAGAGATGTATGTGGTCAAGATGGAATTTGTTTCTCTCATTTAATTGGGAGTATAATATCTCTGGGCCCTAAAACAAGTTGAACACCATATGAGAATTGATGACCATCCATGTCTCATGTTCAACGAGATGTTAAAACAAAGGGATAATTGATGACTAACCTATAACAACGATTTGTAGCTAGTGAGTTAATTTCGTTGGTGAAATTGTTGATCAACAAACTTTATTTATTATTAGGGGCAATGGGATGTTGCTAGACGTTCTTACCATTGTCTATATCGGCTTAAGTTGTAACTTGTGCAAGTGGGAGATTGTTGGTTCTATGTGCACAAGACACAAAATAATACAATATTACTCATAATAAATAAACCCATAGGGTCACACATTTACAGTCAATGGACACCAATTACATATTTGAATATGATTTAAATATGTTTCCAACACATTATATGTAAGTATATATATGCATTGTTGTATATTATTATTTATGTGAAATAATAATATCACTCTTATATATTGATATAAGATAATGCATATCAAATACATAAATATAAACATATGATTTTATATATATGCATGTATATACATATATGTATGTATAAATATATATTTGTTACATGTAAATTGTTACTAGTAACAAACTATATAAATGTATGTATATCCTTGTTACAAGTAAAGAGTTACTAGTAACAATCAAGTATGTATATAAAATACATGTAGATGTATTTTATACACAATGAGCAAGAAAGGGGCCAGATGGTGTATTCTTGCATAAGACTTAACCAAGACATGCATGTATGGGACAAGTAAGAAAGCAAGAGGCAAGAGGGCACCCTCCCCGCTCTAATTTTCATCCATAATGCAAGGGAGGGGGTCCTCCCTCTCTTGCTTTGCTTCTTGAATTTTATAATTACATGCATGATCCGTTTTGTAACATACGTGCATGCTATCACCCTTTTTGTGTTCTTAGAATTGTTCTAAGTGTTTTATACTTGAAAAACATACTTACTCTCTAGTATTGGTGTTCTTCAAGTTAGCAAAGGTGATACATAAACACATACTCAAAATACATACATCTAGTTCAAGAAGAAGAATACAGGTTGTTGCTTGCATTCTTGAATTTCAATGGTTGGAGAAACTAGCATTTCAAGGTGTTGGAATCATTGGATTGTGGATATCTTGGAGGAAGTCTTCTCTTGGCTTCTCATAAATCAACCACTTTAACAACGGTTTACTCACGCAACAAACGTTGTAGTTCTAAACACCCTATGGTTGGTTTTGTTTCTTAAGGCTTGCATATGGATCATTGGTGGGGAGTTTTAAAAAGTTTAAAATTATTGTACATGCTTCCGTTGCTAAAATATATTTAGAAAATTCGAACAAACCCCAACATGTCTTCCTACCTTAAAGGCATCCTTGATGATATTGAAGCCCTAACTGAACAATCCAGAATGAGTCATCTCTCATTATGGAAAGCCCTTAAAGATCTCAAGGATGACCTCTCCCTCCAAATATCTAAACTTACCTCTATTGTGACATCCGTCACCAGAGCTGGTTAGCCAGTTTAGATTCTCAACTTGTTGATATTATGCTTCATACATTTGATATCCCTTGAAACCCTAAAAATCCATATGAGTGATGAGTATTAGAAGGTATACTCTCTTTACGCACTATTCAGACCATGACACTTAGATAATCCTATAGTTACATGCCGGAAGTGTGAAACAAATTCGTTACATGCACCTTGAATGCACATAAAGGGTGACACAAGCTCAAGTACTAAATAGAGCTCATGAGAATAAAAGTACAATTCTTGGAACAGTTGTTATAGGTACATAAACTCTATTGAGACTCGAATAATTTAAAAGAAGATTAATACACTAACAAGCAACCGTATGACATCAAAATTAAAGTAATAGTAATAATAACACAACAAATAAGTTGGCACTACAAACCAAAATAATAAAACTCTAAAACAACTCGTAAAATTTAATAACTTAGAATACTAATATGAATTGTAACACATGGCAAGTTTAGGTGCACCACTTGCACCCCTTTTTCTTTTATCCTTATCAAGACTAAATTATAAAAAAGAACATATATACCTATATATGTAGTACCTAAATCGGCCAAGGGAAGAAAAAAAAGAGGGAAAAGAGGAGTCTTTTCTTTCCATTCAAAATTTGAAATATATATGTACAAATGGAAACTTAATCACCCATTAATCTTGCATCGATTCCTAAATAAACCTCCTATCTTCCTTCACAAGCCATCACCTCCTTCTTCACTATCATAATTCGTCCTCCGTCCTCCATCCTCTCCTCTCTTTGATTTTGCTCTTCATAACACAAGGAATCAAGCAAGAAATCAAGAAGAGAACATAAGAAATTCGGGTGTTAAGGTAAGAACTACAAATTTGTACACCTTCTTCCTCTTTATGTATTTAATTTAAAGACCTAAGTGATGAATATAAAAGAAAAATATAAGAAACAATACACACATATATAAAAGAACGATTTTCATGAACAATAAGCAAAACATAATCAAAAGGCTAAACCTTGTTACTAAAAGATGAGGAATATAAAATCCAAAATCTGACAGAAACTTTGGGTCGTGTTCAAGAGGTCATACCTTGGGCAATTCGTGGACTTTTATTTCTTATTTTAAGTTTAAACAAAAGTACTTTGAGTCTACTTTCTACACCAATTGGTCTCATCTCAAAATGATATCGTTTTATCATTCAAACAAATTAAAACATTTTGGTGCGCAAATCTGGATTATTGGGACAGAAGCATATTTAACTTATCCGCACTATAAATCACTTATTTTGATGAATAAGACCGTGAGATTCATACAAGACAAATCTTTACGTGTGTATGGAGGTATGTAAAAATTTTGGAAATTAATTCATTCGTTTACTATTTTAAATATAAATAAACTTTCTGTCACGTAAAACAGTGGTATTTTCGGGTTAGTCGATTATCACGAATTTATTTTAATATAAAAGTAAAAGAATAAATTCTGTAAAAATTAGGGTTTCATCTAGAGAAACGGAAGTACATTTCATAAAAATTTAGGAATTAAACTAGGTTATTTAGAGTGGTGTGAAAATACAAAATGGGATTACAAATTCTGCCAGAAAACTACTTGAATCCTAAAAAGTATTTCTAAGAGCATTAAAATAAAATAAAAGAATTTATAACAAATCTAAGTGATAATACAAGTATACCTTACATAAGAAAGGCATTATTCGAAGTATTGGATACAAAACAAGAGCAATCTATCAAAGTTATTTTTCATGCCGTAAATTGAAATTCTTTTCTTTTTGGCAACTTGGATTATGTGTTACATGATTGTGTGAACCAGATGATGGGTTAAGTCAATTTAACTAACCCGATGATGGGTTAAGTCAATGAAACTAACCCGATGATGGGTTAAGTCAATGAAACTAACCCCGTGATGGGTTAAGTCAATCAAACTAACCCCGTGATGGGTTAAGTCAATCAAATGAACCCGGTGATGGGTTAAGCCAGTTGAATTCAAATTTACCCAACTTAGTGCTCCAGCTGGTAGGCCTTGTTGGATGACAAATATCTATGGGACATTGTGGTCCGGTTATCAATATTCACATTGGACATTGTGGTCCGTTTATCATTATTCATATTGGACATTGTGGTCCGGTTATCATTATTCATATTGGACATTGTGGTCTGGTTATCATTAATTCCTATTGTGAGTATGTGTTACACTATATCCATTGTCAAACTATTGTATACACATCACAAGACTCCTCTTGTGTCGGGGAAATGTCGTGACACGTTGGATTAATTGCATTTAATAATTTTTTCTATTTTATATCAATGTGTTATGACGATCCTCTCCGTCACACTTCGCGATTCCGCCTTGGCGGGGTGTGACAGATTGGTATCAGAGCCATTGGTTATAGAGAATTAGACCTAAGTACCTCATATAGTTGCATAATAGGAACTATATGTGCACTCTATTTTATTTCTCGAATTCTCACGCTTCAGCCAAATCGGCTAAACCGCGGACAACACGCTTCAAAGTTTTAACCTCCATTAAGTATTCTATCTAGGAAACTATGGTACGCACAATTCGAACCCCTACCCGCTCTGAGTTGTCGATCGCTTCCTTAAAAACGAAACTCGAGGAAAGAGATGAAAAAATCCAAGAACAATAGAATGAAATACGTCGACTCAAAATAGTAATGCAATCGGTCGGGATGATTTAAACAATGGACGGGCAACACCACGTGCCCGAACATGAGGCGACGAGTCTTCCTCAGTACGCCCCTCTCGGTCACCCGAAGCCCGAACCGGCAAGGTACGAGGATCCGTATGAAATATTGAGAGTGGTGGGGGAGAATCGTGCCGACCATCAACTTCAAAATCAAGTGAATATACTAAAAGAGAGGGTGGATCGCCAATCAAGGGAACAAATGCAACAAGGACAAAGGATTTAAGAGCTAGAAGAAAGGCTCAATGCATAAATGGAACTAAATAGAATTACTAAGGGGAGCGGAAGGAGATTCGGAAGAAGACACAGAGGAAGACCCCGAAGTGGATTCCGGGGATCCTACCAACGAATAGCGAGCGCCTATCTTATATAATATTATGCCTATTTGATTTATTAAAAATATTTTCATAAGCTTTGTACGATTTTCGAACCATTAAGATTAAGTATAAATAAAGAGGCGAGTTATTTAATCATTTATTATCTTGTTTACGTCTAACACGCATTGTTTTGTTACAAATTTCCGTGTAACCCAAGCATACATGCAAAGCCTCTTCGAATGACTATGTGCAAGTATTTGTTTATTATTATGTATGGTTAGAAAATAAAGGGAAGGGTTATGTGAGCACTTCTAATAATGTATGATTCAAATCATATAGACTTAGAATTCTTGACCTAGCTTTACTACATGTTCTCATTTGATGTTGCTTTAGAGTAGGGCCAATAATTCGAATGACTATGTGATCTAGTGTCATACATGGCCGAGTGTTTATAGCTACCTAGACCTATAGGAAGTAGAGTATCGACCTATGTTAGTGAATCGGGATGATTAGTAGTGCCTTAAGGGGAGTTGTGATAAGTATGGATGCATTGCGCCTGATCACCGCCATGCACACGTACCTAGCACGAGGACACTTAAAGCATTGTGAAGCATCCTGTGAAACAGACTACGATTTCAGGTTAAGATAGTGCGCGATAGACCGATATCTATAACTATATGGTAGAAAGTAGCCAAGTGCTATGACACATGTACAAAATACTAGGAGCAACGATAACCATGATTTATCTTCTGTTTAAATTATGTACTTACCTTCGTATATAACATACCTCCGAGAAGATATAACCGCAACATAGGTCGTGGTGCCCGTAACGGTGGTGCTACAGATGATAACAACGATAACCCCAAACATTGTTAAGCTTATAGCCTAGCAACTGCAAGCCCTAATTCCTAACCTTGTCACCCAGATCAGCAACAACCTAGGTAACCAACATAACAACGATGGTGGTGATGATAACACAAACCTTAGTGGTGATGAAGTTAAGAAAACAGGGAAGGTCCAAAATGACAATAAGAAAGCTAGAGTAGCAACAGAGAATTCGTGGCAGCTAACCCTGCCAAGAAGAAGTATGCGGACCCGGCACAGAAGTGTGCAAAAATACAATTATCACTATTTTCAGAATGTGCCATGTCGTAACCGCTTAGGGCACTATGCTAAGGATTGTAGGGGCGGGGCAAAATGATAGCGCTAGTGAATACAGTGAACCCAGCAAGTAATCGAGGAGGTTGTTTTGAATGTGGAAGTACCGACCATTACATAAACGCATACCCCAAGCTAAATAGAGCACCTGCTCAAGGAGGAAATCCTCCAAGGAAATCGCAATCAAGATAACAATGGAAATCAAGCTCATGGGAGAGCATCTATTTAAGTGCAAACGAAGCCCGCCAAGACCCAAAAATTGTGATGGGTACATTATGTTTAAACAACTACTATGCTACTAAATTCGTGACTTTAGTGGATGTGAAACCTAGTAACCCAGACACTAGTTATTTGATAGATATAGCTAAGGGGCTGAAACCAGTAAGGTTATTCGTGAGTGTAACTTGGAATTTGAAAGGTGTTTCATTTAGCATAGATATGATACCTTTTGGGTATGGAAGTTTTAATGTGATTGTGGGGATGGAATGGTTGTCAAATACAAGGCCGAAATCATTTGCCATGAGAAGATAGTCCGAATTCCCCTACCTTACGGCAAAGTGCTTAAGATCGACCCAAAGGAGAGTTGAAGCACTTTATGAGTACGAAAACAGAGGAGAAGAAACTCGAAGACATCCCAGTGGTCAAGACTTTCCGAATGTATTTCCAAGGATTAATGACCTATTCTATCAACTACAAGGCTCGCGATATTTCTCCAATATAGACCTTGTTCCGGCTACCATCGATTGAGAGTACATGAGGTTGACATCCCAAAGACTGCAATTAGGACTCGCTATGCACACTTTGAGCTCAGTGTTATGCCTTTCGGATTAACTAACACACCCATGGAGTTCATGGATTTGATGAAATTCGTATGCAAACCGTTTTTGGATAAGTTTATCATCGCCTTATTTGATGACATTTTGATCTATTCCAAGGCTAAGAAAGGACACGAAGTGCAATTGAGATTAATTCTGGAGTTACTTGGGAAGGAGAAGCTATATGCCAAATTTTTGAAATGCGAATTTTGGTTGCAGGAAGTACATTTTCTCAATCACGTGGTTAATGACAACGGAATTCGTGTGGACCCCAGTAAGATTGAGGCCATAAAGAAATGGAGAAAACCCTAAGACACCCTCAAAAATCCGTTCATTCTTAGGATTGGCAGGCCATTACCGACGATTCATCGAGAATTTTTCAAAGACCGCCAGACTCTCAGCTTACTAACCCAAAAGGATAAGAGATTTTATTGGGTCAAAGAACAAGAATAAGTTTTTTTTAGACGCTAAAGGACAAGTTATGCAACGCTCCAATACTGACTCTGCCGGATGGACCAAATGACTTTGTAGTGTATTGTGACGCATCGAACCAGGGTTTAAGATGCGTATTGATGCAGCGGGGCAAAGTAGGTGCTTATGAATCTAGAAAACTAAAGATTCACGAGGAAATTTATACCACGGACGACCTAGAGTTGGGTGCGGTGGTATTTGCGCTCAAAATTTGGAGACACTACCTATATGGGATGAGAAGCATCGTTTACACCGACTATAAGAGCTTACAGCATATCTTCGATGAGAAGGACTTAAACATGATACATAAACGCCGGGTTGAACTCTTCAGTGACTACGATTTTGAGATTCGTTTTCACCTAAGTAAGGCTAATGTAGTAGCTGATACGCTAAGTAGAAAAGAAAGGGTCAAATGTAGACTAGTTCGAGCAATGACCATGACAATACAATCGGGAATAAAGGACAAAATACTCGAGGCACAAATTGAAGCGTCTAAGGACCTAGGTGCTCCAGCAGAGCTACTTCGGGGTCTAGACAAACAACTGAGGAAAAGAGAAGACGATGGATTGTATTTCATAGAACGAATTTGGGTACCAACAACAGGAGGTGTGAGAACCTTGATTGTGAATGAAGCTCACAAGTCAAGATACTCCATTCACCTAGAAGCGGACAAGATGTATCGTGACCTAAAAGACAATTATTGGTGGCCTTGTATGATGAAGGACATGGCTACTTAGGTTAGCAAGTGTCTTACTTGCTCAAAAGTAAAGGCTGAACATCCAAGACCCTCAGGACTGTTGCAGTAGCCGGAGATCCCAGAGTGGATATGGGAAAAACATAACTAGGGACTTCGTTATAAAAATTGCTCAGAACTAGTAGTGGACATGATCCGATTTGGGTTATCGTGGATAGAATGACAAAGACAGCTCACTTTCTAGTGATCCATGAGGATTACAAGATGGATAAGCTAGCAAGGAATTACGACAACGAGATAGTAGCAAGGCTGTGGTGCCTGTATCTATTATATCTGACCCAGATATCTGAGTTACATTGCTATTTTGGCAAATAGTGCAAAAAGCTTTGGAAACAAGACTAGACATAAGTATGGCTTACCATCCACAAACCGATGGTCAAAGCGAGCGTACAATCCAAACCTTAGGAGACTTGCTTAGGGAGGGTGTGACTGATTTCAGAGGAAGTTGGGATACTCATCTATCTTTAATTAAGTTCTCCTATAACAACAGTTATCACACGAGTATTAAGTGCGCCTTATTTGAGGCAAACCGCCACTGGGGAAAAGTCAATTGGTAGGAACATAAATTGTATAAGAGACTACCGACAAGATCTTTCAAATCAAGGAAAGACTCAAATCAGCAAGGGATCGTCAAAAGACTTAAGCCGATAATCGGCGGAAACCTCTAGAATTTGATATAGACGATCAAGTACTACTGAAGGTATCACCATGGAAAGATGTAGTGTGCTTTGGGGTGAAAGGAAAATTAGCACCAAGGTACGTGGGACCTTTCAAGATTATCAAATGTATCTGGCTAGAGGCTTATAAGCTAAGACTACCACAAGAACTCAGTGGTATACATGATACGTTTCATGTATCCCATATGAAGAAACGCTTGGCAGGTGTGGATCCGCATGTACCGTTGGAGGAAATCAAGATAGACTCTACTTTGTGTTTTGCTGAAAAACATGTAGAAATCCTAGACCGGGAGGTCAAGCATCTAAAAAGGAGTAAAATCCCGATAGTCAAGGTCCGACGGAACTCGAAACGAGGAACAGAGTTTACTTGGGAACTGGAGGACCACATGAAATCCAAATACCCATACCTATTCTATCCGATAAGCTTTAGTAGAAGTACAAACTGAATTTTCGGGATAAATTCTTTCAACCGGGGGATGCTGTGACATCCGTCACCAGAGCTGGTTAGCAAGTTTAGACTCTCAACTTGTTGATATTATGCTTCATACATTTGATACCCCTTGAAACCCTAAAAATCCAAATAAGTGATGAATATTAGAAGGTATACTCTCTTTACGCACTATTCAGACCATGACACTTAGATAATCCTATAGTTACATGCCTAAAGTGTGAAACAAATTCGTTACATGCACCTTGAATGCACATCAAGGGTGACACAAGCTCAAGTACTAAATAGAGCTCATGAGAATAAAAGTACAATTCTTGGAACAGTTGTTATAGGTACATAAACTCTATTGAGACTCGAATAATTTTAAAGAAGATTAATACACCAACAAGCAACCGTATGACATCAAAATTAAAGTAATTGTAACACCCATAATTTTATTATTAAGTTTATGCAAGAAATGTACAAAGTGTTACACGTGTTATAAATGGATATACGTGATAAGATGTGATTTTAAACAAGAGGGGCTAAAACCGTCAGATTACAACTTGTTTAAGTCCAGGGGCTGTTGTGTCATTAGTTGAAACTTAATTATATAAATATCACCAACTTTGACCATAGTTAGTCAAAGTTTGTATTCTTTTCTCTGGAATCCACGAGTTTAAGAACAACCCTTAGCAACTTTCAGTTTTCTATGAAGAACACAACAGGGCTAGTATCTATATCAAGAGTATATCAAGTATACAACTTGAGGTAAGCTTTCAAACATTGTTTATGATGTTATGTAAGTTAAATCACATGATTCAATGGTGAATTCATGTTAGGATTGTTTCATATGGTTCAGATTATGTATATCAATTATAGGAGGTGTAGGGAAACACCTCTAGTTGATTTTATGATGAAACTATCAGATTATTTGGTGAAAACCGAAAGTTCTAGATAAGAACAGTTTGCTGGTTTGTAGTGTACATGGCCCGTCTAGCGGTACACCGACGTGTAGTAGTAAAGGCGGTCACAGGGCCATGTTGGGTTACATGGTCGTGTAGCATAAGAGGTACACGGCCCGTGTAGGGTGACTAGAGCACACTGGCCATGTTGCCAGCTTAGGTCGTGTAGCATATAAGGGACACGGCCCGTGTAGGCCCTATTTCAGTTCAATATGTCCTTATGTGATTTTATGTATTGTTTATATAGGAGGTGATTGACATATTACCTGTATCATTAATATGTGGAGTAGTGCATGTTACAGTCCGAAGGTGAGTCTTCTAGACTTCACTTCATATCAGCAGCATGTGTAGTTTGATATCAGATTACTAACATGCTATGTCATTCAAGTGAAAATGTAAGCGTACTGCTATGTGTAGTAAGGCTGAGATGCGGTACAGTACTATGACCTATGATGCTTCCCTGGGTCTAGAACCAGAGGCTAGCTTTGATTGCGAGACATGCGTGTATTATCTTGCTATTATTGTATACGTGTGTTCATATGATGTTATGTGTAGATTACTCACTAAGCTCTCGTAGCTTATCAGATACTATTTTTAAACTGTTTTGCAGGTTTTAACAAAGGCAAGGGCAAAGCTTCGGTTTGACTACCTTTTGAAAAACTCTTTGAAATTAACACCTAGTTTGTAAACATCATGTTTTTGGTACCAAACTTATGACAGTATTTATGTGCGTATCTATTGATACATCAGTATTTTAAACAAGTATTGCTTCCGCTTTTATGTCAAACTTTTAGATGTCGACATTTATATGTGTTTGATCTATTTATTACAAATTTTTGGAGTTTGGGGCGTTACAACTTGGTATCAAAGCCACGCTTTGAGGGATCTGGATGTGTACAAGACACATTCTAGACTTAAACCATGGTTCTGCGGATTTTGAATATTGTCAAACTGGAGGCTTGAGGCTTGGTGAGTATACTAACAATTATACTGAATATGTATTATGTGAGCATTGTATGCGAGTACAGGATATGCTTAGGACAGATATGTTATATGTGTATACAACTGTTAAGAGTTAGTTTTATGTGAACATTCATGATAAATTAAATTGTTATAAGAATTATGTGATATCATTCTTTAGTGATACATGGCCTAAGCCTGTGAATCGGGACTTCTTGTGATTAAGTTAAGATCAAACGTGTGTAGTGTGTTTAGAGTAATATAAGGGCCCATATTATTACAAACACATGATACATGTTGGAACTTAATAGAATCATGAGGAATCTAGTGAATCGGGTGAGGGGTACTTGTAAAGATAGTACACCTGAGAATATATATATATATATAGAATGCCTTAGTATGTATAGAAATACTTTGGACTTGATGATAGGTGTACTGATATGTGGATATATAGGTAACTGTTTGTTATATAGGATAGTGTGATAAAGCCACCTTTTTCTTTAATGTTTTATCTATACTACCAGAATGGTAAACACAGGAGGTTCAAGAGTAGTGTATAACCCTAAAGGTGAGTTTAGTCGTAGACATGAAGGGATAAAAATTTGTATTACAAGTGGGTGTATTCTTATAAGAATATAACATGATAGGGTGTTTGAGCCCCAGATATAAATTGTTAAAATATCAGAACCTACATTTGGAGAATCCAGTGCAGAAAATTTGGTAAAGTGGTGAGGCAGAGTTTATGCCATATGTTGTTGTTTGAGTTGTAGAACAGATAAAAGAACAAAGAAATGATCAGATAAGAGTCAGTATCAAGATTAATTGTAAAAGGAGTGGTAATAAAGCAAAATTATAGATGTCATGTACATGAAGTTATTATGAGAACTAAGGGAAGTAAGTTAACACAAAATGGAAAAAGGTATGTATTGGTATGATCTACGATATTATTCAAAGACGATAAATGAGTAGAGTGTTTGTGAAGTAAAGGCAAGTATAATGGTGCGAGATGTGATTGATATTATGACTAACCGAGAATTGTTTGTTAGAGTGTAAATATAAAACTAAAGGTTGTTATACGTGTGGAGAAGTAGGACATATTTATAAGGATTGTTTATCCTTCGGAAAGTTTTGTTATGACTGTGCTCAGTACGGGCATGAGTCCTCCGAATGTCCTAACTAGCTGGAATTCGTCAATAGAGATATTAAATAAATAAGTGGATACGATGTGAGGTTTCTTTTATCATGTATGTAAATTATGTAGAAACGGTATGTACTTTCCTCATATAATAAAATGTTGAAGGATGTAGAATCAAAGAAGATTTTGTGTTAATTGTTCGTAGTATGGGTTAGGAATATTTTGTATCTATGAATATGAGTGAGTTCCAAATATTAACTGGAATGGAATGGTTATATTATAACCAGGTAATAATATTATGTGAACAGAAGTGATACGAGTTCATATCCCTAGTGGGGAAGAACAAATTATATGTGCTAAAGTCAAAACAGGAAGGTGGTATGGGTGTTCAAATTCAAAAGTTGGGAGTGTCTTCAGTATGGATACATTATTTTTCCCAACCTATGTTATAAATATTAACTTGTAGAAGAACAGATGATCTAGAAAGATATGAAAGTAATATGTGAGTGTATTGATATGTAATTCAAGAAATTGTCAAGGTTACTGCCAGACAGACAGAGTGTGTTTAGAATTTGTGTGGTGTTGAAAGCTTCACTGGTTACAAGAACTATGTACAGACTTGCTTCTTCAGAGATACAGGAATTATTGAAACGATTTCAAGAATTATTACATGTGGGGGTTTATAAGACCCAGTAGCTTTTCATGATGTGTACTTATGTTATGTGTATTAATTATTGTGAGCTCAATAAAGTGATCATGAATATATGTCCGTTGTTCAAAATATGTGAATTACTTGATCAGTTATAACAGAGTAAAGTGGTTGTCAAAGCTGACTCAAGGTCGGATTTTCTTCAATCTAAGATCAGAAGGGGTGGTATTCCTTAAACTGTGTACAGAAACGTTTAGATATTTTGAAGTGGTTATAATACCTTTTGGCCTTGCTAACGCACCAGCAGTGATTATGTATTAAATGAACAGGGTGTATCAGCCAATGTTAAGTAAGTCATTAATTGTGTTCTTTAACGATATACGTATTTATTTCAGAGGTTTATCAGATCATGAGAAACATGTTTGAAAAGTTTTAGTGACACAGAGCATAAAATAGTTATATGTTAAGTTTTCAATGTGAATTTCAAGATATAAGGAATGAAATTCTTTAGACAATTTATTAGTAGAAATGGGATCAAGATGAATTATGAGGACTAGAGAAGGTGATGAATTGGGAGCCGCCAAAGAACCCGACAGTAACCAACAGTTGTACGGGATTATTTACAGAAATTACGTGAAGCAATAGTTTGCACTACTTGAATTGGTTGAAGAGATGATAGCGTTATGTGATGCCTGGTACAGGGGTTCGGATGAATGCATAAGGGCAAAGTTATTGTTCGCACTTCTAGACAGTTAAAATCGTATGAGAATGAATACACAGACTCGCACCTGATAGTAGTATATGTAGTATGTTATTTATATGATACGTGAAGATTATACCTCGATACTGAGTGGATATGTGGATGTAAGACTATTGTTAGTGCGCCGCAATAGCATTCATAGGTGGTGTAAGACTACCGCTAGTGCGCTACGGTAGCATTCAGTATGATATAATGAGATTATGTGTTTATATGCGAAGTGTTGTTTACACGAAATTATAAAAGTTATAAATAATTGTTGAACGAGAAAGACCTTTAAAGGAGACAGGAACACTGGTCAGAATCAATGAAGGATTGCGAGTAGAATACTATATTATTCAGGGTAAGGCTAATAATATAGCCAACAGTTTGAACAGGAAATCAGAAATATTACTTGTGTGAATTAATTATCTAAATGACAGTTACGACACTCTTACTCAGAGGTGATGAGAACAGTTCAGTGAAAAGTATCTTAAAGAATGGATAAAAGGGGACAAGTAGTTAATCCGTTTTAAAAACAGTTATGAAATATTAGTTGGATATGATCGTATATGAGTATCAGGTTATGGGGATGTGTATAAGACACATCTATGTGAAGTTCATAGGTTATAATGGTGGTGTAGCCAGAAGTTAATAAGGGTATGAATACCTAAAGGATAGATTAATAATAGCTGGAGGTGAAACTAGATATGGTCAGACAAGTGGAGGAATATCATTAAAGGTATATAGCTTGTTTCCATTAGAGAAATTTATTAATTACAATAGTTAACAGATGTGTATGTGAAACAGATTGTGTTATGTCATAGCATATAAGTGTTTATTGATCCAGACAATGATATCAGATCCACTACTAGAATTCGAAACAGATTTCATATAAAGTTAAGGATTAAGCTTCATCTCAGTACAGTCAGAATGAAAGAAATATATAGATGATGGAAAGCATGTTTTATGATTGTGTTATTAATTCAGAAGAAAATTGGGGTACATATTTGCTTGACAAAGTTTCGTATTACAACAGATACAAGTTCAGCACCTGGATGTCAATGTATGAAATTGTATGATATTACTGCCAAACTTCAGTGTATTCAGTGACTTGGGTAAGAAAGTGTGGGGTAGCACAGAAATGATACAGCGAAAGACAGAACATATTCAGAAGGTATGTAGTAGATTGTTTGACGCCCCGAATAGACAGAAGGGTTATACAGATGAGCAGAGGTTACCACATCAGTTTTAGTGGGGGAGTATATATCATTGGCAGTAACACCGTGGAAAAACGTAATCAGATTCAGAAAAGAGAGAAAACTGAGCCCGGAATTTAATCGGTAATTCAGAATTATTGTATATGAGGGTAAAAGCTATTGATAGATCAGAGTTATCAGAAGACTTATCATATATTCCTAGCACCTGTTGGGTATTATATTTCAGAAAGTGTTTATCAGATGAGTCTGCAATCGTATTGTTGGAATTTTTAGTAATAATAATGAACTGTATTATGAGGAAGAGTTTACAGCAATTTTGAAAAGATGAGGTTTTACTCAATAGTCAGACTAGACTGGTCAATAATCAGTAAAAGCGTATAAGAGGTACATATTACATATAGAAGCCTAAACAGATAATGAAGAGTAATTATCCAGAACCCTTCTGCAGTTGATTTCGGGGACGAAATCATTTCAAGTGGGGAAGAGTTGTAACACCCAGAATGTTATTATTAAGTTTATGCAAGAAATGTACAAAGTGTTACACACGTTATAAATGGATATACGTGATAAGATGTGGTTTTAAACTAGAGAGGCTAAAACCGTCAGATTACAACTTGTTTAATTCCAGGGGCTGTTGTGTCATTAGTTGAAACTTAATTATATAAATATCACCAACTTTGACCATAGATAGTCAAAGTTTGTATTCTTTTCTCTGGAATCCACGAGTTCAAGAACAAGCCTTAGCAACTTTCAGTTTTCTTTGAAGAACACAGCAGAGCTAGTATCTATATCAAGAGTATAGCAAGTATACAACTTGAGGTAAGCTTTCAAACTTTGTTTATGATGTTTTGTAAGTTAAATCACATGATTCAATGGTGAATTCATGTTAGGATTGTTTCATATGGTTTAGATTATGTATATCAGTTATAGGAGGTGTAGGGAAACACCTCTAGTTGATTTTATGATGAAACTATCGGATTATTTGGTGAAAACCGACAGTTCTAGATAAGAACAGTCTGCTGGTCTGTAGTGTTCACGGCCCGTGTAGCGGTACACGGCCGTGTAGTAGTAAAGGCGGTCACAGGGCCATGTTGGGTTACATGGTCGTGTAGCATAAGAGGTACACTGCTCGTGTAAAGGTACACAGCCCGTGTAGGGTGACTAGATCACACTGGCCATGTTGCCAGCTTAGGTCGTGTATCATATAAGGGACACGGCCCGTGTAGGCCCTATTTCAGTTCAGTATGTCCTTATGTGATTTTATGTATTGTTTATATAGGAGGTGATTGACATATTACCTATATCATTAATATGTGGAGTAGTGCATGTTAAAGTCCGAAGGTGAGTCTTCTAGACTTCACTTCATATCAGCAGCATGTGTAGTTTCATATCAGATTACTAACATGTTATGTTATTCATGTGAAAATGTAAGCGTACTGCTATGTGCAGTAAGGCTCAGATGCGGTACAGTACTGTGACCTATGATGATGCCCTGGGTCTAGAACCAGAGGCTAGCTTTGATTGCCAGACATGTGTGTATTATCTTCCTATGATTGTATACGTGTGTTCATATGATGTTATATTTAGATTAGAAACTAAGCTCTCGTAGCTTATCAGATACTATGTTTAAAATGTTTTGCAGGTTTTAACAAAGGCAAGGGCAAAGCTTCGGTTTGACTACCTTTTGACAAATTCTTTGAAATTAACGCCTAGTTTGTAAACATCAAGTTTTTGGTACCAAACATATGACAGTATTTATGTGCGTATCTATTAATACATCAGTATTTTAAACAAGTATTGCTTCCGCTTTTATGTCAAACTTTTAGATGTGGACACTAATATGTGTTTGATCTATTTATTACAAATTATTGGAGTTTTGGGCGTTACGGTAATAGTAATAATAACACAACAAATAAGTTGGCACTACAAACCAAAATAATAAAACTCTAAAACAACTCCTAAAATTTAGTAACTTAGAATACTAATATGAATTGTAACACATGGCAAGTTTAGGTGCACCACTTGCACCCCTTTTTCTTTTATCCTTATCAATACTAAATTATAAAAAAAAGAACATATATACCTATATATGTAGTACCTAAATCAGCCAAGGGAGGAAAAAAAAGAGGTAAAAGAGGAGCCTTTTCTTTCCATTCAAAATTTGAAAGATATATGTAGAAATGGAAACTTAATCACTAATTAATCTTGCATCCATTCCTAAATAAACCTCCTATCTTCCTTCACAAGCCATCACCTCCTTCTTCAATCTCAAAATTCGTCCTCCATCCTCCATCCTCTCCTCTCTTTGATTTTGCTCTTCATAACACAAGGAATCAAGCAAGAAATCAAGAAGAGAACAT
The DNA here is from genome assembly GCA_038502395.1 of Dittrichia graveolens. Taxonomy (NCBI): domain Eukaryota; kingdom Viridiplantae; phylum Streptophyta; class Magnoliopsida; order Asterales; family Asteraceae; genus Dittrichia; species Dittrichia graveolens. The sequence goes on along the minus strand of JARJIL010000009.1, from coordinate 43,071,554 downwards.
AAGAAATTCGGGTGTTAAGGTATGAACTACAAATCTCTACACCTTCATTCTCTTTATGTATTTAATTGAAAACCCTAAGTGATGAATAGAAAATAAAAATGTAAGAAACAATACACACATATATAAAAGAACGATTTTGATTAACAATAAGCAAAACACAATCAAAAGGCTAAACCTTGTTACTAAAAGATGAGGAATATAAAATCCAGAATCTGACAGAAACTTTGGGTCGTGTTTAAGAGGTCCTAACTTGAGAAAGTCGTGGACTTTTATTTCGTATTTTAAGTCTAAACAGAATTACTTTGAGTCTACTTTCTACTCCAATTGGTCTCATCTCAAAATGATATCATTTGATCATCCAAACAAATTAAAACATTTTGGTGCGCAAATCTGGATTATTGGGACAGAAGCATATTTAACTTATCCACACTATAAATCACTTATTTTGATGAATAACACCGTGGGATTCATACAAGACAAAGCTTTACGTGTATATGGAGGTCTATAAAAATTTTGGAAATTAATTCGTTCGTTTACTATTTTAAATAGAAATAAACTTTCTGTCACATAAAACAGTGGTATATTCAGGTTAGTCGATTATCACGAATTTATTATAATATAAAAGTAAAAGAATAAATTCTGGAAAAGTTAGGGTTTCATCTAGAGACATGGAAGTACATTTCATAAAAATTTAGGAATTTAACTAGGTTATTTAGAGGAGTTTGAAAATACAAAATGGGACTACAAATTCTGCCAGAAAACTACTTGAATCCTAAAAAGTATTTCTAAAAGAATTAAAATAAAATAAAGGAATTTATAACAAATCTAAGTAATAATACAAGTATACCTTAAATAAGAAAGGCATTATTCGAAGTATTGGAAATGTTACAAGAGCAATCTATCAAAGTTAGATTGCTACCTAAGAGTTTCACACCATAGGAACTAATGTCATGAAATCTATTGTAGATCTCTGAGCGGAATACATCTCACTAGCTACTACCAACACTCAAGGTGAGTACTCGTGGCCCCTTTTGCATGTTTTCTTGGGGAAAAATTACACTCAATAAATTGCTTTATTTTTCATGCGGTGAATTGAAAATCTTTTCTTTTTGACAACTTGGATTATGTGTTACATGCTTGTGTGAACCCGCTGATGGGTTAAGTCAATTTAACTAACCCGATGATGGGTTAAGTCAATTAAACTAACCCGATGATGGGTTAAGTCAATCAAACTAATCCCATGATGGGTTAAGTCAATCAAACTAACCCCATGATGGGTTAAGTCAATCAAATTAACCCGGTGATGGGTTAAGCCAATTGAATTCAAATTTACCCAACTTAGTGCTCTAGCTGGTAGGCCTTGTTGGATGACAAATATCTATGGGACATTGTGGTCCGGTTATCAATATTTACATTAGACATTGTGGTCCGGTTATCATTATTCATATTGGACATTGTGGTCTGATTATCATTATTCAAATTGGACATTGTGGTCCGGATATCATTAATTCCTATTGCGAGTATGTGTTATACTATATCCATTGTCAAACTATTCTATACACGGCAAATCAATTATTTTGTTTAAACCTGCGAGCTCACCAACCATTGTGTTGACATTTTCAAAGTTTTCAATTTCAGGTAATACTAACGCTAACGCTTAAGGATCCTAAAAGACTCTAGTCGGGCCTTAGCGTGACTCATAGCGAGGATCAAACTCTTCTTATTATTTTATGATGTGGGTGTTTGTTAACACTTCAAATTGTTATATGGTTTTGGGCTTGTCGCCTGTATACTTGACCCGGGTTGTGGGGTATACATTCACACGATCATTTACTTTCGTTGATTGTCTATGTTGCCGTGGAACCGACTTAACACGGCACAAGACTACTCATGTGTCAGGGAAACGTCGTGACACGTTGGATTAATTGCATTTAGTGATTTTCTCTATTTTATATCAATGTGTTATGAAGATCCTCTCCGTCACACTTCGCGATTCCGCCTTGGCGTTGTGTGACATCTACCCCTTCCTCAACCCATGCACCTACCCCTGCCCCTACCCCATCCCCTGCACCAACCACAGGTGACTCCCATCCACCTTTTGATGATGCCAAAAAGGGGGATAAATTCTCAAGTTCATCTAGGGAGGATGATCCTGATTCTGAGGAGATTGATGCTGCCACAATGAATCTGCTACCAAAATCATGCAGCAGGAGGCACCCAAAGCAACAGCTCCTCCTCCTCCTCTCAAATGAAAAGCACATTCTGAGGGGGAGCAAAGGTTTCCTAAGATGTTGAAAAGAATGGCTAATAGGCCAAAGCCAAAAAGGAAAGTTGCTGAGGGTTACTCTCCACCAATAGCCATTGTGTTTGATTCTGATGATGAGGATGATGCTCCACTCTCTGACATCCTCATAAGAAGAAGACAGAGCCCTAAACCATCTGCTCCACCAGTCCAAGCAACTCCATCAGTCCAAAAGTCTTTAACCTCTGCTCCCAAAGATAAAGGCAAAAAGAAAATGACACCATAGCAAGTTGAAGGAGATGTTCAAACGCAATGGGAGCTTGCCCTTAAAGAGCCAGAAGAAAGGGAGAATGCCCAAATGGCTCAAGCATTGGGTGTTCCAGTTGAAGAGATCTACCAAGCCAAGGAGCAAGCATATCAACAAGAACAAGAACAAGTTCAAAATCAAGTTGCTGCTTAACACAAATTGGCAAGGGATAAATCTCATTCTGATTTGCTTAAAGCTAGATCTTATGTGGATGCCATCAAAACCCTCTTAACCCTTTATCTATCTGCTCCCTACAATCTTAGTCAACAAAGGCTACAAAGCTTCAGAGAAAAGATCAACATTTTAAGCAATAGAACTGAACCAACTCCAATCACAAGAGCCACTGTCCACAAAGGTGATGGTGAACCCTACCTCAAAGCAATAAGGCAAAACAACTTCGACAGTTGTGAAGTTGTATCATATGAGAGGTGTCACAACTATGGGTTCACAGAGTTAGTTGAGATCCTGTACCTCCTCTTCAAATCCAAATCCAAGCTCAAAGTTTAATTCATACAAAAGATTCAAAATTGGATAGCTCTAGCTATGTCACAAAGGGCCTTCACTCCAGATGACTATTATAGGCATGTACACACAGTTGATAATCTTCACAAGAAAGGCTCCAAGCCCTTTAAACCATTTGAGCAAAGAGAGGTACTACCCCAACATGAGTACTTGTATGATTTTGAGGGTCTCAACACAACTCTACCACTACACATCACCCTTGAGCTTTACAAGTTTATATCCATGCCTGTTGAAGGCTTATTCTTTCTGGACAGAGTTGGTACTTGTAGGTTCTTTAGACAGTCTGAAATCCCTAAAGCTGGCAAGAGCTTTCTATTTGGGATAAGAACATCTACAAGAGGCAGAACTGGAAATGAGCATTTTGAAGCCCTTGTACAAGCCCAATGTGAAGTCTTAGCTGAAGCAGATCATCATGCAAAAGATTTTGAAGTTAAAGAAGAACAATGGTGGGATGATTGAAGACTGATCTAACTTTGAAGACTTGTTGACGTAGTTGCTTGTATATAATGTTTAGTATAGTATAGCTAGTAGTTAATCTCTGTAAACACTTCTGTACATTTCTTTATTCTTTTATTTCAAGTGATATTTATGTAAATCAAAAAATCAAAAATATATAAAAATGAAAAAGTAAAAAGATACCACAAAAATAGCACAAAATGCTACAACACAGAAAAAGATTCCACAAAAACAGAACAAAATGGAACACTAGAAAAGAAACCAAAAACAGAACAAGGTTCAAAATAAAAAGAGCTACCAAAAACAGATAGCTAGGTAGCCAAATGCACTTAAAAGTTTAAATATTTTGTATTCGAAGTCAAACTGATTCTTTAAAAAGAAAAAGTTTTTGTCATCATCAAATAAGGGGAGATTGTTGGGGAGATAATCACTTCACCCTAATAATTAACTCTACCTATACTAAAAACATAGAATTTGATGATAACCAAACCCTACATCCAGTATGACTTAGAAAGAATTCAAACATGTGTTGTTTGAATCAGATTCTGTAAAAAGATGCTAAGAATGGAACTATCAGCTGACCATCAGATCATACTCAAAGTATCAGCCAAGGGATATCAGCCAAGGAGCATCAGATGAAGAAAACAAGTAAAGAAATTTGATCAGCTGAATGCCTATACCATCAACTGAGCAAGTACTTTGCTCAGCTACTCTATCAGCTGAGTGAACAAATAGATCAGCTGAGGCCTAAAGCATCGGCTAAGTAAGTCTTCTCTTACAAAAGTCATCTCCACACATAATCTGATGTATTTAAATGATCAGCTGAGCATTCTTGATCAACTAATCATACAAATACATGAGTTTATGCCTTCCTATGTTTACTATTGATCAACTGAGCATCTATATGAGCAGCTGAGCAATATGTATCAATTGAGTCCTAGCAAAAAGTGATCAACTGATATATTTTGTCAACGGAGTAGTGAAATTCAGAGCTCCTAGTACAATCTGTTAGTTGAGTCATACAAAATGTCAAATCTGCACTATCTTTTTAGATTGTAAGGCATATGTAAAAGGGAGAACATGTGTTGTTCTATTATGCCTTAGATCTTTGTTTGTAAAAGTAAAATGCACTTTTTGGACAAGTATGAGACAAAAAGGTTTGATCTTATCCTCTGGAAAAGGATAATGATACCTCAAACAGATGAAGATCTTGAATATTTGTTCAACAACTAAGTATGGCTGGCAATCCCATACTTGGTAAAGTCAAATCAAATAGTAGCATGGTGTTGATTAAAGTATATGCATGGAAAGGGAAAGAAACTTCTACATGACAGTAGATGTGAGTTTTAATATTTTATATTGTGAGTGGGTTGCACTTTTACAGAAAAGTACAATTACTTTTATCAAACAGTTGATTAAAGTAACTTTACTTTTCACCCACTACCTTTACAATTAAAATATTATATTTCCACATCCTCTTTGTCTCCTACCTTCATGCAACTGGATTCACCAAGATTTCTATATATACTCATGCATGGTGGACATGCAAAATACAACACAGTGAAGTCTCTACTCCATAGAAAGAAAATCTCATCGGTTGAGAAATTCATAGAGTTTAAGCATTGTGTGGAATCAAACTTGTTCATGTAGTCTTAGAGTTAGCTTGTCTATGTGTTAGACAAAAAAGATTGCCACCTTTTATTGTACTTAGAATTTCCGCTTCTAGTACATGTAATTCTTGATTCAATATCAATAAGAATTATATAAAAGTATATCGGTGTGTCTTAATTTTTAAAGCTAAAGTTTGTATTCAACCCCCCCTTCTACAAACATTTGTTGTTGTGTACTCAATCTGAGACTAACAACCTTCCTTAAGAGGATTCCGTCCTCGGAATCCTTTCTCGTTCAAACAACTGGGGTATCTTGTACGAGATCTGCCCACTGACACACATATGCCGGTATCACTGCTAATGAAGCGCGAGCCTATTGGGTCACACGCCAAGGATTGATCCCGGCAGCTTTATGTGGATGGAGAAAGTCAAAGAATCAAATGTGTTTTGATTCGGGGCTTCACGACCGTGAAGGGTGCTCCACGGGTCATGAAGCAGGCTGCCCTAACGATTGTTCGACGGCCGCCACGCGTCGTGACACCTTTGGGCTTCACGACCCGTGACGAGGTCGTGAGGGGTCGTGAAGGAGATGCCCTCACGAGTCTCGACCGGGCGGCACGGCTCGTGGAGTTCTAAGTCCCCTCGTGGCGCACTTAGGCTTCACGACCCGTGAGGGGTCGTGAAGAGGGTAGCTGCAGTGACAGTTGTGTTTTATTGGACCATTTGATGGTCCAATCAAAATCTATGCTTTATGGCCGGGTTTTTGAGGTTAGATGCTGGTCATTGAGGCAAGTGAGACTATGAGAACACAACAAGAACTTTCTCTCTACTACAACTCTCTCTTGGTATCATGTTAGAATGCTACACACACTAAGATGATCTTGAGTGTTCATGTGAGGCTTTCATGGTGCAAGAGGAGATCTACATGGGCTGTTCCAAATGGTGAAGTTATTCTAGGATGTTCATCTATGGCTCACTAGCATTAGGGGATCAAGCTTCTCTTGGTGTGGACTAGCAATGGAGGAGAAAGCCTTTTGTTTCCTTAATTTCATCCCACCTTTGAAGATCTCGATTTACAGCCATGGTAAGGAGGTATATTCTTCCTCCTTCTTCTTGTTCTTTAGTTGCAATTTCCTTTGTAGTGTTTTCCACCATTGGAACTAGTTGTGGGATTTGTGTGTGCTTTCATTTTATGTCTTGCATGCTACTTTTCTTGTTTGCTTCCGCTGCGTTTGTGCCCACCACAAGTTCCAACAGTGGTATCAGAGCCATCTCTACAAAGAAATTGCACTTTGATGGCTTGAAAACCAAAACTGGACATTCTGTCCAGATGAGCTTCACGGGTCGTGGAGCATTTTGCTTCATGGTGGTGAAGCCTACACGACCGGCTTCATGGGGTGTCGCTCGTGAAAGGTTTTGACTGTGTCAGAGTCATGGAGCTCATGGGCTTCACGAGCCGTGAGGGGCCGTGAAGGCTTCTGGGCCGTGAAGGTCTGGTGAACAGTGTTTTTATCCTTGTTTTAAAAAGAAATAAATTTTCGGTTTTAGCACCTTGTGATTCTGTTTTTCCAGAATCTGTCCTTGTTGTTTGGACATTCGAAAAGCCCCGTTTATGTGTCTTGATTCATATATTTATATGTATTGGGTGGTTTTGGCATAAAATGCACACATGCATATACTTATATTGTGTATATATGAATATGTGTTCTCAAAGTGTTTGGGATACTAATGCATATGTACAAGGATAGTTTCTTTTGTGCCTTGAGTGCTTTGCTTGTTTGAACAATCTTAATTGAGATACATTTTGCATGGTTTTGTTGTGGCACACCATGTTTGTTTGTGGTTGTTGTTGTGTCCGGTAACGCCTTGCCCGTTAGACCTATGTGTTGGTTGTTTGGTTGTTTATTTATGTATTCATTCATTTGGTGACTTTTAGTCACAATGGTTTGTAATAGTATTTACTTCGGTTTGTAAATTTGTAAATTTATTTATGGCTTGCATGCCATTGCTTTCCTTTGTACTTGTTGTAAGTAGCTTAGAATAGCAATCGCGGCTTGCACGCTGTTTCTATTCAAATTGTTTGTAATTGTGAAAAGAAGACCGAAGACAACCATCGAGAGTCGTGGAGAGACGTCTCGGCTATATTGGATCTGGTGGATCATTTGGAGATGACGGATTCAGTGGGAGCACTTCCGGCGAGCCATTTGGTTGTGTCCTTAGTTTGGCGTTGCTCTCTCCGTTTGGCTCACGGGGAGGGCGCATAGGGTTTAAGGGCGTGTTACCGGATATTTGCTTTGTGCGTGGTTGTGATTTATTTTGTTATTTTCTTGCGTGGTTGTTAGGATCTTCGCATGCTAGAAAACTTTTCAAAATAATAAAATCACAAGAGTTGTTAAATTGTTTAACAAACCCCGCGCGCTCACGATTAACAAATAAATATAAATTGGTTTATATTAAAGTGAAAAATGCGTTTTGTCACTTGTTTGTTAATCAACTTGCTAAGAGGGTTTTTAAACCGGAAAGACAAAAGTCCCGTTTTTCTCAAACGTAAATCACACGCCACCCGTAAGATGACACCACCCGAATCTAGTGATACATGGGATGATTGTCGAGCTAAGCACGAGTTGTTCCATGTGGATCTGTGTGGAAGGTGAGTGTGGCGACTTGAATTTATTGGTTGTCGAGCTAAGCACGAGCCAATGATTGTCAAGGTTGTCACCGTGTATCTTGACGGATGATTTACAATTCCAACTTAATACGCCTTGGTAATTGTCGTGCCTATACCGAGTTGCCAAAGCGGCTTAACGAGGAATTGGTGTGAGAAGGGATCAAACATGCCAAACCGACGCTATGAGTGTTGATGGATCCCGCAAGTGTCTCAGAGTTGTAATCTCGGATTGCAATTGGTAAAGCGTTTACCGGCCTAAATAACTTCATGAAGTGATCCGGGGAAAACCCGTCATGTAGTGAAGTGAAATAAGGTTCTTAGCCCTTGTTAAGATAAATGTTTTTCTTAAAACTAAATGGGTAATTATCGTAACGAGGATTGTATCAAAACTAACTAAAACGTGTATTCTTATATCTTTAATTGGCAAACGTTAACGACACCACTTCAACTTAAAACTCCGTTCGTTCCTAAAGAAGGTGAGACTCACTAATGTGGACTTTGTGGACTAGGATTGGTTGTAGAGGATTGTCTTCCACCATGAGTCAAAGTTGCACATTATAGAGAAATCCCTTCTAGAGCCAAAATGCTACCAACGCAACCTAGACCTCTACATGCATGTAAAAGTGCATCATGGTCTTGATTGGTTGAAGGATGCATGGAGGCGGGAAAATTAGTGTCCATATCCTTGAGTTAGAGAGGTACGTGGACCTAAAGGAGAGGCATGGATTCGCCATAGGGAGGGAGCTTGTGGTGAATGAAAATTCTCCAAAGTCCCTCCCCAAGTGATGTAAATGGTTCATTGTGAACTATCGCATGCACAATATGGAGAAATACTTGATAAAGCATTATGGCATGTTGTGGACTGCTAAGTCTTGCATGGCCAAATTATGGCTCGCCTCACCGACTCCCGCTAACATTATAAAGTAACAAGAAACCGAGAAGAAGAAATTGACCTCAAACAGAAAGTTTGGTTTTACCAAGCCTATCTTATATGTGAAGTCAGAGGGCAATGAGATTGCGCCTTAAGATAAGACTCCACAAGAGGTAATTTGTTACTTCTACGGAAAGATTGGAAAATTGGCGCCACCACGACTGCCCTATGAGCCTGAAAGAGCTAAAATCACTTATGAGTAAGAGAAATTAGCTCCTTGACTTCAGGAACATTCATGATCAAACTCAATTGCTCTTCTACTTCTAAAGGCTAGGTTTTAAACGCTAGCAATAATGCTCACATTTGTCACAAAGTGAAGGTGTTAAAAGAGTAGTAGGCGGATGAGGCATGGAGAGTTGGAATTCTAAAAGGGATATATAGTTGTTCTCCCTATTGAGAGGATTGGAAGTTTGTATCTTGCCTTTCCTTCAAACTATTCTATTGCTTTATTGGATGTATGTTTATGCCATGTATGGCTAGAAACATTATATCTAAATGCCTTTGTTGACGATGGATATTACTTTGACTTTTGAAATTAGTGGTAATTTATTTCAAAGTTTATCCATGTCGTGGCATTTAAAGTAAGCTTTTGCTTAAGGAGTAATAGAACGATCATAAATGTACTAATAAGTTATCCTTATGTAGAAGTCGATTTAGCTATATAAACAAGACTAGTTCACCAAGATCCGTGAGGTTTAGGAACTTGGAACCCTTTGACCATTGGTCAAATGTTGAATGCATATCTTGTTTGTTATGCTAGTTGACTTAAACATCCTTCGCTTGAGTATGTGAGAGGATTCAAAGCTTGTTGGATTTCGTACACACTTTTTGTGTGTTGACCGTTCAAGCAAACATTAAGGAGTAACTTTAGATATCTTGTTACCTTTACCGGTGATGGTAGAAGGGATGGTAAGTCTATTTTAATGGACTAGTTTTGAAACCTTAGAGGTGTTCAAAACTCACCATAACGAGGTACATGATAGAGAGGGCAATGCAACTATGATACTCGAATCTAGTTAAGATGTTGAGTACCTTAGTTTATATTATGTGACTATCATAAGAATTATGGGATTGTCTCACAATTCATTCCTCTTAAGACACATTGTTACATGTGGTCGTCTAAAGGAGGAACCAGACATTTTGATATGGTCCAACAAGTGATAGGTTACACTTTTATGTCCAAAATTGTTTTGGGTCATTCTCCAAATGGTGGGCATGAGTTCTAAATCTTATAAACAACAAATATGGTCATGTAAACGCCTTATAGGATATGACGAAAAAGGAGGATCCTTGTTTGTCTATTCCAAAGTCTGGATTGTCTAGCCTACGTTTAGACGTGAGGTGGAGGAACCCAGGATTTAGAGGTATTTACTCCATTAGGTACTCTACTAAGACCATGGGATATTTGTCTCGACAAACCTTGTGAGAACTTGTAAGTTACTCAAAGGTAGAGTCTCTTAAGAAATTAATATCCATGGATGCCAGTGAGAGTAAAGTATACCTTGAATGGAAGAACCTGATGTTGACACTAGAATCAAATCAGAAATGATTGGAACTCAGCATGGCAATGCTGGAGAACCTGGCATAAAATCGTTACCTCTTGGTAGAAGTTGTCATAAGACTAGAAAGATATAACTCGTTATATCTGAGGAAGACAACTTAATGATGATTCATGATGAATGCGTCAACTACTGGAAGCGTAGTGGGCTTGGAGTCCGCTAGGAGAAAGGAGGAAATGATAAGATGAGATGCTATCCATGACGGATATCCAAGGTTTCTACTTGGTTGATCCTACACCTGGGTGTGAACCCGCGAGGTGTGATTGGTTATTTGAGGAAATAGACCAAACATGGATAATTTTGTAGACTACTTCAAATACCGACTGGTAGGAATGGTTTCACGATGATTAACCATGAGGAAGGTATCATCTACAAACATTCTCCCGGTGGTTATGTTGAAGTCCACACAGATACTTATTTTATAAGTGCCTTTTAGGCTATATTGGATAGAAGTGAAGACTACATTCCTTAATAGGAATTTCTGAGGAAATGCTCACAACATTTTCGAGGGTCTTTTACTATCAATAAGTATCCTAATGAAATCTACAAACCCTAAGTAGTCCACTTGTGGACTTATGTTGCCATCTCAATGTTAGAATCTTTGCGTTGATATGAAAATCATTTGTTTGAGTTTTCAAATAGCAATGATGAAACATGGAAGAATTCCAGAGCTAGTGGGAGCATTTTGTAATACTATTCTAAATATGTCTAGTATATACACCGTGTTGGAGATAATGTCCTGATTTCGCTTGAAAAGCTTAAATCAAGAATTATGCATCCATAACGATTATAGGATATACAAAACCTATGGAAGGAGTTAAAGAAATATTGAAATATGTTCTTGTTGATCTATAGTAAGAAGCAACATAGAATAAGTTGTTATTCAAATGCTTGCTTAGGATAACTGCCAATCTTTATCAGGGTTCGTGATCCTACTAAATATGGTGTTAATAAGTATGCTTCTCAAAGCATCGCTAACTCTATTGGGATCTTATGAGACAATGAGAGTACGATGGCTTATGAAAGATAACCTTTTATCTCAAGCATCTTTGATCTTATTGAGTTTTGATGAATCAATGAAGGTGCGATAGCTTGACAAAAGACCGTTGTCTCACCAACGCACACTTTTGAGTGATTGGTTGAGGTAGAGATATGGTCATCTTATGAATACACACGGATAGCATGGTGGCGGATCCGTTTTGCTAAAGCCGTAATTGCAAGATAGTGATGATTGTCATACTAGTGCTTGCAAATACTTGGCTTGAGTTTGTTTTAGTTGAAATTTTGATATGCTGATTTTGGGAACATTAAGCAACATTGTGCTTCTGCTAGTATCGATTATCAAATGAGGATTTGTTAATACGCGTGTAGCGGGTACTCTAAGTTGCCTTTATTGTGTTCCATCTTAGCATGTTTACCACTTCCTTGAATGTTTTACATTCTAAATGTCCACAGTCAGTCACTCTTCGCCGGAAGGAAGTTTGAACGAAGACTGAGGGAAAGGTTGGTCGTGTATTCAATGGTGATTGGATACAAGAGACGCAACACTTTACCTATACTTGAAAAGAGTTTCAGGTGATTGGACGACCCACACCTGAGTTTACTTCATGGTACATGTCAAGAGTAACTCAGGATGATAATATCATTTCGTCCTTAGACCGGAGATACATGTGCTTCCATGACATTGGTCTGCCTTGTTCTGATTGCTTTCAAACGCAGTCCGTAACTGGTTGCTATAAAGGAGGCTTTTGGGCAAAGTATTGCCAATGTAATGGGGCAATGTAGTCGAAGGAATTTGTTCCTCTATTTAGAGAGATATCTATGGGCCCCTCGATGATTGGGCGCTGACACCAAAATGCACGGCCGTGCTCATGCTTGCAATGATAGTTGATCAATTTCAACTTGCATATTTTGGTCACCACCAATCTTGATCGAGAAACATAATCGTGAACGATCGGAGAATGACTTAATACCATGTCTCGTGTTCACCCGGATATCGCGAACAATAGGAAGATTGATCACTTATCTGTAGGACCTTTTCAAACCTATTTGGATTGTGATTAGGTACTTGTCAGGGATGACATACCTCGTGTTGATTTGGGGGCAGGGATGTATTGCTAGAGGCCGCTCCCTATCTGTGATGCATATGGGTACGGTGTGTCATGTGAAAGTGGGAGTTTGTTGGAGATCTTCCCATTGACACACGTATGCCGGTATCACTGCTAATGAAGCGCGAGCCTATTGGGTCACACGCCAAGGATTGATCCCGACAGCTTTATGTGGATGGAGAAAGTCAAAGAATCAAAAGTGTTTTGATTCGGGGCTTCACGACCGTGAAGGTTGCTCCACGGGTCGTGAAGCAGGCTGCCCTAACGATTGTTCGACGTCCGCCACGCATCGTGACGCCTTTGGGCTTCACGACCCGTGACGAGGTTATGAGGCGTCGTGAAGGAGATGCCCTAACGAGTCTCGACCGGGCGGCACGGCTCGTGGAGTTCTAAGTCCCCTCGTGGCGCACTTAGGCTTCACGACCCGTGAGAGCCCGCGAGGGGTCGTGAAGAGGGTAGCTGCAGTGACAGTTTTGTTTTATTGGACCATTTGATGGTCCAATCAAAATCTATGCTTTATGGCCGGGTTTTTGAGGTTAGATGCTGGTCATTGAGGCAAGTGAGACTATGAGAACACAACAAGAACTTTCTCTCTACTACAACTCTCTCTTGGTATCATGTTAGAATGCTACACACACTAAGATGATCTTTAGTGTTCATGTAAGGCTTTCATGGTGCAAGAGGAGATCTACATGGGCTGTTCCAGATGGTGAAGTCATTCTAGGATGTTCATTTATGGCTCACTAGCATTAGTGGATCAAGCTTCTCTTGGTGTGGACTAGTAATGGAGGACGAAGCCTTTTGTTTCCTCAATTTCATCCCACCTTTGAAGATCTCGATTTACAGCCATGGTAAGGAGGTATATTCTTCCTCCTTCTTCTTGTTCTTTAGTTTCAATTTGCATTGTAGTGTGTTCCACCACTGGAACTAGTTGTGGGCTTTGTGTGTGCTTTCATTTTATGTCTTGCACGCTACTTTTCTTGTTTTCTTCCGCTGCGTTTGTTCCCACCACAAGTTCAAACATATCTATCTCTCATCTATGCCTCAGTCTCCCAAGTTAAGTCAGAACCTAAACCGTGCTTCCACTCGACCAACACCATTGGAATCTACATCTTGCTGAGCTTGGTCACCTTTAGATCTAACAGTTTAACAGGTTCCTCTATTAATCTCTTCTTTGAATCCACTTTCAACTCATACACTGGGAGAATCTAACTTTCATCCTCAACCTTACATTTTCTCAGATAGCAAACCTTGACCGTATCATGAATACCTGCATGCTCTGCTGGAAGCTCTAGTGTAACTGTCTGATCATTCACTATCTGACGAATGCGGTGTTTGAACAATATTTTATGTTTGTGGACTTGATACATTTTAGTGTTTTAATAGTTAATTTTGTACTTGATATGTCAATATTAGGGATATGTATAAATAGTGACATTAGCCTTTCATCTTGTAACTTTTTGCATTTATTCAAGTAATACAACACATACTTAAAGGTGTTCTTACCAAATGCTCTCATCTTTTCCTCTACAATTGGTATCAGAGCCTAATCTTTGATAAGATATGGCTCGTGATTGAATACTTCAAGTGAAAACAACAACACTCAATTCAAATTGTCGGATTTAAAGAGGTATTGGTCGACTTTTGAAGAATTCCGATTTCAATCGATTCGAGACTGAAAATGGAAGATTAGTATCTTGTTAAACTCGCATTCATCATTGGATTAAGTCTGTGTAAGTCCGCAATCGTGTATTACAACAGTTTGTAGTGAATTGAAATTTTTGTGTTTTTCAAGTTTGAAACAATTTTGATCGAAAATGTATTCTATCATCTGATTTTTGTTGTAAAGTTGATTCTAAAGTGTAATTCACTAGTATACGAAGCTTGTAGAAGAAGAAAATCTCAAATTTGATCAAAATTCGAAGGAATTTGAATTTTGAAAGTTGGCGGATTGTACTATGAAGGAACATGAGGATTTGGACTCAAGAACAGTCAGATTTCTTAAATCCGAAGGCTTTCATTGGATTCCGATACTCTTCTAAGTGTCGGATTTTGGAAATCGGATTTGGAGTTGCTTTGATTGGATTTGGCTACTATCGGATTTGATTGGTTTTGGGTACTATCAGATTGGATTGGATTTGGGAATTATCGGATTTAAGTTCCGGACTTGGTTAAGTATCGGATTTTGGTCTACGGATTTTCAAAGTTCTCGGATTTACATATCGGATTTCCAAATCATCGGAATTTGGAAGTTCTCGGATTTATACAATCGGATTTCAAAGAATTGGAATTTGAAGGAATCAGATTTCCACTTCAATCGGATTTTCAAATTGTCGGAATTTGAAGGTATCGGATTTCCAAGGTTATCGGATTTCTAAGTTGTCAAGATTATCGGATTTGAAGATGTAGGATTGTCAAGCAATCGGATTTCCAATTTTCTCAGATTTTAAGTCATCGGATTTCAATTCTCGGATTTTGAATTCACGGATTTGCAAATTTAAGTTTATCGGATTTGATAGTATCGGATTCTTCAATCAATATCTTACAAAGAAAAGATCCTGAAGCATGAATGATTACATATAGTGAAACCCTTTCGTTTGGTTCCGACACTAAATCACCTGTCTTCTACAGAGGTGAGTATCATGTCTGGAAGGGACGATTCAGGGATTTTATTGATAACAATGAGCAGTATAGTGATGATATGAAGAAAAGTATACTTGAAGGAAATGGAATTTTCAGAATTGATCAGAATGCAAACCTTAACCATAATCCACCATTGGATGAAATCCATAGGGCAAAGCTTCCATCAGAATATACAGCTGAAGAAAAGCACAGGGCCACAACAGATTGAAAGGCAAAATATTATTTGAAACATGGTCTTTCATCAGAGTTCTATATTAAAGTAAATGGCCTGAACACAGCTAAAGAAATATGGTATGAGATTAAAAGCCAAATGGAAGGTACTGACTCTGGGGTCTGGATTAAAGAGACAACTTTGGTCAACTCTTTTGACCACTTTAAAGCCAGAGAGGGTGAGGCTTTAATTGAAACTTACAGTCGATACTATTTAACTTCTGAATGATTTGAGAAACCAGAAGCTGGATGATTATTCTAACCTAACAAGGAACACAAGGTTTCTTAACTCTCTTGGGCGAGAATGGAAGTCACAAGTGGCCATCTACAGACAGAGGAACCAGAAGAACCTAAATAAAGTTACTCATCATATGATATTTGAGGAACTGAACCAATATCAAGATGATGTTGGTTTGGGTGCACACAAGAAAAATGTAGATCCACTGGCTTTGGTGGTGAATGAAAAGAGGGTCAAAAGTTCTTCAAACTCAGTCAAGCTGAAACAAATTCAAGAGACTAAAAGTTTAGATTCAGAAGAAGAAACTCAAGTTGATAATGACAAAATCATGGAAGCCATGGCCTATCTCACAAACATGATGCAGAATAAGTTTCTTAAAAACAAGACAAACAACAGACAGAGGTTCACATCTGGATCGAGACGAAGGGAAGACCAATTGCATAAGAAGGATTGTCAAAGACTGGAAAGGCGATATGAACGGAAGGTAGAAACTGCCCAGGAACGAAAGTGCTACAACTGCGGTGACACTAGGCATTTCATTAAAGACTGTAAAAAGCCCAAGGTCAAAGATTTAGAATACTACAAGGCTAAACTCAACCTGATTAAGCAGAAAAACAATGGGAAGGGATTACTTGCTGAAGAGGATCAATTTCTTTCTGACACTGACAACAGTGATGAAGATCCTAATGTTCATGCCTAGTTTGTCTTGATGGCCGAGGTAGAAGAATTTGAGTTCGAGGAAACTGATGGTGAAAGTGAAGATGAAATTGTGGGAGCTGATTATGGATTCATCGCTAGATTTGATGAATCAGATATTGAAAGTGAATATGAAGAAGAAGAAGAAGAAGAAATAGAAGCTGGGGTTGCTACTGAAAGCAAAAACCCAACTGTTGCTGATCGACAAGATATTGGAGAGAAGGTAATGACTGGTGATTCTGATTTTCCTACCGATTATATACTAACTCTTATGCAACAGGTGGAGCTCTTAACATCCAAGAATCAAAAGCTGCAACAGAAGAACTTAAGTCTAAAAATGGAACAAGCATCTAAAACTGAAGTTGAACAATCAAATCAAACATAAAAAATAGTACAACATCAACACGATATAAAAGACAAAGAAAATGAACTCATCAAGTTGCTAAAAGAAACAGAACTAAAAGTTCATGATTTGAATGCAGCAAAGATGTCTACGGAAATTAATCTTAATTTAATTATGAAAAAGAAAAAGAATCTGGATGTTAAAGTACAAAATCTTGAGGAAATAGTAAAGAAGCAAGTCACAATTCGTCACACAATCTTTAAAAACCTTCAACCCGATGTTAAGAAAAGATATAAAGGTTTAGGTTATGACGAAAACAATTTTTTCTCGAAGATAAACTGCACACAACTGTATCAACTAAAGAGGATGAATCAGGGATGGACATCCAAAATAGTGTTTGTGGGAGAAGAAGAAATAAAACAGGAAGAAGAACTAAAAAGAAAATCACAACAAAAATGCAAAACTCACTCAATTATGATGAACTCAATGCGTCATATGCAGATGCTGAGAAAAGTGGTAGTTGTTCTTCTGAAGAGTGCTTCATTCCTCACCCACCAGAAGTAAAGAAAATTGTTGAAGAAGAAAAGCCTACTGCAAGAATTTACATTCCACACATGGAGTTGCAGAAGAGGCAGGAACTGTTTGAATTGGCACACATAGATCAGAAAATACAATTTGAAGTAGAAAATCTTATTCTAAAAGAAACAATCTTTAATCTGAAGAAAAAGTTAACATCCGCTACAACTAAGGTTAAGAATGAAATGAATGGAGAAGAAATAAATAATTCTGATTTTGCATAATTCTTGATATCACAATTTGTCTCAAATGCTATTGAAAGAATATTGCAAGAAGAGAAAATTGAAAGATTGTTAACTGAGTTGGACGGATACCTAAGCATTGTATATCCTCAATGTCCAAAAGCATGCAGGGATTTCATGTCACACAAATGTAATCAATTCTGTCATCCCAACAACATTAGTGAGAAAGGATCGTCTTCGGAAACAAAACAAGTTCCTAAAATGCTGAATGTTAAATTCAAAAAATCATCATCTCCACAAGTTTACAAGAATATTAAACAACTTCATTACACTGACAAAACTTCCTTTTCTAAATTAAAATCAGATAAAAAAAAGGAAAAAGAGGATCAAGCAAAAATGTGCAGGATACAATCAATTCAGATATGAAGATTGGTCGAGCAACAACGGCTTAGATGGGGTGGATTGAGAAGGACAGATTGAAAGTCAAAGAAGTGAAGACTGAAAAATCTGTATCAAAAGCAAAAGTGAAACCTTTTTGTAATATTCACAAATCGTATTGTAATAAAAAGTGTGAATCTTTGTTTGCTTGGAAAATCAAAAGTGAAAGTTCTAAAACTAAATTTTCTGAGAAAAACATTTTTGTGCTTGAGTTGGTTGTGTTGAAGGTCGCTGTGAATTCAAATGTGCTTATCATCAAGCTCGGATGAAGAAAGGATTGAGTTCAAAGAATAACTTGAAAAATCCTAACGAAGATAAAATTCTATTCTGGTTTGTCAATAAAAATGGATTCCTAATTCATCAATGGATTCACAAATATCAACTAGTGGGATTTTTGAAAAGGTAAGCTAATAGAAAGATACATGTCCGACCAGGACAATGGAAGGAACATCTCTAAATCATGAATGCGAATCCAAAACATCCAACAATTTCATTGAAACATGTTCAACAAAACAAATTCACACCAAACAAACAGCTTCCAATAAAAGTTGATTCTTATTCATCAATGACATCAAAATCACAGAAAACACATGTATCAAACAAATCTGATGTGAAAACAATGTATGTGGAAAAAGCAAAGTTGTTTACTCCTGTAAACAAACAAAAGAATGATAAAACAACTCTCTCACTCAACAAAAGAACAATTTTGATTGAAAAATGGATTGTGAAAAGATCAAATCTTAATACAACAACTGAAGTCTCTAACAGCAAAGATCAATCAAGTTTCTTTTCCATGTGCAGAAGGATCATCTCTGGTACATGGACTCTGGCTGCACGAAGCATATGATAGGTAACAAAGGTCTTCTCAAACATTTTGTGAGTAAGTACACGGGAAATGTTATGTTTGGGAACGACCAAGTTTCACCAATTCTTGGCCATGGAGTGATAGAGACTGGCAATCTAAAGATTGAAAAAGTGTCCTATGTTGAAGGCTTAGGGAATTATTTGTTTAGCATAGGACAATTTTGCGATAAAGGAATGGAGGTTGTCTTTAAGAAAAGCTCATGTTCTTTAAGGACAGAAGACGGAGCTGAGATTTTGGGTGGCAATAGAAAGTCAAATTTATATACAATTGACTTGTCTGAGAAAGATTCCGGTGCACCAGTATGCCTGCTATCAAAAGCTTCATCCTATCTAAACTGGTCATGACATCGCAAGTTGTCGCATCTAAATTTCAAGAATATGAAAAAGCTGGTGAATGGTAATTTGGTTAGAGGTCTACCAAAGCTGAAATTTGAAAAAGATCATCTGTGTAAGGACTGAGAAGCGGGTAAAATGAAGAGAGTCCCTCATAAAGTTAGTCAGATTTCTTCAACCACCGCACCTTTGCAGTTAATCCATATGGACCTCTGTGGACCAATGAAAGTTCAGTCTAGAAGTGCAAAGAGATACATTCTGGTGATAGTGCAAAGAGATACATGGGTCCGGTTTGTGAGTCACAAGAGTGAAGTACCTCAACAAGTGATTTTGTTTCTGAAGAAACACAAGACTCGGAACGGACAACTGGTGAAGGACATTAGAACTAATAATGGGAGATAGTTCAAAAACAGAATGCTAGACTCTTACTTGGACTCTGAAGGAATAACACATCAGTTCTCGGCAGCATATACTCCGTAACATATTGGAGTAGTGGAAAGGAAAAATAGAACATTGGTTGAAGCTGCCCGAACGATGTTACATTATTCGAAGTTACCACCATCTTACTGGGCTGAAGCCGTGAATACTGCATGCTACACCCAAAATCGATCTTTAATACATCGTCGCTTCAATAAAACTCCATACGAATAATGTAATGGAGTAGTGCCTAATATCAAATAGTTTCTGAATCAAAGGCTTTTAGAATTCTGAATCAAAGAACTAACATGATTGTCGAAAGCATGAATGTTACGTTTGACGATTTAGTCAATCTAAATTCTTTAAGGGGTAAACCTAGTGTTGGTATATGCCCGCTGACACGAACGAGTTAATAGCACTGCTGATGAAGTATAGGCCTATTGGGTCACACACCAAGTATTGATTCCGAAAACACAATCAAGCAAGAGAGAGAAAGAGGCCAAAATGGGTTTTGGCAGGATGATACACGGGCCGTGTGGCTGAACACGGGCCATGTCCAACCCAACAAGCATGGGGCGTTTTGGCCCAATTCAAGGTCGTGTGCTTTGGGCCAACACGGCTGTGTAGTTGTACACGGGCCGTGTTCAGCCTATTAGACACGGGCCGTCTTAACCCATTTTAGGCCGTGGAATTTGGGCCTACACGGCCGTGTTGATGAGCACGGGCCGTGTACATGCTCTGTAACAGTAGAATAAACAACTTTAAACACTCCATTTAATGGGATTAATATGGGTTAATGCTAGGCTACGTTTTAGATAGCTCTGGAACAGAACTTGGAGAAGTTCTAGAGTCTTGTGCATGTTCATATTCTCTCTAATTGTTCTTCTTCTTTGTCATGAAGTTTGATGCACAAGGGAAGGTGTTATATGTTCTTGAATCTTGTTGTTTTGGTGGCTACACCAACCTACTAGCATTGGGGAATCAAGTGTGCTTGGGGTGGACTACTCTAGAGGAATTTTTGCTTGAATTCTACACATCTTGACAGCTCGAAGTTGATATATTGATCTTGCATAAAGGTATAACTATTTCATAGTTCTTATTTCTTTATTTTAGTTGCAATTCCGTGTGTAGATTTTGGTCCATGGAAAGTATTTGTTTGGCTAGCTTTGAATTTTGTATTATATTATGCTTCCGCTTCATCTTGTAATGCTAAACAAATACCTTCAGTGGTATCAGAGCCATATCCAACATGGCTTTGCACTATTGGGTCTTGAAAAACCGTATAAAAATATTTTTGTAAGAAAATTGTTTTCTTGATATGGTTTTTCGTGAAGGTTTTTTCTTGGACTAAAATTGATATATTTGTAGTCTCCATAATATTTTAGTTTTTATATTTATATATTTGTTGTAACTTGGCATGAAGTGTACACAAATATATATTTATAAATGTATATATGAATATGTGTTTCAAAGTTGGTTTGGTACACTAATGCATATGTACAAGGATTGTCTTTTTGTGACTTTGGTGTTTTTGACAATCTTAACTAAAATATAGATATATATTTGTATCATGGTGTTGTGTGGCACACCATGCTTCATTTTGTTGCGTTTGGTTAATTCGGTAACATGATATGCCCTTAGACCTATGTGTTGTGGTGGTTGATTGATTTGGTTTTTGGTGGTCTGCGTGCTATATTGATGTAATAATTTATTTGTTTATTGGTGCGGTTTGCATGCCGTTTCTTTTATTCAGTGTATTTGTATAAATAGTATAGTAATGCGATATGCGTGTCGTTTATATATTCTATGTATTTGTAAATAGTATCGAATTAGAACTGGAGATGTCAACGGGAGTCATGATGATGACGTCTTGGCGAGAAGGAGTCAACACACTATTTATGGTGTTGGATTCAGTGGGAGCTCACCCAACGAGACACTACCTTCTCCCTAGGTTTTGGCCTTGTTTTCCCCGTTGTGGCTCACAGGGAAAACGCATAGGATTTTTGGGCATGTCACCGAATTATAGATATTTGCGTGGTTGTATTTTATTTTCTATGCATGGATTATGATTCGCATGCTAGACAATTTTTCTTTAAAAATTAAATAAAATACAATGTTTGTTAAAATGGTTAACAATCTCGCGCGAATAAAATTGACAAAGAAAATATAAAGATGGTATTATATTTTAAAGTGCTTAAAATCGTTTTGACGCTTACTTTGTTAATTCACAAAAGGTTTTTATAAACCGGAAACAAAATCCCGTTTTTCAAAAACGCAAATCACGCACCATCCGTAAGACGACATCACCAGAATCTAACGAAACAAGGATGATTGTCGAGCTAAGCACGAGTCATTCCTTACGTAGTTGTGTGGAAGGTGAGTGGGGTAACTCGCATGATTGGTTGTCGAGCTAAGCACGAGCCAATTAATGGTTGAGAGTGCCATCCGTGTGGCTTGTCGGACGATTTACAATTTTAGTATATAGTTCTTGGTTAGTTGTCGAGATAAGCACGAGCTAAACAAAAATTATATATTAAGATTGGTGTAAGGATGGGATAACACATGCCAACCTACATTATAGATGTCAATGAATCCCGCAAGTGTCGAAGAGTTGTAATAGGGATTACAATTGGTAAAATGGTTACTAGCCTAAATAGCTTCGCCACGTGATCCGCGGTAAACCAGTCACCGTGCGAGGTGAAATAAGGTTCTTAGCTCTTGTTCAATATAATTGTTTTCTTAAACATATGGGGTAATTATCTTTAACAAGGTTTATCTAACTAACCAAAACTCGCGTCCTTGTTATTTATAGATGTCAAACCATAATAACATCACGTCAAACATCTCACTTAGTGTGTTCCTAGAAAGGGAGAAACTCACGGGGGTGAACTTTATTGCATGGCTTAGGCAATTGAGGATTGTCCTTCGCCATGAGTCAAAGTTGCACATCCTTGAGGAACCCCTTCCGGAGCCACCTGCTACCGACGCGACTTGGGCCATCCGATATGGATATGAAAAACGTGTTAAGGACACGCACGATGTTGCCTGCCTCATGTTATCAACTATGAGCTCAGAGTTGCGAAAGCAGTTCGAGGACATGAGTGTGTACGATATGTGAAACAAGCTCAAGGACATGTTCCAACAGCAAGTTAGGCAGGAACACTATGAGTGCGTTAAAAGCCTAGTCGGTTGTAGGATGCACGAAGGCGGAAATGTTGGTCTTCACGTCCTTAAGTAGAAGGCGAACACGGACCAAATGGAAAGGTTAGGATTTCCTATTGGGAGAGAGCTTGATGTGGATATTGTACTCCAGTCTTTGCCCGAATCATATGATCAGTTTGTCACAAACTATCACATGCAAGGAATGGAGAAATCCTTAAGCG
Source organism: Dittrichia graveolens (assembly GCA_038502395.1). Lineage (NCBI taxonomy): Eukaryota > Viridiplantae > Streptophyta > Magnoliopsida > Asterales > Asteraceae > Dittrichia > Dittrichia graveolens. Next base: position 43,048,828 of record JARJIL010000009.1, on the reverse strand, counting down.
AATTGCATGGCATGTTGAAGTCTGCGGAGTCTAACATGGCCAAGCATAATTCAACCTTAACCACTCCCATCTCGGGTTTAAAGAAACAAAAGAAATGGAAGAAGAAATCGACCCAAAAAGGAAAGGTTGGAGTTTCCAAGCCTATCCTTGATATTAAGTCGAAGGACATAGAGAATGTGCCTCAAGAAGACACTCAAGAAAATGTGGTTTGCTACTTTTGTGGAAGATTTGGAAATTGGGGCCGTCACACCTGCCCTACGTGCTGAGAGGATATAAAACTTCTCAGGAAAGAGAGAGTTAACTTTCCATCTTCAGGTATGTTCATGATTCATTGCTATTCTTCTATAAGCTAGGTTGTTGACCCGAGCTGATTGACTCACGTTTGTCACAAATTTATTTTGTTACAAAGTGTAGGTCCTTGGGTGAAAGAAAAGCATGCAGATCCGGATCTCGGACAAGAAAACCAGGATGATTGTCCTCTGTTGGTCCCAAAGAGGGTAAACAAGTGTAGAAGGGGGGGTTGAATACACCTTAAACAAATAATCAAATTAATTAAACGTATATTCAATAATCAAACAGAACAATAACTATTATCACTCTCTAATCAAATGAACAGGATGATTTGATATTACAATGATTATAACCTCAACTCTCTCTTAACACTCTTAAATCACAAACTAATTGATGATCGAACTTCTTGTTAAACTGATTAACAAGAACTCTTGAAAACTCTCTCGAACTTTGAACTTATAAAGTTATCGCAAAACACGTGTATCAAGTATCACGAACACACGTACATTTTGCAACTTATGCAGTCGTCGTTATGTATTCGTCTATGTTCGTGTATGTTCGTCTCTCGTCTGTTCGTGCACATGTTAAATCCATAAGAAGGTTTATACTTATACTTGATATATCTATGAGAAAATAGCAATTTAAAGATAGAACTTATCTTTTCTTTAAAACTGTAACAAACTCCTTAATTAGAACATATCTAATTAATTCCGTTTGAGATTTCTATCCAACTAATAGATAGTTTAAATTAGGTTTAGATATCCTAATTTAAATGTCGTAGATATGGAGAGTTTATAACAGAATTTAGAACTTACTTAAATTCTTGAACTGACTTCTGACACTGAGCTGACTTACTCAGTCTTGACCTTGTCAAGCTGAGTTCTTGAATCTTGGGTTCTTGAATCTTCAAGTCTTCAAGTCTTCACTCTTAAAACCTATCTCAACTTAGAAGTCACTGATCTATCTAGTACTTACATAGAAAACTCTATATCTGTTTATACGCTGACTACTCAGCTTCGGCTGACTAGTCAGTCTATAACAGACTTACATAATTCCTAACTCTTAACCTATCATCTACACATATCTATAATTTGTCTCATCAAGTCTAACTATTCTAAACATGGGACTAACAATCTCCCCCTATTTGATGATTACAAAACATTGAATTAAAGTAGGTATAGGTTAACAGAATTATGTCAAACCACTCTGGAACTGACCAAAGTTAGTTCTTGAAATAAGTATTGAACTGATCCATACTTATTCACGTATCTTGAACTTACAAGATGTTTATGTTACAAATCTATTATAAGACCTGTATTCTAAGTATACAACTACTTAGATACTGAACTTATCAGAATTAATTTAAGTTTTGAACTTACAAAACTTATACCACTAAACATATCAGTTTATAATTGAACATATCAATCATCAGCTTAAACTTACAAAGCTGTCTATTTGAACATACCAAACATAATTTTGAACATATCAAATAATAAATAGTTGAACATATCAAACTTGAGTTTGTATTAATGAACATATCATTTACATTGTAGCTTAATCTTTATGATTAGCTTCTGCACACTTAGTGCTTACAAAATCATAGAACTAATCTATTTAATCAATAGGATCTCCAACTTCTAACCACATATCATAACATTTAAGTTCCCAGATAGAAACTTTCTTGATAGCATCATTCATGATCTCTTCACCTTCTGGCAGCTCTCTCATCTCATTTTTTCTTAATCTGATTTCTTTGTACAGATGATATCTGAATACCGAGTTCTGAGTTGAGTCATCACATAGAATTCTCAAGTACAAAATCAATTCCAGATTTGCCAAATGAAGATCTGCTACTCTTAAGAAACACTGATTACCTTCCATATCAAGATACAAGAATCCTTCCAAAGGTTGAGTGATATAAGTGTTTTCTCTGAATTCAACTCCCTTTGGAACTTGTAAATCGATGTCTCTTTTAGCTCGCTGGCTTGCTGCTCTAACTCTTGCAGCTTTGCCTCGATTAAGGAAAGTATCAATTTCATCAGCAGGAATCTCACCTAACTGATCAATTCTTATGAAGAGTGTCTTTAGCACATCAACTATCTCTTGTCTGATTTGACTCTTTTTCATCTGTTTGATAGTTGTGGCTACAATTTTTAACTCTGAGAACCCCAACTTGTATTGACATGTCATATCTAGACCAATGTCTTGTTTGTTGTCTAGTACAAAGTTTATAATTACCAATTCTATTTTTCTACTCAGTGTGATTGATTCAATCTTGTGATTAAAATGTGTTCTTTTATAACAATGCCTTAGATCCACATCAAAGTAGGGAATTGGGACAACTCTAGGTCCAGAATAGTCAGCTTCAGCTCTGGCAGCTTCAGCTTTAGCCTTTTCTCTTTGAATTTCAGCCTGTCATTGCTGCTCTTTTATTTCCTCCACTATTATGCCTAGTTCTTTAGCCATCTCTTGTAACATTTGCTCAACAAGCATGTCACTGGCTTTCTGTGCTGCATCAGCTTCATCACTTGAGTCAGATTCATGTGCAACTAGTTGAGACTTACCTTATGGCTCTGGCTCTGGCTCAGCAATGATGACCTTTCTTTTCTTTGCTAGAGGCATAACACTTCTTTTCTTTCTTTTTACCATCTGAAACACCTTGCTCTTCCCTTTATCTATTTGTAAAGTCGGAACAAACTAAGCTTCAACAAATTTTGACACTTCAGCTTGAGGAAGGTTGGTGTAAGCAGCTTGAGATGTTTCTTCATGTGGAGTTTCTGGTTGAGCTTGTCAAGTTGTGGTAATTTGGACTGTTGGAGCCTGTTGTTGTTGGGAAGGCTGGTCTACAGTACTCATAAACTGATCATGAGCTTGTTCCTCAAATTGTACTTCCTCTGTATGCTCCCCCTCAACCTTATCATCACATTTCTTTGATTTTTCCTCCCTCTTTTTGTCATCTTCAATAGGGGAGGCTCTGAATTTGAGCACGAAGCTTTCCAAGTTGGCTACTGAAGTCGTAAGATCATGAAGTTTACTCATTAACTTGGCTTTATCATTTCTCCTCTTTTTATGAGGGAGCTCAAACTGAGATTGTAGATATTTCATAATGACTTGAGCATCGTTGGTCATCAGCTTGGGCTCCTCAGGTCTTTTTCTTACTTCAAAGTCCTCCTGTCTAATGGAGGAGTGTATTTCCACTGTAGGAGTGGCTGTTGAGTGTTCTTCAATAGGTGAGAATGTGGGTCCCATATCCAAAGGTTGGTGCTGACCTATGGAATCAAGGGGGCCAGAATGCGGACCCTGTAAACCTTTCTGGTGTATGCAAGGTTCATTGACAGGTCGTGCTAGAGTGTATAAGAATGGAAGAGAAGAATGATCAATTTCGTGAGGTGTGGTAGTGGGGCCAGCTAGGCTTATTGTGAGGAGGGGGTATTTGACCCTGGGGATTGGTTAGTATTTCAATGTTACCTTCATGGGGTTGTGAAGGCATAGACACCATACCCGGTTTAGGCTTAAGGGTTGAACTGAGCCTAGAGGTTGGCACCTTAAGATAAGGTGTCTCCCCTTAGCTCCTGCTGGTGGAGGTATCAATGTGATATCAACTCCAGAGTCCTTTTGAGGTGAAGGACCACCTTTGGCAGACTTTCTAGCATAGGTGTAGGATATATCCTTGGTAGCAGTGGGCTGACCAAGGTTGGCTTTAGATTGTAAGATAGATGGAGTTGTTTGAGGTGGAGAAGAGGGGTTAGACTGAGTTGGGCTTGACTCAGGCTTATCTCCCAATTCTGGAGATGGAGAAGTAAAAGAGAGAGAAGGAGATAAGGGATGCGAAAGTATACCTGCTACACATAGCAGTGGAGACTCAAAGCTAGGAAACATACTCCTTTGCTCAGAACTCGAAGTGGTGGATGAAATTATTTGAGCACGGGGTCTGAGCTGAGTCCTAGGTTGATCAGCTTGAGAGGATTCAGCATAAGAACTAGCATCGTCACCCACTTCTTCCGCAACTTCCTCCTCTGTCTCAGCTTCACTTGACTCAGGAGTCCAAAGCTGAACATACACCCTCATCTGAGCACTCATTGTAGGATGCTCAGGGAAAATATCATGGGCGAACATTCTGTAGCTGAGAACAGGAGTAGGGGTTGACTCATATTGGGCAGTATATCTTCTACCCAACCTGTCCTCGATGACCATGGAAATAAATCTTACGAAGGGCACAATGGTGTCCCTTGTGTTCTTGGTCACCAATTACTTGAATGCCTCAAAGATCAACTCAGCGTAATCCAATCGTCAATCATAAAATAAGTTGTATAACACTTGCATTTCAAAGTCATTAACATTATCCAGGCCACCCACCTTGTATCCAAGGGAACGAACCACAGTGGATACCATAAATCCCCATGCCATCTCGAAAACAGATTTTCGTATGACGCCAATAACTTGAGGATGACCCATTAAGGGTTACACACTTCGTGAAGTTTCCCTAGAAACCGTCGCCTCATACTGATTATGAACCGGGAAATGAAGAATTCGGCGGAGACAATTTGCATCAATTTCTATCGCCATTTGTCAACTTAGGACTATACCCCGTATAACCGGTTAAGTTGTATCCAGTTTACACGTATACCAGAATTCCGTGAAAAGTTGAGGGATGAGCACAGCAGGACCACGAAGAAATGCATGTGCCAAGGGTCCCTTGCGAATGTAGGAGACCCACTCCTCATATCCCCAACCAATTTTGGACTTTGGAATGTCAATACAGGTGATGACATTGTTTTGTTTGTAGATGGGGACTGCGTTATTCTTGAAATTGCCACCACGGATCATTTGTTCAGTCAGATTAAGAGTATATCCCTCCATTGAAATCGAACTTATCGTATTGTATTGCACTTAGCAGTAGTAAGGATTAGCACTGAGCAATGAATTCTGCACACAGCAACGTTAGGGTTTAAGAGAGTATAGAAGAATATTTTGGAAGAGTAAACGAAATATTATGAAAAGACTCTCTTATTTATACCTTTTCAATGTAAGAGAAAAGTTACCGTTATCGGAGGGTATTAAATTTGACCGTTACCGTAAAAACGTCTACGCAGTTTATTACAACGGCTAAATTTATTGTAAGTTACCCAAACGCACACTGTTATATTGAAATGATATTTTTATGATAAAAATATATAAACAATTTCTAAACGACTCATGTTTATTTACAGACACACCGTAAATATGTTGGACTTACCATATCATTGGACACACCATTTCTTAGGACTAACCTAGTCATGTGGAACTTACCACACTTTGGAACGGAGTACTCAGTTGATCCTGAGTGTTCAGCTTAGATGGAGAACTCAGCTTCAGATTTAGCACTCAGCTCAGATTTAGCACTCAGATCAGATTTACACTTAGTCAAATGTAGCACTGAGCAAAAATTTAACAGAGATAAAGAATGGAACATACCGATTAAGGGTTGAGCATGCCAAGCTTTCCGTGTAGAGTTGTAAATCTTGTGCCTTCAATTGGTTTAGTGAAGATATCCGCAAGCTGATCTTCAGTCTCAATGAAAACTACCTCTATTTTTCCCTTTTCTACAATATCTCTGATGAAGTGATGTCTTATCTCAAAGTGTTTGGTTCTTGAGTGAAACACTAGGTTGTGTGTAATGGCAATAGCACATTGATTGTCACAAAATACGGGAGTCTTTGAATAATGCAAATCAAAGTCCTTAAGCTGATGTTGCATCCACAGTATTTGAGCACAACAACTCCCTTCAGCTACATATTCAGCTTCGGCTGTTGAAATTGCCACTGAGTTTTGTTTCTCGCTTGTCCAGCTAACTAATTTTCCACCCAAAAGTTGACATCCTCCAGTAGTACTCTTTCTATCAAGACCACATCTTGCGTAGTCTGAATCTGAATACCCTATCAGCTCAAATCCTGATCCTTCGGGATACTACAAACATAAGTTTGGTGTTCCCTTCAGATATTTGAGTATTCTTTTAACAACTAGCAAGTTTGATTCCTTTGGATCAGCCTGATATCATGCACAAACACATGTACCAAACATTATATCAGGTCTACTTGCTGTTAAATAGAGTAATGAACCTATCATTCCTCTATATGTAGTCTGACATACAGATTTTCCATCAATGTCCCTATGTAGTTTGACATTGTGTAACATTGGAGACTTTGCGGGATGGATTGAGTATAATCCATATTTCTTAATCAGATCAAAGACATACTTGCTCTGATTAATAAATATATCATCTTCTTTCTGATAGATTTGAAGTCCCAAAAAGTAAGTCATATCACCCATCATGCTCATTCTGTATTGATTAGACATTATCTTGGATAACCAATAACACAGATCTTGGTTTGTTATACCAAAGATAATGTCATCCACATAGATTTGAACCAGAATGACATGTCCTTTGCTCTTTCTTATGAATAGAGTTTTGTGAATACTTCCTCTAACAAAATCATTTGAGAGCAAATAGGTGGATAGAGTATCATACCAGGCTCTTGGAGCTTGCTTGAGTCCATACAAAGCCTTTTCTAACTTATAGACATAATCTAGATGTTTAGTTGCAATAAAACCAGGGGGTTGTTTCACATAGACCTCCTCCTGTAGTGCTCCATTTAGGAATGCACTTTTAACATCCATTTGATACACTTTAAAGTTTTTGAAAGCTGCATAGGCTAGAAACAACCTTATACCTTCAATCCTTGCAACAGGGGCAAAGGTCTCATCATAATCAATACCTTCTTCTTGTCGATACCCCTGAGCTACTAGCCTTGCCTTGTTTCTGATCACTACTCCATCCTTGTTCATTTTATTTCTATAGACCCACTTAGTGCCTATAATTGTTTTTCCTTTGGGGGCAGGGACAAGGGTCCAGACCTTATTTCTTTGAAATTCTGTCAGCTCCTCTTGCATAGCCTCAATCCTATCTTTCTTTGGTTCCATTTGAGACAGAAAACTAGAGTAGGCAACATAATTTGCATTTGCCTTAGATCTAGATAACACACCATCTTCAATGTTCCAATGACATCATCATGAGTATGATCTTTTAATACTCTGAAGGTTGTAGTGAGAGACTGAGGTTCTGGGTCTGAGTCAAAGCAGTGTCTCTCAGGCTGAATAGGACTTACTTCTTCAGTTTGAGTAGGAATTGAAAGATCACTTAGATCTTCAATCTGACATGTACATGATCATTCACCAAGACTCTGAGGCAGATTATCTTCAATATTGATAGTTTCTTTCGATGATGCACATTTGTCAGATTTATCACCATCATCATCGAAATCAGCCATAACATACATGGGATTTGATGTGAGTTCTTCCTCATTCCTCTCAAGCTCACTCAGATTAACTAGGTCAGCTTAATCTCTGTCGGATTCGTCAATACTTGTTTCATCAAATTTAACATGTACTGATTTTTCAATTACTTTTCTTTTAAGATTAAAAACTCTATAAGCTTTGGAGATTGAAGAATATCCAACAAATATCCCTTGATCAACTTTGGGTTCCAACTTATGGAGCTGATCTCTTTGGTTTTGTATATAGCATGTTGAACCAAAAATGTGGAAGTATCCAATGTTATGTTTTCTGCCATGACACCTCTCATAAGGTGTTTTACCATGTCTTTTAACTATTATTGATCTATTTTGGGTATAGAAGGCTGTACTTACAGCTTCTGCCCAGAAGCTCAGCTTGAGCTTTGCCTCACATAGCATGGTTCTGGCAACTTTAATTATGGTTCTATTTCTCCTTTCAGCGACTCCATTTTGTTGTGGAGTTCTTACAGATGAGAAATTCTGGATGATTCCTTTCTCTTCACAAAAGCCTTCAAAGGTTGAGTTTTTGAATTCAGTCCCATGATCGCTTCTGAGTTGTTTAAGAGACTTACCCTTTTGCAACTCTTCTTGTCTTATGAAGCTGATTAACTTATTTGCAGCTTCACTTTTGGCTTTTAAGAAGACTACCCAAGTGAATCTTTTAAACTCATCAACAATCACTAGAGTATACTTTTTGCCACTTAGGCTTGGGGTGTTAATAGGTCCAAATGCAACATATGCAATGGTTCTGTAATTGAAAAATTCGGTTTGGACTTGAAGGATCCCTTATGGTGTTTTCCCATTTCACAAGTTGAGCAGATCTTGTCTTTAGAAAATGTAATCTTAGGTAGACCAGAGACTAACTCTTTGCTAGACAATTTGTTAATATATTTGAAATTTAAATGTGATAGTCTCTTGTGCAATAACCAACTCAGCTTGGGAGGTAAGTCAGAATACAAGCATGTTTCAGTTGAAGGATCTATAGAGCTGAGATCTAACAAATAGATATCTCTCTCTCTTTTTGCGATTAATATTGGTTTTCTCTTCTTATCATAGATTGTTCCTGCATGCTTTCTGAAGGTGAGTTCATAATCCTCATCACACAGTTGACTGATACTTATCAGATTGTGTTTAAGGCCTTCAACATATGCTACCTTTTTGAAAGTGACTTTTCCGGCAGTTATCTTTCCATAACCTTTAGTCCTTCGTTGAGAATTATCCCCAAATGTCACCTTGGGTCCTTCATTGTTTTGGAATTCACTTAGAATCCCCGTGCTTCATGTCATGTGCCTTGAGCATCCACTATCTAGATACCACTTGTAGGAGCCCTGCACATGATCAACTAAACATATTAGTTTCTTTTTGGAACCCACTGTTTGGTGGGTTCTAAGGATGAGCACTTAGCTGATCCTTTAGAGTTTGACTGATCAGCACGAATAGATTCTGGGTCTGTTTTGGACTGATCATCCTTTACTTTTTCAGGTCTAAGATTGGTACTTACACAATCTTTGGCCTCATGACCTCTATCACCACACTTATAACATTTTCTTCTAAAGATGTGTGTTCGGGTGATTTCTTTGAGTTTTCCAACATTAAATTTGGATTCAGTTTTTGGGTCATAAACTGTGGACAACCTTTCAATTCTTTTAGACAGTTTGTCTACTTGATTTTCACTGACTTTGGACTTACCTTTGTCAGCTTTATGGTTATCCGTATTTGGTAAAGTCTGACTTACAGACAACTTCCCTTTCTTAGACATCCTTTCATATTTGGCTTGAGAGTTATGTCTTTTTGAGTTGATGTGACATATTCTGTCAAAAACAGTTGCTCTCACAGGATTGTAATCCAATCTTTTGTGTTACACTTTATGTTGGATCTGGAACATTTAGCTTGATGGTTTGTATGAATAACCTGTGGAGTTTGGATTGGTCTCACAAACTTATTGGTTTTGACCTGTTTTCCATCCTTCTTCCTTAAAAATGTTTTTGGGAGTATATCATCTGATTTCATCGTTTTGTCTTCAAGACTGACTTGATCTTCGATGATTTCATCAGCAGAAGCACTATAATCTCCCCTAGCACTGCTTTTACTTTATTTGGTATCTTCTAGCTAATACATTTTTCTACTTCTCTTGATGACTTACAGCAAGATTCACATATCTTTCTTAGATTATCAGCTTGTTCTTTTGTGTCTCGTAGTTCTTCACTTAGAAGTTTGTTTATATAAAGCTGACATTCATAATCACTTTGAATCTTTTTACCAGCATTTAAGATTGTTTTAGAGTGTTTAAGTTCATCTTTTAATTTTGAAATTTCAGTTTTCAAACTAGATTGAACTGTGATAGAGGTTTTGAAGTCATTCAACAAATAGTTGAACATTAGACATTTTTGTTCATCAGTGTAAGAGCTAAAGTTATTTACCTTATACATTGAGGCAGTATCCCAGTTACTGGTTTGCTTACTCAGTATAGCCGCTTCTTCTAAATCATCATCAAAGGAACTGTATTCTAACTCATAGTCAACTTGTTCCTCTTCATCCTCAATGGCCATCAAACACCTATTTGGCTCATCATCATTTGAAGTAGATGATTCAGTGTCCCAAGTCTCAGCAAGAAGACCTTTGGTGTTTTCATCTGGCTTGCCTTTGAGTCTTTGATATTTTTTTTGTATTTATCAGCTCTGTAGGCATTCTTGTCAGCTACTGAAGCTGATTCTCCCTTCTTAACTCTGCACTCAGCAGCTATGTGTCCTATCCTTTAACAGTTATAGCACTTACCTTTTTTAGGATCAAAAGTAGACTTACCACTTTTGCTTTTGTCACGTTGACCCCTTCCTCTTCTGAACTTTCTAAAGTTTCTTGCTAACATTGCCATTTGTTCAGTAAGAGCATCCATCTCTTCATCATCTGAACCGGAGTTAGGACTTAGTTACTCAGATTCAGAGTCAGTCTCAGCTTGAGACTTTTTAGATCCCTTCTTCTTCTTTTCTACAATTAATGCAGATCCAGCATTGTTTATAGATTCTTTTAGTTGTTGATGGGCCACTTTCTTTTGTTCCATGATCTGTTGATGACTTAGAAGGAAACCATAGATAGATCTGAGATCATATTTTCCTAAGGTTCTTCCAGCATGAAGTGCAATGGTGATCTCATTGAATTGTTCTGCTAACACATCCAAGAACTTAAGTACCAACTCATTCTCATCTTTCTTGACACCTACCAAGATCAGATCATTTATCAAGCATTGAAATATGGTAAACAAAGCTGCCAGAGTTTCATTCTTTTTAGCAAAGAAAGTCTCATAAGAACGACTCAAATTTGTCTTCTTACGTTGCTTGACCAAGTCAGTGCCTTCATACGTAACACTAAGAGTATCCCACATCTCTTTTGCAGTTTGGCACCCAGCCACAATATGCAGAAGTGGATTTGTCAAAGCATTTGCTATAATGCTTTGTGCCTTGTCATCAATGTTGAACAATTTACGATCTTCCTCTGTCCAAGATGCTTCGGGCTTGGGAGTTTCTCTAGAGGGAACAATTTTGTCAATGGCGGTGATATGGATCATTGGTATGATTGTGCCATCTTGAATCACGACACTCATCCTGTGATCCACGAACTTCAGATATAGCATGGCTCTAAACATCTACATAGGATATTTAGTGCCATCAAAAATAGGACACCCTTTTACCGCCATTGTTGGTATATGACTTGATTGCTTGCTAGTAGACATCTTAGCCTCTTGACAGCGGATCTTGATCTTCAACTTATGAAGAAACATGCTCTAATACCAGTTGTTGGTCCCAAAGAGGGTAAACAAGCAACCGATATAGTGTAGAAGGGGGGGGGGGGTTCAATACACTTTAAACAAATAATCATATTAATCAAACGTATATTCAATAATCAAACAGAACAATAACTATTATCACTCTCTAATTAAATCACCAGAATGATTTGATATTACAATGATTATAACCTCAACTCTCTCTCAACACTTTTGAATCACAAACTAATTGACGATCGAACTTCTTGTTAAACTGATTAACAAGAACTCTTGAAAACTCTCTCGAACTTTGAACTTACAAAGTTATCGCAACACATGCGTATCAAGTATCACGAACACACGTACATTTTGCAACTTATGTAGTCCTGGAACTTCTGTAGTCGTCGTTATGTATTCGTCTATGTTCGTGTATGTTCTTCTCTCATCTGTTTGTGCGCATGTTAAACCCATAAGAAGGTTTATACTTATACTTGATATATTTACGAGCAAATCGCAGTTTAAAGATATAACTTATCTTTTCTTTAAAACCGTAACAAACTCCTTAATTAGAAGATATCTAATTAATTCCGTTTGAGATTTCTATCCAACTAATAGATAGTCTAAATTAGGTTCAGATATCCTAATTTAAATGTCATAGATATGGAGAGTTTATAATAGAATTTAGAACTTACTTAAATTCTTGAACTGACTTCTGATGCTGAGCTGACTTACTCAGTCTTGACCTTGTCAAGCTGAGTTCTTGAATCTTGGGTTCTTGAATCTTCAACTCTTCAAGTCTTCAGCTCTTCAAGTCTTCACTCTTAAAACCTATCTCAGCTTAGAAGTCCTTGAGCTATCTAGTACTTACATAGAAAACTCCATATATGTTTATACGCTGACTACTCAGCTTCAGCTGACTAGTCAGTCTATAACAAACTTACATAATTCCTAACTCTTAACCTATCATCTATACATATCTATAATTTGTCTCATCAAATCTAACTATTCTAAACATGGGACTAACATCCTCTAAGAGAAGATAGGGAGACTTGATCTCGCTTTTGTTCCCGGTTTATTTATTACATTATTTTATTGCCTTGCGTGGCAAGTAACATCTCTTTGTATGCTCGCTTTTAATTACGATGACATAATTTATAAGTTTTAAGAATTGATGTAAAATCTTTTTAAGCATTGTTTATTGAAGGTTCATTTATGTCATAGCTCATGTGTTATTTTGCCATGCGTGGCACACAACTTTACATGTGGTGACGATTAGTTTATTCTTAAAATATGAAATTTGTTATGAAAAATTTATTGTGAGATATTTTGTTATATTCAAAATTTTCCATGTCATGGCATACACAAAGTTTTCTTATAAGTAATAGAATATTCATGAATAATTGATTCTGAATCCAAAAATAGTTTGGATAAGTTATGTTTGTGAGATAATCAACTTTGCCACATAAAACAAGAAATATATCACCTAGATCCGTGTGGTTGGGATCTCGGGATAGTTTAGCCTCGGGCTAAACGTTTTGATGTTGATCTTGTTTATTAGTCTAAGATGATTATGAGATCCTTCACCGGAGTTTGTGAGAGGATTGAAGGCTTGTTAGATATTGATCACATTTTTTGCAGATAATCCGTTCAAGCACACCACAAAGAATAATGAAAAACTTCTTCTTCACTACCTTGAGGGTAGTAGTGGCGAGACGTTTACTAGTTTAGGTATATGTCTGAAACCGTGTTGGTGTTCAGAATTAGCCAAATCAACTTTCAGAATCAATAGGACATATAGATGAAGATAATTAGATCTAGTTAAGAGGCTAAGATACTTACTATCTATATTGAATGACCATATAGTGAATTGTGGTATTGTCTCACAATTCATATGCTACTTAGACACATCGGTACGTGGTGTCATGGTGTAGGGAACCGGGTGTTATTGATAATGATCCGGTTTATTATGGGTCAAGAATGTATGTCCGATTTGTTAGGACATTCATTTACCATTGTGACTAAATCCTCAAATCTAAATTCAATTGATGGTCTATTTAGCACTTATTAAGATATGATTAGAAAGGTTCTATGCTTGTCTATCTTATAGTTCAAACTTATCCAATCTACATTCTGTGGGTGATGGATGAACTTGAAATCAAGAAGTGCTAATACATTTGAGGAGTTTTTCTAAGTTTTAGTAATTTAACCTTTCGAGAAGGGGACAAAAGCTGAGGCATTCCAGTAGAAGAACATGGAACTTAAATGAAAGACTTGATGTTGATGCTAGCATATAATCTGATATCTTTGATTGATGATCAGCATGGATATGTTGGTATACCTGACTAAGAATCATGACTTCCTTTAATTCTGATGAGAGTCATATAAGAGCCAAAGAGATATTGGTTTCTCATATCTAAGTAGCAATGACTTGATGGTGTGTCATGTTGAGTTCACCTCCTATCGGAACACGTAGTGGGTCCGGAATTCACTAAAATAAAAGAAGTAAATGATAAAGAGATGCGATCCATTTGAAATGTCCAAGTACTTGACTTGACTTAACCTCATACCTAGGTGTATACCAAGGCGGTAGTAATGGGATTAACATGGATGGAATTGTAGACAACTTCAAATGCCGACTAGTTGTAAAGTTTTCATGATGGTTATGGAGAAACTTTTTCTAGTGGTTATATTGAAGAATGTTTGATACTCCTGGATATTAACAACCACGTTCCGTCGTGGAATGATATGACGAGGAAGTGCTTATAACACTCTTCGAGGGTCTTAATATGCATCCGTAGTATCCGAATTATGTCTACAAAAGTGAATAAGTCCAATTCAGACTTATGCTAGCATCTTAAAGGAAAGATCTTTGCTTACTATTAGAAAATCAAAGTGATGAGTTTTCTCGAAGCATAGATAAAGCCTTTTTATATATGTCAGGGCTAGTGGGAGCTTTTTTGTATTCCTAATGTTCTATGTCTTTTGAAGATAATGTCCGGATATTAGGTTATATGCGACCCAAATTCAGTAATTATTGCTTCATAAGGACACTTAGGAGATACAAAATTGGATAATATTTAGTACAAGAAATATAGAGATATGTTCTTGGTGTTTGACGACTTGAATAGGCTTGGAGTAAGTAGTTACTCTAATGCGTGTTTCTGCTAGGATAACTTTTAATCTTTCATCGAAGTTTATGATCCTAACTTGTGGTGTTGTTTTTTGATTCTGAAAGTATCACTAACCCTATTGTGGGCTTTTAAGACAATGAGGGTGTGATTACCTTAACATCTTGAAAAATGAGATTTCTTTGACGCATACTTTTATAGTAGTCTTGTCAAAAGAGATAAGTAAATAACAAAAGTACATGTGGATGTTGTGGTACAAATCCGCTAGCTAAGCCGTTGTTATAGACTAGTGATGTTTAACACACTAGGTCAATTAGCATTTCTAATGCACATGACTTGGCTTGATTATTGTTTTGGTTTATCTTTGAATTGTACTTATTTTTGGGAACGTTAAGCAGTATTGTAATTCATACTATATCGATTATTAAATGGAGATTTAATAATACGCCGAGGGCGGGTATTTTATGAATCCTTATTGTGTTCCATCTTAGCATGTTTAAACACTTCCGAGAATGTTTTTTCATTCTAAATCTCCACAATCGGTCATACTTTATGGGAAAAAAGTATGAATCAAGATTGAGGTAAAGAATTGGTTTTGATAAACGTGATTTTTGCCTATACTTGAAAGGGGTTTCAAGTGATTGGAGGACCCGCACCCGAGTTCACTTCATGGTTCTGTTCATAAGTAACTCGGGATGATGATGGCGTTTCATCCTTGAACTAGAGATACATGTGATTCCAAAGCATAGGTTTACTTTGTTTTGATCGTTTTCTAATGCGGTCCATAACTAGTCGTTATAAGGGAGATGATTGGGTAGAGGATTATCTATGTGGCGGGACTATGTAGTGGAAAGGAATTTGTTCCTCTATGTATAGAGAAGATATCCATGGGCCCCTCGATGATTGAGTGCTGACGTTCATATGCATGGCCGTGCTCAAGTTATATTGATGATGGATCAATGTTAGCTTGGTTTGTTGGTCACCACTAATCTAGAATCGAAAAACATAATCGTGAACGATCTGAAGGTTGACTTTATTTCATGCCTTGTGCTCACATAGGATATCGCGAACAAAGGGATTTACATGATCATTTATCTTTAGGACAATCATTCTATGATTGGGATCTTATCAAGAGTGCCATACCCTATACTTACTTGGGAGAATAGATGTCTTGCTAGAGGCCGCTCTATGTTAGTGTCATTTTTCGAAGTCGTGTCACGTGCAAGTGGGAGTCTGTTGGTATATGCCCGCTAACACGAATGAGTTAATAGCACTGTTGATGAAGTATAGGCCTATTGGGTCACACACCAAGTATTGATTCCGGCAACACGATCAAGCAAAAGAGAGAAAGAGGCGAAAATGGGTTTTGGCAAGATGATACATGGGCCGTGTGGCTGAACACGGGCCGTGTCCAGCCCAACAAGCACGGGGCGTTTTGGCCTAATTCAAGGCCGTGTGCTTTGGGCCAACATGGCCGTATAGTTGTACACGGGTCGTGTTCAGCCTATTAGACACAGGCCATCTTAGCCCATTCGAGGCCATGGACTTTGGGCCTACACGGCCGTGTTGATGAACACGGGCATGCTCTGTAAGAGCAGAATAAACAGCTTTAAACACTCGTTTTTATGCGATTAATATTGGTTAATGCTAGGCTACGTTTCAGATAGCTCTGGAACAGAACTTGGAGAAGTTCTAGAGTCTTGTGTATGTTCATATTCTCTCTAATTATTCTTCTTCTTTGTGATCAAGTTTGATGCACAAGAGAAGGTGTTATATGTTCTTGAGTCTTGTTGTTTTGGTGGCTACACCAACCTACTAGCATTGAGGAATCAAGTGTGCTTGGGGTGTACTACTCTAGAGGAATTCTTGCTTGAATTCTACACACCTTGACAATTAGAAGTTGATATATTGATCTTGCATAAAGGTATAACTATTTCATACTTCTTGTTTCTTTATTTTAGTCGCAATTCCATATGTAGATTTTGGTCCATGGCTAGCTTTGAATTTGGTATTATATTATGCTTCCGCTTCGTCTTGTAATGCTAAACAAATACCTTCACCTAGCTCGTCTAAAGAACCACTTATCAAAATTAACAAAATAGATGAGTCATTCAGTCATGGAGAAGATATAAGCTTGGACTTTATGTTTGATTTCTTTAAAAAGAATGATAACTCATCTACTGTATTAAAGGACTTTCAACAAGAGTCTATGTCCATAACCGAGCCACGCAGTGTATCTAGAGTTCAACATGCAACAAATTCTGACAACTCGGAGTTTGAAGCTACGAATATTCCTGCAACTGAACAAAGTCCGAGATACGATCAATCAACAGAAGACATTAACTCCAACGATCTTCAAAATTTAAATGACTACATTCAGGTCCAATCCCCAGAACCTGTTTGGCTGAAGAGTCATCCTGAGACTCAAGTCATTGGAAGTTTGAACGCCGGTGTTCAAACAAGATCTGCTACTGCTAATGAATGCCAACATTCAATTTCTTAAAGCATGGTCGAACCCACGAGAGTGTCGGAAGCTTTAGCTGATCCTGATTGGATTATAGCTATGCAGGAAGAGTTAAACCAATTTGACCGACTAAAAGTTTAGAGATTAGTTCGCGTCCAGAAGGCAAATCAATTGTCGATACTAAGTGGGTTTTCAAGAAAAAAAGGATTCAGATG
This sequence comes from Dittrichia graveolens, assembly GCA_038502395.1. NCBI lineage: Eukaryota > Viridiplantae > Streptophyta > Magnoliopsida > Asterales > Asteraceae > Dittrichia > Dittrichia graveolens. The sequence goes on along the minus strand of JARJIL010000009.1, from coordinate 43,031,642 downwards.
GTGTGGTGGTTAGGGATAAAGCTAGGTTAGTGGCTGAGGGGTATAATCAATAGGAAGGGATTGATTATGACGAGACATTCACCCCTGTAGCAAGGATAGAAGCTATTAGACTTTTTCTAGCCTATGTCTCCTACAAAAACTTCACGGTTTACCAAATGGATGTCTAGACTGCATTCCTTAATGGGAAATTAAAAGAGGAAGTGTACGTCAGTCAACCGGAAGGTTTTGTAGATCCTAAAAGACCCAATGATGTCTATATTCTGGACAAAGCTTTGTATGGATTAAAACAAGCCCCGAGAGCTTGGTACGATGAGCTGCGAGAACATCTTCTAAACGAGGGATACGTCAAAGGGAAAACAGACACCACATTATTTAAAAAGGAAATGGGAATTGATTACGTGTTGGTACAAATATATGTCGATGTCATAATATTTGGCTCTAAAAACCCTAAGTATGGCAATGAATTTTCAAATACGATGAAAAAGAGATTTGAAATGAGCATGATGGGGGAATTTAATTTTTTCCTCAGATTGCAAATCAAACTATTCAGCCATTGGATTTTTATTAATCAGGCTAAGTATATCAAAGATCTGGTAAAAAGATTTGATATGACTGGCTGTTCATCAATAACAACACCCATGGCTTCAAGAACAAAACTATTTGCTGATCTGGAAGGAAAAGCAGTAGATTTGAAAACCTATAGAGGAATGATAGGTTAATTGCTATATTTAATAGCTAGTAGGCCTGATATTATGTATTCTACATGTCTTTGTGCCAGATTTCAGGCAAATCCCAAGGAATCACATCTTTTGATGGTAAAACGCATTTTTAGATATCTTATGGGTACCCCAGATCTCGGTTTGTGCTATCCTAGATATTCAGGATTTGAACTAATTTTCTATTCTGATGCAGATTATGCCGGATGCATGCTAGATCCAAAGAGCACATCTGGGAATGCACACTTTTTAGGAGACAGACTAGTCTACTGGGGATCAAATAAGTAAAATTGTGTTTCATCATCAACGGCTGAAGCAGAGTACATTGCTACTCACAATGCCTTTGGATTCGGACTCAGCTTTCTGACTTTGGTCTGATATATAACAAAATTCCTTTAATGTGTGATTCTCAAAGTACCATTGCAATTACATGCAACCCGGTACATCATTCGAAAACAAAACATATAGACATCAGATACCATTTTATCAAAGAATATGCAGAAAAAGGGCTAATAGAATTAAAATATGTTCAAACAGATAATCAACTTGCTGATATTTTCACAAAAGCTTTAGACGGATTTCGTTTTAATGCTTTAGTGTCAAGATTAGGAATGTTGAATTTGACGGTTTAGCATATCATTATGATTTAACAGATCTTACACGGTATGTGTTAGTGGTGAAGGTCAAACTGCACTCGAAGGATAGACATATCAAATACAAGTTATGAATCACTTAGGGTTCATACTTATAGGGGGAGAATTTAAATCAGGTTTTGTAAATATTCAATGAAAAATCAAAAACATTTACAAAACAAAGAAAATTCAAAAATATTTTTTTCTTCATCTCAAATTGATGTATATTTGTACATGATTTGAGGGGGAGTTTTATTTTTGTTTTTGAATTAAAATTCAAATTTTGAAAATTTTTCGTCTTCATGATCAAAGAATTATTGTTAAAGATGAAATGTGGTGTTAAGGGGAGAATAATGCTTTGAAAGAACAAATTATTGATTTCAAGTGTTAAAAATCCGCAAATGTTGTCGGATTAAGTCAAAGTCCGCTACTTTTATCGGATTCCGATACTTTTGTCGGATTCCGATACTTCTATCGGATTTAGACAAACCGAGTAGTTTGTCGGATTTCTATGGATCGGATTTTTTAGTATTCAGATTTCAATGGGTCAGGTTTTTCATTTTTCTATAAAAAGGAAATCCGACTATATTATCGGTTTTCCAAAAAATCCGAGAGTTCTTCCACTAAATCGAAAATTTTCAAAGTAGTTGTTTGAGTGTTCTGATCTAACATCCGTGTTCACAATTCTTTCCTGATTTAAAATGTATAATTCTTTTAAGATTTCATCAACGTTTACATGGTTTTAATCGGATTCTTTAACTTCAAAAACCCTCAAAACTTTCGATATACGAATCCATGAAATTATGTGAGTGTGTTTACATAGATAGGTTTGGATTTGTTAAAAGATTAGTGGGATGTGTTTCAATTTCAAGTTAATCGATCTTTGAATGAGTGTTTGTTAGATTTGAGTTTGTCGGTTTTCAAAGTTTAATCGGGATTTTTTAACTCAACGAGGAAGGTGTTTAGATGTTGAATGTGTTGTTTGAGTTGAAAGGAGTTCTTAGATTGGGGTTAATTCCATAAATATTTTGGGTTTTAAGTGTTAAGTGAACAAAATGGGTGTTTTTGAAAGTGTCGGAATTTTGAAAACTTGAAAGATTGTTCATATGGATGAACTGTCGGATTTCCTTGAAATCCGATAGTTTATCGGATTTCAAGTTTGTCGGATTTTGTGTTAAATCCGATAGTTTGTTAAAATTGTGACGTTAGTCGGATTTTAAAACTAACGGATTTCAAGTTTATCCGATTTCAAGTTTTATCGGATTTCATGTCGATTTTTATAGTTTGTCGGATTTTCAAAATACCGGATTTGGACTTGTCGGATTTTGAATAATATCAAATTTTGGATAATATCGGATTTTGAAATACGCTAGTGTCAGATTTTCAATGATATCGGATTTTGAAAGTAAATGATATCGGATTTTTAAAGTAAAAGGGTGTCGGATTTTGCCAAACATCATATTTGTCAGATTTCGAAGTGTCGGATTTCATCCAACACTAAGGAAATTTAAATAATTTTGAAAATTTTGAATTGATCACTAACTGTTTTATCTTACAGATGGCGCAAATTCCCTCGAATATCATGTACCCCGGAGACAATTACCTTCCAAACCAACTAAACAATGTCTATTTTCTTCCTGATGTGACCAAAGTTGAATACCCAATCATCACTGAACTTATTTGTTTTTCCCGAATGAGTATAAAACTAACAATGAATAAAATAAAAGTGCGGAAATAAGTTTAAAGCAACGAACACACGAAAGTTTTCAAAGTAAGGTTATATTAATAACCAAACTTCAAAGAGTGCACAAGAACAAACTTGAGCACCGACTACAAACTAAATCAAGAACAAACTTGAATGCAAATTAGCGAACAAACGCTTAATGTTATCTCGAACACTAAGAAAGTATTTATAAGCTAAGTAAACTAATCCTGACCATCTAATTTATATACACGTGTACCGCTCTACACACAATTAGGAACAGAAAACAAGATTGCCATTTCGAGCTCCTTCAGAATGCGTAGATCGTGCACTTTACATAACAGGAAGATTCTGGTTCTCAGATGTATCTTCAGTGCAGAAGACCCTTTGATGACTGAAGACTAAATTCAGCTGACGTTTACTTCAGAACTAATCTTCAGATGAACTTCGGGCTTCTTTCTTCAGATGACGCGTCAGAACAGTTTACAAAAGAATAAGATATTACACCTTCAATCGCTTTCTTCGAAAGCTTCTTCGGGAATGGAATATATACAAATAAAGGAATAACAATCTCCCCCTATTTTTTTATAATCCATGACTATTTACAAATTAAAATAAAGAATAGAAAGAATTAAGAATAAAGAATTACTATTATAAATATCTGGTTTGAACTCTTCAGGAGCGAGTTCCTTTGGAGTTTTGAGCTTCATTTGTTCCAAGTATTCAACCAGATTGTCTTTGACTTCCGGATTTTTATTGTCTATGAAATATCGGAGAGATCTCAGATGAAGCCAGTCAGCCTTGGCGAAATCTGAAACTCTTTGAAAGAGAATCTTGTCATATGTATCAAGAAAATAAAATCCCCTTGGATTTGTGAGAACTTTACCCACTTCAGGAATGACACCAGGAGGCAACGTAGTGTCAAAACCTTTGCAATTTGGAAGCTCTCCGATAGATATCAGCTCCAAGATTTGTTGCTTAGACTTTTTGTGAGTGAGCCCCCTTCTCTGAAATTTTAACTTTTCAACTCGAGTGGGTTTTTCCTTCTGTGGCACGACTACTGCACCAGATCCCCTCTTTTTCACTTCCTCTTCATAATATTCAATTACTTTGGTGATTTCTCGTTGAATGAACCTAACATCATCAGTTTGCTTGTGTTTTGATAAACAAGCAATTATTTCATTCCATTTAGAAACAACATAATTGAGCTGGACATTCTTGACAGATTGTACACTGAAGAAAGGAAGATTCCTGCGCTGAACATTCAGAAAGATTTAATTGTTAACTTTCTTTAGCTTTATTCCTGTGATTTTATCTGGATGCATTCTCTGATGTCGAGAGCTTAACCACTTTTCTTTTTTTTCCTCCATGATCTTTTTCTTTTCCTCTTTTAGTGCTTTTTCAGCATCAATATCATCCTGAACCTATTTTTGGTGATCGAAGGGAGATAGATCAATTTTGTTCGCAGCAAGTTCTTCAAGTGCCAATTTCTCTACTGCTATTCTGCCAAGTTCATCAGCCACTTTCAAGTCTTTGTCTCTTGGATTTTCATCATCTGAGTCACTGAAATCTTATATACCCTTACTCATCTGATCATCCGGAGAAGTTATCACAATTTTCCCTTTACCTTTATCAGACTGGCTTGGCTGACCACTGGATGAAGGAGCAGCTGATTGAATGGGAATCTAAGAGGCTTTAGCTTCAGTTATAATTTGTTGATATTCAGCTCCATCTAGCTCTGAACTGAAAAGTTTAGCTTTAGCCTTTCTTTAATCAAGGAGACTCTTGAGCTCCCCCTCAGCAAGTGCCTTAGCTTCTTCGGCTTTGGTTAACCTGGCCTCGAAATCGATCAAGGAATTATTCTTGTTTTCCTCAGCGGCTTTGAGGTGAGCCACTTCGTCTTCTAGTCCTTGTAAGTATTCAACACATGAATACTTTCTTTCCTATTTGATTATCTTCCGATCAGCGGTAGCCTTCCTTCTCATAATCTGATAAATTTTGGACTGTCTTCGAACTTTCTCCCCCTTAGAAGCTGCAGAGATTCCTGAAGCTTCTACCAACCAAGACTGGGCCGAAATCTCTCTAGAGAGTTCAGAGAAGGAGAGAGCAAACAATTCCTGCAACTGACGAGTTGCTACTTTAGAAAGATTGACAGCATGGATGTTGTCACCCTTAGATGAAAGAGAATTTACAGATGTAGAGAGAGCAGAGAGTTGGGAGTTGAGTTTAGAAAACTGACTAGTGGCAGAATCAGCTATAGTTTTCACAAGATTGTGAAGAGTTTTGAACATCCCATAAAGGATCAGTTTTTTACAATCAATTGTTTGGGTGAGGGTGGTGAACTGAGTTTTGATAGAATCAACAAGAGAGTGGAGCTCAGTTTCAAGCTTGGCTTGATTGTTGGTGACACAATGTCCTTGAAATGTGTTTGTCTTAGTTGAATATAGACAGAGAGGATGAGTTCAGATAGACTTTCCAAAGAGGATGCAATGTCTAATGAAGGCTCAGAAGGTTTAGAATGCACAGACTTGGAGGATTGAAGAAAACTAAAGGCATCACTGTCATCAAAAGGATTGATAGTGGTATCAGGAGAAGGGATATCAATCAAGTTGTTTAGGAGAGACGTGGAGGCTGTAGCGTTAGTAGGAGTGACTGATGCATCAAGGGCCTTGGGCACATTTGCTTCAGTTACAGTCTGGTTTAAGACTATGTCTTCATTAGCATGAGGAATCTCGACTGAGGGAGGTTGAACTTCAGTGTCATTGATGTTGGAAGGTTTGGCATCACTCTCAGTTTGGTGTGAAACTGATAAATCATGACCCCGAGTAGAATCCATAGTGTCAATTGGGTTTTGTGACACATCAATGGATTTGGGTGCAGTTTCATCGTCAGGGTGAACTGAAGAGTCATCAAATGGTTGGACCTCCGAAACTAGGGGAATTGTAGTTTCATCATTGGTGTTGGGCTGAGCATCAGAGTCACCCGGTTTGGGTGCCGTCACGTCATGTGCTAGGTCGATATCCATAGGACGAGTGGGGTTTACTGATACATCAAGGGATAGATGGGGAATTTCAACAGAAGCAGGAATGGGTGTTCCCTGTTCTGGTGGTACCTGAGTTGTAGTGGGTGTGCTAGCAGACTCATTAGTGGGGATAGAGGAAGTCTCGGCTGACTAGTGTTTGTCAGTGTCCTGAACTTGTGGTAGTAGAAGTGGGACTTCAGGAACAACTTGGTTTTGAGCTATCTCTTCATCAGTCAGACTACGTTTAGAAAATTTAAGTAAAGGAGAGCGTACCGGAACAGCTTCTGCGGATTTTTATGAGTGAAGCTGAGTTTTGCGAAGAATCAACGGAGTATCATCAGGGGAATCCTCACTTGAAGCATAGTGGGAGATGATGGGACTGGAGGGAACGTTGGGTTTGTGGCGTTTAGCGGGTGAGAGTGATTTGAGCGGTTGAATGGTGGTTGTTTGTTTAGTGCTGGTGGATTTGAGTATGGCTGAAGGTCTGGTGGTTGGCTTAGTCGAAGTGGACATTAGCTTCCTTTTCAATCTTTTTGATGGAGAGGACTGAAGCACTTGGTGTTGGGGTTTAAAAGGTGCAGCTTCAGTTGATAAACCTGAATATGGTATTGGAATGGCAGGAGAAGGCTTCAGCAAGACTAGTGCAAGCATTGGTGTAGTCAAAGCTGGGGTGAAGGCAAACAAGGAACCTGTCCATACTGAACCTGGTAGTGAGTGTAACATCCTCAACTTGAGCCTAGTTGTAATTAGTACGTACGTATGTATAGTTATTGTAATAAGAGGTATTTTGTGTAAGTGATTGTTGAATTAAATGAATTGATGTTTATGTGTTTATGTGTATGTGTGTACGTGTGCATGTACGTTAAATATATATGTGTATGTTAAGTATAGATATTTAGGAAAACCTCATGTGAGGTAAGGTGGCAACCACCACTGTTGTGTGTAAACACACATATATGTGTGTTTAAGTTGACTTTAGTCAAACCTAGCAAAACACAAACACACTTTCTCTCGTCTCTCTACTCTCTCGCTCTCTCGGATTTCTGGAAAAGAAGGAAGAAGAAAGCAGCTATGGTTGTTAATCTCTTAAAAGGTTAGCAACATAGATTCAAGCTTGTTTGAAGATTACATATGTGTTAGAATCACAAAATTATGCAAGAACACCATGAAGAACACGCAAAAGCTTACTTTAATGTGGGTTTTGGTATATTTGGTGTTCTTATATGATTTGATGTGTTTATGATGGCTAGATGGATAGAAAGTGATGTTATATGATATTCTGGGCTTAAAACAAGCCAAAATGAGGTTGCTTAGATGACCAAATGAATTCATCGGAATACCAAACTATGAAGTTGTCGGATTCCGAAACTGTGAAGTTGACGGAATCCGCATATGATGAAAACCGAAGGAAGTGTCGGAATCGGATAGAAGTGTCGGATTCCGAAACTCTGTCGGGTTTCATATTTTGTAGTCCTTTTAAGTATGGAATCCGCAAGTTTTCGGATTTCCATAGTTTTGGATTCTAAGTGTCGGAATCCGACAAGCATCGGATTTCATTGGAAGTATCGGATTTCCTTCTATGTATCGGAATCCGCAAGTGTCGGATTTGGTGTGCATGGTTGGAATTCCTAAGTGATAAAATCCGAATGATGAGTATCGGATTTCATGGTTTGTATGTATCGGATTTCATGAATCCAACAGGACCATCGGATTTCCCAAATCCGACAGTCCTAGCGGATTTGTGTATGTCCAAAGTTGGATGTTCTTGTAAGTCTTGAATGCACATGTGAATGATTGAAGTCGATGTACTATGCTAGGTGAACTTGTTGTATCAGTGAAGTCAAAGCCAAATACTTGTGCCTAGTAACATCTCAGGCGAGTGCCTACGATCATGAGACTCAGTAGAGTAACGCTTGCATGCTAAGTGACTATATGAATATACTATGTATGATTAACTTGCTTTTATTGGTACGCACAAGGAGGTAAGTGTATGACTTGTATTATGTTAGAATACGTATCAGGTGCATGCCAGTGGGTCCAGATTGGAACCACTTAGTTGATGTATGATGATATGTACGTGTGAATAACTGTAAGATGTTTTATGTAAGATGATGGATCCTTGTGGGATCAAATGTACATGTATGTGTATGTGAACTGTCTGCAGACTATTTGACGCATGGTTAAGGTCAGTCGGTTATAACTGGATCCTTCGGGATTTCACGGTGATTCAGGAGGCATCCTGGATCATAGGTTCTGTAGAACCACCGTGCCTTAACGTGAGTGGTGATCAGCCGGTTGTAGCTGGATTACCTGTGGAGCCTCTGGCTCTGTGAACGATGCTTGGTGGACTGCTTTATGCTCCCGCACCAGCGCAGATTGGTTGTGTCTGATTCCCCGGTTTGAGTTGTTGAGTGGGGTTGATTACACTGCAAGACACGACTCTTACTAATCTTGTCAGCACACCGCTACGTGCTAAGCTAGCAATGATGGTTTATGATATGATGCATGACTTATTGTATTGATGCTTATGATTGTGTGTACTCACTAGCTAGTGTAGCTAATGGTGCTACGTTCCCTTTTCAGGTAAAGACTAGATGCCCTGAGAGGCGGGTTGCTTTTGGGATACACATTGCCCCCTGTGGGTGGAACACTTGAACTTATATGATGTAATGTAAATAGATACTATGGTCGGTTCCTGTACTTGGTAACACAAACGTTGTTTTGAGAAGTTATTAATGTACATAGCTGCTTGGTTGTTTTAAAAAGAACAATTTCTGCTACTAAGACCTGTTTTTGTCATTTAAGTAACTGATTTCAGAAGCGGTGTTACAATTAGGTGTCAGAGCCTAAGTTTGAGTGAATTGGGTACTTGTAAGAGTATTCGATCTTAGGCTCGGGCCCGACCATAAAGAAGTGTTCTTATGGGAGGGTTGAGTGAGAGTGTTATATGTATGCTAGTATTATATGATAATTTGTAAGTTCAGTCAGTGAGATTGAGTATTAACTGTTCTTCTCTGTCATATAGAAAGTTGAATTAAGATATCTGCCGAATGTGGCAATATAGAGCAAGCTCTTAAAGAGATGGAAGATGAGGCTTCTCGTATGCCTCATCAGGCTGACAAAGGAGCTCGTGTGACAAAGGAGCTCTTATTGCAAGCAACACTGAACAAGCCCCGCAAGACTTGTTCGTACAAGAAGTTTCTAACTTGCAATCCTCCGACATTCCAGGGGAGTGATAACCCCACCGTTACTATCCAATGGATCCGGGAGATGGAGCAAGTGTTCGAATCATGTGAGTGTGAACCTGAGTACTGTGTCAAGTATGCAGTACAGATGTTAAAAGGCCGTGCCATCTTTTGGTGGGAAACGGTGAAAGCCTCTGTTAATAAAGAGGTGCTGAGTGCTCTCACCTGGGAGGAATTTTCCGAAAAGGTGCTGAAGAAGTATTGCACCGACTATGACTTGGAACGAATGGAGAGAGATTTTAATGATCTCAAGAAAGGGGATACGCCAATTGAAGAACATATAACCGCGTTCACCGACAAGATGCGGTTTGTTCCCCATCTGATCCCAGACGAGACCACCAAGATAAGGCGGTTTGTGGCAACTCTGCCACTGGAATTTTGCCCACACGTGCGGGCAGCTGTTGAACTAGATCGGGCGTTTGATATAGCTCGACAAGTGAAAGGTGACCGTCTGTACTGCAAGGGCGAATCTGCCGGTGCAGGGTCAAAGAGGAGATTTCAACCGTCTGATAAATCTGGTGCTTCCAAAGTACAATCCACAGCAGGCGGGAAGGCAGATTCCTCCAAGAAGCCGAGGCCTAATTCTCCTTGGTGTTCTCAGTGCCGTACATACCACTCTGGTGAGTGTTCCAACTCTACCAGACGTTGTTGGAGGTGCGGACAGAAGGCCCATGCTACGACTGAGTGTGGTTTTAAAGAGGATGTCTACTACCGGTGCCACAAGCCTGGGCACAAACTGACTGACTGCTCGGACAGATAAAGTACTGGAGCAAAGGGGTCTTCTTCTTCTCGAGGCCCTGAAAGAGATGACGCGCCCCACGTAAAAGGCAGGGCTTTTCAGATAACGGCTGACGATGCCAAAGCAGCAGGGGATGTCGTCACGGGTACTTTTCTTATTAATTATATCCCTGCTAGTGTTTTATTTGACTTTGGAGCTACCTACTCCTTTGTATCTGCGGCGTGTCGTGGAAGATTGCAATTACCTGTTGTTTCCCTAATTGAGCCGCTCAGAGTAGAGGTCGTTGACGGCAAAGTAGTCTCTGTTACAGAGAAAGTCCCAATAGCTGTGATTTACATTGACGGGAGTAGCATCCCAATTTTATTCTTTATTATGCCTATTGCGGGATTTGATGTCGTGATCGGGATGGATTGGCTCACCAAGCATGATGCTGAGATTATGTGTTCCAAAAAGATGATTAAGATCCCTCTTTCTGATGGATCTTATGCTGTTGCACGTGGAGAACGACGGGATTCTGATATTCCCATTGTCTCCATGATTAAAGCTCTATAGTCGATTGCCAGAGGTTGTGACTCTTATCTGGCATATGTTATTGATGCTACGATGGAGAAGTGACCAGTTCGTGATATTCGGGTGGTGTCTGACTACCCTGAGGTATTCCCTGAGGAACTTCTGGGTTTGCCTCCAATTCGTGATGTTGATTTCAAGATAGAGCTTATTCGAGGAGCTACACCTGTGGCTTGTTCTCCGTATCGTCTTGCACCTTCTAAAATAAGAGAGATGATTATTCAAATTTAGGAGTTGCTCGACAAAGGTTTTATTCGTTCTAGTTCCTCGCCGTGGGGAGCTCCTGTATTGTTTGTGAAGAAGGACGGAACAATGCGAATGTGCATAGATTACAGGGAGCTTAACAAGCGAGCTGTAAAGAATAAGTATCCGCTTCCTCGAATAAATGATCTCTTTGATCAATTGCAGGGGGCTACATGCTTCTCTAAGATTGATCTCCAGTCGGGGTATCAGCAAGTACGAGTTCGTGAAGAAGACGTGCCAAAGACTGCGTTTCGAACTCGTTATGGTCACTACGAATTTCTGGTTATGCCGTTCGGCTTAACCAATGCCCCTGCTTTCTTCATGGATCTGATGAATCGGGTTTGTCACCCGTTTCTTGTCAGATTTTTGATTGTATTCATTGATGACATTCTTGTTTACTCGAGGACAGAAGCTGATCACGAGCTTCATCTTCGTTAGGTTCTCAAGACGTTAAAGCGAGAACAATTGTATGCCAAGCTGTCCAAATGTGAATTCTGGATTAGGGAAGTACATTTCCTCGGCCATGTTATATGTCAAGATGGTGTCAAAGTAGATCCAGCTAAGGTGAGGCTGTGATGAATTGGGGAGTTCCTCAGACTCCTTCCGAAATTAAAAGTTTCATTGGCTTGGCTGGCTACTATCGGCGGTTTATCCATGATTTCTCAAAGCTTGCGGGTCTGTTGACCAAACTAACTCGCAAGGATGTTGCTTTTATTTGGTCGGAAGCTCAAGAAGAAGCTTTTCAGACCTTAAAGAGATTATTGTGTGAAGCTCCAATCCTTACTCTGCCTGAGGGTTCAGAGTACTTCACGGTATATTGTGATGCGTCGTACGCGGGTTTGGGTTGCGTCCTGATGCAATGTGATAAAGTAATTGCCTACGCTTCTAGGCAGTTGAAATCACACGAGCGTAACTACCCAACCCATGATCTTGAGCTTGCTGCCGTTGTCTTTGCACTGAAATTGTGGAGACATTATCTTTATGGCACAAAATGTGTGATTTGCACAGATCACAAAAGTCTTCAGTATTTCTTTTCTCAGAAAGAACTCAACATGCGGAAACGCCGTTGTTTGGAGTTAATAAAAGACTACGATTGTGAGATCCATTACCATCCTAGCAAGGCCAATGTTGTAGCGGACGCTTTAAGTCGTAAAGGACCGACAGCAGAAGCTAAGTTTGTGAGGATCACGATTGTATTAGATTTGATTTCTAGACTGAAGGAAGCACAGCAGATTACATTGCAAGAAGAAAATCTCATGGCTGAGACGATGAAGAAATAAAAGGATTAGCTTGCTGAAGATAATCGTGGGTTGAAGACTTTTCAATCCAGGATTTGGGTACCTTCTGCTGGAGGTAACCGTGAGCTGATTCTGTAAGACGCCCATAAGTCCAAATTATCTGTCCATCTGGGAATTACGAAGATGTACCATGACTTCAAGATGCTATACTGGTGGCTAACTCTGAAGAAAGACATCGCTTCATTCGTGGAGAGAAGTCAGATGTGCGCGCAAGTGAAGACGGAGCACCAGAGAGACTATGGTAATCTGCAGCAACTGGATATTTCGGAGTGGAAATGGGATAATATCACGATGGATTTCGTGACGAAGCTACCGAGAACGTCCAGAGGGCACGACATGATCTGGGTTATCGTTGATCGACTGACGAAAAGTGCTCATTTCTTGGCAACAAACGAGTCTGCTTCGCTGACCCGTTTAGCCCAGTTGTATATCGAAGAGATAGTGTCACGTCACGGTCTTCCATGTTCGATTGTATCTTATCGTGACTCTCGGTTTGTTTCAAATTTCTGGCAGAGTCTACATCCCGAACTTGGCACTCATGTTCATTTGATCAATGCCTATCATCCGCAGACTGATGGCCAATCTGAACGTACGATTCAAACGTTAGAAAATATGCTTCGTGCCTATGTACTCGAATTTGGTGCATCGTGGGATTCTCATCTCCCATTGATTGAATTTCCTTATAACAATTCATATCATTCCAGCATTGGAATGCCACCATATGAGATGCTTTACGGAAGACGATGTTGCACTCCGACCTGTTGGTTGGAGCCTGGTGAGAAGCAGTTCGCTGGACCTAAAATTGTCCAAATTACTTCTGATAAAGTGAATGTGGCTCTTGAAAAGCTAAAAGCAGCTCGGGAATGACAGAAGATGTACGCGGATCCGAAGCGTCGCCCTGCGGCATTTGTAGTCGGTGACCGAGTGTTCTTAAAGGTTTCTCCTTGGAAAGGCATCATTCGTTTCGGACACAAGGGGAAGCTAAGTCCACATTTCATTAGCCCATTCAAGATTATACGTAAAGTGAATGATCAGACGGTAACTCTAGAGCTGCCGCCTGATTATCTGGAATACACAACACCTTTAACGTGTGCAACTTACGCAAGTGCCACATTGAAGAAGAACAACTTATTCCTTTGCAGGAATTGAAAGTTGACTCTTCCAAGCGACTAGTTGAAGAACGTGTTGAAATTCTTGACACGAAGGTCTAGAAACTACGCAAGAAGATGATCAAACTAGTCCTTGTGAAGTGGAAGCACAATCTGAGTCCAAACCTGACGTGGGAAGTTAAGGATGAAATGAAGACAAGGTACCCTCGCCTGTTTATCACTGAGTAGATACCGTGGACAAAATCTTCTTAAGGGGGGTAGATTTGTAACATCCTAAACTTGGGCCTACTTGTAATTAGTACGTACGTATGTATAGTTATTGTAATAAGAGGTATTTTGTGTAACTGATTGTTGAATTAAATGAATTGGTGTTTATGTGTTTATATGTATGTGTGTACGTGTGCATCTATGTTAAATATATATGTGTATGTTAAGTATAGATATTTAGGAAAACCTCATGTGAGGTAAGGTGGCAACCGCCACAGTTGTGTGTAAACACACATATATGTGTGTTTAAGTTGACTTTAGTCAAACCTAGCAAAACACAAAGACACTTTCTCTCGTCTTTCTACTCTCTCGCTCTCTCGGATTTCTGGAAAAGAAGGAAGAAGAAAGTAGTTGTGGTTGTTAATCTCTTAAAAGGTTAGCAGCATAGATTCAAGCTTGTTGGAAGATTACATATGTGTTAGAATCACAAAATTATGCAAGAACACCATGAAGAACATGCAAAAGCTATCTTTAAAGTGGATTTTGGTATATTTGGTGTTCTTATATGATTTGATGTGTTTTCTGATGGCTAGATGGATAGAGAGTGATGTTCTATGATATTTTGGGCTTAAAGCAAGCCATAATGAGGTTGCTTAGATGACCAAATGGATGCATCGGTATACCAAACTATGAAGTTGTCGGATTCCGAAACTGTGAAGTTGTCGGAATCCGCATATGATGAAAACCGAAGGAAGTGTCGGAATCCGATAGAAGTGTCGGATTCCGCAACTCTGTAACGTCCCAAAATTATTTTTTTCATAATTCATTCATAAGGGATATTCATAATCATTGATATCGTAATTACACATCAAATTGTTCATTGAATAATCATCCATAATTGATTAAGTTACAGTCATCCTCATTGTCTGTAATTAAAACTGTTACTGTTGAGAACTATGTAAAAGGGTTGTGGGAGCTTGGGAATTTAGCTATCATCGCTGCGCTGGAGCCCCGCCATGGTCGTTACCTGAAAAGATGTGAAATAACAACTGTAAGCCAAAGGCTTAGCGGGTATAATACTTACAACCAAAATAATTCACATACTACTCAACTCATACCCACTACCGTAATAGGTGGTCTCATCTTACCCGTCACTAAGACGGAATCGTCTCACCCGTTGTCGTCACAACGATCTAACATACCCGGCACCAGAGTGCTGGTCTCATACCCGACACCGAAGTGTACGGTCTAACATACCTGACACCGAAATCTACGGTCTAACGTACCCGCCACCGGAGTGAACGGTCTAAACATACCCATCACGGGAGTGAACGGTCTAAACATACCCGTCACTGGAGTGAACGGTCTAAACATACCCGACACCGGAGTGTACATTCTAAACATACCCGACACCGAAGTGTATGGTCTAAGCACGATCAACTATAACTCGTATATTCATACATATCTGTTATTCTCATACATACATAGCATCTGGAATCTATTCAAGTTATAAGTGAGAATACTCACCTGCCAGCTGTCTTAGCTACTAGTTCTTACTGAAGGACTCTCCTTGCTTAGCTCGGTAATGACTGCTACCTGACCAAGTCTAAACATTGGTTACTACTGTATTTAACTATTACTTATTGAAAGTCACATGCCACGCATACATGGCCTGAAAGTCGCATGAACTGACACTTACGCACATGAAAGTCGCATGGCACACACACTGGGACTTGAAAGTCGCATGAACTGATATTCAATACATGAAAGTCGCATGGCTATATCCTAAGCCATCTAAAAGTCGCATGGGCTAACATATGTGTCACATGAAAGTCGCATGAAGTGTAACATAAGCTGAAAATCGCATGGCATAGTACTAAAGTCGCATGGCACAACATCAAAGCTGAAAGTCGCATGGACTACTATTCACTATACCAAAGTCGCATGGAATAACCTACAAAGTGCCAAAGTCACATGAACATACAAACTAAGTCTGAAAGCCGCATGGCACATACAAAGAGGCCAACTGAAAGTCGCATGGCACATACAAGGCCAACTGAAAGTCGCATGAACTCACATACTACTCAACTGAAAGTCGCATGGCACCTACACATATACCATGCGACTGTCGAATGATGGAACTTCATCCCTGAAGGTTCAACGTCTAAAAACCCAGACTCCATAACCATTTTTCAAGCATTCTAAAAACTCAACCAATTAAACTCAAAGTTATTGCAAAACATTTCTCCATTCATACAAAACTCTCCTTTAACCTTAAAACCATATTATATCAAGTTCCAAGGTGTTTTTGGTTAAAATTTCTCCTGGGTTTTTCTTAAACCTTCAACAACCCAAAAACCCATATTCTGAAACATTCAATCATCACTCAAACATGGCAAGAAATGATGTCTATATGATTTTAAAGAATAGAGAAACATTACCTGATGATTTCTCTGCTAAAAATCTCAAGTCTCCACAAAATGAAGCAACTCCTTCTTCCTCTCGTAGCTTTCAACAGGGCTCTCCACACACACACAACTAGAATGGATGGAACAGTGATTGATAGAGAGTGTGTGGGAGGCTGTGCCCTAATCCTTATTTATACTCACTTTCAAATCTATTGTGGGCCTAAGCCCAACTTAAAATTCCAAGTCCAAATACAACCAAAATTCTTACTGGGTTACCACATATGTAAGCCCAATCTTACTAAATAAGTTTCTCTCCACAACATACACACACACACAAACACACATATATATATATAAGACATAAGTCCATCACTTAAATAATTCCCAATCATCATGTGCATAAATCACCGATAACATACATTAACATATTCTTGTACATTATAAAAATGTGGGTATTACAACTCTCCCCCACTTAAACATGATTTCGTCCTCGAAATCCTTATTTGAATAATGCCGGATAGTTTCTCTTCATCTCGTCTTCGGACTCCCAGGTCCACTCTGATCCTTTTCGGTGCTCCCACTGCACCTTAACCATCCTTACTTGTTTGTTGCGCAGATGCTTGACTCTTCTTTCGATGATCGCTACTGGTTTCTCCACATAGTTCAACTTTTCGTCCACGGTGATGTCCTCCAAAGGTACAAATGCCGACTCATCGGCTAAGCAATTCCTCAAATGCGAAACATGAAAGGTGTTGTTTATTTTCGATAACTCCTCTGGTAGTGCTAAATGATAGGCCACCTTGCCAACTCTCACAATGACCTTAAACGGTCCTATGAACCTAGGGTTCAACTTCCCGCGCTTTCGGAAATGAATCACTACCTTCCACGGGGATACCTTGAGAAACACATGGTCACCCACCTGAAACTCTAATAACGATCTACGCTTATCCGCATAGCTTTTCTACCGGCTCTGAGCCGCTTTCAAGCGTTCGCGAACTTGTTGCACGTACTCCGACGTTTTCTGAACTATCTCTGTGTTACCAAGCTCCTTCTGTCCCACTTCCCCCCAACAGTTTGGGGTCCTACACTTCCTCCCATACAGCATCTCAAAAGGGCGGCATCCTGATGCTGGCGTGGTAACTGTTGTTATAGGAAAATTCTGCGAGAGGTAAGTACAAATGCCAACTTCCCCCGAAGTCGATCACGCAAGCTCTTAACATATCCTCAAGAGTCTGTATGGTTCTATCACTCTGCCCGTCGGTTTGTGGGTGGTATGCCGTACTGAGATTTATCCTTGTGCCCAGATCGTCGTGAAACTTGTTCCAAAACTTGGATGTGAACCGCACATCCCGATCTGAAATGATAGTAACTGGCACTCCGTGCGTCGAGATTATCTCCTTCACGTAAATATCTGCTAATCTCTCTGCCGAGCTAGCTTCTCAGATGGGTATGAAATGCGCGCTCTTGGTCAATCTATCCACCACAACCCAAATGGCGTCAAAATTTCTTGGTGTCTTGGGCAGCTTTGTTATCAAATCCATGGTTACGTGCTCCCATTTCCAAACCGGTATCTCTAACGGTTGTAGCTTACCGTGTGGTCTCTGGTGTTCCGCTTTCACCCGTAGACATGTTAGACACTTTTCTACGTAGCTCACCACGACTCTCTTCATCCCTGGCCACCAGTAATCCATTTTTAAGTCTCGGTACATCTTAGTAGCCCCCGGGTGTATAGAAAATTTTGATTTATGGTCTTCATCTAGGATTACACTTCGAATCTCTGTGGCTTTTGGCACCCAAATCCTCCCGTAACGGGTCCATAATCCCCGACTGTCCTTGGCCATGGAGGCTAACTCACCCTTAATCCATTCCGCTTTCTGATTTTCTTCCTTTGTTGCTTCAACCTGAACTGTCAAAATCATCTCGAAGAGTGAGGGTGTAACCATCATCCTTAGACATTTCACACTAAGCTGTAATTGGCTCGTCTTACGACTTAATGTGTCTGCCACCACGTTGGCCTTTCCTGGGTGATACAAGGTTTCACAGTCATAATCCTTGACGAGGTCTAGCCACCTCCACTGTTGCATGTTTAAATTCTTCTGGTCGGCGAAATACTTCAAGCTTTTATGATCTGTGTAGATGGTGCATTTAACTCCGTATAAGTAGTGTTGCCAAATCTTGAGCGTGAACACGACTGCTGCCAACTCCAGGTCCTGAGTTGGATAATTACACTCGTGAGGTTTCAGCTGTCTTGACGCATAAGCGATAACTTTCCCTCTCTGCATAAGAACACATCCGAGCCCCACGTGAGAGGCATCACAATACACCACTAAGTCTTCCATTCCCTCGGGCAAGGTCAGTATTGGAGCTTCTCATAGCTTGCCCCGAAGGGTCTCAAATGCTTTCTATTGATCGCCTCCCCAACTAAAAGGGGTATTCTTTTTCGTCAGTTTAGTCAGTGGCATTGCCAGCTTCGAGGAATCCTTGATGAATCGTCTCTAGTAACCGGCTAATCCCAAGAACCTTCGGATCTCCGTTAGACTCTTCGGTGTTTCCCATCTCATCACGGCCTCTATCTTTGCCGGGTCCACTTTGATTCCTTCGCGGTTTACCAGGTGCCCGAGAAATTGCACCTCCTTTAGCCAAAATTCGCACTTCGAGAACTTCGCGTACAACTTTTCCCTTCTCAACGTTTCTAGCACCTCTCGAAGGTGTTTCAAATGTTCCGCCTCGGTTTTGGAGTAGACTAGGATGTCATCGATGAACACAATCACTGACTTATCAAGCATCGGTCAGCAAACCCGATTCATTAGATCCATGAAAGCTTCGGGCGCATTGGTGAGGCCGAAAGGCATCCCCATGAACTCGAAGTGCCCGTATCTCGTTCGGAAAGACGTCTTTGCTACATCTTTTTCTTGGACTTTGAGCTGATGATAACCCGACCGCAAATCTATCTTTGAAAAACAGGACTCATCTTGCAACTGATCAAACGAGTCGTCTATTCGAGGTAGTGGATACCTATTCTTCACTGTTACCTTATTCAGCTCTCGGTAATCGATGCACATTCTGAAAGTTCCATCCTTTTTCTTTACAAACAGAATCGGGGCTCCCCAAGGTGAGCTACTAGGTCGGATGAAACCTTTGTCAAGTAGTTCTTGAAGTTGCATCACTAACTCCTACATTTCAGGCGGTGCTAAACGGTATGGCGTTTTCGCGATAGGCGCCGCTCCTTGTACTAAGTCTATACGGAATTCTACTTGTCGGTCTGGTGGTATCCCTGGCAGATCCTATGGGAATACCTCGGGGTATTCACATACCATAGGTACGTCGGATACCTTAAGCTGTTTCTTTTCCTTCCTCGAGTCTATAACTTGTGCGATAAACGCAGCGCACCCTTTGCGTAAATACTTTGCGGCTTTGGTTACGGTGCAGCATACTGTCGTTCCCTTCTGTTTCTGGCCGTAGATGGAGATTTCTCCCCCACTCGGATTCTGGATCCGTATGATGCCCTGCTTGCACAAGATACTGTCCTAGTGACGCCCCAGCCAGTCCATTCCCACAATTACTTGAAATTCCCGCATCGGAGTTGGCAGTAAGTCTATAGGGAACCTTACATCGTCTATTACTATTACATTGTTCCGATAGATGGTAGTTACACTCAAAGCCTTATCATCGGCTATTTCTACTTCTAATGGCAGTTCTAGTTTCATTGGTTCTACAACAAAACTTTTACAAAACGACAAAGATACAAAGGACTTGCTAGCCCCGGAATCAAAAAGCACAAGTGCAGGTAAGGAGTTAACGATGAAAGTACCTGCTATCACGTCCGCTTCTTTCTTAGCCTCTTTCACTGTCATCTGGAAGACACGACCCCGCGGCTTAGGTGCTTTAGGCCTCTTCCCCTTCTCCCCATCCGTGATTCTGACTGGCGGCTGCCCGCTTGCCTTCCCACTGCCCCAGCTGCTTCGGGGCACTCTGCTATCCGGTGTCCCGGCTTGTTGCACTTGAAGCATACATTCAGGTGGGCTTTGTAATCTTTGCCATGGTGCCTTCCTCTCCCACATCTGTAGCATCTATCCACCCCCTGACGACAGTTTCCAACATGCGTTTTACCACATCGTCCACATCTTGACCCTACGTTTGGTTTCTTAACTAGTAGTTTCCCCTATTGGCTGCCGAGAGCGGCCCGCTCTGCAGTATGTTTCTTGTTTCTCTCCGTCAGATACAATTCTCTCTTTCGGGCCCCCTCAATCAACTGGTCAAGGGTGGAATACTGACCATTAGCTACGAACTCCCGAATATCCTCTCTCAACATCTGGGTGTACCGGTGCATCTGCAATCCCTCGTCACCAGCATAGGCCGGGCAATACATCAACTTCTTCTTGAACACCGCAGTAATCTGGTTGACCGTCTCGGTGGTCTGCTCTAACTTCATGAACTCATGCATGACCCTCTCCACTTCAACCTTTGGTACATACTCAACATAGAATAATTCAGTAAACTCTTCCAATTTCATCCTGGCGATTGACTCGCCCTTCATCTTACGCAGAAAGTTCCACCGGTCTTTGGCGGCTCCCCTCAAGAAGTTGGATGCAAACCAAATCTTCGCATCGTCAGCACACTTGTAGGTGAAGAACGCCCCCTCCACTGCTACAATCCATCTGGTACTTAACACGGGATCTGGCAGACCCTCAAAAGTCGGCGGCTGACATGCCGAGAAGTCTCGAAAGGTACCTCCTGGAGTTACCTGATTTGTAGCTGGTGTCACTAGCTGGGTGTTTGCCGCTGTCAAACTTGCTTCTTTTGCGGCCCACAGAGCACCCCACTTCTGATCTATCATGGTGCTCATATCCTGCTTCAGGTCCTCTACCACCTTAGGTAGAAGTTCTTTCAAGGTATTGGTCACCGCTGTGGTTACCAACTCAGTCATATCTACCTCTCCGAACTCTTCAATTTCAGGGTCGTTCGGTACTGCATTCTCAGGAGCCACACTCTCAGGAAGTGGCTGGTTAACAACTGGTTGCATGCGGGGGTCACTCTCCCCAGTCACACTAGCATCTTCCCCGTCTGGCGGGTTTTCAAATACCCTCTCTGCTGGAATAACTCTTCGGTTTCTCGTGTTCACCATACTGGATGTATAGACAGTGCACTAATCAGTAGGCGGCATTGCCATACAGTCCTCACTACTATCAAAGCATATAACAAGTATCGCATGTCAAAACCTTGCTAGTAGGCAACCCTAGTCTTTCTAAGGCACCCTAGCTACAGGCATCTTACCTCTACAAGTACCCCTCACCGGATTCACAAGATTCTCTTGGATGCTGGTAGGTTCCCGTAAGTATCGTGTGCAACTAATAATATGGGCCTTATTATTACCAACACATTATACGTACTGGATCCTAGCATTACCCTTGAACATACCGATTCACTGGCTTGGGCCATGTATCATCACTTCTACAACATCTGATTCTTATGTATAGTAATCATGTAAAGGTCTCACTAACCCCTTGCTGCCCCTCTAGAGCAGCCTACTGTCATAAATCATGCACAACTAACATATAACATGATACTGTAAGTACCTTGTACCTCGCACGTGACCACTCGGACTAGCTCCAGCTGATAGCTCATTGAAAACTTTTATCATTTGCAATTTATGAAATTCATTTGAAAATTCTTTAAGAACCAAGGTTTAAGTCTAAACACGTCGAAACGCATATAGATCCCTTAAACCTAGGCTCTGATACCAAGTTGTAACGTCCCAAAAAATTTTTTTTTTTCATAATTCATTCATAAGGGATATTCATAATCATTGATATCGTAATTACACATCAAATTGTTCATTTAATTATCATCCATAATTGATTAAGTTACAGTCATCCTCATTGTCTGTAATTAAAACTGTTACTGTTGAGAACTATGTAAAAGGGTTGCGGAAGCTTGGGAATTGAGCTATCATCGCTGCGCTGGAGCCCCTCCATGGTCGTTACCTGAAAAGATATGAAATAACAATTTTAAGCCAAAGGCTTAGCGAGTATACTACATACAACCAAAATAATTCTCATACTACTCAACTCATACCTACTACCGTAGTAAGTGGTCTCATCATACCCGTCACTAGGACGGTCTCGTCTCACCCGTTGTCATCACAACGGTCTAACATACCCGGCACCGGAGTGCTAGTCTCATACCCGACACCGAAGTGTATGGTCTAACATACCAGACACCGAAGTGTACGGTCTAACATACCTACCACCAGAGTGAACGGTCTAAACATACCCGTCACAGGAGTGAACGGTCTAAACATACCCGTCACCGGAGTGAACGGTCTTAACATACCCGACACCGGAATGTACGGTCTAAACATACCCGACACCGAAGTGTACGGTCTAAGCACAATCAACTATAACTCGTATATTCATACATATCTGTTATTCTCATACATACATAGCATCTGGAATCTATTCAAGTTACAAGTGAGAATACTCACCTGCCAGCTGTCTTAGCTACTAGTTCTTACTGAAGGACTCTCCATGCTTAGGTCGGTACTGACTGCTACCTGACCAAGTCTAAACATTGGTTACTACTGTATTTAACTGTTACTTATTGAAAGTCACATGCCACACATACATGGCCTGAAAGTCGCATGAACTGACACTTATGCACATGAAAGTCGCATGGCATACACACTGGGACTTGAAAGTCGCATGAACTGATATTCAGTACATGAAAGTCGCATGGCTATATCCTAAGCCATCTGAAAGTCGCATGAGCTAACATATGTGTCACATGAAAGTCGCATGAAGTGTAACATAAGCTGAAAGTCGCATGGCATAGTACTAAAGTCGCATGGCACAACATTAAAGCTGAAAGTCGCATGGACAAATACTGAAAGTCGGATGGACTACTATTCACTATACCAAAGTCGCATGGAATAACATACAAAGTGCCAAAGTCGCATGAACATACATACTAAGTCTGAAAGTCGCATGGCACATACAATGCCAACTGAAAGTCGCATGAATTTACGTACGACTCAACTGAAAGTCGCATGGCACCTACACACAGGCCATGCGACTGTCGCCTGATGGAACTTCATCCCTAAAGGTTCAACGTCTGAATACCCAGACTCCATAACCATTTTTCAAGCTTTCTAAAAACTCAACCAATTAAACTCAAACTTATTGCAAAACATTTCTCCATTCAACAACCCAAAAACCCATATTCTGAAACATTCAATCATCACTCAAACATGGCCAGAAATGATGTCTATATGATTATAAAGAATAGAGAAACATTACCTGATGATTTCTCTACTAAAAATCTCAAGTCTCCACAAAATGAAGCAACTCCTTCTTCCTCTCGTAGCTTTCAACAGGGCTCTCCACACACACAACTAGAATGGATGGAACAGTGATTGATAGAGAATGTGTAGGAGGCTGTGCCCTAATCTTTATTTATACTCACTTTCAAATCTATTGTGGGCCTAAGCCCAACTTAAAATTCCAAGTCCAAATACAACACAAATTCTTATTGGGTTACCACATATGTAAGCCCAATCTTACTAAATAAGTTTCTCTCCACAACATACACACACACACACACACATATATATATATATATATATATAAGACATAAGTCCATCACTTAAATAATTCCCAATCATCATGTGCATAAATCACCAGTAATATACATTAACATATTCTTGTACATTTAAAAAATGCGGGTATTACAAACTCTGTCGGGTTTCATATTTTGTAGTCCTTTTAACTATGGAATCTGCAAGTTGTCGGATTTCCATAGTTTCGGATTCTAAGTGTCGGAATCCGATAAGTATCGGATTTCATTGGAAGTATCGGATTTCCTTCTATGTATCGGAATCCGCAAGTGTCGGATTTTGTGTGCATGGTTGGAATTCCTAAGTGATGAAATCCGAATGATGAGTATCGGATTTCATGGTTTGTATGTATCGAACTTCATGAATCCGACGGGACCATCGGATTTCCCAAATCCGACAGTCCTAGCAGATTTGTGTATGTCCACAGTTAGATGTTTTTGTAAGTCTTGAATACACATGTGAATGATTGAAGTAGATGTACTATGCTAGGTGAACTTGTTGTATCTGTGAAGTCAAAGCCAAATACCTATGCCTAGTAACAGCTCAGGTGAGTGCCTACGATCATGAGACTCAGTAGAGTAAGGCTTGCATGCTAAGTGACTATATGAATATACTATGTACAATTAACTTGCTTTTGCAGGTACGCTCGAGGAGGTAAGTGTATGACTTGTATGATGTTAGAATACGTATCAGGTGCATGCTAGTGGGTCCAGGTTGGAACCACTTAGTTGATGTATGATGATATGAACGTGTGAATAACTGTAAGATATTTTATGTACGATGATGGATCCATGTGGGATCAAATGTACGTGTATCTGTATGTGAACTGTCTGCAGACTATATGACGCATGGGTAAGGTCAGTTGGTTGTAACTGGATCCTTCAGGATTTCACTGTGATTCAGGAGGCATCCTGGATCATAGGTTCTGCAGAACCACCGTGCCTTATCGTGAGTGGTGCTCAGCCGGTTGTAGCTAGATTTCCGGTGGAGCCTCTCGCTCTATGAATGATGCTTGGTGGACTGCTTTATACTCCCCCACCAGCACGGCTTGGTCGTGTCTGATTCCCCGTTTTGAGTTGTTGAGCGGGATTGATTACCCTTCAAGACACGACTCTTACTGATCTTGTCAGCACACCACTATGTGCTAAGCTAGCAATGATGGTTTATGATATGATGCATGACTTATTGTATTGATGCTTTTGATTATGTGTACTCACTAGCTAGTGTAGCTAATGGTGCTATGTTCCCTATTCAGGTAAAGACTAGATGCCCAGAGAGGCGGGTTGCTTTTGGGATACGCATTGCCCCTTGTAGGTGGAACACTTGTACTTATATGATGTAATGTAAATAGATACTATGGTCGGTTCCTGTACTTGGTAACACCAACGTTGTTTTGAGAAGTTATTAATGTAAATAGCTGCTTGGTTGTTTTAAAAAGAAAAATTTCCGCTGCTAAAACATGTTTTGTCATTTAAGTAACTGATTTCAGAAGCGTTGTTACAGTGAGGGAGATGGAAGCAGAACTGAAGCAGAATTGTATACTTCAGTTGATAGCAGGGAGTAGATAACCAAGGACACAAACCTAGGAAAAGGAATGTGTTGACACCTTGTGCGGGCCGTCAGTGAGATCACAAGACTTTCCATGAGGAGTTCAGTGTAGCCAATGTTATGACCATGGATAATGGCATAGGCCATTTTTAGAACGGCTTCATTGACTTGGTCAAGACCATCAGTGTTGCTTGTCATACAGAAGTTTAGATGAGCAATCAGACAGTTCCACTCATTTGGAAGATGAGTGCGAAACATAAAGTTTCCTTTGACTTTGTGCTCATCAGCATATTGAAAGAAGGAGAAGAGCAGCTCCTTAGCGTTGGCAGTGGATAAGGTGAGTTGCTGGCGAGGAAGATGGAGAACAGATGCAAGAAATTTCGTGGTGATTTCAGCGGGCTTGCTACTAGAGAGCATACTGAAGTGAATACTTTGTCTAGAGGTTTTAGGTTTAATGACTTTAGCGATCATCCAGAACTCACAGAGGTGTTCTTCTAACATCGGAACCTTTGCGGAGAGAGCAAAGTTCAATGGGCGGTTACGAAGGTAGGTCATGATTTGGTGAAGTGGTGATGATGAAGGAGAAATGGTTAGGTCAGCGGCGAAGTTGTTGTCTTTGAAACAGATTGACTCTAGTGGGATTTTGGGGATGACATCATTTGGAAGAGTTACCTTCGCAGAAGCAATTTTGGGGGCCATGGAATCAAGCACAAGAGTTGTTTTTGCTTTTGAACAAGAGAAATCAACGGAGAAGATGATTTGCAGGTGAAGAACTTGAAAGGTAGATATGGGTGTTTTAAAGGGTTTAAAACTGAATCAATCTTGGCGGTTGAGTAAATCTAGGGTGAAAATGAGCGCGTGATACCGGAAAATACGCAAGGATAACTTTTGTGATGTCAAATAGTTATTGGGTAAACCAATTTACCCGGTGTTATCTTGGAAATAGCTAAGCTTCATCAACAAACCATTAGCATAGAGATAAAATTTCACATTGCAAAGGAAAAAAATATCCAAACTTTGCATTTGAAATTTTAGTCTCAGCAAAAAAAAAAGTAGACGGAAGGAAATAAAAGAAGAACACATTGCCAACAAGAATAATAGTTATGCTTGGAAATTACTAATTCCATATATGAACAAAAGATGATTACATGATGTTAATCACGATTTACATAGACTGCCAAAAGAAAATTACATTCATGTTTAAGATAACACAAATATTTGAGATGAGACTTCTATCCCAATCCCTTCATCAGGAATGCGAACAGTGATCACGTAGCACACTGGGAAGAAAACGAAAGTGATAGTGAACTCCATGAGTTTTCAAGAAAGTGAAAGATTTTCTACGAATTGTTTCTTGTTTTGCAGAAGATGAAAAAGGAAAAAAATATTTGGATGTTTATGAGGAAAATTACTCATGACTACGCTTTAGAGATGATTTGACAGCCTAAGAGAGGCAGGGTAAAAGTAATTATTCAAGCTTAGCTATTAAGGTGGCTAGCATTAAGTGTGACAAGAAAGAATGAACAGTAACAATCAAACTTACCTGAAATAGCTATACTGCTGAAGGATTTAGCATTCCTATTTCTGCAACTAGTTGATTGAACCAGTGTTCATCTAGGGCTATCGTAAAGATGTCAGCGAGCTGATGTTCAGTGGAGATGAAACAAAGCTCAATTTCATTATTTGCTATGTGATCTCGAATAAAATGATGGCGTACATCAATGTGCTTTGTACGAGAATGGAGCACTGGATTATTAGATATTGCAATAGCACTTGTGTTATCACAATAGATAGGAGTGCGCTGAAAGGAGATGCCATAGTCAGCGAGCTGATGTTGTATCCATAAGACTTGTGCGCAACAACTCCCAGCTGAAATGTATTCAGCTTCAGCGGTGGATAGAGAGATGAAGTTCTGCTTTTTGCTTTGCCAACTTACTAGTTTCCACCTAGTAGCTGACACCCACCTGTCAATCTGACATCCGGCATAGTCTGAATCTGAAAATCCAATTAATTCAAAGCCAGAGTCTCTGGAGTCCCATAGCCCAAGTTCAGGTGTACGTTTCAGGTATCTGAAAAATTCATCTGATAGCCGTTAGATGTGATTCTTTTGGGTTCGCCTGAAACAACCTATGTGTACATTTCAGGTGTACGTTCACATAGGCATGTGGAGAGCATTATATCAGGACAACAACAACCCATGTGAATCTGGTGTATTCATAAACAACAACCAGGGTATACTTCTTGCCTCCCATACTAGGGGAACTGACGGGACCAAAGAGATCCATATGAAGTAAGTGAAAGGCGGAGTTAACTTGGTTACAATGTTTGGATTTAAAGACAGCCTTCTTTTGCTTTCCCTTCTCACATGCATGACACAACTTGTCTTTCTGAAACCGAACTGACGGTAGACCTCTGGTAAGCTGAAGCTTAGAGAGTTTGCTGATGTTTTTAATGTTGAGATGGGATAACCTTTTTTGCCATAACCAGTTAACTTTGGAATTAGCTTCTGAAAAGAAACAAGCATCTTTTTCAGAGGTGGCACAGTTGAAATCAACAACGTACATGTTGCCCTGCCTTTTTGCTTGTAAGACTTCTTTGCCTTTCTTGTTGAAGATTGAACCTTTGGTCTTCTTGAAATGCACTTCATAATCTCCATCACATAACTGACTGATGCTGATCAGGTTGTGTACAAGTGTTGTTACATGAGCAACATTCTTAATGTTGACTGAAGCTTGGTTAAGATAACCATAACCATCAATTTTGCCACATTTTCTTCCACCAAATGTAACCTTGGGACCATTTGCTGCATGAACCCCATTCAGTAGGGACTTACATCCGGTCATATGCCTTGAGAATCCACTATCAAGGTACCAAATGTTATCATGTTGAACGCCCTGCATAGACAGTTTAAAAGTTAGTTCATTTGAAGAGCCCAAAATTTACTGGGCTCCAAAACACACTGCTTAGAAGAGCAACTAGAAACTTTTCCGTCATTAGAACAAGAAGTTGCTTCATGACCTCTTACTCCACATTTATAGCACTTTCGAGTGGATTTAGAATTCTTTGCCTTAACTCTTTTATTCTTCTTCTCTTTTTCACCAATTAACTTTAAAAATGTTAAAAGAGAATCCTTAACTTCTTTGAGATTGGATACGGGCAGAGCAACGGTTTTATCACTGTTGTTGGTTTTGGAAGGTTTTGAATTTTTAGATGTGGATTGTAAGGTTTCAACTGATGATTCTTCATTTGACGAGATCATAGGGATGATAATGTCATAGAAGACACTGGCTTCAGGAAGAAAGCAAGAGTTGGATAACTCAACTATTTTGATATCAGAAGAATGTTCAACAACTGATTCAGACGAAGACTTGTTGAGGGTTTCAGTACAGGTTTAAGATAAAACTTTAGGTTGGGTTTCAGTTGTGGTTACAGACACAACTTCAGGTTGGGTTTCAGTAGGACTTGGTGTAATAGGTATTTCAGGGATTGGTTCAGTAGTTTTGTTGGCAAGAGTATCGTACTCAGTAGGAAGTTGAGGATTTCTAATTTCAGAATTTGTTCTTTTAGAAAAACTTGGATTTAAGACTTCAAATTTGGTAAATCTCTTTTTAAGGAGATTATGATTTCCAACATCATTAATTCTTATGTTATTAAAAATCATTTCATCGACATTTCTACACTTTTTGCTGAAATCAACGACTTGTTTAATGTGTCCAATGCCTACTCTTTCTCTTTGAATCACCATCCGATGATTTATACTCTCAAATGCTAGTTTATTAGGACTCAACCAAAGATCAATAATCGACTGACGATCTTTCACTTTTTCGTTAGAGTCTTGCAAATCCATTTTCACATTTTTGAGTTCATTTGTCAAAAATTCAAGATGATTCCTTAAGGCATAAGACTCTTGAAGAAATTGTTCATTTTCTTTTTGAATGACATTTATTTAAGAGGTGAGCTTGGTGATAGTTTGTTTAGATTTGTTTTGATTGTTATGCGTAATTGTCAGATCAGAACACAAATAAGCAAACATATCATCCATCTCATTCATTGAATAATTTTTGAAATTAGATACCTTATACATCATGGTGGGATTCCATCCTTCTGTTGAGCTTAATTTTTCAGCCTCAGCCAGAAAATTGCTGAAGTTGCTTTCAGTGGCCATTAAGCACATTTCAGGATGTGCAGTTTCGAGGATTTCATTATCCACCAGACACTTTCCTCTAACTTCATTTTCTTCTTCCTCATCTAAAGATGTTTCAGAATCAGTCTAGTCAAGGTCATCAGAAATCATGGCTTTTTCTTTCTTCTTTTCATTTCATGCTTTAAGGGCCTTATATTTAGCCTTGTATTTATCAGCCTTTGATGGAAACCCTTTCTTAGGATTTAAGGAGGTTTCATTCACAAAACATTCAGCTACATAATGACCAGGCTTCCCACATTTGAAGCACTCATTCTTGGACCCTTCAGGTGAGCCCTTTTTCTCTGATGAGAACTTCTTATCAAATCTTCTCTACCCGTCAGATTTAAACTTTTGAAACTTTTTATAATTTTTCATGATGAAGGATTTTTTTGTACCTTCATCATCAGATCTTTCTACCTCCTCAGCATCATTCATCTGAGGCTCATCTTCAGAATCAGAGTCTTCAGTTTGATTGTATTTGACTCTTTGAGGATTTTCAGCAACGAGGACTAGAGTTTTGTTGAAGGCCTTCTTCAAATCAGTTTTCTGAATACGGGTTTGTTCGTCATTCAGCAAGATTCCGTATAGCATACGCATGTTCATGTCCCTTAGCATATTATTGGTTCTTAGGATCATGCACATGGTATCCCATTTTTGACGGGAGGGAATCCAGAAATCTGTTTAGTATTTGGAATTGCTCTCTGACAACTTCAAC
The DNA here is from genome assembly GCA_038502395.1 of Dittrichia graveolens. NCBI lineage: Eukaryota > Viridiplantae > Streptophyta > Magnoliopsida > Asterales > Asteraceae > Dittrichia > Dittrichia graveolens. Next base: position 43,001,696 of record JARJIL010000009.1, on the reverse strand, counting down.
TTCAGTCATGTCGTTCAGTAGACATGTAAATCTGGTGTCGACCTCAGTGAGAGCCTCTGAGTCCTTTGCATAGAAGCTTTCATACTTGCGTATGATGTTGGTCTTCTTGTTCTCACGAACTTCAACAGTTCCTTCGAACGATATGCATATGCTCTCCCACATATCCTTAGCTGTCTTTAGATTATAAAAACTATGAAATATTTCATTAGATAAAGCAATAACAATACTGTTTCGTATCTTAGCATCTAGACCCACTAGCTTCTTCTCCTCCTCTGTCCATTGAGATCTTGGTTTTGGAAGAGAGGGAATGGAGGTTTCAGCAGAACCAGTCTCCATGGAGATGGTTTGAGGAACGTAAGGACCTTCCTCCAAAATAACAAGAGAGTTGCAATCAAGATTTTCTAAATACAATAACATTCTGTATTTCCAGCTAGAAAAATATTCGATAGAAAACTTTGGTTGTTTGGTAGAGGAGTCATTATCGATGTAATCAAACTTCGACATGTTGAACAGATCACCAATTTAAAGATAAAATTAGAATTTGCTCTGCTACCAATTGTTTTTCCCGAATGAGTATAAAACTAACAATGAATAAGGTCAAAGTGCGGAAATAGTTTTAAAGCAACGAACACACGAAAGTTTTCAAAGTAAGATTATATTAGTAACCATACTTCAAAGAGTGCACAAGAACAAACTTGAGCACCGAGTACAAACTAAATCAAGAACAAACTTGAATGCAAATTAGCGAACAAACGCTTAACCTTTTCTCGAACACTGAGAAGGTATTTATAGGCTAAGTAAACTAATCCTGACCATCTAATTTATATACACGTATACCGCTCTACACACAATTAGGAACAGGAAACAAGATTGTTGTTTCGAGCTCCTTTAGAATACGTAGATCGTGCACTTTACATAACAGGAAGATTCTGGTTGTCAGATGTATCTTCAGTGTAGAAGACCCTTTGATGACTAAAGACTAACTTCAGCTGACGTTCACTTCTGAACTAATCTTTAGATAAACTTCGGGCTTCTTTCTTCAAATGGCGTGTCAGAACAGTTTACAAAAGAATAACATATTACACCTTCAGTCGCTTTCTTCAGGAATGGAATATATACAAATAAAGGACTAACATTATTACTTCTCATCCATTAAATCATGTTTTTATGTTCAACCCTGCTAAAAATGTACCTCATCTCTCGGAGGTTTATGTGCAACAATTGTGTGGGGTTCCCTTACCCTAACTGAAAGTGTAGAAGGAAATCCAGTCCTTTTAGGCCAAATACATCAAGTTGAATTTGAAATGGGACTAGAAGCTATAAGACGAATTCTCAGACTACCCAAACCAAACACTTACCCATATAAACCTACTTTTGATCCAATACCACTAACAAACAAATCCTAACACATGTGATGGATCTTGGATGGAGGGAGGATAAACTGACGGGGATGTCAATGCCTTTATGAGATGTTTGGCAAGCGTAACAAAAGGAATCGATGGTGCCAATGCCTTTGTATTGAAAGTTTTAGTTGGAATGGCTAAACACTTGCATTTTGATTATGCAGAGTTGATTTTTATTGAAATAGCAAAGGTGGTCAGAGAGATGGTGATTCCTTGCAAAAGACGATATTTTCTACCGTTTCCACGGTTTCTTTCCATGATAATTCAGAGGGTGATGGCCTGAGGTTGAGGCTGAGGATGAGGAGCTAACACTAGCCTTGTGGCTGAGCAAACAAGAGGTTGAAAAGCCCGCAGAGATTGAAATGGAAAAGTATAACTTGGAAAGTGTGATGAAAGTGCATAAAGAAGTAACTAAACAATTTCCGCCATCTCCTGGTAAATTCAGAACAACTCCTGCTGCTACCATAAAACAACATCAGAAAGAAACTCAAATCAATGAATTATCAAAAGAATCTGAATGGAAAATTCCTATCACTGCTCAAATAGATCCGGTTCATACTGGGTCTTTACCGAATGTTAAGAAGAGTTATGTGGTGACCAGGGAGGCCTTGAAAAAGACAGTCAGAAATTGGAGATATCAAGATATACCGGTGGCCTTCCTGGAAGAAAAGTTTGCTAACATCTACACTAATGAGATTGAAGAGATGTTGGATATAAATCTAATGGGTGATAAGAATGCAGATGAAGCTAGAGTGAAATTAATTCTTAGTATGCACACCAGCAAGAAAGAGGAGATTGAATTAGTACATCAGATCATCAAGCTAAACTATGTTGGAATTCAAAGAGTTCTATTTAATGATATGATCAGCTTTCTTGTCACCAGGTCAGATATGAAAAGCTATACCATTGGGCATGTAGACCTAAAATTTGTAAACCATGGTGACATAAACTTCCTACTTGAGCAAGTTGAAGTAAAACTGGAAAAGAATGTTGAGGATTCAGCTGGCTATCAAAAGCTCTGGGAGTTCATAAGGCATATATGTCAAATAGTAGAATATACTGATCTTCAGTTGGGAGCAGAATCTAACAAAGCTAAAATCAATCTGTTGATGCCAAACACGAATCATTCTAAAAGAGACCAACTGGAGATGTATCAAGTAATCTGGAGTTGTGATTAAGAAATTGAAGGAGATGAGGGAATCGTTCTGTTCAACAGTAAAGGAGAAAAGCTTTTCTTAAAGTTTAAAGAAGTCAATGCTTACTCAGATGGATCTTTGAGAATTTGGACTTTAAAAATCAAAGAATATAGTATGAATTTGAAAGAAGAGGTAGACCAAGCGCCTAGAGTTAGACTTACTGAAGTTATCAAATTGTTCGATGCCAAACATGACGAAAGAAAAGTGATCGAAAGATCGGGCAGAGGAATATCAGCTAGACACAAACAAGGGGGAGATTGTTAGAACTATATTTTATGTTAGTGCTCTAGATACATTTTAGTGCTTTAATAGTTAATTTTGTACTTGATATGTCACTATTAGGGATATGTATAAATAGTGACATTAGCCTTTCATCTTGTAACTTTTGGCATTTATTCAAGTAATACAACACACACTTAAAGGTGTTCTTACCAAATGCTCTCATCTTGATTCTATCTTGTGCATCTTTTGCTCTACATGCGGAAAGGACCAATATAACGGGGAGCCAACTTCCTGCGTTTTCCAAAACGGATCATGCCTTTCCATGGTGAAACTTTCAGATACTTTAACTCCCCCACATCAAACGATACTCGACGACGTCGTGGATCTGCATACATTTTCTGTCTATCTCTGGCAGCTTTCAACTTCTCTCTGGCAATAACAACCTTGTTAGCAGTCAACCGAACAATCTCAGGCCCTGCAAACTGTTTTTCACCAACCTCTAACCACCATGTCGGAGTATGGCAGCGACGACCATACAACATTTCATACGGAGGCATCCCAATATTGGAGTGGTAAGAATTGTTATACGCAAACTCTATCAATGGCATGTGTGCATCCCAAAATCCACCATACTCAATTACACAGGTACGTAACATATCTTCGAGTTTCTGTATGGTTCGTTCAGTCTGACCATCAGTCTGGGGTTGATAAGCAGTACTCAAGTTAATTCTCATCCCCAACTGCCACTATAAACTCCTCCAGAAGTTTGAAATAAACCTGGAGTCTCTGTCAGATACAATAGACAACGGTATACCATGCCTCACAACAATCTCGTCGATGTATAGTTGAGCCAACTTACTCAAAGAAGCCATCTCACAAGTAGCCAAAAAGTGAGCACCTTTCGTTAGTCGATCCACGATCATCCATATCATATCATGATTCTTCTAAGTACGCGGATGTTTTGTGGCACGATTCCACAAAGTGTGCCACATCTGCTTTTATCGTTGGCCACTAGTAAAACATTTTCAAGTCGTTATACATTTTAGTGCTTCGTGGGTGTATAGACAGTCTTGACTTGTGGGCTTCTATTAAGATCAACGTCCTCAATTCTCCAAGCATGGGCAATTAATTCCAAGCAAAGGCACTTATACACGAGACTCGTAAGTCTTTAGTTCACATGATTTGGCAATTAATTCCTCTTTTCTCTTTTCATATTTAAGATTTCAAGTTTTTCATCCTTCAATGCTTTCAATTGTAAAGGTTTCAATTTATCCACTACGTCAAATACATTTTCGTTTCATATGATTTAAATATTATAATTTTCTTCCTTGCAACTCTAAACATCCATTACCGCATTAATATCCTCGAGATGATATCAAATCTCACAATTATTATCTTTGATTGATTTCAACCACTGTATCAGTTACATGTTCAATTCTTTCTACTGCGATCTATTGTGATCACTATAAATTTCTCATTTAGTATTGTAGATAAAAATTTCTATAGTGTTATCGCATTTATAATAGCTGCGTATTTCAAATCGTGGATTTAGATAATTCCTCTTATAAAGTTCAATTGCCACAAAGCATAAAAAATCATTCGATTCCATTGTATTAAATCACGTTCCAGAACTTGTGTCAATTAAATTTCATGTTCTAACTCGATTTCAAATTAAATCAGGATATCTTCAATGTAACAATCATGAGGTTATATGGGAATAGTCTACAAACTCAATCCATCAGGTCCATAAACACAGCAGACGCATTAGTTAAGCCGAACGACCCAACTAAGAACTCATAATGACCTCATCGTGTGCGAAAAGCTGTCTTAGTCATGCACTTGACAATAGTCAGATCTCGAATCAACTTTAAAAGGATGAAGCATCATGTGATTGATCGAGCAAATTATAGATCTTGAGTATCTGATACTTGTTCTTTATCTTTTTCTTATTCAATTCGGAATGATTAATTCTTATTCACAAAATACCGTTCTTCTTTTAATAATCAGAATCGTTGCATCCCACAGAAATGAATTTGAACATATAAATTCTTTATCCACTATGTTTTGAATTTTAAGTCATCATTGCCTCTCAAACCAAAGACAATCCTGACATCTCATTGGGAAACATATCTGAGTATTCCGTTATCACCCGAATATCCATTATAATCTACTTCTCTTTCTTATTATCAATAACATACTCCATGAAAAAATTACATTCCTTCGTCAGAGCTCTTCTACCCTTCAAACATGAATCATACAGAATAGATCTAGCCTTCTCATATTGAGCCACCACGTGTGACCCATTGTTCCAAGGAAATGAAATTACTGGTTCTTTACTAGTTTATTCAATACATAATATATCATGCAGTTCTATTAATCTAAAAACTTCTTTCTATAGTACTTCATGCCATTTTGCATCAATTCAAATAACACATAAGTCATGGAATAACAATAATTGACTCTATGTTAATTAATTCATATACGAGTATAGTGTTTATCAAAACGTACCCGTTACATCATTCTTGGTCGGGTAACATCATCTCTCATCATACCGAATGCCCTACTCTGTAACGTAGTAGGGTTATTCCTTTTCTGTCCACTTGTAGAAAAAGATCCCGCGACTACCTCAACTCCTGTCCGTAACCAAACTTTCTTGTCTTCCTAACATTTCTCCGCCCGATGTCCATCTCTTTGACAATTCCAACAAACACTTCGACGAAAAATACAATCGTTAATCCTATGACCAAACAATCCACATCGAACACAATGCAATGTCTAGAGTGTGCAAAGCCCGAAATGAAGAAATCTACACCGGCGACACCACTGTGAGTTTTGTTCAGACCCACCTAACATAGGTCTATTATGTTGATTTTCTTGTTTCTAACCAACTGCCGATGAAGGTTCTCCAATTGTTTTGATTCCCGATTCAGACTAAAATTCTCGTTTAACACTACAATCCATTGCTCAGTGATCTACCCCATAACAAATCCAACAAACTTTTCGAGTAAAACAACAATCTTTCTTCTCATGACCAAATTGGCCACATGTAAGACATCGCATAGTCTGAGACTTACATTTTCCACACCGTGGTGCCTGTTGATTAGATCCATTAAACATAGGTTCACAATTCAAGTCTCTTTGCCTCTGACTACCTTGCCTGTTTCAATTTTGAGTATTGTATTGTTCAATCCTGAATTTATGTTGAGAAACTTGATCTCGGGTCATGTTATTTTTGGCTTTTAAATTTCTCTTATCCAACTCTGCTAAGGCAAAAGCTTGGGAGGAAGTGCTATCTCACCTGGTAGCACTTTGGTACTCCGGGAGCATAGCTCCTTGTAATGGGACTGGATAAAAATACAGTTGTTGTGTTACATGTGCCATAGAATGAAATGGAACTGGAACTAGAAATGTTGTAGTCTGGGTAGTAATAGCTTCAGGAATCTGAGTTTGAACATTTTGGGTTATCCTCTCTCGTTCCATTCGGTGCATAGTATTTCGAAGTTCTTGCATCTCTCTTTCTAATTTATTAATATACTTACTATTTTCATCCTCCTGTTTACATCCCGATGTACTAGTTTGATTTGTTATATCCAACACATTCATTGTTGAAGTTCCAACTACTTCTTGGGTCACATGAGTGTCAGTAGGGGTATCTTTGTAAGTCATATCTGTACAATCACATCATCTCACAATCTCATTAGCAAAAATCGTTAGTACACAAAATACTAACTACTACAAACATCTCTAACTCAGCCTAATTCCCCCGAAGGAAAGCTTGACCCGTCACGAGCAAAGATTTGGGAATGCAACACTCTAGCCGTGCATGCATTGCCAAACCTAGGCTCTCATACCAAACTGTAACAACGAAAAACTCAAGCCATTTTTTCTAAAATTCTTCGAAAGCTTAATTAAACAAACTTCTTTACATGCAAACCAATTTTTACAAATTTACAACATTTGTTCACAAACAAACAACAACGATTGTCTTGGTGTTACAAAAACATAATGGCTCGTTTCATTTAAAACGGAAAATCAGAGTTAGGTCAACTTTTCCTTCTACTAACACCACCAACACAAACCTGCAAAAGCAACAACTGAGGGGAATTAGCACAAATCTAAGTGAGTAGAGGCTAAGCACAAACGCAAACATCAACAGTCAATATCAAAGCATGTAATCACATATACAAGAAGACCGGCGGTTCGGCGCAGAACCTACAACCAATGCCGGCCAAAGCAAAGGTTTACCGATAGCCCTCCACTGAATTGGCACAGTAAAAATCCCCCTCTAATGCAACATATGCACTAGTAAGGCTATCACTGTTCAACCAACCAGTGAACGAGCCCAGTCCAATTCTATGTGTAGCTGACTTCTCAAACGCACCTCAATATCATCCAAAGAGCGCGTATCGGCCAAATAGTCATGCAACAGATATCATCAATCAATACTCACAATCAACAATTCAATCAATCAATCTTCCCATCACAATCACATGCATCACATCAATAACATTAACCATAATCTTTACCATTCGTGATTAACGTCCACTCACCTCGAAATCAACACGAACTCAGATGTCTAATATCACTGAGTCTTTGGATTGCCTGAAAATATGATAACAACCAAATCAGTCTCGAATATAAATATAATTATCCACATATATTTATATCTTAATTTCATGTAAAAAACTTAATATAACCATATAATTAATAATTCAACTTATCCCAAACAAACACAAATAAAAACAACGTAATCTTCCTGAAATAGCCCGGTCGCGCCATGACCTACATATGCGTCGCGCCACGACGCTAGCGGACTTCGAATTCCGGATATCACTTGTCGGATTTGGGTACCGAATTTAAGAAGAATCGGATTTCAGGGTCGGATTTGTAGAATCTCGGTTTCTTGATGTCGGATTTGTAACTTAGTGGATTCTAACAATCCGATTAAAAAATGTCAGATTTCGTCAAGGTCGCACCGCGACCCCTCAAAATTTCGCGCCGCAGCCAACATAAACTTAGCATATATATAACCAACATCATTTTTCTTGAAACAAAACACATATACTTCATATAGCATGTATACAAAACATCATAAACACTTTTTAAACAATTTAAACAATAAAATCCATAAAACCCACTAATCAAGTTTTCTTCCAAAACTCCATTAATGGTAAAACTCCACATAAACATGTACTTCAATATATAAACACATCAAAATGAATAATAGTTTGCTATAAACACTTACTAACCTTCTTCTTGAATTTACAAGCACAATTCTTCAACTTAGTAATTTCAAGTTTCTAACTTTTGAAGCTTTCTTCACTTGAAGTTTCTCTCTCTCAATTACACACACTACACACTTTTCTTCTTAGAATAATATGAGAAGATAACTATTCCCATTTTAACATACACACGTACACATATTCATAAAAATTAAGCAGGAGGTGTAAAAACTCTTTTTACCCATGCATGCATACATACATGACATACTTGCATACATACATACAAAAAACTTAATTCTTTTCTAACTATAATAGTAAACATATATAATAGATTAAATTAATTACTTTAATAAATCAAGTAACCCTAACATAACACATAACAAAATTAACGCATTAAATCATATACCGCCAACCTGCTAATCTCCTAGCCCAGGTTTATGGGTGTTACACGTTGACTAAGTTAACTCAAAAGGATGTGAAGTTTGTGTCGAATTATGAGCAGGATAAAGCTTTCCAGACGTTAAAGCAGTTGTTATGTCGGGCTCCCATCCTTGCTTCGCCTAGTGGAACAGATGATTTTATCGTGTATTGCGATGCGTCGTTTGCTGGATTATGATAAAAGATTATGATTGCAAGATTAGATACCATCCTGGAAAGGCGAAAGTGGTGGCTAATGCCCTAAGTCACAAGGGAGCTGGAAGTTCTACCCAATTTATGCGTATGGAGATAGTATCAGATTTAGTGGATAGATTGAAATCTGCACAGTTGGAAGTTTTGAAGGAAGAGAATGCGAAGACTGAATTGATGAAGAAACGAAAGGAGGAACTTATTGACGATTCTCGTGGATTGAAAGTATACAAGACTCGTGTGGCCAACTGAAGCACACAAGTCGAGACTATCTGTACATCCAGGAAGCACTAAAATTTATAATGACTTGAAAGTGCTTTTCTAGTGGCCTACGATGAAAGCGGATGTCGCACCCTTTGTGGAATCATGTCATATATGTGCGCAAATGAAGGTAGAACATCATAAACCTTATGGGTCTTTGAAACAATTGGAGATTCCTGACTGGAGTGGGAACACATAACGATGGATTTTGTACAAAACTTCTACATACTCAGAAGAATCATGATATGATATGGGTGATAGTAGATCGACTAACGAAAAGTCATTTCCTAGCTACTTGTGAGACGTCTTCTTTGAGTAAGTTGGCTCAACTATACATTGATGATATTGGTGCGAGACATGGTATACCGTTGTCCATTGGGGACGAGAATTAACTTGAGTACTGCTTATCATCCCCAGACTGATGGGCAGACTGAATGAACCATACAGACACTTGAAGATATGTTATGTGCCTGTGTAATTGAGTTTGGTGGATCTTGGGATTCGCACCTGTGATTGATAGAATTTACGTATAACAATTCTTACCACTCCAGTATTGGAATGCCTCCATATAAAATGTTGTACGGTCGTCGCTGCCGTACTCCGACTTGTTGGTTAGAGGCTAGTGAGAAACACTTTGCAGGGCCTGAGATTGTTCAGTTGACAGCAGATAAGGTTGCTATTACTAGAGAGAGGTTGAAAGCTGTCAGAGTTAGACAGCAAATATATGCAGATCCACGACGTCGTCCAGTATCGTTTGATGTGGGGGAGTTGGTGTATCTCAAAGTTTCTCTGTGGAAAGGTGTAATTCATTTGGGCAAACGCGAGAAGTTGGCTCCCCGTTTTATTGGTCCTTTCCGTGTTCGTAAGATAGTGAATGACCAAACAGTTACACTGGATCTTCCAACAAAACTTGTAGGAATTGATGATACGTTTAATGTTTGTTATCTATGTAATGTTGAAGATGAAAGTCAGATTCTCCCATTGCGTGAGTTGAAAGTAGATTCAATGAAAAGATTAATCAAGGAACCTGTTGAACTATTTGATCGAAAAGTGACCAAGCTCTGCAAGAAGCAGATTCTGATGGTGTTGGTCAAATGCAAGCACAGTTTAGGTTCTGATTTGACTTGGGAGACTGAAGCTGATGTGAGGGACAGACACCCTCATTTATTTGAAGGAGAAGGGATTCCGAGAACGGAATCCTCTTAAGGAGGGTAGATTTGTAACAACCGCAAACCCGGGCTAGTCGTTTAGCGGGTTAGTATGTGCTTATTTGCGTTAATTTAATTATGTGGTTAATTAAGTTATTTGATTTAAAGCAATTAATTGAATATATATATATATATATGTGTGTGTGTGTATATATATATAAGTTACTGGAAGTGGAAAGATAGGAATATATGTATGTATGTAAATATGTTATGTATGTAAGCATGAAAAATGGATAAGAAGATAATAGTCCATCTCTTGCTTTGTTAATTGAAATTATGTGTATACGTGTTAAAATATTATTGTCATCAGCTCATTGGTAAACAAAAGTGAAGGTGTAAGTGTGTGCGTTCTAGCTTCTTGTTGAAGAAACCTTAAAAGCTTGCAAGACTTCAATATTTGAATTAAAGGATTGTTGATTGTTAAATCAAAGCAAAGGTTAGATTACGTTCATGATATGTTTAGGATCATCTTAGTATGTTTTCTTGTTGATTTACATGAATATATGAACATTCACCATTAATGGAGCTTGAAGCTCAAACTCATCAAGTGGGTTTTGTTTATTTGATGTTAAAACAAGGATTTGATGTGTTATTAATGCATGAATACATGTTATTAGATGTTTGTATATGTTTTTAGTAAGCTTTTGAATTTCTAGAAAAGATTCATGGAGGTTTTGGTCGGCTGTACGTTGGAGAAGAAGAAGATGATTGTACAAATTCGAAGTTCGCGGCGCGACGCCACTTCGGTCGCGGCGAGATACGTACACTTCGCATTCGAAAGGTCTTGTTCGAAGTAGTAGACTTCGCATTCGAAATGGTACAGCTCGAAGACTTGTCGCGACGCGACGCGTCCATGATCGCGACGTGACGTGTCGGCTTCGCATTCGAAGGGGGCGCTCGAAGTAGACTTCGCATTTGATGGGGGGTTCTGCTCGATGGCACCTCGTGGCACGACACATGTGTATGTCGCGGTGCGACCTCGAAACTTCAGTATTGATTGATATTGTTAATTGTTTAAATGTGATATCTTTTTAGTATGTTTATTGTGTGAATGTTATACGCTACATATAAAAGACTGATTCTGCTATTGTTGTGTTTTCCCGAAACACAAAGACTCAGTGATATAAGATATATGAGTTCCCCGTTTGAGAAGAAGAGGTGAGTGGACGTTAATTGCGGATGGTAAAGATTATGGTTGATTATATTGATGTGATGCATGCATATGTGATTGATAGACTATTATTGTTGATTGATTATCTCTTGCATGATTAATTGGCCGATACGCACTCTTTGAATGATATCAAGTTGCGTTTGAGAAGTCAGCTATGCATGGAATTGGGCTAGGCTCGTTTATTGGTTGGTTGAATAGTGGTAGTGTCACTAGTGCATGCGTTGCATCAGAGGAGAATTTCACTGTGCCAACTCAGTAGAGGGCTATCGGTAAACCTTTGTTTTGGCCGGAATTAGTTGTAGGTTCTGCGCCGAACCGCCGGTCTACTTGTTTGTGTGATTACATGCTTTGATGTTGACTAGATGTTTGCGTTTGTGCTTAGCCTCTACTCACTTACGTTTGTGTTAATTCCCCTCAGTTCTTTCTTTTGCAGGTTTGTGTTTGTTGGTGTTGTAGAAGGAGAAGTTGACCCCGCTCTGATATTTTGTTTTAAAAAAAAAGAAACGAGACAGTTTATTATAGTAACACCAAGACAATCGTCGTTGTTGTTTTAGAACAGCTATTTTGTACTTTGTAAATATTTATGATGTATGTTCAGTGGTTTCTTAATTAAGCTTTCGCAATGCGTATTTAAAAAAATGGATTTAGTTTTTCGGTGTTACACTTTATGCCATGTCAACATTTCATTACTATGTTTTCTTTTTATGACAAATGCGTGGTATGTGTGTGCAACTATTGAACCCGTGTTGGGGTTATGACTATTGTGCCCGTGATTAGGAATGCCTATTGAACCCATATTTGGGCTAAGACTATTGATTACTTCATTACTATCTATGGCCAACTAGTAGCTCCAGCTGGTAGGCGATCGTTGGAAGACAAATGACTCGTGCCTTGTGAACTTAGGTTCCAGGTATCACTATACTACTATTGTGTACCATGCCTTACGTGTTTATTGTCATACAACTCACTATACATGGCAAAATTTATTTTACTTGCAAACCTACTAGCTCACCAACCCAGTGTTAACATTTTTCGAGTGTTCATTTTCAAGTAATGCTAATAACAACGCATAAGGAGCCTAGTGACTCTAGACAACCTTAGCGTGACTTGAGCCATTAACTATGAAGTTTTGTCTCTTATTTATATACTTTGATTTACTCGAATACATAAGTTTTGGGCTTGTAGCCCCGTATACCTGTCCCGGGTTGTGGGAACAATTACTTTATTATTTTCTCGTTTTCATGTTGACTATGATTGTCGTGGGGTGACTTACCACGGCACAAGTCCCCTCTTGTGTCGGGGAAACGTCATGACGCGTTGGTATGTTCAATAACAATTTTCTTTATACCTCAAATCAATATGTTATGATGATCCTCTCCGTCACACTCCCTGTTTCCGCCTAGGCGGGGTCTGACAGATTGGTATCAGAGCCATTGGTTATAGAGAATTAGGTGGCTTAACCTAGACTATAACCTAAGTACCTCATGTAGTTGTGTAACAGGAACTATGTGTGCATACTATTTCATTACGCGAATTTTCACGCTTCAGCCTATTCGGCTAATGCAAAGCGCGGACGACGTTCTTCAAGATTATAACACACGTTAATTGTTCTATCTAGGATACGATGGTACGCACTATCCGAACCCCTACTAGATCCGAATTGACGATCAAATCTTTGAAAAGGAAACTTGCTGAGAGGGATCAACAAATCCAAGGGCAAGAAGAAGAGATCCACCAACTCCGAACGATGATGTGTTCGGTTGGTATGATTCAGAAAAACAATTATGCGACGAGCCGACCCCGTAAAGCCGTGGTGGGCCATCCCGACCCCGTCCTAGTGGGAAATATAGGCCCTCAAGGTCAAATAAAGGGAGCAAGTGATGGGGAGAACCGGGTCATCTCCCAACTTGAAGAGCGGGTTAACAACCAATCTTAGGAGCAAGCATGACAAGGCCGAAAGATCCAAGTACTAGACGAGATCGTTAGGATCCAAGGTCATCTTATGGCAACCTTGGATAAGGTTGAAGAGGACCCCAAGGAGGACCCGTCCGAGGATCCTACCGATGAGTAGAGGACATCTATTATAATCTATCGTTCCATCTATCAGATTATTTACTACTATTCTAATTTATATTGTTTTATTTGTTTTCATGATTTCTTGTACGGTTTTTGAACCCCCTATTAAACATGAATAAAAGACAAACGATTTGATACCTTGCTTGTTATTATCTATCACGCGTGGCATGACGACAAGGTTATGAATAACTTAAACATACATGCAAGCCTCTTTGAACGACTATGTGCACACGTATTTGTTTATTACTGTATACGTTGTTAGAAATAAAGGGAAAGGTTGTGTGAGCACTTCTAATAATGTATGATTCCAATTATATAGACTTAGAATTCTTGACCTAGCTTTACTGCATGTTCTCGTTTGATGTTGCCTTAGAGTAGGGCCAATAATTCGAATGACTATGTGATCTAGTGTCATACATGGCCGGGTGTTCCTAACTGCCTAGACCTATTTGATATAGAGTTTTATCCTATGTTAGTGAATCGGGATGATTAGTGGTGCTTTAAGGAGAGTTGTGAAAAGTATGGATGCATTACGCCTGATCACCGCCATGCACGCATACCTTGCACGAGGACATTTAAAGTATGGTGAAACATCATGCGAAACGAACTACTGCTTCGATTTTAGGGTAGTGCACGAGAGACCAATATCCATAACTATATGATTTTAAGTACCAAAACGCTATGACACATGACGTAACCAAAATACTAAGAGTAACGATAACCATGATTTGGCCTTCCATGTAAGTCACGTGCATACTTTCATATATAACATACCTCTAAGAAGATCAACCCGAAATGCTAGACGTGGCAGAGCCGCCAACAAAGGAGGTAGAGATGGCGGTAATAATGGTGATGTTGGGTTGTAGGGCGCGAAAACCCCAACATTTGCACAAATCATAGTTCAACAACTAAAGGCCCTGATCTCTACCATTGTCACTCAAGTTAGCAATAACCATGCCAACTAAAGAAATAATGGTGTCGGGGCATATAATGCTAACGGAGGAGGACTGAGAACACCAATATCGGGAATGGCAACGGTTGCACCTATAAAAAATTTCTGGCTTGTAAACTAAGGGACTTCAACGGCATGGGGGGTGCACTGGTGCTTACCCGCTGGGCCGAGAAGATGAAAGCGAGAGGAGTAGGCAAGGGAACCCCAAGAACAACAACAAAAGGGCCAAAGTTGCAAGTGGGTTTATGGTAGCTAACCCTGCTAGGAAGGAGTATGCATGTCCGGCACCGAACTATACTAACTACAACTATTACCACTATTAGAATGTGTAGTGTCGCTCATGTACAACATGCAACCACATAGGGCACTATGCTAAGGACTGTAGGACCGGGGGAAGGATGATAACACCGGTGAATACTATGAATCCAACTTGAAATCATGGGACGTGTTATGAATGTGGAAGTGTTGACCACTATAGAAATGCATGTCCAAGACTAAATGGAACTCCTGGTCAAGAACGGAATAGGCCAAACCAAGCCTTGGCCATAGAAGGAGATCGTAATCAAGGGAACTAGGGGAACTAAGCTCGTGGGAGATCACTTGTTATGGGGGCCAATGAAGCTCGCTAGGACCCCAACATCGTTACGGTATAGATTTGATACCTTTTGGACATGGAGGTTTGATGTGTTTGTGGGAATGGACTGGTTGTCAAATTACAAGGTTGAGATCATTTGTCATGAGAAAATAGTCCGAATTCCCTTACCAAACTACAAAGTGCTTCTGGCCCAAGGGGACCAATCCGAAGGAGATCCAAAACATCTCATGAGTGCCAAGGCAGAGGAGAAGAACTCGAGGACGTGGTTAGGGACTTTCCTAACATTTTCCTAAATACCTATCTGGAATACCTCCTATTCGACAAGTAAAATTTGGCATTGACTTGATACCATGTGCGACTCCCGTAGCAAGATTTCCATATCGATTTGTGCATCAGAGATGCAAGAGTTGTCTGATCAACTCCAAAACAAAGGACTTATCTGACCCAGCCATTCGCCCTACGGAGTGCCTGTCCAATTCGTTAAGAAGAAGGACGGTTTGTTTCGAATGTGTATCGACTACCATGAGCTAAACAAGCTGGCCATCAAAAACGGGTACCTTCTTCCTAGGATTGATGACTTGTTTCAGCGGTTGCAAGGTTCGCGTTAGTTCTCCGAGATAAACCTTCGTTCGGGTTATCATCAATTTAGAGTACGCGAGGCTGACATTCCAAAGACCGCGTTTAGAACTTGCTACGGACATTCTGAGTTCACGGTCATGTCTTTTCGATTGACTAACGCCCTTGCGGTGTTCATGGATCTAATGAATACTATGTGTAAACCATTCATGGATAAATTTGTAATCGTCTTTATTGATGATATCTTAATCTATTCCATGTCTAAGGAGGAACACGAAGGACATCTAAGGTTAATTCCGGAACTACTTAAGAAAGAGAAGCTATTCGCCAAGTTTTCGAAATGTGATTTTTGGTTGCGGGAATTACATTTTCTCGGTCATTTAGTCAACAACAATGGTACACATGTAGACCCTGGTAAGATCGAAGCAATAAAGAAGTGGGGCACCACTAAAACACCTTCGGAGATTCGTTCATTCCTAGCGTTAGGAGGTTACTATAGACGGTTTATCGAGAATGTCTCCGAGATTGCCAAGCCTCTCACTCTTCTAACACAAAAGGACAAGAAGTTTGATTGGAACGAAGAACAAGAGGGAGCATTTCAGACCCTAAAGGACAAGTTGTATAACGTACTGATATTGGCACTTCCTGACGAACCCGGTGACTTTGTGATCTACTATGATGCTTCACACTAGGGTCTAGGATGTGTATTGATGTAGAGGGGAAAGGTAATAGCGTACGCATCCCGATAACTAAAGATCCAAGAGAAATACTATATTGCCCATAATTTAGACCTGGGAGTCGTGATCTTTGCACACAAGAGTTGGAGACACTACTTGTATGGGATGAAAAGTATTATTTACACCAACCATCAAAGCTTACATCACATCTTGGATCAAAAGGACTTAAACATGAGACAAAGGTGTTAGATCGAACACTTCAGTGATTATGATTGCGAAATTCACTACCACCCAGGTAAGCCGTACGTGGTAGTTGATGCTTTAAGTACGAAGGGGAGGGTCAAGCCCAGAAGAATATGGGCAATGAGCATGACAATATAATCGGGTATCAAGGGTGAGATACTTGAAGCTCGGAAAGAAGCAATGGAGGATAAGAACGTTCCAAATGAGATGTTGCGAGGGTTAAACAAACAGTTAGAGAAAGGAGAGGACGGTGGTTTGTACTTTGTGGAACGGATTTGGGTTCCAATGACAGGATATTTGAGAAATTAATAATGAAAGAAGCTCACACGATGAGGTATTCTGTTCACCCAGGAGCGGATAAGATGTACCATGATCTTAGGGGAATGTATTGGTGGCCGATAATGAAGAAGGACATAGGCACCTATGTTAGCAAGTGCCTAGCTTGCTCAAAGGTAAAGGCCGAGCATCAAAGACCTTCAGGACTATTGCAAACAGCTAGAGATTTCCAAATGGAGATGGGAAAATATAACTATGGACTTTAATACAAAATTGCCCACGAATAGTGGTGGGCACAATTCAATCTGGGTCATCGGGGATATAATGACTAGGTGAGCTTACTTCCTAGCAATCCGTGAAGATTACAGGATGGATAAACTAGAATGAATCTACATCAACGAGATAGTGGCTAAGCAGGGGGTGCCCGTGTCTATTATATCTCATCAGGATAGTCGGTTCACTTCACGGTTTTGGCAGACACTACATAACGCATTAGGAACAAGACTAGACATGAGTATGGTCTACCATCCTCAAACTGATGGATGGATCGAGCGTACTATCCAGACATTGGAAGACATGTTAAGGGTGTGTGTAATTTACTTCGAAGGAAGTTGGGATACGCACCTTCATCTCATTGAATTTTCTTATAACAACAGTTACCATACAAGCATCAAATGCACCCTGTTCGAGGCACTATACGGGCGGAAGTATCGATCACCCATTGTTTGGGCCGAAGTGGGGGAAATTCAACTTATTGGGCCGGAAATCATACAAGAAACCACCGACAAGATCTTTCAAAGAAAGGAAAGACTCGAAATAGCAAGGGATTGTCAGAAGAGTTACGCCGACAACCGGCGGAAACCTCTAGAATTCAGTGTTGGCAATCAAGTTCTACTTAAAGTATCACCTTGGAAAGGTTTGGTACGTTTCGGAATGAAAGGTAAGTTAGAACAAAGGTATGTGGGACCTTTCGAGATCATTGAAAGGGTTAGCCCCGTAGCCTATCGACTAAGACTTCCGCAAGAACTAAGTGGTATACATGATACGTTTCACGTGTCAAATCTAAAGAAATGTCTGGCAGATGCGAACCTGCATGTGCCTTTAAACAAAATCAAAGTGCGAGAGACGAAGAAACTAAAAAGGAGTAGGATCCCGATCGTCAAGGTCCGCTGGAACTCAAAACGCGGACCAGAGTTACTTGGGAGCGGGAAGACCAGATGAGGACCAAATACCCACATCTCAGTGACAAGTAAGATTCTAACCTCATTACCAGTTGACTTTCGGGACAAAATTATTCTAATGGGGGAATGCTGTGACATCCCTCACCAAAACAGGGGGGTTGACTCGACCTATAACCGCCGTTAGTCATTTGATATTTTCTATGTGCTCTAGTGAACTCTTGAAACCTAGTATGTTCTAAGTACTAAGGGTTACTCATGTCTAATGCCTCAAATGTCATAGTTATTCTAACAATAAAAGGAACACAACCTTAGACGCATGATCAAGTTTCTAATGCCCAATTAGGTCATACTAGTGTTTTCGGTGTGATAAACTGATGAATCTAGCTATCAAGTAGATACACCATGATAAATATTATGTAATTAATAAAATAAAATAACAATTAGCACCATAAACACAACCCTAGACAATAAATCTCCCAAGTGGGAATAAAACACCAATGTGACGCATGTAAAGTCAAATGCACCTACATGGGCACAAGTAAATATAAAAAATTAAATAAATACAATATAAGTATTAAGTGTACACAACAAATAAATAAATCAAAATCATTTGTACCATAATTATGTTTTAACCAATAAATCCCTCAAATAAACACAATAGCGCTTATATAACACGCAAAACGTTTAGTACACCTACGATAGAAATGAAGGTTTCTCATGCACATCAAAAAACCCAAGCACAACGGAAGCATAAAGATAAAACAAGTTTATTTTGGGTTTACAAAGCACATGCACAAGAAACACTTAGTGAGATCTATCTACAAAACATGATAGCAACATTAAGAACAAAAGAAACCAGAAAATGAGACCATACCCTTAATATCTCTGGTGGTTGTGATGTTGTAGATGCAATACTTGAACTCCAAGATGAGTTCCTCTATTGATATCCACACCAAGATCTTCATGAATTGCCTTTGCTAAAGCTTGAAGCACAATACTTACACCCACGTGAATAATGCTTCAAGAACAACAGAAGAACTCTTGCAAATGACCAACACAAACTCCTTGGTTCAAAGACTCCTTCAAAGCTCTCTTTTATGTATGTGTCTGTGAATTTGGCAAAAGGTTCTTTGGAGAGAAATAAGAGGGGTTTATATAAGCTGATGGGGAGCTCAATGACACCAGACTCGGCCAAAAAGCTTGGCTCTCATTGGACCAAACAAAAGGGTCCAATAAGGTTAAAGTGTCACTTTGACTTCTGTCTTCATGGGCTCTCACAGCCCGTGAGGAAGTCGTGAAGGCATCACCCCCACGATCCCCGACCGGCCCATGAAGCCTCGTGAACCTCTTCACGTCACGACTTCTTCAAGACCCGTGAGGGCCCGTGAAGATCGGCAAAAACCCTAATTAACTCTCTTGACTTGTGCTGCCGGATTCAACACTTGGCGTGTGACCCAATAGGCCCGTGCCTCATCGGCAGTGATCCAATATACGTGTATCAGTGGGCATATATCCAACAGACTCCCACTTACACATGATACATTGTCACATATTAATCACAGACAAAGAGCGGCTCTAGCTAAGCATCAATTCCCCCAAGTCGGCGCAGGTTGTCATCTTCGACAAAAACCTAATAGCCTTAAAGGGCTTATGAGGTTCTGTAGATAAGTGATCATGTACATCCTTTTGTACGCGATATCCTTGTGAACACGAGACATGGAATATGTCAATCTCTAGATTGTTCACTATTATGTTTCTCGATTATAGATTGGTGGTGACCAAATAGACAAGTTGCATCTGATCGAAATCAATGTAAGTTGAGCACGGCCATGCATATTTGATGTCGGCTCCCAATCATCAAGGGGCCAGGGATATCTCTCTTTTTTAGAGGAACAAATCCTTTCGACCACATAGTCCCATCATATGTTTCATACTTTACCCAATTATTTCCATTATAACAGCCGGTCACGATCTGCGTTTGAAGATAATTAGAGTAAGGCAAATTCATACTCTGTCAACCTATGCGTTTCAAGTCTAAGGATGAAATGATATTATCATCCCGAGATACTTGTGACTATAGATCAATGAAGTAAACTCAGGTGTGGGTCTTCTAGTCACTTGAAACACCTTTCAAGCACAAGTGAGTGTTGCACGCTTATTCAACCATTTTGAACACCGGGTCAACCACTTACTTCAATCTTATTTCATTCTTCCTCCCATATGAAGAATAACCGATTGCAGAGGGTTTTAGAATGATAAACATTCAAGGAAGTGTTTAAACATGCTAAGATGGAACACGGTATGGACTTGATGATTGTGACCGCAACAAGCGTATATATAAATCTCCATTCACATATCGCAACAAACATAAGTTACAATACTATTTCAATGTCCCCAAAAATACAAATAGAAATCAAACAAAGCAAATACATAGGTCAAGCCAAAGCACTAGCGAATCTAACACCTATAGCTCTAGTGTGAGAATCATGAGCGGCTTGTGATAACGGGTTAGTGAATCGGTCCGCAAGGTTCCCATCCGTCGGTACTCTGCTTATGGCAACGTCACCATTCTCGACTACTTCTCTATTGAAGTGATATTTTCGAAGAATGTGTCTTGTCCTCTTGTGAGTTCTTGGTTCCTTTGCCAAAGCCACAGCACCGTCATTGTCACAAAAAATCTCAATAGGGTTGGTGATGCTTGGAACCACTCATAGATCTTGGATGAATTTCTTCATCCACACAGCTTTCTTAGCAGCTTCACTTGCTGTAATATACTCTGACTCGGTTGTTGAATCAACAACTGTATCTTGCTTTGAGCTTCTGCAAACCCCGATTATGATCGATATTCGTCCCTATCGGTTTGGAAGCTAGCATCAGAGAAACCCTTTACTCTAAGCTCTTCCTCACCACCGTATACTAAGAACATTTCCTTTGTACGCCTAAGGTACGTTAGAATGTTCTTTACAGCCCTCCAGTGAGCCTCTCCCGGATTTGCATGATATCTACTAGTCATGCTCAAGGCACATGAGACATCGGGGCGTATGCATAACATGACATACATGATCGATCCCACAGCCGAGGCGTATGGGACTCGCTTCATCATGTTCAACTCCTTTTGGGAGTTGGGGCACTAAGCGTTGCTTAATGCCAACCCATGAATCATGGGGAGATTCCTTTTTTTGGAATCCTCCATCTTAAATCGTTTAACGACTTTATCCACATATGCACTTTTGCTTAAACCAATAAGCCTCCTAGATCTATCCCTATAGATCTTGATTCCGAGAATGCATCCCATATTTCCCAAGTCTTTCATAGAAAAACAATTCCCAAGCCAAGCCTTGACACTACGCAAGGTTGGGATATGATTTCCAATGAGTAGAATGTCATCTACATAAAAAACTAGGAAAACTATTGAGCTCCCACTAGCCCTGACATACACACATGGTTCATCTTCGTTTTTCAAAAATCAAAATTCTTTGATCTTTTCATCAAAACAAAGATTCCAACTACGAGAGGCTTGCTTAAGTCCATAAATGGACTTCTTAAGCCTGCATACCTTGTTAGGATACTTAGGATGTATTAAACCTTCAGGTTGTGTCACATACACCTCTTCAGAAAGCTTCGCGTTAAGGAAGGCGGTTTTTACATCCATTTTTCATATCTCATAATCATGAAAGGCAGCTATGGCAAGGAGGATCCTAATGGACTTCAACATGGCCACTAGTGAAAAGGTTTCATTGTAGTCAACACCCGGTGTTTGCATGAAGCCTTTTGCCACCAACCGGGCTTTGAAAGTGTCCAAGGTATTGTCCATGTTAGTTTTCTTCTTGAAAACCCATTTACACCCAACGGGCCGAAACCCGGGTGTTGGGTCAACTAGTTCCCAAACCTGGTTATCCGACATGGAATTTATCTCGCTTTCCATTGCCTCCCTCCACTTGGCAAACTCAGGGCCCGCCATTGCTTCTCGGTAGTTGGTGGGTTCATCTTGATCCACCAATTGTCCATTGCCCTCAGATATGAGAAATCCATATCTCTCTAGCTCATGATGAGCTCTACCGGATCTACGTGGGGTAGGAAATGGAAGTGTGTCAGGTACCGCAGCTTCACCTTGCTCGGTATCAACCATTGATGGTTGATTGCTAGTGCCAACATCAAGTTCTTTATCGGGTGATTCTTGAATTTCTTCCAGATCGATTTCCTTTTGCCTCGGTACGTTGGATATAAGTTCCCTTTCAAGGAAAACGGCTCTTTGAGCAACAAAAACTTTATTCTTAGAAGGTTTGTAGAAAATATATCCAATACCGGCAGGAGGATATCCGATAAAGTAACACATTTCGGAACGGGGTTCTAGTTTGTCATTTTCCTCACGTCTCACATAGGCTTGACATCCCCATACACGAAGATATGAGAGAGTAGGCTTTTTCTTGTGGCACAACTCATATGGTGTTGTTTGAACTTTCTTTGTTGGTACGAGGTTAAGGATTCTTACCGCCGTCTCTAAAGCGTAACCCCAAAACCTAATGGGTACCTTCGTTTGACTCATCATAGAACAGACCATATCTAGCAATGTCCGGTTTCTCCTTTCCGCAACTCCATTTAATTGTGGGGTCCTAGGAGGCGTCAATTGTGAGATAATCCCACATTTTCTAAGATGGTCTAGAAACTTAGAAGTAAGATACTCACCGCCTCTATCCGAGCGTAGTATCTTGATCTTCTTCCCCAATTGATTCTCTACTTCACTTTGGAATGTCTTGAACAACTCAAAGGTTTCAGACTTTTGTCTAACCAAGTAGATATAGCCATACCTACTATAATCATCCGTGAAAGTAACAAAGTATCTTGTGTTGTTCCTTGTGGCATTTTTGAAAGGACCACACGCATCGGTGTGAATGATATGCAATAGATCCTTTCCCCTCTCACTATCTCCGGTGAAGGATTCTTTTGTCATTTTCCCTAGTAAACAAGATTTGCATACATCTTTTGACCCAAGGTCAAACGATTCCAAGATCCCATCCTCTTGGAGCTTGGTGATGCGAGTCTTGTTTACATGAGCAACACGACCGTGTCATAAGGAATATTTATCCATACAATTTTTGGATTGAGAATCAATATTCATGATAAGTCTCTTATTTTCAATGTATGCATCAACTTCATATATGCCATGACATGATAAAGCTTAAAAATAACAAACATCATTTTTATAACACAAAATAGATCCATCCATAAATTTAAAAGAAAAACCATCGTCATACAAAGCATGTAAAGATAAAATGTTTCTTGCCACGTAGGGAGAATAGCATACATTAATAAGAACAATGGAAAGTCTGGTTCTAAAAGATAGCTCGACACTCCCATTTGCTTCAACGGGCACAACCTCTCGGTTCCCCATAATTAGATCCAGCTCTCCACGCTCCAAGCCTCTACTTTCCCTTAGCACCTGCACCATATTACAAGTGTGAGTGCCGTAGCCCGTATCTAAAACCCAGCCCTTTGAAATAGAAGTTTGATGGAGCTCAATCATGAACGTACCTTGGTTCGAATGTCCAGAGATGCTCATTGCCTTGAGCTTCTTGAGACCATCTTGGTACTTTGGGCAGCTTCGGCGATAATGTCCCTTGTCCCCGCAAAAGAAGCACTCCACATCCTCCGGGGCCTTGTCTTGGGGAGTCTTCCCTTTTCCCTTTGCCCTTTGCCACCGGGGTAGGGGTAGGCTTGGTTCCACTAACCTTACCCTTACCCTTTCCCTTATGGGAAGGAGTCAACTTCTTCTTTTGGATGCGGCCCTCCCGGATAGCCAAGATGGGATTGGATGATGTGGCCTTGGGCTTTGAGATGCTTGACTCCGCGGTCTTGAGCATCCTATGAACCTCCGTGAGGGTTTTGTCCATACTATGCATATGATAACTCACGATGAATTGATCATAAGCATTGGGCAAGGATTGGAGGATGAGATCAACCGCCATCTCCCTCCCTATGGTGAACCCTAACCTCTCCATGCGCTCCATGTTTTCTTTCATACGCAACACATGAGCGCTTACGTTCCCGCCATCCTAGAGCTTGCAACCTAGGACGGACTTGAGGAATTCGTAGCTTTCTTGCCTCGCTTGCTGTTGGAACATGTCCTTGAGCTGCGTGAGCAAGACGAAAGCACTTAAATGATCCATTTGCTTTTGCAAATCAGAGCTCATTGTGCTAAGCACAAGGCACGTGATTTCCCCATGTCCTTAAGGCGTTTTTCATACGCCTCTAGGGCTGCCCTAGGTGCCATAGTCGCAGGGGCTTCGGGCAAGGCTTCCTCAATGATATTCAATTTCCCTTCATGGCGTAGGACAATCCGAAGTTTCCTATGCCAATCCATGAAGTTGCTACCATCGAGTTTCTCCTTCTCAAGGAAAACTTGTAGTGAAATGTTGCTCATGGTGGTGGTACTTGAAGATGCCATCTAAACTAGCAAAGTATATTTGGTTAGTTTGATATTAAAGTTTGTTAAAACACTTTACGCAAAAAACAAATTAATTATTTTAACAAAGCCAAGAACCCTATTTCACTTCCACATATGACGGGTTTACCGCAGATCATACACGGAAGTTATTTCGGGTTGGCAACCATATTTCCAATTGCAATCCATTATTGCAACTCTTTGGTCTTTGCGGGATCAAACGACAAGCACCGGTCGTTTGGCATGTTTGATCCCTTCCTACACCAATCCCAAGTTAGAATTGTTGATTGACTCGTGCTAAGCTCGACAATCTTTCAAGATTTCTAATTTGAAATTATAAATCGTCCGTCAAGACATGCGGTAAGTACACTCCACAAGAGTTGGCTCGTGCTAAGCTCGACAACCAAGTTTGCAAGTAACTACGCTCACCTTCCACACAACTTCACAAAGATTGGCTCGTGCTAAGCTCGACAACCAATCATTGTGTTGTTAGATTTAGGTGGCATCGTCTTACGGATGTTGCGTGATTTATGTTTTATGGAAAAGTGGGCTTTTGTTTCCGATTAATTTTGATTAACATATTTAAGTGACAAAAACCGATTTTCACTTTAGTTGGTTTGTTAATTGTGTGCGCGCGAGAGAGAAATATAAACCAGTTTTATAAAACTCTTGTGATTTAATTAATCAAAAAAATTTCTAGCATGCGAAAACCTAAACAACCATGCAAGAAATAAATCACAACACACGCATAGCAAGGGGTTGGTAACCAAGACAAAACCTATGCGTTCTACCCGTGAGCCTACGAGAAGAACGTGGTCAACTAGGGACACAATACAAATAAAGTCATAGCTCCCACTTGATCCACCATCTCCAACGGGCATCACGGATCCTCTATCTTGAAGACATCATCTTGATTCTTGATTGTGGTCTCCATCCTTCATCAATACAAGTACATGAAATAGAAATAAAATGTCATGCATGCCACGAAAATTCTATCATCTATTACAAGTACACGGATAAATGAAACGGTATGCAAACCGCAATAATAATTACAATTAATCAATAAATAAATAATTATTACAAACCACGTGACTCTAGGTCACCAAATAAAAGGAAAAACCACAAACAACCACAAGATCTAAGGCCAAGGTTACCAACAAAGAACAAGGCAAACAACCACAAAACAAGCGGTGTGCCAAAAACCGCAACAAGCAAATATTTTGATAAGAATTTCCAAACAAACACTGAAGGCACAATGGAAATTCTTGTACATATGCATTAAGGCATAAAACCAATTTTTAAACCTATATTCATTGTTTTTCCCGAATATGAATAAAACTAACTATGAATGAAATCAAAGTGCGGAAATAGTTTTAAAGCAACGAACACACGAAAGTTTTCAAAGTAGGATTATATTAATAACCAAACTTCAAAGAGTACACAAGAACAAACTTGAGCATCGAGTACAAACTAAATCAAGAACAAACTTGAATGCAAATTAGCGAACAAACGCTTAACCTTTTCTCGTTAATCGAGCAGGTATTTATAGGCTAAGTAAACTAATCCTGACCATCTAATTTATTTACACGTGTACCGTTCTACACTTAATTAGGAACAGAACACAAAATTTTCGTTTCGAGCTCCTTCAGAATGCGCAGATCGTGCACTTTACATAACAGGAAGATTCTGGTTGTCAGATGTATCTTCAATTCAGAAGACCCTTTGATGACTGAAGACAAACTCCAGCTGACATTCACTTCAGAGCTAATGTTTAGATGAACTACGGACTTCTTTCTTCAGATGTCATGTTAGAACAATTTACAAAAGAATTATATATTACACCTTCAGTTGCTTTCTTCGAAAGCTTTCAGGAATGGAATATATACAAATAAAAGGACTAACAATCTCCCCCTATTTGTTTATAATCCATGACTATGTACAAATGAATAAAGAATAGAAAGAATAAAGAATAAAGAATTACTATTCTAAATATCCGGTTTGAACTCTTCAGGAGAAGATTCCTTTGGAGCTTTGAGCTTCAATTGCTTCAAGTATTCAACCAAAATGTCTTTGACTTCTAGATTTTTATTATCTTTGAAGTATCGAAGAGATCTCAGATGAAGCCAGTCAGCCTTGGCAAAGTCTGAAACACTTTGAAAACAAACATTGTCATATGCATCAAGAAAATAAAATCCCCTTGGATTTGAGAGAACTTTACCCACTTCAGGAATGAAGCCAGGAGGCAACGTGGTGTCGAAGCCTTTGCAATTTGGAAGCTCTTCAATAGATATCAGCTCCAAGATTTGTTGCTGAGATTTCTTGAGAGTGAGCCTCCTTCTTTGAAACTTTAACTTTTCAGCTCGAGTGGGTTTCTCTTTTCGTGGCATGACAGTTGCATCAGATCCTCTCTTCTTTACTTATTCCTCATAATATTCAATTACTTTATTGATCTCTCGTTGAATGAACTTAACATCATCAGTTTGCTTGCGTCTTGATAAACAAGCAAGTATTTCGTTCCATTCAGACACAACATAGTTGAGTTGAACATCCTTGACATATTGTATGTTGAAGAGAGGAAGAGTTTTGCGCTGAACCGTCAGAAGGATTTCATTATTTAATTTCTTTAGCTTTATTGCCGTGTTTTTATCAGGATGCCTTCTTTGATGTCGAGAGCTTAGCCACTTTTCTTGCTTTTGTTCCATGATCCTTTTCTTCTCCTCAATTAAAGCTTTTTCAGCTTCAATATTCTCCTGAATCTGTTTTTGATGATCAAAGGGAGATAGATCAATTTTGTTCGCAGCAAGCTCTTCAAGTGCCATTTTCTCTGCTGCTATTCTGCCAAGTTCATCAGCCACTTTCAAGTCTTTTAATCTTGGATTTTCATCATCTGAGTCACTTAAATCATATATACCCTTACTCATCTGATCATCCGAAGAGACTATACCATTTTACGTTTACCTTTATCAGATTGGATTGGCTGACCACTGGATGAAGGAGCAACTGAATGACTGGGAATCTGAGAGGCTTTAGCTTCAGTTATTATTTACTGACATTCAGCCCCATCTAATTCTGAACTAAAGAGTTCAGCTTCAGCCTTTCTTTGATCAAGGAGACTCTTAAGCTCCCCCTCAGCTAGTGCCTTAGCTTCTTCGGCTTTTGCTAACCTAGCCGCGAAATCAATCAAGGCATTATTCTTGTTTTCTTTAGCGGCTTTGAGGTGAGCCACTTCCTCTTCTAATATTTGTAAGTATACAACGCATGAATACTTTTTATCCCATTTTATTATCTTCCGATCAGCAGTAGCCTTCCTTCTTATAATATGTCAGATTTTGGACTGTCTTCGAACTTTCTCTCCCTTAGAAGCTGCAGAGATTCCTGAAGCTTCTACCGAGTGAGACAAGGCCAAAATCTCTCTTGAAAGGCCGGAGAAGGAAGGAGCAAACAATTCTTGCAACTTACGAGTTGCATTTTCAGAAAGATTGACAACATGGATGTTGTCAACCTTAGAGGAAAGAGAATTTACAGAATTGGAGAGAGTAGAGAGTTGAGTGTTAAGTTTAGCAAACTCAAGAGTGGCAGAATCAGCTATTGTTTTCACAAGATGGTGAAGAGTTGAGTACATCCCATGAAGGATCAGATTCTTTCGATCAATGGTTTGGGTGAGGGTGGTGAACTGAGTTTTGATAGACTCAACAAGGGATTGAGCTCAGTTTCAAGCTTGGCTTGATTGTTGGCAACACAGTGTCCCTGAAAAGTGTTAGTCTTAACGGAATTAGAGACAAAGAGAACGAGTTCAAATAGACTTTCCAATGAGGAAGCAATGTCTATTGAAGGCTTAGAGGTTTGAGAATGTACAGACTTGGGGGAATGAAGAAAATCAAAAGCATCACTGTCATCAAAAGGATTGACAGTTCTATCAGGAGAAGGGATGTCAAAAAAGATGTTTAGAAGAGATGGGGAGGCCATAGCATCAGGAGGACTGACTAATGCATCAGGGCCCTGAGGCTCATTTGCTTCAGTTACAGTCTGGTTTAAGACTGTGTCTTCATTAGCAGTATAAATCTCAACTGAAGGAGGTTGAACTTCAGTGTCATTTATAAGGGAAGGTTGGGCATCACTCTCAGTTTGTTGTGAAACAGATAAATCATTTGCCCTAGTAGAATCCATAGTGTCAATGGGGTTTTGTGACACATCAATGGATTTGGGTGCAGTCTCATCTTCAGGGTGAACTGAAAAATCATCAACTGGTTGGACCTCCGAAACTAGGGGAATTGTAATCTCATCATTAGAGATAGGTTGAGCATGTTTTAGGGGCTGACTCATCATGTGATTGGGCGATATCCATAGTGTCAGTTGGGTTTACTGATACATTAAGGGATAAAGGGGGAAGTTCAGCAGAAATAGGAATGGATTTTCCCTATTCTGGTGGTACCTGAGTTGCAGTGGGTGTGCTGGCAGACTCAATGGTGGGTATAGAGGAAGTGTCGGCTGACTGGTGTTTGTAAGTGTCCTGAACTTGTGATTGGGAAAATAGGACTAGGGACAACCTTGTTTTGAGCTGTCTCTTCATCAGTCATACTTGGTTTAGAGAATTTAAGTAAAGGAGATCTTACCTGAATAGCTTCTGCGGATTTTGATGAGTGAAGCTGAGTTTTGCAAAGAATCAGCGGGGTATCATCAGGTGAATCCTCACTTGAAGCATAGTGAGATATGATGGGACTGTAGGGCATGTTGGGTTTGTGGCGTTTAGAGAGTGATCTTAGCGGGTGAGCGGTGGTTGGTTGTTTAGTGATGGATTTCGTATGGCTAAAGGGTTGGTGGATGGCTTAGTTATGGTGGACAACAACTTCCTTTTCTTTGTTTTCGATGGAGAGGACTGAGGTATTTGAGGTTGAGGTTTGGAAGGGGAAACTTTAGAAGATAAACCTGAATATGGTGGTGGAATGGCAGGAGAAGGCTTCAGCGAGACTAGTGCAAGCATTGGGGCAGTCAGTGCTGGCTTGAAGGCATACGAGGAAACGGTCCATACTGAACCTGGGAAAAGGAATGTGTTGAGACCTTGTTCGTGCTGTCAGTGAGACCACAAGACTCGCCATGATAAGTTCAGTGAAGTCAATGGTATGACCATGGATAATGGCATAGGCCATTTTCAGAATAACTTCATTAACTTGGTCAAGACCACCAGTTTTGCTCGTCATACAGAAGTTTAGATGAGCAATCAGACAGTTCCACTCCTTTGGAAGACGAGTGTGAACCATAGAGTTACCTTTGACCTTGTGCTCATTAGCATACTGAAAGAAGGAGAAGAGCAGCTCCTTAGCGTTAGCAGTGAATGAGGTGAGTTCCCGACGAGGAAGATGAAGAACAGATGCAAGAAACTTCGTGGTGATTTCAGCAAACTTTCTACCAGAGAGCATACTGAAGTGAATACTTTGGCCGGAGGTTTTGGGTTTGATGACTTCAGCGGTCATCCAGAACTCACAGAGGTGTTCTTCAAACATTGGAACCTTTATAGAGAAAGCAAAGTTCAATGGGATGTTGCGAAGATAGGTCATAATTTGGTGAAGTGGTGAGGATGACGAAGGGATGGTTAGGTCAGCGGCAAAATTGTTCTCTTTAAAACAGATTGATTCCACTGGGATTTTGGGGATAACATCAGACGGAAGAGTTACCTTTGCGGAAGCAATTTTGGGTGCCATTGATTCAAGCACAAGAGTTGTTTTTGCTTTTGAACAAGGGAGATCGCCGGAGAAGATGAGTTGTAGGTAAAGAACTTGAAGAGGCGATATTGGGTTTTAAGGGGGTTTAAACTGAATCAATCTTGGCGGTTGAGTAACTCTAGGGTGAAAATAAGCGTGTGAAGCCGGAAATTACGCAAGGATAACTTTTGTGATGTCAAACAGTTATTGGGTAAACCAATTTACCCAGTATTATCATAGAACTAGCTAAATTGCAACAACAAACCATTAGTAGGAAAATAAAAATTCCACAATGCAAAGGGAAAAAAATATCCAAACTTTGCATTTGAAATTTTCATCTTAACAAAAAATAGACGAAATAAAAAAAATAAAGAATAAAGAAGAACACAATGCCAACAAGAATAATAGTTAAGCTTGGAAATTACTAATTCCGTATATGAACAAAAGATGATTACATGATGTTAATCACAATTTACATAGATTGCCAAAAAAAAATTACATCATGTTTATGATAACACAGATATTTGTGATGACACTTCTATCCCAATCCCTTCATCAGGGATGCGAACGATGATAACATAGCACACCGGGAAGAAAACGAAGGTGATACTGTTAGATATGCAAAGGCAATACTATTAGAGAAATTTTGAGAAAACAGTTTTGAAACTATTAGTACAAAATGTTCAGAACTGTTAGTTCAATCGTAACAACTGTTAGAAGACCCTGAAGAGAAGACTGTTAGAAGAAACTCAGAACTGTTTATTCAACAAACAATTTCTGTTGAGATATTTATGGAAACTACTATCTTTGTGGATTTGAAAGATATCTTATCAAGATTGGAAAATTATCAAGATTATCTCGCAAGATAGAAGATTAACAAACTTCAACTATTGAAGGAAGACCAAGAGATTATAAATACTTCGTTCATAATAGTTTATTAGTATCCATAGTTTACACTTATTCGTATTGCTTATAGTTTTCAGAAAGTGTATTAGCCTCCAAGTTTCTTTGAAACCTAAGAACAAAGTGTGTTCTTCGTCTAACAAAAGAGTTAGATTGGAGGTGTAGGTGAATATTGTAATCATCCTTGATTATTAATAAACATCTTGTGTTTTGAAGTTATTCTTTGAATTGATTAAACTGTTCTTGTGATTAAAACCTTTATTAATTAATTAAGTGTGATTCCGCAACTTTTTAGTTGATTGTGATCAAACTCAAATATTGTCTTTTATACAACTCTGATTTAAATTCAAAAGATAATTCTTGTTATTGATTTTGGTTATATTCGATCCTCACAAGTGGTATCAGAGCCTTAACATTAAGGTTTCTTTGATCACCAGTTGAAGGTTTTTCACAGATCTGCTGTGTTTTAGGGTGTTTAAAGTCTTTCTAAAAGTTCTTTTATGAGTTTTAGATCTCTTCATTGCAATGGAGTCGGGTGGATCTTCTGATAACACTAGTTCTGGGTCAAACATTCGTGTTCCCATGCTCAAACCAACTGATTTTGAGATGTGGAAACTGAGAATCAAGCAGCATGTTCAATTAATGGACTATGCTGTTTGGGAGATCATTGAAAATGAACCCACAACTCCTATTGAATTAGATGAAACTAGAAAACGAAGGAAGAAACCACCACCAAAACGGATGCTGAAAGAAAAGAGAGGATGTTAGAGATGAAAGATCTAAGCATTCTTCATATTGCAATTCCAAATGAGTATCAACAACAGTTTAAGAACTTTGAGTGTGCTCAGGAATTGTGGAATGCTTTAGAGAAAAGGTTTGCAGGGAATGTAAGTTCCAAAAGGAATCAAAGAGATCTTCTAAAACAAGCGTATGAGAACTTTTCTAGTGAAAAGAATGAGAGTATCACTCAGATCTTTGATAGGTTCTATAAGCTGGTAAGTCAACTTGAGATTGCAAAAGTTAGAATAGAGCAAGATGAGATCAATAGAAATTTTCTCACGTCCTTAGGTGATGAATGGACAGTGTATGCTGCACAATAAAGAACTAAGGATTCTCTGGAAGATATAGAATTAGATGATCTTTACAACAGTTTGATTGTGTTTGAAAGGGAAATTGAAGGAAAAAGGAAGTCTATGACTCCTAGCCACAATGCTGCTCTTCTTTCATCCTCAGGTATGGACTCAAATCTTTCTTTAACTAACACAGTTGATGGTTGTGTAGGTACTGTTACTGGAATAGATGTGAATACTTCTGATGCAGTGCTTGAAGCATTCTTAGCTAGTCATGCACATTCAACTCTTACAAATGAGGATCTTGAACAAGTGCATCCGGATGATCTTGAGGAGATAGATCTCAAGTGGCAGATGGCTATGCTAACTGTAAGAGCAAAAAGATTCAACAAAAGAACAGGAAGACAGAACATGAACTTCAGGGCTGATGGTCAGGCTGGATTTGACAAATCCAAAGTAAGATGTTTCAAATGTCAACAGCATGGTCACTTTGACAGGAAATGTAGATCTGGTGGACAAGGCCAGCATCAAGGTCAAAATTCAACTCCCACCACATCAACATTGGTCTCACAAGAAGTTTATGGGTTTGATTGGAGTGATCAAGCTGAGCAAGCCACTCACAACAAAGCATTGATTGCATTGACGGACTCCTCCATCAACATGGATTCATCAGAAATAGAAGACATTCAGGTATCTTCTAAACTATGTCATGGTGAATGTAGAGCTATAGTTAAAAGGTTTAGAGAGCACAACAGAAAGGTTTGTGCTGCTCTAAGCAAAATGGAAGAAAGAAGGTATGAAACCAGTGCTGTGATTGAAAGCTTTGAAAAGAAAATCAAAGATTATCAGGCTAAGTGGGAGAAAGAGCAACTTCAAGAAGAGATTGATAGTCTTAAGGAGAAGTTGAGTGAGAAAGAGAGTAGGATGGATGAGTTAACCAAGAAATTGAATGGTGTGGACATGGATTTGAGCATGTTCAAAGCTTCATCTCTTAAACTTGAAACTGTGTTGAAATCACAGATCTCAAACAAGGTAAAAACAGGCATAGGCTATAAACAGACCCCACCTCCATACAATCATAACTATATAACTCCCATGACTGATGTAGTTGAAAGGTATGTTATTGAACCATTAGAAGAAGAATTGAAGTCAGCTGATCCACAGATTGAAAGTGAAGATGAGGGAGTTGTGTATGAGGTGACTGATGAGAAGAAGGAGGGATTTGTGAAGAAAGAAGAAGTCATTCCAATTGAAAATCACATTTGGTGTGAGCCTAAAGCATCTAAATCTTCATCCCAACATTTGATGTTTGTAAAAGCATCATCTGAACCCTCCACCGGTGAATCAAAATCCTTCAAAACTTTTACTTCTATAAACAGTTCCACTACTGTTGAAAATAGTCCCCACCTTTACACTAACAGTTCCAAATAGAACCCAAACAGTCTTCACCCAAAAACCTCAACTGTTAGTATTAAGACCAAAGGAAAGAAGAAGGTTGGTGAAGTTGCCATTGCAAAGCAAAAGAAGAAAGCTTCAAAATCACTATCCAAATTCAAACATGTGAAGAAGCATACAGAAGTGCCTATTTGCACATGCAAACAGCATGGTGTGCAAAAGCTCCCTCCTTCAGCACCAGTGAGGGGAAATCAAAGAAATAGAAAACAGTTATGGGCACAAAGAAATGGGTTACCTATAGTCAAAACCAAAAAATGTTACCCTTGTGGGAAAGCAAACCACTTGGTTCACAACTGTTATCATAACCCACAGGTCTATGGAACCCAGAAACCAAGTACTAGAAAACAGTCTAACAGTTCTTCAACTATTAAGCCAAAACAGTCTAACAGTTCTTCAACTTTTAAACCAAAATCAAAGAATGTTTGTCTGGCTTGGGTAAAACTGCAAAAACAAACAGTCTCTGAAGAGGCTAAAAATGATAATCCATCTGAAAGTCAAATCAAGCCACATGTTAATCACAACAGTTGGAAACCATATGTTCTCACTAAATATTCTTCACACAGAATAGAGAATATAACTGGGATGAAATTAAGAGAACTCAATCTGTGGTTAAGTATTATGACATGAATGGTGTACCCAAGACCTGCATGGCCTGGGTACTTCCTACTACTAACTGAGTTTGTTTTGTGCAGAGCATTCATAAGGCCAATCAAGGAGCAATCTGGCATGTGGATAGTGGATGCTCAAGGCACATGACTCGAAATCCACACTACTTGAAGGATTTCAAAAGAATCAATGGAGGATATATAGCATTTGGAGGAAATCCAAAGGGAGGAAGAATCACAGGTAAAGGAGCTGTAGATGCTGGTAATCTTACTTTTAATGATGTTTTCTTTGTTGAACAACTCAAGTACAATCTGCTGAGTGTGTATCAAATCTGTGATATTGGGAACAAAGTATTGTTCACAGATACTGAATGCATTATCCTTTCAAAATATTTTAAGTTAACTAAAAAGGATATTCTTTTAAGAACACCAAGAAAGGATAATGTATACTGTTTGGAGACACAAAAAGTTGCTCAGTAGAATGTTCTAAGTTGTTTACTCTCAAAGGCATCTCATGATGAGTCTGCCATTTGGCATAGAAGGATGTGTCACATGAACTTTAAAACCATGAATTTATTAGCTAAACACAGTTTGGTAAGAGGTTTACCCCAAAAGGAATTCTCATGTGATGATCATTGTATTGCTTGTCTTAAAGGCAAGCAACACAAAACTTCTTTTAAGACCAAAGAAGTCTCTTCCATCTCTGCACCCTTACAATTACTGCATATGGATCCTTTTGGTCCTACATCTGTGGTCAGTATAGGGAAGAAAGCTTATTGTTTAGTCATAGTTGATGATTTCACCAGATTTACTTGGGTTCAATTTCTTAGATCTAAGGATGAAACTGCTGAGTTAGTAAAGTCTCTTATTCTTAGAATTGAAAATCAATTTGATTTGAAGGTGAAAGTCATTAGGTCTGACAATGGTTCTGAGTTCAAGAACTATGAACTAAACAATTTTTGTGAAGAAAAAGGGATTGAAAGACAGTTTAGTGCTCCTAGGACTCCACAACAGAATGGAGTGGCTAAGCGAAGGAATATGACTTTGATAGAGGCTGCTAGATCAATGCTAGCTGATTCTAGGCTTCCGATGACATTCTGGGCAGAAGCTGTAAACACTGCTTGCTATGTTCAGAATAGAGTACGAGTTGGCAAGTCCAAAGGGAAAACTCCTTATGAGTTGTTTCTTAATACAAAACCATTAATCAACTTTTTGAAACCATTTGGATGTCCCTGCACTATCCTTAATACCAAGTCCAAATTAGGCAAGTTTGAAAGCAAAGCGGACGAAGGATTCTTTGTAGGATACTCCACTCAAAGCAGAGCATATAGAGTCTTCAACAATGTTTCTAGGATCATAGAAGAGAGTATGCATGTATCTTTCAATGAGAATAGGATCAATGCTGCAGGAAATGGTCGTGAGTGGTTATTTGATAATGATGCACTAACCAAATCTTTGTCTTTTGAGTTTTCTATAGAAACAGTTGCAGATGTTCTCACAACTGTTGGTACAGATCAACAACCTACTACCAACATTTTCAACAGTTTTGAGACTGTTAGTTTAAATCCAACAACTGTTGATGAAAACAAAGTGCCTGAAGACTTTGTAGTGATTCCTTTGACTGAAAGTAATTCTTCCAATGCTGCTGATCAAATAAATGATGGTGCTAATCCTTCAAAGGACATGGAATCTCATGTTCCTCCCGAACACCATAAATCTGGACATCAAACAGTTGCAGGTCTAGTGTGCAACTCTTCTAGGAATGAAAGAGACTCAGATGTTGATATGTCAAATATGGAGAATGTATTGCCTGATGAGAACATCCCTACATCAAGAATTCACAAGAATCATCCCATAAGACAGATTATAGGTGATCGTACCACTCCCATTCAAACAAGAGCTATGCTGCAAAATGAAAACAGTGGTGTAACTCTTGAACAGTTTGATGTGGAATGCCTGCTTTCTGTTTCAGATAGAACCAATGAAAGAGGAACTTTTACAGTTCCAAATTCAGCAAGTGTGGAAGTTGCTAGAACTTCCTAAAGGCAAAAGAGCAATTGGCACCAAGTAGGTGCTTAGAAATAAGAAGGATGAAAGAGGTATAGTCATCAAGAATAAGGCTAGGCTTGTTGCACAGGGTTATACTCAAGAGGAGGGTATAGATTATGATGATGTCTTTGCACCAATTGCAAGAATAGAAGCAATTAGATTGTTCCTTGCCTTTGCAAGCTTCAAAGGATTTAGGGTATATCAAATGGATGTCAAATCAGCTGTTCTCTATGGAACTATTGATGAGGAGGTATATGTGTGTCAACCACCTGGTTTTGAAGACTCAAATTATCCTGATAGGGTATATAGGTTGGATAAAGCCTTGTATGCGTTACATCAGGCTCCTAGAGCTTGGTATGAGATATTGTAATCTCATTTGATTGAGAATGGTTTTAAAAGAGGCACAATTGATAAAATATTGTTTACAAAGATTATTGAAACATAGATTTTACTTGTACAGATCTATGTTGATGATATAATGTGACATTCGGCAACAAATTTCCCAGGTTAGCCATTAGAAATCCTAATTTTAAGCCTAGTATGACTAAAAATAGTATTTATGACTTAAATACATCCATAATAATATTAGATTTCGTAGAAATCCCGCCTATATGGTTAGAACCTTCCGGAGCTCGAAAAATCGAATTATTAAAAGTCAAGAATTACAAATCATATACAATAATAATAATAATAACAATAAAAATAATTAAATACATCATAATAAATATAAATAAGTTAAAATATAAAACATATATATAAACTCATCAAAATAATTAAAACTTTGTTAATTAAAAGATTTAAACAAAATCACCATTTATACAAATTTATTTAAACTAATTACACATAATTTATAAAAAATAAAAAATAAAAGAAACCCCCCATCTCTTTTCTCTTGCCTCCTTCTCTTCCCAAGAACCACCACTTGATCTCCCCATGCTCTATATAAGCCTCCTACTACTCCTTATCATTTCCTTTACCACCACACTCCATCTCTTCTATTTTCTCTCTTCTTCTTTCACCAACAAAAATCTCCCAAGAACATCCAAGTGTTGATCATCTTTTGAAGATCCAACACTAAATCAAAGAAAAGAGTTGGTAAGATGATCATAAAACACTCATCTCTACTCTTCTACCTTTCTTCTCTTCTTCTTTCTTCTTTCTTTTATTTATTTTCTTTGTTGTTCATCTTATTTCCTTTATATATATATATATATATAATCATGTAAATATAAACATCCTACCAATGTTGTAAGGAGCACATGAAATGTGCATCATCCTACCGTTGTTGTATGGAACTTAATCAACTAAAAATCAAGAAAATAAGACTTTGATCATGCATGTGTTTCATCTAAACAAATGTTGTAAGGAACACATAAAATGTGTATCATCCTACCATTGTTGTAAGAACACATGGATTATCAAAGCTTATACTCATACAATATGATTATTCATGAATATAAACATGTTATATTAAAGTTATGACCCATAAGCAAAAAGAATCACAAATCTGGCAGAATCTGATGTTAGAACTCCTCACTTGTTTTTGTTATATCTGGAGTTCTAGGTATCAAAATCAGTTGATTCTTTTTGCTAATCTTAGTTTAATGTGTTACCTTTCATTTAAACCTGGATTCACTAATTTTCATGAACGTTTGATCCTTCAAACATATTTAAAAAGACCCATATGTTGAATCTGGAAATCTGGCAGATTTAGAAGGGTACACTTTAAACGCGTGTAACTTACTCATTCTTGGGTCAAAATACGTCTAGTTTTTTTTAAAAGTTTAATCTTTGAGTCGTGGTTATTTCCCAGTTTGAATCATGTAAAAAGGAGGTCGTATGAGCCCTAAACAGACGTTTTAGTAACAACATGTCATCCAGACACTGATCAGTGGACATCCTATACACTTTTAATTATTAAAAATACCAAACATGGATTATAAATTCCTATATTTTTACTGGACATTCTAGAAACATATAGCAAGATTATATTAAAATATCAAGCCTTAATATGACTCCTAAATTACAGTTTATAATTTTTAAAGTTCAATTCAAAGAACTGAAAATTTCAGTGAACATTTATGAATAATGGAAAAATAGAGACAACCTTTAACTATTTAAATAAATAAGTTAACAACAAATAAATAATACAAAATAATAAATAAAATAAGTCTAATAGAGCTACATACCTTTTTATATTAGGAAAGGAGCTTCGGTAGGAACAAGAAATCCTTACAAGAAAACACCTTTGCATACCGAGTGAGTATCATAGCCCCTTTTTATCGTATTTCATATTATTTTGGGGTGAAAGCATGTGTATACGTTTCATGAAAAGTTTATTGCCTATCTTCTTATTTATTTCAAATATTATTTTGAGCACTTATGGTATTATTCTTTGATGTGCTTGGGTGATCGTTGTAAGGCCCTTTCGTTGGACATTATTCCTTAACTCCGCTAGTGAGCCGATGGTATTTGTAAGTAGCGCTATTTGGAGATTCCGACGTCTCCCATTTATGGTTGACGAACTATAGATGTACTTTACCACTACTAACGTCATTTAATATAGGCGTTAGGTTTATCATGGGCAATTGGTTGTCGGCTAGGTTGGATAATGGCTCAAGCAATAATCATCATAGTCTATTACTACCATGTGCAACGTTTTGGGCAATATAATACATCTTTATCATTATTTCATACTTGGATTTTTATCCAAAAACTTCCATCAATTATTTAAACTTTTCTCATTTAAAAGATATTTTGTGCATACATTAAAAACCTATGAACTCACCAACTCTAGTAGTTGACATTTTTTCTTTTACCCGTGCTTTCAGGTGACCGCCGTTAGGTACCTTATGCTTACAAACATGATGTGTGGCATCTTCATCTTCATCGTCACATTTTATAAAAACCATATTTATTTTATTTACGCATCGTACAAGACAATTTCCTTTAAATATTATTCGGTTGTGTAACTTTTATTTATGTTTCATCCGAACTACTTATTTTGTTAATTTAATCTAATGGTTATTATCTATTTACCTTGTGCGATGATATCTTGTGCTGTGACACCTCGTGTTTCCGCTTTAGCGGGGTGTGACAGATTTGGTATCAGAGCCTAAGGTTATAGAGAATGTTGTTTTTCTTATGGGGGGAAAACAACAACTATGACCAAAGGTTTATAAAAATAATTTTACAAATAATTTTGTTTAAAATGCATCAAGTGTATTGATAATATAATTAAGCTGAGTACCACATTGTTATACCTTAATTAGACAAAGCTTGATCACCTATGTCTAATTTAGCTATGTACGATATGGCACTTAGGTTAGTTATAATAAAAATATACTTAGAAACAAAATTTTATTTACTTTCTTTCCAGATCATGATCATTGCGTGTGTGCATGAGCATAACATTCATATATAGACAATTTAAGTTATGAATTTAGTAAATAAGTCTATTCAAACCTTGCAGATCATGTCAAGCGAAAGTGAACCTACCGAGAACAGCCAAAGATCTTCCACCGATAGTAACCAATCCCCACAATACCAGCTGCCTGAAGGATTCTTAGAACCCCTACGTAGACCCGTAAGGATCTTTGACATTCCTTCCTCTCAACCACACCAAAACCCAAACCCCGGAACAACCGGGCCTCGGGTTAGACAAACTGCCCGAAAGAGGGTAGCCATTCCAGTACGAGCAACCATAGCACCACCCCAGCCTACCATGGGAGAAACTTCCCGGCAGGTGAACGAGCCAGTAAGAGCCCTCACGGGAATCCCGATGATACCTTCATCCGGGATGACCGACGAGGAAAAGAGGAGATTCCACCACATGTCCCTGGAGCTATATAACATAAGAGGCATGTTAGATTACCAAACCTACCGGGTTAGTTCGTGCTTAGACATGGCGGACCTTAACCACCATCACGCAAGGCAAGCCTTAGAGGCGGCTCAAGAAGCCCGAAGACTAATTAGGCTAATGCATACATGCCTAGTTTTAGGGGTTGTGTTGATGATGTTAGTGGGGCTAGCTTACATTGGGATTAGGCGCTAGATGGGTTGGAGTGGATCTACTTTGTGTTTTTAATGTCCTTCTCTTTTGTTGATTATGAACTAAAATATCCTATGTTGGTTTGAAGGATGTATGATTGTATGGCTACTATTAACTCCTTATTAATATATATGGCATCTTATAAAGAGCCAATTTTGGTAATTATTTTGTGCCAAGTGAATGATTGATTATTTAATTAAATCTCGTACTATTAAGTCATATTTAATGCCATGAATGAATTACACATGTTACACATAGAGTAGTATGATAAAACCGATTAGATTGAGTGACTAAAAATCGTCGTGTGATTGTGCTCTAGAACGATGCCTCCACGAAGAGCAAACCCCGAGTTAGATCAACTTGTCATGGAACAAGTGATTGCAACATTACCCAACATAGTTAGCCAAGTTGCTGCTGGGCTTCAAACAAACCAAGGAGTACCAACCCCAACCCAAGATTGCAACTACAAAACCTTTAGGGCCTGCAACCCTAAAGAATTCTTTGGAACGGAAGGAGGTGTGGGTCTACTAAACTGGATTGAAAGCATGGAATCAGTCCTTAGCATCAGTAAATGTACGGAAGCAAACAAGGTGGAGTTTGCAGCATGTCTTCTGCAAGGGCGAGCCTTATCGTGGTGGAATATCCAACTGCAAACGCTTGGAAGAAATGCCGCGCACCAACTCACCTGGGATGCATTCCTCAGGCTATTAAGGGACGAATTTTGCTCGAGGAGTGAAATTCAAAAGCTAGAAGCCGAGCTGTGGAATCATGAAATGATCGGGGATGACATCAACTCCTATACCACCCGATTTCATGATTTGGCCAAGCTGGTGCCGCACTTGGTGACCC
Source organism: Dittrichia graveolens (assembly GCA_038502395.1). NCBI lineage: Eukaryota > Viridiplantae > Streptophyta > Magnoliopsida > Asterales > Asteraceae > Dittrichia > Dittrichia graveolens. Next base: position 42,960,687 of record JARJIL010000009.1, on the reverse strand, counting down.
CGGAAGAAAACCGTATCGATAGATACATTTGGGGTCTAGCCCCTGAGATCCGGGCAAATGTCACGGCTGCAAACCCCAACACCATCCAAAGTGCGGTAAATCTAGCTACAAGACTTACCCACAATGCCATCCGATCGGGATCGCTTGGGAGCAACAAGGACAAGGGTAAGAGGAAGCTTGAGGAGATGCCGAGGAAGCCATCCGGTGGAGAAGCTGCGAGGACTCAAAAAAGGGCTAGGAACTTCGGAGCTCAGGCGCAAGCGGCCGATAAAGGATGGAGATCCTACCCTAAATGTGACAAGTGCCACAAACACCACGAAGGGAAGTGCATGGTGTGCTTTAGGTGTAAGCGGCTAGGACACCTCAGCAAAACTTGCCGAGTAAAGCCATGCTTTAAATGCGGAAGTCTGGAGCACCATGGCACCGTTTGCTCGCGGCCAACTCAAGGGTCTAATTATAATCAAGCACGTCCTGCAAGCCAAAGTAACCAAGGAAATCAAGCACGAGGCAGGGTGTTTGAGATTGGAGCAAATGAAGCTAGACAAAACCCCGATGTCGTTACAGGTACGTTTCCTCTAAACGGTTATTACGCATCAGTACTATTTGATTCAGGGGCCGATAAAAGCTTCATATCATTAAGATTTAAGTTAAGGCTAAACCTAAAAACCATAGAAATGAAAGAGCCTTACATCATTGAATTTGCTAACGGTCAGAAAACTAGCGTTAAGGACATAATCCCTGGTTGTACCTTAGGCTTAGCCGATAAAACATATACCATAGATTTAATCCCACTTGAAATGGGAAGTTTCGACATAGTTGTTGGGATGGATTGGCTTTCTAGCCATCGAGCGGAAATCTGTTGCTTCGAAAAGATCGTCCGAATTCCGACGCCTGATGGTGAGACACTTAAGGTGTATGGAGAAAAATCCGGAAGGGATTTCAAGATAATCTCATCCATCAAGATGAGAAATTGCTTAAGGAAAGGAAACGAGGCATTCCTAGCACATATAATCAATAAGAAAACCTGTGAGAAAAACATTCAAGAAATTCCCGTCGTGCGAAACTTTCTTGAAGTATTTCCGGAAGATTTGCCAGGATTACCCCCGAATCGGCAAGTCGAATTCCATATCGATCTAGTCCCTGGAGCGGCTCCCGTGGCAAAAGCACCATATCGACTCGCCCCATCAGAAATGCAAGAGCTATCGGCACAACTACAAGAATTACTCGACAAAGGTTTCATTCAACCAAGTTCATCCCCTTGGGGAGCCCCAGTTCTTTTCGTCAAAAAGAAGGACGGATCGCTACGAATGTGTATCGACTATCGGGAACTCAACAAGTTAACAATCAAGAACCGATACCCTCTCCCTCGAATCGATGATCTGTTCGACCAACTTGAAGGCGCCAAATATTTTTCAAAAATCGATCTTCGCTCGGGATATCACCAATTGAGAGTTCGCGAAGAAGACGTCCCCAAGACCGCCTTTAGAACCCGCTATGGACATTATGAGTTCTTAGTTATGCCTTTTGGGTTGACTAACGCTCCAGCAGTATTTATGGACTTAATGAATAGGGTCTGTAGACCATATTTAGATAAGTTTGCTATAGTGTTCATAGACGACATTCTCATCTATTCGCGAAGCAAGGAAGATCATGAGCAGCATTTGAAATTAATCTTAACACTACTCAAGGACCAGAAGTTGTATGCCAAATTCTCTAAGTGTGAATTTTGGATCCGAGAAGTACACTTCCTTGGTCATGTAGTTAATTCAAATGGAATTCATGTCGATCCGGCAAAGATCGAAGCAATCAAAATGTGGGAAGCACCAAAGACGCCAACCGAGATTCGACAATTTCTGGGTTTGGCAGGATATTATAGGCGGTTCATCGAAAACTTTTCACGCGTGGCTCAACCATTAACGACTCTGACTCAGAAGGATAAGAAATTCATTTGGGGAGATAAGCAAGAAGAAGCCTTTCAAACCTTAAAGCAGAAGCTATGCAACGCACCTATCTTGGCATTGCCAACTGGATCAGAAAACTTTGTGGTCTATTGCGACGCATCACACCAAGGGTTGGGATGTGTTTTAATGCAAAAAGACAAAGTTATCGCCTACGCTTCGAGACAATTGAAGGTTCATGAGAAAAACTACACTACTCATGATTTGGAGCTAGGAGCGGTAGTGTTTGCACTCAAAATATGGAGACACTACTTATATGGCACCAAGTGTACCGTCTACACTGACCATAAGAGTCTCCAGCATATTTTTGATCAAAAGATGCTCAATATGAGACAAAGGCGATGGGTAGAACTACTCAATGATTATGATTGCGAAATCAAATATCACCCAGGCAAGGCCAATGTGGTAGCCGACGCGTTGAGTAGGAAGGAAAGAGTAAAACCAATGAGAGTACGAGCATTAGGAGCTGTAGTGCAAACAAGTCTGAAAGGAAGGATTCTTGAAGCTCAGGAGCAAGCATTAAAAGAAGAAAATCTAAAAGAGGAAACCCTTCGTCATTTGGAGCACAGGTTTGAGATTGGAACTGACGGAGTACGTTACTTCGAAAAGAAGGTTTGGATACCCAAGGTAGATAACATAAGGTTAACGATATTGGATGAGGCACATAAGTCTAAGTATTCTATTCATCCCGGAGCCGATAAAATGTACAAGGATTTGAAGGAATACTATTGGTGGCCCGGAATGAAGAAGGATGTCGCCCTATACGTGGGGAAATGTTTGACTTGTGCAAGGATTAAGGCAGAACACCAGAAACCCTCTGGATTACTGCAGCAACCCGAAATCCCGGAATGGAAATGGGAACAGATAACTATGGATTTTGTGACTAAGTTACCCCGATCCGCAAAAGGGTACGATTCCATCTGGGTAGTAGTAGACCGGCTTACAAAGTCAGCACATTTCCTACCCATTCGTGAAGATTACAACATGGAAAAGCTGGCACGAATCTACATCAATGAGATCATCATGCGTCATGGAGTGCCCATCTCTATCATCTCGGATAGGGATAGTCGCTTCACTTCCCGATTTTGGCAATCACTTCAGAAAGCATTGGGAACGCGAGTCAATTTAAGCACCTCTTACCACCCCCAAACAGACGGACAATCGGAAAGGACCATTCAAACGCTGGAAGATATGTTACGTGCTTGTGTGTTAGATTTTGGTGGGAGCTGGGACTCGCATTTGCCACTGGTTGAATTTTCATACAATAATAGTTATCACACCAGTATCCAGTGTGCACCTTATGAAGCATTGTACGGACGCAAATGTAGATCCCCGCTCAGCTGGTTGGAAATCGGAGACCGACAATTGTCCAGACCAGACGTCGTACAGGAAACCACTGATAAGATAAAGATTATCAGGGAAAGACTCAAAACCGCTAGGGACCGACAAAAGAGCTACGCCGACAATCGCAGGAAACCCCTAGAGTTTCAAGTTGGCGATAAAGTTCTACTAAAGATATCACCTTGGAAAGGGATAGTGCGTTTTGGTAAAAAGAACAAGTTAAGTCCCAGGTATGTTGGGCCGTTCGAGATAATCGAAAGGATCGGACCGGTAGCCTACAAGCTAAAACTGCCACAAGAACTGAGCGCCATCCATGACACGTTCCATGTGTCGAATTTAAAGAAATGCCAAACGGAGGAAACCTTAATCTTACCCTTAAAAGATGTGCAAGTTGATGACCGGTTGCACTTTGTAGAAGAACCAATAGAAATCCTTGACCGGGAGGTCAAAAGACTAAGGAGAAGCAGGATCCCCATCTTAAAAGTTCGTTGGAACTCAAGGCACGGGCCTGAATACACTTGGGAGCGAGAGGATTATATGAAACTCAAATATCCACACCTCTTCGCCAAAAAGCAAGTCCAAGACGTCAACGATTAATTTCGGGACGAAATTCTTTTAATCAGGGGAGACTGTGACATTCGGCAACAAATTTCCCAGGTTAGCCATTAGAAATCCTAATTTTAAGCCTAGTATGACTAAAAATAGTATTTATGACTTAAATACATCCATAATAATATTAGATTTCGTAGAAATCCCGCCTATATGGTTAGAACCTTCCGGAGCTCGAAAAATCGAATTATTAAAAGTCAAGAATTACAAATCATATACAATAATAATAATAATAACAATAAAAATAATTAAATACATCATAATAAATATAAATAAGTTAAAATATAAAACATATATATAAACTCATCAAAATAATTAAAACTTTGTTAATTAAAAGATTTAAACAAAATCACCATTTATACAAATTTATTTAAACTAATTACACATAATTTATAAAAAAATAAAAAATAAAAGAAACCCCCCATCTCTTTTCTCTTGCCTCCTTCTCTTCCCAAGAACCACCACTTGATCTCCCCATGCTCTATATAAGCCTCCTACTACTCCTTATCATTTCCTTTACCACCACACTCCATCTCTTCTATTTTCTCTCTTCTTCTTTCACCAACAAAAATCTCCCAAGAACATCCAAGTGTTGATCATCTTTTGAAGATCCAACACTAAATCAAAGAAAAGAGTTGGTAAGATGATCATAAAACACTCATCTCTACTCTTCTACCTTTCTTCTCTTCTTCTTTCTTCTTTCTTTTATTTATTTTCTTTGTTGTTCATCTTATTTCCTTTATATATATATATATATATAATCATGTAAATATAAACATCCTACCAATGTTGTAAGGAGCACATGAAATGTGCATCATCCTACCGTTGTTGTATGGAACTTAATCAACTAAAAATCAAGAAAATAAGACTTTGATCATGCATGTGTTTCATCTAAACAAATGTTGTAAGGAACACATAAAATGTGTATCATCCTACCATTGTTGTAAGAACACATGGATTATCAAAGCTTATACTCATACAATATGATTATTCATGAATATAAACATGTTATATTAAAGTTATGACCCATAAGCAAAAAGAATCACAAATCTGGCAGAATCTGATGTTAGAACTCCTCACTTGTTTTTGTTATATCTGGAGTTCTAGGTATCAAAATCAGTTGATTCTTTTTGCTAATCTTAGTTTAATGTGTTACCTTTCATTTAAACCTGGATTCACTAATTTTCATGAACGTTTGATCCTTCAAACATATTTAAAAAGACCCATATGTTGAATCTGGAAATCTGGCAGATTTAGAAGGGTACACTTTAAACGCGTGTAACTTACTCATTCTTGGGTCAAAATACGTCTAGTTTTTTTTAAAAGTTTAATCTTTGAGTCGTGGTTATTTCCCAGTTTGAATCATGTAAAAAGGAGGTCGTATGAGCCCTAAACAGACGTTTTAGTAACAACATGTCATCCAGACACTGATCAGTGGACATCCTATACACTTTTAATTATTAAAAATACCAAACATGGATTATAAATTCCTATATTTTTACTGGACATTCTAGAAACATATAGCAAGATTATATTAAAATATCAAGCCTTAATATGACTCCTAAATTACAGTTTATAATTTTTAAAGTTCAATTCAAAGAACTGAAAATTTCAGTGAACATTTATGAATAATGGAAAAATAGAGACAACCTTTAACTATTTAAATAAATAAGTTAACAACAAATAAATAATACAAAATAATAAATAAAATAAGTCTAATAGAGCTACATACCTTTTTATATTAGGAAAGGAGCTTCGGTAGGAACAAGAAATCCTTACAAGAAAACACCTTTGCATACCGAGTGAGTATCATAGCCCCTTTTTATCGTATTTCATATTATTTTGGGGTGAAAGCATGTGTATACGTTTCATGAAAAGTTTATTGCCTATCTTCTTATTTATTTCAAATATTATTTTGAGCACTTATGGTATTATTCTTTGATGTGCTTGGGTGATCGTTGTAAGGCCCTTTCGTTGGACATTATTCCTTAACTCCGCTAGTGAGCCGATGGTATTTGTAAGTAGCGCTATTTGGAGATTCCGACGTCTCCCATTTATGGTTGACGAACTATAGATGTACTTTACCACTACTAACGTCATTTAATATAGGCGTTAGGTTTATCATGGGCAATTGGTTGTCGGCTAGGTTGGATAATGGCTCAAGCAATAATCATCATAGTCTATTACTACCATGTGCAACGTTTTGGGCAATATAATACATCTTTATCATTATTTCATACTTGGATTTTTATCCAAAAACTTCCATCAATTATTTAAACTTTTCTCATTTAAAAGATATTTTGTGCATACATTAAAAACCTATGAACTCACCAACTCTAGTAGTTGACATTTTTTCTTTTACCCGTGCTTTCAGGTGACCGCCGTTAGGTACCTTATGCTTACAAACATGATGTGTGGCATCTTCATCTTCATCGTCACATTTTATAAAAACCATATTTATTTTATTTACGCATCGTACAAGACAATTTCCTTTAAATATTATTCGGTTGTGTAACTTTTATTTATGTTTCATCCGAACTACTTATTTTGTTAATTTAATCTAATGGTTATTATCTATTTACCTTGTGCGATGATATCTTGTGCTGTGACACCTCGTGTTTCCGCTTTAGCGGGGTGTGACATATAATCTTTGGATCCACCAATAACAATCTTTGCAAGGAATTTGAAGCCATCATGCATAAGAGATTCCAGATGAGTTCCATGGGGGAACTTACATTCTTCTTGGGATTTCAAGTACAGCAAAAGCCATCTGGTATCTTTCTCAGTCAATCAAAGTATGTCAAAGACATTCTTGACAAATTTGGCTATCAAGATGTAAAGTTGGCAAGCACTCCTATGGAAACACACAAACAGTTAGGAGCAGATCCTGAGGGGAAGGATGTAGACATACACTTGTATAGGTCTATGATAGGTTCATTAATGTACTTAACTGCTTCCAGACCAGATATTATGTTTGCTGTGTGTGTTTATGCCAGGTTTCAATGCAATCCCAAGATGTCACACCTCTTTGCTGTAAAAAGGATCTTTAGGTACCTCAAAGGCTAACAAAAACTAGGTCTTTGGTATCCTAAGGATTCACCATTTGAATTGGTGGCATACTCTGATAGTGACTATGGTGGAGCTAATTTGGATAGAAAATCAACATCTGGAAGATGTCAATTTTTTGGCTCAAGGTTGGTATCATGACAGTGCAACAAAACAAACAACAGTTTCAACTTCAACAGTTGAGGCTGAATATATTGTTGGATCAAGTTGTTGTTCACTGGTATTGTGGATCCAGAACCAGCTTCTAGATTATGGTATGACTCTTTTGAATACTCCTATCTATGTTGATAACACAAGTGCTATCAGCATTCTTAACAATCCGGTGAAGCATTAAAAAACAAAAGCACATAGAGATCAGGTTTCACTTCATCAGAGACTGCAATGAGAAAAAGTTAATCAATGTTTTAAAAGTTCATATTGATGATCAGTTAGCTGGTCTGTTGACTAAAGCATTTGATGTGAGCAGATTTAACTTTCTAATCTCAAATATTGGAATGATTAACTTAGAATAATGGTTTGTTAGCTTTTCTTTCTGTGTTTATGTGTTTTCACACTAACAGTTTTCAACTGTTAGTTTTAAGTCTAACAACTGTTTATATAAGTGTTCAGGGATCTACAGTACAAATTGCAACTAACAGTTTTCAACTGTTAGTACATAGGTGTCACAACTGTTAGGCAAGGTGCCTAATTAGTTAAGGGGAAGTGTTACAGTTGAAGTTCATGAACTAAACAGTTTTCAACTGTTAGCTCTAAATCTTCCTTCAACTGTTAGTCAAGGGTATTTCAGTCTTTAAAGATATACTGAGGCATTTTGAATTGCATTTAATATGCATTACATATATAAGCCATTTCCTCCTCGCATTTTTCATTACGCTTACTAAACTTCAATCGAACGCTAAACCCTAGACTTTCTCTTCGAAATCTCAATTACTCCCCTTCCATTTGTCAAAGAACACAACATGCTAGCCTTCCTCTCCAAACCAACGGAGTTGCATGTCTTTCATGACATGATCGACTACCTTACACTGTCAAACCTGAACACTGCTCTCACCATCAATCCAACCATCTACACTTCACATCTCGATCAATTCTGGAAAAACGCTACGCTCACTGAGGTAGATGGAGTGCAATGGATCACTTCAAATGTTGATAATCATGATGTTTCATTCTCTCAGGATACTATTCACGAACACCTTCACCTTGATGATCTTGAGGGTGAGTATTCTGATTCAGTCTCCTTGGAATTCTTGCATGAAAAGTTGGTTAAGCTGGGGTATGAGGGACCTAGGGGATAGGGTACCTTCTACAAAGGGCAATTTTGTGGTCACTGGAAATATTTGATACATACTTTACAACAATGTATCAGCCCCAAAAGAACTGGATGGAATGAGTTTGGAAGCAACATTGCTTTAGCCTTAATCTGTTTGGCCAACAATCGTCGCTTCAACTTTTCTAAATTAATTTTTAATGGTATGGTAAAGCATCTCGGGACCAAATATGGTCTCTTTTTTATGTATCCCAGATTTGTGCAAACTTGTTTAAACTCTTTATTGCCAAATCTTCAAACTCACAAGAGGATTCTGATTCCCTCTGCTCATGTGGCCTCCACATTGAGCAAACTATTGATAAATGGGAAGAATTTCTCTGGTAACATCACTCCACCACTCTCTGCAATGGTGGAGTTTCTTTCAAGAAACAGAGCTGCCAGAGTTGAGCATGACGGCCAAACTATTGCTACACCACCAACTCTGGAACCCACAGCTCACGATACTCGAATATCCCCCTCTGCTACCATTTCTCAAGCTACAACACAAGCCCCCTCACTTATAACATTGAAAAAGAGGAAGCAAACTATTGGTGCTCCTTCCACCACAATCCCAATATCCCAAACTGTAAGCCCTACACAGATGCATTCACCTGTGCAGAATATCCAAAGGGACAACGTTGGGCTGTCTCCCAAGCACACTGAGGAGGTGATCACTCCCCAAGAGGGTGATCATGTGGTTCTTATGGCTGACACTACTGTTTCATCCGCAAGGGGTGAGAAGGGCAGTGTCAACATAAGTAAGACCTCCACCACGACAACAAAGACTAGTCAAACAGCTTTTGGAAATCCCTAGTACCAAGAACAAAGGGGTACTAGTGAGGGAACTTCTAGGAGTGACCCACCAGTTCTATCTGGCAATGATATGTTTGAAGTGGCAACACTTGCTGACATTGAGGCAAGTATGAAACAAAAGGCATTGACGAATCATGAACTTGTACAATTTCTTGTTGCCTTCCTCTACCTCAAAAAGAGGAGCACCTTACAAGACAAACTTCTTGCCAAGCATAATGAGTTTATTATTCAGCAAGACAATCAAATCAAAGCCTTATCATCTACTCTCAAGAAGGCTACGGATGTTCTTCGAGTCCATGATCAAATGTTTAAACAGATTCATGCCACTCCTCCTCAAACAGTTCCAATCAAAAAGGGGGAGAAGGCAATCATAAAGGAGCAAGTGAAAGATGTGCAAAGTACGCAAACAGTTGCTCCAGATCTACTACAAACAGCTGCAAGTGCTCAAACAGAAGAAGATAAATTGTCTGCAGTTGATAGAGTGTTGATAAATAGGATGATCATGTCTGGAGATTACCCAACAACAGATGTATTCAAAACATGGTCAAAAGTAAAGCAAGATCATTTGATCGCAGTGGGAGCTCAAACTCTTAACATAAGTACATTCTAAATGGCTCAAAAGATTGAGAAGTTGATATCACAAAGGAAATTGATGAAGAAGAAAAGGCTAAGAAGGTTGATAAGGGAGTGAAATGAAAAAGAATTGAAAGAAAGAAAACAGTTCCACCTCCCAAGCAAACAGTTGAAAAGAAAAAGCAAACAATTCAACCTCAATAGTCTCAACAATCCCAAACAGTTTAAAGATCTAAAGAGAAAGCTACAGCTGGTATGGTTCAAACCATCTTGTAAGATAGACTCAGAGTGGAAGTTGAACTGAAGCTGGAAAAGCTGGTGGAAGTTCAATTAGGTCAAAAATCCCACATCACTGAATGGAGATTTGAATTGTTAAGGATTGAAACAGGGAAGCAAGGGGTAACAATCGTGAGAGAACATAAACCCATTGAAAGCTATGCAAGCTTCTTGCAGTTAATGGAAAGTGTGACAAGAAGAGATGTGCAAGAAATGTATGAATATGGTCTAAGTCACTATGGACAAGCTGCTCGTATTGAAATCAGAGTGCTGATGAGACATTTAACGAACATATGTGATCCTCTGAGAGTAATGCCGATGCTAATAGCTGAGGAGGCATTCCCAATAAGTACTGTCAAGGTATATGCTAAGTCAAAGACTTATCACATGCTGATGGGAAATGTACTGACTCAATGGTTTGATATTGAATTCATAGAGCACAACAAAACAAACCTCTCATATTTGATAAAAGCAAAGTTCTTTTGGCCCTGCTAAAGTGAAAGAAAATCTTCTTCAGAGGCTTAAAGAAAGGTTGGAATTTCTACAGTCTAAGAAAGTATAATATTCATGTTTTGATTGAAACAGTTTTGCATACTTTAAGGTTAATTTTCTGTGGTTGAGCCCTATAAAACAACTTAATTATATTGTTCAATATCTTAAGTTAGGGGGAGATTATTGGGAAATTGGCTAAGTAATTTAAAACTGTTGGACATGCAAAGGCAAAACTGTTAGAGAAATTTGAGAAAACAGTTTTGAAACTGTTAGTACAAAATGTTCAGAACTGTTAGTTCAATCGTAACAACTGTTAGAAGACACTGAAGAGAAGACTGTTAGAAGAAACTCAGAATTGTTTATTCAACAAATAGTTTTTGTTGAGATATTTATGGAAACTACTATCTTTGTGGATTTGAAAAATATCTTATCAAGATTGGAAGATTATCTCGCAAGATAGAAGATTAACAAACTTCAACTATTCAAGGAAGATCAAGAGATTATAAATATTTCGTTTAGAATAGTTTATTAGTATCGATAATTTACACTTATTCGTATTGCTTATAGTTTTCAAAAAGTGTATTAGCCTCCAAGTTTCTTTGAAACCTAAGAACAAAGTGTGTTATTTGTCTAACAAAAGAGTTAGATTGGAGGTGTAGGTGAATATTGTAATCATCCTTGATTATTAATAAACATCTTGTGTTTTGAAGTTATTCTTTGTATTGATTAAACTGTTCTTGTGATTAAAACCTTTATTAATTAATTAAGTGTGATTCCGCAACTTCTTAGTTGATTGTGATCAAACTCAAATATTGTCTTTTATACAACTCTGATTTAAATTCAAAAGATAATTCTTATTATTGATTTTGGTTATATTCGATCCTGACAAGATTTTCTTTGAATCGTGTCTTGATTTGCAAAAGATGAAAAAGGAAAGAAAATCTTTGGATGTTTATAATGAAATTTACTCATGATTACGTTTCAGAGATGATTTGACAGTCAGAGAGAGGCAGGGTAAAAGTAATTATTCAAGCTTAGCTATTAGGGTGGCTGGCATTAAATGCGACAAGAAAGAATGAACAGTAACAATCAAACTTACCTGAAATAGCTATATAGTTGAAGGATTTAGCATTCCTATTTCTGCAATCCGTTGATTAAACCAGTGTTCATCTAAGGCTTTTGTGAAGATCTCAGCCAGCTGATATTCAGTGGAGATGAAACGAAGCTCAATTTTATTCTTGGCTATATGATCGCGAATAAAGTGATGGCGAACATCAATGTGCTTTATGCGAGAATGGAGCACCGGATTATTGGAGATGGAAATAGCACTTGTGTTATCATAATAGATGGGAGTGCGCTGAAAGGAGATGCCATAGTCAGCTAGCTGATGTTGCATCCATAAAACTTGTGCGCAACAGCTCCCAGCTGAAATGTATTCAACTTCAGTGGTGGATAGAGAAATGGAGTTCTGTTTCTTGCTTTGCCAACTTACTAGTTTTCCACCTAGTAGCTGACACCCACCGGTAGTACTCTTTCTATCAATCTGACATCCGGCATAGTCTGAATATGAAAATCCAATTAGTTCAAAGCCGGAGTCTCTGGAGTACCATAGCCCAAGTTCAGGAGTACCTTTCAGGTATCTGAAAATTCGTCTGACAACTGTCAGATGTGATTCTTTTGGGTTCGCCTGAAATCTTGCACATAGGCATGTGGAGAACATAATATCAGGGCGACTGGCTGTCAGATATAGTAAGGATCCGATCATCCCTCTGAAGGTGGGAAGATCGACTGCTTTCCCATTCGGATCAGCGGTAAACTTGGTCTTTGGAACAATGGGAGTCTTCATAGGGGAAGAGTCTAAAAAGTTGAACTTCTTGAGTAAGTCTTTGACATATTTCCCTTGATTAATGAAGATACCTTGGTCAAATTGCTTTATCTGAAGCCCAAGGAAGAAATTCAGTTCTCCCATTATGCTCATTTTGAACTTTTCTGACATTATTTACTCAAATTTCTTGTATAACCGATTGTCAGTAGGGCCAAATATAATATTATCGACATAAATTTGAACTAGAATGATTTCACCTTTTTCTCTACACTGAAATAGAGTTTTATCGATGTTCCCTCTCTGAAATCCATTTTTCAGAAGATGAGTGGGCAAAGTATCATACCAGGCACGTGGAGCCTATTTCAGTCCATAAAGGGCTTTGTTGAGCTTTTAAACGTGGTGTGGAAACTTAGGATTTTCGAATCCAGGAGGTTATTGAACAAATACTTCTTATTTAAGTTATCCGTTCAGAAAGGCGCTTTTAACGTCCATCTAAAAGACCTTGAATCCCTTGAAGGCTGCAAAGGCTAAGAACATACGTATTGCCTCCAGACGAGCGACTGGAGCAAACGTTTCATCATAATCAATTACTTCATCTTGACAGTAGCCTTTTGCAACTAGTCTGGCCTTGTTACGCATGACTGACCCAGTTTCATCATGTTTGATACTGAAGACCCATTTTGTGCCAATGATGGACTTGTCTTCAGGTGGGTCTATCAGCGTCCACACCTTGTTTCTTTCAAATTCATTAAGCTCATCTTGCATAGCGACCACCTAGTTCGGATCCTTCAAATCTTCATCGATTTTCTTTGGTTCGACCTGTGATATAAATTCAGAGAACATGCAGAATGTAGACGTGGTTGCATTTCGGGTTTGCACACCAGTATTTGGATCACCAATTACATTAGTGATGGGATGAGCTCGAGTCCATTTCATGACCCTTTGTGGTTGATCCTGTTGTTCATCAGCAGAGGAGTTGTTTGTTTCTAAGAGATCTTTAGTGACCTGATTCACATTAACAGAAACAACATTATCGTCAGTACTTACCTACTGAGAATAGTAATCCAAATCACCATTACATGTCTCTTGTAGAAGAGCATCAAATTCATCGGAAACAATTTGATCAGTATGATTGGAGGATGACTCTGCATTGAATTCATCAAAGGTAATATTTATTGTTTCAACCACAGAATTATTTTTGGGAAGAAACACACGATATGTTTTGGAGATATCAAAATAGCCTAAAAACAGTCCTTGTTCTCCTTTGGTATCAAACTTTCTTTTCTGATCTTTGTGTTGGAATATGCCCACTGACACACACGAGTTGGTATCACTGCCGATGAGGCATAGGCCTATAGGGTCACACGCCAAGTATTGATTCCGGCAACACCTTTGAACAAGAGAGAGAAAAATACCAAAATGGGTTTTGGTTAGGCCGGGCACGGCCGTGCCTTGTGAAGGTACGAGCGTGCCCTATGTCGGGTACGGGCGTGCCCTATGTCGGGTACGGGCCCAAGGCCGGCGTGCCTAGGGCGTACCCATTGGGTCCGGCACGGGCGTGCCTTGTGGAGGTATAGCCGTGCCTAGTGCGAAAGCACGAGCCCAAGTCGGGCATGACTTGGGTGTGCCCGTGGGCTGGCACGGGCGTGCCTTGTGAGGCACGGCCGTGCCTCATGCTGTAACAGCCTAATTAACTAGTGTTTCAAGACTAGTTCAATGGGGTATTTATGGACATTCATAGCCATTAATTCCTAAGTCGTTTATGGACGTTTTTAGCTTCATTTTGGAGTCTATATAAGTCCAAATATGCTTATGGAACTAGGTTGGTTGAATTCTTGACATATGAACTTGCAACTCCAAGTTGGTTTACATACTCTCTCAAATAACACATACTTAGAAGATAGATTGGCATATCAATCTTCAAGATGGTGTTAGACCATTGGTGAAGCTTTTGGCGGCGTCCAAGCATAGCTAGCACGTGGGGATCATCAACACTTGGTGTGGATACCAATAGTGGTACACTATTTTGTGTATAAACCTTCCAAGGCGACAAGGAGATATTAGCTTGTATGGTATAATTTCTTGTCCTTGTTCGTCTTCTTTTAGATGCGTTGCCATTATCTAGAGTTTGCTCCATTGGGTGGTGTGTTGGTGGCACAAAGTTGAATTTGTTTTATACTCGTTTTTGTTTCCGCTGCGTTTTCTAGATGCCACCAAAACCCAACACTTTGGTGTCCAGGATGAAGCATGTACTTCCAAAGATTTTGAACTATCCGATATTGGGTGACTTCAGATAAAGTAACTTGGCGCTTTACAATGATAGACCTTTTCTGAGTATAGCAAGCAGCGTTAACAGCTTCAGCCCAGAAATAACCTTTGAGAGATGCTTCAGCTAGCATCGTTTTGGCTGCTTCTATCAGGGTCCTATTTCTTCTTTTAGCAACCCCACTTTGCTGAGGGGTATAGGTGGCTGAGAAGTTTTGAATGATGCCATTTTCATCACAAAAATCTTGGAGGGTAGAGTTTCTGAACTCTGTTCCATGATTACTACGGAGCTATTTAACTTGTGTGTCAAACTGTCTTTGAACATGACTAATAAAGCTCATCAGAACTTCAGCAGTATCACTTTTGTTACGCAAGAAGAATACCCATGTAAACCTGGTGTATTCATCAACTTCAACCAGAGTATACTTCTTGCCTCCCATGCTTGGAGAACTGACAGGACCAAAGAGATCCATATGTAATAGATGAAAGGTGGACTTAGCTTGGCTGCAATGTTTTGATTTGAAAACAGACTTCTTTTGCTTTCCTTTCCCACATGCATGACACAGCTTGTCTTTCTGAAACCGAACTGACGGTAGACCTTTGGTAAGCTTAAGCTTAGAGAGTTTTCTGATGTTTTTGAAGTTGAGACGAGATAGTCTTTTGTGCCATAACCAGTTAACTTTGGAATCAACTTTTGAAAAGAAGCAAGCATCTCTTTCAGAGGTGGCAGAGTTGAAATCAACAACATAAATGTTACCCTGCCTTTTTGCTTGTAAGACCTCTTTTCCTTTCTTGTTAAAGATTGAACCTTTGGTCTTCTTGAAATGAACTTCATAATCTGCATCACACAACTGACTGATGTTGATCAGGTTGTGTTCAAGTCCTGTCACATGGGCAACATTCTTAATGTTGACTGAGCCTTGGTTGAGATAACCATAGCCATCAGTTTTGCCACATTTTCCTCCACCAAAAGTGACCTTGGGACCATTTGCTTCTTGAACCCCATTCAGTAGGGACTTACATCCGGTCAAATGCCTTGAGCATCCACTATCAAGGTACCAAATGTTATCATGCTGAACGCCCTACACAGATGATTGAAAAGATAAGTTCATTTGAAGATCCCAAACATTACTGGCTCCAAGACATACTGCTTAGAAGAGTAACTCGAGATCTTGTTTTCATTAGAACAAGAAGTAGCTTCATGACCTCTTACTCCACATTTATAGCATTTCCGAGTGGATTTAGAATTCTTTGCCTTAATCTTTTTATTTTTCTTCTCTTTTTCACCGATTAACTTTAAAACTTTGAAAAAAGAATCCTTAACTTCTTTGAGTTTGGATACGGGCAAAGCAAAGGTTTCATCACTATTCTTGTTTTGGAGGGTTTTGAATTTTCAGCTTTGGATTGTAAGGATTCAACTGATGATTCTTCAGTTGATGAAATCATTGGAATGATAATGTCGTAGAAGACACTGGCTTCAGGAAGAGATCTTGAGTTGGATGACTCGGTTATTTTGATTTTAGAAGATATTTTACCAACTGAATCAAATGAAGATTGGTCGAGGGTTGCAGTATAGGTTTCAGTCACGACTATAGGTTGGGTTTCAGTTGGGGTTACAGACATAACTTTATGATGGGTTTCGGTAGGACTTGGTGTAATGGGTATTTCAGTGATTGGTTCAGTAGTTTCGTTGGAAAGAGTATCATACTCAGTAGGAAGTTGAAAATTTCTAATTTCAGAATTTGTTCTTTTAGAAAAGCTTTGATTTACAACTTCAGATTTGGTAAATCTCTTTTTAACTAGATTTTGATTTCCAACATCATTAATACTTATGTCATTAAAAATCATTTCATCGACCTTTTTACACTTTTTGCTTAAATCAGCAGCTTGTTTAATGTGTCCTATGCCCACTCTTTCTCTTTGAATTATAATCAGATGATTGATACTATCAAATGCTAGTTTATTTGGACTCAACCAAAGATCAATAATCAACTGACGATCTTTCACTTTTTCGTAAGAGTCTAGCAAATCTATTTTCACATTTTTGAGTTCATTTGTAAATTCGAGATGATTCTTTAAGGCATAAGACTCTTGAAGAAATTGCTCATTTTCTTTTTCGAT
Source organism: Dittrichia graveolens (assembly GCA_038502395.1). Classification (NCBI taxonomy): domain Eukaryota; kingdom Viridiplantae; phylum Streptophyta; class Magnoliopsida; order Asterales; family Asteraceae; genus Dittrichia; species Dittrichia graveolens. The sequence goes on along the minus strand of JARJIL010000009.1, from coordinate 42,944,042 downwards.
GAGCTTGGTGATAGTTTGTTTAGATTTGTTTTGATTGTTATGTGCAATTGTTAGATCAGAACACAAATAAGCAAACATAACATCCATCTCATTCATTGAGTAATTTTTGAAATTCGATACCTTATACATCATGGTGGGATTCCATTCTTCTGCTGAGCTTAGTTTTTCAGCCTCAGCCAGATCTTTGCTGAACTTGCTTTCAGTGGCCATCAACCACATTTCAGGATGTGCAGTTCCAACGATTTCTTCAGCCACTAGACATTTACCTCTGACTTCATTTTCTTCTTCATCATGTGAAGATGTTTCAGAATCAGTCCAGCCAAGGTCATCAGCTATCATGGCCTTTTCGTTCTTCCTTTCATTTGAAGCTTTGAGGGCTTTATATTTAGCTTTGTATTTATCAGCCTTAGAAGGAAACCCTTTCTTAGGATTTGAGGAGGTTTCCTTCACATAGCAGTCGGCTGCATAATGACTAGGCTTCCCACATTTGAAGCACTCATTCTTGGACCCTTCAGATGAGCCCTTTTTCTCTGATAAGAACTTCTTATCAAATCTTCTCTTCCCATCAGACTTGAACTTCTGAAACTTTTTATAATTTTTCATGATGAAGGCTTTTTCGGTACCTTCATCATCAGATCTTTCTTCCTCCTCAGCTTCATTTATCTGAGGCTCATCATCAGAATCAGAATCTTCAGTTTGCTTGTACTTGACTCTTTGAGGATTTTTAGCAACAAGGGCCAGAGTTTTCTTAAAGGCCTTCTTCAAATCAGTTTTCTGAATGCGAGTCTGTTCATCATTCAGCAGAATTCCATATAGCTTACGCATGTTCATGTCCCTGAGCATGTTGTTGGTTCTCAGGATCATGCACATAGTGTCTCATTCAGATGGGAGGGAATCCATAAATCTGTTAAGTATTTGGAATTGCTCTCTGACAACTCCAACTTTAGTCATGTCGTTCAGTAGATATGTAAACCTTGTGTAGACCTCAGTGAGAGACTCTAAGTCTTTAGCGCAGAAACTTTCATAATTGCGTATGATGTTTGTCTTCTTGTTCTCACGAACTTCAATAGTTCCTTCGAACGCTATGCAGATGCTCTTCCACATATCCTTAGTTGTTTTCGGTTACAAACAGTATGAAATATTTTGTTCGGTAAGGCTATGACAATATTGTTTCGTATCTTAGCATCCAGACCCACAAGCTTCTTCTCCTCCTCTGTCCATTGAGATCTTGGTTTCGGACGAGAGGGAATGGAGGTTTCAGCATAACCAGTCTCCATGGAGATGGTTTGAGGAATATAAGGACCTTCCTCCAAAACAACAAGAGAATTGCAGTCAAGATTTTCTAAATACATAAGCATTCTATTTTTCCAGCTGGAAAAATGTTCGAGTGAAAACTTTGGTGGTTTGGCGAAGGAGCCATTATCGATGTAATCAAACTTCGACATGTTGAACAGATCACTAATTTATAGATAAAATTAGAACCTGCTATGATACCAATTGTTTTTCCCGAATATGAATAAAATCAAAGTGCGGAAATAGTTTTAAAGCAACGACACACGAAAGTTTTCAAAGTAGGATTATATTAATAACCAAACTTCAAAGAGTACACAAGAACAAACTTGAGCACCGAGTACAAATTAAATCAAGAACAAACTTGAATGCAAATTAGTGAACAAACTCTTGACCTTTTCTCGTTAATCGAGCAGGTATTTATAGGCTAAGTAAACTAATCCTGACCGTTATTTACACGTGTACCGTTTTACACTTAACTAGGAACATAAAACAAGATTTCTGTTTCGAGCTCCTTCAGAATGCGCAGATCGTGCACTTTACATAACACGAAGATTCTAGTTGTCAGATGTATCTTCAGGTCAGAAGACCCTTTGATGACTGAAGACAAACTTCAGCTAACGTTCACTTCAGAACTAATCTTCAGATGAACTACGGACTTCTTTTTTTAGATGTCGTGTCAGAACAATTTACAAAAGAATAATATATTACACCTTCAGTCGCTTTCTTCGAAAGCTTATTCAGGAATGGAATATATACAAATAAAAGGACTAACATTCATATACACACACACATATGTGTATGCATGTATGCATCTAATGCCAGGACCATACCATGCATACCCATAGTGGTACCAAAATATTATTTGTGGATTTCCAGAAACATCTGAACTAAAACAGAAACACAACAATGACTCGAAAAACTGAAAAATTTATTTTAAGGTCAAAAACACTGTTCACGAGCTCCTTCACGACCCTTCACGCCTCGTGAAGCCCTAGAGCTTCACGACCGCTCACGGCCCGTAAGAACTCGTGAAGCGCCAAAAAACCATTTCACAACTAGACCCCAAACTACACTCGTCGTGTAGCCTTCACGACCAGTGAAGAGAACTCCACGGCTCGTGAAGGCTTACTGGACAGTTTGCCAAAACATCCAAAAATCGATTTTTCAAGCCATTTTAGGCTATCATCTTGTAGCAATGGCTCTGATACCACTGAAGGTTTCTCATGCACATCAAAAAAGCCAAGCACAATGGAAGCACGAAGATAAAACATGTTTATTTCGGGTTTACAAAGCACATGCACAAGAAACACTTAGTGAGATCTAGCTACAAAACATGATAGCAACATGAAGAACAAAAGAAACTAGAAAATGAGACCATACCCTTGATGTCTCTGGTGGTTGTGATGTTGTAGATGCAATACTTGAACTCCAAGACGAGTTCCTCTATTGATATCCACACCAAGCTCTTCGTGAATCGCCTTTGCTAAAGCTTGAAGCACAATACTTGCACCCACGTGAATAATGCTTCAAGAATAGTAGAAGAACTCTTGCAAATGACCAACACAAACTCCTTGCTTCAAAGACTCCTTCAAAGCTCTCTTTTATGTATGTGTTTGTGAATTTGGCAAAAGGTTCTTTGGAGTGAAATAAGAGGGGTTTATATAAGCTGATGGGGAGCTCAAATGACACCAGACTCGGCCAAAAAGCTTGGCTCTCATTGGACCAAACAAAAGGGTCAAATACGGTTAAAGTGTCACTTTGATTTCTGCTTTCACGAGCTCTCACGGCCCGTGAGGAAGTCGTGAAGGCATCACCCCTACGATCCCCGATCGGCGCATGAAGCCTCGTGAACCTCTTCACATCACGACCTCTTCACGACCCGTGAGCGCCCGTGAAGGTCGACAGAAACTCTAATTAAATCTCTTGACTTGTGTTGTCGGATTCAACGCTTTGCGTGTGACCCAATAGGCCCGTGTCTTATCGGCAGTGATCCAATATACGTGTATCAGTGGGCATATATCTAACAAGAAACTGGTCACACTAAATTACATTATAAAAATAGTAATAATAACAATAATATAACAATATTAAAAAATCAACCAAGACATGGGGAGGGGTTATACACGTTCAAAAACTGTGAATTGACTTACCAAATTATTCATGGTTGCCATACACACCTAAAAATACCATAAATCATCACCAACACACACCCCCTCACGTTTTTTGTCTCCCCAAAACCTTTCTCCAGCCAAGTTCTAGCCCCTCAAGGAGCAATCTAGGTGGTGTTCTTCATTCATTCAAGAGATCAAGCTCCGTTGGACATCAAGAGCATATCCATACATGCATGTAATCTCTTCTTTTTGTTTCTTTCCATCATCTTGGCTAATAAATCACCATTACAATCAAACACATCCAAATCATACATAAATTAATGATTTTGATGTATTTGGGTGAGTGACAAACCCAAAGAATGGCATTAACTAATCAAGAACATGAAGATCAATGGACTGAAATCTGGACAGAAAAATATAAGTGAACTTCAAGAGTTCATATCTCAAATAAAAAACCTAAATAAATCGATTTTTGATTCTAGAATCATGTCCTCTGAGTCTATTTTCATCTCCAACTAGTTTCATACAAAACTAAGTTGATTTGGTCACTCAAATAATTAAAATCGTTTAGGTGTGCAAATCTGTGTTTTCTGGCAGTTTTAATCTACCAACTTTGATTATTCTGGTGCATTTTTCAGAAGTTTTAAAAGTCCTGTAAAAGTTTTAGAATTTATTAAGTTGTTTTTCTATTTTAATTAATTAAAAACATTTTTGTTATTGAATCTCGAAATCCTAGGGTTTTTCTATAACATACATTGAATCATCATAATTAATCCAAGATTTTGAATTAGAGGCGAAAACTTAATGTGAATAAACTTTAGAGTGTTTATATTCACTATAGAAAATATTAGGATTCATTAGTTTTATTTTCTATTTTAATTGAGTAAAAACTTTTAATTGTCAAATCTGGAAGTTTGGGAAAGTTCCATATTTAGAGTTAAAATATTATAGAATATTCAAATATCCGAATTAATGAACAAAAACTTGTGTGAATGAAATTTTGTGTCTTTAAGTTACTGTAAATGTTTTAGAGTTTATTAAAGATGTTTAATATTTTTTAAAAAATAAAAACGTTGTGTTGCGTAAACTGGAGGCATTTTCTGACCAACACCAGTTAAAGTATTTTTTTTTTGTAAATAATAAACACGTTATTCAAGTCTAGAAAAATTTATATTAAATAATAGACATTAAGGTCTCTGCCCTAAAAATTTAGAAAAATAATCAGGACGTTTGGATTAATTTAAAAATACACGAAGAGTACCCAAAATTTCAGAATTTAGTCTACACAATTTAAGAGGAAAATAAACAAAATTTCAAAACTAAAATATATATATTGGGGTTAAACCCAAGAGATGGATGTACTTATGAAACCTAGTGTAAAAGTTAATCGCGAATTCTAAAGAAATTTAATAGCTCAAGGATAATACATAAAAAGACTATTACTCGTGAATCTAATATAATCTATATGAACTAATTGGTTGTAGATTTGTGAGCGCGCTAAGACTCGATTGACTAAGCTATTTACTAAGGTGAGTACTCGTGGCCCTTTTTATGTATTTTATTGGGGGAAAATGACACTCAAAACTGTTTTAAAATTTCTTTATGCCATGTCAACATTTCATTAGTATGTTTTCTTTTTATGACAAATGTGTGGTATGTGTGTGCACCTATTGAACCCGTGTTTGGGTTATGACTATTGTGCCCGTGATCGGGATTTTCTATTGAACCCGTGTTCGGGCTAACACTATTGATTACTTCATTAATATCTATGGCCAACTAGAAGCTCCAGCGGGTAGGCGATCGTTGGAAGACAAATGACTCGTGCCTTGTGAACTTAGGTTCTTGGTATCACTATACTACTATTGTGTACCATGCCTTACGTGTTTATTGTCATACAACTCACTACATGGCACAATTTATTTTACTTGCAAACCTACGAGCTCAACAACCTGTGTTGACATTTTTTGAGTGTTCATTTTCAGGTAATGCTAATAACAACGCATAAGGAGCCTAGTGACTCTAGACAACCTTAGCGTTACTTGAGTCATTAACTATGAAGTTTTGTCTCTTAATTATATACTTTAATTTACTCGAATACATAAGTTTTGGGCTTGTATCCCCGTATACCTGTCCCGGGTTGTGGGAACAATTACTTTATTATTTTCTCGTTTTCATGTTAACTATGATTGTTGTGGAGTGACTTACCACGGCACAAGTCCCCTTTTATGTCAGGGAAACGACACGACGCCTTGGTATGTTCATTTACAATTTTCTCTATACCTCAACTCAATGTGTTATGACGATCCTCTCCGTCACACTCCATGTTTCCGCCTAAGCGGGATGTGACAATATGATAACTTGAGCGGCTTCATCCTTTGATCTCATAAATTTGACCCAGGTATATCTGGAGTAGTCATCAAATGTAATATTCACAAACCTGGGCTAGGAGATTAGCGGGTTTGTGGTACGTGTTTAAATGTTTTAAACTTGATTAAATGGCTAATTGAATTAAATTCTATTATGTGTTAATGTTAATATAATTATATGCATGTATGTATGTTACCGTATGTATGTATTTATGCATGTTTTACTGTGTGCACGTGTAAGTAAGAAGAGGTGGGTTTGCCACCTCATATTTGCTATGTGTACGTGTGTTAAGCTAGGGAGAAACATGCAATAACCTCCCATTAATATGAAAATCAAGAAAGTGTAGTGTGTGTATGTGAATTGATCTCTGCCAAGAAACCGACGAAGAAGAAAGAAAGAAACCATCGGATTTCTTATTTGTGTGATTTTAATCCAAGATTTAAGATTAGATATTATGTATATCCTGATTTTGTGTTTATTAGATCAAATTTTCATAGGACTAACATGATTATATGAAGAACACAAGAATCGAATTTTGTTGAAATATGAGTTTTTATGGGTATTGAGTGTTCATAAGATTTATGAGTCTAAATGATGTTTTGATCCTTTGTATCTGTAGAATTCTATGGTAGGTTGAATGTGCCTTTAACTGAACTTGCTACTACTTTAGAAATAGAGGTAGCTGATAGTAAGATTGTTCCGGTCACGACTGCTGTGGCTGGAGCTAAGATAGATATAGACGGTATTTGTTTTCGTGTTTATTTCCTTGTAATGTTGTTATCTGGGTTCGATGTGGTTCTCGGGATGGATTGGCTGAGTCTGAATCAGGCTAGTATTAGCTGCCACAAGAAGTTAATTTCGTTCCCGTTGGCTGATGGCATAAGAGTGGTAGCAAGGGGGGAGAAGGCTGGGTCTGTAATTCCGATTATCTCATGTTTGAAGGCTAGAAAAGCATTGGTTAAAGGTTATGAATCGTATCTGGCCTATGTTATTGATGGAAAGAAAGAAAAGCAGACAGTGAATGACATCCGGGTGGTAACGGAATACCCGGAGGTGTTTCTAGAAGAATTGCAAGGGCTACCCCTAGTTCGTGAGGTAGAGTTCAAGATAGATCTGATTCCTAGTTCCCGACCAGTGGCGAAGGCACCGTACCGATTGGCACCGTCAGAGATCCAGGAGATGATGACTCAGATACATGATTTGTTGGATAAAGGGTTTATACGTCCAAGTTCATCTCCGTGGGGAGCACCAGTTCTGTTTGTGAAGAAGAAAGACGGTACGTTGCATATGTGTATTGATTACCGTGAACTAAACAAGAGGACGATAAAGAACAAGTATCCGTTGCCAAGAATTGATGATCTGTTTGATCAACTACAAGGATCTTCGTTCTTCTCTAAAGTAGATTTGAGATCAGAGGAAGATGTGTCAAAGACGGCTTTTCGTACGCGCTACGGGCACTACGAGTTTTTGGTTATGCTATTCAGCTTAATCAATGCACCTGTGATTTTCATGGATTTAATGAACAGGGTCTGTCGACCATTTTTGGATACTTTTGTGATAGTTTTCATAGATGACATCATGTTATATTCAAAGACTGAGGTAGAGCACGAGTAGCATTTGAGACACATTTTGTAAACACTAAAGAAAGAGCATCTGTTTGCTAAGTTCTCGAAATGCGAATTCTTGTTGGGAGAGGTACAGTTCTTAGGGCATGTGATCTGTGACAAAGGAGTGAAAGTGGATCCTTCAACGGCAGAGACAGTTATGAATTGGAACACTCCAAAGACACCGTCCGAGATCAAGAGTTTTCTAGGGTTAGCTGGATATTACCGCAGGTTTATTAAAGATTTCTCCAAGATCGCAGGTCAGTTGACTCGAAAAGACGTGAAATTTGTATGGGGCAGTGAAAAGGATAAAGCCTTCCAGATGTTGAAATAGTTGTTATGTCAGGCCCCTATTCTTGCATTACCAAGCGGATCCGAAGATTTGATTGTTTATTGTGATGCGTCATTTGCGGGAATGGGTTGTGTACTTATGCAGAGGGATCGAGTGATTGCGTATGCTTCAAGGCAGTTGAAACCCCATGAGAAGAATTACCCGACACATGACTTGGAGCTGGCAACAGTAGTATTTGCCCTAAAATTGTGGAGACATTACTTATATGGCACCAAATGCATAATATGTACAAATCATAAGAGCCTGCAGTACGTGTTTACTCAAAAAGAATTGAATATGAGATAGAGACGCTGGGTGGAATTGATTAAATATTATGATTGCGAAATCAGATATCACCCAGGGAAAGCAAACGTGGTAGCAGATGCCTAAAGCCGTAAGGGAACGGGAAGTTCTATCCAATTTATGCGTATTGAGATTGTATCTGATCTAATGGATAGACTAAAGTCTGCACAGTTGGAGGCTCTGAAGGAAGAAAACTTGAAGAATGAACTGATGTAGAAACGTAAAGACGAACTTGCTGATGACTCTCGTGGATTAAAAGTATACAAGACTCGTGTGTGGGTGTCTATGCTTGGAGACATGAGGAAGCTGATTTTGACAGAAGCACACAAGTCTAGATTGTCAGTACACCCAGGAAGCACTAAAATGTATAACGACCTGAAAGTGCTATACTGGTGGCCTACTATGAAAACAGACGTGGCATAGTTTGTGGAATCATGCCATATCTGTGCACAAGTGAAGGCCGAGCATCAGAAGCGTTACGGATCTTTAAAACATTTGGAAATCCCTGAGTGGAAGTGGGAACACGTAACGATGGATTTCGTGACTAAACTTCCGCGAACTCATAAGAATAATGATATGATTTGGGTGATTGTGGATCGGCTGACCAAGAGCGCTCACTTTCTAGCAACATGTGAACCGGCTTCTTTGAGTAAGTTGGCTCAACTTTATGTTAACGAGATTGCTTCGAGACATGGCATGCCATTATCAATAGTATCTGATAGAGACTCCAGATTTCTTTCTAACTTCTGGAGGAGTTTACACAGAGACTTGGGGACAAGAATCAACTTGAGTACTACTTATCACCCCTAGACTGATGGTAAGACTGAACGAACCATACAGACACTTGAAGATATGTTGCGAGCTTGTGTAATTGAGTATGGTGGATCTTGGGATTCACACCTGCCATTGATAGAATTTGCGTACAATAATTCTTACCATTCTAGTATAGGGATGCCTCCATACGAGATGTTATACGGTCGTCCTTGCCGTACTCCGGCGTGTTGGTTAGAGGCGGGTGAGAAACAGTTTGCAGGACCTGAAATAGTTCAGATGACAGCTTATAAGGTTGCTATTGTCAGAGATAAGTTAAAAGCAGCCAGAGATAGGCAGAAAATGTATGCAGATTCACGTCGTCGCCCAGTTAAGTTTTATGAGGGGGAGTTAGTGTACTTGAAAGTTTCCCCGTGGAAGGGTGTGATTCGATTCGGTAAATGCGGAAAGTTAGCTCCCCGTTACATTGGCCCCTTCCGCATACGTCAGATTGTGAATGACCAGATGGTTACACTAGATCTTCCAGCAGAGCTTGTAGGAATTCATGATGCATTCAACGTCTGCTATTTGAGAAAGTGCAAACTAGAAGATGAAAACCAGATTCTCCCGGTACAATAACTGAAAGTTGATTCTAAGAAGAAATTGATAGAAGAACCCGTAGAACTGTTGGATCGAAAAGTGACCAAGCTCCGAAAGAAGCAGATATAGATGGTGTTGGTCAAGTGGAAGCACAGTCTAGGTTCTGATTTAACTTGGGAGACTGAGTCAGAGATGAATGATAGATATCCCCATTTGTTTGAACAGGAAAGGATTCCGAGGACGGAATCCTCTTAAGGGGGAGAAATTTATAACATCCGCAAACCTGGGCTATGAGATTAGCGGGTTTGTGGTACGTTTTAAATGTTTTAAACTTGATTAAATGGCTAATTGAATTAAATTCTATTATGTGTTAATGTTAATATAATTATATGCATGTATGTATGTATGTTACCGTATGTATGTATTTATGCATGTTTTAGTGTGTGCACGTGTAAGTAAGAAGAGGTGGGTTTGCCACATCATATTTTCTATATGTACATGAGTTAAGCAAGGGAGAAACATGCAATAAGCTCCCATTAATCTGAAAATCAAGAAAGTGTAGTGTGTGTATGTGAATTAATCTCTACCAGGAAACCGAGGAAGAAGAAAGAAAGAAACCATCGGATTTCTTATTTGTGTGATTTTAATCCAAGATTTAAGATTAGATATTATGTATATCCTGATTTTGTGTTTATTAGATCAAATTTTCATAGGACTAACATGATTATATGAAGAACACAAGAATCGAATTTTGTTGAAATTTGAGTTTTTATGGGTATTGAGTGTTCATAAGATTTATGAGTCTAAATGATGTTTTGATCCTTTGTATCTGTAGAATTCTATGGTAGGTTGAATGTGCCTTTAACTGAACTTGCTACTACTTTAGAAATAGAGGTAGCTGATAGTAAGATTGTTCCGGTCACGACTGCTGTGGCTGGAGCTAAGATAGATATAGACGGTATTTGTTTTCCTGTTTATTTCCTTGTAATGTTGTTATCTGGGTTCGATGTGGTTCTCGGGATGGATTGGCTGAGTCTGAATCAGGCTAGTATTAGCTGCCACAAGAAGTTAATTTCGTTCCCGTTGGCTGATGGCATAAGAGTGGTAGCAAGGGGGGAGAAGGCTGGGTCTGTAATTCCGATTATCTCATGTTTGAAGGCTAGAAAAGCATTGGATAAAGGTTATGAATCGTATCTGGCCTATGTTATTGATGGAAAGAAAGAAAAGCAGACATTGAATGACATCCGGGTGGTAACGGAATACCCGGAGGTGTTTCTAGAAGAATTGCAAGGGCTACCCCTAGTTCGTGAGGTAGAGTTCAAGATAGATCTGATTCCTAGTTCCCGACCAGTGGCGAAGGCACCGTACCGATTGGCACCGTCAGAGATCCAGGAGATGATGACTCAGATACATGATTTGTTGGATAAAGGGTTTATACGTCCAAGTTCATCTCCGTGGGGAGCACCAGTTCTGTTTGTGAAGAAGAAAGACGGTACGTTGCATATGTGTATTGATTACCGTGAACTAAACAAGAGGACGATAAAGAACAAGTATCCGTTGCCAAGAATTGATGATCTGTTTGATCAACTACAAGGATCTTCGTTCTTCTCTAAAGTAGATTTGAGATCAGAGGAAGATGTGTCAAAGACGGCTTTTCGTACGCGCTACGGGCACTACGAGTTTTTGGTTATGCTATTCAGCTTAATCAATGCACCTGTGATTTTCATGGATTTAATGAACAGGGTCTGTCGACCATTTTTGGATACTTTTGTGATAGTTTTCATAGATGACATCATGTTATATTCAAAGACTGAGGTAGAGCACGAGTAGCATTTGAGACACATTTTGTAAACACTAAAGAAAGAGCATCTGTTTGCTAAGTTCTCGAAATGCGAATTCTGGTTGGGAGAGGTACAGTTCTTAGGGCATGTGATCTGTGACAAAGGAGTGAAAGTGGATCCTTCAACGGCAGAGACAGTTATGAATTGGAACACTCCAAAGACACCGTCCGAGATCAAGAGTTTTCTAGGGTTAGCTGGATATTACCGCAGGTTTATTAAAGATTTCTCCAAGATCGCAGGTCAGTTGACTAAGTTGACTCGAAAAGACGTGAAATTTGTATGGGGCAGTGAAAAGGATAAAGCCTTCCAGATGTTGAAATAGTTGTTATGTCAGGCCCCTATTCTTGCATTACCAAGCGGATCCGAAGATTTGATTGTTTATTGTGATGCGTCATTTGCGGGAATGGGTTGTGTACTTATGCAGAGGGATCGAGTGATTGCGTATGCTTCAAGGCAGTTGAAACCCCATGAGAAGAATTACCCGACACATGACTTGGAGCTGGCAACAGTAGTATTTGCCCTAAAATTGTGGAGACATTACTTATATGGCACCAAATGCATAATATGTACAAATCATAAGAGCCTGCAGTACGTGTTTACTCAAAAAGAATTGAATATGAGATAGAGACGCTGGGTGGAATTGATTAAATATTATGATTGCGAAATCAGATATCACCCAGGGAAAGCAAACGTGGTAGCAGATGCCTAAAGCCGTAAGGGAACGGGAAGTTCTATCCAATTTATGCGTATTGAGATTGTATCTGATCTAATGGATAGACTAAAGTCTGCACAGTTGGAGGCTCTGAAGGAAGAAAACTTGAAGAATGAACTGATGTAGAAACGTAAAGACGAACTTGCTGATGACTCTCGTGGATTAAAAGTATACAAGACTCGTGTGTGGGTGTCTATGCTTGGAGACATGAGGAAGCTGATTTTGACAGAAGCACACAAGTCTAGATTGTCAGTACACCCAGGAAGCACTAAAATGTATAACGACCTGAAAGTGCTATACTGGTGGCCTACTATGAAAACAGACGTGGCATAGTTTGTGGAATCATGCCATATCTGTGCACAAGTGAAGGCCGAGCATCAGAAGCGTTACGGATCTTTAAAACATTTGGAAATCCCTGAGTGGAAGTGGGAACACGTAACGATGGATTTCGTGACTAAACTTCCGCGAACTCATAAGAATAATGATATGATTTGGGTGATTGTGGATCGGCTGACCAAGAGCGCTCACTTTCTAGCAACATGTGAACCGGCTTCTTTGAGTAAGTTGGCTCAACTTTATGTTAACGAGATTGCTTCGAGACATGGCATGCCATTATCAATAGTATCTGATAGAGACTCCAGATTTCTTTCTAACTTCTGGAGGAGTTTACAGAGAGACTTGGGGACAAGAATCAACTTGAGTACTACTTATCACCCCTAGACTGATGGTAAGACTGAACGAACCATACAGACACTTGAAGATATGTTGCGAGCTTGTGTAATTGAGTATGGTGGATCTTGGGATTCACACCTGCCATTGATAGAATTTGCGTACAATAATTCTTACCATTCTAGTATAGGGATGCCTCCATACGAGATGTTATACGGTCGTCCTTGCCGTACTCCGGCGTGTTGGTTTGAGGCGGGTGAGAAACAGTTTGCAGGACCTGAAATAGTTCAGATGACAGCTTATAAGGTTGCTATTGTCAGAGATAAGTTAAAAGCAGCCAGAGATAGGCAGAAAATGTATGCAGATTCACGTCGTCGCCCAGTTAAGTTTTATGAGGGGGAGTTAGTGTACTTGAAAGTTTCCCCGTGGAAGGGTGTGATTCGATTCGGTAAATGCGGAAAGTTAGCTCCCCGTTACATTGGCCCCTTCCGCATACGTCAGATTGTGAATGACCAGATTGTTACACTAGATCTTCCAGCAGAGCTTGTAGGAATTCATGATGCATTCAACGTCTGCTATTTGAGAAAGTGCAAACTAGAAGATGAAAACCAGATTCTCCCGGTACAATAACTGAAAGTTGATTCTAAGAAGAAATTGATAGAAGAACCCGTAGAACTGTTGGATCGAAAAGTGACCAAGCTCCGAAAGAAGCAGATATAGATGGTGTTGGTCAAGTGGAAGCACAGTCTAGGTTCTGATTTAACTTGGGAGACTGAGTCAGAGATGAATGATAGATATCCCCATTTGTTTGAACAGGAAAGGATTCCGAGGACGGAATCCTCTTAAGGGGGAGAAATTTATAACATCCGCAAACCTGGGCTATGAGATTAGCGGGTTTGTGGTACGTTTTAAATGTTTTAAACTTGATTAAATGGCTAATTGAATTAAATTCTATTATGTGTTAATGTTAATATAATTATATGCATGTATGTATGTATGTTACCGTATGTATGTATTTATGCATGTTTTAGTGTGTGCACGTGTAAGTAAGAAGAGGTGGGTTTGCCATATCATATTTTCTATATGTACATGAGTTAAGCAAGGGAGAAACATGCAATAAGCTCCCATTAATCTGAAAATCAAGAAAGTGTAGTGTGTGTATGTGAATTGATCTCTACCAGGAAACCGAGGAAGAAGAAAGAAAGAAACCATCGGATTTCTTATTTGTGTGATTTTAATCCAAGATTCAAGGTTAGATATTATGTATATCATGATTTTGTGTTTATTAGATTAAATTTTGATAGGACTAACATGATTATATGAAGAACACAAGAATTGGTTTTTGTTGAAATTTGAGTTTTTATGGGTTTTGAGTGTTCATAAGATTTATGAGTCTAAATGATGTTTTGATGCGTGAATATATGTTTAGAAGTGTTTAAATATGTTTTTCAAATGATTTGATGAATTTATAATTTCTGGGTTTGAGTTATAAAGATGGTGGTTTGGATAAATCTATGAACTGGCGGTTTTGGTGATTGGGGAGAAGGTGAAATCCGAATGTAGGAAAAACCGATAGTTTGGAATTCGGAAACTTTGAACCAAATCCGATTGTTAAGTATGAAATCCGAAACTTAGAAACCAAGTACTCTAAAATCGATAGACTTGAAATCCGGATTAAAGAATCCGACACTTTGAAAACCGACACCCAAAATCTGATTCATTATAAATCCGAAACCTTGAATCCGAAACATGATAAGATCCGATACAAGTTAATAACCAAGACTTAATGAAATCCGATAGATTGAATCCGGTACTTGAAAAACCGAGTGAAGGGAAATCCGATAATTGACAGAATCCGATACTGAGTTGTGGATTCTTGAAATCTGATAGTCTTCGAATTCCGATACTTTATGCTTTGAACTTTTAATTTTTATTATTTGATAAACGGTTTATAAATATATATGGATAGATATATTTATACGGTTGAGACTGATTTGGTTATTGCTGTGTTTTCAGGAAATCCAAAAGATAAGTAAAATTAGATATCTGAGTTCAAGCTAAAACTGAGGTGAGTGGACATTAAACACGGATGGAAAAGATTGCAATTATTTTTTATTGATGTGAAGCATGATTGTGATAATAATTGTTGATAACTGTTGTATGACTATTTGGTTGATACGCGCTCTTAGGATGATTTTGAGTTGCGTTTGAGAAGTTAGCTTTACGTGGACTTGGGCTGGGCTTGTTTTATTGGTTGGTTGAATAGTAGTAGCCTTTCTGTTGCATTTGTTGCTCAAATGGGAGTTTATTGTGCCAATCTAGTGGAAAGCTATCGGTAAACCTTTACTTTGGCCGGCATTGGTTGTAGGTTCTGCGCCGAACCGCCGGTCTTCTTTGGATATGTGATTACATGATTGATGATTGATTGTGAATGTTTGCATTTGTTGTTTTAGTCTCTACTCACTTAGCTTTGTGCTAATTCCCCACAGTTGATGTTTTGCAGATTTGTGTTTGAGTTAAAGAAGGAAGAGTTGACCATTACTCTAATACTTATTTTGAAAAAGAGACGAGCTAGTTATTTTGTAAAACCAAACATTTGATAATGATGTTGTTATCTTTTGAACAAATGTTTGTATCTTTGTAAATATTGGTGTAATGTAATTAAGTTGAGTTGATTTAGCTTCCGTAGCATATTTAAAAAAAATGGTCTGTGATTTTCCGTTGTTACATCAACAATCTCCAAGATATACTTCTACCCACTACATGTCTGGACTCTCATCGGACCGTACAAGTCCATGTGCAGAAGTTCAATTATTTTCTTGGTACTGGAGACTTGTTTCGTTTTGTGATAGGATCACTTCATCTTTCCTTTCTCATAATCTTCACTCAGGTGATATTTGTTGAACTTTAACTTTGTCAGGACTCTCAGCAGAACCCTAGTAACTAACTTGTTAATGTTGTGAAAATTGAGGTGAGAGAGTTTTCTGTGCTATTTCCAAGTTAGATCCGATGAGGCCTTACTTAGGATACAGACGGAGGTCTTTGCATTGTAGTTGTTCAAGTCAATTGAATAGAGATTTGACTTCCTTGTTCCAGCTAGAAGTACATTCCGAGTTTCTATTGTTGCTGAGCATGAGTTCTTCTTCAATGTGACCTCCAAATCTTTATCAAAGAACTGGACGATGCCGAATAAATTGTGGCCAATTCCATCCACAAAGGAAACCTTTTTGATTTTTATACTTTTCTTTATTATATCTCCGTACCCCATAATTGGTGACACGTTGTCATTCCCAAAACGAACATTCCCAGAGTACTTAGGAACAAAGTTTTGCAGAAGACTCTTGTTTCCTATCATATGCTTTGTGCACCCTGAGTCCAGATACTAGAGATTAGGTTCCTGTACACAAAAAAGAAAAAGGATTTAGGTCCCCATGTAGTAATGGTTCCTTTTGTGTTAGTTTGATCTGAATCAGCAACCTCTTTTACCATGCAATGAATATTTTTCTGTGATTTCCACTGACTCTTTTGTTCTTCCGAATTGAACTTGGAGTTTTTAACCCAAAATGGATCACGAACAATATGAGTCACAATTTTCAGTGGAATTTCCCCTTTTTCCAGCACCGGGGATTGTTTTGTGACTTTAGGTTTCCATACTTGAACGATTTCTTTTTGTTTCCATACTTGAACTAGTTTTGGTTGAAGTTTGATCTTGGATTTTTTTTCTTTAATGGTTGTTTTGTATGGATTGATTTTGAAATATTTGAGTTTGACTTTGTTGGTTTTACAATGTGTTTGGCTTTTGATTGCTTTGGCATTGATTTTGACTTAGAGATTGTAGCATGTCTTTGATGTTTATTTTGTTGCTTTGGAATACTAGATGATTTTGTTCTTGGTGTTTGAGAAGAATTTTGCTTCCATGATCGAGCTTAAGTGACATTCCAAGCTTTGAGGAATTCCTTGTATATACCATGCCTGTATGCTTCCGGTTCTTGGATTGTGATTAAGCGGTATGTGTAATTCTAGTGATTCATCAGGTTTAACACATGCTTAGAGACCCATTGATGAACAATTACACCTCTTGAAGTGATGAATGGAGCATTGCATTGATTTGCATATTGAGCTCTCCAACTTTCACATGGTTGAATTCCAAATGTTTTTCTGATTTTATCGTATTCACATTTGAATTCATAGTGACCATGCAGATAACCATTACTCACACAGAAAGAAGTGGACACTTTCATTTCATTTGCATTAAAATAATTACAACTATTTACAATAGTGGAAATGTGATGACACTTTTTGGAAAAATTAATGCAGAACCTATCAGCTCTACGTGTATCTTTACTCTGAGTTTCTTTCTTTTTAAACTCTATTGTGGATTTGTCAGTTGTTCCTCACATCTGAAACATAAACAAAGTGATTAGTTGTGCTTTGGTGTAAACGTTTTGTGACAAACTTGGGCTCAGATTTTTGTTTATATGTGTGAGATGTTTTGAGATTTGACTTTCAAATTGCATTGGGTTACCTACTCGTGGATGCTTGATTATGATGGTGTGATTTTGGAATACATTGTTGAGAAGTAACTTCCTCCACTTTCATCTTGCCTTTTATGCTCTTGAAGCATTCATAGTGAGTTGGGGATTAGAAGTCATTTTTGAAGTTTGTTTGAAGGTTTTCTTTAGATAGTGACAAGAAAGAACCTTTTCTGGTTCATTTATGGTGTTTTCTAAATGACTCATGATGATTGTTTGAAAATAGAAAGCCCCAAGTGCTTCGATTCGCCGTTGTAGTACCATATGGGGGATATAAACTCTGGCTTCTCGAATTACTTAGGGCTTTTTCAAGTCATCCGGATATGTAAGAACTGAATCATCTGTCTCACTAGGTTTTTGTGACCCAGATGAAGTAGATTCGTTTAATTCTTGATAATCAAAACCTATTTCTATTTTTAATTTTGAATTTCTTTTAAAATCTTATTCAACTACTTCTTCCTCTTGTGCAATAAACACCATGTTTTTCGTGATGCTATCGTTCATGAGATTAAAATCGTACAGTTGCTTGGCAGTTACTTTCTCGCTTATTATTAGGTTTTCAAAACTCAGACCATCATAGGTCCAATTGGAGAATTTTCTTTCCTTGGATTTGTTGAGAAAGATTGTTTGTTCTGTTTGGCCTCATTTGATCAATGTATCTTCCAATTATTTTATTTTTTAAAAGAGTTCTCCTTTTTCATTGATTATAAATTCATTGTCCTTTTCAGCACTGATCTTTTCTGCTTTAAGATTAGAGATTTGTGTGCTTATTGAAGCAGTTAATTCAATTAGTTCATGTTCCTTTTCACTGATTTTTGTTTTGATACTGGATAACTCTTGTTCAGATAGATCTATCAGTTGTTGAATTTCCATCTCCTTTTGAGTTATTATGGCTTTTATTTTATCTCTTTTTATGTGTGACTTATGTAATCTTCTTTCCAATTTATGCTTGCGTTCAATTAATATTTGAACATGTTCCATGCTCAGTCCTGCATCATAAATTGAGTTAGAATGTACCTGTGTTTCATCCTCTTCCTAAAGCTCTTCTTCTGAGTTGTCATGTTGTGCCTCTAGCTCGTCTTCATTATCTGTGAATTCTTCTTCTACATCAAACATGAGATAGAATTAGGCTTGATCATTTTCTTCTAGATCACTGCCATCCGTGTCTGAAAGAAATTTATCTTTCTCCACCATCATGGCCCTACCTGCACTCTTCTTTTTGGATAACTGAGTTTTTGTTTGTAATACTCAGCATCCTTCTTCTTCTTTTGTGTGCAATGTTTGATGTAGTGTCCATTTCCCCTACAGTTGTAACACTTGCGTTCATCCTTCTTCTCTTCTTTAACAAATCTCGGTTTATTTGCAACCTTGAAAGTATCTCATCTACAAGACCCAGATGTGTATCTTTGATGGTTGTTGGTTTTGGAGCACCGGTTCTTGAATGCTTTTGTTATGAAAGATATGGCTTTGATTACTTGCTCTATTTCAGTTCCATCTAACTCATTAGAATCTGAGTCAGAGATAGCCACATGTTTTTACTTTTGAGATCTTGAAGGTTCACGTCGGGATTGCTTAGCAGCTACAAGTGCAAGAGAATCAGCAAACATATTGGGTGATGATTTTGAGACCTCGTCTTGATATTGTTGGAGGTCTTAGAAATTGTTGTGGTAGGTAACAATCGTCAGATTTCTATTTATATGCTTGTATAGTTTGACGCGCTCCTTCCATTCTGGACCCAGAGCCCTTAAGAAAACACAGTTAATGTCCAAATTAGTTCTCTCCACTTTGTTTGTTCTCAGTTCGTTTTGCAGTTTGCAGAAACGACTGTATGTATCAATTAGTAGTTCATTTTTCTTGGCACAGACTTCGTGGAACATGTTGAGAAGTTGAGTTCGTTTAATGTGTTATCCCTACTCTGTTCCTTGTAGTTTTCTTTTGATCTCATCCCATATTTCTTTGACAGTGGCCAAAGTATCTACCTTGATGTACATTTCTGATGATAAACCTTGTTTCAAGTAGTATTTGGCCAACTTGTCTGCTTTCTTTCTTTCCTTCTCAGCTGTTGTGAGTTCATCAGGTGTTTTCTCCCTTCCTACACCTGGGATTGGAGGATTATTGTCTCATTGTGTTCGAGGAAATCCATGAACCTACCCTTCCATACGATGTAGGTGTTGTGGAATAGGACAGGGGGTTTTGAATCAGTTCCAATTACAAGAATTTCATTTGAGCTCGGCATCTTTCTTTACTTGATTATGAATCGATCGTTGACTTGAAAAGTTAGGTGTGATTGTGTTCGAATTATTGAATTCGAAGTGGTCTTAAAAAGTACTATTCAAAGAATGTGAAATGTTTGTTTTGAATGGATTGAAGATGTGGTTTGAAGTTGGTTTTGAGTGATGGAAGTGTGCTTTGGTTAGAAGTGGGATTCGAAGTAATTCGAAGTGATTAGGAATATTTGATGCGTAGGGCTTGAGACGATTTGTAGGTTAGTTCGAAGCAAGTTGAAGAAATTCGAAGTGAATAGTATTGGTTCGAAGTTTGTTTGAAATGATGGTTTCGAATGCGGAATAAACTTGGTGAATTTCCAATTGTATTACGAATTCGAGATTGTAACTTGAGTTTCAAGTTTTGTTTAGAATTCGAAATGAGTTGTTTAGTTTGAAGTTCTATTTCGAGTACGAAGAGAACTTGCAAGTAATCCATAGTAGTTAGCACGCTCGAATTGTCTAAACTATTTTCAAAGTATGAGACTTCAAGTTCAAAATGTGATGGCCTAGTTTTCGAAGTGCTCTGGCAATAAAATTGTTGGAGTATGCCCACTGACACACTTAGGCTAATATCACTACCGATGATGCATAGGCCTATTGGGTCACACACCAAGGATTGATCTCGCCAACAAACAAAGTGGAGGGGCTAAAAGGAATCAATTGTGTTTGAGTTCCATCAAATATACGGCCAAAAGGAGTTCCCGCCGTGAACTCTTATGAGTTCACGCCGTGAACATGTGTCAGACAGCATACATCTTTTTGCATGTTGCCTCCCACCTCCACCAATGCATGTCCAACCTCATGATGGGTCTTTGGCTGGTATTTGGAGACTGGAGGGACATCTTGAGGTCTTTATAAGGACCATGTATTAGCTCCTAACCCTCTCTTGATGATTCTAACAGACATACACACTAAGGCTACATTGTGGGAAGAGAAAGAGTGTTCTAAGTGTGATCTTGATAGGATCTTGCAAGGAGCTATTATAGTTGTTGTTCCAGAAATGGTTTCAAGTCTTTGAAGACCATTGAAGTTTGCTAGTACAAGGAGATCATGCTAACTTGGGGTGGACTTGAAATAGAGGAAGGTTTGGGTTAGCTTTCTACATTCATCCATCAAGTTTCATTTTCTCCAGCTCCAAATTTGTGTATGGTATAACTTCTTCTCACTTGTTTTTCTTGTTGCATTACTTGTATGTAGATCTTGGTCCATGTGGTGGGTTTTAATGCCATCTTGGTTCTTTGAACCACTTGTTTTTGTTTGATCCTTGTTCTCTTGCTTCCGTTGCGTGCTATGCTTAAACCCAACAGTGGTATCAGAGCCACCTCTACATCAGTTTTGCACTTGGTGGCCTAAAAACCGAAAAATCAAAATTTTGAAATCTGGCAGAACTACTTCACGCTGTGAAGTTTATACAGAATTTGGATTTTTTAGTTTTTCAAATTTCAATTTGTTTTGGTTCTTTGGTTTTTGGCCATTGTTGTTTGTTTCTGGATTTTTCCAGTTGTTAGATATCTTGTGATGATCTTGTTGCCTTTTATCTTGGTTTGTATATTTACATGTGGATTATAATTTTGGCATGAAATGTATAATTGCATGTACTTATATTATGTATATATGAATATGTTTCACTAACAATGGTTTGGTGTTACTAATGCGTATGTACATGGGATTATTTTTTATGTTCCTTGAGTTTATAAAATAATCTTAACCAAGATAAAAAGATAGTTTCATGGTTTTGTGGCACACCATGCTTGTTTGCTTTCTTTTGTTCTTTAGATAGCATGTGTTGGTAACTAATTTGCCCTAGACCTTTGGTTGTGATGTTTGGTTGCTTGTTGTATTTATTCATTTATATGGTGATTTTATGTCACATGGGTTGTAATAAATTTATTTGTTTATTTATTTGGTATGTAAATGTATAATTTTGTGGCTTGCATGCCATTTAAATTCCATATTTTTGTAAAAGTACTAGAAAATAGAATTTTGTGGCTTGCATGCCATTTCTATCTCTTCTATGTATCTATTATTTGGAGGCAACCATCGGGAGTCATGGTTATGACGTCTTGGCGATCACAAATCCGGGAGGTCCAATGGAGGTAGCGGGTTTAGTGGGAGCACATCCGAAGTCATTAGATGTTTTTCCTTAGTTGACTTTGTTTTCCCGTTTTGGCTCACTAGAAAACGCGTAGGCTTAGGGGCATGGTTACCAATATTTTGTATGCGTGTGATGTGTTTTATTATTTATGCATGGATATTATGTTTATTGCATGCTAGATAACTTTTATAAAAGTAATAAAAACACAAGAGTTTTAAATATGGTTTACAAACTCGCGCACACATAAGATTAACAAAGAGGATATAAAATTGGTTTATATTCAAAAGCGAAAAATTGTTTTTGTCACTAAATTTGTTAATCAAATCAAAATGGTTTTTTAACCGGAAAACAAATCCCGTTTTCTAAATGTAAATCTCATGCCGCCCATAAGATGACACCACCCGAATCTAGTCACATAAGGAATGATTGTCGAGCTTTAGCCGAGTCAAACCTTACGTGAGCTGTGTGGAAGGTGATGGTGGCAACTCGCAAGATTGGTTGTCGAGCTCTAGCCGAGCCAATCGTTGGGCAAGAGTACCACCGTGTATCTTGATGGTTGATTTACAATTTCGAAATAGAATTTTGAATGGTTGTCGAGCTTTAGCCGAGATTATTCAATATTTTAGTTTGAAGATGGTGTGGAGGGATCAAACATGCCAATGCGACACAATGGTTGTGAATTTGGATCCCGCAAGGAACTAAGAGTTGTAATAATGGATTACAATTGGTAAGATGGTTACCGGCCTAAATAGCTTTACCACGTGATCCGCGGAAAACCCGTCTCGGTGTAATGTTAAATATGGTTCTTAGCCCTTGTTAAGATATTGTTTTTCTTAAAACTTATGGGGTAATTATTTTAACAAGGATTATATCAAACTAACCAAAACTCGTACTCTTGTTATTTATAGATGTCAAACCATAACACCACGTCAAACATTTCACTTCGTATGTTCCTAGAAAGGGAGAAACTCACGGAAGTGAACTTCATTGATTGGGTTAGGCAATTGAGAATTGTCCTTCGCCATGAATCAAAGTTGCACATCCTTGAGGAACCCCTTCCTGAACCACCTCCTACCAACGCGACTTGGGCCGTCCGATACGCATATGAAAAGCGTGTTGAGGACACACACGACGTTGCCTGCCTCATGTTGTCAACTATGAGCTCAGAGCTGCAAAAGCAATTCGAGCACATGAGTGTGTACGACATGATAAACAAGCTTAAGGACATGTTCCAAAAGCAAGTTAGGCGGGAACACTATGAGTGTGTTAAAAACCAAATCGGTTGTAGGATGCAGGAAGGCGGGAATGTAAGTGTCCACGTCTTTAAGATGAAGGCATACGTGGACCAAATGGAGAGGCTAGGATTTCCCATTGAGAGGGAGCTCGCTGTGGATATCATATTGCGGTCCCTGCCCACATCATATGACTAGTTTGTCATGAACTATCATATGCAAGGGATAGACAAATCCTTAAGTGAATTGCATGGCATGTTGAAGACTGCGGAGTCAGACATGGCCAAGCATAAGTCCACCTCATCCATTCCCATCTTGGGTTCAAAGGAACAAAAGAGAAGGAAGAAGAAACTGACCCCAAAAGGAAAGGTTGGGGTTTCCAAGCCTATCCATAACATTGAGTCTAAGGATATAGACAATGTGCCTCAAGAAGAGACTCAAATGGTGGTTTGCTACTTCTGTGGAAGATTTGGAGATTGGGGCCGTCATGCCTGTCCTACGTGCCAAAGGGATATAAAACTTCTAAGGAAAGAGAAAGTTACATTTCCCTCTAAAGTTACATTCATGATCCATTGCTTTTCTTCTAAAAGTTGGGATTGTTGACCCGAGCTAATTGACACACGTTTGTTACAAATTTATTTTTGTTACAAAGTGTAGGTCCATGATGATAAGAAGAAAAACATGAAGAAACCGGATCTCATTATGAGGAAACATGGATGCTTGTCCTCTACGAGAAGATTGGGATATATGATCTCATCTTAATCACCGGTTTATTTGTTACTTGTATTTTGTTGCCCTGTATGGCAAGTGATGTTTCTTTGTATGTTCGTTTTGAAGACGTTGGATATAATTTTGAAAGTTTTGAGAATTAATGAAAAACTTTTTCATATTGTTTGTTCAAAGTTTATTCATGTTAAAGTTTATGTGTTGTTTTGTCCTACGAGACACACAACTTTACTTTTGATGACGATGAATCTTTTTCTTGAAATAAGAAAGTTGTTATGAAAAATATTGTTGGATTCAAAAATTATCCATGTCATGACATACATAAGATTTTTGTTGCAAGTAATAAAATATTCATGAATATATGATTTTCGATCCAAAATAGTTTGGAGAAGTTATCTTTGTGAAATAATCAACTTAACCACATAAACAAGAAAAGTATCACCTAGATCTGTGTGGTTAGGATCTCGGGATAGTTTAACCTCGGGTTAGATATTAGATGCTAATATTGTTTATTAGGCTAGGGTGATTATGAAACCTTCATTGTCATGTGTGAGAAGGATAAAAGCTTGTTGGATATTGATCTCACTTTTGTGGATAATACGTTCAAGCACAACACAAAGAAAAACTAAAGGGAAACTTCTTCATCACTACCTTCTAGTAGCAATTGCGGAAAGTTTTCTAGTTTGGGTAAATGTCTGAAACCTTGTTGATGTTCAGGATTAACCAAAACTTCTTACGGAATCTATAGGGCATATAGATCAAGATATTTAGATCTAGCATAGATGCTAAGATACCTTGAATCTATAATAAATGACCATATAATGAATTGTGGGTTTTCCACATAATTCACTTCCTTCTAAAACACATTGGTAAATGGTGTCATGTTGTGGGGAACCGGATATTATTGAATATGATCTGGTTTATGATGAGTCATAAAGGTGTATCCCGCTTATTGATATACTCACTTAACATGGCGGACTAAGTCCTTACATCTAGAACCAATAGATGGTCTAATTAGCACTAAATCAGATATGACTATAAAGAGCTCTTTGCTTGTCTATCTCATAGTTTAAAGTTATCACATCTACATTCAGTGGGAAATGGATGAACTTGAGAGGTGCTAATACATTTAAGAAGTTCTTCGAAGTTTTAGATATTTAATCTTTTGAGAACGTTGTTTTGTTGCTCTAAAAGGAGAAAATAACTAAAGCATTCGAGTGGAAGAACGTGGAATTTAAATGAAAGACCTAATGATTGACACTAGCAAATAATCAATCTTGATTGATTGAGAACTAGCATTGATATGCTAGTATACCTGACTAAGTATCATTACTTTTATGTCTGATAAGAGTCATATGAAGGAAAAGAGATACGGGTCTCTCATAACTAAGCGACGAGGACTTGATGGTGAGTCATGTTGAGGTCACCATTTATTGAAAGACATAGTGAACCTGGATTCACTAAGTTAAAAGAAGTAATTGATCAAGAGATGCAATCCATTCGAATATCCAAGTATTTGACTTGGCTTAATCCCATACATAGGTGAAAACCAAGAAGGTACAAGCGGGATTAATAAGAATGGAGTTGTATACAACTTCAAATACCGACTATGTGAAAAGGTTTCATGATGGTTTTGAGAAAACTTTTCCTAGTGGTTATGTTGAAGAATATTTGATACAAGTGGCTATTATTGCTTTTTGTGGCAATAAGAGATAGCACACGGATATACAAGACCGCGTTCCGTCATAGAACAATATTATGAGGAAGTGCTCATAACACTCTCCGAGGGTCTTATGTATCCATAATATCAAAATTAAGTCTACAAACGTGCATAAATCCATTGTGGATTTATGTTAGCATCTAAAAGGTAAGATCGTTGCTTTTATTGAGGAAATCTAGTGTTGAATTTCTAGAAGCATGGATGAAACTTTTACCTACGTTAGGGCTAGTGGGAGCTTTGTTGTATTCCTAAGTGTATGTGTCTATTAAAGATAATGTCCCGATATTAAGTTGCCTGTGGACCTAATTCAGGAATTATTGCTTCATAAAGACACTTAGGAGATACAAAATAGAATATTTTGAGTTCAAGAAATACCGAGATATGTTCTTGATGTTTGACGACTAGAAAGGGTCTGGAGTAAGTAATTACTCTAGTGCAAGTTTCTATAAGGATAATTGTCGATCTTGATAGAGATTTATGATCCTACATTATGGTGTTAATTGTTGGTTCTTAAGTATCACTTACCCTATTGTGAGCTTTTGAGACAATGAGGGTGTGATCACTTTAGCAATTTATATTATGATATATTTGACGGACACTTTGAGATATAAGTGAATAACAAAAGTACATGTGAGTGTTGTGTTACAAACCCACTAGTTAAGCCGTTATTTTTGACTAGTGATGTTTATCATACTAGGCCAGCTGACATTTCTAAATGCATATGACTTGGCTTAAATATTATTTTTGGTTAATGATTGCTTAGTATTTATCTATTTGGGGAACATTAAGCAGTATTGTATTTCATACTATATCGATTATTAAATGGAGATTTAATAATGCGCCGAGGGCGGGTATTTTCATGAATCCTTACTGTGTTCCATCTTAGCATGTTTAACCACTTCCCAAAATGCTTTATCATTCTAAATGTCCATAGTCAGTCATTCTTCATGGGAAGGAAGTTTGAATTAAGACTGAGGGAAGGGGTTGGTCACGTATCCAATAATGGATTGGATACAAGGGATGCAACACTTCTCCTGTGCTTGAATTCTTCAAGTGATTGGACGACCCACACCTGAAGTTACTTCATGGTTTCTATCACAAGTAACTCAGGATGATAATATCATTTCATCCTTAGACCGAAGATACATGTGTGTCAAAGCATGTGCCTGCTTTGCTTTAATTTCTTTCAAACGCAGGTCGTAATTGGCTGTCATAAAGGGAGCTTTTGGGTAATGTTTGGTATATGTAGCGGAACAATGTAGTCAAAAGGATTTGTTCCTTTAGTTTAGAGAGATATCCATGGGCCCCTCGATGATTGAGAGCTGACGTAAAAATGCATGGCCGTGCTCAAGTTGCAATGATGTTTGATCGGTTGCAACTAGATTTTTTGGTCACCGTCAATCTTGATCGAGAAACATAATCGTGAACGATCTGGAGATGACATTTAACCATGTCTCGTGTTCACACGGATATCGCAAACAAAGGGATAATTTATCACTTATCTATAGGGCCATTTCATACTTATGTTTAAGATTTGGCATTTGTCCAGGATGACAAAACCTATGCCGACTTAGGAAGCAAAGATGCCTTGCTAGAGGCCGCTCTTTGTATGTGGCATTATGGGTACAGTGTCATGTGCAAGTGGGAATCTGTTGAAGTATGCCCATTGACACACATACGCTAATATCACTACTGATGATGCATAGGCCTATTGGGTCACACACCAAGGATTGATCTCGACAACAAACAAAGTAGAGGGGCTAAAAGGAATCAATTGTGTTTGAGTTCCATCAAATATTCGGCCAGAAGGAGTTCACGCCGGGAACTCTTATGAGTTCACGCCGTGAACATGCGTCAGACAGCATACAGCTTTTTGCATGTTGCCTCCCACCTCCACCAATGCATGTCCAACCTCATGATGGGTCTTTGGCCGGTCTTTGGAGACTGGAGGGACATCTTGAGGTCTTTATAAGGACCATGTATCAGCTCCTAACCCTCTCTTGATGATTCTAACACACATAAACACTAAGGCTACATTGTGGGAAGAGAAAGAGTGTTCTAAGTGTGTTCTTGATAGGATCTTGCAAGGAGCTATTATAGTTCTTGTTCCAGAAATGGTTTCAAGTCTTTGAAGATCATTGTAGGCTTGCTAGTACAAGGAGATCATGTTAACTTGGGGTGGACTTGCAATAGTGGAAGGCTTGGGTTAGCTTTCTACATTCATCCATCAAGTTTCATTTTCTCCAGCTCCAAATTCGTGTATGGTATTAGTTATTCTCCCTTGTTTTTCTTGTTGCATTACTTGTATGTAGAGCTTGGTCCATGTGGTGGGTTTTAATGGCATCTTGGTTCTTTGAACCACTTGTTTTTGTTTTATCCTTGTTCTCTTGCTTCCGTTGCGTGCCGTGCTTAAACCCAACAAAAATAACCCACTCGAAGTCAAAGTATATCAACCAACTTAGTTTTTGAAGTGTATCAACTTTGTATTCGAAACTGTTGGTCCCAAAGAGGGTGAACAAGCAACCAATACAGTGTAGAAGGAGGGGTGGAATACACTTAAAAAAATAATGAAATCAATCAATTATTGAATGATCAAACATAACAATCCCTATTACCACTCTCTAAGGAGGGGTGGAATACACTTAAAAAAATAATCAATCAATTAACAAGAACTCTTGAAAACTCTCTCTAACTTTGAACTTATAAAGTTATCGCAACACACGCGTATCAAGTATCACGAACACACGTACGTTTTGCAACTTATGCAGTCCTGCAACTTATGCAGTCGTCGTTGTGTATCCGCTTATGCGTTCGTGCATTCGTATTGAAACCCATAAGAAGGTTTATACTTATACTTGATATATCTACGAACAAATCGCAGATTAAAGATAGAACTTATCTTTTCGTTAAAACCGTAACAAACTCCTTAATTAGAACATATCTAATTAATTCCGTTTGAGATTTCTATCCAACTTATAGATAGTTTTAAATTAGGTTCTGATATCCTAATTTAAATGTCGTATATATGGAGAGTTTATAACACAATTTAGAACATACTTAAATTCTTGAACTGACTTCTGACGCTGAGCTGACTCACTCAGTCTTGACCTTCTCAAGCTGAGTTCTTGAATCTTGGGTTCTTGAATGTTCAAGTCTTCAAGTCTTCACTCTTAAAACCTATATCACCTTAGAAGTCACCGAGCTATCTAGTACTTACATAGAACACTCTATATCTGTTTATACGCTGACTACTCAGCCTAAGCTGACTAGTCAGTCTATAACAAACTTACATAATTCCTAACTCTTAACCTATCATCTATACATATCTATAGGTTATCAGAATTATGTTGAACCACTCTGGAACTGACCAAAGTTAGTTCTTGAAATAAGTATTGAACTGATCCATACTTATTCATCATATCTTGAAGTTACAAGATGTTTATATTACAAATCTATTATAAGACTTGAATTCTAACTATTTTGATATACAACTATTTAGATACCGAACTTATCAGAATTAATTTAAGTTCTGAACATACAAAACATATACAACGGAACATATCAGTCATCAGCTTAAACTTAGAAAGCTGTCTGTTTGAACATATCAAACATAATTTTGAACATATCAAATAATAAAGAGTTGAACATATCAAACTTGAGTTTATATAAATGAACATATCATTTACATTGTAGCTTAATCATTATGTTAGATATTAATTAGTTTGTTTGCCTTGTGTTCTTTTGTGTGTAATCTATATATCTCTAGACTAGTTTATTGTATGGGCTTGTCCTCCTTTTTTATGTATTTCCTAGTCTAGTTTAATTATTTAGAATTGGGCCCATGTGGGTTTATAGCCCATGTGGCTTATGTATTAATATCCTTGCAAACCTAGTTTGCAAGGTAACTCTTTGTAATTGATATGTTCTGCACTTTACGTTCAAGAAATATACAAGAGAGAATCTTCAAGTTCATTCAAACTGTTCATACTTGTTCTTACTAACTTCATCATCTTTACTTCAAGTATTCATTGTTTACTCATATTTTTCACAACAAAGGACTTTCAATTGGTATCAGAGCCAACTCCCTACTGGATTTGTTCAACATTACCTGAAAGAAACATCTGTGTGTGAGAAACAAAACCCAGAAGCTGCTTCTATTCTTGTTTGCGTAAAGCTTAGAAAGAAGAAAACCCATTTAGCCAAAATCACTTGTTTTTCAAGTTATTTGTTATTTCTATGAAGGATAAAACCCTTGTAAGTGTTTTTAGGACAAACAAACAACATCTGGGTAGTGTTCTTGAAAATTTAGAGTTCTTCAAGTTCTTAGAGTTTTCTACTGTTTCTCAAATTTTCAAAAATTTGTTGTTGTTTTGGGTTGAAATCAGTGAAGGGAAGTGTTTCTAGTAAAAAGAAAGGTCAAAACAAAAGTTTAGTGAGTTTTTAGTATGTTTTGGGCAAAATTAGCAGTCTGTTCGATAACAGAGTACAGACTTGCAAGTTTTGGATTATTACCCATCCGACAGTCGTGCGACTCTTAGCTCATCCGACTTAGGCTCATCCGACTGTCGTGCGACTTTCCCAAAGGTCATGCGACTCCTGTTCTAGGTTCATCCGAACATGTTCTTAAAGGCACACGACTTTTGCCTCATCCGACCTTCGGATTGTAAAACTCGTCCGACTTTCAATTCAAAATTTCATCCGACTTTCGGATCACAAGTCTCATCCGACTTTTAGATTGAAAATTTTCATCCGACTTTCGGATCACCAGTCTCATCCGACTTTCGGATTGAAAAACTCATCTGACTTTTGGATCACTATTATTCTCATCCGACACTCGGATCACCAAAGTTCATCCGACTTTCGAATCTAAAATCCGATAGTCGCACCACACAAAATCCGATAGTCACAATCCGACAGTCATAGAAACACAAATCCGATACCCTTTAGTCCATCCGACTTTCGGATCATCCGACAGTCGCATCAAATCCGACAGTCGCATAAGCAAACAATCCGACAGTCGGATAACCTCACTCAATCCTCAAACACTTCATCTGACTTCATGAGTTTTCTCACACACACACTAACCATTCTACTTCAGGGAGAAAGATCCAAAGAAAAGATGAGTTCAAGTAACAAAATTCTTGCCATAGGAACATACACTAAACCTCCGGTACTTTTCAGAAATCAGTACAATGTACGGAAAGGAAGGTTTATGGACTTCATAGAGCACAATGAAAAATATGGAGAGATGATGAAAGACAGCATCTTAAACGGTGATGCCATTTTTGAGAAAATTATCGAGGTTGTTCCGGATAAAAACCCACCAATTGTTGTTGAAAGGAGACGGAAGCTCCAATCAGAATTAACTGCGGAAGAGAAAGACCGTGGACGCGCCGACAAAGACGCAAAATATTGCTTGAAACAAGGGCTATGCGCGGAAATCTACTAAAAAGTAGACAGTTTGACTTCTGCCAATGAAATTTGGTATGAAGTAAAACAACAGATGCAGGGTACTGAGCAAGGGTCATTTATCAGGGAAACACAACTTGTTAACACCTTCAAGGAATTCAAGGCCAGGGAGGGAGAACTGTTGCAGGATATTTACAGTCGCTACTGCAGACTGTTGAACGAAATGAGGAATCATGGCGTGAGGAGATCCGATCTAGATATAAATGTCAAATGGATCAATGCACTTGGTCCAGAATGGAGTGAACATGTTCGCCTGTATAAACATGTTAATCGGAATCTCAAGGCGGTATCTCACCACTCGATTTATGAGGACTTGAATAAGTTTCAAGATGAGGTCCTCACCAAACTCTCAATGAAGCAACCATCAGACCCGGTTGCACTAGTGGCTTAAATGAGACCACGGGAATCATCAAGGGGTAGCAAGGGTAAGCAGATTGTGGTTGACTCCGACTCCTCGGAAGGAGAGATGGAGATGTCAGAAAAGGATGCAGTATTGAAGGCCATGTCATTGATTACAAGAGCTTTCCAGAATAAGTATGGAAAGACCAACAACCGACAACGGTACACATCCGGACCAAGAAAAAGTGAAGGGATGGTAGCTGATGAGAAGAGGAAGACCGACAAACCCGAAGAACCTCAAGAGGTAGAAAAGAAATGCTACAACTGTGGTAGAACAGGGCATTTTATCAAATACTGCGGTAGACAAAGATAAAGGAAAGTGGGAGAGCGATGCTTGTAGATGAAGACCGACACTGATGATTCAGACGAAGATTGTACTGATCAAGCTCACATTTGCTTGATGGCTCACGATGGGGTGTCCTCAGATGATGAGGATGAGAATGAAGCTGATGGTGCTGACGAGTTCGAAGAAACACACAATGATGATGTAGGTGTTTCTAGGAAGGTAAACATTGAGTATGCTCAAACATTAGTTGAACACATCGAACGACAAAACCGTAAAATCTCTAAGTTGGAACACCGAATCAAGAATTAATCAACATCTAACATAGACAATCTTCAAACATAATTAACCGCAAAAGAAAATGAACTGAACACCTTAAGAAGTGAAAATGAGGTAATAATTCATAACTTAAAAGCGGCCAAAGTCTCTGTTGAATAAGATTTTAAGTTTTTGCAAAAAGAACGATGTCAACTATATTAAAAAATAAAAGATCTCGAAGACCTGTTAATTAAAAGAGATCAAACGGCATAAACCATTTTTCTAAACAAACCTAAGGATGTTAAATTTTCTAAATGGACATACGAAGGTTTAGGTTACGTTAATCCTCACACAAGTGACAAGATAAGTGCTAAACAACTATACGACTTTGAAAGCATGAATCTGGGGTTAACCGAGATAATGGTGTTCGTTGGACAAGTCGACGAACTCGCCGAGGAGGAACACAAGAGACGCATCACGAACAGAGCTTCAACCTCATACGACTACGAAAGCCTAAATCAGTCGTACATAACCGTAGTCTTCAAAACCACAATCTCTGATGACTACTTCAGAAGCTACTCCCAAACAGTAATGAAGTCATTACCATCAATCTCAGATTCTCCACCCGAGCCTCGCATCTATATTCTTCATATGAATCTACAGCGACACCTTGAGTTAGTTGAACTTGAGCTTGTCCACAGATCAATTATCTTTGACTTTGAAAAGGCAATTCTTCATAACCTGGTCGATCACCTTGCAACTGAAAATACCAAACCACAAAACTTCGCTGCCCTAAGCACGTCAAAAATCCCGATTCCACACGTGCAAGAAGGTGAATGTTCAACATCCGGAAATTCAACATCCGACATACATACAAGTGATGTATTCTCAATGAATCTTGGTAAAAATTGTGAAAAATGCAGAAGATCAGAAAAGTCATTGTTCATTCTTCATGAGAAACTTAATACACTTGAGAATGATTTTTTCAGAATGAAAACAATTGAATCCATTAACTTTATGGAAAAGGCTAAGATAACTGATACACCATTATCACCAAATAAAAGTATCTCAAAACCATCCAAATCCAAAACAAAGCTAATCAAGAAACAAACAACTCGCTCTCGTTCCAAGAATGATCGTTTGGCTATGCCTGCTTCTAACCCAAATGTCCTTCTAGGTGGAAATGTGAAGAGTGAAAGAAAACAGATTTTTGGATGGTGGAAGAAGCCAGAAGAGAAAGATGGAGGAAGACAAGATGAAGAGTGTTTGATTTACCCAACTACTTTCAATAAACAAACAACTCTATTACTTTGTAATGATTCGTCAATCTTGAATGTTAAACCTGTTCGAACTCCACTTGATTATGTTCAAACTGAAATATTTTGCATGAGTGATGGTTGCATAGATGGTCATTGTACTTTGAAATATGTGTATGATGATGATAGAAAGAAGCGAGAAATCAAACCGAATCCAAACTATAAATCCTTTGAATCCACTCATGAACAAGCTTCCTTCATAAACAGAAGAGGTAACAAAATTACCTATTGGCGAAAGAAACACTCAACAAGAGCAAAATTCCAAATGAGTAATGAAAGTGTGTACTTTAAACATAATCCTGAATTAAATTCTACCAATCGGCACACTTCATGGACTCCAAATCGCATATACCACAACAATTGGAATCACGCTAATCCATATGCTATCAAACCAACTGTCACAAATCAATTGAGTAAGCAAACTTAATTCATACATCATAAAAAACCTACAGTTCAATATAAACCCATCAACGTGATAACAGAAACAACCAAGGCAAGAATTCCAAAGAAATCAAGTGAATACATCTACGATGATGTCTCACTACCAGAAGGTTGTAGTCACGTGGTAATTGAACAATCTTTCATCACATCCAGAGCAACCAATTCCCCCGCAATATCCAAAGAAAACATAACACCACCACCATCTCAACCACAAACATTGTCACAAGTTTGTACTCCCAACATTTTAACAATGAATTCATTAACTGAAGCAACATGTGATACTGTTGTTTTTGCTAACAATCAAGTACCCAATACACAATGGGTACCTCAACAAATTTTGTCTTCAATGTGAAGATTTATAGCCGGTGGTACCTGGACTCCGGCTGCTGGAAGCATAGGACGGGCGAAAAGAGTCTCCTTACGAACTATGTCCCAAAATACTCGGAAAATGTTCGTTTTGGAAACGACAACGTGGCACCAATGATGGGAACTGGAGACATTATTAAAGAAAATATAAAAATAAGCACAGTATCGTATGTAGAATGATTGGGACACAAGTATCTGATCATCCCGAGGCACGCAGCAAGTATCTGATCATCCCGAGGACATCCATCACGATCTATTTGACATATCTGCCACCATTGGTGATGTGCCGTTAATGGAAAGAGAAGATGAAGAAGTAGATGTTGTGGTGAGCGATAGTTTAAGTGAGAAAGAAAAATATGAGGGTGAGAGTACCCCAGACCGAGAAAGCCGGGAAGTCTCATCCACTACCGGTCGGGACACTATTCTGGCTGGTATTGAAACAGACGCTGGCATCCCACAAGTGCATGCACCTCACCCCACCAACCACTCTGCTTCCACTCAAATGGAAGTAGTTTCATTGCACGGGGATTTATCACATACGCAGTCGGAAACTCGTTCGGAGTTTGCTGGCTTTGAAATCAGTGGACCGCCTCCCCCGTCCACATCTTCTTTCCAAGCACAATCGAGTCTAGCACCAACCTTGACAGGTTTTCAATCTTTTGCTAGGACACCATCACCACTAGCACGTCTTCGTGACGTTGCTAGAACGCCCGTAGCGGCATCTACTGCAGAGGTAATGCGAGGATCGAGCGGAAGTCCCTCCAGTACTACCATATTGCCAACACTGCGTGAGGGCCACGGGTCTGAAAGACGTGTGACAACCGAGCCTCTTAGTGAGGTCGGGGTTACACCAGAGCTTAGATCCTTCCTGAATTCTAAGTTCTCCTCTCTTGACTCCGGCCTGAGGGAGTATGTCAACACATAACTCCACTCTGAAATCAACTCCCTTAGAGCCCAAATACGAGCCCTGGAAAACCGCCCACCTACTGTCATTGAGCGAGATTATTCGATCGATGAACTCAAAGACCTCCTCCATGCCAAACTAAAAAGTGTTGCCAATCCTACACCTAAACAATCAACCATACTTGCAGCACTGCAACAACAACCCCAACCCTCAGCTCCACTACCATCCATGATACAGTCCTACAAGCCTTGAATTCCTTAACCTCCACCGTCTCAAATATAAGCAAAAGGCTAGAAGTAGTGGAGGAGTCCTACAAAGCTCAATCCGAATCTCGCAAACGTAGGCATGATGATCCTGAGGATCCAGGACATCATGAGGAGGAGAAGCGGCAGCGGCGATACATTGGGGCTCAAAGCACAGTACTCCAAATTGAAGCCGCCCTGGTGTCAAGGTCGTCAGAGGGTCAAAGCGGCAGTGGGAGTTCGGGTAAACAACAACTAACTGAGCCTGCAACTGAGCCTACAATGACCGATTTTGAATTTGAAGTGGGTAAGGGGGCAGAGTCAGAGACGGAAAGACAAGAGACCCCAAAATCCTTCCAACATTCCAAACTCCATCAATCCAAATCCCGTAAATCCAAACACATCCAAAAGAACCAGAATCCTCTCTTCTTGAATCTTCAACTGAAAAATCCAAAGGCAAAAGGCCGATTACTGAGGAAGTAGAAGAGACTCCACTGATCAACATATGCAAGGTCTTTACAACGGTAAGCAAAGAGCTGCTTGACATTTTTCCACATGAATAGGGGCTATTCAACATCGCGCCCATCGATCTTATAAGTCAGCAGTAACCTCAAGAATCTGAGTAGAAAGAGGGTGAGTGGCCGGTACCTGCAACGTATCATGGAGGACCTATGCCCTTGGCTACTCACGAGAGAGTAATAGCAGAAAGGCCAAATATCAGAAACATCAGGCCTAGAGAAGCTCTAGCAAAAGACCAACCTCGCTGGACCACTCAATGGCTAAATACTCTGTATCTTGAAGAAAGAATTTCGGGTATCTTCTTAGAGATTGTCAGAGAGGTGGATGATCTGTATGTACTGAACTCAGAAGAGCATGAAAAAGCTGTCCGATTCGCCGCCACCTTCCATACAAGCAAGAAACAAAAAGTGGCATCTAAATATCCAATCGTCAAAATCGAGTTCGTGTACTTGCGTAACTTCCTCAACTACCAAATGGTTCACTTTCATGTAACCAGAGCAGATGGGAAAAGGTATAAATTTCACGAGGTCGAGCTTAGATTTTTGAATTTGGGGGATATAACACATATGGAAGATGAGCTGGCCTGTAAGCTTGAAAAGAATCGTGAGGAACAAAGAGCTCTCCAAGTCATCAGAGACTTCATGCGAAAGAAGATCATTCTGTGCAGAACACATGATCTACAGCTTGGTGCTGAGGCTAATCTTGCAAAGATAAATCTTCAAAGGCCTAACCAACAACATTCCAAGCTAGACAGACACATAAAATACACTATCATAGAAAAGTTTGATGAAGACTACCAAGGAGCCGATGGATTCGTCATGCCAAATCTTAACGGAGACAAAGCATTCCTTCAACTTTCGGAGCTTAGTGCATATTCTGACGGAACGCTTCAAAGATGCATATCTAAATTTCGCAGAACATGCTTGAGAAACCGACACTTGCTTGATCAATCAGAATTGGTAAAAATGACCAGAATTATAGATCAGTTGGAGGAAAAGATTCAAGAAAGAAAGGCCATCCGGAGTTGGGAAAGACTCCTAGGTCAGAGAAGCAGATGAAAATACCTGTTTCAGCACAAGGCAACAAAAGGGGGAGATTGTTAGATATTAATTAGTTTTTTTGCCTTGTGTTCTTTTGTGTGTAATCTATATATCTCTAGACTAGTTTATTGCATTGGCTTGGCCCACTTTCTTTATGTATTTCCTAGTCTAGTTTAATTATTTAGAATTGGGCCCATGTGGCTTATGTATTAATATCCTTGCAAACATAGTTTGCAAGGTAACTCTTTGTAATTGATATTCTCTACACTTTACGTTGAAGAAATATACAAGAGAGAATCTTCAAGTTC
Source organism: Dittrichia graveolens (assembly GCA_038502395.1). Classification (NCBI taxonomy): domain Eukaryota; kingdom Viridiplantae; phylum Streptophyta; class Magnoliopsida; order Asterales; family Asteraceae; genus Dittrichia; species Dittrichia graveolens. The sequence continues at coordinate 42,907,344 of JARJIL010000009.1, read as the reverse complement.
ATGCAAAGTGTTCATACTTGTTCTTACTAACTTCATCATCTTTACTTAAAGTATTCATGGTTTACTCATCTTTTTACAAAAAAGGACTTTCACATTATAATTAGCTTCTGCACACTTAGTGCTTACAAAATTATATAACTAATCTATTTAATCAATAGGATCTCCAAATTCTAACCACATATCGTAACATTTAAGTTCCCAGATTGCAGCTTTCTTGATATCATCATTCACAATCTCTTCACCTTCTGGAAGCTCTCTCATCTCAGTTTTTCTTGATTTGATTTCTTTGTGGAGATGATATCTGAATACTGAGTTCTGATTTGAGTCATCACATAAAATTCTCAAGTACAGAATCAACTCCAGATTTGCCAAATGAAGATCTGCTACTTTCAAGAAACATTGATTACCTTCCACATCAAGATACAAGAATCCTTCCAAAGGTTGAGTGATATAAGTGTTTTCTCTTAATTTAACTCCCTTTGGAACTTGTAAACCGATGTCTCTTTTAGCTCACTAGCTCGCTGCTCTAACTCTTGCAGCTTTGCCTCAATTCAGGAAAGTATCAATTTCATCAGCAGGAATCTCACCTAACTGATCAATTCTTATGAAGAGTGTCTTAAGAAAATCAACTATCTCTTGTCTGATTTGACTCTTTTTCATCCGTTTTATAGTTATGGCTACGATTTTTAACTTTGAGAACCCCAGCTTGTACAGACATCTCATATCTAGACCAATTTCTTGTTTGTTGTCTAGTACAAAGTGGATAATTACCAATTCTCCTTTTCTACTCAGTGTAATTGATTCAATCTTGTGATTAAAATGTGTTCTTTTATAACAATGCCTTAGCCACATCTGAGTAGGGGATTGGGGCAACTCTAGGTCCAGAATAGTCTGCTTCAGCTTCAGCACTGGCAGCCTCAGCTTTAGCATTTTCTCTTTGAATTTCAGCTTGCCGTTACTGCTCTTTTATTTTCTCCACTGTTAGGCCTAGGTCTTTAGCCATATATTGTAACATTTGCTCAGCAAGCATGTCACTGGCTTTCCATGCTGCATCAGCTTCATTACTTGAATCAGATTCATGTGCAACTAGTTCAGACTTACCTTGTTGCTCAGGCTCAGGCTCAGCAATGATGACCTTTCTTCTCTTTGCTAGAGGCATAGCACTTCTTTTCTTTCTTTTTACCATCTCAAACACATTACTCTTCCCTTTATCTACTTGTGAAGTTGGAACGGACTCAGCTTCAACAAATTTTGGCAATTCAGCTTGAGGAAGGTTGGTGTGAGTAGCTTGAGATGTTTCCTCATGTGGAGTTTCTAGTTGAGCTTGTGAAGTTGTGGTAATTTGGACTCTTGGAGGCTGTTGTTGTTGGGAAGGCTGATCTATAGTACTCATAAACTGATCATGAGCTTGTTCCTCAACTTGTACTTCCTCTGTATGCTCCCCCTCAACCTTATCATCACATTTCTTTGATTCTTCCTCCCCCTTTTTGTCATCATCAATAGGGGAGGGTCTAAATTTGAGCACGAAGCTTTCCAAGTTGGCTACTGAAGTCGAAAGATCATGAAGTTTTCGCATCAACTTGGCTTTATCATTTCTCCTCTTCCTGTGTAGGAGCTCAAACTTAGATTGTAGATAGTCCATGATGACTTGAGCATTGGTGGTCATCAGCTTGGGCTCCTCAGGTCTTCTTCTTACCTCAAAGTCCTCCTGTCCAGTAGAGGAGTGTAATTCCACCGTAGGAGTGGCTGTTGAGTGTTCCTCAATAGGTAAGGATGTGAGCCCCATATCCAAAGGTTGTTTCTGACATATGGAATCAAGGGGGCCAAAATGGGGACCCTGTAAACCTTCCTGGTGTATGAAAGGTTCAATGATAGGTCATGCTAAAGTGTGTAAGAATGGAAGAGAAGAATGACCAATGTCGTGAGGTATGGTAGTGGGGTAAGCTAGACATAGTGGTGAGGATGGGGGTATCTGACCTTGGGGATTGGTCAGTATTTCAATGTTACCTTCATGGGGCTGTGAAGGCACAAAAGTATACACTCCCATGGCACTACTAAGTATGGGATGAGTAGACACCATACCCGGTATAGGCGTAAGGGTTGAACTGAGCCTAGAGGTTGGCACCTTAAGAGAAGATGTCTCCCCCTCAGCTCCTGCCGGTGGAGGTAGCAATGTGATATCAGCTCCAGAGTCCTTTTGAGGGAAAGAACCCCCTTTGGCAGTCTTTCTAGTATAGGTGTAGGATATATCCTTGGTAGCAGTGGGCTGACCAAGGTTGGCTTTAGATTGTAAGATAGATGGAGATGTTTGAGGTGGAGGGGAGGGGTTAGACTGAGTTGGGCTTGACTCAGTCTTATCTCCCTATTTTAGAGGTGGAGAAGTAAAAGAGAGAGAAGGAGATAAGGAATGCGAAAGTATACCTGCTGCACCTAGCAGTGGAGACTCAGAGCTAGGAAACAGACTCCTTTGCTCAGAACTCGAAGTGGTGGATGAAATTATTTGAGCATGGGGTCTGAGCTGAGTCCTAGGTTGATCAGCTTGAGAGGACTCAGCCTCAGAACCAACACCGGCATCCATTTCTTCCGAGCTTCCTCCTCTGTCTCAGCTTCACTTGACTCAGGAGTCGGAAGATGTACATACACCCTCATCTGAGCACTCATTGTAGAATGCTCAGGAAAAATATCATGGGCGAACATTCTGTAGCTGAGAACAGGAGTAGGGATTGACTCATATTGGGCATTATATCTTTCACCCAACCTGTCCTCGATGACCATGGATATAAATCTTACGAATGGCATAATGGCATCCCTTATGTTCTTGGTCAGCAATGACTTGAATGCCTCAATGATCAACTCAGCGTAATCCAATCGTCGATATAAAATATGTTGTATAACACTTGCATTTCCAAGTCATTAACAATATCCAGGCCACCCACCTTGTATCCAAGGGAACAAACCACAGTGGATACCATAAATCCCCATGCCGTCTGGAAAACAGATTTCCGTATAACGCCAATAACTTGAGGATGACCCATTAAGGGTAAAGCGCTTCGTGATGTTTCCCTAGAAACCGTTGCTTCATACTGATTATGAACCGGGAGATGAAGAATTCTGCGGAGACAATTTGCATCGACTTCTATCGCCACTTGTCCACTTAGGACTGTACCCCGTATGACCGGTTGGGTTGCATCTAGTTTACACGTATACCAGAATTCCGTGAGAAGTTAAGGTATGAGTACACTAGGACCACGAAGAAATGCGTGTGCCAGGGGTCCTTTGAGAATATAGGAGACCCACTCCTCATATCCCCTGCCGATTTTGGACTTTGGAATGTCGATACAAGCGATGACATTGTTTCGTTTGTAGGTGGGGAGTGCATTATTCTTGAAATTTCCACCACGGATCATTTGTTCAGTTAGATTAAGAGTATAACCCTCCATTGAAGTCGAACTTGTCGTATTGGATTGCACATAGCGGTAATAAGGATTAACACTGAGCAATGAACTCTGCACACAGCAACGTTAGGGTTTAAGAGAGTAGAGAAGAATATTTTGGAATAGTAAACGAAATATGATGAAAATTCTCTCTTATTCGTACCTTTTTAATGTGAGAGAAAAGTTACCGTTATCGGAGGGTAATAAATATGACCGTTACAGTAACTTCCGGCGACGTAGTTTGTTATAACGGCTATGTTTAATGTAACTTAATTTGACTGACACTGTTACATTGATCCGAATTCATTCAAGATGAACTAAATTATCATCAAGATTCCTTTTTTAAAAATAAATTGTAAACGACTTACGTTTAACAGAACGCACCGTAAATATTATAGACGTACTATATTGTAGGACATACCATCTGTTAGGACTAACTTAGATATGTGGAACTAACCACATATTTGAACTGATTACTCAGCTCAGATTTGTCATTCAGCTCAGATTGAGCACTCAACTCAGATTGAGCACTCGGCTCAGATTTTGACACTTAGTCGAATATAGCACTTAGCAAAAATTTAAACAGATATAAATAATGAAACATACCAATTAAGGGTTGAGCATGCCAAACTTGCCGAGTAAAGTTGTAAATCTTGTGCCTTCAATTGGCTTAGTGAAGATATCTGCAAGCTGATCTTCAGTCTCAATGAAGACTAACTCTATCTTTCCCTTTTCTACAATATCTTTGATGAAGTGATGTCTTATCTCAATGTGTTTGGTTCTTGAGTGAAACACTGGGTTGTGTGTAATGGCAATAGCACTTTGATTGTCACAAAATATGGGAGTCTTTGAATAATTCAAATCAAAGTCTTTAAGCTGATGTTGCATCTACAGTATTTGAGCACAACAGCTACTTGCAGCTACATATTCGACTTCAACTGTTGAAATTGCCACTAAGTTTTGTTTCTTGCTTGTCCAGCTAACTAATTTTCCACCCAAAAGTTGACATCCTCCAGTAGTACTCTTTCTATCAAGACCAAATCCTGCGAAGTCTGAATCTGAGTACCCTATCAACTCAAATCCTGATCCTTTGGGATACCACAAACATAAGTTCGGTGTTCCTTTCAGATATTTGAGTATTCTTTTAACAGCTAGCAAGTGTGATTCCTTTGGATCAGCCTGATATCGTGCACAAACACATGTAGCAAACATTATATCAGGTCTGCTTGCTGTTAAATAGAGTAATGAACCTATCATTCCTCTATATGTAGTCTGACATACAGATTTCCCATCAATGTCCTTGTGTAGCTTGACATTGTGTAACATTGGAGACTTTGCGGGATGGCTTGAGTCTAATCCATATTTCTTAATCAGATCAAAGACATACTTACTCTGATTGATAAATATACCATCTTCTTTCTGATAGATTTGAAGTCCCAAAAAGTAAGTCATCTCACCCATCATGCTCATTATGTATTGATTGGACATTATCTTAGAGAACCAATCACACAGACCTTGGTTTGTTGAGCCAAAGATAATGTCATCCACATAGATTTGAACCAGAATGACATGTCCTCTACTCTTTCTTATGAATAGAGTTTTGTCAATACTTCCTCTAACAAAATCATTTAAGAGCAAGTAGCTGGACAGTGTATCATACCAGGCTCTTGGAGCTTGCTTGAGTCCATACAAAGCCTTGTCTAACTTATATACTTGATCTGGATGTTTAGAATCAATAAAACCAGGGATTGTTTCACATATACCTCCTCCTGTAGTTCTCCATCTAGGAATGCACTTTTAACATCCATTTGATACACTTTAAAGTTTTTGAAGGCTGCATAGGCTAGAAACAACCTTTTAGCTTCAATTCTTGCAACAGGGGCAAAGGTCTCATCATAATCAATACCTTCTTCTTGTCGATACCCCTAAGCTACTAGCCTTGCCTTGTTTCTAATCACCAATCCATCCTTATCCATTTTATTTCTATAGACCCACTTAGTTCCTATAATTGTTTTTCCTTTGGGGGTAGGGACAAGGGTCCAGACCTTATTTCTTTGAAATGCTGTCAACTCCTCTTGCATAGCTTCAATCGAATCTTCATCTTCTAGAGCCTCTCCAGTCTTCTTTGGTTCCATTTAAGATATAAAACTAGAGTAGGTAGCTTATTTTGCATTTGCCTTAGATCTAGTTAACACACCATCTTCAATGTTCCCAATGACATCATTAAGAGGATGATCATTTAATACTCTGAAGGTTGTAGTGGGAGACTGAGGTTCTAGGTCTGAGTCTAAGCAGTGTCTCTCAGGCCGAATAGGACTTCTTCAGTCTGAGTAGGAATTGAAAGATCACTTAGATCTTCAATCTGACATGTACCTAATGATTCACCGAGACTCTCAGGCTGATTATCTTCAATATTGATAATTTGTTTCAATGATGCACATTTGTCAGATTTACTACCATCATCATCATCAGAATCATCCATAACATACATGGGATTTGACGTGAGATCTTCTTTGTTCCTCTCAAGCTCACTTAGACTAACTGGGTCAGCTTGAGCTCTGTCGGATTCATTAATACTTGTTTCATCAAATGTAACATGTACTGACTCTTTAATTACTTTTCTTTTAATATTAAAAACTCTATAAGCTTTGGAGATTGAAGAATATCCAACACATATCCCTTGATCAGCTTTGGGTTCCAACTTATGGAGCTGATCTCTTTGGTTTAGCACATAGCATGTTGAACCAAAAATGTGGAAGTATCCAATGTTGGGTTTTCTGCCATGATACATCTCATAAGATGTTTTACCATGTCTTTTAACTATTATTGATCTATTTTGGGTATAGCAGGCTATACTTACAGCTTCTGCCCAGAAGCTCAGCTTGAGCTTTGCCTCACATAGCATGGTTCTGGTAGCTTCAATTAAAGTTCTATTTCTCCTTTCAGCAACTCCATTTTGTTATGAAGTTCTTATAGATGAGAAATTTTGGATAATTTCCTTCCCTTCACCAAAGCCTTCCAGGGTTGAGTTCCTAAACTCAGTCCCATGATAACTTCTGAGTTGTTTAAGAGACCTACCCTTTTGCAACTCTTATTGTCTTATGAAGCTGATTAAATCATATGCTGCTTCACTTTGGGCTTTTAAGAAGATCACCCAAGTGAATCTTGTGAACTCATCAACAATCACTAGAGTATACTTTGTGCCACTTAGGCTTGGGGTGCTAATAGGTCCAAATGCAACATATGCAGTGGTTCTGTAATTGAAAATTTTTGTTTGGACTTGAAGGATCCCTTATGATTTTTTCCCATTTCACAAGCTGAGTAGAGTTTGTCTTTAGCAAATGTGATCTTAGGCAGACCAGAGATTAACTCTTTGCTAGACAATTTGTTAATATATTTGAAATTTAAATGAGATAGTCTCTAGTCCCATAACAAACTCAGCTTGGGAGTTAAGTCAGAATACAAACAGGTTTCAGTTGAAGGATCTGCGGACCTGAGATTTAACAAATAGATATCTCTCTCTTTTTGCCATTAATATTGGTTTTCTCTTCTTATCATAAATTGTTCCTGCATGCTTTCTGAAGGTGACTTCATAATCCTCATCACACAGTTGACTGATACTTATCAGATTGTGTTTAAGGCCTTCAACATATGCTACCTTTTTTAAAGTGACTTTTCCAGCAGTTATCTTTCCATAACCTTTAGTCCTTCCTTGATAATTATCCCCAAATGTCACCTTGGGTCCTTCATTGTTTTCGAATTCACTTAGAATCCCCTTGCTTACTGTCATGTGCCTTGAGCATCCACTGTCTAGATACCACTTGTAGAAGCCCTGCACATGATCAACTAAACATATTAGTTTCTTTTTGGAACCCAGTGTTTAGTGGGTTCTGAGGATGAGCACTTAGCTGACCCTTTAGAGTTTGACTGATCAGCTCGAACAGATTCTGGATCTGTTTTGGACTGATCATCCTTTACATTTTCAGGTCTAAGATTGGTACTCATACAATCTATGGCCTCATGACCTATATCACCACACTTATATCATTTTCTTCTAAAGATGGGTGTTTGGGTGATTTCTTTGAGTTTTCCAACATTAAATTTGGATTCAGTTTTAGGGTCATAAGATGTGGATAACCTTTCAATTCATCTAGACAGTTTGTCTACTTGATTTCACTGACTTTGGACTTACCTTTGCCAGCTTTATGGTTACCCTTATTTGGTGAATTCTGACTTACAGACAACTTCCTACATCCTTTCATATTTGGCTTGAGAGTTATGTCTTTTTGAGTTGACATGAGATATTCTGTCAAAGACAGTTGTTCTTACAGGATTTTAATCCAATCTTTTGAAAACTGACTTACAGTTTATGTTGGATTTGGAACATTCAGCTTGATGGTTTGTATGAATAACCTGGGGACTTTGGGTTAGTCTCACAAACTTATTGGTTTTGACCTGTTTTCCATCCTTGTTCCTTAAAAATGTTTTTGGGAGTATATCATCTGATTTCATCGTTTTGTCTTCAAGACTGACTTGATCTTCGATGATTTCATCAGCAGCAGCACTATAATCTCCCCCTAGCGCTGCTTTTACTTGATTTGGTATCTGCTAGTTAATACATTTTTCTGCTTCTCTTGATGACTTACACCAACATTCACAGATCTTTCTTAGATTATCAGCTTGTTCTTCTGATTCTTGTAGTTCTTCACTTAGAAGTTTGTTTATATGAAGCTGACATTCATAATCACTTTGAATCTTTTTACCAGCATTTAAGAGAGTTTCAGAGTGTTTAAGTTCATCTTTTAATTTTGAAATTTCAGTTTTCAAACTAGATTGAACTATGAGAGAGGTTTTGAAGTCATTCAACAAATAGTTGAACATTAGACATTTTTGGTCATCGGTGTAAGAGCTAAAGTTATTTACCTTATACACTGAGGCAGGATCCCAGTTACTGGTTTGCTTACTCAGCTTAGATACTTCTGCTAGTTCCTCATCAAAGGAACTGTCTTCTAACTCATAGTCAACTTGTTCCTCTTCATCCTTAATGGCCATCAAACACCTATTTGGCTCATCATCATCTGAAGTAGTTGATTCAGTATCCCAAGTCTCAGCAAGAAGACCTTTGGTGTTTTCATCTGGCTTGCCTTTGAGTCTTTGATATTTCTTTTTATATTTATCAGCTCTATAGGCATTTTTGTTAGCTACTGAAGCTGATTCTCCCTTCTTAACTCTGCACTCAGTAGCTATGTGTCCTATCCTTTGACAGTCATAGCACTTAGCTTTCTTAGGATCAAAAGTAGACTTACCACTTTTGCTTCTGTCAGGTTGACCCCTTCCTCTTCTGAACTTTCTAAAGATTCTTGCTAACATTGCCATTTGTTCAGTAAGAGCATCTATTTCTTCATCATCTGAACCGGGAGTTAGGACTTACTTCCTCAGATTCGGATTCAGAGTCAGTCTTAGCTTGAGACCTTTTAGATCCCTTCTTCTTCTTTTCTGCAATTAATGCAGATCTAGGATTATTTAGAAGGAAACTATAGATAGATCTGAGATCATATTTTCCTAAGGTTCCTCTAGCATGAAGTGTAATGGTGATCTCATTGAATTGTTCTGGTAACACATCCAAGAACTTGAGTACCAACTCATTCTCATCTTTCTTGACACCTACCAAGATCAGATCATTTATCTAGCATTGAAATCTGGTAAGCAAATCTGCCAGAATTTCATTCTTTTAGCAAAGAAAGTCTCATAAGAATTCTGATCTTCGATTGATGAAACCACAATCCCAAGCCTACTTTGATCATGTATGGTTCTGATACCAATTCAAAGCTCTGATTGTATCAAGTATTGTGTAGAAGGAATGAGACTAGAGAGAAAACATACACAAACACCGTTGCTAATGCTTTGAATGAGACTTGATTAATTGTGCAAAAGCTTACACTACCACTAGCCATATCCCTATTTATAGGAATAAGGATAGGCGTGACTTTCTCTTCATTTTACAATAAACTAACAATTGTACGATTTAAGTGTGGGTGGGAGGTTAGAAAAAGGTTCTTCTATTTCATTTGAGCTTTATTTGCTATGATGAAAATTATGACTGATTTGGGCTAGAACTTTAAATTTTTGACATCATTCATGTAAGAATTGAGTGTTAGTTAAGAATGTCATGATAAATGATTTATAAAAAAGTGTTAAGGTTATATTTAGCTTGTATATCATAACATTTGTTGCTTTTCACCATTTTCAAAGAATATTTGATTTGTAAGTAACCGAATTTTAATTTGTAAATTATTTTAAATTTAGTAAGGTTAAGCCTTTTTTAATCTAAGCTTGACAAAAATAGGCTACGTAAGAATTTTCAGTTTTAGAAATCATATGTTATGCTAAAAAAAGAGCCAACAATGAAAAATGAAAAATCTTTTGGAAAAATAAGTCATTCAGTTGCCTCTAGGACTCGAATTAGTAAACTCTAAGCGGTGTTCTACACCCAACCACAAAGAGCCAACTGGTTTGGGATCGGTTGAGTTGAATATTCGCTACATAGGTTTCATTGAAAGTCATGGACTTTTAGAAAAAAATAATAAAAGAATAAAAGCTTATGTGGCATAAAGTATGAAATTCTACAATAAGCTTTGAAGTCGGGGGATTTCATAAAGGTAATTAACCATGTGCTGAAAATATAAATAATTTGTGAATTAAAGTTTGGGTATTTATGAAGAAAATGAGTATTTGAGTGATGAGAAGTTAAGGAGGATCAGTACACAAATATATGTGTAATTCTAGATATAATCCTTATAATTTTGTTTTAAATCATTTGCACTAACGCTGGTAAGTAGAACTTGAATTATTTATAGATTGATGTTAAGATTGATTTTCTATGCCTAGTTGATTTGTAATTTGCTTGAGTACAAGCAAAGCTTAAAGTGTGGGGTATTTTGATATCGCCATATTTAGATACATATTTAAGCGATATGTAACGTCCCAAAATTTATTTTTTTTTAAAACAATTAAACAAGGAGTACGATTAATAATTCACCATAGATAAAACACTGTATAACTTGATTACAACACCGGGTGATAACCCGCAGAATTCAAATGTAATAGTTTGGAATACATCATAACACAAAACAGTTTGAACAATGCGGAAGCTTGTAGGGTATGAGCTATCAACCGCGTGCTGGAGCCCCGTCGTGGCCATCACCTGAAAAAAGGTTAAACAACAACCGTAATCACGAAGCTTAGTGTGTACACTTACATACAATCAACCATATGACATCACATCATTTTCTTTACATTCATGTTACATCTTTCATTCCCGCTACAGTAGTAGTCGGTCCAACATTCCCGCTACCGTAGTAGTCGGTCCCACATTCCCGTCACCAGAGTGAACGGTCCAATCATTCCCACCACTGAAGTGCACGGTTCCATCATTCCCGTCACCGAAGTGAACGGTCCAATCATTCCCGTCACCGAAGTGTACAGACCCATCATTCCCATCATCGAAGTGAACGGTTCAACATTCCCGTCACCGAAGTGAACGGTCTAAACCATAGCATAGCATAACATAATATCAGTTCATCAATTCATCAGTTATCATTGTATCATTTCATCAATTCATCTTTCTTCAATCATATAGCACATAGCACATTTAACACATACATCATAGGGTTTAGATAGTAAGTAAGAATACTCATCTGTCTTGCAGTTCAATCTCACAATCTTAGCTTACTAGAACACTTGTGGTTGCTTGCCAATCGTCTGTCACCTACAACGGGTCTAATAAATCAATTACTGTATACGAATCACTTGCTCGTTTACTCACTTAATACATTCGAGCCTCACAAGGCATGTAACAATAAGAAATGCATTACAGTTGTAACGCCCCAAAATCTTAAATAAAGTAAAACTCTAATATCAAAAGTATTTTAGAATTAAAAGGAGTTTACACAAAGCGGAAGATAAAGCTATCAATGAACCCTCTAGTTCAGTTAAAAAAGTAGTACTAATATTTACAACAAAGATCTGTTTTCACAAAAATACAACCAGGCGTTAGTTTTCAAAATACAAATTTACTCCCAAATCCCAACCTCTGTCAAACTGGGGCCTTGCCCTTGGAGGAATCACGCCCTACAAAACAACAGTAAGCAGTATCTGATAAGCCACAAGGCTTAGTGAGAAAACTAAACTATAAATCATATAAGCATGTGTATACACATATACGAATGCCACAACAAGTCTTATGGATACAGTACTGCACCATCTTAGCATCCGCTAAGAAGGCTAAAATGTGCCCGTAGCAACTACTGCACAAAGTAGTGTGCTACAACTCTCTCTCTGGTGATCCTCTGATCAATAATATATCACATTGCAATGTACCACACACATATCACAGATATGAATCAGAGTTTAGGAAACTCACCTTAGCAACTAGTATCACACAGATATAAGCCAGATAACTCAGTACACGTCAAACAGTAACCCCTACAATTATAATCATATAATTAAGACATGTACTAATCAACACTTAACAATTAAAACAAGGCAGGGGATCTACACGGGCCGTGTACCCCTACACGGGCCGTGTCTCAAGCACTCTACACGACCACACCTGGCCACATGGCCAGTGTTGTCCATGTCACCCACACGGGCCGTGTTAACTACACGAGCTGTGTACACTACATGCTACACGACCATGTCTCATCTACATGGACGGTGTTGATAACTCACCTACACGGGCCGTGTACCTCAATCTCTACATGACCATGTATACCAACATGGCCCTATGACCGCCTTCTACACTACACAGCCGTGTACCGCTACACGGGCCGTGTACTCTAAAGACCAGCCGACTGTTCTTGACAACAGTCGGTGTTCTTGACCAGAAAATCGACTAAACTCATACAAAACTCCACTAGGATGTCTTCCTACACCCCCAAACAGCATGTAAACTACTCAAAACAATAAATACACTAGAACACCAAAAACAACCAACAAGAAGCCTTACCTCAACTTGTGCCTACAAGAATCAGATGAAGATCACTTGTCCTCTACCTTTCCAGCTCAAAAACTCAAGAAACACAGCTCTCTCTCTTTCTCTCCATGGATGCAGGTGATGAAAATGAGTTCTTTGACTCATCAAAGTCAAATAAAAACACATACATATACAACTTTGGAAATTGGCACAAATGGCCCCTGAACTTTCCTAGTTCAAGAATTTACAACACAAGTCCCCCAAGTTTCTAAACACCTCCTAATCTCAATTAGGCAATACCAAAAACGTGTTAAGTCGAAATATTACTAATTACAGAAATTCCGAAACTTGGGTGTTACAACTCTTCCCCACTTGAAAACAATTTCGTCCCCGAAATCAACTGCTGAAGAGTTCTGGGTAGTTACGTATCATCTCACTCTCTAGTTCCCAAGTACAATCCGACCCTTTTCGGTGTTTCCACTGAACTTTAACCAACACAATCTGTTTATTACGTAAAGCTTTAACTTTTCTTTCCAGTATAGCAACAGGTTGTTCGACATAATTCAGTTTTTCATCAATGCATACATCCTCCAGTGGCACAAATGCAGACTCGTCTGCTAAACATTTCCGAAGATGAGACACGTGGAAGGTATTGGGTATCTTGGATAACTCGTCTGGTAGTTCCAATCTGTACGCAACTTTACCCACATGAGCACTAACTCTGAACGGTCCAATAAACCTTGGACCCAATTTACCTTTCTTTCTGAATCTAATAACCCCCTTCCACGGTGACACCTTTAACAGCACATAATCACCCACTTGGAACTCTAGTGGTGATCTTCTTTTATCCGCGTAACTCTTTTGTCTACTGTGAGCTGCTAGCAATCTATCTCTGATCTGCTGAATCTGCTCTGTCATACGCTATACCACCTCAGTACTTCCCAACTCTCTCTGTCCCACTTCACCCCAACAAACTGGAGTCTGACACTTTCTACCATACAACATTTCATAAGGCGGCATTCCTAAACTGGAATGATAACTATTATTATAAGAAAACTCCGCAAGCGGTAGATAAGAATCCCAACTCCCTCCAAAATCAATAATACACGCGCGTAGCATATCCTCCAGGGTTTGAATCGTCCTCTCACTTTGACCATCAGTCTGCGGATGAAATGCGGTACTAAGATGAAGCTTAGTCCCCATTTCGCTATGAAATCTATTCCAAAACCTGGAAGTAAATCGAGTATCTCTATCTGACACAATAGACACTAGCACACCATGACAAGATACTATTTCTTTCATATACACCTCTGATAGCTTCTCTGATGAATAAGTCTCTTTAATAGGAATAAAATGCGCGCTTTTAGTCAATCTATCCACAATTACCCAAATAGCATCGTAACCTCTAGGGGTCTTAGGTAATTTAGTGATTAGATCCATAGTAATATTCTCCCACTTCCACACTGGTATATCCAGAGGTTGTAATTTCCCATGCGGCTTTTTGTGTGCAACTTTCACTTACAGACACGTAAGACACCTCTCCACATACCTAGCCACATCTCGCTTCATACCTAGCCACCAATACTCTACCTTCAAATCTTTACACATTTTTGTCGCCCCCGGGTGAATAGAGAATTTAGATCTGTGAGCGTCACTCAAAAGAGTCTCTCTGACTTCTCCGTGATTAGGTACCCACACTCGTCCACAGCATAAAAAAAGATCACGACTATCCTTAACAAAATTAGTTACCTGCCCCTTAATCCACTCTTTGTTGTGATTTTCTTCTTTAACTGCTTCCAGCTGAGCATCTCTTATAACATCCAACAATGCCGTAGTCACCGTCATCCGTAACGACTCATTCTTCCAAAGTACCGACCCCGACTTTCTGCTCAAAGCATCTGCCACAACATTGGCTTTCCCCGGGTGATAAAGTATCTCACAATCATAGTCCTTCAGAAGTTCTAACCAACTTCTTTGCCTCATATTAAGATTCTTCTGATCCACAAAATATTTCAGACTTTTGTGATCAGTATAAATAGTACACTTCACTCCATACAAATAATGTCTCTAGATCTTCAACGCAAAAACCACTACTGCTAACTCCAAATCATGAGTTGGGTAATTAATCTCATTTGGCTTAAGTTGTTGCGAAGCATAAGCAATCACTCTACCTCTCTACATCAAAACACATCCCAACCCCAAATAAGAAGCATCACAGAACACAATCATATCTTCCACTCCTTCTGGCAAAGCAAGAACAGGCGCCTCACATAACCTTTGCTTGAGAGTTGAAAACGCAGCCTCTTGTTCATCTCCCCATACAAACTCTGCATTCTTCCTGGTTAGCTTGGTCAATGGAACTGCAGTCTTTGAAAAATTCTAAATAAATCTCCTGTAATAACCTGCTAACCCCAGAAAGCTTCTGATTTCGGAAGGATTCCTCGGAGGTTCCCACTTCATTACCGCATCAACCTTAATAGGAACAACTTTAATTCCTTCCTTATTAATCAGATGACCCAAGAATTGCACCTCTTGAATCCAGAATTCACATTTGGAGAATTTAGCATACAGCTTCTCTCTTCACAGCGTCTCCAAAACCTCTTTCAAATGCCTTTCATGTTCTGTCGGGTTTTTTGAATACACGAGAATATCATCGATAAACACAATAACAGATTTGTCCAACATCGGACGAAAAACTCTATTCATAAGATCCATAAATGCTGCAGGTGCATTTGTAAGACCAAATGGCATAACCACAAACTCAAAATGCCCGTACCGCGTCCTAAACGCAGTTTTAGGAATATCTTCCTCCCGAACTTTCAACTGATGATAACCCGACCTAAGATCAATCTTTGAAAACCACGACGCCCCTTGTATCTGATCAAACAAATCGTCTATCCTAGGCAAAGGATACTTATTCTTCACAGTCACTTTATTATGTTAATGGTAATCAATACACATACGAAACGTACCGTCTTTCTTCTTTACAAACAAAATGGGAGCGCCCCACGGTGAACTGCTAGGTCTGATAAAACCTTTATCCAACAGTTCTTGCAACTGTTTCATCAATTCCTGCATCTCTGACGGTGCAAGTCTGTACGGAGCTCTGGCAATCGGTGCAGCCCCCGGTACCAACTCAACTCTGAACTCTACTTGCCTATCAGGCGGTATACCAGGCAGATCATCTGGAAAAACATCTAGATACTCACGTACCACTGCCACATCATTCACACTCTCCTGTCTCTTTTCTAATTTCGAAACAACAAGATAAGCTAAAAAGGCTGTATACCCACGCTAAAGGTATTTCCGAGCTCTAGTCACGGAACACAAACACATTTCTTACTTTCTCTATCACCAAAAATTGATAGTTCTTCCCCACTTGGGGCCTGAACTCGAATCAATTTTTTCCCACACAGAATGGTTGCTTGGTGACACCCAAGCCAATCCATTCCCATTACCACTTGAAACTCTCTCATAGGCATAGGGATAAGCTCAATAGGAAATCTAACAGAGTCTATCTCTAGCACATTATCTCTATACACATCAGTCAAGAGCACAGACTTATCATCAGCTATTTCTACCTCGAGAGGGGGACTCAGTTTACTACATACTTGCTTGAAACTTTTACAGAAATAAACAGATACAAACGACTTGCTAGCACCCGAATCAAATAATACTAAAGCAGGCAGATAATTTACGAGATATGTACCTGCAACCACATCAGGTTTCCTCTGTGCTTCCTCAGCATTTAATTGAAAGGCCCTCCCCTTACTCTTGGAAGTATCCTCTTTCTTTACCTCTTTATTCTCTGTAATCCGCAGTGGTGGCAAAGATGGAGTGTTTCTCGATCCGGTTAAACGGTTGGATGTAGTGAGTCGGGGACAATTGGGTTTCTGGTGTCCGGGCTGATAACAATGAAAACATACGCTCAATGAACTGCGACAATCTTTACCCATATGGCCCGGCTTGCCACATTTGAAACAGTGAATAACATTTGTCTGACAGTTCCCGTAATGACTCTTCTTACACTTCTGACACACCCTCGGTGCTTCCTTCTTCTCCCCATAATCTACCCTCGGACTCTTATTCTGTGGTGTCGATCCTTCCACTGGCCTCTTCTCTTTTACCTACCTCTCTAACTCTAACTCTCTCGCCCGCGCAGCGTCCATCATGGACTTCAGGGTCTGATGGTTGCTCGAATCAATAAACTCTCTGATACTCGGCTTCAGAACCATCATATAACGATACATCTTCATCTTTTCATTGGCTACATAATCAGGACAGAACCGTGCCTTCTCATGAAACTTTGCATTAATCTCTAGAGCGGTCTCTGTAGTTTGCTTCAGCTTATGGAACTCATCAACAATACGGTCAATCTCAAACTGCGGAACAAACTGCTCCGTAGTAACTTCTTTAAACTCCGCCCAAGTCATGGCCTCGATCTGAGTCTCGACCCTCATTTTCTTTTCTAGATCCCACCAATTTTTGGCTGCACCTCTCAACTGGTTTGTAGCAAACCTCACTTTATTTTCCGGAGCGCACGAACAAGTATGAAATGCTCCCTCTAACTCTGATATCCACCTCTGACTCACAATTGGATCAGTAGATCCATTAAACAACAGTGGCTGGCACGCAGCAAAATCTCTGAAAGTACACCCTCTCGGTGCATCTCTGATAATCACTTGCGGTTGAGGATTAACTCTTTCCTCCCTCCCAGCTAACGCAGCTGCCACTTCCTGTCGTACAGTTTCCCCTGTACTTTCCTTCAGATGATCTACCACTTGGGTAATAATAAACAGTATGGATTTCTCTAAAGCTTTGCCGATTTCCTCAGCAACGGTCACTCTAGGTTGGGTTTCAGCGAACCCCTGATTCAACTCTGGTGTCTCACCCGCCTGAATATTATGGGCCACAGGTGGCCTCCTCCTACCACTAGCACTGGTATCTACCCCCTCTCGTCTATTACTAGGACCACCCTCAAGACGATCCGTAGCTCGTGACCTTCTAGTATTCACCATCCTGATAGCATAGATAAAGCATTAAGACAAAAGGTAGCTTTAACACGCCATCCTCTATATCAACCAATCTCAAGTACAAACAATATCTCAGTACACTTATCCTCAGACCCAAAGTAGTTCTATACATACTAAGGCATCTATAATCTCAAGTGCACGACCTCTTACAAGTACCCCTCACCCGATTCACAAGATTCCTCATGATTCCATCAAGTTCTATCATGTATCATGTTGCTATTATCCATAACACACTACACACTACACACGTTCGATCTTAGGCCATGTATCACTAGCATATCATATCACATAAGGCATCATGTATCTGACACTAGCATCATTAATATCTCAGGTATCTATATACCACAAATAGCAACATAAAGAGTTAACATATTCTCAATGCAACACTCTGTACCTCCACCAAGCTGCAAGCCTCCAGTTTGACTTAAAAAATCCTCAGAACCATGGTTTAAGTCTAGACGATGCATAACACACCTCCAGATCCCTCAAACCTTGGCTCTGATTCCAAGTTGTAACGCCCCAAAATCTTAAATAAAGTAAAACTCTGATATCAAAAGTATTTTAGAATTAAAAGGAGTTTACACAAAGCGGAAGCTAAAGCTATCACTGAACCCTCTAGTTCAGTTACAAAAGTAGTACTAATATTTACAACAAAGATATGTTTTCACAAAAATACAACCAGGCGTTAGTTTTCAAAATATAAATTTACTCCCAAATCACTCCCTCTGTCAAACTGGGGCCTTGCCCTTGGAGGAATCACGCCCTGCAAAACAACAGTAAGCAGTATCTGATAAGCCACAAGGCTTAGTGAGAAAACTAAACTATAAATCATATAAGCATGCGCATACACATATACGAATGCCACAACAAATCTTATGGATACAGTACTGCACCATCTTAGCATCCGCCAAGAAGGCTAAAATGCTGCCCGTAGCAACTACTGCACAAAGCAGTGTGCTACAGCTCTCTCTCTGGTGATCCTCTGATAAATAATATATCACATTGCAATGTACCACACACATATCACAGATATGAATCAGAGTTTAGAAAACTCACCTCAGCAACTAGTATCACACAGATATAAGCCAGATAACTCAGTACACGTCAAACAGTAACCCCTACAATTATAATCATATAATTAAGACATGTACTAATCAACACTTAACAATTAAAACAAGGAAGGGGATCTACATGGGCCGTGTACCCCTACACGGGCCGTGTCTCAAGCACTCTACACGACCACACCTGGCCACATGGCCAGTGTTGTCCACGTCACATACACGGGCCGTGTTATGTACACGCGCCGTGTATAATACATGCTACACGACCATGTCTCATCTACATGGACGGTGATGACAACTCACCTACACGGGCCGTGTGCCTTCACACGGGCCGTGTACCTCAATCTCTACACGACCATGTATACCAACATGGCCCTATGACCACCTTCTACACTACACTGCCGTGTACCGCTACACGGGCCGTGTACTCTACAGACCAGCCGACTGTTCTTGACAACAGTTGGTGTTCTTGACCAAAAACTCGACTAAACTCAAACAAATCTCCACTGGGATGTCTTCCTACACACCCAAACAGCATGTAAACTACTCAAAACAATAAATACAAGCTAGAAGCATGATTCACCATGAATCAAAGCTTAAAACCCACTAGAACACCAAAAACAACCAGCAAGAAGCCTTACCACAACTTGTGCCTACTAGAATCAGATAAAGATCACTTGTCCTCTGCTTTTCCTGCTCAAAAACTCAAGAAACACAGCTCTCTCTTTCTCTCGATGGATGCAGGTGATGAAAATGAGTTCTTTGACTCATCAAAGTCAAATACACACACACATATATATACAACATTGGAAATTGGCACAAATGGCCCCTGAACTTTCCTAGTTCCAGAATTTACAACACAAGTCCCCCAAGTTTCTAAACACCTCCTAATCTCAATTAGGCAATACCAAAAACGCATTAATTCGAAATGTTACTAATTATAGAAATTCCGAAACTTGTGTGTTACAAAAGTCCATAAAGTCGGGGACGCATCGCGTCCATCAAATTGACACGTCGCGTCAATAAAAAGTATCAGATTTCACAATCCAGACATGACTGTCGGATTTCAACTATGACTTCAACTACCGGATTTCAAATTATCGGATTGTTGTACTCGGATTTCAAACTATCGGATTTCCATCCGGATTTCAAACTTGTCGGATAAAAACATAAGTCGCACGGTACATCATAAGTCGCATGGGGTATATGAGAAATTCGCATGAGGGTTCAAAGGTAGCATGGGTTACAAGTTAAAGTGAAAGTCGCATGAATGCTCCATGCAACAGTCGCACGAATGCTCCATGCGATAGTTGCACGAATGCTCCATGCGACAATCGCATGGGTGGCTTAGGGGTAAAAGTCGCATGAAACAAAGTAAGGGTCGCATGGGTTTCAATAGAAGGTCGCATGGTATTACAAGGTGTAAGTCGCATGGTGCATATATTCAAGGCAAAAGTCGCCTGGTTACAAGTTACAAATTAAAGGTCGCATGGCTATGAAGTATAAAAGTCGCATGGAAGGGGGGGTCGCCATGTGAAAGTCTCATGGAATGGTACCAAGTGTCGCACGACATATATCAATAAGTCGAATGGGATAAACTTCATCCCTACCAGTTCATCAATTTCAACTTTCAGGCTCAATGGCCAAAATCATGTTCTTTCAAAACTCATCCAAATCATATCATTTTTGTTTCAAAACGTTTCTCCATTCATTTAGACACTTCTTTCAAGATTTAACCACATTTCATCAAGTTTTCAAGCTCATAACACAGTTTGTTTTTCTCTGGTTCTTCATAAACACAGAACCCAAAAACCCCAGAAGCTAAATCATGCTATCATCATCCAAACAAGATAAAATTGATACCTATAGTATCATTGTGAGGTAAGAAACATTACCTGATGATTCTTTCAACAATTCTTCATGTTTTCAGATGATTCTTGACTCTTCTTCATTGCTTTCTCGTGAGGGTTTTAGCACACACACAAAAACACACTCAAACTCTCTCTCTCTCTCTCTCTCTCTGTCTCTCTCAATGTAACAGTAACACACCCTTTGGGGGTTCTGCCCTATTTCACTATATATATATATATATATATATATATATATACTTTCCAAAGAGGCTTAAGCCCAACATTCAAATTGATTGGGCCCAAGAACATAGACCCAATAATATATATGACTAGTCCATTACTCCTTATTCATTCAAGCTCAAACATATACATACATATTTAACCCAATAGAACTTAACTTGTCCAACATATATTTCTCAACTCAACACAATATTATTTTCTCAATAAAATATTCATTTATTTACTTTTCGGAAGTTCGGGTATTACAACTCTCCCCCACTTAAACACGATTTCGCCCTCGAAATATTCATTCGAACATGGTGGGGTAATTCTTATTCATTTCTTCTTCGGACTCCCATGTCCACTCTGAACCTTTGCGGTGCTCCCATTGCACCTTCACCATTCCCACTTCTCTGCTACGTAATCGTTTGATCTTTCTTTCGAGGATCGCAACCGGTCTCTGGATGTAATTCAGTCGTTCATGTACAATGATATCCTCCAATGGTATAAACGCCGACTCGTTGGCCAAACACTTCCTTAGATGAGATACATGGAAGATGTTGTGTATTTTTTATTACTCTTCGGGTAGCTCCAGACGGTAAGCCACCTTACCAACTCTTGCCATAACTTTGAAAGGTCCAATAAATCTTGGGTTCAGTTTCCCACGCTTTCTGAATCATATCACTCCTTTCCATGGAGATACTTTCAGTAATACATAATCACCGACTTGAAATTCTAGTACTGATCTTCGTTTATCCGCATAGCTCTTTTGCCGGCTTTGAGCCGCTTTAAGTCGTTCACGAACCTGTTGTACATACTCGGAGGTTCTTTGTACTATTTCTGTGTTGCCAAGTTCCTTCTGTCCAACCTCACCCCAACAGATCGGGGTTCTACACTTCCTACCCTACAACATCTCGTATGGTGGCATACCAATACTCGCATGATAACTGTTGTTATATGAAAACTCCACTAGGGGTAAGTACAAATCCCAGTTTCCCCCGAAATCAATTACACATGCCCTTTGCATGTCTTCCGGTGTTTGGATAGTTCGTTCACTCTGCCCGTCAGTTTGGGGGTGATATGCCGTACTCAAGTTCACTCTCGTTCCCAAATCTTCATGAAATTTGATCCAAAACCTGGATGTGAATCGTACATCCCTATCAGAAATAATGGTCACCGACACTCCGTCCCTCGAAACTATCTCTTTCACATAGATGTCCGCCAATCTCTCGGCCAAACTTGACTCTCGGATCGGTATGAAGTGAGCGCTTTTCGTAGTTCCTCGGTGTTTTTGGTAGCTTCGTTATCAGATCCATGGTGATGTGCTCCCATTTCCATATGGGTATCTCCAGCGGTTGCAATTTACCTTGCGGTCACTGGTGCTCAGCCTTCACCCATAGACAAGTAAGACACTTCCCAACGTATTTAGCCACATCTCTCTTCATTCCTGGCCACCAGTAATCCATTTTCAAGTCTCTATACATTTTTGTGGCTCCCAGATGTATGGAAAAATTTGAATTATGCACTTCATCAAGGAGGAAATTCTGGACTTCAGTGATATTTGGTACCCAAATCCATCCGTATCGGGTCCACAACCCACGGCCATCCTTCACCATCAATGCCATTTAGCCCTTTACCCTCTCGGTTTTCTTATTCTTTTCTTTGACTGCCTCAATCTCGGTGGCTAAAATCGATTCAAATAGTGAAGTTGTAACCGTCATCCTCAAACATTTCACATTCGACTGTGCATGGTTTACCTTACGGCTCAGCGCATCTGCTACAACGTTCGCTTTCCCCAGATGATACAAGATTTCACAGTCGTAGTCCTTGACCAGGTCTAGCCTTCTCCACTGGCGTATGTTCAAATTCTTTTGATCAGCGAAATACTTTAAACTTTTGTGTTCTGTATAAATGGTGCACTTAACTCCGTACAAATAATGTTTCAATAATTTCAGCGCGAACATCACAGTGGCTAAGTCCAAGTCATGAGTCGGGTAGTTGCACTCGTGCGGTTTCAATTGTTGTGAGGCGTAGGCGACCTTCCCTCTTTGCATCAATACGCAGCCCAGTCCCACATGGGATACATCACAGTAGACTACCAAATCTTCCATTCCCTCCAATAAGGCCAGTATCTGGGCTTCACACAATTTGCCCCGAAGTGTCTCAAACGCTCATTGTTGCTTCTCTCCCTAATCAAAACAGACACTCTTCTTTGTCAGCTTGGTTAATGGCACTGCTGTCTTCGAGAAATCCTTAATGAACCTCCTGTAGTAACTGGCCAAACCCAGAAAACTTCAGATTCCCGTAGGACTCTACAGCGTCTCCCATTTCATTACAGCCTCGATCTTGGCGGGGTCGACCTTGATCCCTTCTCGGTTAACCAGGTGCCCGAGAAACTGAACTTCCTGTAACCAGAACTCGCACTTGGAAAACTTTGCGTAAAGCTTCTCTTTCTTTAAGGTCTCAAGTACTTCCGGTAGATGTAGTTCGTGCTCGGCCTCCGTCTTCGAGTAAACCAAGATGTCATCGATGAATATGATCATGAGCTTATCAAGCATTGGTCTGCAAACTCGGTTCATCAAATCCATGAATGCTGCCGGTGCGTTTGTAAGACCAAAAGTCATGACGACGAACTCGAAATGCCCATAGCGCATGCGAAAAGCCATTTTGGCTATATCCTCCTCCCGGACCTTGAGTTGGTGATATCCCGATCGCAAGTCTATCTTGGAAAAACAGGCCGCTCCTTGCAGTTGGTCGAACAAGTCGTCGATCCTTGGCAGCAAATAACGATTCTTAATTGTCACCTTGTTAAGCTCGCGATAATCTATACACGTCCTGAAGGTTTCATCCTTCTTTTTCACGAAAAGGATTGATGCTCCCCACGGTGAGCTACTTGGGCGTATGAAGCCTTATCAAGCAGTTCTTGCAGTTGTGACATCAGCTCTTGCATTTCTAGCGGTACTAGGCGGTACGACGCCTTGGCGATAGGTGCTACTCCCGGCAGTAGGTCTATACGGAACACCACTTGTCTGTCTGGCGGAATCCCCGGCATTTACTCCGGAAATACCTCGGGATAGTCGCATACCACTAGTACATCTGAAATTGTCAGTTTCTTCTTTTCCATTCTCGAGTCAACCACATGAGTTATGAAGACCATGCAGCCTTTTCCTAGATACTTTGCCGCTTTAATCACGGTGCAACATGTCGTCAACCCATTCTGTCGTTTACCGTAAATGGAGATTTCTCCCCCACTCGGACTCTGGATCCGTATGATCCCTTGCTTACACAAGATGTTGGCATAGTGACGCCCCAGCCAATCCATTCCCACTATCACTTAGAACTCTCTCCTCGGAGTCGGTAGCAGATCTATAGTAAACTGTACATCGTCTATCACTATTACATTATCCCTATAGATCGTGGTAACACACAAAGCCTTATCATCGGCTATCTCTACTTCTGACGGTATCTCTAACTTCACCGGAGCTATTACAAACTTATTACAAAAAGTCGAAGATACAAAGGACTTACTCGCCCCGGAATCAAATAATACAAGTGCAAGTAGAGAGTTAACAACGAATATACCTGCGATCACATCGGGCTCTTTCTTTGCTTCCTCCACGGTCATCTGGAACGCCCGTCCCCGAGGCTTCGAAACCTCGGGCTTCTTTCGCTTATTCCCATCGGTGACTCGGAGCGGTGGTTGCCAAGTCTCCCGCTTCCTCTAGTAGCCTCCAGGCACTCGGCAATGCGGTACCCCGGCTTGTTGCATTTAAAGCACACATTCAAGTGGACCCTACAATCCTTCCCGTAGTGCCCACTCTTTCCACATACAAAGCAGTTTATAGTTCTAGCCCGGCACTCCCCAGCGTGCCCCTTTCCACATTTTCCACATCGTGCCCCCGGATTCCTCACGGCAGGCTTCATACCTCCAACGTTCGATTTCTTGAATGGTTGTCTGCTTGCATTTCCTCCCAGTGTAGCCCGCTCAGCGGACCTCTTCTTATTTCTTTCCATCAGATACAACTCCCTTTTTCTTGCTCCCTCAATCAACTGGTCCAGCGTAACATACTCGTCGTTCGAAACAAACTCTTTAATATCCTCCCTCAACATCTGCGTATACCTGTGTATCTACAGTCTCTCATCACTTGCGTAAGCCGGACAGTACAATAGCTTCTCCTTGAATATAGCGGTTATCTGATTAACTGTCTCATTTGTTTGCTTGAGTTTCATAAACTCATCCAGCACTCGTTCCACCTCAACCTTAGGAGCATACTCTTCAAAGAACAATTCGTGAACTCTTCCCACGTCATCCTAGCGATAGCTTCGCCCTTCATCTTTCTCAACAAATTCCACTAGTCCTTGGCCGCTCCCCTCAGGAAGTTAGAAGCGAACCAAACTTTTGAGTCCTCAGCACATCGGCTGGTAAAGAAAGCTCCGTCTATCGCCGAGACCCATCTGGTGCTCCGCACCGGGTCTGGTACTCCATCAAATACGGGTGGCTGACAAGCTAAGAAATCCCTCAAGGTCCCCCCGGGGCCGCCTGATTAGCAGTTTGCGCTACCGGTTGGGCGACAACAACAGCTGCAGTAGTTTCCTTGGCAGCCCATAGTGCTCCCAGTTTCTTGTCAATCATCGTACCCATATGTTGCTTCAAGTCCTCCACAATCTTGGGTAGTAGCTCCTTCAGTGTGTTGGTGACCACAGTGGTCACCAACTCAATCATAGCCTCCTTCCTATATTCATCATCATCCATTACATCTTCCGGTACCACATTCTCCGGAGTCACATTTTCAGTCTGGTTCAATATCGGTTGTGCACGGGGGTCACTTTCTCCCGTCACACTAGCATTTTTTCGATCAGGTAGGTTCTCAAAACCCGTTGGTATCACAGATCGATTTCTTGTGATCGCCATACTGGATGTATAGACAATGCACTTTAATTAACATGTGGCATTGCCACACAGTCCTCATCACTATATCAGTTCATGTTTCACGTATTTCATGTCACAAGTACAGCTATCAGGCAACCCTAGTCATTTTAAGGCACCCTATCTACAGGCATCTTATCTCTACAAGTACCCCTCACCGGTTCCACAAGATTCCCCGGATTTTGACAAGTTTCAACAAGTGTCGTGTGCAAATAATAATATGGGTCCTATTATTACAATCATGCTACACGTATTGGATCTTGTCATTACTACTAGGAATCCCAATTCACTGGATTGGGCCATGTATCAGTCATCTCATCAAGCATACCGTCAGTTATCATGTAAGCATTATCAAGTCATTCTATTCTGATTCTACTAGAGCAATTAAATTTCAAAGTCTCAGTCATCATAATTTCAACATGTCAGTTAATTATGATCATCATATCATAAACTCATACCTTGTACTCGCGTGTGACCACTCGGACTAGCTCCAGCTAATAGCTCATCGTAACATTTATCACTTTGAAAAAGTTTCAAAAACTTTGTTTAAAATCTTTTACGAACCAAGGTTTAAGTTCAAACACGTGGAAATGTATTTAAGTCTCTTAAACCAAGGCTCTGATACCAAGTTGTAACGTCCCAAAAAAAATTTTTAAACAATTAAACAAGGAGCACGATTAATAATTCACCATAGATAAAACACTGTATAAGTTGATTACAACACTGGGTGATAACCCGTAGAATTCAAATATAATAGTTTGGAATACATCATAGCACAAAATAGTTTGAAAAATGCGGAAGCTTGTAGGGTATGAGCTATCAACCGCGTGCTGGAGCCCCGCCGTGGCTATCACCTGAAAAGAAGGTTAAACAACAACCGTAAGCACGAAGCTTAGCATGTACACTTACTTACAATCAACCATTTGACATCACATCATTTGCTTTACATTCATGTTACATCTTTCATTCCCGCTACCGTAGTTGTCGGTCCCACATTTCCGCTACCGTGGTAGTCGGTCCCACATTCCCGTCACCGGAGTGAACGGTCCAATCATTCCCGCCACCGAAGTGCACGGTCCCATCATTCCCGTCACCGAAGTGTACGGTCCCATCATTCCCGTCACCGAAGTGAACGGTCCAACATTCCCGTCACCGAAGTGAACGGTCTAAACCATAGCATAACATAGCATAATATCAGTTCATCAATTCATCAGTCATCATTTTATCATTTCATCAATTCATCATTCATCAATCATATAGCACATAGCACATTTAACACATACATCATAGGGTTTAGATAGTAAGTAAGAATACTCAAATGTCTTGTAGTTCAATCTCACAGTCTTAGCTTACTAGAACACTTGTGGCTACTTCCCAATCGACCGTCACCTATAATGGGTCTAATAAATCAAATAATGTATAAGAATCCCTTGCTCGTTTACTCACATAATACATTCGAGCCTCACAAGGCATGTAACAATAAGAAATGCATTAAAGTCCATAAAGTCGGGGACGCGTCGCGTCGATGAAAAGTATCGGCTTTCTTAGGATTAAAAGTAGACTTACCACTTTTGCTTTTGTCAGGTTGACCCCTTCCTCTTCTGAACGTTCTAAAGATTCTTGCTAACATTGCCATTTGTTCAGTAAGAGCATCCATTTCTTCATCATCTGAACCGGAGTTAGGACTCACTTCCTCAGATTCAGATTCAGAGTCAGTCTTAGCTTGAGACCTTTTAGATCCCTTCTTCTTCTTTTCTGCAATTAATGCAGATCAAGCATTATTTAGAAAATAACCATAGATAGATCTGAGATCATATTTTCCTAAGGTTCCTCTAGCATGAAGTGCAATGGTGATCTCATTGAATTGTTCTGGTAACACATCCAAGAACTTGAGTACCGACTCATTCTCATCTTTCTTGACACCTACCAAGATTAGATCATTTATCTAGCATTGAAATCTGGTAAACAAATCTGCTAGAGTTTCATTCTTTTAGCAAAGAAAGTCTAATAAGAATTCCGATCTTCGATTGATGAAACCACAATCCCGAGCCTACTTTGATCATGTATGGTTCTGATACCAATTGAAAGCTCTGATTGTATCAAGTATTGTGTAGAAGGAATGAGACTAGAGAGAAAACATACACAAGCACCTTAGCTAATGCTTTGAATGAGACTTGATTAATTTTGCAAAAGCTTACACTACCACTAGCCATATCCCTATTTATAGGAATAAGGATAGGCGTGACATTCTCTTCATTTTACAATAAACTAACAATTGTACGCTTTAAGTGTGGGTGGGAGGTTAGAAAAAGGTTCTTCTATTTCATTTGAGCTTTATTTGCTATGATGAAAATTATTACTGATTTGGGCTAGAACTTTAAATTTTTGACATCATTCAGGTAAGAATTGAGTGTTAGTTAAGAATGTCATGATAAATGATTTATAAAAAAGTGTTAAGGTTATATTTAGCTTTTATATCATAACATTTGTTGCTTTTCACCATTTTCAAAGAATATTTGATTTGTAAGTAACCGAATTTTAATTTGTAAATTATTTTAAATTTAGTAAGGTTAAGCCTTTTTTAATCTAAACTTGACAAAAATAGGCTACGTAAGAATTTTCAGTTTTAGAAATCATATGTTATGCTAAAAAAAGAGCCAACAATGAAAAAATGAAAAATTTGTTGGAAAAATAAGTCATTCAGTTGCCTTTGGGACTCGAATTAGTAAACTCTAAGCGGTGTTCTACACCCAACCACCTAGAGCCAACTGGTTTGGGATCGGTTGAGTTGAATATTCGGTACATGGGTTTCATTAAAAGTCATGGACTTATAGAAAAATAATAATAAAAGAATAAAAGTTTATTTCGCATAAAGTATGAAAATCTACAATAAGCTTTGAAGTCGGGGGATTTCTTAAAGGTAATTAACCATGTGCTGAAAATATAAATAATTCGTGAATTAAAGTTTGGGTATTTATGACGAAAATGAGTATTTGAGTGGTGAGAAGTTAAGGAGGATCAGTAAACAAATATATGTGTAATTCTAGATATAGTCCTTATAATTTTGTTTTAAATCATTTGCACTAACGCTGGTAAGTAGAACTTGAATTATTTATAGATTGATCTTAAGATTGATTTTCTATGCCTAGTTGATTTGTAATTTTCTTGAGTACAAGCGAAGCTTAAAGTGTGGGGTATTTTGATATCGCCATATTTAGATACATATTTAAGCGATATGTAACGTCCCAAAATTTATTTATTTTTTTAAAACAATTAAACAAGGAGTACGATTAATAATTCACCATAGATAAAACACTGTATAAGTTGATTACAACATCGGGTGATAACCCGCAGAATTCAAATGTAACAGTTTGGAATACATCATAACACAAAATAGTTTGAACAATGCGGAAGCTTGTAGGGTATGAGCTATCAACCGCGTGCTGGAGTCCCGTCGTGGCCATCACCTAAAAAAAAGGTTAAACAACAACCGTAATCACGAAGCTTAGTGTGTACACTTACAATCAACCATATGACATCACATCATTTTCTTTACATTCATGTTACATCTTTCATTCCCGCTACAGTAGTAGTCGGTCCAACATTCCCGCTACCGTAGTAGTCGGTCCCACATTCCCGTCCCTAGAGTGAAAGGTCCAATCATTCCCGCCACTGAAGTGCACGGTCCCATCATTCCCGTCACCGAAGTGAACGGTCCAATCATTCCCGTCACCGAAGTGTACGGTCCCATCATTCCCGTAACCGAAGTGAACGGTTTAACATTCCCTTCACCGAAGTGAACGGTCTAAACCATAACATTGCATAACATAATATCAGTTCATCAATTCATCAGTTATCATTGTATCATTTCATCAATTCATCATTCATCAATCATATAGCACATAGCACATTTAACACATACATCATAAGGTTTAGATAGTAAGTAAGAATACTCACGTGTCTTGCAGTTCAATCTCACAGTCTTAGCTTACTAGAACACTTGTGGCTACTTCCCAACCGACCGTCACCTACAATAGGTCTAATAAATCAATTAATGTATACGAATCCCTTGCTCGTTTACTCACATAATACATTCGAGCCTCACATGGCATGTAACAATAAGAAATGCATTCAAGTCCATAAAGTCGGGGACGCGTCGCGTCGAAGAAAAGTATCGGCTTTCACAATCAGGACTTGACTGTCGGATTTCAACTATGACTTCAACTTCCGGATTTCAAACTATTGGATTGTTATACTCGGATTTCAAACTATCGGATTTCCATCCGGATTTCAAATTTGTCGGATAAAAACAAAAGTCGCATAGTACATCATAAGTCGCATGGGGTATATGCGAAAGTCAGATGAGGGTTCAAAGGTCGCATGGGTTACAAGTTAAAGTGAAAGTCGCACGAATGCTCTATGCGACAGTCGCATAATGTGAAAGTCGCATGGGTGGCTTAGGGGTAAAAGTCGCATGAAACAAAGTAAGGGTCGCATGGGTTTCAATCGAAGGTCGCATGGTATTACAAGGTGTAAGTCGCATGGTGCAAATATTCAAGGCAAAATTCGCATGGTTACAAGTTACAAATGAAAGGTTGCATGGCTGTGAAGTATAAAAGTCGCATGGAAGGAGCGGTTGCCATGCGAAAGTCACATGAAAGGGTACCAAGTGTCGCACGACATTTATCAATAAGTCGCATGGGATGAACTTCATCCCTACCAGTTCATCATTTTCAACTTTCAAGCTCCATGGCCAAAATCATGTTCTTTCAAAACTCATCCCAATCATATCATTTTTATTTCAAACGTTTCTCCATTCATTTAGACACTTCTTTCAAGATTTAACCACATTTCATCAAGTTTTCAAGCTCATAACACAATTTCTTTTTCTCTGGTTCTTCATAAACCCAGAACCCAAAAACCCCGTAAGCTAAATCATGCTATCATCATCCAAACAAGATAAAATTGATACCTACAGTATCCTAGTGAAGTAAGAAACATTACCTCATGATTCTTTCAACATTTCTTCAAGTTTTCAGATGATTCTTGACACTTCTTCCTTGCTTTCTCGTGAGGGTTTTAGCACACACACAAACACACACTCAAACTCTCTCTCTCTCTCAATGTAACAGTAACACAACCTTTGGGGGTTGTGCCCTAATTCACTATATATATATATATACTTTCCAAAGAGGCTTAAGCCCAACATTCACATTGATTGGGCCGAAGAACATAGATCCAATAATATATATGACTAGTGCATTACTCCTTATTCATTCAAGCCCAAACATATACATACATATTTATCCCAATAGAACTTAACTTGTCTAACATAAATTTCACAACTCAACACAATATTATTTTCTCAATAAAATATTCTTTTATTTACTTTTCGGAAGTTCGGGTATTACACGATATATGTTATATTTTATCCTGTTATTGTTCATAAATAAGTCAGAAGATATTTAATACCTTGGATTGTTGGTTTTCAAGTTAAAAAGATGGGTTATGAAATGTTTTGAGGAAAAATCGAAGAAACGGAAGAACATAGAAAAGCTGTCAACTCCGACCCCCCTTCACTGTTTTGATCATATCTCACTCATCCGAAGTCGGATTGAGGTGATTCAAAAGGCCACGAAAACTAGACTCAGAGGGTTACAATGATACCAAAAAGAATATTGTGATGCTTTAATAAGGTCCAACGAGACGCGTCTTATGTGCAGGCTGATAATGTTGCGAATTGATTACCTCACACTACTCGTTTTAACACGTAACGCGATGCGTCAATGCTGAAATGTTTAAGCTGTAAATGCAGCCATATTTTTGACCTAAGAAACACACATGCAATTGTTAAGTTCCAATATGATGGCTGAGGACATCGAGAAGTGACTTCAAGGCCTGAGAGAAGGTTTGGAGCTCAATAACGAAGAGGAGGACCACAACTTTGACCGATTGACTTGGGTTTGCCACCATTGGTCTATAATGGTTAGCAAGTTTTGTTCTTTTTCATTTTTATGCATTCTAGTCTGTCTATTGGCTAGGTTTTCTGTTCTTCACCTTGATTAGTTGAACCGTTGTTTATTGATTTGATTTCTATGAACTCGGATATTTAGTAATTGTATAATTTATCATGTTTAGCTTTTTCAAAGATCCATTCGTGTTAAAGTTTTGATCTTTATGCCTATTGCTAAGTATTTCATAGTTGAGATGACCATTCTATCTATGTTTGCTTAATCATGAGTTTCTATGACCATTCGGATTCATAACTTGTGACCAATACAAATCAATAGATTAAGTCTAGCTTGATACGAATTTATTGACTAATTATAGGGATAGTTAATGCCATGGCGATTGGGTTAATGTTTCTATAATTGTATGGCTAGTGAGTCTGACTAAGAGATCTAGCTAATTTATAATCGGTATATAATGAATAATATCCATTGCACTTTCATGAGATTGACGGTAGACGAGGGGGTACTCGAGTCTATGTGAGAATACTTCGTATTGATTGTTTCCATTCTAAGCTCTCAGTTTTATCTTACTTTTAAATTGTTTTGTCTATTGTCAAACACTACAAGAAAACTGTCGCTAATATGTTCGTCGCTAATTTTAGGGACGGATTTTAGCGACGGATTTTGAATTTGCCACGGATTAGCGACGGAAACTTAGAAACGGATTAGAGACAGAATTTTAGAAACGGATTAGAGACGGAATTTTAGAAACGGATTAGGGACGGAACTTTAGAAATGGATTTGCGACGTATTTTTAGAAACGGATTTGCGACGGACAGTTAGAAACGGATTTGCGACCAAAAGTTAGAAACGCATTTGCAACGTATATTTGAAACAGATTTGCGACGGAAATTATCAACGGATTAGAGACGGATTGGTTAGAAACAGATTTTCTACGGAATTTTGCAATCGTTTTGCTACGGATTTGCAGTGGTTACTATAAAGTTCTAGCAACAAAATTGTGACAGATTTGCAACGGATTTGGAAAATATATAATATATATATGTATTGTAACATCGTGATTTTGAAAACCAAATTTTTCTTTTTAAAATACAATTTGAGATTTCAAACTGCGTGGGTTTGACTGTAAATAGAGCAATCAAACCTGTCTTATAATTTAAAAATGCAGCCGAAGTAAAAACACGTGGCAAACTATATAAACATTCAAAAATAATGCCACAAACGACAGTTGGTGTTACGGAATACATAACCGGCTGACCATTATCCTAAGCATACATAAACATAGTTTAAACATAAAAATAGCGTTCCTCCCAAAGTAATAACTACCCGCAGGCTCCCGAGCTCACTGAGGATTACCTGCACATGTGGAGTGTAGCAACTGTTAGCTATAATATAAGTACAACTCATATCATCAATCATGCTCAGATAGTTCTATCCTAGCATCTCACGATGAGTTGGCGTAGTCAGGAGGTAACATATCTTGCAGGGGAGCTAACCCGACTCAATGCACCAAACTAGGGTACCAAACACATCAACCGCCCCGGTGGGGGAGCTATACAGCGTCCATCGTTGCGTTTTGGAATCCGCAGATTCCTCTGTTGTACAGCCGCAGCTATACCCAAAGAGGACAGCTTTGTCCTTAAATAGAACAGCTTTGTTCTCGCAGGACAGCTTTGTCCATAGGATCCGGATCAACCACAAACAAACAATTGATTCAATCGA
Source organism: Dittrichia graveolens (assembly GCA_038502395.1). Lineage (NCBI taxonomy): Eukaryota > Viridiplantae > Streptophyta > Magnoliopsida > Asterales > Asteraceae > Dittrichia > Dittrichia graveolens. Next base: position 42,874,152 of record JARJIL010000009.1, on the reverse strand, counting down.
ATCATCAGTTAATGCGCGCATATATATTCAATACTCATCATAGCATACACCTAATCAAGTTCATACTATACTGTGTCAACATGGTATATTCTAGCATCATCATGCAATCCTACACTTGAACAAGTGCGTGTACAAATCATGGTTTACAATTCTGTAATCATTGTTAATATGTATTATAGGTATATTAATTGTTATGTCATTCGACACTCACCTGATAGGCTAGAATAAGCAAAGACCTTGCTTTGGCACACACGGATTGGCAATTCAACCAATCATATCAAGGCCTACGCATCAATCATTTGAAAACGCGAGGAACGTCTAGGATACTTGAAACAATACCCTAATGATGCTATTTTACCATTTATTAACTAACTATAGCAGACCAAGCAACAACACGCAAATACATAGCACAAAACAGCAAAGAAAGCTGTGTGCAGGGGTGTCGCGCCGCGACCAGCGTGCAGATGCTGCAGCCAATGCTATTTTGTGCACAGCAAGCCCATTTTAGCTCATTTCAATTCCAAATCAATTTTGGTAAAAATCTAGTGTTTCATAGGACCATTTGACACTTGTGGAAGCTTTCTAACATCAAAAACTCCTATCCAATTAATTCATACGAAAATCACAATTAAATGGACAAAGACGTGCGCATAATAGTAAAAAGTTGGTGTAGACCAAATCTAACACTTGCAACACACCATATACACCTAATATGATGTATTGAAGGTGTTGCAACTGACCAAAACCTTTAAACTCTTGGTTTGGTATCATTTTCCAATTTCTTGCCTATTTAAGGCCTATTTTTCACTATTTTAGCCAATTCAAGCAAAACAACCATTCCAATTCAAAACCAATGTTCTAATCAATTCATACAAGTCATATGAACCTATTAGAACCTTAAAAATCAGTTCTTGATGTGTAAAAACAGATTTAGGCCATTTTGACCCATTTAGGCTAAATATTGGATTTGTGCAAAAACACCACTTCTAATGCACCAATTAAGTTCTAATCGATCCTAACAAGTTATAGGATCATTTAGAACACTAAATTTCAGTTCTTGAAGGTCAAAATTAGTTTGACCCGTATTTGACCAATTTTGACCCATTTGAGCCAAAATTCAAAACTCATCAAGAACACTACTTTAATTCATGGAATTGGTTCCTATACACTTATAAATGATATTAGAACCTATTTCAATCATAAATTTCAGTTCTCGATTGCTAAATTAAAGAACCCACTTGAAACCTAGAATTTCAAGTCTTGAAAGGCATAATCAAGAACAAGGATGAATTGGAACTTACAATGATCAAAGGATGATTAGAAACAACTTGTGGGATGATTTTGATCCTTATTTAGCTGCTGGAACAAAGCTTTATAAGTTTTCTTTCAAAAACCCAATTTCAAGAATATGAAGAACATGGTGTTTTCATGGAAGGAAGCTTATAACGGAGGTTGAAGATGATGAAGATGAGGTTCAACAGCAGATTATAACTTGATTTATGGCTGGAAATCACAACTTGTTTGATTGAATTTGGATTCCTCCTTCAACTAGCCAAGAACAAGAGAATATGAGTTTGAGAAAATGTGTCTGTGTTTGTTCAAGGGCTGTACACGTAAGTGTATAGCTAGATACCTGCTTGTGGGTTATTATTATCCACAAGTGGGTATTTTGTTCCCCTTTTCAACTTACAACTCATCTCCCGTTTAACCGTTTCAACTAACGAGGATATTTTTGGAATCCTCGTTTGAAACCGTTCAATATTTTATAATCTTTATCTATATTTATTAATATTTTCAATAACCCTTTTATTTATTATTTTCCATATTTTGTATCATTTTCTAGAATATATATATTTTATTTAATTCAATTGAATAATTGACGTACCATATTCGGACACGTCTAGGCCCGTTTTAAGGATGTTACATATATATATATATATATATATATATATTTACTACTTTTGGTTTAAAACATGTACACAGTATATGAATGTACGATTAATTCATAACACCCGGAATAAAACTAAATTTAGTTCACAAAATTAGAGTCAACATAATGTTTGACATTACAAAACACATTTCAAAGAGTTAAAAACATAACACATATTGTTTAACATTTGACAATTTAACTGAAACCGAAGGGGGATGGGAGGGGGGGCCAAAACGAGAAAGTAGTATCTCTTGTAAGTCTTCAAACCTTTTTTGCGCTGCTTCTTCACGTGCCCACGCCGCTTCTTCAAGTACTCGTGCTGCTTCTACACGTGCCTTCATTTCTTCTATTTGTTTCTTAAGTTCTTCTTGTTATTGTTGTAGCTCAAGTACCTAAGTATGACTCTTTAGTTTATATTGCATCCAACAAAGTATAAATATCCATTATAACATCAATTATCCATTAAAAACCATTATTACCCATATATTGACTTGTAAATATTTATAAATGTTCATAACAACTTATTCAACCCATGAAAGCATATTATGATCCCTTTATACCATGTTATCATTACAACTAAATTTGACAAATTTATATAAAAACAACTCATGTAGATTCATCATGACCAATAAATATCCCTAAGTATAACTCATTCATACGCACATGACCCGTTACAACTCAATCCGACAAATTAGGATAAAAATAACCATTATTGTGACATAACTAATACTACTTATTACAACCCAGCAAATCCGTCATGAACTATTATAGATTATATAATATATTGAATTCATAGTCATGTGATCCATTAATAATATGTATATTTGATAAATATGTATGCAATAATACATATCATACTAAGTGACCCATTTCGTAATATATATTTTGGGTTTTATATGACCCACAAATTTATCGAAGGTGAAATAAACTAACCTCATGAGAGGATGTTACATCGTTTGTAAAAGAAGATGAACCCAGAGTAGAACTACTCATTTCACCCGTCAGCAAGTAACCAGGATCTGAACTACTCCCGCATCCTTCTAATCTCCCTTTCTTCTTCCCTCCTACCACCGTCTCCCAAATACCAATATCACCTAGTGGCTGGGAAGCAACATTTGATCCATATGCGTTACACATACCTTTCACATACTCTTCCTGTTATATATAACAAGAAAATTACATTTTCAACATTTAACGTTTAATAAATTAGTAATTACATGAAAATAAATTATAAGAAGATAATGAGATGTACCAACAATCTTTTCGCATACTCTGATCAACTATTCTCATTGTGAAAAACATTACGTGCATGCAACGAACAACAAGAAATTTCATCCTTGTAGTTTCAACTCCTTTAAGCCAATAAACTAATCAATGACTTTTTTTATATGCAAAGGGCTTGAGTGGCTATATAAGTGTAGTATAATGTGTTCTTCATTGCAACTTCTTACTGGAACTCAAGTCAAGTAATCTAGCAACTACAAATTGCACAAACAAATTAGGGTTCCAATTACTTCATCGGATGACCAGCTTCTAATCCCTTTTAGATTCTAAAAATCTAATCATGACACGTTTTAAGCAGGAAAGTTCACAAATTTGGTATAGTATAACTTATTTTGATCAAAAGATACTAATTACCTAACAAATTGATAAAATTCTATACATAAACCTGAAGCAACAATCATAAGACTAATAAGAGTATATAGTGCAGACAGACAGAAACATATAGGTGTTGCTCAGTGATGATGTTATTTTGCTTAATTTTCCTTGTAGTAGTAATGTGCTGTAAGGGTATATAAGTGTGTCTTAATTGTGGTACATGTATGGTATCCTAAGTTTCTAATTGAATGAAATGAAAGTTTGCTCCGATAAAAAAGTTTACCAAGAGGGAGTTCAACGAGCATATAACAACAATATAAGTAGAAAAACTTTAAACCATCCCTCCCAAACCACAACAAATCAAAAAAAAAAATTAGCAATCTCTAAAAAACATAAGCAGGGGAATGAACACCAACTGATCCAAAAACTTTGAGTCTCAATAGGGATTTCCTAAGCAAAGAAATGGAAATACAACATATATACACTCTTCCCATCACTTAGTAATAGCTTTAGTTATTGAAACCAGATAAATAAAAGGAATATATTTGACTATTCTTATTGTTCTTACTGTTCTTTTCTTACCCAATATGGAATCAAGATTCGTAAGCTAGAGATGCTACAAACACTTGATCTTTCTGATAATTATTTCACCAATGAAATCCCTCCTTCTTTAGGTCACCTGACAGGCCTCTAGTACATGTATGCTTATTTAAATCATAAATTTAGAACCTTTTTTAGTTAGACTTATGTATGTATATATAATCTGCAAGGTGTATGTTAAACTAATTGTTTTGTGTTACTTACAAAGACTTATCTTTCAATAACCTGAGTGACCTTGTTCCTAGATTTCCTTCCAAGCCCTTCAAGTAAGTGTATCCATACTTGTACCGTGCAACAAGGTAATGCATTATGACACCAAATAGATATCTAAATGTTTATTAATTACAGCATTGTTGGGAACCCTTTGATGTGCCCAACAGGATCAAAGCAACAATGCTATGGAATGACACTTAAGTCCATCTCTATGCCATTAAACACCACAGAAATTATGATTCTAATCATGTTGAATACCTTTTATTATATAACAATTTGAAGTGTACATTGCTAATCTTTTATGGTGTTTGTTTTTATATTAATTTGAAGCTGCTAACACCTCAAGAAGTAAAACTCACCAACTACAAATTTATATTTCAGTGTAAATAAATAAGTCATTTTTCCCCATTCAATATCTATATAAAAACAAGTAAATCATAATCCACTTGAAGCTCACACGTAGATGAAATATATAATCGAGGGATTAGATGGAAAACCCTGAGGGCTTTGTCCAGGACAGCTTTGTCCATAGGATCCGGATCAACCACAAACAAACAATTGATTCAATCGAATCATCAGTTAATGCGCGCATATATATTCAATACTCATCATAGCATACACCTAATCAAGTGCATACTATACTGTGTCAACATGGTATATTCTAGCATCATCATGCAATCCTACACTTGAACAAGTGCGTGTACAAATCATGGTTTACAATTCTGTAATTATTGTTAATATGTATTATAGGTATATTAATTGTTATGTCATTCGATACTCACCTGATAGGCTAGAATAATCAAAGACCTTGCTTTGGCACACAAGGATTGGCAATTCAACCTACCATATCAAGACCTACGCATCAATCATTTGAATACGCGAGGAACGTCTAGGATACTTGAAACAATACCCTAATGATGCTATTTTACCATTTATTAACAAACTATAGCAGACCAAGCAATAACACGCAAATACATAGCACAAAACAGCAAAGAAAGCTGTGTGCAGGGGTGTCGCGCCGCGACCAGCGTGAAGATGCTGCAGCCAATGCTATTTTGTGCACAGCAAGCCCATTTTAGCTCATTTCAATTCCAAATCAATTTAGGTAAAAATCTAGTGTTTCATAGGACCATTTGACACTTGTGGAAGCTTTCTAACATAAAAAACTCCTATCCAATTAATTCATACGAAAATCACAATTAAATGGACAAAGACGTGCGCATAATAGCCAAAACTTGGTGTAGACCAAATCCAACACTTGCAACACACCATATACACCTAATATGATGTATTGAAGGTGTTGCAACTGACCAAAACCTTTAAAGTCTTGGTTTGGTATCATTTTCCAATTTCTTGCCTATTTAAGGCCTATTTTTCACTATTTTAGCCAATTCAAGCAAAACAACCATTCCAATTCAAAACCAATGTTCTAATCAATTCATACAAGTCATATGAACCTATTAGAACCTTAAAAATCAGTTCTTGATGTGTAAAAACAAATTTAGGCCATTTTGACCCATTTAGGCTAAATATTGGATTTGTGCAAAAACACCACTTCTAATGCACCAATTAAGTTCTAATCAATCCTAACAAGTTATAGGATTATTTAGAACACTAAATTTCAGTTTTTGAAGGTCAAAATCAGTTTGACCCGTATTTGACCAATTTTGACCCATTTGAGCCAAAATTCAAAACTCATCAAGAACACTACTTTAATTCATGGAATTGGTTTCTATACACTTATAAATGATATTAGAACCTATTTCAATCATAAATTTCAGTTCTTGATTGCTAAATCAAAGAACCCAATTGAAACCTAGAATTTCAAGTCTTGAAAGGCATAATCAAGAACAAGGATGGATTGGAACTTACAATGATCAAAGGATGATTAGAAATAACTTGTGGGATGATTTTGATCGTTATTTAGCTGCTGGAACAAAGCTTTATAAGTTTTCTTTCAAAAACCCAATTTCAAGAATATGAAGAACATGGTGTTTTCATGGAAGGAAGCTTATAACGGAGGTTGAAGATGATGAAGATGGGGTTCAACAGCAGATTATAACTTGATTTATGGCTGGAAATCACAGCTTGTTTGATTGAATTTGGATTCCTCCTTCAACTAGCCAAGAACAAGAGAAGATGAGTTTGAGAAAATGTGTCTGTGTTTGTTCAAGGGCTGTACACGTAAGTGTATAGCTAGATACCTGCTTGTGGGTTATTATTATCCACAAGTGGGTATTTTGTTCCCCTTTTCAACTTACAACTCATCTCCCGTTTAACCGTTTCAACTAACGAGGATATTTTTGGAATCCTCGTTTGAAACTGTTCAATATTTTATAATCTTTATCTATATTTATTAATATTTTCAATAACCCTTTTATTTATTATTTTCCATATTTTATATCATTTTCTAGAATATATATATTTTATTTAATTCAATTGAATAATTGACGTACCATATTCGGACACGTGTAGGCCCGTTTTAAGGATGTTACATATATATATATATATATATATATATATATTTGCTACTTTTGGTTTAAAACATGTACACAGTATATGAATGTACGATTAATTCATAACACCCGGAATAAAACTAAATTTAGTTCACAAAATTAGAGTCAACATAATGTTTGACATTACAAAACACATTTCAAAGAGTTAAAAACATAACACATATTGTTTAACATTTGACAATTTAACTGAAACCGAAGGGGGATGGGAGGGGGGGCCAAAACAAGAAAGTAGTATCTCTTGTAAGTCTTCAAACCTTTTTTGCGCTGCTTCTTCACGTGCCCACGCCGCTTCTTCAAGTACTCGTGCTGCTTCTACACGTGCCTTCATTTCTTCTATTTGTTTCTTAAGTTCTTCTTGTTATTGTTGTAGCTCAAGTACCTAAGTATGACTCTTTAGTTTATATTGCATCCAACAAAGTATAAATATCCATTATAACATCAATTATCCATTAAAAACCATTATTACCCATATATTGACTTGTAAATATTTATAAATGTTCATAACAACTTATTCAACCCATGAAAGCATATTATGATCCCTTTATACCATGTTATCATTACAAGTAAATTTGACAAATTTATATAAAAACAACTCATGTAGATTCATCATGACCAATAAATATCCCTAAGTATAACTCATTCATACGCACATGACCCGTTACAACTCAATCCGACAAATTAGGATAAAAATAACCATTATTGTGACATAACTAATACTACTTATTACAACCCAGCAAATCCGTCATGAACTATTATAGATTATATAATATATTGAATTCATAGTCATGTGATCCATTAATAATATGTATATTTGATAAATATGTATGCAATAATACATATCATACTAAGTGACCCATTTCGTAATATATATTTTGGGTTTTATATGACCCACAAATTTATCGAAGGTGAAATAAACTAACCTCATGAGAGGATGTTACATCGTTTGTAAAAGAAGATGAACCCAGAGTAGAACTACTCATTTCACCCGTCAGCAAGTAACCAGGATCTGAACTACTCCCGCATCCTTCTAATCTCCCTTTCTTCTTCCCTCCTACCACCGTCTCCCAAATACCAATATCACCTAGTGGCTGGGAAGCAACATTTGATCCATATGCGTTACACATACCTTTCACATACTCTTCCTGTTATATATAACAAGAAAATTACATTTTCAACATTTAACGTTTAATACATTAGTAATTACATGAAAATAAATTATAAGAAGATAATGAGATGTACCAACAATCTTTTCGCATACTCTGATCAACTATTCTCATTGTGAAAAACATTACGTGCATGCAACGAACAACAAGAAATTTCATCCTTGTAGTTTCAACTCCTTTAAGCCAATAAACTAATCAATGACTTTTTTTATATGCAAAGGGCTTGAGTGGCTATATAAGTGTAGTATAATGTGTTCTTCATTGCAACTTCTTACTGGAACTCAAGTCAAGTAATCTAGCAACTACAAATTGCACAAACAAATTAGGGTTCCAATTACTTCATCGGATGACCAGCTTCTAATCCCTTTTAGTTTCTAAAAATCTTATCATGACACGTTTTAAGCAGGAAAGTTCACAAATTTGGTATAGTATAACTTATTTTGATCAAAAGATACTAATTACCTAACAAATTGATAAAATTCTATACATAAACCTGAAGCAACAATCATAAGACTAATAAGAGTATATAGTGCAGACAGACAGAAACATATAGGTGTTGCTCAGTGATGATGTTATTTTGCTTAATTTTCCTTGTAGTAGTAATGTGCTGTAAGGGTATATAAGTGTGTCTTAATTGTGGTACATGTATGGTATCCTAAGTTTCTAATTGAATGAAATGAAAGTTTGCTCCGATAAAAAAGTTTACCAAGAGGGAGTTCAACGAGCATATAACAACAATATAAGTAGAAAAACTTTAAACCATCCCTCCCAAACCACAACAAATCAAAAAAAAAAAATTAGCAATCTCTAAAAAACATAAGCAGGGGAATGAACACCAACTGATCCAAAAACTTTGAGTCTCAATAGGGATTTCCTAAGCAAAGAAATGGAAATACAACATATATACACTCTTCCCATCACTTAGTAATAGCTTTAGTTATTGAAACCAGATAAATAAAAGGAATATATTTGACTATTCTTATTGTTCTTACTGTTCTTTTCTTACCCAATATGGAATCAAGATTCGTAAGCTAGAGATGCTACAAACACTTGATCTTTCTGATAATTATTTCACCAATGAAATCCCTCCTTCTTTAGGTCACCTGACAGGCCTCTAGTACATGTATGCTTATTTAAATCATAAATTTAGAACCTTTTTTAGTTAGACTTATGTATGTATATATAATCTGCAAGGTGTATGTTAAACTCATTGTTTTGTGTTACTTACAAAGACTTATCTTTCAATAACCTGAGTGACCTTGTTCCTAGATTTCCTTCCAAGCCCTTCAAGTAAGTGTATCCATACTTGTACCGTGCAACAAGGTAATGCATTATGACACCAAATAGATATCTAAATGTTTATTAATTACAGCATTGTTGGGAACCCTTTGATGTGCCCAACAGGATCAAAGCAACAATGCTATGGAATGACACTTAAGTCCATCTCTATGCCATTAAACACCACACAAATTATGATTCTAATCATGTTGAATACCTTTTATTATATAACAATTTGAAGTGTACATTGCTAATCTTTTATGGTGTTTGTTTTTATATTAATTTGAAGCTGCTAACACCTCAAGAAGTAAAACTCACCAACTACAAATTTATATTTCAGTGTAAATAAATAAGTCATTTTTCCCCATTCAATATCTATATAAAAACAAGTAAATCATAATCCACTTGAAGCTCACAGGTAGATGAAATATATAATCGAGGGATTAGATGGAAAACCCTGAGGGCTTTGTGAATTCTTGAAGCTCACAGGTAGAATCTGTTGGTCACAAACAGGGTAAACAAGCAACCGATACAGTGTAGAAGGGGGGTTTGAATACACTGTAAACAAATAATCAAATTAATCAAACGTATATTCAACGATCAAATAGAACAATAACTATTATCACTCTCTAATCAAATCAACAGAATGATTTGATATTACAATGATTATAAACTCAACTCTCTCTAAACACTCTTGAATCACAAGCTAATTGATGATCGAACTTCTTGTTAAAACTGATTAACAAGAACTCTTGAAAGCTCTCTTGAACTTTGAACTCACAAAGTTATCGCAACACACGCGTATCAAGTATCACGAACACACGTACGTTTTGCAACTTATGCAGTCTTGCAACTTATGCAGTCGTCGTTGTGTATCGTATGTGTTCATCTATGTGTATTCGTATCTTGAAACCCATAAGAAGGTTTATACTTATACTTGATATATCTACGAACAAATCGCAGTTTAAAGATAGAACTTATCTTTTCTTTAAAACCGTAACAAACACCTTAATTAGAACATATCTAATTAATATCATTTGAGATTTCTATCCAACTAATAGATAGTTTAAATTAGGTTCAGATATCCTAATTTAAATGTCATAGATATGGAGAGTTTATAACAGAATTTAGAACTTACTTAAATTTTTTAACTGACTTCTGACGCTGAGCTGACTCACTCAGTCTTGACCTTGTCAAACTGAGTTCTTGAATCTTGGGTTCTTGAATCTTCAAGTCTTCTCTTAAAACCTATCTCAGCTTAGAAGTCACTGAGCTATCTAGTACTTACATAGAAAACTCTATATCTGTTTATACGCTGACTACTCAGCCTAAGCTGACTAGTCAGTCTATAACAGACTTACATAATTCCTAACTCTTAACCTATCATCTATACATATCTATAGTTTGTCTCATCAAATCTAATTATTCTAAACATGGGACTAACAATCTCCCCCTATTTGATGATGACAAAATATTGAATCAAAGTAGGTATAGGTTAACAGAATTATGTTGAACCACTCTGGAACTGACCAAAGTTAGTTCTTGAAATAAGTATTGAACTGATCCGTACTTATTTACCATATCTTGAACTTACAAGATGTTTATGTTACAAATCTATTCTAAGACGCGTATTATAAGTATTTGGATATAAAACTACTTAGATGCTGAACTAATCAGAATTAATTTAAGTTTTGAACTTACAAAACTTATACAACTGAACATATCAGTTTATAACTGAAAATATCAATCATCAGCTTAAACTTACAAAGCTGTCTGTTTGAACATATCAAACATAATTTTGAACATATCAAATAATAAAGAGTTGAACATATCAAACTTGAGTTTATATTAATGAACTTATCATTTACATTGTAGCTTAATCTTTATGATTAGCTTCTACACACTTAGTGCTTACAAAATCATAGAACTAATCTATTTAATCAATAGGATCTCCAACTTCTAACCACATATCATAACATTTAAGTTCCTAGATTGCAGCTTTCTTGATAGCATCATTCACAATCTTTACACCTTCTGGAAGCTCTCTCATCTCAGTTTTTCTTGATCTGATTTCTTTGTGGAGATGATATCTGAATACTGAGTTCTGAGTTGAGTCATCACATAGAATTCTCAAGTACAGAATCAACTCCAGATTTGCCAAATGAAGATATGCTACTCTCAATAAACATTGATTACCTTCCCCATCAAGATACAAGAATTCTTCCAAAGGTTTAGTGATATAAGTGTTTTCTCTGAATTCAACTCCCTTTGGAACTTGTAAGCCGATGTCTCTTTTAGCTCGCTAGCTCGCTGCTCTAACTCTTGTAGCTTTGCCTCGATTCAGGAAAGTATCAATTTCATCAGCAGGAATCTCACCTAACTGATCAATTCTTATGAAAAGTTTCTTAAGCACATCAACTATCTCTTGTCTGATTTAACTCTTATTCATCTGTTTGGTAGTTATGGCTACGATTTTTAACTCTGAGAACCCCAACTTGTATAGACATCTCATATCTAGACCAATTTCTTGTTTGTTGTCTAGTACAAAGTTGATAATTACCGATTCTTCTTTTCTACTCAGTGTAATTGATTCAGTCTTGTGATTAAAATGCTTTCTTTTATAACAATGCCTTAGATCCACATCCAAGTAGGGAATTGGGGCAGCTCTAGGTCCAGAATAGTCAGCTTCAGCTTCAGCTCTGGCAGCCTCAACTTTAGCCTTTTCTCTTTGAATTTTAGCTTGTCGTTGCTTCTCTTTCATTTCCTCCATTGTCATGCCTATTTCTTTAGCCATCTATCGTAACATTTGCTCAGCAAGCATGTCACTGGCTTTCTATGCTGCATCAGCTTCATCACTTACGTCAGATTCATGTGCGACTAGTTGAGACTTACCTTGTTGCTCTGGCTCAGGCTCAGCAATGATGACCTTTCTTCTCTTTGCTTGAGGCATAGCACTTCTTTTGTTTCTTTTTACCATCTCAAACACCTTACTCTTCCCTTTATCTATTTGTGAAGTCGGAACATACTCAACTTCAACAAATTTTGACAATTCAGCTTGAGGAAGTTTAGTGTGAGCAGCTTGAGATGTTTCTTCACGTGGAGTTTCTGGTTGAGGTTGTGAAGTTGTGGAAATTTGGACTGTTGGAGCCTGTTGTTGTTGGGAAGGATGATCTACAATACTCACAAACTGATTATGAGCTTGTTCCTCAAATTGTACTTCCTCTTTATGCTCCCCCTCAATCTTATCATCACATTTCTTTGATTCTTCCTCCCCCTTTTTGTCATCATCAATAGGGGAGGGTTTGAATACGAAGATTTCCAAGCTGGCTATTGAAGTTGAAAGATCATGAAGTTTTTCGCATCAACCTGGCTTTATCATTTTTCCTCTTCTTGTGCAGGAGCTCAAACTGAGATTGTAGATATTCCTTAATGACTTGAGCATCGGTGGTCATCAGCTTGGGCTCCTCAGGTCTTCTTCTTACCTCAAAGTCCTCCTGTCCAGTGGAGGAGTGTATTTCCACTGTAGGAGTGGCTGTTGAGTGTTCCTCAATAGGTGAGGATGTGGGCCCCATATCCAAAGGTTGTTTCTAACCTATGGAATTAAGGGGGCCAGAATGGGGACCCTGTAAACCTTCCTGGTCTATGAAAGGTTCATTGACAGGTCGTGCTAGAGTGTGTAAGAATGGAAGAGAAGAATGAGCAATGTCATGAGGTATGGTAGTGGGGTGAGCTAGGCTTAGTGGTGAGGACGGGGGTATTTGACCCTAGGGATTGGTCAGTATTTCATTGTTACCTTCATGGGGTTGTGAAGGCACAGAAGTAGGATCTCCCATGGCACTAGTAAGTATGGGCTGAATAGACACCATACCCGGTATAGGCGTAAGGGTTGAACTGAGCCTAGAGGTTGGCATCTTAAGAGAAGGTGTCTCTCCCGCAGCTCCTGCTAGTGGAGGTATCAATGTGATATCAGCTCGAGAGTCCTTCTGAGGTGAAGGAGCACCTTTGGCAGTCTTTCTAGTATAGGTGTAGGATATATCCTTGGTAGCAGTGGGCTGACCAAGGTTGGCTTTATATTGTAAGATAGATGGAGATGTTTGAGGTGGATGAGAGGGGTTAGACTGAGTTAGGCTTGACTCAGTCTTATCTCCCAATTTTGGAGGTGGAGAAGTAAAAGAGAGAGAAGGAGATAAGGGTGTTGGGTTTTCGTGGTCTAAAATCGTAACGAAAGCAAAAGTAGTAGAAAAATATTTTCAAAATTGACCACGAATGTGCCCACCATATGGATCAAAACTCTACACATGACTAAGTGTGGCAACCGTCAATTAGAATTTCAAGTTAGCTTCTAGAAAACTTTAATATAGGTTTTTAATAAGCTACAAATAGTATTAATAACATAAATTATTTTGTAGAAACCCTTTTATCCCCTAAAAATCCCGGCGATGTGCTTAAAACCTTCAAAAATCGAAAAATCGGTAAGACCGCCTAATTAAAAGTCAAGATTTATAAATTTTATATAACAATCAAAATGGTAAGAACAAAACACATCATTACATATATTATATATCCTAAATAAGGAACTTATGTAAATGGCAACAAAACTAATCAATAACTTATAAATATTGAATTTAAACGAACCACCAATGTACAAAATACATCCATCACACACTCACTTATACATGATTAATTAAAAAAATTAATAATAATGGCAATATTAAGGCCAAAATCGGCCAGCCCTCTTACACACACACACACAGTCTCACTTCAACACTCTATATCATTGCATGCACTAGCCTCCCACTCATTTCACCAACTCACTCTCTCTCTCTTTCTCTAAGCCATTCTCTCCTCCTTCTCTCTACACTCCAGCCCTTAAACCTGCAAGAAATCATCAAAAACTTTCAATTTGTGAAGTGTTCTTGAAGGATTGAAGCAAAGGATTCAAGATAAGCAAGATAGGTAACATCTTCTAAGGTTATCTCTTCATATCTTACACATTTCTTAAGTTTTGCTTCTATTTTCTCAAGTTTTTGAACCAAGATGAACACACAAGTGTTTCATGGTGGAGTAGTTACTGAAATCATGAAAATGTACCAAACATAAATGCAAATTTCGATTTTATAGATTAAAACCCAAGCTTATGGTGTTAAACCACCATGCGTGTGGGGATCTTGATGAATCCATGCTAGATTTCAACATGCATGTGGGTTTTATTGCAAATAAACTATTTTGATGCTGTAGGAATCTATACAATTTGTAAAACATAGCTAAAACCAAGAATCTAAGCTTGAAACAACAAGAAATGGTGTTAGAACACACAAGAGATCAAGAACAAGCAACCTGGAATTCTGGCAGAAAGTTTGTGTTGACTTAAAATGACCATAACTTAATGAATATTTAACCAAACGATTTGGTTCTTTTTTAAAAGTTTTATCTCTGTGTTGAGCTTCATTTCCAAGTGGAAATTCAAGATTTCATGAGGATTTGACCCTCAAACCACGTGTATCAAGTCAGATATGTCAGAAAGCGCACTGTTCAATAAAGTGACCCAATTGCATGGTTGTTAAACCACTCAAATAATATTCAAATAAATTGGTTTTTCTTTTGGAAATTTCATTTAATGAGTTAAATTTCAAATAAAGTTAACCTCACTCAAAAACTAAGAAATCTGGATAATTTCATGGATGAACTTTAATCAATCATAACTTGGTACACAGAAACTTAAAAATGGTCAACTTTTTTTTAAATGTTACATTATTGAGTTAGAAATTTAACCCAATTTGAGTCATCTAAAAATAAGGTCGTTTGGTCACTCAAACCCTTAAAACAATATGAGAGTGTTAACTGGATTTTGACCAGTGACCTCTAAATGTAAATAAATCAAATAAAATACCTATAAATTTTTAAAAATTCTAATGTTTTTACAGTATTCTTTAAAGACATATTATAATAACATATAAAAACTTGGAACCTTAAATAATCCGTTAGGGTACTAAACATTGCACCAATTTACAACCCATGAAGCTGACAGAAAAGGATTTGCACAGTAAATAAAGAAGAATAAAATCTTTATGATTGGGACTTGAAAAATAACAATTAAAGTATAAAAATCATATAAATAAGATAGAAACACCTAAAAAGTAAATATAAAGTATAAACCAAAAAAATATATAATGTATTCACATGAAATAAAGTTGGGTAAATATATATATATATATATATATATATATATAATTGTAACATATAACGATATCACTATAAAATTCAATATAAACAATACAAGATTAATTATTAATTTTAATAACTAGAATTTAGGGAATAATAATAGGATATTATTCCATTAGGAAGGAAGCACCGCGGGAATTCAAGAATTTACGAATTATTTTAAGAACGCGTTAGACTTTGTCAGGCGAGTATTCACGGCCCCACTTTTTATTGTTTTGAATATTTTTGGGGGAAAAGCATGCTACTATTTAAATCATCGGTTGATCTGTTTATCAAACTGTTATCTTATCTTCGCACTTTGGTATATATGCTTGTGTTTAACGATTATGAGTTTCTCTCTTTATGTAAGTCCCACCGTTCAACACTACCTATTAACTCATTGTTTCGAGCCGTTAGTAATCTATGGATAGCGCTATTAGGTTGACACCCCACTTACTTGTGTAAGTGCATAATTACTGTGAAACAGGCTCTGTTTATTACTCTATGGCCATTCCGTCGGTAGGCTTAGGTAATGGGCTCTTTGCGTTAACATTCTGCATATACTTATACCACGTGCAAACTAAACAACCGATTTACATACTCATCGTTCAGTGATGAACGTTTTTGGCATTAAAATCTTATTTTATTGCATATGAAAACCTTTGATCTCACTAACTATTTCTATAGTTGACACTGTCTTTATCATGGTTTTAAGGAAATCACTAGTAAGTGGTCAGCACTTGTTTGGCATGCATGTGGCAGCATTATCTAGCAATTTACATTATGTTATTTTCCAAACTTTTGAACAACATGCATGTGGCAGCATTATCTAGCAATTGTACTACTTTTAATTATCTATGGTTCGTGAAATCTTGTACCTTATGCTATGAAACCGTAAACTATTACATCTCGTGATTCCGCTTTAGCGGGATGTGACACTAAGCAACAAAATAAACATACAAAGAAATAGAGTTATACCATCGATGTTATCTTCTTTGTACGCGCGGGTTTGGAGTTTGGAAGTCTCGTGCACTAAGGTGTACACCTCTATCAAAGTCCACAGCAAGTCTTGATCTTTTCCCACTTGCTAGAGTGTTAGGTGTGCCAACCTAAACACCACAAATATGATCTACACAAAAGAACCAAAGCCTTGGATGTATTTTGTGTGTTTGAGAGAGTTATGCAAATTATATCAACTTTGTGTATTTCTTTCAAGCAACCAAAACCATATGACTTCTTGTGGTTTATATACAACTCAAAAATGAGTTCAAAAAACGTGCAACAATTAATCTCATGGCTGTTACATGATCAATACACATAAACACACTTTAACTAGCTTTGAAAGACTAGTAAAGAGGTTGTTACTGCATAAGGCACGGTCGTGCCTCATAGGGTATGGGCGTGCCAGCCCGAGAGGCCACGCCCATGTCACGCCTGACTTGGGCTCGTGCCTGTCCATTGGGCACAGGGCACGGGCGTGCCTCCTAGAGGCATGGGCGTACCTAGCCACAGGCCACGCCCAAGTCACACCCGACTTGGGCTCGTGCCTGTCCGTAGGGCACGGCCGTACCTCATAGAGGCACGGGCGTGCCTTGGCCCACCAGAACCAGTTTCTGGTTTTCTCTCTCATTAGACCATTTGTGATGCTGGAATCGATACTTGGCGTGTGACCCAATAGGCCCTTGCTTTATCAGCCATGATAGCAACTCGTTTGTGTGTCAGTGGGCATAATCCAACAGACTCCCACTTTCACATGACAAACTCACGAAAGGCGTCAGCGACATAGAGCGGCCTTTAGCAAGGCATCTATGTCCCCAAGTCAGCACAGGGTCTGTCTTCGCAAAACAAATACCTAACCAAAAGGAAAGTTCCTATAGATAAGTGATTATATACCCCTTCGTTCACGATATCCGTTGTGAATGCAGGTCATGGAACATGATAAACCCCAAGTCATTCACGATTATGTTTCTCGATATAGACTAACTATGACTAACAAAACAAGTTTGCACAATTTATCCACTATCAATTCAACTTGAGCACGGCCATGCATTTTGATTTGTCATCAACTTAGTCAACGAGGGGCCCAAGGATATCTCTCAAAAGAGGAACAAATACTTTTGACTACACCGCCCTATCATATTAACAAGTTCTTGCCTGAAAACTTCCCTTATAATAGCCAGTTACGAACTGTGTTAGAAAGCAATCTAAACAAGTCCAAGTTAAAAATCAAGCAACGCGTGCATCTCCAGTAGAAGGATAAATAATATTATCATCCAGATTTACTCGTGATAATATCCATGAAGTAAACTCAGGTACAGGTCGTCCAATTACTTAATCACCATTAAGTACAGGCTAGTGTTGCGTAAACAAGTATTCAATCCAAGCTGAAAACTTTACAAACCACTCGCCTCGATCTTAATTCACTTCTTCCTTCCAATGAAGAACGACCAATCGTGGAGTATTTAGAATAAACAAGTTTATTCATGGAAGTATTAAACATGCAAAGATAGAACACAATAATGTTTCATAATGTAATCGCACCATGCGTATATTAAATCCCCATTTAATAGTCATTAAAATAAGAAATACATTATTGCTTTAATGTTCTGCCAATAGACTTAGCATGAGAATCATGCTTAACTTGTGACAAAGGTTTGGTGAGTGGATCTACCAAGTTCCACTCAGTCGGTACTCTACTAACCACAATGTCACCATTCTCGATAATATCATGAATAAAATGATATTTCCAAGCAATGTGTCTCGTACGTCGATGTAACACCGTAAAATCTAAGCCATTTTTTTAATTTGCGCTGCGGAAGCTTTAATTAACTAAACATACTTTTCATTCACAATCATTTACAAACATTTACAAAACAAAAATATTTGTTCTTAATATCCAACAAACATAATTCTGTGTTACAAAATAAACTGGCTCGTTTCGTTTTAAATCAAGACATCAGAGTCAAGTCAACTTTTCCTTCCACGAGCACTCACAAACACAAACCTGCAAAAAGCAACAACTGTGGGGAATTAGCACAAAACTATGTGAGTAGAGGCTAAAGCCAAAAGCAAACATCAAGTCAATAGTAATAATGTAATCACAACCACTAAGAAGACCGGCGGTTCGGCACAGAACCTACAACCAATGCCGGCCAAAGCAAAGGTTTACCGATAGCCCTCTACTGAATTGGCATAGTGAAATCCCACAAGCAACATATGCAACAGTAAGGCTACCACTGTTCAACCAACCAGTAAACGAGCCCATCCCAATTCCACGTATAGCTGACTTCTCAAACGCAACTCAAAATCATAATAAGAGTGCGTATTGAACTAATAGTCATGCAACAAATATCACTAATATTCACAATCAGCCGCTCCAATATCAAACCATCACATACAATCATGCCTCACATCAGTAATATTAAACACAATCTTTACCATTCGCATCCAACATCCACTCACCTTTCAAGTTAAGACGAAGTCCTCAGAAGTCTAATGTTACTAAGCCTTTGGATTGCCTGAAATAAAATAATAATCAATCAGTCTCAAATCTTCTAAATATATCTGTCATATATTTATAATTCATTCAAAATATCAACAATCAATAAACAATTACAAATCCAAACACAAAATATCGGATTTCAAAAACTATCGGATTTACATTTCGGATTCATGAAAATCCGCAACTCAAAGTATCGGATTTCACCAGTTTCGGATTTGGGAATCCGATGGATTTCATAACTGTCGGATTCTCCTTAATCGGATTTTTCTATTCCCGGATTTCAAGTTCCGGATTTGGGTATCGGATTTCATGTGTCGGATTCTGACTTAAATCACTTTCCAAGTTTAGGATAAATATAGTATTGGGATTTGGGGTTCCCATTATTCAAGTATCGGTTTATGAACTTCCGGTTTTAAAGATTCGGATTTCCAAAGTAATCGGATTTCTACCTTCGGATTTCATATGACCCGGATTTAAGCAAGACTCGGATTTCTTCTTCTCAACAATCCGAAAGGTTCATAAATATCAAATCCGATAACTTCACCATATAGCAATCCAAACCCAGATTTCATGAACTCATAACATCATTCCATAATATAATTTAAACACCTTTAAACACTTTCTCATGAAGTGAACATCATATTTACATATATCATATGAACACATGAATCATCAAAATCATATTCTATCAAAAACCGATTATGGTGTTCTAACATGCAATCCTCAATCTAAACATAAATCATGTTTTTAAAATCATATACCACATCAAGAAAGATTATAACATGTCAATTTATGAACACCAACCTTAAATCTTTGATTAATCACACACAAATGGGAATTCCGATTCTTTTCTTCTTCTTTACTTTCTTTCGGTTTTCTTCTTGGCAGAGAAACAAAGCATACACTTTTCTTTTTGAAAATGAAACAGATTGTTGGGTATACACATACACTAGATTACATGCAAAATAGGTGGCACTAAATCACCTAACACCCCCCCCCCCCACGTGTAATACACTTACACACACATGCATACATACACACACCTACGGTCATACATACATATATACATACTTATAATAAATGTAATTAATTAATAAATTAACTCACTTAGATAATCACCTAATTAAATTAAAACAATTAAATCACAACAAACACATACCGTAAACCCGCTAATCTACTAGCCCTGGTTTGCGGGTGTTACAGTCGATGCGCTCTTGGTTCCTTAGCTAGAGCTACTGCACCCTCATTGTCACAGAAGATTTCAATAAGGTTAGCGACGCTAGGAACAACTCCAAGGTCTTGAATGAATTTCTTCATCCAGACAGCTTCCTTAGCAGCCTCGCTTGCAGCAATATACTCTGACTCTGTGGTTGAATCGGTCACGGTATCTTGCTTGGAACTTCTCCAACTTATTGCTCCACCATTTAACAAGAATACAAATTCCGATTGAGACCGGCACTCATCCTTGTCCGTTTGGAAGCTAGCATCAGAATATCCAGTAACTCTGAGCTCTTCCGATCCACCGAACACTAAAAACATATCCTTAGTTCTCCGAAGATATTTAAGGATGTTTATAACAGAAACCCAATGACTTTGACTAGGGTTAGCCTGATATCGGCTAGTCATGCTCAAAGCATACGACACATCACGCCGAGTACATAGCATAGCATACATGATTGATCCCACTGCCGAAGCATACGGGACTTGACTCATTTCCTCTAGTTCCTTTTGAGAACTAGGACATTGAGACTTGCTCAACTCCATACCCTGCAACATAGGCAAATTCCCTTTCTTGGAATCTTGCATCTTGAACCTCTTCAAGACTTTATCTATGTACGTACTCTGGCTCAAACCAATGAATCTTTTAGATCTATCTCTATAGATCTTTATCCCCAAAATATATGCTACTTCTCCCATGTCTTTCATAGAGAAGCAACTCCCAAGCCAGGTTTTTACTTCCTGCAAGGTAGTCACGTCACTTCCTATGAGTAGTATGTCATCTACATACAAGACTAGGAAAACTACAGCACTCTCACTAGCCCTGACATATACACAAGGTTCATCCTTGCTTTTGGAAAAGCCAAACTCTTTGACCTTTTCATCAAAGCAAATATTCCAACTCCGAGATGCTTGCTTAAGTCCATAGATAGACCTCTTATGCTTGTAGACTTTATTAGGATATTTAGGGTTTACGTAACCATCAGGTTGTGCCATGTAAACCTCCTCTGTCAACTTCCCATTAAGGAAGGCAGTCTTGACATCCATCTGCCATATTTCTTAATCGTAATATGTAGCAATAGCCATTAATATCCTAATAGACTTCAACATAGCCACTGGAGAAAAAGTTTCATCATAGTCTACCCCATGAGTTTGAGTGAAACCCTTTGCTACTAGTCGGGCTTTGAAGGTGTCTACTTTTCTATCCATGTTAGTCTTCTTCCTAAAGACCCATTTGCACCCAAGTGGCTTGTGGCCGGGTACCGGATCAACCAAGTCCCAGACTTGATTATCTGCCATGGATTGCATCTCACTGTCCATCGCCTCCTTCCACCTAGCAGACTCAGGGCCCGCTACGGCTTCCAGGTAGTTGGTCGGTTCACTATGATCCAGCAATAGTTCGTCGCCCTCGGATATGAGAAACCCATATCTTTTCGGCTCATTACGAACTCTACCAGATCTAATGGATGTGTACCAGGCACCTCATCCACCATTGGTTGAGGTTCCACTTCTTCCGGTGCGCCGACCTCAGAAGCGGTACTAGTACCAACATCAGGTTGATCATTGGTGTCATCTAGAATTTCTTCTAGATCGACTTGCCTCCCACTTGCTTCTGCAGATATCAGCTCCCTTTCAAGGAAGACCGCCCTTCGAGCAACAAACACCTCGTTCTCCGAAGGTTTGTAAAACAAATATCCTATAGAACCAGCTGGGTAGCAAATGAAAATAAACTTCTCGGCTCTGGGTTCAAGTTTGTCTAGAGCTTCACGTCTCACGTAAGCCTCACAACCCCAGACCTTGAGATAGGTGTCACACCCCGCTAAAGTGGAAACACGAGGTGTCACAGCACAAGATATCATCGCACAAGGTAAATAGACAATAACCATTATATTGACTTAACAAAAATAAGTAGTTCGGGTAAAAGATAAATAAAAGTTACATAGTCGAATAAAAATTAAATGACATTGTCTTGTACGATGCGAAAATAAAATAAATATTGTTTTTATAAAACGTGACGATGAAGATGAAGATGCCACACATCATGTTTGTATGCATAAGGTACCTAACGACGATCACCTGAAAGCACGGGTAAAAGAAAAGGGAGCGGTCAACTACTAGAGTTGGTGAGTTCATAGGTTTTTAATATATGCACAAAATATCTTTTAAATGAGAAAAGTTTAAATAATTGATGAAAGTTTTTGAATAAAATCCAAGTATGAAATAATGATAGAAGATGTATTATATTGCCCAATACGTTGCACATGGTAGTAATAGACTATGATGATTGTTGCTTGAGCCATTATCCAACCTAGCCGACAACCAATTGCCCATGATAAACCTAACGCCTATATTAAATGACGTTAGTAGTGGTAAAGTACATCTATAGTTCGTCAACCATAAATGGGAGACGTCGGAATCTCCAAATAGCGCTACTTACTAATACCATCGGCTCAGTAGCGGAGTTAAGGAATAATGTCTAACGAAAGGGCCTTACAACGATCACCCAAGCACATCAAAGAATAATACCATAAGTGCTCAAAATAATATTTGAAATAAATAAGAAGATAGAAAATAAACTTTTCATGAAACGTATACACATGCTTTCACCCCAAAATAATATGAAATACGGTAAAAAGGGGGCTATGATACTCACTCGGTATGCAAAGGTGTTCACTCGTAAGAATTTCTTGTTCCTACCGAAGCTCCTTTCCTAATATAAGAGGTATGTAGCTCTATTAGACTTATTTTATTTATTATTTTGTATTATATATTTATTGTTAACTTATTTATTAAATAGTTAAAGGTTGTCTCTATTTTTCCATAAATCATAAGTGTTCACTGAAATTTTCAGTTCTTTAAGTTGAACTTTATAAATTAAAAACTGTATTTTAGGAGTCATATTAAGGTTCGATATTTTAATATAATCTTAATACATGTTTCTAGAATGTCCAGTAAAAATATAGGAATTTATAATCCATGTTTAATATTTTTAATAATTAAAAGTGTATAGGATGTCCACTGATCAGGGTCTGGGTGACATGTTGTTACTAAATCGTCTTTTTAGGGCTCATACGACCTCGTTTCTACATGATTCAAACTGGGAAATAACCACGACTCAAATATTAAACTTTTAAAAAAACTAGACGTATTTTGACCCAAGAATGAGTAAGTTACACGCGTTTAAAGTGTACCCTTCTAAATCTGCCAGATTTCCAGATTCAACATATGGGTCTTTTTAAATATGCTTGAAGGATCAAACGTTCATGAAAATTAGTGAATCCAGGTTTAAATGAAAGGTAACACTTTAAACTAAGATTAGCAAAAAGAATCAACTGATTTTGATACCTAGAACTCCAGATATAACAAAAACAAGTGGAGAGTTCTAGCATCAGAATCTGCCAGAATGTTATTCTTTTTGCTTATGGGTCATAACTTTAATATGGCATGTTTATATTCATGATTAATCATATTGTATGAGTATAAGCTTTGATAATCCATGTGTTCTTACAACAATGGTAGGATGATACACATTTTATGTGTTCCTTATAACATTTGTTGAGATGAAACACATGCATGATCAAAGTCTTATTTTCTTGATTTTTAGTTGATTAAGTTCCATACAACAACGGTAGGATGATGCACATTTCATGTGCTCCTTACAACATTGGTAGGATGTTTATATTTACATGATTATAGATATATATAAAATAAATAAGATGAACAACAAAGAAAATAAATAAAAGAAAGAAGAAAAGAAGAAAGGTAGAAGAGTAGAGATGAGTGTTTTATGATCATTTTACCAACTCTTTTCTTTGATTTTGTGTTTGATCTTCAAGAGATGATCAAGACTTGGATGTTCTTGGGAGATTTTTGTTGGTGAAAGAAGAAGAGAGAAAAGAGAAGAGATGGAGTGTGGTGGTGAAGGAAATGATGAAGAGTAGTAGGGGGCTTATATAGAGCATGGGGGAGATCAAGTGGTGATTCTTGGGAAGAGAAGGAGGCAAGAGAAAAGAGATGGGGGGTTTCTTTTATTTTTTTATTTTTTATAAATTATGTGTAATTACTTTAAATAAATTTGTATAAATGGTGATTTTGTTTAAATCTTTTAATTAACAAAGTTTTAATTATTTTGATGAGTTTATATATATATATATATATATATATGTTTTATATTTTAACTTATTTATATTTATTATGATGTATTTAATTATTTTTATTGTTATTATTATTATTATTGTATATGATTTGTAATTCTTGACTTTTAATAATTCGATTTTTCGAGCTCGGGAAGGTTCTAACCATATAGGCGGGATTTCTACGAAATCTAATATTATTATGGATGTATTTAAGTCATAAATACTATTTTTAGTCATACTAGGCTTAAAATTGGAATTTCTAATGGCTAACCTCGGAAATTTGTTGCCAAATGTCACAGTCTCCCCTGATTAAAAGAATTTCGTCCCGAAATTAATCGTTGACATCTTGGACTTGCTTTTTGGCGAAGAGGTGTGGATATTTGAGTTTCATATAATCCTCTCGCTCCCAAGTGTATTCAGGCCCGTGCCTTGAGTTCCAACGAACTTTTAAGATAGGGATCCTGCTTCTCCTTAGTCTTTTGTCCTCCCGGTCAAGGATTTCGATTGGTTCTTCTACAAAGTGCAACCGGTCATCAACATGCACATCTTTTAAGGGTAAGATTAAGGTTTCCTCCGTTTGGCATTTCTTTAAATTCGACACATGGAACGTGTCATGGATGGCGCTTAGTTCTTGTGGCAATTTTAGCTTGTAGGCTACCGGTCCAATCCTTTCGATTATCTCGAATGGCCCAACGTACCTAGGACTTAACTTGTTCTTTTTACCAAAACGCACTATCCCTTTCCAAGGTGATATCTTTAGTAGAACTTTATCGCCAACTTGAAACTCTAGGGGTTTCCTGCGATTGTCGGCGTAGCTCTTTTGTCGGTCCCTAGCGGTTTTGAGCCTTTCCCTGATAATCTTTATCTTATCAGTGGTTTCCTGTACGACGTCTAGTCTGGACAATTGTCGGTCTCCGATTTCCAACCAGCTGAGTGGGGATCTACATTTGCGTCCGTACAATGCTTCATAAGGTGCACACTGGATACTGGTGTGATAACTATTATTGTATGAAAATTCAACCAGTGGCAAATGCGAGTCCCAGCTCCCACCAAAATCTAACACACAAGCACGTAACATATCTTCCAGCGTTTGAATAGTCCTTTCCGATTGTCCTTCTGTTTGGGGGTGGTAAGAGGTGCTTAAATTGACTCGCGTTCCCAATGCTTTCTGAAGTGATTGCCAAAATCGGGAAGTGAAGCGACTATCCCTATCCGAGATGATAGAGATGGTCACTCCATGACGCATGACGATCTCATTGATGTAGATTCGTGCCAGCTTTTCCATCTTGTAATCTTCACGAATGGGTAGGAAATGTGCTGACTTTGTAAGCCGGTCTACTACTACCCAGATGGAATCGTACCCTTTTACGGATCGGGGTAACTTAGTCACAAAATCCATAGTTATCTGTTCCCATTTCCATTCCGGGATTTCGGGTTGCTGCAGTAATCCAGAGGGTTTCTGGTGTTCTACCTTAATTCTTGCACAAGTCAAACATTTCCCATGAACAAGGAGACGTCTTTCTTTATTCCAGGCCTACCAATAGTATTCCTTGAGAACATTTTGTCGGCTCCAGGGTGGATTGAATATTATAAGCCTCGTCTAAAATTGTTGATTAACGGTTATTAAACTTAGCTATCCAATTCTTGTTTCCGAAGTGGTGCACTCCATCTGGCCTGTTTTGAATCATCGCTCCAAGTGATATAGGGTCTCGTTCTTCAAATTTTCCGTCTTTGATGCTTCTTTTTGAGCTTCAACTATTCTTTCCTTTAGGCTTGTTTGAATGGTTGCTCCTAAAGCTTATACCCTAGATGGATTCACTCTTTTGTTTCTTCATATAGCATCAGCGACCATATTGGCCTTGCTAGTATGGTATTTGATTTCACAATCATAGTCACTAAGCCATTCCACTCATCTTCTACGCCTCATATCGAGCATCTTTGGATCAAGAATATGCTGAAGACTCTTGTGGTCTGTATAAATAGTTCGCTTAGTACTATAAAGGTAATATCTCCATTTTTTTTAAGGGCATATACTATGGCTCCTAACTCTAAGTTGTGGGTAGTAAATTTCTTCTCATGCACTTTGAATTGTCTCGAATCATATCAATGACTTTCTCTTTTTGCAACAACACGCAACCCAATCATTGGTGTGACACATCGCAATATACCACGAAGTTATATGTTCCTTCGGGTAACGCCAAAATTGGTGCATTGCTAACTTATTCTTAAGCGTAGAAAATGTTTTTTTTTCGCCAAACAAACTTCTTATCCTCTTGAGTTAATGCCGCGAGTGGTTGCACAACTTTTGAGAAATTTGCTATAAATAAATGTACTTAACCGAGAAATTTACAATTTCAGTCGGGATATATGGGGTTCCTATTTCTTTATGGCTTCGATCTTTGTTGGGTCAACATGAATTCCTATTAATTACGTGGCCTAGAAAACGTAATTCCCGGCATACAACTTCTGATCCTTAAGTAACTTTAGTATCAACCTTAAATACTTTTCATGGTTGCTCTTGTGACGCATGTAAATGAGTATA
Organism: Dittrichia graveolens; assembly: GCA_038502395.1. Classification (NCBI taxonomy): domain Eukaryota; kingdom Viridiplantae; phylum Streptophyta; class Magnoliopsida; order Asterales; family Asteraceae; genus Dittrichia; species Dittrichia graveolens. Next base: position 42,847,254 of record JARJIL010000009.1, on the reverse strand, counting down.
TCATCAACAAACACAATCATAACTTATCTAAGTATAGTCTGCATACTCGGTTCATTACGTCCATGAAGACAATTGGTGCGTTTGTCAATCAAAACGGCATAACTATAACGTGTTCTAAACGTGGTTTTGGGCACGTCCTCTTCACAGATTCTTAATTGATGATATCCAGATTGAATATCGATTTTAGAAAAATAGGTAGCACCTTGAAGTTGATCGAAAAGGTCATCGATTCGAGGAAGAGGGTATTGATTTTTGATTGTCAATATGTTGAGTTCCCTATAGTCTATGCACATTCGCAGCAATCTATCTTTCTTTTTGACGAAAAGGACTACGGCTCCCCATGGTGAGGTACTTGGTCGAATAATTCCTTTGTCGAGTAGCTCTTGAAGATGTGCAGGCAATTTCCTACATTTCCAACGGGGCTAACCGATATGGTGCCTTTGCTACGGGCGAGGCTCCAGGGATTAAATCAATCCAAATTTGTCTTGTCTAACTGAGGGTAATCCAAGTAATTCATCCGGAAACACCTTGGGAGAATCCCGAACGATTGGAAAATCGTGAATGTGCTTTTCCTAAACCTCCATTTCTACAACGTGAGCGAAGAATGCGATATAGTCCTTTCTTAAATATTTTTGCATTTTCATGCATGATACCACCTTGACGTTCTTCCTGGCCTTTTCTCCTTATATGGCAAGCGTTTCATCTTGTGATAGTGGAATCTGAATGATCTTTGCAGAACAAAGTATTTCAGCTTGATTTTTGGATAGCCAATACATACCAACAACTACATCAAAGCTCCCTAATTTGATTGGTATGGTCTACGTTGATGTTTTTGCTGGCTAAGTTCAAGGTACACTTAGTGATTATATCTCTAGTCTTGACTTCTTGTCCATTAGCAAATTCCATGATATAGGCCTCTTTCAATATTTGAAATTTTAGATTGAGCTTTGGCCTAAAAAACTAGTGGTACGAAGCTTCTATATATTCTAAAGTCAGATAGCATTGATGCATTATAATTGTTCAGAAGAAACATACTAGTAATCACATTCGGGTCTCTCCTTTGTACAAATTCTACTTAGCTAGGTTATGGTGATCCTAAGATATAAGGTCTAACAACTAACACTCCCATTCAATCATATAGCAATGCATGTAAAATTTTAAAATCATACATTTCATAACGTGATTTAAGCAACACATGTTCAATAATATAGTTCCCAAAAGTACCAAAATGATTTCCTAAAAGACATCAAGTGATTAATGTTTAACAAATCATCAAAATAAACCACCAAGTTTAATGATCGAAAGAAACTCCAAATCTTTCACTAATTCAATCTCCTTAAAAACAACCCTAGCGTACCATCATACTTACTAGCAATCTCACCATCACTATAAAAAAAATATCCTCTCAAGCACATATATAATTACATCATCTACACGGCCCTCCTTGTTGCAATGGTGGTACCCACAGCTCTTAACGCTTTACGGTGTTGCGACTCCGAGTGCATAGAAAAATTTACATAGGACATGGTGCCGGTGGTCTAAACTAGTATGATGAATACTCAGTTCTAGTGATATGCTTTGTACCCACCTTCCCTCTTTAGGGGTCACCCTTAATGTCCTTACGATAGTTCCCGTTACTACTCAGGGTGCTTCTATGTGCTCCCTAAATCAGCAGTTCTCTCCCTCCTAATGAAAAGGTCACGATGTTACTCTCGTTGGTAAGGGGACTCTTTTCCTAGCCGTGAGCCTAACACATGCTTCACAGGAAGTTGGTGTTGATAATACACTAGGTCGTGAAACTCGGGGACTCTCCTACTAAGTTTCTATTCTAACCTCCATGGGTAAAGAATATGTAATCTTAGTGCGTCAACCTAATGATGACATTACAGACTTCGATATATATATAATTGGTTACTAAGTGTGCTAATATATGCAAGTACTTATGATATGCCATGCTTATGTACACACACAATAATCGTGCTCCAGAAAGAAAATAAATGAAAAATGTTTCTAAGTATATTTATATTATAACTAACCTAAGTCCCATATTGTACATAGCTAAATTAGACATAGGTGATCAAGCTTTGTCTAATTGAGGTATAACAATGTGGTACTCAACTTAATTATATTATCAATACACTTGATGTATTTTAAACAAAATTATTTTGAAAACATTTTTATAAACCTTTGGTTATAGTTGGTGTTTTCCCCCCATAAGGAAAACATCATTCTCTATAACCTTCGGCTCTGATACCAAATCTGTCACACCCCGCTAAAGCGGAAACACGAGGTGTCACAGCACAAGATATCATCGCACAAGGTAAATAGACAATAACCATTATATTGACTTAACAAAAATAAGTAGTTCGGGTAAAAGATAAATAAAAGTTACATAGTCGAATAAAAATTAAATGACATTGTCTTGTACGATGCGAAAATAAAATAAATATTGTTTTTATAAAACGTGACGATGAAGATGAAGATGCCACACATCATGTTTGTATGCATAAGGTACCTAACGACGATCACCTGAAAGCACGGGTAAAAGAAAAGGGAGCGGTCAACTACTAGAGTTGGTGAGTTCATAGGTTTTTAATATATGCACAAAATATTTTTTAAATGAGAAAAGTTTAAATAATTGATGAAAGTTTTTGAATAAAATCCAAGTATGAAATAATGATAGAAGATGTATTATATTGCCCAATACGTTGCACATGGTAGTAATAGACTATGATGATTGTTGCATGAGCCATTATCCAACCTAGCCGACAACCAATTGCCCATGATAAACCTAACGCCTATATTAAATGACGTTAGTAGTGGTAAAGTACATCTATAGTTCGTCAACCATAAATGGGAGACGTCGGAATCTCCAAATAGCGCTACTTACTAATACCATCGGCTCAGTAGCGGAGTTAAGGAATAATGTCCAACGAAAGGGCCTTACAACGATCACCCAAGCACATCAAAGAATAATACCATAAGTGCTCAAAATAATATTTGAAATAAATAAGAAGATAGAAAATAAACTTTTCATGAAACGTATACACATGCTTTCACCCCAAAATAATATGAAATACGGTAAAAAGGGGGCTATGATACTCACTCGGTATGCAAAGGTGTTCACTCGTAAGATTTTCTTGTTCCTACCGAAGCTCCTTTCCTAATATAAGAGGTATGTAGCTCTATTAGACTTATTTTATTTATTATTTTGTATTATATATTTATTGTTAACTTATTTATTAAATAGTTAAAGGTTGTCTCTATTTTTCCATAAATCATAAGTGTTCACTGAAATTTTCAGTTCTTTAAGTTGAACTTTATAAATTAAAAACTGTATTTTAGGAGTCATATTAAGGTTTGATATTTTAATATAATCTTAATACATGTTTCTAGAATGTCCAGTAAAAATATAGGAATTTATAATCCATGTTTAATATTTTTAATAATTAAAAGTGTATAGGATGTCCACTGATCAGGGTCTGGGTGACATGTTGTTACTAAATCGTCTTTTTAGGGCTCATACGACCTCGTTTCTACATGATTCAAACTGGGAAATAACCACGACTCAAATATTAAACTTTTAAAAAAAACTAGACGTATTTTGACCCAAGAATGAGTAAGTTACACGCGTTTAAAGTGTACCCTTCTAAATCTGCCAGATTTCCAGATTCAACATATGGGTCTTTTTAAATATGCTTGAAGGATCAAAGGTTCATGAAAATTAGTGAATCCAGGTTTAAATGAAAGGTAACACTTTAAACTAAGATTATCAAAAAGAATCAACTGATTTTGATACCTAGAACTCCAGATATAACAAAAACAAGTGGAGAGTTCTAGCATCAGAATCTGCCAGAATGTTATTCTTTTTGCTTATGGGTCATAACTTTAATATGGCATGTTTATATTCATGATTAATCATATTGTATGAGTATAAGCTTTGATAATCCATGTGTTCTTACAACAATGGTAGGATGATACACATTTTATGTGTTCCTTATAACATTTGTTGAGATGAAACACATGCATGATCAAAGTCTTATTTTCTTGATTTTTAGTTGATTAAGTTCCATACAACAACGGTAGGATGATGCACATTTCATGTGCTCCTTACAACATTGGTAGGATGTTTATATTTACATGATTATAGATATATATAAAATAAATAAGATGAACAACAAAGAAAATAAATAAAAGAAAGAAGAAAAGAAGAAAGGTAGAAGAGTAGAGATGAGTGTTTTATGATCATCTTACCAACTCTTTTCTTTGATTTTGTGTTTGATCTTCAAGAGATGATCAAGACTTGGATGTTCTTGGGAGATTTTTGTTGGTGAAAGAAGAAGAGAGAAAAGAGAAGAGATGGAGTGTGGTGGTGAAGGAAATGATGAAGAGTAGTAGGGGGCTTATATAGAGCATGGGGGAGATCAAGTGGTGATTCTTGGGAAGAGAAGGAGGCAAGAGAAAAGAGATGGGGGGTTTCTTTTATTTTTTTATTTTTTATAAATTATGTGTAATTACTTTAAATAAATTTGTATAAATGGTGATTTTGTTTAAATCTTTTAATTAACAAAGTTTTAATTATTTTGATGAGTTTATATATATATATATATATATATATATATGTTTTATATTTTAACTTATTTATATTTATTATGATGTATTTAATTATTTTTATTGTTATTATTATTATTATTGTATATGATTTGTAATTCTTGACTTTTAATAATTCGATTTTTCGAGCTCGGGAAGGTTCTAACCATATAGGCGGGATTTCTACGAAATCTAATATTATTATGGATGTATTTAAGTCATAAATACTATTTTTAGTCATACTAGGCTTAAAATTGGAATTTCTAATGGCTAACCTCGGAAATTTGTTGCCAAATGTCACAGTCTCCCCTGATTAAAAGAATTTCGTCCCGAAATTAATCGTTGACATCTTGGACTTGCTTTTTGGCGAAGAGGTGTGGATATTTGAGTTTCATATAATCCTCTCGCTCCCAAGTGTATTCAGGCCCGTGCCTTGAGTTCCAACGAACTTTTAAGATAGGGATCCTGCTTCTCCTTAGTCTTTTGTCCTCCCGGTCAAGGATTTCGATTGGTTCTTCTACAAAGTGCAACCGGTCATCAACATGCACATCTTTTAAGGGTAAGATTAAGGTTTCCTCCGTTTGGCATTTCTTTAAATTCGACACATGGAACGTGTCATGGATGGCGCTTAGTTCTTGTGGCAATTTTAGCTTGTAGGCTACCGGTCCAATCCTTTCGATTATCTCGAATGGCCCAACGTACCTAGGACTTAACTTGTTCTTTTTACCAAAACGCACTATCCCTTTCCAAGGTGATATCTTTAGTAGAACTTTATCGCCAACTTGAAACTCTAGGGGTTTCCTGCGATTGTCGGCGTAGCTCTTTTGTCGGTCCCTAGCGGTTTTGAGCCTTTCCCTGATAATCTTTATCTTATCAGTGGTTTCCTGTACGACGTCTAGTCTGGACAATTGTCGGTCTCCGATTTCCAACCAGCTGAGTGGGGATCTACATTTGCGTCCGTACAATGCTTCATAAGGTGCACACTGGATACTGGTGTGATAACTATTATTGTATGAAAATTCAACCAGTGGCAAATGCGAGTCCCAGCTCCCACCAAAATCTAACACACAAGCACGTAACATATCTTCCAGCGTTTGAATAGTCCTTTCCGATTGTCCTTCTGTTTGGGGGTGGTAAGAGGTGCTTAAATTGACTCGCGTTCCCAATGCTTTCTGAAGTGATTGCCAAAATCGGGAAGTGAAGCGACTATCCCTATCCGAGATGATAGAGATGGTCACTCCATGACGCATGACGATCTCATTGATGTAGATTCGTGCCAGCTTTTCCATCTTGTAATCTTCACGAATGGGTAGGAAATGTGCTGACTTTGTAAGCCGGTCTACTACTACCCAGATGGAATCGTACCCTTTTACGGATCGGGGTAACTTAGTCACAAAATCCATAGTTATCTGTTCCCATTTCCATTCCGGGATTTCGGGTTGCTGCAGTAATCCAGAGGGTTTCTGGTGTTCTACCTTAATTCTTGCACAAGTCAAACATTTCCCATGAACAAGGAGACGTCTTTCTTTATTCCAGGCCTACCAATAGTATTCCTTGAGAACATTTTGTCGGCTCCAGGGTGGATTGAATATTATAAGCCTCGTCTAAAATTGTTGATTAACGGTTATTAAACTTAGCTATCCAATTCTTGTTTCCGAAGTGGTGCACTCCATCTGGCCTGTTTTGAATCATCGCTCCAAGTGATATAGGGTCTCGTTCTTCAAATTTTCCGTCTTTGATGCTTCTTTTTGAGCTTCAACTATTCTTTCCTTTAGGCTTGTTTGAATGGTTGCTCCTAAAGCTTATACCCTAGATGGATTCACTCTTTTGTTTCTTCATATAGCATCAGCGACCATATTGGCCTTGCTAGTATGGTATTTGATTTCACAATCATAGTCACTAAGCCATTCCACTCATCTTCTACGCCTCATATCGAGCATCTTTGGATCAAGAATATGCTGAAGACTCTTGTGGTCTGTATAAATAGTTCGCTTAGTACTATAAAGGTAATATCTCCATTTTTTTTAAGGGCATATACTATGGCTCCTAACTCTAAGTTGTGGGTAGTAAATTTCTTCTCATGCACTTTGAATTGTCTCGAATCATATCAATGACTTTCTCTTTTTGCAACAACACGCAACCCAATCATTGGTGTGACACATCGCAATATACCACGAAGTTATATGTTCCTTCGGGTAACGCCAAAATTGGTGCATTGCTAACTTATTCTTAAGCGTAGAAAATGTTTTTTTTTCGCCAAACAAACTTCTTATCCTCTTGAGTTAATGCCGCGAGTGGTTGCACAACTTTTGAGAAATTTGCTATAAATAAATGTACTTAACCGAGAAATTTACAATTTCAGTCGGGATATATGGGGTTCCTATTTCTTTATGGCTTCGATCTTTGTTGGGTCAACATGAATTCCTATTAATTACGTGGCCTAGAAAACGTAATTCCCGGCATACAACTTCTGATCCTTAAGTAACTTTAGTATCAACCTTAAATACTTTTCATGGTTGCTCTTGTGACGCATGTAAATGAGTATATCATCAACAAACACAATCATAACTTATCTAAGTATAGTCTGCATACTCGGTTCATTACGTCCATGAAGACAATTGGTGCGTTTGTCAATCAAAACGGCATAACTATAACGTGTTCTAAACGTGGTTTTGGGCACGTCCTCTTCACAGATTCTTAATTGATGATATCCAGATTGAATATCGATTTTAGAAAAATAGGTAGCACCTTGAAGTTGATCGAAAAGGTCATCGATTCGAGGAAGAGGGTATTGATTTTTGATTGTCAATATGTTGAGTTCCCTATAGTCTATGCACATTCGCAGCAATCTATCTTTCTTTTTGACGAAAAGGACTACGGCTCCCCATGGTGAGGTACTTGGTCGAATAATTCCTTTGTCGAGTAGCTCTTGAAGATGTGCAGGCAATTTCCTACATTTCCAACGGGGCTAACCGATATGGTGCCTTTGCTACGGGCGAGGCTCCAGGGATTAAATCAATCCAAATTTGTCTTGTCTAACTGAGGGTAATCCAAGTAATTCATCCGGAAACACCTTGGGAGAATCCCGAACGATTGGAAAATCGTGAATGTGCTTTTCCTAAACCTCCATTTCTACAACGTGAGCGAAGAATGCGATATAGTCCTTTCTTAAATATTTTTGCATTTTCATGCATGATACCACCTTGACGTTCTTCCTGGCCTTTTCTCCTTATATGGCAAGCGTTTCATCTTGTGATAGTGGAATCTGAATGATCTTTGCAGAACAAAGTATTTCAGCTTGATTTTTGGATAGCCAATACATACCAACAACTACATCAAAGCTCCCTAATTTGATTGGTATGGTCTACGTTGATGTTTTTGCTGGCTAAGTTCAAGGTACACTTAGTGATTATATCTCTAGTCTTGACTTCTTGTCCATTAGCAAATTCCATGATATAGGCCTCTTTCAATATTTGAAATTTTAGATTGAGCTTTGGCCTAAAAAACTAGTGGTACGAAGCTTCTATATATTCTAAAGTCAGATAGCATTGATGCATTATAATTGTTCAGAAGAAACATACTAGTAATCACATTCGGGTCTCTCCTTTGTACAAATTCTACTTAGCTAGGTTATGGTGATCCTAAGATATAAGGTCTAACAACTAACACTCCCATTCAATCATATAGCAATGCATGTAAAATTTTAAAATCATACATTTCATAACGTGATTTAAGCAACACATGTTCAATCATATAGTTCCCAAAAGTACCAAAATGATTTCCTAAAAGACATCAAGTGATTAATGTTTAACAAATCATCAAAATAAACCACCAAGTTTAATGATCGAAAGAAACTCCAAATCTTTCACTAATTCAATCTCCTTAAAAACAACCCTAGCGTACCATCATACTTACTAGCAATCTCACCATCACTATAAAAAAAAATATCCTCTCAAGCACATATATAATTACATCATCTACACGGCCCTCCTTGTTGCAATGGTGGTACCCACAGCTCTTAACGCTTTACGGTGTTGCGACTCCGAGTGCATAGAAAAATTTACATAGGACATGGTGCCGGTGGTCTAAACTAGTATGATGAATACTCAGTTCTAGTGATATGCTTTGTACCCACCTTCCCTCTTTAGGGGTCACCCTTAATGTTCTTACGATAGTTCCCGTTACTACTCAGGGTGCTTCTATGTGCTCCCTAAATCAGTAGTTCTCTCCCTCCTAATGAAAAGGTCACGATGTTACTCTCGTTGGTAAGGGGACTCTTTTCCTAGCCGTGAGCCTAATACATGCTTCACAGGAAGTTGGTGTTGATAATACACTAGGTCGTGAAACTCGGGGACTCTCCTACTAAGTTTCTATTCTAACCTCCATGGGTAAAGAATATGTAATCTTAGTGCGTCAACCTAATGATGACATTACAGACTTCGATATATATATAATTGGTTACTAAGTGTGCTAATATATGCAAGTACTTATGATATGCCATGCTTATGTACACACACAATAATCGTGCTCCAGAAAGAAAATAAATGAAAAATGTTTCTAAGTATATTTATATTATAACTAACCTAAGTCCCATATTGTACATAGCTAAATTAGACATAGGTGATCAAGCTTTGTCTAATTGAGGTATAACAATGTGGTACTCAACTTAATTATATTATCAATACACTTGATGTATTTTAAACAAAATTATTTTGAAAACATTTTTATAAACCTTTGGTTATAGTTGGTGTTTTCCCCCCATAAGGAAAACATCATTCTCTATAACCTTCGGCTCTGATACCAAATCTGTCACACCCCGCTAAAGCGGAAACACGAGGTGTCACAGCACAAGATATCATCGCACAAGGTAAATAGACAATAACCATTATATTGACTTAACAAAAATAAGTAGTTCGGGTAAAAGATAAATAAAAGTTACATAGTCGAATAAAAATTAAATGACATTGTCTTGTACGATGCGAAAATAAAATAAATATTGTTTTTATAAAACGTGACGATGAAGATGAAGATGCCACACATCATGTTTGTATGCATAAGGTACCTAACGACGATCACCTGAAAGCACGGGTAAAAGAAAAGGGAGCGGTCAACTACTAGAGTTGGTGAGTTCATAGGTTTTTAATATATGCACAAAATATTTTTTAAATGAGAAAAGTTTAAATAATTGATGAAAGTTTTTGAATAAAATCCAAGTATGAAATAATGATAGAAGATGTATTATATTGCCCAATACGTTGCACATGGTAGTAATAGACTATGATGATTGTTGCATGAGCCATTATCCAACCTAGCCGACAACCAATTGCCCATGATAAACCTAACGCCTATATTAAATGACGTTAGTAGTGGTAAAGTACATCTATAGTTCGTCAACCATAAATGGGAGACGTCGGAATCTCCAAATAGCGCTACTTACTAATACCATCGGCTCAGTAGCGGAGTTAAGGAATAATGTCCAACGAAAGGGCCTTACAACGATCACCCAAGCACATCAAAGAATAATACCATAAGTGCTCAAAATAATATTTGAAATAAATAAGAAGATAGAAAATAAACTTTTCATGAAACGTATACACATGCTTTCACCCCAAAATAATATGAAATACGGTAAAAAGGGGGCTATGATACTCACTCGGTATGCAAAGGTGTTCACTCGTAAGATTTTGTTGTTCCTACCGAAGCTCCTTTCCTAATATAAGAGGTATGTAGCTCTATTAGACTTATTTTATTTATTATTTTGTATTATATATTTATTGTTAACTTATTTATTAAATAGTTAAAGGTTGTCTCTATTTTTCCATAAATCATAAGTGTTCACTGAAATTTTCAGTTCTTTAAGTTGAACTTTATAAATTAAAAACTGTATTTTAGGAGTCATATTAAGGTTTGATATTTTAATATAATCTTAATACATGTTTCTAGAATGTCCAGTAAAAATATAGGAATTTATAATCCATGTTTAATATTTTTAATAATTAAAAGTGTATAGGATGTCCACTGATCAGGGTCTGGGTGACATGTTGTTACTAAATCGTCTTTTTAGGGCTCATACGACCTCGTTTCTACATGATTCAAACTGGGAAATAACCACGACTCAAATATTAAACTTTTAAAAAAAACTAGACGTATTTTGACCCAAGAATGAGTAAGTTACACGCGTTTAAAGTGTACCCTTCTAAATCTGCCAGATTTCCAGATTCAACATATGGGTCTTTTTAAATATGCTTGAAGGATCAAAGGTTCATGAAAATTAGTGAATCCAGGTTTAAATGAAAGGTAACACTTTAAACTAAGATTATCAAAAAGAATCAACTGATTTTGATACCTAGAACTCCAGATATAACAAAAACAAGTGGAGAGTTCTAGCATCAGAATCTGCCAGAATGTTATTCTTTTTGCTTATGGGTCATAACTTTAATATGGCATGTTTATATTCATGATTAATCATATTGTATGGGTATAAGCTTTGATAATCCATGTGTTCTTACAACAATGGTAGGATGATACACATTTTATGTGTTCCTTATAACATTTGTTGAGATGAAACACATGCATGATCAAAGTCTTATTTTCTTGATTTTTAGTTGATTAAGTTCCATACAACAACGGTAGGATGATGCACATTTCATGTGCTCCTTACAACATTGGTAGGATGTTTATATTTACATGATTATAGATATATATAAAATAAATAAGATGAACAACAAAGAAAATAAATAAAAGAAAGAAGAAAAGAAGAAAGGTAGAAGAGTAGAGATGAGTGTTTTATGATCATCTTACCAACTCTTTTCTTTGATTTTGTGTTTGATCTTCAAGAGATGATCAAGACTTGGATGTTCTTGGGAGATTTTTGTTGGTGAAAGAAGAAGAGAGAAAAGAGAAGAGATGGAGTGTGGTGGTGAAGGAAATGATGAAGAGTAGTAGGGGGCTTATATAGAGCATGGGGGAGATCAAGTGGTGATTCTTGGGAAGAGAAGGAGGCAAGAGAAAAGAGATGGGGGGTTTCTTTTATTTTTTTATTTTTTATAAATTATGTGTAATTACTTTAAATAAATTTGTATAAATGGTGATTTTGTTTAAATCTTTTAATTAACAAAGTTTTAATTATTTTGATGAGTTTATATATATATATATATATATATATATGTTTTATATTTTAACTTATTTATATTTATTATGATGTATTTAATTATTTTTATTGTTATTATTATTATTATTGTATATGATTTGTAATTCTTGACTTTTAATAATTCGATTTTTCGAGCTCGGGAAGGTTCTAACCATATAGGCGGGATTTCTACGAAATCTAATATTATTATGGATGTATTTAAGTCATAAATACTATTTTTAGTCATACTAGGCTTAAAATTGGAATTTCTAATGGCTAACCTCGGAAATTTGTTGCCAAATGTCACAGTCTCCCCTGATTAAAAGAATTTCGTCCCGAAATTAATCGTTGACATCTTGGACTTGCTTTTTGGCGAAGAGGTGTGGATATTTGAGTTTCATATAATCCTCTCTCTCCCAAGTGTATTCAGGCCCGTGCCTTGAGTTCCAACGAACTTTTAAGATAGGGATCCTGCTTCTCCTTAGTCTTTTGTCCTCCCGGTCAAGGATTTCGATTGGTTCTTCTACAAAGTGCAACCGGTCATCAACATGCACATCTTTTAAGGGTAAGATTAAGGTTTCCTCCGTTTGGCATTTCTTTAAATTCGACACATGGAACGTGTCATGGATGGCGCTTAGTTCTTGTGGCAATTTTAGCTTGTAGGCTACCGGTCCAATCCTTTCGATTATCTCGAATGGCCCAACGTACCTAGGACTTAACTTGTTCTTTTTACCAAAACGCACTATCCCTTTCCAAGGTGATATCTTTAGTAGAACTTTATCGCCAACTTGAAACTCTAGGGGTTTCCTGCGATTGTCGGCGTAGCTCTTTTGTCGGTCCCTAGCGGTTTTGAGCCTTTCCCTGATAATCTTTATCTTATCAGTGGTTTCCTGTACGACGTCTAGTCTGGACAATTGTCGGTCTCCGATTTCCAACCAGCTGAGTGGGGATCTACATTTGCGTCCGTACAATGCTTCATAAGGTGCACACTGGATACTGGTGTGATAACTATTATTGTATGAAAATTCAACCAGTGGCAAATGCGAGTCCCAGCTCCCACCAAAATCTAACACACAAGCACGTAACATATCTTCCAGCGTTTGAATAGTCCTTTCCGATTGTCCTTCTGTTTGGGGGTGGTAAGAGGTGCTTAAATTGACTCGCGTTCCCAATGCTTTCTGAAGTGATTGCCAAAATCGGGAAGTGAAGCGACTATCCCTATCCGAGATGATAGAGATGGTCACTCCATGACGCATGACGATCTCATTGATGTAGATTCGTGCCAGCTTTTCCATCTTGTAATCTTCACGAATGGGTAGGAAATGTGCTGACTTTGTAAGCCGGTCTACTACTACCCAGATGGAATCGTACCCTTTTACGGATCGGGGTAACTTAGTCACAAAATCCATAGTTATCTGTTCCCATTTCCATTCCGGGATTTCGGGTTGCTGCAGTAATCCAGAGGGTTTCTGGTGTTCTACCTTAATTCTTGCACAAGTCAAACATTTCCCATGAACAAGGAGACGTCTTTCTTTATTCCAGGCCTACCAATAGTATTCCTTGAGAACATTTTGTCGGCTCCAGGGTGGATTGAATATTATAAGCCTCGTCTAAAATTGTTGATTAACGGTTATTAAACTTAGCTATCCAATTCTTGTTTCCGAAGTGGTGCACTCCATCTGGCCTGTTTTGAATCATCGCTCCAAGTGATATAGGGTCTCGTTCTTCAAATTTTCCGTCTTTGATGCTTCTTTTTGAGCTTCAACTATTCTTTCCTTTAGGCTTGTTTGAATGGTTGCTCCTAAAGCTTATACCCTAGATGGATTCACTCTTTTGTTTCTTCATATAGCATCAGCGACCATATTGGCCTTGCTAGTATGGTATTTGATTTCACAATCATAGTCACTAAGCCATTCCACTCATCTTCTACGCCTCATATCGAGCATCTTTGGATCAAGAATATGCTGAAGACTCTTGTGGTCTGTATAAATAGTTCGCTTAGTACTATAAAGGTAATATCTCCATTTTTTTTAAGGGCATATACTATGGCTCCTAACTCTAAGTTGTGGGTAGTAAATTTCTTCTCATGCACTTTGAATTGTCTCGAATCATATCAATGACTTTCTCTTTTTGCAACAACACGCAACCCAATCATTGGTGTGACACATCGCAATATACCACGAAGTTATATGTTCCTTCGGGTAACGCCAAAATTGGTGCATTGCTAACTTATTCTTAAGCGTAGAAAATGTTTTTTTTTCGCCAAACAAACTTCTTATCCTCTTGAGTTAATGCCGCGAGTGGTTGCACAACTTTTGAGAAATTTGCTATAAATAAATGTACTTAACCGAGAAATTTACAATTTCAGTCGGGATATATGGGGTTCCTATTTCTTTATGGCTTCGATCTTTGTTGGGTCAACATGAATTCCTATTAATTACGTGGCCTAGAAAACGTAATTCCCGGCATACAACTTCTGATCCTTAAGTAACTTTAGTATCAACCTTAAATACTTTTCATGGTTGCTCTTGTGACGCATGTAAATGAGTATATCATCAACAAACACAATCATAACTTATCTAAGTATAGTCTGCATACTCGGTTCATTACGTCCATGAAGACAATTGGTGCGTTTGTCAATCAAAACGGCATAACTATAACGTGTTCTAAACGTGGTTTTGGGCACGTCCTCTTCACAGATTCTTAATTGATGATATCCAGATTGAATATCGATTTTAGAAAAATAGGTAGCACCTTGAAGTTGATCGAAAAGGTCATCGATTCGAGGAAGAGGGTATTGATTTTTGATTGTCAATATGTTGAGTTCCCTATAGTCTATGCACATTCGCAGCAATCTATCTTTCTTTTTGACGAAAAGGACTACGGCTCCCCATGGTGAGGTACTTGGTCGAATAATTCCTTTGTCGAGTAGCTCTTGAAGATGTGCAGGCAATTTCCTACATTTCCAACGGGGCTAACCGATATGGTGCCTTTGCTACGGGCGAGGCTCCAGGGATTAAATCAATCCAAATTTGTCTTGTCTAACTGAGGGTAATCCAAGTAATTCATCCGGAAACACCTTGGGAGAATCCCGAACGATTGGAAAATCGTGAATGTGCTTTTCCTAAACCTCCATTTCTACAACGTGAGCGAAGAATGCGATATAGTCCTTTCTTAAATATTTTTGCATTTTCATGCATGATACCACCTTGACGTTCTTCCTGGCCTTTTCTCCTTATATGGCAAGCGTTTCATCTTGTGATAGTGGAATCTGAATGATCTTTGCAGAACAAAGTATTTCAGCTTGATTTTTGGATAGCCAATACATACCAACAACTACATCAAAGCTCCCTAATTTGATTGGTATGGTCTACGTTGATGTTTTTGCTGGCTAAGTTCAAGGTACACTTAGTGATTATATCTCTAGTCTTGACTTCTTGTCCATTAGCAAATTCCATGATATAGGCCTCTTTCAATATTTGAAATTTTAGATTGAGCTTTGGCCTAAAAAACTAGTGGTACGAAGCTTCTATATATTCTAAAGTCAGATAGCATTGATGCATTATAATTGTTCAGAAGAAACATACTAGTAATCACATTCGGGTCTCTCCTTTGTACAAATTCTACTTAGCTAGGTTATGGTGATCCTAAGATATAAGGTCTAACAACTAACACTCCCATTCAATCATATAGCAATGCATGTAAAATTTTAAAATCATACATTTCATAACGTGATTTAAGCAACACATGTTCAATCATATAGTTCCCAAAAGTACCAAAATGATTTCCTAAAAGACATCAAGTGATTAATGTTTAACAAATCATCAAAATAAACCACCAAGTTTAATGATCGAAAGAAACTCCAAATCTTTCACTAATTCAATCTCCTTAAAAACAACCCTAGCGTACCATCATACTTACTAGCAATCTCACCATCACTATAAAAAAAAATATCCTCTCAAGCACATATATAATTACATCATCTACACGGCCCTCCTTGTTGCAATGGTGGTACCCACAGCTCTTAACGCTTTACGGTGTTGCGACTCCGAGTGCATAGAAAAATTTACATAGGACATGGTGCCGGTGGTCTAAACTAGTATGATGAATACTCAGTTCTAGTGATATGCTTTGTACCCACCTTCCCTCTTTAGGGGTCACCCTTAATGTTCTTACGATAGTTCCCGTTACTACTCAGGGTGCTTCTATGTGCTCCCTAAATCAGTAGTTCTCTCCCTCCTAATGAAAAGGTCACGATGTTACTCTCGTTGGTAAGGGGACTCTTTTCCTAGCCGTGAGCCTAATACATGCTTCACAGGAAGTTGGTGTTGATAATACACTAGGTCGTGAAACTCGGGGACTCTCCTACTAAGTTTCTATTCTAACCTCCATGGGTAAAGAATATGTAATCTTAGTGCGTCAACCTAATGATGACATTACAGACTTCGATATATATATAATTGGTTACTAAGTGTGCTAATATATGCAAGTACTTATGATATGCCATGCTTATGTACACACACAATAATCGTGCTCCAGAAAGAAAATAAATGAAAAATGTTTCTAAGTATATTTATATTATAACTAACCTAAGTCCCATATTGTACATAGCTAAATTAGACATAGGTGATCAAGCTTTGTCTAACTGAGGTATAACAATGTGGTACTCAACTTAATTATATTATCAATACACTTGATGTATTTTAAACAAAATTATTTTGAAAACATTTTTATAAACCTTTGGTTATAGTTGGTGTTTTCCCCCCATAAGGAAAACATCATTCTCTATAACCTTCGGCTCTGATACCAAATCTGTCACACCCCGCTAAAGCGGAAACACGAGGTGTCACAGCACAAGATATCATCGCACAAGGTAAATAGACAATAACCATTATATTGACTTAACAAAAATAAGTAGTTCGGGTAAAAGATAAATAAAAGTTACATAGTCGAATAAAAATTAAATGACATTGTCTTGTACGATGCGAAAATAAAATAAATATTGTTTTTATAAAACGTGACGATGAAGATGAAGATGCCACACATCATGTTTGTATGCATAAGGTACCTAACGACGATCACCTGAAAGCACGGGTAAAAGAAAAGGGAGCGGTCAACTACTAGAGTTGGTGAGTTCATAGGTTTTTAATATATGCACAAAATATTTTTTAAATGAGAAAAGTTTAAATAATTGATGAAAGTTTTTGAATAAAATCCAAGTATGAAATAATGATAGAAGATGTATTATATTGCCCAATACGTTGCACATGGTAGTAATAGACTATGATGATTGTTGCATGAGCCATTATCCAACCTAGCCGACAACCAATTGCCCATGATAAACCTAACGCCTATATTAAATGACGTTAGTAGTGGTAAAGTACATCTATAGTTCGTCAACCATAAATGGGAGACGTCGGAATCTCCAAATAGCGCTACTTACTAATACCATCGGCTCAGTAGCGGAGTTAAGGAATAATGTCCAACGAAAGGGCCTTACAACGATCACCCAAGCACATCAAAGAATAATACCATAAGTGCTCAAAATAATATTTGAAATAAATAAGAAGATAGAAAATAAACTTTTCATGAAACGTATACACATGCTTTCACCCCAAAATAATATGAAATACGGTAAAAAGGGGGCTATGATACTCACTCGGTATGCAAAGGTGTTCACTCGTAAGATTTTGTTGTTCCTACCGAAGCTCCTTTCCTAATATAAGAGGTATGTAGCTCTATTAGACTTATTTTATTTATTATTTTGTATTATATATTTATTGTTAACTTATTTATTAAATAGTTAAAGGTTGTCTCTATTTTTCCATAAATCATAAGTGTTCACTGAAATTTTCAGTTCTTTAAGTTGAACTTTATAAATTAAAAACTGTATTTTAGGAGTCATATTAAGGTTTGATATTTTAATATAATCTTAATACATGTTTCTAGAATGTCCAGTAAAAATATAGGAATTTATAATCCATGTTTAATATTTTTAATAATTAAAAGTGTATAGGATGTCCACTGATCAGGGTCTGGGTGACATGTTGTTACTAAATCGTCTTTTTAGGGCTCATACGACCTCGTTTCTACATGATTCAAACTGGGAAATAACCACGACTCAAATATTAAACTTTTAAAAAAAACTAGACGTATTTTGACCCAAGAATGAGTAAGTTACACGCGTTTAAAGTGTACCCTTCTAAATCTGCCAGATTTCCAGATTCAACATATGGGTCTTTTTAAATATGCTTGAAGGATCAAAGGTTCATGAAAATTAGTGAATCCAGGTTTAAATGAAAGGTAACACTTTAAACTAAGATTATCAAAAAGAATCAACTGATTTTGATACCTAGAACTCCAGATATAACAAAAACAAGTGGAGAGTTCTAGCATCAGAATCTGCCAGAATGTTATTCTTTTTGCTTATGGGTCATAACTTTAATATGGCATGTTTATATTCATGATTAATCATATTGTATGGGTATAAGCTTTGATAATCCATGTGTTCTTACAACAATGGTAGGATGATACACATTTTATGTGTTCCTTATAACATTTGTTGAGATGAAACACATGCATGATCAAAGTCTTATTTTCTTGATTTTTAGTTGATTAAGTTCCATACAACAACGGTAGGATGATGCACATTTCATGTGCTCCTTACAACATTGGTAGGATGTTTATATTTACATGATTATAGATATATATAAAATAAATAAGATGAACAACAAAGAAAATAAATAAAAGAAAGAAGAAAAGAAGAAAGGTAGAAGAGTAGAGATGAGTGTTTTATGATCATCTTACCAACTCTTTTCTTTGATTTTGTGTTTGATCTTCAAGAGATGATCAAGACTTGGATGTTCTTGGGAGATTTTTGTTGGTGAAAGAAGAAGAGAGAAAAGAGAAGAGATGGAGTGTGGTGGTGAAGGAAATGATGAAGAGTAGTAGGGGGCTTATATAGAGCATGGGGGAGATCAAGTGGTGATTCTTGGGAAGAGAAGGAGGCAAGAGAAAAGAGATGGGGGGTTTCTTTTATTTTTTTATTTTTTATAAATTATGTGTAATTACTTTAAATAAATTTGTATAAATGGTGATTTTGTTTAAATCTTTTAATTAACAAAGTTTTAATTATTTTGATGAGTTTATATATATATATATATATATATATATATGTTTTATATTTTAACTTATTTATATTTATTATGATGTATTTAATTATTTTTATTGTTATTATTATTATTATTGTATATGATTTGTAATTCTTGACTTTTAATAATTCGATTTTTCGAGCTCGGGAAGGTTCTAACCATATAGGCGGGATTTCTACGAAATCTAATATTATTATGGATGTATTTAAGTCATAAATACTATTTTTAGTCATACTAGGCTTAAAATTGGAATTTCTAATGGCTAACCTCGGAAATTTGTTGCCAAATGTCACAGTCTCCCCTGATTAAAAGAATTTCGTCCCGAAATTAATCGTTGACATCTTGGACTTGCTTTTTGGCGAAGAGGTGTGGATATTTGAGTTTCATATAATCCTCTCGCTCCCAAGTGTATTCAGGCCCGTGCCTTGAGTTCCAACGAACTTTTAAGATAGGGATCCTGCTTCTCCTTAGTCTTTTGTCCTCCCGGTCAAGGATTTCGATTGGTTCTTCTACAAAGTGCAACCGGTCATCAACATGCACATCTTTTAAGGGTAAGATTAAGGTTTCCTCCGTTTGGCATTTCTTTAAATTCGACACATGGAACGTGTCATGGATGGCGCTTAGTTCTTGTGGCAATTTTAGCTTGTAGGCTACCGGTCCAATCCTTTCGATTATCTCGAATGGCCCAACGTACCTAGGACTTAACTTGTTCTTTTTACCAAAACGCACTATCCCTTTCCAAGGTGATATCTTTAGTAGAACTTTATCGCCAACTTGAAACTCTAGGGGTTTCCTGCGATTGTCGGCGTAGCTCTTTTGTCGGTCCCTAGCGGTTTTGAGCCTTTCCCTGATAATCTTTATCTTATCAGTGGTTTCCTGTACGACGTCTAGTCTGGACAATTGTCGGTCTCCGATTTCCAACCAGCTGAGTGGGGATCTACATTTGCGTCCGTACAATGCTTCATAAGGTGCACACTGGATACTGGTGTGATAACTATTATTGTATGAAAATTCAACCAGTGGCAAATGCGAGTCCCAGCTCCCACCAAAATCTAACACACAAGCACGTAACATATCTTCCAGCGTTTGAATAGTCCTTTCCGATTGTCCTTCTGTTTGGGGGTGGTAAGAGGTGCTTAAATTGACTCGCGTTCCCAATGCTTTCTGAAGTGATTGCCAAAATCGGGAAGTGAAGCGACTATCCCTATCCGAGATGATAGAGATGGTCACTCCATGACGCATGACGATCTCATTGATGTAGATTCGTGCCAGCTTTTCCATCTTGTAATCTTCACGAATGGGTAGGAAATGTGCTGACTTTGTAAGCCGGTCTACTACTACCCAGATGGAATCGTACCCTTTTACGGATCGGGGTAACTTAGTCACAAAATCCATAGTTATCTGTTCCCATTTCCATTCCGGGATTTCGGGTTGCTGCAGTAATCCAGAGGGTTTCTGGTGTTCTACCTTAATTCTTGCACAAGTCAAACATTTCCCATGAACAAGGAGACGTCTTTCTTTATTCCAGGCCTACCAATAGTATTCCTTGAGAACATTTTGTCGGCTCCAGGGTGGATTGAATATTATAAGCCTCGTCTAAAATTGTTGATTAACGGTTATTAAACTTAGCTATCCAATTCTTGTTTCCGAAGTGGTGCACTCCATCTGGCCTGTTTTGAATCATCGCTCCAAGTGATATAGGGTCTCGTTCTTCAAATTTTCCGTCTTTGATGCTTCTTTTTGAGCTTCAACTATTCTTTCCTTTAGGCTTGTTTGAATGGTTGCTCCTAAAGCTTATACCCTAGATGGATTCACTCTTTTGTTTCTTCATATAGCATCAGCGACCATATTGGCCTTGCTAGTATGGTATTTGATTTCACAATCATAGTCACTAAGCCATTCCACTCATCTTCTACGCCTCATATCGAGCATCTTTGGATCAAGAATATGCTGAAGACTCTTGTGGTCTGTATAAATAGTTCGCTTAGTACTATAAAGGTAATATCTCCATTTTTTTTAAGGGCATATACTATGGCTCCTAACTCTAAGTTGTGGGTAGTAAATTTCTTCTCATGCACTTTGAATTGTCTCGAATCATATCAATGACTTTCTCTTTTTGCAACAACACGCAACCCAATCATTGGTGTGACACATCGCAATATACCACGAAGTTATATGTTCCTTCGGGTAACGCCAAAATTGGTGCATTGCTAACTTATTCTTAAGCGTAGAAAATGTTTTTTTTTCGCCAAACAAACTTCTTATCCTCTTGAGTTAATGCCGCGAGTGGTTGCACAACTTTTGAGAAATTTGCTATAAATAAATGTACTTAACCGAGAAATTTACAATTTCAGTCGGGATATATGGGGTTCCTATTTCTTTATGGCTTCGATCTTTGTTGGGTCAACATGAATTCCTATTAATTACGTGGCCTAGAAAACGTAATTCCCGGCATACAACTTCTGATCCTTAAGTAACTTTAGTATCAACCTTAAATACTTTTCATGGTTGCTCTTGTGACGCATGTAAATGAGTATATCATCAACAAACACAATCATAACTTATCTAAGTATAGTCTGCATACTCGGTTCATTACGTCCATGAAGACAATTGGTGCGTTTGTCAATCAAAACGGCATAACTATAACGTGTTCTAAACGTGGTTTTGGGCACGTCCTCTTCACAGATTCTTAATTGATGATATCCAGATTGAATATCGATTTTAGAAAAATAGGTAGCACCTTGAAGTTGATCGAAAAGGTCATCGATTCGAGGAAGAGGGTATTGATTTTTGATTGTCAATATGTTGAGTTCCCTATAGTCTATGCACATTCGCAG
This sequence comes from Dittrichia graveolens, assembly GCA_038502395.1. Taxonomy (NCBI): domain Eukaryota; kingdom Viridiplantae; phylum Streptophyta; class Magnoliopsida; order Asterales; family Asteraceae; genus Dittrichia; species Dittrichia graveolens. The sequence goes on along the minus strand of JARJIL010000009.1, from coordinate 42,825,547 downwards.
CAATCTATCTTTCTTTTTGACGAAAAGGACTACGGCTCCCCATGGTGAGGTACTTGGTCGAATAATTCCTTTGTCGAGTAGCTCTTGAAGATGTGCAGGCAATTTCCTACATTTCCAACGGGGCTAACCGATATGGTGCCTTTGCTACGGGCGAGGCTCCAGGGATTAAATCAATCCAAATTTGTCTTGTCTAACTGAGGGTAATCCAAGTAATTCATCCGGAAACACCTTGGGAGAATCCCGAACGATTGGAAAATCGTGAATGTGCTTTTCCTAAACCTCCATTTCTACAACGTGAGCGAAGAATGCGATATAGTCCTTTCTTAAATATTTTTGCATTTTCATGCATGATACCACCTTGACGTTCTTCCTGGCCTTTTCTCCTTATATGGCAAGCGTTTCATCTTGTGATAGTGGAATCTGAATGATCTTTGCAGAACAAAGTATTTCAGCTTGATTTTTGGATAGCCAATACATACCAACAACTACATCAAAGCTCCCTAATTTGATTGGTATGGTCTACGTTGATGTTTTTGCTGGCTAAGTTCAAGGTACACTTAGTGATTATATCTCTAGTCTTGACTTCTTGTCCATTAGCAAATTCCATGATATAGGCCTCTTTCAATATTTGAAATTTTAGATTGAGCTTTGGCCTAAAAAACTAGTGGTACGAAGCTTCTATATATTCTAAAGTCAGATAGCATTGATGCATTATAATTGTTCAGAAGAAACATACTAGTAATCACATTCGGGTCTCTCCTTTGTACAAATTCTACTTAGCTAGGTTATGGTGATCCTAAGATATAAGGTCTAACAACTAACACTCCCATTCAATCATATAGCAATGCATGTAAAATTTTAAAATCATACATTTCATAACGTGATTTAAGCAACACATGTTCAATCATATAGTTCCCAAAAGTACCAAAATGATTTCCTAAAAGACATCAAGTGATTAATGTTTAACAAATCATCAAAATAAACCACCAAGTTTAATGATCGAAAGAAACTCCAAATCTTTCACTAATTCAATCTCCTTAAAAACAACCCTAGCGTACCATCATACTTACTAGCAATCTCACCATCACTATAAAAAAAATATCCTCTCAAGCACATATATAATTACATCATCTACACGGCCCTCCTTGTTGCAATGGTGGTACCCACAGCTCTTAACGCTTTACGGTGTTGCGACTCCGAGTGCATAGAAAAATTTACATAGGACATGGTGCCGGTGGTCTAAACTAGTATGATGAATACTCAGTTCTAGTGATATGCTTTGTACCCACCTTCCCTCTTTAGGGGTCACCCTTAATGTCCTTACGATAGTTCCCGTTACTACTCAGGGTGCTTCTATGTGCTCCCTAAATCAGCAGTTCTCTCCCTCCTAATGAAAAGGTCACGATGTTACTCTCGTTGGTAAGGGGACTCTTTTCCTAGCCGTGAGCCTAACACATGCTTCACAGGAAGTTGGTGTTGATAATACACTAGGTCGTGAAACTCGGGGACTCTCCTACTAAGTTTCTATTCTAACCTCCATGGGTAAAGAATATGTAATCTTAGTGCGTCAACCTAATGATGACATTACAGACTTCGATATATATATAATTGGTTACTAAGTGTGCTAATATATGCAAGTACTTATGATATGCCATGCTTATGTACACACACAATAATCGTGCTCCAGAAAGAAAATAAATGAAAAATGTTTCTAAGTATATTTATATTATAACTAACCTAAGTCCCATATTGTACATAGCTAAATTAGACATAGGTGATCAAGCTTTGTCTAATTGAGGTATAACAATGTGGTACTCAACTTAATTATATTATCAATACACTTGATGTATTTTAAACAAAATTATTTTGAAAACATTTTTATAAACCTTTGGTTATAGTTGGTGTTTTCCCCCCATAAGGAAAACATCATTCTCTATAACCTTCGGCTCTGATACCAAATCTGTCACACCCCGCTAAAGCGGAAACACGAGGTGTCACAGCACAAGATATCATCGCACAAGGTAAATAGACAATAACCATTATATTGACTTAACAAAAATAAGTAGTTCGGGTAAAAGATAAATAAAAGTTACATAGTCGAATAAAAATTAAATGACATTGTCTTGTACGATGCGAAAATAAAATAAATATTGTTTTTATAAAACGTGACGATGAAGATGAAGATGCCACACATCATGTTTGTATGCATAAGGTACCTAACGACGATCACCTGAAAGCACGGGTAAAAGAAAAGGGAGCGGTCAACTACTAGAGTTGGTGAGTTCATAGGTTTTTAATATATGCACAAAATATTTTTTAAATGAGAAAAGTTTAAATAATTGATGAAAGTTTTTGAATAAAATCCAAGTATGAAATAATGATAGAAGATGTATTATATTGCCCAATACGTTGCACATGGTAGTAATAGACTATGATGATTGTTGCATGAGCCATTATCCAACCTAGCCGACAACCAATTGCCCATGATAAACCTAACGCCTATATTAAATGACGTTAGTAGTGGTAAAGTACATCTATAGTTCGTCAACCATAAATGGGAGACGTCGGAATCTCCAAATAGCGCTACTTACTAATACCATCGGCTCAGTAGCGGAGTTAAGGAATAATGTCCAACGAAAGGGCCTTACAACGATCACCCAAGCACATCAAAGAATAATACCATAAGTGCTCAAAATAATATTTGAAATAAATAAGAAGATAGAAAATAAACTTTTCATGAAACGTATACACATGCTTTCACCCCAAAATAATATGAAATACGGTAAAAAGGGGGCTATGATACTCACTCGGTATGCAAAGGTGTTCACTCGTAAGATTTTCTTGTTCCTACCGAAGCTCCTTTCCTAATATAAGAGGTATGTAGCTCTATTAGACTTATTTTATTTATTATTTTGTATTATATATTTATTGTTAACTTATTTATTAAATAGTTAAAGGTTGTCTCTATTTTTCCATAAATCATAAGTGTTCACTGAAATTTTCAGTTCTTTAAGTTGAACTTTATAAATTAAAAACTGTATTTTAGGAGTCATATTAAGGTTTGATATTTTAATATAATCTTAATACATGTTTCTAGAATGTCCAGTAAAAATATAGGAATTTATAATCCATGTTTAATATTTTTAATAATTAAAAGTGTATAGGATGTCCACTGATCAGGGTCTGGGTGACATGTTGTTACTAAATCGTCTTTTTAGGGCTCATACGACCTCGTTTCTACATGATTCAAACTGGGAAATAACCACGACTCAAATATTAAACTTTTAAAAAAAACTAGACGTATTTTGACCCAAGAATGAGTAAGTTACACGCGTTTAAAGTGTACCCTTCTAAATCTGCCAGATTTCCAGATTCAACATATGGGTCTTTTTAAATATGCTTGAAGGATCAAAGGTTCATGAAAATTAGTGAATCCAGGTTTAAATGAAAGGTAACACTTTAAACTAAGATTATCAAAAAGAATCAACTGATTTTGATACCTAGAACTCCAGATATAACAAAAACAAGTGGAGAGTTCTAGCATCAGAATCTGCCAGAATGTTATTCTTTTTGCTTATGGGTCATAACTTTAATATGGCATGTTTATATTCATGATTAATCATATTGTATGAGTATAAGCTTTGATAATCCATGTGTTCTTACAACAATGGTAGGATGATACACATTTTATGTGTTCCTTATAACATTTGTTGAGATGAAACACATGCATGATCAAAGTCTTATTTTCTTGATTTTTAGTTGATTAAGTTCCATACAACAACGGTAGGATGATGCACATTTCATGTGCTCCTTACAACATTGGTAGGATGTTTATATTTACATGATTATAGATATATATAAAATAAATAAGATGAACAACAAAGAAAATAAATAAAAGAAAGAAGAAAAGAAGAAAGGTAGAAGAGTAGAGATGAGTGTTTTATGATCATCTTACCAACTCTTTTCTTTGATTTTGTGTTTGATCTTCAAGAGATGATCAAGACTTGGATGTTCTTGGGAGATTTTTGTTGGTGAAAGAAGAAGAGAGAAAAGAGAAGAGATGGAGTGTGGTGGTGAAGGAAATGATGAAGAGTAGTAGGGGGCTTATATAGAGCATGGGGGAGATCAAGTGGTGATTCTTGGGAAGAGAAGGAGGCAAGAGAAAAGAGATGGGGGGTTTCTTTTATTTTTTTATTTTTTATAAATTATGTGTAATTACTTTAAATAAATTTGTATAAATGGTGATTTTGTTTAAATCTTTTAATTAACAAAGTTTTAATTATTTTGATGAGTTTATATATATATATATATATATATATATATATGTTTTATATTTTAACTTATTTATATTTATTATGATGTATTTAATTATTTTTATTGTTATTATTATTATTATTGTATATGATTTGTAATTCTTGACTTTTAATAATTCGATTTTTCGAGCTCGGGAAGGTTCTAACCATATAGGCGGGATTTCTACGAAATCTAATATTATTATGGATGTATTTAAGTCATAAATACTATTTTTAGTCATACTAGGCTTAAAATTGGAATTTCTAATGGCTAACCTCGGAAATTTGTTGCCAAATGTCACAGTCTCCCCTGATTAAAAGAATTTCGTCCCGAAATTAATCGTTGACATCTTGGACTTGCTTTTTGGCGAAGAGGTGTGGATATTTGAGTTTCATATAATCCTCTCGCTCCCAAGTGTATTCAGGCCCGTGCCTTGAGTTCCAACGAACTTTTAAGATAGGGATCCTGCTTCTCCTTAGTCTTTTGTCCTCCCGGTCAAGGATTTCGATTGGTTCTTCTACAAAGTGCAACCGGTCATCAACATGCACATCTTTTAAGGGTAAGATTAAGGTTTCCTCCGTTTGGCATTTCTTTAAATTCGACACATGGAACGTGTCATGGATGGCGCTTAGTTCTTGTGGCAATTTTAGCTTGTAGGCTACCGGTCCAATCCTTTCGATTATCTCGAATGGCCCAACGTACCTAGGACTTAACTTGTTCTTTTTACCAAAACGCACTATCCCTTTCCAAGGTGATATCTTTAGTAGAACTTTATCGCCAACTTGAAACTCTAGGGGTTTCCTGCGATTGTCGGCGTAGCTCTTTTGTCGGTCCCTAGCGGTTTTGAGCCTTTCCCTGATAATCTTTATCTTATCAGTGGTTTCCTGTACGACGTCTAGTCTGGACAATTGTCGGTCTCCGATTTCCAACCAGCTGAGTGGGGATCTACATTTGCGTCCGTACAATGCTTCATAAGGTGCACACTGGATACTGGTGTGATAACTATTATTGTATGAAAATTCAACCAGTGGCAAATGCGAGTCCCAGCTCCCACCAAAATCTAACACACAAGCACGTAACATATCTTCCAGCGTTTGAATAGTCCTTTCCGATTGTCCTTCTGTTTGGGGGTGGTAAGAGGTGCTTAAATTGACTCGCGTTCCCAATGCTTTCTGAAGTGATTGCCAAAATCGGGAAGTGAAGCGACTATCCCTATCCGAGATGATAGAGATGGTCACTCCATGACGCATGACGATCTCATTGATGTAGATTCGTGCCAGCTTTTCCATCTTGTAATCTTCACGAATGGGTAGGAAATGTGCTGACTTTGTAAGCCGGTCTACTACTACCCAGATGGAATCGTACCCTTTTACGGATCGGGGTAACTTAGTCACAAAATCCATAGTTATCTGTTCCCATTTCCATTCCGGGATTTCGGGTTGCTGCAGTAATCCAGAGGGTTTCTGGTGTTCTACCTTAATTCTTGCACAAGTCAAACATTTCCCATGAACAAGGAGACGTCTTTCTTTATTCCAGGCCTACCAATAGTATTCCTTGAGAACATTTTGTCGGCTCCAGGGTGGATTGAATATTATAAGCCTCGTCTAAAATTGTTGATTAACGGTTATTAAACTTAGCTATCCAATTCTTGTTTCCGAAGTGGTGCACTCCATCTGGCCTGTTTTGAATCATCGCTCCAAGTGATATAGGGTCTCGTTCTTCAAATTTTCCGTCTTTGATGCTTCTTTTTGAGCTTCAACTATTCTTTCCTTTAGGCTTGTTTGAATGGTTGCTCCTAAAGCTTATACCCTAGATGGATTCACTCTTTTGTTTCTTCATATAGCATCAGCGACCATATTGGCCTTGCTAGTATGGTATTTGATTTCACAATCATAGTCACTAAGCCATTCCACTCATCTTCTACGCCTCATATCGAGCATCTTTGGATCAAGAATATGCTGAAGACTCTTGTGGTCTGTATAAATAGTTCGCTTAGTACTATAAAGGTAATATCTCCATTTTTTTTAAGGGCATATACTATGGCTCCTAACTCTAAGTTGTGGGTAGTAAATTTCTTCTCATGCACTTTGAATTGTCTCGAATCATATCAATGACTTTCTCTTTTTGCAACAACACGCAACCCAATCATTGGTGTGACACATCGCAATATACCACGAAGTTATATGTTCCTTCGGGTAACGCCAAAATTGGTGCATTGCTAACTTATTCTTAAGCGTAGAAAATGTTTTTTTTTCGCCAAACAAACTTCTTATCCTCTTGAGTTAATGCCGCGAGTGGTTGCACAACTTTTGAGAAATTTGCTATAAATAAATGTACTTAACCGAGAAATTTACAATTTCAGTCGGGATATATGGGGTTCCTATTTCTTTATGGCTTCGATCTTTGTTGGGTCAACATGAATTCCTATTAATTACGTGGCCTAGAAAACGTAATTCCCGGCATACAACTTCTGATCCTTAAGTAACTTTAGTATCAACCTTAAATACTTTTCATGGTTGCTCTTGTGACGCATGTAAATGAGTATATCATCAACAAACACAATCATAACTTATCTAAGTATAGTCTGCATACTCGGTTCATTACGTCCATGAAGACAATTGGTGCGTTTGTCAATCAAAACGGCATAACTATAACGTGTTCTAAACGTGGTTTTGGGCACGTCCTCTTCACAGATTCTTAATTGATGATATCCAGATTGAATATCGATTTTAGAAAAATAGGTAGCACCTTGAAGTTGATCGAAAAGGTCATCGATTCGAGGAAGAGGGTATTGATTTTTGATTGTCAATATGTTGAGTTCCCTATAGTCTATGCACATTCGCAGCAATCTATCTTTTTTTTTGACGAAAAGGACTACGGCTCCCCATGGTGAGGTACTTGGTCGAATAATTCCTTTGTCGAGTAGCTCTTGAAGATGTGCAGGCAATTTCCTACATTTCCAACGGGGCTAACCGATATGGTGCCTTTGCTACGGGCGAGGCTCCAGGGATTAAATCAATCCAAATTTGTCTTGTCTAACTGAGGGTAATCCAAGTAATTCATCCGGAAACACCTTGGGAGAATCCCGAACGATTGGAAAATCGTGAATGTGCTTTTCCTAAACCTCCATTTCTACAACGTGAGCGAAGAATGCGATATAGTCCTTTCTTAAATATTTTTGCATTTTCATGCATGATACCACCTTGACGTTCTTCCTGGCCTTTTCTCCTTATATGGCAAGCGTTTCATCTTGTGATAGTGGAATCTGAATGATCTTTGCAGAACAAAGTATTTCAGCTTGATTTTTGGATAGCCAATACATACCAACAACTACATCAAAGCTCCCTAATTTGATTGGTATGGTCTACGTTGAAGTTTTTGCTGGCTAAGTTCAAGGTACACTTAGTGATTATATCTCTAGTCTTGACTTCTTGTCCATTAGCAAATTCCATGATATAGGCCTCTTTCAATATTTGAAATTTTAGATTGAGCTTTGGCCTAAAAAACTAGTGGTACGAAGCTTCTATATATTCTAAAGTCAGATAGCATTGATGCATTATAATTGTTCAGAAGAAACATACTAGTAATCACATTCGGGTCTCTCCTTTGTACAAATTCTACTTAGCTAGGTTATGGTGATCCTAAGATATAAGGTCTAACAACTAACACTCCCATTCAATCATATAGCAATGCATGTAAAATTTTAAAATCATACATTTCATAACGTGATTTAAGCAACACATGTTCAATCATATAGTTCCCAAAAGTACCAAAATGATTTCCTAAAAGACATCAAGTGATTAATGTTTAACAAATCATCAAAATAAACCACCAAGTTTAATGATCGAAAGAAACTCCAAATCTTTCACTAATTCAATCTCCTTAAAAACAACCCTAGCGTACCATCATACTTACTAGCAATCTCACCATCACTATAAAAAAAATATCCTCTCAAGCACATATATAATTACATCATCTACACGGCCCTCCTTGTTGCAATGGTGGTACCCACAGCTCTTAACGCTTTACGGTGTTGCGACTCCGAGTGCATAGAAAAATTTACATAGGACATGGTGCCGGTGGTCTAAACTAGTATGATGAATACTCAGTTCTAGTGATATGCTTTGTACCCACCTTCCCTCTTTAGGGGTCACCCTTAATGTCCTTACGATAGTTCCCGTTACTACTCAGGGTGCTTCTATGTGCTCCCTAAATCAGCAGTTCTCTCCCTCCTAATGAAAAGGTCACGATGTTACTCTCGTTGGTAAGGGGACTCTTTTCCTAGCCGTGAGCCTAACACATGCTTCACAGGAAGTTGGTGTTGATAATACACTAGGTCGTGAAACTCGGGGACTCTCCTACTAAGTTTCTATTCTAACCTCCATGGGTAAAGAATATGTAATCTTAGTGCGTCAACCTAATGATGACATTACAGACTTCGATATATATATAATTGGTTACTAAGTGTGCTAATATATGCAAGTACTTATGATATGCCATGCTTATGTACACACACAATAATCGTGCTCCAGAAAGAAAATAAATGAAAAATGTTTCTAAGTATATTTATATTATAACTAACCTAAGTCCCATATTGTACATAGCTAAATTAGACATAGGTGATCAAGCTTTGTCTAATTGAGGTATAACAATGTGGTACTCAACTTAATTATATTATCAATACACTTGATGTATTTTAAACAAAATTATTTTGAAAACATTTTTATAAACCTTTGGTTATAGTTGGTGTTTTCCCCCCATAAGGAAAACATCATTCTCTATAACCTTCGGCTCTGATACCAAATCTGTCACACCCCGCTAAAGCGGAAACACGAGGTGTCACAGCACAAGATATCATCGCACAAGGTAAATAGACAATAACCATTATATTGACTTAACAAAAATAAGTAGTTCGGGTAAAAGATAAATAAAAGTTACATAGTCGAATAAAAATTAAATGACATTGTCTTGTACGATGCGAAAATAAAATAAATATTGTTTTTATAAAACGTGACGATGAAGATGAAGATGCCACACATCATGTTTGTATGCATAAGGTACCTAACGACGATCACCTGAAAGCACGGGTAAAAGAAAAGGGAGCGGTCAACTACTAGAGTTGGTGAGTTCATAGGTTTTTAATATATGCACAAAATATTTTTTAAATGAGAAAAGTTTAAATAATTGATGAAAGTTTTTGAATAAAATCCAAGTATGAAATAATGATAGAAGATGTATTATATTGCCCAATACGTTGCACATGGTAGTAATAGACTATGATGATTGTTGCATGAGCCATTATCCAACCTAGCCGACAACCAATTGCCCATGATAAACCTAACGCCTATATTAAATGACGTTAGTAGTGGTAAAGTACATCTATAGTTCGTCAACCATAAATGGGAGACGTCGGAATCTCCAAATAGCGCTACTTACTAATACCATCGGCTCAGTAGCGGAGTTAAGGAATAATGTCCAACGAAAGGGCCTTACAACGATCACCCAAGCACATCAAAGAATAATACCATAAGTGCTCAAAATAATATTTGAAATAAATAAGAAGATAGAAAATAAACTTTTCATGAAACGTATACACATGCTTTCACCCCAAAATAATATGAAATACGGTAAAAAGGGGGCTATGATACTCACTCGGTATGCAAAGGTGTTCACTCGTAAGAATTTCTTGTTCCTACCGAAGCTCCTTTCCTAATATAAGAGGTATGTAGCTCTATTAGACTTATTTTATTTATTATTTTGTATTATATATTTATTGTTAACTTATTTATTAAATAGTTAAAGGTTGTCTCTATTTTTCCATAAATCATAAGTGTTCACTGAAATTTTCAGTTCTTTAAGTTGAACTTTATAAATTAAAAACTGTATTTTAGGAGTCATATTAAGGTTTGATATTTTAATATAATCTTAATACATGTTTCTAGAATGTCCAGTAAAAATATAGGAATTTATAATCCATGTTTAATATTTTTAATAATTAAAAGTGTATAGGATGTCCACTGATCAGGGTCTGGGTGACATGTTGTTACTAAATCGTCTTTTTAGGGCTCATACGACCTCGTTTCTACATGATTCAAACTGGGAAATAACCACGACTCAAATATTAAACTTTTAAAAAAAACTAGACGTATTTTGACCCAAGAATGAGTAAGTTACACGCGTTTAAAGTGTACCCTTCTAAATCTGCCAGATTTCCAGATTCAACATATGGGTCTTTTTAAATATGCTTGAAGGATCAAAGGTTCATGAAAATTAGTGAATCCAGGTTTAAATGAAAGGTAACACTTTAAACTAAGATTATCAAAAAGAATCAACTGATTTTGATACCTAGAACTCCAGATATAACAAAAACAAGTGGAGAGTTCTAGCATCAGAATCTGCCAGAATGTTATTCTTTTTGCTTATGGGTCATAACTTTAATATGGCATGTTTATATTCATGATTAATCATATTGTATGGGTATAAGCTTTGATAATCCATGTGTTCTTACAACAATGGTAGGATGATACACATTTTATGTGTTCCTTATAACATTTGTTGAGATGAAACACATGCATGATCAAAGTCTTATTTTCTTGATTTTTAGTTGATTAAGTTCCATACAACAACGGTAGGATGATGCACATTTCATGTGCTCCTTACAACATTGGTAGGATGTTTATATTTACATGATTATAGATATATATAAAATAAATAAGATGAACAACAAAGAAAATAAATAAAAGAAAGAAGAAAAGAAGAAAGGTAGAAGAGTAGAGATGAGTGTTTTATGATCATCTTACCAACTCTTTTCTTTGATTTTGTGTTTGATCTTCAAGAGATGATCAAGACTTGGATGTTCTTGGGAGATTTTTGTTGGTGAAAGAAGAAGAGAGAAAAGAGAAGAGATGGAGTGTGGTGGTGAAGGAAATGATGAAGAGTAGTAGGGGGCTTATATAGAGCATGGGGGAGATCAAGTGGTGATTCTTGGGAAGAGAAGGAGGCAAGAGAAAAGAGATGGGGGGTTTCTTTTATTTTTTTATTTTTTATAAATTATGTGTAATTACTTTAAATAAATTTGTATAAATGGTGATTTTGTTTAAATCTTTTAATTAACAAAGTTTTAATTATTTTGATGAGTTTATATATATATATATATATGTTTTATATTTTAACTTATTTATATTTATTATGATGTATTTAATTATTTTTATTGTTATTATTATTATTATTGTATATGATTTGTAATTCTTGACTTTTAATAATTCGATTTTTCGAGCTCGGGAAGGTTCTAACCATATAGGCGGGATTTCTACGAAATCTAATATTATTATGGATGTATTTAAGTCATAAATACTATTTTTAGTCATACTAGGCTTAAAATTGGAATTTCTAATGGCTAACCTCGGAAATTTGTTGCCGAATGTCACAATAGGCTAGCAAAGGAACCCTTCCATGCCACATCTGGGACGGTGTACTTGCAACCTTCTTTGATGGTAGAAGGTTTAAGGTCCTAGCAGCAGTTTCCAAAGCATAACCCCAAAAACTTGCGGGTAGCTTTGTACGACTCATCATGGGACGAACCATATCCAATAAAGTTTGGTTCCTCCTCTCGGCGACCCCATTTAATTGTGGTGTCCTGGGTGGAGTATGTTGTGAAATAATTCCACAACCTCTAAGATGATCAAGAAACTCGGTACTAAGATACTCACCACCTCTATCGGATCTGAGAATCTTAATCCGCTTGCCCAATTGATTCTGTACTTCACTTTGGTATGTCTTAAACACCTCAAAGGTTTCAGATTTATGCTTAATCAAATAAACATAACCATACCTACTGAAATCATCAGTAAAAGTAACGAAGTACCTACAGTTGTTTCTTGTAGCAGACCTGAACGGACCACACACCTCCGTGTGAACAATATCCAACAAGTCTTTGCCCCTTTCACTAACGCCGGTGAAGGGCGCTTTAGTCATTTTTCCTAATAAACAAGAATCGCATACTTCGCTTGACCCGTGGTCAAACGATTCCAAAATCCCATCCACTTGGAGTTTGGCAATACGTTTCTTGCTTATATGGCCAAGGCGACTATGCCACAAAGACAACTTGTCCAATACACCTTTGGACATAGAATCAATGTTCATGATCGATTTATTACCATCCAAACACACACTTGTTTCATAAATCCCACGACATGGATAAGCTTTAAAGTAATGAACATCATTTCTCAAACAAGAAATAATTCCATTATTGAAATTAAATTCATAACCATCGTCAAACAAAGCGTGAAAAGAAATAATGTTTCGTGCCACGCAGGGCAAAAAGCAAACATTTAATAAGGTAATAGTAAGTCCTAAAGGAAAGGAGAGATCAACACTCCCTATCCGCTCCACGGGAACCACATCCTTGTTTCCCATGATCAGGTCAAGATCTCCAGCACCCAACGCCCTACTTCTTTTTAGCACCTACACATTATTAGAAATATGAGTGCCACAACCGGTATCAAGTACCCAACCGTTAGAAGTAGCGGTATTGTGGAGTTCAATCATAAACGTACCTGAGTTACCCGCTCCCTTCGGTTTTACCCGCTTGAGCTCCTCAAGGTACTTTGGGCAAGAACGCCGCCAATACCCCTTTTCCTTGCAGTGGAAGCACTCGGCTTCCGCAGGGTCCTCGGCCGGTGGAACCATCACGACTTTCCCCTTGCCCTTCGGGGCCGGACTCGGGTTAGGTCTTGCAACCTTCCCCTTACCCTTTCCCTTAGAGGGGGAAGCGCCTTTTCTTTTGGTTCCGCCTCCCTGGATAGCTAGGACAGCTTTAGACGAGGAGGGCTTCTTAGACATGTCGGACTCGGCGGTCTTTAACATTCTGTGAAGCTCCATTAGGGACTTGTCCATGCCATGGACATGATAGTTCCACACAAATTGTGAAAAGGAACTAGGAAGAGAACGGAGGATCACATCCACTGCCAACTTCCTCTCCAATGGGAATCCCAACCTCTCCAAGCGATCAACCAATGCTTTCATCTTAAGCACGTGAACGCTCACATTTCCGCCCTCCTGCATATGGCAATCGAAAAGGGACTTTAGGCACTCGAAACGCTCTAGCTTAGCCTGCTGTTGGAACATTTCCTTCAGCTGGTTAAGCATGTCATATGCTCCTAAATGTTCCATTTGCTTTTGAAGCTCAGGAATCATTGACGAGTGCATAATGCAAGCCACTTCGTTCGTTTCCTTAACGCGCTTGTCATACGCATCTCGGACCGCCCTAGTCGCATTAGCCGCAGGTGCCTCCGGCAAAGGCTCCTCGATGCCCCACATCTTTTGTTCATACCTAAGGTCTATCCTTTGTTTCATGAACCAATCCATGAAGTTTTGGCCATCGATTTTGGCCTTTTCGAGGAATAATTTTAGGGAAATAGAGTTCGATGAAGATGTAGAAGCGTTGTTGGATGCCATCTACAAAATTAGAGTACCAATTTTAGTTGTCAAATCCTCGTAGAAATAATTACCCAATAGTTTTAAAACTTAATTATTTGAACAAGGCTAAGAACCATATTTTACTCTATCTCATGACGGGTTTACCGCGGATCATGAAATAAGTTATTTAGGCCGGTAGACAAATTACCTATTGCAACCATTGCAACTCTTAGATCCTTGCGGGATCCTTCCGACATCAAATGTCTAAGGCATGCTTGATACCTTCATATACCAATCCTTTTATTATTTCTTAAATGACTCGGCTAGAGATCGACATCATTTAAGTAACATAAAAGAATTTGTAAGTCGCCCGTCAAGACACACGTTGGTACCCTAGCCCAATCATTGGTTCGTGCTTAAGCTCGACAACCAATATTGCCGGTTGCCACACTCACCTACCACACAACTACACGAGGCATGACTCGTGCTAATGCTCGACAATCATCCAAGTTTCGTTAGATTTGGGTGGTGTCGTCTTACGGGTGGCGCGTGACTTACTTTTCGAAAAACGGGTTTTTGTTTTCCGGTTAAAATATTATTTTAACAATTTTGACGAATTAGCAATTTAAGTGACAAAAAACTCCTTTTTAATCACCGTTTAATATAAACACCTTTTATATTAATGTTTGCCAATTCTTATGCGCGTAGAAATATAAACTCATTTATAAATCTTTTGTTTTATATATTTTCAAAAATTCTCTAGCATGCATCCTAAAGAATTCAAATATAAAACAACCACGCATAAATATAAAGAAAGACCCGGTAACATGCCCAAATTCTAAAAGTTTTCCACGTGAGCCAAAATGGGGAAAACATAGTCAATCTAGGGACAACACCAAGGGATGCTCTGTCACGATCTCCACTCCGGCGAATCTCCCGGACTTGGTTCGTCAAGACGCCAACACCGTGTCTCCCGGTCGGTTTGATGCAATATTACATATTTGAAATAATCTAAGTACGAGTACATAATAATAAAAAAACGACATGCAAGTCGCGATCCTAATAATCTATTACGAGTACAAAGATTTAAATAAACGACATGCAAGTCGCACCAAATATAAATATTACAACATTACGGCACGCAGGCCAAAACCAAAACCAACCACAAACATCACAAAGTCTATGGGCATATCAAGTTACCGGGCTACCACAACAAACACAACCAAACGTAAGCAATGGTGTGCCACAAAACCATGTCCAACAAATATATATATTTTGATCAAGATTGCAAAATATCACTTAAGGCACAACAAGAAATCCTTGTACATATGCATTAACAATTTTAATACACCTTTAAAATTGCATATTCATATATACACCTAAAACTATATGTTTTTGTGAACTTCATGTCAAGTCATACAAAACATATAAAATTAGGAATCAAAATATAGTGGGATCAAAAGAATCAAGACTAGTCTACAACCCGGATTTTAATATATTTAAACACATTGTTTCAAAAATCAATTCTGACCAAAAACCACAAGGCATGGGCGTGCCTGCCATTTTGTCAGTGTACAGTTTAAACAATTTTAAATAGTTTACGAATTCTGCTGGCAAGGCCCGTACCCCCACTGGTACGCCCGTGCCCCAGTCGCCGGCACGGCCCATACCCCTAGAGGTACGACCCTGCCCGGTCACTGGAAAACCATTTTTGACAGAAAACTCAGAAAATACAGTTTAACTCCAAAAGTGCAAA
The DNA here is from genome assembly GCA_038502395.1 of Dittrichia graveolens. Taxonomy (NCBI): domain Eukaryota; kingdom Viridiplantae; phylum Streptophyta; class Magnoliopsida; order Asterales; family Asteraceae; genus Dittrichia; species Dittrichia graveolens. The sequence goes on along the minus strand of JARJIL010000009.1, from coordinate 42,810,081 downwards.
GCCATGTTAGAGATGGCTCTGATACCATTGTTGGGTTTTCGTGGTCTAAAATCGCAACGGAAGCAAAACTAGTAGAAAAATATTTTCAAAATTGACCACGAATGTGCCCACCATATGGATAAAAAATCTAGACATGGCTAAGAAACAAAATAAACATACAAAGAAATAGAGTTATACCCTCGATGCTATCTTCTTTGTACGCGCGGGTTTGAAGTTTGGAAGTTTCGTGCACTAACGTGTACACCTCTATCGAAGTCCACCCCAAGTCTTGATCTTTTCCCACTTGCTAGAGTGATAGGTGTGCCAACCTAAACACCACAAATATGATCTACACAAAAGAACCAAAGCCTTGGATGTATTTTGTGTGTTTGAGAGAGTTATGCAAATTATATCAACTTTGTGTATTTCTTTCAAGCAACCAAAACCATATGACTTCATGTGGTTTATATAGAACTCAAAAATGAGTTCAAAAAACGTGCAACAATTAATCTCATGGTTGTTACATGATCAATACACATAAACACACTTTAACTAGCTTTGAAAGCCTAGTAAAGAGGTTGTTACTGCATAAGGCATGACCGAGCCTCATAAGGTACGGGCGTGCCAGCCCGAGAGGCCACGCCCAAGTCACGCCTGACTTGGGCTCGTGCCTGTCCATTGGGCACAGGCCACACCCAAGTCACGCCCGACATGGGCTCGTGCCTGCCCGTAGGGCACGGCCGTACCTCATAGAGGCACAGGCGTGCCTTGGCCCACTAGAACCAGTTTCTGGTTTTCTCTCTCATTAGACCATCTGTGATGCCGGAATTGATACTTGGCGTGTGACCTACTAGGCCCTTGCTTCATCATCCATGATACCAACTCGTGTGTGTGTCAGTGGGCATAATCCAACAAAGGGATGCGAAAACTGTACATACAGCCTCATTTGAGCACTCATTGTAGGGTGCTCAGGGAAAATATCATGGGTGAACATTATGTAGCTGAGAACAGGAGTAGTGGTTGACTCATATTCGGCAGTATATCTTTTACCCAATCTGTCCTCGATGACCATGGATATAAATCTTACGAAGGGCACAATGGTGTCCCTTATGTTCTTGGTTACCAATGACTTGAATGCCTCAAAGATCAACTCAGCGTAATCCAATCGTCGATCATAAAATAAGTTGTATAACACTTGCATTTCAAAGTCATTAACATTATCCCCACCCATCTTGTATCAAAGGGAACGAACCACAGTGGATACCATAAATCCCCATGCCGTCTGGAAAACAGATTTCCGTATTATGCCAATAACTTGAGGATGACCCATTAAGGGTAAAACACTTCGCGATGTTTCCCTAGAAACCGTCGCTTCATACTGATTATGAACCAGGAGATGAAGAATATGGCGGAGACAATTTGCATCGACTTCTATCGCCACTTTTCCACATAGGACTGTACCCCGTATGACCAGTTGAGTTGCATCCAGTTTACACGTATACCAGAATTCCGTGAGAAGTTGAGGAATGAGCACAGCAGCACCACGAAGAAATGCATGTGCCAGGGGTCCTTTGCGTATATAGGAGACCCACTCCTCATATCCCCTACCAATTTTGGACTTTCGAATGTCGATACAGGCGATGACATTGTTTTGTTTGTAGGTGGGGAGTGCGTTATTCTTGAAATTTCCACCACGGATCATTTGTTCAGTTAGATTAAGAGTATAACCCTCCATTGAAATTGAACTTATCGTATTGTATTGCACTTAGCAGTAGTAAGGAATAGCACTGAGCAATGAACTCTACACACAGCAACGTTAGGGTTTAAGAGAGTAGAGAAGAATATTTTGGAAGAGTAAACAAAATATGATGAAAAGGCTCTCTTATTTATACCTTTTCAATGTGAGAGAAAAGTTACCGTTATCGGAGGGTAATAAATATGACCGTTACAGTAACTTCCGGCTACGCAGTTTGTTATAACGGCTATATTTAATGTAACTGAATTTGACTTACAATGTTACATTGATCCGAATTCATTCAAGATGAACGAAATTATCATCAAGATTCTCCTTTAAGATAAATTTATTTGTAAACGACTTACGTTTGTAGGAAACAGAACACACCGTAAATATTTCAGACTTATTATATTGTTGGACTTACCATTTGTTAGGACTAACATAGACATGTGGAACTGACCACATTTTAGAACGGAGTACTCAGCTTATCCTGAGTGCTCAGCTTAGATGGAGCACTCAGCTTCTCCTGAGTGCTCAGCTTAGATGGAGCACTCAACTTCAGATTTAGACACTTAGTCAAATGTAGCACTTAGCAAAAATTGAACAGAGATAAAGAATGGAACATACCAATTAAGGATTGAGCATGCCAAGCTTGCCGAGTAGAGTTGTAAATCTAGTGCCTTCAATTGGTTTAGTGAAGATATCTGCAAGCCGATATTCAGTCTCAATGAAGACTAACTCTATCTTTCCGTTTTCTACAATATCTTTGATGAAGTGATGTCTTATCTCAATGTGTTTGGTTCTTGAGTGAAACACTGGGTTATGTGTAATGGAAATAGCACTTTGATTGTCACAAAATATGGGAGTCTTTGAATAATACAAACCAAAGTCCTTAAGCTGATGTTGCATCTACGGTATTTGAGCACAACAGCTCCCTGCAGCCACTTACTCAGCTTCATCTGTGGAAATTGCCACTGAGTTTTGTTTCTTGCTTGTCCAGCTAACTAATTTTCCACCTAAAATTTGACATCCTCTAGTAGTACTCTTTCTATCAACACTACATCATGCGAAGTCTGAATCTGAGTACCCTATCAGCTTAAATCTTGATCCTTTAGGATACCACAAACCTAAGTTTGGTGTTCCCTTCAGATATTTGAGTATTCTTTTAACAACTAGCAAGTGTGATTCCTTTGGATCAGCTTGATATCGTGCACAAACACATGTAGCAAACATTATATCAGGTCTGCTTGCTGTTAAATAGAGTAATGAACATATCATTCCTCTATATGTAGTCTGACATACAGATTTTCCATCAATGTCCTTATGTAGCTTGACATTGTGTAACATTAGAGACTTTGCAGGATGGCTTGAGTCTAATCCATATTTCTTAATCAGATCAAAGACATACTTTCTCTGATTAATAAATATACAATCTTCTTTCTGATAGATTTGAAGTCCCAAAAAATAAGTCATCTCACCCATCATGCTCATTCTGTATTGATTGGACATTATCTTAGAGAACCAATCACACAGACCTTGGTTTGTTGAACCAAAGATAATGTCATCCACATAGATTTGAACTAGAATGACATGTCCTCTACAATTTCTTATGAATAGAGTTTTGTCAATACTTCCTCTAACAAAATCATTTGAGAGCAAGTAGGTGGACAGTGTATCATACTAGGCTCTTGGAGCTTGCTTGAGTCCATACGAAGCCTTGTCTAACTTATAGACATAATCTGGATGTTTATAATCAATAAAACTAGGGGGTTGTTTCACATAGACCTCCTCCTGTAGTGCTCCATTTAGGAATGCAATTTTAACATCCATTTGATACACTTTAAAGTTTTTGAAGGCTGCATAGGCTAGAAACAACCTTATAGCTTCAATTCTTGCAACAGGGGCAAAGGTCTCATTATAATCAATTCATTCTTCTTGTCGATACCCCTGAGCTACTAGCCTTGCCTTGTTTCTAATCACTACTCCATCCTTGTCCATTTTATTTCTATAGACCCACTTAGTGCCTATAATTGTTTTTCCTTTGGGGGCAGGGACAAGGGTCCAGACCTTATTTCTTTGAAATTCTGTCAGCTCCTCTTGCATAGCCTCAATCCAATCTTCATCTTTTAGAGCCTCTTTAGTCTTCTTTGTTTCCATTTGAGATAGAAAACTAGAGTAGGCAGCATAGTTTGCATTTGCCTTAGATCTAGTTAACACACCATCTTCAATGTTTCCAATGACACCATCAAGAGGATGATCTTTTAATACTCTCAAGGTTGTAGTGGGAGACTGAGGTTCTGGGTATGAGTCTGAGTAGTGTCTCTCAGGCTAAATAGGACTTACTTCTTCAGTCTGAGTAGGAATCAAAAGATCACTTAGATCTTCAATCTGACATGTACCTGATGATTCACCGAGACTCTCAGGCTGATTATCTTCAATATTGATAATTTCTTTTGATGATGCACATTTGTCAGATTTACTACCATCATCATCATCAGAATCATCCATAACATACATGGGATTTGATGTGAGATCTTCTTTGATCCTCTCAAGCTCACTCAGACTAACTGGGTCAGCTTGAGCTCTGTCGGATTCATCAATACTTGTTTCATCAAATGTAACATGTACTAACTCTTCAATTACTTTTCTTTTAAGATTAAAAATTTTATAACCTTTGGAGATTGAAGAATATCCAACAAATATCCCTTGATCAGCTTTGGGTTCCAACTTATGAAGTTAATCTCTTTGGTTTAGCACATAGCATGTTGAACAAAAAATGTGGAAGTATCCAATGTTGGGTTTTCTGCCATGATACATCTCATAAGGTGTTTTACCATGTCTTTTAACTATTATTGATATATTCTGGGTATAGCAGACGGTACTTACAGCTTCTGCCCAGAAACTCAGCTTGAGCTTTGCCTCACATAGCATGGTTCTGGCAACTTCAATTAAGGTTCTATTTCTCCTTTCAACAACTCCATTTTGTTGTGGAGTTCTTACAGATGAAAAGTTTTTGATAATTCCCTTCTCTTCACAAAAGCCTTCCAGGGTTGAGTTTCTAAACTCAGTCACATGATCACTTCTGAGCTGTTTAAGAGACTTACCCTTTTGCAACTCTTCTTGTCTTATGAAGCTGATTAACTCATATGCAGCTTCACTTTGGCTTTTAAGATGACCACCCAAGTGAATCTTGTGAACTCATCAACAATCACTAGAGTATACTTTTTGCCACTTAGGCTTGGGGTGCTAATAGGTCCAAATAGGTCCAAATGCAACATATGCAATAGTTTTGTAATTGAAAATTTCTATTTGGACTTGAAGGATCCCTTATGATGTTTTCCCATTTCACAAGCTGAGAAGAGTTTGTCTTTAGCAAATGTGATCTTGGGCAGACCAGAGACTAACTCTTTGCTAGACAATTTGTTTATATATTTGAAATTTAAATGAGATAGTCTCTTGTGCCATAACCAACTCAGCTTGGAACTTAAGTCAGAATACAAGCAGGTTTCAGTTAAAGGATCTGCGGAGCTAAGATCTAACAAATAGATATCTCTCTCTCTTTTTGCCATTAATATTGGTTTTCCCTTCTTATCATAAATTATTACTGCATGCTTTCTGAAGGTGACTTCATAATCCTCGTCACACAGTTGACTGATACTTATCAGATTGTGTTTAAGGCCTTCAACATATGCTACCTTTTTCAAAGTGACTTTTCCAGCAGTTATCTTTCGATAACCTTTAGTCCTTCCTTGAGAATTATCCCCAAATGTCACCTTGGGTCCATCATTGTTTTGGAATTCACTTAGAATCCCCTTGCTTCATGTCATGTTCCTTGAGCATCCACTGTCTAGATACCACTTGTAGGAGCCCTGCACACGATCAACTAAACATATTAGTTTCTTTTAGAACCCACTGTTTGGTGGGTTCTGAGGATGAGCACTTAGCCGATCCTTTAGAGTTTGACTGATCAGCTCGAACATTAAATTTGGATTCGGTTTTAGGGTCATAGGATGTGGATAACCTTTCAATTCTTTTAGACAATTTGTCTACTTGATTTTCACTGACTTTGGACTTACCTTTGTCAACTTTATGGTTACCCTTATTTGGTGAAGTCTGACTTACAGACAACTTCCTGTTCTTAGATATCCTTTCATATTTGGCTTGAGAGTTATGTATTTTTGAGTTGACATGAGATATTCTATCAAAGGCAGTTGTTCTCACAAGATTGTAATCCAATCTTTTGAAAACTGACTTACAGTTTCTGTTGGATCTGGAACATTCAACTTGATGGTTTGTATGAATAACCTGGGGACTTTGGGTTGGTCTCACAAACTTATTGGTTTTGACCTGTTTTCCATCCTTGTTCCTTAAAAATTTTTTTGGGAGTATATCATCTGATTTCATCGTTTTGTCTTTAAGACTGACTTGATCTTCGATGATTTCATCAGCAGCAGCACTATAATCTCCCCTAGCTCTGCTTTCATTTGATTTGGTATCTGCTGGTTAATACATTTTTTTGTTTCTCTTGATGACTTACTCCAAGATTCATAGATCTTTCTTAGATTATCAGCTTGTTCTTTTGATTCTTGAAGTTCTTCACTTAGAAGTTTGTTTATATGAAGCTGACATTCATAATCACTTGAGTCTTCTTACCAGCATTTAAGAGAGTTTCAGAGTGTTTAAGCTCATCTTTTAATTTTGAAATTTTAGTTTTCAAACTAAATTGAATTGTGAGAGAGGTTTTGAAGTCATTCAACAGATAGTTGAACATTAAACATTTCTGTTCATCAGTGTAAGAGCTAAAGTTATTTACCTTATACATTGAGGCAACATCCCAGTTACTGGTTTGCTTACTCAGCTTAGCTGCTTCAGCTAGATCCTCATCAAAGGAACTGTCTTCTAACTCATAGTCAACTTGTTCCTCTTCATCCTTAATGGCCATCAAACACCTATTTGGCTCATCATCATCTATAGTAGATGATTCAGTATCCCAAGTCTTAGCAAGAAGACCTTTGCTGTTTTCATCTGGCTTGCCTTTGAGTCTTTGATATTTCTTTTTATATTTATTAGCTCTGTAGGCATTCTTGTCAGCTACTGAAGCTGGTTCTCCCTTCTTAACTCTGCACTCAGCAGCTATGTGTCCTATCATTTGACAGTTATAGCACTTAGCTTTCTTAGGATCAAAAGTAGACTTACCAATTTTGCTTCTATCAGGTTGACCCCTTCCTCTTCTGAACTTTCTAAAATTTCATGCTAACATTGCCATTTGTTCAGTAAGAGCATCCATTTCTTCATCATCTAAACCGGAGTTAGGACTTACTTCCTCAGATTCAGATTCAGAGTCAGTCTCAGCTTGAGACTTTTTAGATCCCTTCTTCTTCTTTTCTACAATCAATGCAGATTCAGCATTATTTATAGATTCTTTTAGTTGTTGCTGGGCCACTTTCTTCTGTTCCATGATCTGTTGATGATTTAGAAGGAAACCATAGATAGATCTGAGATCATATTTTCCTAAGGTTCCTCCAGCATGAAGTGTAATGGTGATCTCATTGAATTGTTCTGGTAACACATCCAAGAACTTGAGTACCAACTCATTCTCATCTTTCTTGACACCTACCAAGATCAGATCATTTATCAAGCATTGAAATCTGGTAAACAAATCTGCCAGAGTTTCATTCTTTTTAGCAAAGAAAGTCTCATAAGAACGACTCAGATTTGTCTTCTTATTTTGTTTGACCAAGTCAGTGCCTTCATACGTAACACTGAGAGTATTCCACATCTCTTTTGCAGTTTGGCACCCAACCACAGTATGCAGAAGAGGATTTGTCAAAGCATTTTGCTATAATGCTCTGTGCCTTGTCATCAAGGTTGAACATTTTTCGATCTTCCTCAGTCCAAGATGTTTCAGGCTTGGGAGTTTCTCCAGAGAGAACAATTTTGTCAGTAGCAGTAATATTGATCATTGGTATGATTGGGCCATCTTGAATCACGGTACTCATCCTGTGATCCACGGACTTCAGATATAGCATAGCTCTAAACTTCCACATAGGATAGTCAGTGCCATCAAAAATAGGACACCCTTTTGCTGCCATTATTGGTATATTACTTGATTGCTTGCTGGTTGACATCCTAACCTCTTGACAGGGGATCTTGATCTTCAACTTATGAAGAAACTTGCTCTGATACCAGTTGTTGGTCCCAAAGAGGGTAAACAAGCAACCGATACAGTGTAGAAGGGGGGGTTGAATACACTTTAAACAAATAATCAAATTAGTCAAACGTATATTCAACGATCAAACAGAACAATAACTATTATCACTCTCTAATCAAATCAACAGAATGATTTGATATTACAATGATTATAAACTCAACTCTCTCTAAACACTCTTGAATCACAAACTAATTGATGATTGAACTTCTTGTTAAAATTGATTAACAAGAACTCTTGAAAACTCTCTTGAACTTTGAACTCACAAAGTTATCGCAACACACGCATATCAAGTATCACGAACACACGTACGTTTTGCAACTTATGCAGTCTTGCAACTTATGCAGTCATCATTTTGTATCGTATGCGTTCGTCTATGGGTATTTGTATCTTGAAACCCATAAGAAGGTTTATACTTATATTTGATATATCTACGAACAAATCGCAGTTTAAAGATAGAACTTATCTTTTATTTAAAACCGTAACAAACTCCTTAATTAGAACATATCTAATTAATTCCGTTTGAGATTTCTATCAAACTAATAGATAGTTTAAATTAGGTTCAGATATCCTAATTTAAATGTCGTAGATATGGAGAGTTTATAACAGAATTTAGAACATACATAAATTCTTGAACTGACTTCTCACGCTGAGCTAACTCACTCAGTCTTGACCTTGTCAAACTGAGTTCTTGAATCTTGGGTTCTTGAATCTTGGGTTCTTGAATCTTGGGTTCATGAATCTTCAAGCCTAAGCTGACTAGTCAGTCTATAACAGACTTACATAATTCCTAACTCTTAACCTATCATCTATACATATCTATAGTTTATCTCATCAAATCTAATTATTCTAAACATGGGACTAACTGAATCCTTAGCACACCAACACCAAATTAAGAAGCAAGACTGCCACTTCAATAAAGAAAATCAGAATCCACCAGTCATAAATTAAATTTCGTAGCAGATCAAGAACTCCACATATTAGTAACACTACACCAAATTAAGAAGCAAGACCCACTTTTGAAAATATAAATCACTCAACAATTAGTAACACTACTACATCAAACTTAAAAACTTAACAGATCAAGAAAGAAATTGTTGCTTGTAACTTCAACATATTAGAATTGTAAAAAAAAAGTATGGAAGAGCTTACAGGAATGAGGGAAACGGGAAGTAGCAAGCGACGGAAGTATGGTGGTCAGTGTTTAGTGGTCGGCGATCAACATCCTTGCGGTGGTGAACGGAAGTAGCAAGCGACTTGGGTGTTTAGGAATTAGGTTAGAGGAGGTGAAATTTAGGAATTAGGTTACAGGGATGTCTAGGAATTGGGGAAAAAAGAAGGGGGAAAAGAAAGCGGGAATTGAAACGGTGTTTTTTTTTTGTTTTTTTAATTTTTTAATAATTTATAATGTCAATTTCTTAATAGATATTTTTTTTAATTTTTAGAGATAATATTTTTTTAAAAGTTATGAAAGTTTTGGAACATGAAGTAAATGAAAAAAAATTGGAACATGAAGGATAGTGACCGGGTAATCGTTTTTGGTTTTATGTCATGAAGGAAAACTAACATCGATCACTTGAGGCGTCTTGTATGTAGATGTAGATGACTTGGGAGATATGGTCATCTCCAAATAAATTTTTATTACTGATATGTCAAACATGAAAAGGATGGAGCAAGCAAAGAGATAAAGATTATGTGGTTGTGGTTTTTAACAAATGGGTACCTTGTGCATTAATGGTGGTACTATAAGTATATATGAATTTAAAGTTACCTTGTACTTTGTGCATTAGTGGTGGTACTATAGTTGGTAGGGGTGTTATTCGGTTTTTAGGTTATTCGGGTCGGGTTATTCGGTTATTTCATTTTTGTAAAATAACCAATAACCGAATGAAATAAGAAATCGGGTTGTTCAAGTTCGGGTTATTCTGTTCGGTTAAGAGATGAACTTAATCGGGTATAACCGAATAAGTGTTAGTTGGGTTTTTTGGGGCTACGCTTTTTTGTTGTTGCGCTCGTGTGTTGCATGCTTTTTCCTAATAAGAAGTTACTTATAATATAACATTAATTGATAACTTACATGTATCACTTATCAAATTTTCAGGTATACAAAGAACCCTAACTAGGATTTTGTTGTTAGGTTAGGTTTAGGGCTTGGAATTAGTAACGGACCGAGGGAACTAGCGGAAAATGGAAAATAGGGATAAAGGAAGCGTACATAACAAGAATCTTGAGGAAATCTAGGGGAAAACAAGAGGGAAAAGGAATTTGATTATAATTATCGCTTTTAAATCTGATTTAAATAGGTTTTCTAGATTTTAGATAAATTTGTTTGTGATAAAGGTAACACGTAAATTTGTAGGGATAAAGGTAACTTAAAATTTCAAGTTTAGAAAAAGACGAAGAATGAGCACGAGATACACTAACCCATAAATTGATTTTCTAATTTGAACCTTGTATGACTTCAATTGAACAAAGTTGACATTGATTCACTAATTTGACCTAATTATAATATTCATTGACCATTTGTGAAAAAGATTTGGTTATCGGTCAAAACTAATCTATTAACTAAATGTTCGGTTATGGTTATAGTGTGTGTGTGTTTGTTCAGAACATTTGATTGAACATAGGTAGTAATCGACTAGATGTCACTATCTCACGTACTTGACATGATTGACTTATTCGAACAAAGTAGGAACATGGTTGACCAAGCTATTAGCCTATCTCACTATCTCACGTATGGTACCATGACTGGTATATTGATTTCTTTGGTTATGGCTGATACCTATTGTTGTTAATGAGAATATCTACCCGGAATTGGTCGATTCGGAATCGACTTGATTGGAGGAATACGGAGGCACAAGATCTTTAACGGGCTCACTTCAGTAAGTGTGAATTAATGGTCTTATCCTCTTCTTGCTAATGGAAGTACTGCTCTGAGTTAGGTCTCGTGGCATTCTATCTTTATTCATCTTGTTGGACTGATCCTCTTTATTAGGGATAGCATGGTTCCAAAACCTACTAGGAATACAGTTTAGAGACAGATTCTCTTTGTTGCTAATTTCCAACGAATTAGTAAAGAAAATGGCAAATGATTTCAAACTGTCGCAAAATTGTTGCTAATTAGCTACATATTAGAGACGGATTATTTTTAACGCTAATTTTCCACATATTTCAGGAATCTGTTGCTAAATCCTTTCTAATTAGCTACAGTTTCGACACGGATTCTATTTGTTGTTAATTTGCAACAGATTAGTAACGAAAATGGCAAATGATCTCAAACTGTTGCAAAATTGTTGCTAATTAGCTACAAATTAGAGACGGCTTACTTCCGTCGCTAATTTGCCACAAATTTGCGACAGATCTAGTTAATTTTTAATAAACAAATATTAAATTCAGAAAACCGTTGCTAAATCGTCGCTAATTAGCTACAGTTTAGAGACGGATTCTTTTTGTTGCTAATTTGCAACGGATTAGAAACGAAAATGGCAAACAATCTCAAACCGTCACTAAATAGTCGCTAGTTAGCTACGGTTTAGAGACGGATTAGTTTTGTCGCTAATTTTCCACAGATTTGCGATAAAAATTGTTGCTAATTAGCTACAAATTAGAGACGGCTTACTTCCGTCGTTAATTTGCCACAACTTTGCGACGGATCTAGTTAATTTTTAATAAACAACTATTAAATTCGGAAAACCGTTGCTAAATCGTCGCTAATTAGCTACAGTTTAGAGACGGATTGTATTTGTTGCTAATTTGCAACGGATTAGAAACGAAAATGGCAAACAATCTCAAACCGTCGCTAAATAGTCGCTAGGTAGCTACGGTTTAGAGACGGATTAGTTTTGTCGCTAATTTGCCACAGATTTGCGACCAAACTAATATTTTTTTTAAAATTTAATTTTTAAATCATATCCGTTGCTAAAATGTTGCTAATCCGTCGCTAATTTTCGACGGATTTTGGGCGTCCCTAAAATCCGTTGCTAATCAATTGTTTTCTTGTAGTGAAATTAGTATTGTTTATCGCATTCTTAGATTAATTCCCCATTTAATCGCTTTCTTTAGACTAATTAATAATTAAAATTTTTTAAATCTGAAATCATACTTGTTCCCCAAGTGTTCGACACTCGGTCTATACTGCGATATGATTAGGTACACTTGCTTGTTTGTGTTTTAGTCAGAATTTTGGTGATTCCAATTTATAAACATAAAACCTGATTTGATTCACGCATATCAGATCACTAACAAAATAGACCCCAACCCTATCTCCAAACTCAACACCTACTTTAAGGAAGGGGAGTCTTATCTCAGACCCTGTAGAAAGAATAATTCAACAAGCTCAAGAACCATGACCTATGAAAGAAGCCATCTTTATAGGTTTACAAAGATGATTGAGATTCTATATCTTCTGTACAAGTGTGGAAACAAAAGCTAAAAAGTAACTTCATCAGAAAACTTAAAACCTAGATTTCTTTGTCCGTGAGTGAATGTTTGTTTTCAAGTGAAGACTATCAAAGACATGTACATCAAGTGGAGCAACTACACAAAAAAGGCCCAAGGCTCTTTGTTCCATTTGAAAGGAGAGAACCACATGTTCCATCTCACATCTCTCTAGGTTTGACAACCTTGTTGGAATATGCCCGCTGACACGAACTAGTTAATGGCACTACCGATGAGGTATAGGCCTATTGGGTCACACACCAAGTATTGATTCCAGCAACACGATCAAGCAAAAGAGAGGAAAAGGCTAAAATGGGTTTTGGCAGGATGGTACACGGGCTGTGTTCCTGAACACGGGCCGTGTCCAGTCCAACATACACGAGGCATATTAGCCCAGTTCAAGGTCGTGTAGTTTGTGCGTACACGGGCTGTGTAGTGCTTGATAGACACGGGCCGTCTTAGCCCAATTGGGGCCGTTGACTTTGGGCCTACACGGGCCGTGTACGTTCGCTGTAACAGCAGAATTAACAGCCTTAAACACTTGGTTTAATGGTGTTAACTTCTCATAATTGTGGTAGACAAAGAGACCACGAGTTATCTGCTCTTGTAGAGGCTTTTGGCTATGACTTGGTCCTTTGGTTGACACTTGAACTCTCTCTCACTTGTTCATCTTGTTCTTGGTGCTTGAACACAAGAAGCAAGAAACACGTAGACCTGGTTGTTGTTTTGGTGGCTACACCAACTTACTAGCATTTGGGAATCAAGGTTGCTTAGGGTGGACTTCATTAGAGGAATCCTTGTTTGGATTCATGAAGCCTTGACTTGCTTGAGTTCTTGAAGATTAACAAGAGGAAGATCATTGTGCTTGCGTTGTGGTATAACTTTCTTTCTATCTTGTTTATTATATTTTAGTTGCAATTCCATGTCTAGATATTGGCCCATGGGAAGTGTTTGTTTGGTTAGCTTATTATGTTGTATTATATTTTGCTTCCGTTGCTACCCGATTATGCCAAACAAATACCTTCAGTGGTATCAGAGCCATATCTAACATGGCTTTGCACTAACGAGTCTAGAAAAACCATATGAATATTTTATACAAGAAAATTGTTTACTTGAAAGTTTTTTCGTGTAGATTTTTGTTAGGCTAAAATTGATATATTTGTAGCCTACATAATAATCATATAAATATTTTTATATTAGCAAATTGTTTTCTAGAAATGTTTTTTCATGTAGATTCATGTTAGGCTAAAATTGGTATATTTGTAGCCCACCAAAGATGTTAGTTTTTACATCAAGTCTCAAAAACCATATAAATACATTTATATAAGAAAATTGTTTTCTTAAAATTGGTTTTTCCATTGAGGCTCTTGTTGTGCTAGAATAGATTTATTCGTAGACGTGTTAATATATTGTAGTTTTTATATTTATATATTTGTTGTAACTTGGCATGAAGTGTACACAAATATATACTTATAAATGTATATATAAATATGTGTCTCAAAAATGGTTTGGTACACTAATGCATATGTACAATAATTGTCATTTTGCTGCCTTTGATGTTGACAATCTTGACTAAAATATAGATATATATTTATATCATGGTTTTGTGTGGCACACCATGTTTCACTTATATTGCGTTTGGTTAATTCGGTAACACGATATGCCCTTAGACCTATGTGTTGTGGTGGTTGATTGATTCGGTTTTTGGTGGCGTGCGTGTCATATTGATGTAAATATTTATTTATATATTTGTTGGTGCGGCTTGCACGCCGTTTATTTTATTCCGTGTATTTGTATAAATAGTTTAGGAATGCGACCTGCGTGTCATTTATATATATTCTATGTATTTGTAAATAGTATAGGATTAGAACCGGAGAAGTCAACGGGAGTCATGGTGATGACGTCTTAGCGAGAAGTAATCAACACGCTATTGGAGGTGTTAGATTCGGTGGGGGCTAACCCAACGAGACTTTACCTTGTCCTTAGGTTTTGGCCTTGTTTCCCCGTTGTGGCTCACAGGGAAAACGCATAGGAATTTTAGGCATGTTACCGAATTATACATATATATATTTGCGTGGTTGTGTTTTATCTTTCTATGCATGGATTAGGATTCACATGCTAAACAATTTTTCTATAAAATTGAATAAAATACAACGTTTGTTAAAATGGTTAACAATCTCGCGCGAATAGAATTGACAAAGAAAATATAAACTTGGTATTATATTTAAGTAGTGCTTAAAATCGTTTTGACACATACTTTGTTAATTCACAAAAGGATTTTTATAAACCGGAAACAAAATCCTGTTTTTTAAAAATGTAAATCACGTACCATCCGTAAGATGACACCACCCGAATCTAATGAAACAAGGATGATTGTCGAGCTAAGCACGAGTCATTCCTTGCGTAGTTGTGTGGAAGGTGAGTGGGGTAACTCGCATGATTGGTTGTCGAGCTAAGCACGAGCCAATTGATGGTCGGGAGTGCCACCCGTGTGTCTTGTCAGACGGTTTACACATTTAGTATATAATTCTTGATTAGTTGTCGAGCTAAGCACGAGCTAAACAAAAATTATATATTAAGATTGGTGTAAGGAAAAGATCAAACATGCCAACGGATATGATGGATGTCAACGGATCCCGCAAGTGTCTAAGAGTTGTAATAGAGATTACAATTGGTAAAATGGCTGTCGGCCTAAATAGCTTCGCCACGTGATCCGCGGCAAACCCGTCATGGTGCGAGGTGAAATAAGGTTCTTAGCCCTTGTTACGAATAATTGTTTTATCTATAACTATGGGGTAATTATTTTTAACAAGGTTTATCCAAACTAACCAAAACCTGTATTATTGTTATTTATAGATGTCAAACCAAAACAATACCACGTCAAACATCTCACTTCGAGTGTTCCTAGAAAGGGAGAAACTCATGGGGGTGAACTTTATTGCATGGCTTAGGCAATTGAGGACTATCCTTCGCCATGAGTCAAAGTTGCACATCCTTGAGGAACCCCTTCCGCAGCCACCTGCTACCAACGCGACTTGGGCCGTCCGATACGGGTATGAAAAACGTGTTGAGGACACGCACGATGTTGCCTGTCTTATGTTGTCAACTATGAGCTCGGAGTTGCAAAAGAAGCTCTAGCACATGAGTGTGTATGATATATTAAACAAGCTCAAGGACATGTTCCAACAGCAAGTTAGGCAGGAACACTATGAGTGTGTTAAAAGCCTAGTCGGTTGTAGGTTGCAGGAAGGCGGGAATGTTTGTCTTCACGTCCTTAAGATAAAGGCGAACGTGGACCAAATGGAGAGGTTAGGATTTCCTATTGGGAGAGAGCTCGCAGTGGATATTGTACTCCAATCTCTGCCCGCATCATATGATCAGTTTGTCACAAACTATCATATGCAAGGACTGGAGAAGTCCTTAAGCGAATTGCATGGCATGTTGAAGTCTGCGGAGTCTGACATGGCCAAACATAGTTCCACCTCAACCACTCCCGTCTTAGGCTTAAAGAAACAAAACAAAAGGAAGAAGAGACCGACCCTAAAAGGAAAGGTTGGAGTTTCCAAGCCTATCTTTGATGTTGAGTCAAAAGGCATGGAGGATGTGCCTCAAGAAGAGACTCAAGAAAAGGTGGTTTGCTACTTCTGTGGGAGATTTGGAAATTGGGGCCGTCACGCCTGCCATGCGTGCCGAGAGGATATAAAACTTCTCAGAAAAGAGAGAGTTAACTTTCTATCTTCAGGTACATTCATGATTCGTTGCTATTCTTCTATAAGTTAGGTTGTTAACCCGAGCTAATTGACTCACGTTTGTCACAAATTTGTTTGTTACAAAGTGTAGGTCCTTTGTTGAAAGAAAAGCATGAAGAACCGGATCTCGAACGAGGAAACCATGGTGATTGTCCTCCAAGAGAAGATAAGGAGACTTGATCTCGCTTTTGTCACCAGTTTATATATTACTTTGTTTTATTGCCCTGCGTGGCAAGTAACATCTCTTTGTATGCTCGTTTTCAATTACGATGGACATAATTTTGAAGTTTTAAGAATTGATGTAAAACCTTTTAAATGTTATTCATTCAAGGTTTTTATGTCATAGATCATGTGTTGTTTTGCCCTGCGTGGCGTACAACTTTACATGTGGTGACGATGAGTTTATTCTTAAAATACGAAATTTATTATGAATATCTATTGTGAGATATTTTTGTTCAAAATTTCCCATGTCATGGCATACACAAGGATTTGTTACAAGTAATAGAATATTCATAAATAATTGATTCTAAATCCAAAATAGTTTGGATGAGTTATCTTTGTGTGATAATCAACGTAATCACATAAACAAGAAATATATCGCCTAGATCCATGTGGTTAGGATCTCGGAATAGTTTAGTCTCGGGCTAAACGGTTTGATGTTGATCTTGTTTATTAGGCTAAGATGATTATGAGATCCTTCGCCGGAGTTTGTGAGAGGATTATAAGCTTGTTGGATGTTGATCACATTTTGTGGATAATCCGTTCAAGCATACCACAAAGAATAACGAAAGAGAAACCTCTTCATCACTACCTTGATGGTAGTAATTGCGAGACGTTTATTAGTTTAGGCATAGGTCTGAAACCTTGTTGGTGTTCAGAATTAGCCAAAACAGCTTTAAGAATCAATAGGGCATATAGATCAAGGTACTTAGATCTAGTTAAGATGCTAAGATATCTATTATCTATTTATTGGATGACCATATAGTGAATTGTAGAATTGTTTCACAATTCATATCCTACTAAGACGCATTGGTACATGGTGTCATGGAGTAGGGAACTGGGTGTTATTGATCCGGTTTATGACGGGTCGATAATGTGTGTCTGGTTTGTTGGGATATTCATTTGCCATTGTGACTAAGTCCTCAAATCCAAATTCAGTAGATAGTCTGTTTAGCATTTATTAAGATATGACTAGAAAGGTTCTTTGCTTGTCTATCTTAATAGTTCGGAGTTATCCATTCTACATTCGGTGGAAGAACGTGGAACTTAAATGAAGACTTGATGATGATACTAGCATATAATCTGATATCTTTGATAGATGATCAGCATGGTTATGCTGGTATGCCTGACTAAGAATCATTACTTCTTTTAATTCTGATTAGAGTCATATAGAGCCAAAGAGATATGGGTTTCTCATATCTAAGTGGTAATGACTTAATGGTGAGTCTTGTTGAGTTCGCCACGGGTTTGTCATATCTAAGTGGTAATGACTTAATGGTGAGTCTTGTTGTGTTCGCCGCCTATCGGAAGATGTAGTGGATCCAGAATTCGCTAAAAATAAAAGAAGTAAATGATAAAGAGATGCAATCCATTTGGAATGTCCAAGTACTTGACTTGACTTGATCCCATACCTAGGTGTATACCAACGTGGTAGTGATGGGATTAACATGGATGGAACTATAGACAGCTTCAAATACCGACTAGTGGTAAAGTTTTTCATGGTGGTTATGGAGAAACTTGTCCTAGTGGCTATGTTGGAGAATGTTTGATACTCGTGGATATTAATGACCGCGTTTCTTCATGAAACAATATGATGAGGAAGTGCTTATAACACTATCCGAGGGTCTTAATATACGTCCGTAGTATCCGAATTATGTCTACAAAAGTGGATAAGACCACTTCGGGCTTATTCTTGCATCTTGAAGGAAAGATATCTTTGCTTACTATTAGAAGATCATAGTGATGAGTTTTCTAAAAGCATAGATTAAACCTTTTACGTATGTCAGGGCTAGTGGGAGCTTTGTTGTATTCCTAGTGTTAAATGTCTATGGAAGATAATGTCCCGATATTAGGTTATTTGCAAACCTAATTCAGGAATTACTGCTTCATAAGGGCATTTAAGAGATACAAAATTGGATAGTATTTAGTTCAAGAAATATAGAGATATGTTCTTGATGTTTGACGACTTGGATAGGCTTGGAGTATGTAGTTACTCTAGTGTGTGT
Organism: Dittrichia graveolens; assembly: GCA_038502395.1. Lineage (NCBI taxonomy): Eukaryota > Viridiplantae > Streptophyta > Magnoliopsida > Asterales > Asteraceae > Dittrichia > Dittrichia graveolens. The sequence goes on along the minus strand of JARJIL010000009.1, from coordinate 42,791,748 downwards.
TTCTGCTAGGATAACGGTTGATCTTTGATCAAAGCTGATGATCCTAACTTGTGGTGTTGTTTGTTGGGTCTTAAGTATCACTAACCCTATTGTGGGCTTTTGAGACAATGAGGGTGTGATTACTTTAACTTTTTTGAAAAGTAAGATCTCTTTGATGCATACTTTTGAAGTAGTCTTGTCAAAAGAGATATAATTGAATAACAAAAGAACTTGTGGATGTTGTGGGACAAATCCACTAGTTAAGCTGTTGTTATGGACTAGTAGTGGTTGTCATACTAGGTCCATTAGCATGTTTAATGCGTATAACTTGGCTTGAAGATGTTTTGGTTTATGATTGATTTGTACTTATGTTTTGGGGACGTTAAGCAGTATTGCAATTCATACCATATCGATTATTAAATGGAGATTTAATAATACGCCGAGGGCAGGTATTATATGAATCCTTATTGTGTTCCATCTTAGCATGTTTAAACACTTCCAATAATGTTTTTCATTCTAAAATCTCCACAATCGGTTATACTTTATGGGAAGGAAGTATAAATTAAGATTGAGGTAAAGAGTTGGTTTTGTTAAACGTGATTCTTGCCTATACTTGAAAGGGGTTTCAAGTGATTGGAGGACCCGCACCCGAGTTCGCTTCATGGTTCTACTCATAAGAAACTCGGGATGATGATGACTTTTCATCCTTAAACTAGAGATACATGTGATTCCAAAGCATAGATCTGCTTTGCTTTGATCGTTTTCTAACACGGTCCGTAACTGGTCGTTATAAAGGAGATGATTGGGTAGAGTATTATCTATGTGGCGGGACTATGTAGTCGAAAGGAATTTGTTCCTCTATGTATAGAGAAGATATCCATGGGCCCCTCGATGATTGAGTGCTGACGTTCATATGCATGGCCGTGCTCAAGTTATATTGATGATGGATCAATGTTGACTTGGTTTGTTGGTCATCACTAATCTAGAATCGAGAAACATAATCGTGAACTTTCTTAAGGTTGACTTTATTCCATGCCTTGTGTTCACATAGGATATCGCGAACAAAGGGATGTATATGTTCATTTATCTTTAGGACAATCACTTTATGATTGGGATCTTGTCAAGAGTGGCATACCCTATACTGACTTGGGAGCATAGATGTCTTGCTAGAGGCCGCTCTATGTTTATGTTATTTTTCGTAGTCGTGCCACGTGCAAGTGGGAGTCTGTTGGAATATGCCCGCTGACACGAACGAGTTAATGGCACTACCGATGAGGTATAGGCCTATTGGGTCACACACCAAGTATTGATTCCGGCAACACGATCAAGCAAAAGAGAGGAAAAGGCCAAAATGGGTTTTGGCAGAATGGTAAACGGGCCGTGTTCCTGAACACGGGCCGTGTCCAGTCCAACATACACGAGGCGTATTAGCCCATTTTTAAGGTCGTGTACTTTGGGCCTACACGGGCCGTGTAGATGAACACAGGCCGTGTAGTGCTTGATAGACACGGGCCGTCTTAGCCCAATTGGGGCCGTGGACTTTGGGCCTACACGGCCGTGTAGACCTATACGGGCCGTGTACGTTCGATGTAACAGCAGAATTAACATCCTTAAACACTTGGTTTAATGGTATTAACTTCTCATAATTGTGGTAGACAAAGAGACCATGAGTTATCTGCTCTTGTAGAGGCTTTTGGCTATGACTTGGTCCTTTGGTTGACACTTGAACTCTCTCTCACTAGTTCATCTTGTTCTTGGTGTTCCTGAACACAAGAAGCAAGAAACACATAGACTTGGGTGTTGTTTTGGTGGCTACACCAACTTACTAGCATTTGGGAATCAAGGTTGCTTGGGGTGGACTTCATTAGAGGAATCCTTGTTTGGATTCTTGAAGCGTTAACTTGCTTGAGTTCTTGAAGATTAACAAGAGGAAGATCATTGTGCTTGAGTTGTGATATAACTTTCTTTCTATCTTGTTTATTATATTTTAGTTGCAATTCAATGTCTAGATATTGGTCCATGGGAAGTATTTGTTTGGTTAGCTTATTATGTTGTATTATATCTTGCTTCCGTTGCTACCCGATTATGCCAAACAAATACCTTCAAACCTCAACACTAGGATGCCACTTAACATTTTGCCTGAGATCTACAAATTCATTCCATTCCCTGATAAAGGCATATGCTTCTTAGACAAAAGTGGCACTTGGAGATTCTTCAGACAGTCTGAGATTCACAAAGCCAAACTTGAGTATCTCTTCCCACTGAAATGGCTCATAGAAGGAAGAACTGGAAATCCAACTTTTGAGCAATTTGTGATTGCATAATCCTAAAAGGTGTTGGATGAATCAACAGAGCTTGCACTAGAAGTCAAGGAAGACAAGTGGTGGGAAGACTAACTATCAGACTATTCTTTAGATAAAAATGTTGGGTTTTCTTGGTTCAAATAAACATAGTGGAAGCAAAAGTAGTAAAAATAATTTTGATTTGTGAACCATGCAGCACCCACCAAGCGGACCAAACCTCTAAACACGACAAAGCAACAAAAGAAAAGGAAAAAGAGATAGTATCATACCCTTGATGCTAACTCCTTCTAGCAATTGAGATTGTGACTTGGAAGATCGTATACTAAAATGTATACCTCTAGTGAACTCCACACCAAGAAGCTATCAACTCCCACTTGCTAGAGTATTATATATGCCAATCTCAACACCACCAAATGTCTTGTCAAAAGAACCACAACACCTTGTGTTCTTTTGTGCCTTTAGAGAGAATTGTGTGCAATGTATATATTCTAGTAAAATCAATTTCAAGCAACAAAACAACCAAAGCTTCATGTGACCTCTAGAAAGGCATTTATGCCCCCAAGTCAGCATAGGGGTTGTTTTCCGAAAAAAAATACCTAACCAAAACGAAAGGTCCCATAGATAAGTGATTACTCATCCCTTCGTTCACGATATCTGATATGAATGCAAGTCATGGAACACCGTCAACCCCAAATCATTCACGATTATGTTTCTCAATCTAGACTAACTATGAATATCAATTCAACTTGATCAAGGTCATGCATTTTGATTGTCATCAGTTTAGTCAACTGTAACATCCATAATTTTATTTATAAGTTAAAACGAGAAAATGCATAAAGTGATATATGAGTTATAAATTGATATATGTGATAAGATGTGGTTATAAACTAGAGGGGCTAAAACCATCAAATTATAACTTGATTAAGTGTAGGGACCTATTGTGCCATTAGTTGAAACTTATATATATATATAAATATATATATATATATATAAGTCACCAACTTTGACATTTATAAGTCAAGGTATCATATTTCTCTTGCAAACTATAAACACAGCAGCAATCCTCTAAGTTCTGGTGATTCTAAAGACTTAAACTCAGCTACAACTTCAGATTATAGCATCTTGTACAACCTTGCTTGTTAAAGGTAAGATTAAACCTTTTGTTCTTGAGGTTTCATGAGTTTAGTAGCTTGATTCTATGGTGAATCATGTTAGAATTGTGTTATAATGATTAGATTATGTTCCACAGTTGTTTGGGGTGTAAGAAAACACCCCTAACCAGTTTATATGAAGATCATAGCAAGTTTCTGGCCAAATCCGACACTAAGTGTATGAACTGTCGGATTCTCTGTAACGTACACGGCCCGTGTAGTGTCAAAGGCGGTCACAGGGCCATGTAGGGTTACATGGTCGTGTAGTATATGAGGTACACGGCCCGTGTACAGAACACGGCCCGTGTAGTATGACTAGACCACACTTGCCTTGTTGCCAGCTTAGGTCGTGTAGCATATAAGGGACACGGCCCATGTAAGGATACACGGACCGTGTAGGCCCTGTTTCAGATCAGAATGTCCTTATGTGATATTTTATGTATTGTTTATATAGGAGGTGATTGACTTATTACCTGATTCAGTGACATCTGTGGATCATTGCATAATATTATAGTCAAAAGGTGAGTCTTCTAGAAAACTATTCATATTTACAGCATGTGTGTTATTATATCAGATTACAAACATGTAATGTTATTCACATGTGTATATACCAAACTGCTATGTGAAGTAAGTTTCAAAGGTGATACAGTATTGTTACAAAGGTGGCTGCCCTGGGTCTAGAACCAGTGGTTAGCATTGATTATATGACATACGTGTATTATATTCATATGATTTTATATGTGTGTTTATATAATGTTTAGTCTAGTTTACTCACTAAGCTCTCGTAGCTTATCAGATACTATTTTTAAAATATTTTGCAGGTTTTACCAAATTCAAGGGCAAAGCTTCGGTTTGACTATGTTTTGATAAACTCTTTGAAAGACTTAATGCCTGGTTTGTAAATATCAAGTTTTTGATGTTAAACTTGAGACAGTATTTTTATATGTATCTGTTGATACAACAGGTTTTCAAAACAGTTCATGCTTCCACTTATATGTAAAATATTTCAGATCTGAACACTTTTATGTGTTATTTTTCAAATATCAAATTTTGGATTTTGGGTCGTTACATCAACGAGGGGTTCAGGGATATCTCTCTAAAGATTAACGTATACCTTCGACTACATAGTCCTATCATAATAACAAGTTCTTGCCTGAAAAATTCCCTTATAACAGCCATTTACGAAAACAAGTCCATATTAATAGTGAAGAAGTGCATGCATCTCTAGTAAAAGGACAAATAATATTATCATCCTGATTTACTCGTGATCATGTCCATGAAGTAACCTTAGGTTGGGTCCTCCAATTTAATCACTATTAAGCATAGGCTAGTGTTGCGTAAACATGTATTCAATCAATTATGAATACTTTACCAACCACTTTCCTCGATCTAAATTCTCGTCTTCCTTCCAATGAAGAACGACCGATTGTGTAGCATTTAGAACAAATAAATTTATTCATGGAAGTATTAAACATGCAAAGAAAGAATACAATAATATTTCATAAAGTAATCGCACCATGTGTATATTAAATCCCCATTTAATAATCATTACAATAAGAAATACATAATTGCTTTAATGTTCTCAAAACAAATACAACTAAAATAATTAAACCAAGTGTTAGTCTCAAATTGAGTACGCAACAACAAATGTTTGTAGCATGGGGGTTGAATACAAACTTTAGCTTTTAAAAATTAAAGACACACTATTATACTTTTATATAATTCTTATTGATTATGAATCAAGAATTACATGTACTAGAAGCGGAAATTCTAAGTACAATAAAAGGTGGCAATCAATTTGTCTAACATATAGACGAGCTAACTCTAAAACAACTAATGTTAAAGAGTATTCAACACATGAACAAGTTTGGTTCTACACAATGCTTAAACTCTACGAATTTTTTCTCAACTAATGAGATAGCTTTTTTGTTGCGTAGAAACTTCACACTTTTGCATGTCCACCATGCATCAATATATATAGAAGTCTTGGCGTATCCGGTTGCATGAAAGAAGGAGACAAAGAGTGTGTAGAAATATAATATTTTAATTGTAAATGTAGTGGGTGAAAAGTAAAGTTACTTTAATCAACTGTTTGATAAAAGTAATTGTACTTTTCTAAAAAAGTGCAACCCACTCACAATATAAAATATTAAAATCCACATCTTCTGCCATGTAGAATTTTCTTTCCCTTTCCATGCTTGTACTTTAAACAACAGACATGCTTCTTCTTGATTTGACTTTACCAAGTATGAGATTCCCAGCCATACTTAGTTGTTAAAACAAATCTTTGAGATCTTCGTCTGTTTTAAGTATCTTTCTCCTTTTCCAGAGGATAAGATCAAAACTTTTTGTCTCATACTTCCAAAAAGTGCTTTATACTTTTACAAACAAAGATCTAAGGCATAATAGAGCAACACATGTTCTGCCTTTTACAGATGACATTTGCAACCTGAAAGAAAGAGCAGATTTGACATTTTGTTAGTCCCAAGTGGTTCGAGTATGAATGGAGTAATGCAAGAATGTAGTGTGAGAGATGATTAACACCATACAAAACACACACTTAAACTTTGATTATGGCAAAACTCACATATTACAAGGGTCATCCCTATTTATACTCTATGAGTATTTTCTTAAGTAAATTCCTATTTCTATACAATTTTATACTTTACATTTTTCACATTTCTAGAAAACTAATTCATTTCAAGGAAAGATCCTAATTTCAAGAAGATGAGTTCCCCAAATGAAATCCCTGCTTCAGATGCACTTCAAAAGGAATTAACTGCTAAAGAAAATGAGTTAATCACCTTAAGAAAAGAAAATGGGGTAATCATTCACAATCTGAAAGTAGCAAAAGTATCCGCAGAAGAAGATTTCAAATACCTACAAAAGGAGAGGTGTCAACTATACTCAAAAATAAAAGGTGTCGAAGATTTGTTAATCAAACGAGACCAAACCCCACAAACCATTTTCTTGAACAAACCTAAGGATGTTAAATTTTCAAAGTGGACATATGAAGGTTTAGGTTTTGTTAATCCCCACATGAGTGACAAGCTTAGTGCTAGACAACTGTATGATTTCGATAGCATGAATCTAGGGTTAACAAAGAAAATGGTATTAGTTGGACAAGTCGACGAATTAGCTGAACAGGAACACAAGAGACGCATCTCTAAAAAGGCTTCAACCCAATATGACTACGAAAGTCTAAATCTGTCGTACATAACCGATATCTTTGAACCCACGATCTCTGATGACTACTTTCGCAGTTTTTCTCAACCAGAAATGGAATCTTTACCATTAATTCTAAATCCTCCACCCGAGCCTCGCATCTACATTCCCCATATGGACCTATAGGGACATCTTGAATTGTCTGAACACGATCTTGTCCATAGATCCATCGTTTTTGAGTTTGAGAGTGCAATTCTTCATTATGTGATTAATCAACTTGTAAATGAAAACACCCAATCACATAATTCCCTTGCTCCAGGCACATCTGATACTCATACCTTCCACGTGCACACAAACGAGTGTTTTTCATGTTCGGATTCCATCACCATCGACATCACAGATGAACTGTCCCTAACCAAATCCAAACTAGTAGGGGCAAATGAGAGAATTAAACTGCTAATAGGACTGAACAATGAAGTAAAGTCAAAATTAGCCAACTCAGAGGAAAAATGCAAAGAATATAGAGTGGAGTGTATCAATCTTGAAACCAAACTCTTGGAACTCCAATTAAAACTCAATTCTTTTGAAATGATTTTTCCAAGTCACATACACCTGAGTCAACCACACTGAAAGGGAAGGCTAAACTCATTGACCGACGTTCATCCTATAAATCCAGCACCTCCACATCTTCCCAGTAAAGGGCTCAACGAACCAAACAACACACAACAAAACCTCTCAAACAAACTACCAACGATGATAAGTTAGGAAGTTCTACATCTAACTTACGTGTGCATCTAGGTACCAGCATGAATGGGGCAAAGAAGCAAGTGCTGTGATGGAGGAAGAAGCATCAAGGGAAGGATGCCAAAGGAAGCTAAGAAGACAGTTTAATTTCCCTTGCTAATTTTTCTAAACAAACAAATTTACTGTTCTCTAAAGTTTCGACTGTTTTATGCGTTAATTGTGTTAAAACTCCTATTAATTTGGTTAAACCTGAAATGTTTTGCATGAGCGATGGTTGTATCGAAGGACATTTCTCCTTTCACTGTGCGTATGACCAAGATCTTAAGAATCGTGGGATTAAACCGGATCCATCATATAGGCCGTTCGAATCACTTCATGAACAAGCTTCCTTCATAAATCGAAAAGGTTACAAGATAACCTATTGGCGAAAGAGACGCTCAAGCAGAGCAAGATTCCAATCAATTGACATGCCTTTGTCAAAATTGAGTAACTCACAATCACGGTTTTCCAATAAACAAAAATCAAATAAAATTTTTATAAATAATTGGACTCCAAACATCCGATACCACAACAATTGGAATCACGCCAATGAAGATGCCGTGGGGAATCATCATCATCAAACAAATCAAAGAGCTAAACCCAAGCAAGCATAGATTCCACAACGGCAGTACTGATCGATCAATCACTCAAAACCCAGAGTCCCACAGTCCAGTTCAACACCAATTGTACACATAAACAATCGTATGATTCACGAACCGTGGAATGGAAAAGCGGAAGAGAAACCAACCAAATTTTAATTCATCCAAGATGATGTGTCAGTTCCGAAGGGTTTCAACCGCATTGTGATCGATAAGGAAAGAGATGCGAACATAATAGATAAATCAAAAGTGCAGGCCTCTCCGTCAACCACCCAAAGACCGTCTCCGAAATGCATATGGGTTCCAATCATCAAATCAAAAGAACCATTACGTCAAACAAAATAAAATTATGTTGATAAATGCGCTAACGTGAAAGGACCCAGCTCAAACTGGGTACCTAAAATGTTGTTCTATTCCATGTGCAGGTATGTAACAGGTGGTACTTGGACTCCGGCTGTCCCCAACATATGACCGGGAACAAGAGTTCTCCAACGGATGCGCTTCATGAAAAATAAAAACAATAAAAAAAATAAAAAAAGGAACAAAGACGCTCGGTTCTAGGGAGAGAGTCATTTTCATAAAACTACACGAATACATTTCCATGCATTCGCGTAGAGGGAGAAAATTCGACAATTCTCTACCTCGCTCGCATCAATGAAACAAGCACTATTCGAGGGGGAGTTTGTTGTAATTTTTGTGAGTGCGCTAGTGTACAAGAATACATTAATACACATTCTTGTAGGGGGGAGAAATCAGAAAATTTAAAAACATTCAAAAATTCCAAAAACCCAAAAATATTTTCTGATTCAAAGTTTATTTTAGCTGCAAGAAGGTATACACTCATTGATCAAATCGTATACCTTACTTGTTCCTTGTTGATCTTTTGCAAGATCCTTTCTCTTTGCATCTCATATAGCAATGTGTTTTCCTTCCACATAAACCGTTCATTCGTGTGTCACTGTCATATTTGTCAAAGTACAAGTGATCAAAATGGCACTATGAGTGAGGGAGTGTAGGCATTTTATACTCCTATGGTCAATCCAGAACCGGAAGGACCTGCCACAGGAGCTCACCGTACACTAGAAAGTGATAGTAAGGGTAACTTACTAGGTCATCTAGGTGAGTAGAATCAGCTAGCAAGAGATACTGATTGGTGTGCAGAGGTAAAATGAAAAGGAGAGGGATGGAACTGGAGATGGGGGTGCAAATGATCAACACATTTATTGAGCTTACCTTTTCAAATCATTCTGAAATTTTTGTGCTACAAAAATCCATGATTGTTCGTATACTTTGATTGTACAAATCTTTCTTGACAATCACTTTCAACAAACACTTACTTGAAAATCATTCTTGTTGAAAAGCATTCATTATGATTACTCATACCATCAAAGAAAAAGTATCCTAGTGTATGTTGGTTCTATGTGCACAAGACACAAATTAATACGATATTACTGATAATAAATAAACCCATAGGGTCACACATTTACAATCAATGGACACCAATTACATATTTGAATATGATTTAAATATGTTTCCAACTCATTATATATATAAGTATATATATGCATTGTTGCATATTATTATTTATGTGAAATAATAATATCACTCTTATATATTAATATAAGATAATGCATATGAAATACATAAATATAAGCATATGATTTTATATATGTATATATATATATATATGTATAAATGTATATTTGTTACAAGTAAATTGTTACTAGTAACAATGTCACACCCCGCTAAAGCGGAAACACGAGGTGTCACAGCACAAGATATCATCGCACAAGGTAAATAGATAATAACCATTAGATTAAATTAACAAAATATGTAGTTCGGATGAAACATAAATAAAGGTTACATATCCGAATAATATTTAAAGACATTGTCTTGTACGATGCGTAAATGAAATAGATAATGTTTATATAAAATGTGACGATGAAGATGAAGATGCCACACATCATGTTTGCAAGCATAAGGTACCTAACGGCGGTCACCTGAAAGCACGGGTAAAAGAAAAGGGTCAACTACTAGAGTTGGTGAGTTCATAGGTTTTAATGTATGCACAAAACATCTTTTAAATGAGAAAAGTTTAAATAATTGATGGAAGTTTTTGGATAAAAATCCAAGTATGAGATAATGATAGAAGATGTATTATATTGCCCAATACGTTGCACATGGTAGTAATAGACTATGATGATTGTTGCTTGAGCCATTATCCAACCTAGCCGACAACCAATTGCCCATGATAAACCTAACGCCTATATTAAATGACGTTAGTAGTGGTAAAGTACATCTATAGTTCGTCAACCATAAATGGGAGACGTCGGAATCTCCAAATAGCGCTACTTACTAATACCATCGGCTCACTAGCGGAGTTAAGGAATAATGTCCAACGAAAGGGCCTTACAACGATCACCCAAGCACATCAAAGAATAATACCATAAGTGCTCAAAATAATATTTGAAATAAATAAGAAGATAGGCAATAAACTTTTCATGAAATATATACACATGTTTTCACCCCAAAATAATATGAAATACGGTAAAAAGGGGCTATGATACTCACTCGGTATGCAAAGGTGTTTTCTTGTAAGGATTTCTTGTTCCTACCGAAGCTCCTTTCCTAATATAAAAAGGTATGTAGCTCTATTAGACTTATTTTATTTATTATTTTGTATTATTTATTTGTTGTTAACTTATTTATTTAAATAGTTAAAGGTTGTCTCTATTTTTCCATTATTCATAAATGTTCACTGAAATTTTCAGTTCTTTGAGTTGAACTTTAAAAATTAAAAACTGTAATTTAGGAGTCATATTAAGGCTTGATATTTTAATATAATCTTGCTATATGTTTCTAGAATGTCCAGTAAAAATATAGGAATTTATAATCTATGTTTGGTATTTTTAATAATTAAAATTGTATAGGATGTCCACTGATCAGTGTCTGGATGACATGTTGTTACTAAAACGTCTGTTTAGGACTCATACGACCTCCTTTTTACATGATTCAAACTGGGAAATAACCGCGACTCAAAGATTAAACTTTTAAAAAAAACTAGACGTATTTTGACCCAAGAATGAGTAAGTTACATGCGTTTAAAGTGTACCCTTCTAAATCTGCCAGATTTCCAGATTCAACATATGGGTCTTTTTAAATATGTTTGAAGGATCAAACGTTCATGAAAATTAGTGAATCCAGGTTTAAATGAAAGGTAACACTTTAAACTAAGATTAGCAAAAAGAATCAACTGATTTTGATACCTAGAACTCCAGATATAACAAAAACAAGTGAGGAGTTCTAACATCAGATTCTGCCAGATTTGTGATTCTTTTTGCTTATGGGTCATAACTTTAATATAACATGTTTATATTCATGAATAATCATATTGTATGAGTATAAGCTTTGATAATCCATGTGTTCTTACAACAATGGTAGGATGATACACATTTTATGTGTTCCTTACAACATTTGTTTAGATGAAACACATGCATGATCAAAGTCTTATTTTCTTGATTTTTAGTTGATTAAGTTCCATACAACAACGGTAGGATGATGCACATTTCATGTGCTCCTTACAACATTGGTAGGATGTTTATATATACATGATTATATATATATAAAGGAAATAAGATGAACAACAAAGAAAATAAATAAAAGAAAGAAGAAAGAAGAAGAGAAGAAAGGTAGAAGAGTAGAGATGAGTGTTTTATGATCATCTTACCAACTCTTTTCTTTGATTTAGTGTTGGATCTTCAAAAGATGATCAACACTTGGATGTTCTTGGGAGATTTTTGTTGGTGAAAGAAGAAGAGAGAAAAGAGAAGAGATGGAGTGTGGTGGTAAAGGAAATGATAAGGAGTAGTAGGAGGCTTATATAGAGCATGGGGGAGATCAAGTGGTGGTTCTTGGGAAGAGAAAGAGGCAAGCGAATTTGAGGGGGGGGGGGGGGGTTAGGGTGGCCGGCCTCATGGGGGGGGGGGGTTTCTTTTTTTTTTTTTGAATTATTAAGTGTAATTGGTTTAAATTGAATTTTGTATAATTGTTGATTTTGTTTAAATCTTTTAATTACAAAGTTTTTATTACTTTTATGAGTTTATTTTTGTATGTTTTATATTTTAACTTATTTATTTTTATCATAATTTATTTAATTATTTTAATTGATATTATTTTTATTATTGTACCTGATTTGTAATTCTTGACTCGTAATAATTCGATTTTTCGAGCTCCGGAAGGTTCTAACCATATAGGCGGGATTTCTACGAATTCTAATATTATTATGGATGTATTTAAGTCATGATTACTATTTTTAGTCATGCTAGGCTTAAAATTAGAATTTCTAATGGCTAACCTGGGAAATTTGTTGCCGAATGTCAGTCTCCCCTGATTAAAAGAATTTCGTCCTGAAATTAATCGTTGACGTCTTGGACTTGCTTTTTGGCGAAGAGGTGTGGATATTTGAGTTTCATATAATCCTCTCGCTCCCAAGTGTATTCAGGCCCGTGCCTTGAGTTCCAACGAACTTTTAAGATGGGGATCCTGCTTCTCCTTAGTCTTTTGACCTCCCGGTCAAGGATTTCGATTGGTTCTTCTACAAAGTGCAACCGGTCATCAACTTGCACATCTTTTAAGGGTAAGATTAAGGTTTCCTCCGTTTGGCATTTCTTTAAATTCGACACATGGAACGTGTCATGGATGGCGCTCAGTTCTTGTGGCAGTTTTAGCTTGTAGGCTACCGGTCCGATCCTTTCGATTATCTCGAACGGCCCAACATACCTGGGACTTAACTTGTTCTTTTTACCAAAACGCACTATCCCTTTCCAAGGTGATATCTTTAGTAGAACTTTATCGCCAACTTGAAACTCTAGGGGTTTCCTGCGATTGTCGGCGTAGCTCTTTTGTCGGTCCCTAGCGGTTTTGAGTCTTTCCCTGATAATCTTTATCTTATCAGTGGTTTCCTGTACGACGTCTGGTCTGGACAATTGTCGGTCTCCGATTTCCAACCAGCTGAGCGGGGATCTACATTTGCGTCCGTACAATGCTTCATAAGGTGCACACTGGATACTGGTGTGATAACTATTATTGTATGAAAATTCAACCAGTGGCAAATGCGAGTCCCAGCTCCCACCAAAATCTAACACACAAGCACGTAACATATCTTCCAGCGTTTGAATGGTCCTTTCCGATTGTCCGTCTGTTTGGGGGTGGTAAGAGGTGCTTAAATTGACTCGCGTTCCCAATGCTTTCTGAAGTGATTGCCAAAATCGGGAAGTGAAGCGACTATCCCTATCCGAGATGATAGAGATGGGCACTCCATGACGCATGATGATCTCATTGATGTAGATTCGTGCCAGCTTTTCCATCTTGTAATCTTCACGAATGGGTAGGAAATGTGCTAACTTTGTAAGCCGGTCTACTACTACCCAGATGGAATCGTACCCTTTTGCGGATCGGGGTAACTTAGTCACAAAATCCATAGTTATCTGTTCCCATTTCCATTCCGGGATTTCGGGTTGCTGCAGTAATCCAGAGGGTTTTTGGTGTTCTGCCTTAATCCTTGCACAAGTCAAACATTTCCCCACGTATAGGGCGACATCCTTCTTCATTCCGGGCCACCAATAGTATTCCTTCAAATCCTTGTACATTTTATCGGCTCCGGGATGAATAGAATACTTAGACTTATGTGCCTCATCCAATATCGTTAACCTTATGTTATCTACCTTGGGTATCCAAACCTTCTTTTCGAAGTAACGTACTCCATCAGTTCCAATCTCAAACCTGTGCTCCAAATGACGAAGGGTTTCCTCTTTTAGATTTTCTTCTTTTAATGCTTGCTCCTGAGCTTCAAGAATCCTTCCTTTCAGACTTGTTTGCACTACAGCTCCTAATGCTCCTACTCTCGTTGGTTTTACTCTTTCCTTCCTACTCAACGCGTCGGCTACCACATTGGCCTTGCCTGGGTGATATTTGATTTCGCAATCATAATCATTGAGTAGTTCTACCCATCGCCTTTGTCTCATATTGAGCATCTTTTGATCAAAAATATGCTGGAGACTCTTATGGTTAGTGTAGACGGTACACTTGGTGCCATATAAGTAGTGTCTCCATATTTTGAGTGCAAACACTACCGCTCCTAGCTCCAAATCATGAGTACTGTAGTTTTTCTCATGAACCTTCAATTGTCTCGAAGCGTAGGCGATAACTTTGTCTTTTTGCATTAAAACACATCCCAACCCTTGGTGTGATGCGTCGCAATAGACCACAAAGTTTTCTGATCCAGTTGGCAATGCCAAGATAGGTGCGTTGCATAGCTTCTGCTTTAAGGTTTGAAAGGCTTCTTCTTGCTTATCTCCCCAAATGAATTTCTTATCCTTCTGAGTCAGAGTCGTTAATGGTTGAGCCACGCGTGAAAAGTTTTCGATGAACCGCCTATAATATCCTGCCAAACCCAGAAATTGTCGAATCTCGGTTGGCGTCTTTGGTGCTTCCCACATTTTGATTGCTTCGATCTTTGCTGGATCGACATGAATTCCATTTGAATTAACTACATGACCAAGGAAGTGTACTTCTCGGATCCAAAATTCACACTTAGAGAATTTGGCATACAACTTCTGGTCCTTGAGTAGTGTTAAGATTAATTTCAAATGCTGCTCATGATCTTCCTTGCTTCGCGAATAGATGAGAATGTCATCTATGAACACTATAGCAAACTTATCTAAATATGGTCTACAGACCCTATTCATTAAGTCCATAAATACTGCTGGAGCGTTAGTCAACCCAAAAGGCATAACTAAGAACTCATAATGTCCATAGCGGGTTCTAAAGGCGGTCTTGGGGACGTCTTCTTCGCGAACTCTCAATTGGTGATATCCCGAGCGAAGATCGATTTTTGAAAAATATTTGGCGCCTTCAAGTTGGTCGAACAGATCATCGATTCGAGGGAGAGGGTATCGGTTCTTGATTGTTAACTTGTTGAGTTCCCGATAGTCGATACACATTCGTAGCGACCCGTCCTTCTTTTTGACGAAAAGAACTGGGGCTCCCCAAGGGGATGAACTTGGTTGAATGAAACCTTTGTCGAGTAATTCCTGTAGTTGTGCCGATAGCTCTTGCATTTCTGATGGGGCGAGTCGATATGGTGCTTTTGCCACGGGAGCCGCTCCAGGGACTAGATCGATATGGAATTCGACTTGCCGATTCGGGGGTAATCCTGGCAAATCTTCCGGAAATACTTCAAGAAAGTTTCGCACGACAGGAATTTCTTGAATGTTTTTCTCACAGGTTTTCTTATTGATTATATGTGCTAGGAATGCCTCGTTTCCTTTCCTTAAGCAATTTCTCATCTTGATGGATGAGATTATCTTGAAATTCCTTCCGGATTTTTCTCCATACACCTTAAGTGTCTCACCATTAGGCGTCGGAATTCGGACGATCTTTTCGAAGCAACAGATTTCCGCTCGATGGCTAGAAAGCCAATCCATCCCAACAACTATGTCGAAACTTCCCATTTCAAGTGGGATTAAATCTATGGTATATGTTTTATCGGCTAAGCCCAAGGTACAACGAGGGATTATGTCCTTAACGCTAATTTTCTGACCGTTAGCAAATTCAATGATGTAAGGCTCTTTCATTTCTATGGTTTTTAGGTTTAGCCTTAACTTAAATCTTAATGATATGAAGCTTTTATCGGCCCCTGAATCAAATAGTACTGAAGCGTAATAACCGTTTAGAGGAAACGTACCTGTAACGACATCGGGGTTTTGTCTAGCTTCATTTGCTCCAATCTCAAACACCCTGCCTCGTGCTTGATTTCCTTGGTTACTTTGGCTTGCAGTACGTGCTTGATTATAATTAGACCCTTGAGTTGGCCGCGAGCAGACGGTGCCATGGTGCTCCAGACTTCCGCATTTAAAGCATGGCTTTACTCGGCAAGTTTTGCTGAGGTGTCCTAGCCGCTTACACCTAAAGCACACCATGCACTTACCTTCGTGGTGTTTGTGGCACTTGTCACATTTGGGGTAGGATCTCCATCCTTTATCGGCCGCTTGCGCCTAAGCTCCGAAGTTTCTAGCCCTTTTTTGAGTCCTCGCAGCTTCTCCACCGGATGGCTTCCTCGGCATCTCCTCAAGCTTCCTCTTACCCTTGTCCTTGTTGCTCCCAAGCGATCCCGATCGGATGGCATTGTGGGTAAGTCTTGTAGCTAGATTTACCGCACTTTGGATGGTGTTGGGGTTTGCAGCCGTGACATTTGCCCGGATCTCAGGGGCTAGACCCCAAATGTATCTATCGATACGGTTTTCTTCCGGGGTCACCAAATGCGGCACCAGCTTGGCCAAATCATGAAATCGGGTGGTGTAGGAGTTGATGTCATCCCCGATCATTTCATGATTCCACAGCTCGGCTTCTAGCTTTTGAATTTCACTCCTTGAGCAAAATTCGTCCCTTAATAGCCTGAGGAATGCATCCCAGGTGAGTTGGTGCGCAGCATTTCTTCCAAGCGTTTGCAGTTGGATATTCCACCACGATAAGGCTCGCCCATGCAGAAGACATGCTGCAAACTCCACCTTGTTTGCTTCCGTACATTTACTGATGCTAAGGACTGATTCCATGCTTTCAATCCAGTTTAGTAGACCCACACCTCCTTCCGTTCCAAAGAATTCTTTAGGGTTGCAGGCCCTAAAGGTTTTGTAGTTGCAATCTTGGGTTGGGGTTGGTACTCCTTGGTTTGTTTGAAGCCCAGCAGCAACTTGGCTAACTATGTTGGGTAATGTTGCAATCACTTGTTCCATGACAAGTTGATCTAACTCGGGGTTTGCTCTTCGTGGAGGCATCGTTCTAGAGCACAATCACACGACGATTTTTAGTCACTCAATCTAATCGGTTTTATCATACTACTCTATGTGTAACATGTGTAATTCATTCATGGCATTAAATATGACTTAATAGTACGAGATTTAATTAAATAATCAATCATTCACTTGGCACAAAATAATTACCAAAATCGGCTCTTTAAAAGATGCCATATATATTAATAAGGAGTTAATAGTAGCCATACAATCATACATCCTTCAAACCAACATAGGATATTTTAGTTCATAATCAACAAAAGAGAAGGACATTAAAACACAAGGTAGATCCACTCCAACCCATCTAGCGCCCAATTCCAATGTAAGCTAGCCCCACTAACATCATCAACACAACCCCTAAAACTAGGCATGTATGCACTAGCCTAATTAGTCTTTGGGCTTCTTGAGCCGCCTCTAAGGCTTGCCTTGCGTGATGGTGGTTAAGGTCCGCCATGTCTAAGCACGAACTAACCCTGTAGGTTTGGTAATCTAACATGCCTCTTATGTTATATAGCTCCAGAGACATGTGGTGGAATCTCCTCTTTTCTTCGTCGGTCATCCCGGATGAAGGTATCATCGGGATTCCCGTGAGGGCTCTTACTGGCTCGTTCACCTGCCGGGAAGTTTCTCCCATGGTAGGCTGGGGTGGTGCTACGGTTGCTCGTACTGGAATGGCTACCCTCTTTCGGGCAGTTTGTCTAACCCGAGGCCCGGTTGTTCCGGGGTTTGGGTTTTGGTTTGGTTGAGAGGAGGGAATGTCAAAGATCCTTACGGGTCTACGTAGGGGTTCTAAGAATCCTTCAGGCATCTGGTATTGTGGGGATTGGTTACTATCGGTGGAAGATCTTTGGCTGTTCTCGGTAGGTTCACTTTCGCTTGACATGATCTGCAAGGTTTGAATAGACTTATTTACTAAATTGATAACTTAAATTGTCTATATATGAATGTTATGCTCATGCACACACACAATGATCATGATCTAGAAAGAAAGTAAATAAAATTTTGTTTCTAAGTATATTTTTATTATAACTAACCTAAGTGCCATAACGTACATAGCTAAATTAGACATAGGTGATCAAGCTTTGTCTAATTGAGGTATAACAATGTGGTACTCAGCTTAATTATATTATCAATACACTTGATGCATTTTAAACAAAATTATTTGTAAAATTATTTTTATAAACCTTTGGTCATAGTTGTTGTTTTCCCCCCATAAGAAAAACAACATTCCCTATAACCTTAGGCTCTGATACCAAATCTGTCACACCCCGCTAAAGCGGAAACACGAGGTGTCACAGCACAAGATATCATCGCACAAGGTAAATAGATAATAACCATTAGATTAAATTAACAAAATATGTAGTTCGGATGAAACATAAATAAAGGTTACATATCCGAATAATATTTAAAGACATTGTCTTGTACGATGCGTAAATGAAATAGATAATGTTTATATAAAATGTGACGATGAAGATGAAGATGCCACACATCATGTTTGCAAGCATAAGGTACCTAACGGCGGTCACCTGAAAGCACGGGTAAAAGAAAAGGGTCAACTACTAGAGTTGGTGAGTTCATAGGTTTTAATGTATGCACAAAACATCTTTTAAATGAGAAAAGTTTAAATAATTGATGGAAGTTTTTGGATAAAAATCCAAGTATGAGATAATGATAGAAGATGTATTATATTGCCCAATACGTTGCACATGGTAGTAATAGACTATGATGATTGTTGCTTGAGCCATTATCCAACCTAGCCGACAACCAATTGCCCATGATAAACCTAACGCCTATATTAAATGACGTTAGTAGTGGTAAAGTACATCTATAGTTCGTCAACCATAAATGGGAGACGTCGGAATCTCCAAATAGCGCTACTTACTAATACCATCGGCTCACTAGCGGAGTTAAGGAATAATGTCCAACGAAAGGGCCTTACAACGATCACCCAAGCACATCAAAGAATAATACCATAAGTGCTCAAAATAATATTTGAAATAAATAAGAAGATAGGCAATAAACTTTTCATGAAATATATACACATGCTTTCACCCCAAAATAATATGAAATACGGTAAAAAGGGGCTATGATACTCACTCGGTATGCAAAGGTGTTTTCTTGTAAGGATTTCTTGTTCCTACCGAAGCTCCTTTCCTAATATAAAAAGGTATGTAGCTCTATTAGACTTATTTTATTTATTATTTTGTATTATTTATTTGTTGTTAACTTATTTATTTAAATAGTTAAAGGTTGTCTCTATTTTTCCATTATTCATAAATGTTCACTGAAATTTTCAGTTCTTTGAGTTGAACTTTAAAAATTAAAAACTGTAATTTAGGAGTCATATTAAGGCTTGAGATTTTAATATAATCTTGCTATATGTTTCTAGAATGTCCAGTAAAAATATAGGAATTTATAATCTATGTTTGGTATTTTTAATAATTAAAAGTGTATAGGATGTCCACTGATCAGTGTCTGGATGACATGTTGTTACTAAAACGTCTGTTTAGGACTCATACGACCTCCTTTTTACATGATTCAAACTGGGAAATAACCACGACTCAAAGATTAAACTTTAAAAAAAAACTAGACGTATTTTGACCCAAGAATGAGTAAGTTACACGCGTTTAAAGTGTACTCTTCTAAATCTGCCTGATTTCCAGATTCAACATATGGGTCTTTTTAAATATGTTTGAAGGATCAAACGTTCATGAAAATTAGTGAATCCAGGTTTAAATGAAAGGTAACACTTTAAACTAAGATTAGAAAAAAGAATCAACTGATTTTGATACCTAGAACTCCAGATATAACAAAAACAAGTGAGGAGTTCTAACATCAGATTCTGCCAGATTTGTGATTCTTTTTGCTTATGGGTCATAACTTTAATATAACATGTTTATATTCATGAATAATCATATTGTATGAGTATAAGCTTTGATAATCCATGTGTTCTTACAACAATGGTAGGATGATACACATTTTATGTGTTCCTTACAACATTTGTTTAGATGAAACACATGCATGATCAAAGTCTTATTTTCTTGATTTTTAGTTGATTAAGTTCCATACAACAACGGTAGGATGATGCACATTTCATGTGCTCCTTACAACATTGGTAGGATGTTTATATATACATGATTATATATATATATAAAGGAAATAAGATGAACAACAAAGAAAATAAATAAAAGAAAGAAGAAAGAAGAAGAGAAGAAAGGTAGAAGAGTAGAGATGAGTGTTTTATGATCATCTTACCAACTCTTTTCTTTGATTTAGTGTTGGATCTTCAAAAGATGATCAACACTTGGATGTTCTTGGGAGATTTTTGTTGGTGAAAGAAGAAGAGAGAAAAGAGAAGAGATGGAGTGTGGTGGTAAAGGAAATGATAAGGAGTAGTAGGAGTCTTATATAGAGCATGGGGAGATCAAGTGGTGGTTCTTGGGAAGAGAAAGAGGCAAGCGAATTTGAGGGGGGGGGGGGTTAGGGTGGCCGGCCTCATGGGGGGGGGGGGGGTTTTCTTTTTTTTTTTTTGAATTATTAAGTGTAATTGGTTTAAATTGAATTTTGTATAATTGTTGATTTTGTTTAAATCTTTTAATTACAAAGTTTTTATTACTTTTATGAGTTTATTTTTGTATGTTTTATATTTTAACTTATTTATTTTTATCATAATTTATTTAATTATTTTAATTGATATTATTTTTATTATTGTACCTGATTTGTAATTCTTGACTCGTAATAATTCGATTTTTCGAGCTCCGGAAGGTTCTAACCATATAGGCGGGATTTCTACGAATTCTAATATTATTATGGATGTATTTAAGTCATGATTACTATTTTTAGTCATGCTAGGCTTAAAATTAGAATTTCTAATGGCTAACCTGGGAAATTTGTTGCCGAATGTCACAAACAATTATATAAATGTATGTATATCTTTGTTACAAGTAAAGAGTTACTAGTAACAATCAAGTATGTATATAAAATACATGTAGATGTATTTTGTACAATGTATGGCAAGTCTAGCATTATATTTTATATATATACTTGAAATATATAAAACTAGAAATGCTTACAAGTATCACAAAGGGGGTCCATTTGAGGTTGCTTGAAAAATGGACTAACCTAGACATGCATGCATGTATAAGTGAAGCAAAAGAGCCAAAGGGGACCCCCCCCTCTCCTTTCTACGGCCGAAATCAAGCAATGGAGGGGCCTCCCTCTCTTGCTTTACTTCTTGGCTTTTTTAAAGTCTTCATGCATGGCTTTTGTGTAGAAGTTTTATGCTACCACCTTTCCTTGTGTTCTTAGAAAAGTTCTAAGTGTTTTCATACTTGAAAACATCCTTACTTTATAGTATTGGTGTTCTTCAAGTGAGCAAAGTGTGGTACTAGAATACATACTCATATACATACATAGTAAGTTCAAGAAGAAGAACAAGAGGTTGTTGCTTGCTTGCTTGAAATTCAAGGGTTGGAGAAACTAGCATCTTGGAGGTGTTGGACTCATTGATTTGTGGATACCTTGGAGGAAGTCTTCTCTTGGCTTCTCATAGATCAACCACTTCATCAACGGTTTACTCACGCTACAAAGGTTGTAGTTCTAAACACCCTATGGTTGTTTTGTTTCTTAAGGCTTGCATATGGATCATTGGTGGGGAGTTTTAAAAGTTTAAAATTGTTGTTCATGCTTCCGTTGCTAAAATATATTTTGAAAAAAAACCGAACAAACCCCAACAGTGGTATCAGAGCCAGGTTATGTATAGTTTTAAGAAACTTTTTGAGTATGTATTGTTTAAGAAAATGGACAACTTTTCTTTTGTTAGAAAAGTTATGGATTTTCTTGTTGGCAACTTATATATGTTTATATATTTATTTTGGGTAACAACCAAACCACATGCATGTTTGGTTGTAAAAGTTGCCTAAATATCAAGTGTTGATATATATGTTTGTTTGAGTGTATGTTGTGCATAACAAGCCATAGACCTTTTGTGATATGTTGGAAATTCGATTTGGTTGTAAAATTATTTTTTCATTTGGTATGTAATAATAATTTTAGTTTTGTTTCATCTTGTTGTATTTTGTAAGTAGTAGAATAGTTTAGACTAGTTACTTTTATAAAAATGTAACAAGATGAAGAAATGACCAAGTTGGAGTTTTCAAGTGTGGTGGAGTCAACCATGAAGGCTTGGAGTCATTTGCACTACAAGGAGTTGTTTTGGCAAGTGGGAGCTTCAAGTTCATCACAAGAGAAATATTTGGTCCTTAGTTATGACTTGGTATTTTTGTATGGCTCACAAAAATACCACTTAGGATAAATGGCTTGGTTATGCACTTATACATGTTATTTGTGTGTGTTTATGTTTATATTATTATGCATGGTTGAAAATAGGATTTTTTGCATGCTAGATAATATTTTTCACATAATATAAATCACACAATGGGAGTTTGGTATTTTAAGTTGACATAACATAAGATGTAAAATGAATTTTATATAAAAGGAGTTTTGTAAAGATTAAAATTCATTATGTCAAAATATATATCTTTATATATATATATATATATGAGTTTTATAAAATAGAGATTTTAAAACTCAACCAAACTCCATTCAAGCTTAATAATAAAATGGTTTTATTACAAGCTAAAATTGGTCGTATTTGCGCGCTTGAAACTACACACGTTAATATAGGATATTGATACTAGTTTAAAATTGAACGCCTTATGGATTTTAAGAATACTCAAGACCAATATATAAAATATGATTTTATCAAAACGTGGACTTATTATTGTATGCATGCAATACTAGTCACACGACTCGTTTTGTTTTATTTAATAAATATACAAAACGGTAAAAGCCCTTTTTCAAAACGTAAGTCTATGCCATCCCATTTTAAGACACTCGCTTGTTGCAACGACACTCACGTGGAGAGAGCATTAGCCAAACGCGTGGATTGTTTTTGTAACAACCGAGGTGTTTTTCCGCGAATTCCATGAACGTCTTGGGCCGGAAATTCACCGTCTTGAAATAGGACGACTTAATCGGAATCTTATTACGGAGAGAGCATTAGCCAAACGTAAGGAAGCCCGAGGCATAGATGAGATCAAACATGCAAAAATTGACAATCGTTGTCTAGGATCCCATAAAGATCTAGGAATTACATACGAGATGTAATTGGTAAACGTTACCTACCTTGTTGTTTTAACTTGATGGAGAGAGCATTAGCCAAACATTCAAGGTTAAGTTCAACTTGGATCCTAGCCTTTAATAATTAAAGAATTTTATAATTCTAAAGGGTATTAATTATTAAAGGATTAAATATCGAAAATACTAAATGGAACTTTGTTAATTTTGTAGATGACCCCTAACTCAACTACGCCCGTTAACAACTTATCTCTTCGTTCAATCTTAGAGAAAGAAAAACTCAATGGTACAAATTTCTTAGACTGGTATCGTAACTTGAGAATCGTTCTTAAGCACGAAAAGAAATTGTATGTACTTGAGGATCCCGTCCTTGAGGAACCTCCATTGACTGCGGCCAAAGCCGTTAGGGATGCTTGGGTGAAGCATTCCGACGACTCGGCCGAAGTTGCATGCCTCATGCTTGCTACCATGTCTCCGGATCTTCAAAAGAACCTTGAGGAGCATGGAGCATATGAGATGCTTCGCTAGCTTAAGGAAATGTTCCAAAAGCAAGCGAAGCAAGAACGCTTTGAGGTCACTCGAGCCTTCCATGCATGCAAGATGGAGGAAGGTCAATCCGTTATCGACTATGTGCTAAAGATGAAAGGATACATTAACCAACTTGCTAGGCTTGGATCTCCTATAACCAACGAGTTTGCACAGGATATGATCCTTAACTCGTTGACCAAAGCCTATGATCAATTTGTCATGAATTATAACATGAACAATTGGGAGAAATCTGTCTCAGAGTTGCACGGGATGCTTAAAACTGCTGAGAGTAAGATTCCGAGCAAAACACCTCAAGTCTTGATGATTCAAGAAGGGAAAATCAAGAAGAAAAAGAAAAACAACTCAAAAGGGAAAGGCAAAGCGAAGGCAAAGGGAAAGGACAAAGGCAAGCAAGTTGCCAAGGCTCCTACACCCAAGACGGCGGGAAAGGTTCCCAAGAATGACCCGTGCTTTGAATGCGGGGTGGTAGGACATTGGAGGCGCAATTGTCCAACCTACCTTGCAGAGTTGAAAAAGAAGAAGGCTAGCGAGGCTAGCACTTCAGGTATATATATGATTGAAATGTATACTTTTTCCATTAATTCCTGGGTATTTGATACCGGTTGTGGAACTCGCATTTGTAACAATGTGCAGGGGTTGAGAAAAAGTAAGCTGCTGAAGCCAGGCGATTTGGATCTCCACGTGGGCAATGGAGCAAATGTTGCTGTTGAAGCCCTTGGAACTTTTGAATTATTATTACCAAATGGCCTGTACTTAATATTAAACAATTGTTGTTATGTACCTAGTTTAACTAGGAATATTATTTCAGTAGCTCGGTTAAGAGAATCTGGATTCATTTTTGGTTTCGTTGATGATGGCATTCGTGCCTTCAAAAACGACATTTTGTATTTTGAGGCTCGCCCTCTTAATAGAATATATGAAGTTAATCTTAAAAGATCTCTTGATGATAATTCTATATATACCACTAGCACCAAATGACCTAAGCATGACTTAAGTCAAATATACCTATGGCATTGTCGACTTGGTCATATAAACAAGAAACGCATTGCAAAACTTCTAAATGATGGAATTTTAAAATCAAATGATTCTAGCTCATTTGAAGTTTGCGAATCATGTTTATATGGGATGATGACTAAGGCTCCTTTCTCCGGTTCAAGTGAAAGAGCCAAAGATCTATTAGGAATCATACATACAGATGTATGCGGTCCTTTTAGATCAATGTCTAGGGATGGTGATAGATACTTCGTTACATTCACCGATGATTATAGTCGATTTGGTTATGTTTATTTGATGAAACATAAACATGAAACATTTGAAATGTTCAAGTTGTTTCAAAACGAAGTACAAAATCAACTCAACAAAACAATCAAGGCCTTTCGTTCCGATCGAGGTGGCGAGTACTTAAGCCAAGAGTTTATGGATGATCTTAGTAATTGTGGGATTATCTCATAACTTACTCCTCTTAGAACACCACAACATAATGGTGTATCTGAAAGGAGGAACCGAACTCTACTAGATATGGTTCGGTCTATGATGAGCCGAAGTATTCTACCCTCGTCCTTTTGGAGTTATGCTTTATTAACTGCTGCGCGCATATTGAATATGGTTCCAACCAAGAAAGTAGATAAGACACCATATGAGATGTGGTATGGAAAGGTTCCAAACTTATCTTACTTGAAAGTCTGGGGTTGTGAGGCTCATGTATGACAAGAAGCTTTAAGCAAGCTCGATCCTAGATCTATCAAATGTAATTTTGTGGGATATCCTAAAGATTCATTAGGATATTATTTCTACAACCCAGCTGAGAACAAAGTGTTTGTTTCTAGGCATGCCACTTTCTTAGAAAAGGAGTTTCTTTCGAAAGAGGCAAGTGAGAGCAATGTAGACCTTGAAGAAATTCAAGAACCACAAAATACAAGTCAGGTTGACACTAGCACTCAACAAACGGTTGTTGAACCTGAACAATTGGTTGTTCAAGAACCTACTGAAACACAAAGTGTTCGTAGATCTGGTAGACCTCGTCAAGAACCCGAGAGATACGGATTTCTCGTGTCCAATGATGAGATTTTCTTGGTAGACTCTTCTGAGCCTACTAACTACCAAGATGCTATATCGGATCCGGAATCCGATAAATGGCTTGATGCCATGAACACTGAGATGCAGTCCATGTATGAAAATCAAGTATGGGACTTGGTTGATCTTCCTCCCAATAGTAAGACTGTAGGGAGCAAGTGGGTCTTCAAGAAGAAGACAGACATGGATGGAAATGTACACACATTTAAGGCAAGGCTAGTGGCGAAAGGTTTCACTCAAACTCATGGTATTGACTATGATGAAACTTTCTCTCCGGTAGCCATGATTAAATCTATTAGAATACTTATTGCCATAGCTGCATATTATGACTATGAGATATGGCAAATGGATGTCAAAACGGCTTTTCTAAATGGACACTTAAGTGAAGATGTCTATATGGTTCAGCCTGAAGGTTTTGTAGATCCTAAGTATCCTAATAAGGTGTGCAAGCTTAAAAGATCCATCTATGGACTAAAGCAAGCATCTCGAAGTTGGAATCTTCGATT
Organism: Dittrichia graveolens; assembly: GCA_038502395.1. Taxonomy (NCBI): domain Eukaryota; kingdom Viridiplantae; phylum Streptophyta; class Magnoliopsida; order Asterales; family Asteraceae; genus Dittrichia; species Dittrichia graveolens. The sequence goes on along the minus strand of JARJIL010000009.1, from coordinate 42,765,653 downwards.
TGATGAGAAAATAAAAGAGTTTGGTTTTATCAAATCAGAAGATGAACCGTGTGTTTATAAGAAAACTAGTGGGAGCGCAGTAGCATTCCTTGTCTTGTATGTTGATGACATACTACTCATTGGAAACGACATCCCGACCTTGCAAGACATCAAGTCTTGGCTTGGGAAGTGTTTCTCAATGAAAGACTTGGGAGAAGCCGCCTACATTCTTGGAATAAAGATCTATAGGGATAGATCTAGGCGTCTTATTGGCCTAAGTCAAAGTGCATGTATTGACAAAATCTTGAAACTATTCAAGATGGAGAATTCTAAGAGAGGATTCTTGCCAATGGCACAAGGCACGGTTTTGAGTAAAGCTCAAAGCCCTAGCACAAGAGAAGAGCTAGATAGAATGAGTGAGATCCCATATGCTTCTGCAATTGGATCCATCATGTATGCCATGCTATGCACTAGGCCAGATGTCTCGTATGCTTTGAGCATGACGAGCAGATACCAGCAAAACCCAGGAGATAGCCATTGGATGGCAGTCAAGAACATTTTAAAATACTTGAGAAGAACCAAAGACATGTTCTTGATCTATGGGGGTTTGGAAGAAGATCTTTGTGTAAAGTGTTACACAGATGCTAGTTTCCAAACGGATCGAGATGATTCTCGATCACAATCGGGCTATGTCTTCGTTATGAATGGAGGCGCGGTTGCTTGGAAAAGTTCTAAGCAAAGTGTAGTTGCACAATCCACTACAGAATCTGAATACATTGCTGCTTCTGAGGCTGGACAAGAAGCTGCATGGATGAAGAAGTTCATTGCTGACCTTGGGGTAGTAACAAGCATTCAAGACCCCATAGAGATATTTTGTGATAATGAAGGTGCTATTGCCCAGGCAAAAGAACCTAGATCACATCACAGCACCAAACACATCCTCAGGCGTTTCCACTACATACGGGATATAGTGGATAGAGGAGATGTGTGTATTCGCAAAGTTCATACAGATCAGAATCTTACAGATCCTTTTACGAAACCTCTTACCTCGACTAAGCATGAGTCTCATACTAGGGCAATAGGTCTTCGCTTTGCAAGGGATTGGATTTCAATTGTAATTTAGTATTTGGATATTTTGGAACATTATGACAATATCTATTTTATCTGAATGATGTATGGGATATGATCACTTCATTAATATATATTGTGTTCTTTATTAGCATGTTTAAATCCATGAATAATTCTTTATTCTAAAACGTCCATAGTCGGTTATAACTATGGGAATAGTTATGAATTAAGACTAATGTGAATAAGTTGGTTGACTTTCATTCGTGATGAAAGTAGGCAAAAGGGTTTGCAGCCAAATTCACTAATGTTTGTTAGGGAACAAACATTGGACATGACCCTCTCTTAAGATCGCTTCTTGGATCAGTGTCATAAGTAAATCTTGAGAAAAAGGTGGTATCTTTGTATCCTTAGACCTGAGACACATATTGGGACTCGAGTATGAGGAGTATCATGCTTTAATGTGGTTAAACGCTATCTTTAACCGGGTAGTTATAAAGGCCATTATTAGGTATGATATGAGTCTTATAAGAGACGTATGTGGTCAAGATGGAATTTGTTTCTCTCATTTAATTGGGAGTATAATATCTCTGGGCCCTAAAACAAGTTGAACATTATATGAGAATTGATGACGATCCATGTCTCATGTTCAACGAGATGTTAAAACAAAGGGATAATTGATGACTTACCTATAACAACGATTTGTAACTAGTGAGTTAACTTCGTTGGTGAAAGTGTTGATCAACACACTTTATTTATTATTAGGGGCAATGGGATGTTGCTAGACGTTCTTACCATTGTCTATATCGGCTTAAGTTGTAACTTGTGCAAGTGGGAGATTGTTGGTTCTATGTGCACAAGACACAAATTAATACGATATTACTGATAATAAATAAACCCATAGGGTCACACATTTACAATCAATGGACACCAATTACATATTTGAATATGATTTAAATATGTTTCCAACTCCTTATATATATAAGTATATATATGCATTGTTGCATATTATTATTTATGTGAAATAATAATATCACTCTTATATATTAATATAAGATAATGCATATGAAATACATAAATATAAGCATATGATTTTATATATGTATATATATATATGTATAAATGTATATTTGTTACAAGTAAATTGTTACTAGTAACAATTATATAAATGTATGTATATCTTTGTTACAAGTAAAGAGTTACTAGTAACAATCAAGTATGTATATAAAATACATGTAGATGTATTTTATACAATGTATGGCAAGTCTAGCATTATATTTTATATATATACTTGAAATATATAAAACTAGAAATGCTTACAAGTATCACAAAGGGGGTCCATTTGAGGTTGCTTGAAAAATGGACTAACCTAGACATGCATGCATGTACAAGTGAAGCAAAAGAGCCAAAGGGGATCCCCCCCTCTCCTTTCTACGGCCGAAATCAAGCAAGGGAGGGGCCTCCCTCTCTTGCTTTACTTCTTGGCTTTTTTAAAGTCTTCATGCATGGCTTTTGTGTAGAAGTTTTATGCTACCACCTTTCCTTGTGTTCTTAGAAAAGTTCTAAGTGTTTTCATACTTGAAAACATCCTTACTTTATAGTATTGGTGTTCTTCAAGTGAGCAAAGTGTGGTACTAGAATACATACTCATATACATACATAGTAAGTTCAAGAAGAAGAACAAGAGGTTGTTGCTTGCTTGCTTGAATTTCAAGGGTTGGAGAGACTAGCATCTTGGAGGTGTTGGACTCATTGATTTGTGGATACCTTGGAGGAAGTCTTCTCTTGGCTTCTCATATATCAACCACTTCATCAACGGTTTACTCACGCTACAAAGGTTGTAGTTCTAAACACCCTATGGTTGTTTTGTTTCTTAAGGCTTGCATATGGATCATTGGTGGGGAGTTTTAAAAGTTTAAAATTGTTGTTCATGCTTCCGTTGCTAAAATATATTTTGAAAAAAAACCGAACAAACCCCAACAGTGTATCTGTTAGTCCCATGTTTAGAATAATTAGATTTGATGAGACAAACTATATATATGTATAGATGATAGGTTAAGAGTTAGGAATTATGTAAGTCTGTTATAGACTGACTAGTCAGCTAAAGCTGAGTAGTCAGCGTATAAACAGATATAGAGTTTTCTATGTAAGTACTAGATAGCTCGGTGACTTCTAAGCTGTGGTAGGTTTTGAGAGTGAAGACTTGAAGACTTGAAGATTCAAGAAGTCAGCTTAACAACGTCAAGACTGAGTATGTCAGCTCAGCGTCAGAAGTCAGTTCAGAATTTAAGTAAGTTCTAAATTCTGTTATAAACTCTCTATATCTACAACATTTAAATTAGGATATCTAAACCTAATTTAAACTATCTATTAGTTGGATAGAAATTTCAAACGGAATTAATTAGATTTGTTCTAATTAAGGAGTTTGTTACGATTTTAATAAAAAGATAAGTTCTATCTTTAATATGCGATTTGTTCGTAGATATATCAAGTATAAGTATAAACCTTCTTATGGGTTTTATATAGATGTTCTTACATATGTACGTGAACAGAGACGCGAGACACAACGACGACTGCATAAGTTGCAAGACTGCATAAGTTGCAAAACGTACGTGTGTTCGTGATACTTGATACGCGTGTGTTGCGATAACTTTGTAAGTTCAAAGTTCGAGAGAGTTTTCAAGAGTTCTTGTTAATCAGTTTTAACAAGAAGTTCGATCATCAATTAGTTTGTGATTCAAGAGTGTTTAGAGAGAGAGTTGAGTTTATAATCATTGTAATATCAAATCATCCTGTTGATTTGATTAGAGGGTGATAATAGTTATTGTTCTGTTTGATCATTGAATATACATTTGATTAATTTGATTATTTGTTTAAAGTGTATTCAACCCCCCCCCCCTTCTACACTGTATCGGTTGCTTGTTCACCCTCTTTGGGACCAACAACTGGTATCAGAGCAAGTTTCTTCATAAGTTGGAGATAAAGATCCGCTGTCAAGAGGTTAAGATGTCAACTAGCAAGCAATCAAGTCATATACCAACAATGGCGGCAAAAGGGTGTCCTATTTTTGATGGCACTGACTATCCTATGTGGAAGTTTAGAGCCATGCTATATCTGAAGTCCGTGGATCACAGGATGGGTACCGTGATTCAAGATGGCCCAATCATACCAATGATCCATATTACTGCCACTGACAAAAATGTTCCTTCTGGAGAAACTCCCAAGCCTGAAGCATCTTGGACCGAGGAAGATCGTAAACTGTTCAACCTTGATTACAAGGCATAGAGCATTATAGCAAATGCCTTGACAAATCCCCTTTTGCATACTGTGGTTGGATGCCAAACTGCAAAAGAGATGTGGTATACTCTCAGTGTTACGTATGAAGGCACTGACTTGGTCAAGCAACATAAGAAGACAAATCTGAGTCGTTCTTATGAAACTTTCTTTGCAAAAAAGAATGAAACTCTGGCAGATTTGTTTACCAGATTTCAATGCTTGATAAATGATCTGATCTTGGTAGGTGTCAAGAAAGATGAGAATGAGTTGGTACTCAAGTTCTTGGATGTGTTACCAGAACAATTCAATGAGATCACCATTGCACTTCATGCTGGAGGAACCTTAGGAAAATATGATCTCAAATCTATCTATGGTTTTCTTCTAAATCATCAACAGATCATGGAACAGAAGAAAGTGGCCCAGCAACAACTAAAAGAATCCATCAATAATGTTGGATCTGCATTAATTGCAAAAAAGAAAAAGAAGGGATCTAAAAAGTCTCAAGCTGAGACTAACTCTGAATCTGAATCTAAGGAAGTAAGTCTTAACTCCGGTTCAGATGATGAAGAGATGGATGCTCTTACTGAACAGATGGAAATGTTAGCAAGAAACTTTAGAAAGTTCAGAAGAGGAAGGGGTCAATCTGACAGAAGCAAAAGTGGTAAGTCTACTTTTGATCCTAAGAAAGCTAAGTGCTATAACTGTCAAAGGATAGGACACATAGCTACTGAGTGCAGAATTAAGAAGGGAGAATCAGCTTTAGTAGCTGACAAGAATGCCTACAGAGCTGATAAATATAAGAAGAAATACCAACGACTCAAAGGCAAGCCAGATGAAAACACCAAAGGTCATCTTGCTGAGACTTGGGATACTGAATCATCTACTTCAGATGATGATGAGCCAAACAGGTGTTTGATGGCCATTGAGGATGATGAGGAACAAGTTGACTATGAGTTAGAAGACAGTTCCTTTGATGAGGATCTAGCAGAAGCGGCTAAGCTGAGTAAACAAACCAGTAACTGGGATCCTGCCTCAATGTATAAGGTAAATAACTATAGCTCTTGCACTGATGAACAAAAATTTCTTATGTTCAACTATCTATTGAATGACTTCAAACCCTCTCACACAGTTCAATCTAGTTTGAAAACTAAAATTTCAAAATTAAAAGATGAACTTAAACAGTCTGAAACTCTCTTAAATGCTGGTAGAAAGATTCAAAGTGATTATGAATGTCAGCTTTATATAAACAAACTTCTAAGTGAAGAACTACAAGAATCAAAAGAACAAGCTGACAATATAAGAAAAATCTGTGAATCTTGGTGTAAGTCATCAAGAGAAGCAGATACCAAATCAAGTAAAAGCAGTGCTAGGGGAGATTATAGTGCTGCTGCTAATGAAATCATCGAAGATCAAGTCATTCTTGAAGACAAAACGATAAAACCAGATGACATACTCCCAAGAACATTCTTAAGAAACAAGGAAAGGAAACGGTCAAAACCAATAAGTTTGTGAGACCAACCCAAAGTCCTCAGGTTATTCATAAAAACCATAAAGCTGAATGTTCCAGATTCAACAGAAACTGTAAGTCAGTTTTCAAAAGATTGGATTACAATCCTGTGAGAATAACTGTTTTTGACAGAATATCTCACGACAACTCATAAAGACATAACTCTCAGGCCAAATATGAAAGGATGTCTAAGAACAGAAAGTTGTTTGTAAGTCATACTTCACCAAATAAGGGTAACCATAAAGCTGACAAATGTAAGTCCTATTCAGCCTTAGAGACACTGCTCTGACTCAGACCCAGAACTTCAGTCTCCCACTACAACCTTCAAAGTATTAAAAGATCATTCTCTTGATGATGTCATTGGAGACATGGAAGATGGTGTGTTAACTAGATCTAAGGCAAATGCATATTATGATGCCTACTCTAGTTTTCTATCTCAAATGGAACCAAAGAAGACTAAGGAGGCTCTAAAAGATGAAGATTGGATTGAGACTATGCAAGAGGAGCTGACAGAATTTCAAAGAAATAAGGTCTGGACCTTGTCCCTGCACCCAAAGGAAAAACAATCATAGGCACTAAGTGGGTCTATAGAAATAATATGGACAAGGATGGAGTAGTGATCAGAAACAAGGCAAGGCTATTAGCTCAGGGGTATCGACAAGAAGAAGGTATTGATTATGATGAAACCTTTGCCCCTGTTGATCAGAAACAAGACACGTATAAACTGAAGATATATATATATATATATATATATATATATATATATATATATATATATGTGATTTAAAAAAAGAATTCTTGAGATAATGAAAGAAGAGGATTGCAATGGCCTAAGCTTATGGAATGAAGATTTGTGAACCATATGTATGAATTGCCTTTGCTAAGGAATACCTGAGCTTGGAACTGGAAATTTATTTTGAACAAGACTCACAGAAACATATCGCCAATGCACTTAGAAGGGCTAAATAGTATAATGCCATGCGAAATAATTGATTGATGACTTATTAAGAGGAGTGAATATGATAGATATGTTGGGGTTTGTTCGGTTTTTCAAAATATATTTTAGCAACGGAAGCATGAACAACAATTTTAAACTTTTAAAACTCCCCACCAATGATCCATATGCAAGCCTTAAGAAACAAAACAACCATAGGGTGTTTAGAACTACAACCTTTATAGCGTGAGTAAACCGTTGATGAAGTGGTTGATCTATGAGAAGCCAAGAGAAGACTTCCTCCAAGGTATCCACAAATCAATGAGTCCAACACCTCCAAGATGCTAGTCTCTCCAACCCTTGATATTCAAGAATGCAAGCAACAACCTTTGTTCTTCTTCTTGAACAAGATGTATGTATTGTAGCACCACACTTGACTTACTTGAAGAACACCAATACAAGAATGTAGAGATGTTTTCAAAGCTTCAAGAATACTTAGAACTTTTCTAAAAGAAGCCTAAAGGTGGTAGCATGCAATAGTTAGAACAAAGAACCATGCATGTACTAAATAAGATCAAGAAGTGAAGCAACAAGAGGGAGGCCCCCTTTGGCTCCCATTTTCGGCCGAAAATAGGTGAGGGGGGAGGGTCCCCTCTTGCCTTCCTTCCATGCTTGTACATCTAGTCCATGCCATGGTTGATTGCTTTCAAGTATACACAACATGGCCCCCATTTGAATTAATGAGGGATTTTCTAGTTTCCTTCATAAATACATATATAAAAGATATACTAGATGTGCCATACTATGTATAAAATACATCTACATGTATTTTATATACATACTTGATTGTTACTAGTAACTCTTTACTTGTAACAAGGATATACATACATTTATATAATTTGTTATTAGTAACAATTTATATGTAACAAATATATATTTATACATATATATACATACATACATATAAAATCATATGTTTATATCTATGTATTTGATATGCATTATCTTGTATCAATATACAAGAGTGATATTATTATTTCACATAAATAAAAATATGCAACAATGCATATATACTTATATATATATATAATGAGTTGGAAACATATTTAAATCATATTCAAATATGTAATTGGTGTCCATTGATTGTAAATGTGTGACCCTATGGGTTTATTTATTATCAGTAATATCGTATTAATTTGTGTCTTGTGCACATAGAACCAACAATCTCCCACTTGCACAAGTTACAACTTAAGCCGATATAGACAATGGTAAGAACTTCTAGCAACATCCCATTGCCCCTAATAATAAATAAAGTGTGTTGATCAACACTTTCACCAACGAAATTAACTCACTAGCTACAAATCGTTGTTATAGGTAAGTCATCAATTATCCCTTTGTTTTAACATCTCATTGAATATGAGACATGGATCGTCATCAATTCTCATATAATGTTCAACTTGTTTTAGGGCCCAGAGATATTATACTCCCAATTAAATAAGAGAAACAAATTCCATCTTGACCACATACGTCTCTTATAAGACTCATATCATACCTAATAATGGCCTTTATAACTACCCGGTTAAAGATAGCGTTTAACCACATTAAAGCATGATACTCCTCATACTCGAGTCCCAATATGTGTCTCAGGTCTAAGGATACAAAGATACCACCTTTTTCTCAAGATTTACTTATGACACTGATCCATGAAGCGATCTTAAGAGCGGGTCATGTCCAATGTTTGTTCCCTAACAAACATTAGTGAATTTGGCTGCAAACCCTTTTGCCTACTTTCATCACGAATGAAAGTCAACCAACTTATTCACATTAGTCTTAATTCATAACTATTCCCATAGTTATAACCGACTATGGACGTTTTAGAATAAAGAATTATTCATGGATTTAAACATGCTAATAAAGAACACAATATATATTAATGAAGTGATCATATCCCATACATCATTCAGATAAAATAGATATTGTCATAATGTTCCAAAATATCCAAATACTAAATTACAATTGAAATCCAATCCCTTGCAAAGCGAAAACCTATTGCCCTAGTATGAGACTCATGCTTAGTCGAGGCAAGAGGTTTCGTAAAAGGATCTGCAAGATTCTGATCTGTATGAACTTTGCGAATACACACATCTCCTCTATCCACTATATCCCGTATGTAGTGGAAACGCCTGAGGATGTGTTTGGTGTTGTGATGTGATCTAGGTTCTTTTGCCTGGGCAATAGCACCTTCATTATCACAAAATATCTCTATGGGGTCTTGAATGCTTGTTACTACCCCAAGGTCAGCAATGAACTTCTTCATCCATGCAGCTTCTTGTCCAGCCTCAGAAGCAGCAATGTATTCAGATTCTGTAGTGGATTGTGCAACTACACTTTTCCTAGAACTTTTCCAAGCAACCGCGCCTCCATTCATAACGAAGACATAGCCCGATTGTGATCGAGAATCATCTCGATCCGTTTGGAAACTAGCATCTGTGTAACACTTTACACAAAGATCTTCTTCCAAACCCCCATAGATCAAGAACATGTCTTTGGTTCTTCTCAAGTATTTTAAAATGTTCTTGACTGCCATCCAATGGCTATCTCCTGGGTTTTGCTGGTATCTGCTCGTCATGCTCAAAGCATACGAGACATCTGGCCTAGTGCATAGCATGGCATACATGATGGATCCAATTGCAGAAGCATATGGGATCTCACTCATTCTATCTAGCTCTTCTCTTGTGCTAGGGCTTTGAGCTTTACTCAAAACCGTGCCTTGTGCCATTGGCAAGAATCCTCTCTTAGAATTCTCCATCTTGAATCGTTTCAAGATTTTGTCAATACATGCACTTTGACTTAGGCCAATAAGACGCCTAGATCTATCCCTATAGATCTTTATTCCAAGAATGTAGGCGGGTTCTCCCAAGTCTTTCATTGAGAAAAACTTCCCAAGCCAAGACTTGATGTCTTGCAAGGTCGGGATGTCGTTTCCAATGAGTAGTATGTCATCAACATACAAGACAAGGAATGCTACTGCGCTCCCACTAGTTTTCTTGTAAACACACGGTTCATCTTCTGATTTGATAAAACCAAACTCTTTTATTTTCTCATCAAATCGAAGATTCCAACTTCGAGATGCTTGCTTTAGTCCATAGATGGATCTTTTAAGCTTGCACACCTTATTAAGATACTTAGGATCTACAAAACCTTCAGGCTGAACCATATAGACATCTTCACTTAAGTGTCCATTTAGAAAAGCCGTTTTGACATCCATTTGCCATATCTCATAATCATAATATGCAGCTATGGCAATAAGTATTCTAATAGATTTAATCATGGCTACCGGAGAGAAAGTTTCATCATAGTCAATACCATGAGTTTGAGTGAAACCTTTCGCCACTAGCCTTGCCTTAAATGTGTGTACATTTCCATCCATGTCTGTCTTCTTCTTGAAGACCCACTTGCTCCCTACAGTCTTACTATTGGGAGGAAGATCAACCAAGTCCCATACTTGATTTTCATACATGGACTGCATCTCAGTGTTCATGGCATCAAGCCATTTATCGGATTCCGGATCCGATATAGCATCTTGGTAGTTAGTAGGCTCAGAAGAGTCTACCAAGAAAATCTCATCATTGGACACGAGAAATCCGTATCTCTCGGGTTCTTGACGAGGTCTACTAGATCTACGAACACTTTGTGTTTCGGTAGGTTCTTGAACAACCAATTGTTCAGGTTCAACAACCGTTTGTTGAGTGCTAGTGTCAACCTGACTTGTATTTTGTGGTTCTTGAAGTTCTTCAAGGTCTACATTGCTCTCACTTGCCTCTTTTGAAAGAAACTCCTTTTCTAAGAAAGTGACATGCCTAGAAACAAACACTTTGTTCTCAGCTGGGTTGTAGAAATAATATCCTAATGAATCTTTAGGATATCCCACAAAATTACATTTGATAGATCTAGGATCGAGCTTGCTTAAAGCTTCTTGTCGTACATGAGCCTCACAACCCCAGACTTTCAAGTAAGATAAGTTTGGAACCTTTCCATACCACATCTCATATGGTGTCTTATCTACTTTCTTGGTTGGAACCATATTCAATATGCGCGCAGCAGTTAATAAAGCATAACTCCAAAAGGACGAGGGTAGAATACTTCGGCTCATCATAGACCGAACCATATCTAGTAGAGTTCGGTTCCTCCTTTCAGATACACCATTATGTTGTGGTGTTCTAAGAGGAGTAAGTTATGAGATAATCCCACAATTACTAAGATGATCCATAAACTCTTGGCTTAAGTACTCGCCACCTCGATCGGAACGAAAGGCCTTGATTGTTTTGTTGAGTTGATTTTGTACTTCGTTTTGAAACAACTTGAACATTTCAATTGTTTCATGTTTATGTTTCATCAAATAAACATAACCAAATCTACTATAATCATCGGTGAATGTAACGAAGTATCTATCACCATCCCTAGACATTGATCTAAAAGGACCGCATACATCTGTATGTATGATTCCTAATAGATCTTTGGCTCTTTCACTTGAACCGGAGAAAGGAGCCTTAGTCATCTTCCCATATATACATGATTCGCAAACTTCAAATGAGCTAGAATCATTTGATTTTAAAATTCCATCCTTTAGAAGTTTTGCAATGCGTTTCTTGTTTATATGACCAAGTCGACAATGCCATAGGTATATTTGACTTAAGTCATGCTTAGGTCGTTTGGTGCTAGTGGTATATATAGAATTATCATCAAGAGATCTTTTAAGATTAACTTCATATATTCCATTAAGAGGGCGAGCCTCAAGATACAAAATGTCGTTTTTGAAGGCACGAATGCCATCATCAACGAAACCAAAAATGAATCCAGATTCTCTTAACCGTGCTACTGAAATAATATTCCTAGTTAAACTAGGTACATAACAACAATTGTTTAATATTAAGTACAGGCCATTTGGTAATAATAATTCAAAAGTTCCAAGGGCTTCAACAGCAACATTTGCTCCATTGCCCACGTGGAGATCCAAATCGCCTGGCTTCAGCAGCTTACTTTTTCTCAACCCCTGCACATTGTTACAAATGCGAGTTCCACAACCGGTATCAAATACCCAGGAATTAATGGAAAAAGTATACATTTCAATCATATATATACCTGAAGTGCTAGCCTCGCCAGCCTTCTTCTTTTTCAACTCTGCAAGGTAGGTTGGACAATTGCGCCTCCAATGTCCTACCACCCCGCATTCAAAGCACGGGTCATTCTTGGGAACCTTTCCCGCCGTCTTGGGTGTAGGAGCCTTGGCAACTTGCTTGCCTTTGTCCTTTCCCTTTGCCTTCGCTTTGTCTTTCCCTTTTGAGTTGTTTTTCTTTTTCTTCTTGATTTTCCCTTCTTGAATCATCAAGACTTGAGGTGTTTTGCTCGGAATCTTACTCTCAGCAGTTTTAAGCAACCCGTGCAACTCTGAGACAGATTTCTCCCAATTGTTCATGTTATAATTCATGACAAATTGATCATAGGCTTTGGTCAACGAGTTAAGGATCATATCCTGTGCAAGCTCGTTGGTTATAGGAGATCCAAGCCTAGCAAGTTGGTTAATGTATCCTTTCATCTTTAGCACATAGTCGATAACGGATTGACCTTCCTCCATCTTGCATGCATGGAAGGCTCGAGTGACCTCAAAGCGTTCTTGCTTCGCTTGCTTTTGGAACATTTCCTTAAGCTGGCGAAGCATCTCATATGCTCCATGCTCCTCAAGGTTCTTTTGAAGATCCGGAGACATGGTAGCAAGCATGAGGCATGCAACTTCGACCGAGTCGTCGGAATGCTTCACCCAAGCATCCCTAACGGCTTTGGCCGCAGTCAATGGAGGTTCCTCAAGGACGGGATCCTCAAGTACATACAATTTCTTTTCGTGCTTAAGAACGATTCTCAAGTTACGATGCCAGTCTAAGAAATTTGTACCATTGAGTTTTTCTTTCTCTAAGATTGAACGAAGAGATAAGTTGTTAACGGGCGTAGTTGAGTTAGGGGTCATCTACAAAATTAACAAAGTTCCATTTAGTATTTTCGATATTTAATCCTTTAATAATTAATACCCTTTAGAATTATAAAATTCTTTAATTTTTAAAGGCTAGGATCCAAGTTGAACTTAACCTTGAATGTTTGGCTAATGCTCTCTCCATCAAGTTAAAATAACAAGGTAGGTAACGTTTACCAATTACATCTCGTATGTAATTCCTAGATCTTTATGGGATCCTAGACAACGATTGTCAATTTTCGCATGTTTGATCTCATCTATGCCTCGGGCTTCCTTACGTTTGGCTAATGCTCTCTCCGTAATAAGATTCCGATTAAGTCGTCATATTTCAAGACGGTGAATTTCCGGCCCAAGACGTTCATGGAATTCGCGGAAAAAGACCTTCGTTGTTACAAAAACAATCCACGCGTTTGGCTAATGTTCTCTCCACGTGAGTGTCATTGCAACAAGCGAGTGTCTTAAAATGGGATGGCATAGACTTACGTTTTGAAAAAGGGCTTTTACCGTTTTGTATATTTATTAAATAAAACAAAACGAGTCGTGTGACTAGTATTGCATGCATACAATAATAAGTCCACGTTTTGATAAAATCATATTTTATATATATATATATATATTGGTCTTGAGTATTCTTAAAATCCATATTTTACGAACTCTCAACACGTTCAATTTTAAACTAGTATTAATATCCTTTATTAACGTGTGTAGTTTCGAGCGCGCGAATACGACCAATTTTAGCTTGTAATAAAACCATTTTATTATTAACCTTGAATGGAGTTTGGTTGAGTTTTTAAAATCTCTATTTTATAAAACTCATATATATATATATATATATATATTGACATAATGAATTTTAATCTTTACAAAACTCCTTTTATATAAAATTCATTTTACATCTTATGTTATGTCTACTTAAAATACCAAACTCCCATTGTGTGATTTATATTATGTCAAAAATATTATCTAGCATGCAAAAATCCTATTTTCAACCATGCATAATAATATAAACATAAACACACACAAATAACATGTATAAGTGCATAACCAAGCCATTTATCCTAAGTGGTATTTTTGTGAGCCATACAAAAATACCAAGTCATAACTAAGGACCAAATATTCCTCTTGTGATGAATTTGAAGCTCCCACTTACCAAAACAACTCCTTGTAGTGCAAATGATTCCAAGCCTTCATGGTTGACTCCACCACACTTGAAAACTCCAACTTGGTCATTTCTTCATCTTGTTACATTTTTATAAAAGTAAACTAGTCTAGACTATTCTACTACTTACAAAATACAACAAGATGAAACAAAACTAAAATTATTATCGCATACCAAATGAAAGAATAATTTTACAACCAAATCGAATTTCCAACACATCACAAAAGGTTTATCGCTTGTTATGCACAACATACACTCAAACAAACATATATATCAACACTTGATATTTAGGCAACTTTTACAACCAAACATGCATGTGGTTTGGTTGTTTCCCAAAATAAAGTTTCTTAAAAATATACATAAGTGGCTCTAATACCACTGTTGGGGTTTGTTCGGTTTTTCAAAATATATTTTAGCAACGGAAGCATGAACAACAATTTTAAACTTTTAAAACTCCCCACCAATGATCCATATGCAAGCCTTAAGAAACAAAACAACCATAGGGTGTTTAGAACTACAACCTTTGTAGCGTGAGTAAACCGTTGATGAAGTGGTTGATCTATGAGAAGCCAAGAGAAGACTTCCTCCAAGGTATCCACAAATCAATGAGTCCAACACCTCCAAGATGCTAGTCTCTCCAACCCTTGATATTCAAGAATGCAAGCAACAACCTTTGTTCTTCTTCTTGAACAAGATGTATGTATTGTAGCACCACACTTGACTTACTTGAAGAACACCAATACAAGAATGTAGAGATGTTTTCAAAGCTTCAAGAATACTTAGAACTTTTCTAAAAGAAGCCTAAAGGTGGTAGCATGCAATAGTTAGAACAAAGAACCATGCATGTACTAAATAAGATCAAGAAGTGAAGCAATAAGAGGGAGGCCCCCTTTGGCTCCCATTTTTGGCCGAAAATAGGTGAGGGGGGAGGGTCCCCTCTTGCCTTCCTTCCATGCTTGTACATCTAGTCCATGCCTTGGTTGATTGCTTTCAAGTATACACAACATGGCCCCCATTTGAATTAATGAGGGATTTTCTAGTTTCCTTCATAAATACATATATAAAAGATATACTAGATGTGCCATACTATGTATAAAATACATCTACATGTATTTTATATACATACTTGATTGTTACTAGTAACTCTTTACTTGTAACAAGGATATACATACATTTATATAATTTGTTATTAGTAACAATTTATATGTAACAAATATATATTTATGCATATATATACATACATACATATAAAATCATATGTTTATATCTATGTATTTGATATGCATTATCTTGTATCAATATACAAGAGTGATATTATTATTTCACATAAATAATAATATGCAACAATGCATATATACTTATATATATATAATGAGTTGGAAACATATTTAAATCATATTCAAATATGTAATTGGTGTCCATTGATTGTAAATGTGTGACCCTATGGGTTTATTTATTATCAGTAATATCGTATTAATTTGTGTCTTGTGCACATAGAACCAACAAGATATACTTTCGTGGAATTATAATTTGAGTGTGTTCGAGCTAAAGCAGAGTATCAGAGATTTATAAACCGTTGAGAAAATTTGAAATACCAGAATTATGAAATACCAGATTTATAAAGCAGAGTATCATTGATGCGATGATTTGAAGATATTCATACTTAGAGGTTTGTGATGAGGATTGAAGAAATTGACTAAATTTCTAGAAGAATTTATGACAAGGAAATGAGATGCGAAATGAGCGGTACAACTAAATTTATGAGATAGTCGAATAGAAAGAATTGCACAGATACATATGAGAATGAACTTGTGTTTTGTGTTGGATTCTGATAATTCGTGGAATTTATAATTATACTGCGTAGATTAACGTGATGTGATTTCATCTGAAGGAGAATAAGATATCAGTAGTGAGTCATTATGCGGATAAAGTGGTAATGTTTAACAGGTTAATTGAAAACAAAAGAGAAGTGATATGTGGATACCTTGGTATATAAGACAGTAAATGCCAGTTATGTAGAATTTGTTAATTGAAATGAACATATTGACGTGAACAAGTATTCAAGAGATGTTTTGATATTGAATATATGTGTAAGTGTGAAAGAAAATGACTGAAAGACAGGTTTCTCGAATTTATGAGTTTTATGATTGAGTTAAAGAAGAGTTGTTTAACTTTGAGGACTACTAGATAACAGAGATGAGTAAGAATGAATGCTGATGACTGATAGTAAGATGACTATGTGTATTTGACAACTAGAAAGAGATGAATCGTTTTACATGTGCTATAGGATTCCGAGGACGGAATCCTCTGAAGGAGGGAAGATTTGTAACATCCGAAAGCCTGGCCTAGTAGTAGGCGGGCTAATGGTAAGTTGAACTATGTTTAATTATGTATAATTAAAGATGTGTTATGTGATTAAACGAGTATGAGAAGTTGTATGTGTTTATGATTAAATAAGATAGAGTTTGGAACGAAAATTAAAGAAAATACCTCGAATGTATGTTAAGGTAATTAATCGAGAAAGATTATTTGTTTGAAAGTAAATGGATGTAATAAATGGTGTGATGATATTTGAATAATTAATTGATGATTAATTGACATATGGTGTATGCTAGAAGAGTTAATAAATTATGTATGATACTGTGTATGTATGTATGATGATATGTATGTGTGAATGTATGTGTGTTGGTAAGGTGGTGACACCTCAAAATTAAAAAGTGTACACGTGTGTATGTATATGTGTTTTTGAAAGTAATCATAATTTGAAAGAAAGAAAAAGAAAAGTGAAAGTGTGTGCAGTGTGTGTCTTCTGGAGAAAGAACAAGAAAAAGAATAGAAAACTTGAAATTTCAAAAAGAAGAGATTTGTGATTCTTAAACTGAAAATAAAGGTTAGATGATACTCCATACATGCGACTAAACATTTGGTTATGCTTTTGATTGTGTTTGTATGGTTATATAAAAGTTCCACCATTGTTGAGTTTCAAATAGATGAAATGGGTTTTGTTCAATTTGTTGTTTTAAATGATTAAAAAGGTGTTTATTGTGTTAGATATGCATGATATATAGCATATATGAGTTTAGATTGAAGAAATATGATATTGGAATTGTTATATATAAATTAAGTTGGCCAGAAATCTGAACTTGGAGAAAGAACCTTGAAATCCGAAGCATGTAGCGGCGCTACATCGATGGTCGCGGCGCGACATTCAAGCAAATCCGAGAATAAGGTCGGTTTTGAGAAATCCGAATGATTCAAATCCTATTCTTCCAAATCCGACATTTGGAATCCGCGAACATGAATCCGAGTCCTGAATCCGATTGTGTAATCCGAGAACCCAAATCCGTATCTCAAATCCTATGAATAGATCCGGATTTTGAAATCCGACAGTGTCGAGGCGCGACGAGGCCCATTTCCGAATTTTTGTTTGTTTTGATTGTGTTTCGCTTGGGAAAAGTTGTATTATTGATTATATGATTAAATCAAGTTGTTTACATGGTTATGAGATATAAATATATGTTGAAAGATATATTTATATATTCGAGACTGATTCGGTTGTTGCTGTGTTTTCAGGCAAACCACAGACTCAGTGATATTAGACAACTGAGCACGCGTGATACGAGGACTAAGGTGAGTGGAAGTTTACTCACGGGTGGTTATGTTCATAACATCATTGAATGATTGAAAGATTGTTTGTTTGCAAAGATTGCTTGTTAATTTGAATATGAGATATTTGACTGATGAGTTTGTTATGCAAAGATAGATTGATTATCATACCATGATAGACTATTAAGTCTGCTATATGCTAAATGAGAATTGCATGTTCATATATGTTATATGTAAAAGAGATTTGATTGTGATTGTGACTGGAGAAGGAATTGGATTGTTTGAGAACCGACTTCTGTGTTACGGGTCGGGAGAGATCAACTTCTGTGTAAGAGCTGGTTGGGGTCAGCCGCTGATGTTAGGGCTGGGCTCGCTTGCGGTTGGTTGAACAGTAGTTGCTTCTCTGTTGCATTTGTTGCTCAGAGGGGAGTTTACTGTGCCAATCGGCAGGGAGCTATCGGTAAACCTTTGCTTTGGCCAGCTTTGGTTGTAGGTTCGGCAGAACCGCCGGTCCTCGGGATGGAAGAGATTGTTGAATTGACGGCTTCCTTGAGGATTGATGTTCAGAGGTTGCGTTGGGAACAATGTTTGTTTTGTGCTTTCCTGTAGCTTCCATTCACTTAGCTTTGTGCTAATCTCCCACGGTTGATTGCTTTTTGCAGGTTTATGTGAGTAGCTGTTTAGCTTGTTTGTGAAAGGGGAATTTGACCAATACTCTGATATTATGTTTTGAGAAGAGACGAGCCACATTTTATAATCTTTTGTAACACAAACAAATGTTGAGATTTGTAAAGCACTTTGTACTTGTGAATGTTTATGAAATTAAGTATATGATTCCGCAGCGTTTTAAAAAAAATATAGCTTGAGTTTTACGGTGTTACAAGTTGGTATCAGAGCCCTGGTTTAGCGATGCAGGCACGGCTAGAGTGTTGCAATCCCAAATCTTGGCTCGTGTTGGGTCAAACTTTTCTTTGGGGGGATTTAGAGTGAATTGGAATTGTGATGTGATAGTTAGTATGTTATGTAGTAACGGTTTATCTAATGAGCTTGTGAGATGATGTGATTGTATAGATATGCCAGACAAAGATACCCCTGCTGACACTCATGTGACCCAAGAAGTGACTGGAATTTCATCAGTGGATGCTTTGAATGTAACAGGTCAGGTTGGTACTTCAAGTGTTGAATCTGGATTGGACCAGAGAGAATATATTTCCAAATTGGAAAATGAATTGTGGGAACTTAGGGATGCTATGGGCAATATGGAACGAGAGAAGATTATCCAGAATGAACGAATCCAGAATCCTATGTTTAGTATAACTCAAGCTACAAATGTGCAATCTACAGCTCCGTTTCCTCCAATATAACAAGTGGCACAACAGTCAAGTTCTCATCCTTTTACTACCCAAGGAGTTTATCCTTTTGCGTATCCAGGGTTTAAACCACCCTGCACTTATAAGCAATTCTTGGATTGTAAGCCTTCAGAGTATATGGCAGTACAGACACCAATATAACTTTGAATTGGTTGCGAGAAATGGTGAAGGATTTTGAAGCTTGCAATTGTGAGAAAGAACTGAGAGTTTGTTTTGCGACTCGTATTCTAAGAGAAGATGCGACGGTTTGGTGGGATTCCCTTACAGGACATTTTTCTAAACAACAACAAGACAGTGTGACATGGGATCAGTTTTAGGAGAAACTGTGTGAACAGTATTGTAATACTTTTGAGGTAGTTCGTATCAAAAGAGAATTCATGGAGTTGTGTATGACTAATGACATGACTGTGGATGAATTAATCAAGCGATTTAATGAAAGATTGCGTTTTGTGAAGCAATGGGTACCTGATGAGGCGTCTAAGATACAACACTTTGTGGGAGCTTTGCTTCCTGAGTATCGAAGTACTACCAGATGGGCTAGTACACTGTCGCAGGCATTTACTTTAGCCAAGTCGGCTGAAGATGATTTGAAGGCTAGAGATAGAACGAATCAAGATGAGATATCTCAGCAGAAATTGTGATTGGAACAATATAATGTTGAAAAGCAAAGAGGGCAGAGTAGCCGGAGTAAAATAAATTTGAATCGTGGATCTGCGTATGATGTATCTAATCAACGAGTGCCACGGTGTGGGAAGTGTAAGTCTCACCACACAGGACCATGTACGACTCAGACTATGCGATGTCTTACTTGTGGGCAGTTTGGCCATGAAATGAAAGAGTGTCGTTTCTCGCAAAAGGTATGCTGGATTTGTTTTGAAAAAGATCATCGAGCAAGAGATTGTAAAGTTGGCAAGGAGTTAGAGTCAGGGTCAGGAGCTGTGGCAGGTGGGGGATCCTCGTCAGCAAGTGGGCAAAAGAGAAAGAACCCGTCTGAGCAAGGGGGTAGAAATTTCAACATGATGGCTGATGATATTGCCACTACTGATGATATAACGGGTACGTTTTGATAATCTTTATATTTACGCGTATGTTTATTAACTTTAGAGTTAATTGAGAATGTATGATGCCTATGTGTGCTAAGTGTGTTTTATTGATTCTAAAGAGTATGATTCTTTAGAAAGTAGAGATATTTGATTGTGAAATTGTCTGATGCATATGGCAGTAAGTGTTATAATAGAAAATGACGAGAGATATGATATGATGTGAATTGGGTATGAAGTACCCTAGAGTGATGTTTGTAGAATTTGTAGAACTGCATGCTAAGTTATGTGTTGCAAGAATTGTCTTGCTTTATGTGTTTGTATATGCTTATATGTGTTTATACAAAGAAGGAGGAAAATGAATAAGTTAATGAAGTTTGGAGGGTTTTGTGATGATCAAGAGATAGTTAATATATATAACTGAGATTGCGAGTATGGATAAAGTTAATGATTGAAGATAATCTGTAACATCGATTAATGAACCTGAGGAGATTGGTTATTGTTGAGGTATTGCAATAGTTGAAATTGACATAAAGCTACCATGTTATGAAAATGGAGGAATAGTTTATGTTTTGTGACAGTTGAAGATTTTGAGTGAAATGATTTAATTCATGCCCTTGGAATCGCAGCTGATGCGTTGTGTTAATAATATGAAGATATCGATATTGATTATAAAGAAATATATGAGATTTATTCAAGTACTAAAAGAAGTAATGGATATTTATATATGAATGACCTTGATATATGGCAGAAATGATGGTTAGCATGAATTAACAAATGTGATTGAGAGGTCTGAAATTACATTGGAAAGGCAAATTGTTGTTAGATATGTAAAAATACGAGGGAATTTGTAACGGTAATCTTGAAGTTTATGTGAAACGACGCGTACTCGATGACATGGATGATTGACAGTACCAAGTAAAAGAAAGAAGCGGATTGCTACAAAGTGGGCAAGTCTGAAATCTGCAAGAAGTGTTTGGATAAAAACTGTTAATGGTACTTAATTACAAGGAGATACACGTGAGAAAGAGTCAGTTATGATTGATACTTATGAATGGAAGAAATGGGTAATTTGAAGAATGATAGAACGAATATATGGAATAACGAGAAAAGAGCCGGATATGTGGATAATTGACACGTATAAGCTGAAGATATATATATATATATATATATATATATATATATATATATATATGTGTGTGTGTGTGTGTGTGTGTGTGGTTTAAAGAAAGAATTCTTGAGATAATGAAAGAAGAGAATTGTAATGGCCTAAGCTTATGAAATGAAGATTTGTGAACCATATGTATGAATTGCGTTTGCTAAGGAATACCTGAGCTTGGAACTGGAAATTTATTTTGAACAAGACTCACAGAACCATATCGCCAATGCGCTTGGAAGGGCTAAATAGTATAATGCCATGCGAAATAATTGATTGATGACTTATTAAAAGGAGTGAATATGATAGATATACTTTCGTGGAATTATAATTTGAGTGTGTTCGAGCTAAAGCAAAGTATCAGAGATTTATAAACCGTTGAGAAAATTAGAAATACCATAATTATGAGAATGACAAGCTATAATGGAGTTGATGTACTGCATGAAAAGGGATTTAATATATCACCAGTGATTGTGGATTGAGTAGTAAGAAGCGTTAGTATGATTACCACTAGTAGAACGTAATCTTTTGAGAAGAGTTACATTGATGCGATGATTTGAAGATATTCATACTTAGAGGTTTGTGATGAGAATTGAAGAAATTGACTAAATTTCTAGAAGAATTTATGACAAGGAAATGAGATGCGAAATGAGCGGTACAACTAAATTTATGAGATAGTCGAATAGAAAGAATTGCACAGATACATACGAGAATGAACTTGTGTTTTGTGTTGGATTCTGATAATTCATGGAATTTATAATTATACTGCGTAGATTAACGTGATGTGATTTCATCTGAAGGAGAATAAGATATCAGTAGTGAGTCAATATGTGGATAAAGTGGTAATGTTTAACAGGTTAATTGAAAACAAGAGAGAAGTGATATGTGGATACCTTTGTATATAAGACAGTGAATGACAGTTATGTAGAATTTGTTAATTGAAATGAACAGATTGACGTGAACAAGTATTCAAGAGATGTTTTGATATTGAATATATGTGTAAGTGTGAAAGAAAATGACTGAAAGACAGGTTTCTCAAATTTATGAGTTTTATGATTGAGTTAAAGAAGAGTTGTTTAACTTTGAGGACTACTAGATAACAGAGATGAGTAAGAATGAATGCTGATGACTGATAGTAAGATGACTATATGTATCTAAAAACTAGAAAGAGATGAATCGTTTGACATGTGCTATAGGATTCCGAGGACAGAATCCTCTGAAGGAGGGAAGATTTGTAACATCCGAAAACTTGGCCTAGTAGTAGGCGGGCTAATGGTAAGTTGAACTGTGTTTAATTATGTATAATTAAAGATGTGTTATGTGATTAAACGAGTATGAGAAGTTGTGTGTGTTTATGATTAAATAAGATAGAGTTTGGAACGAAAATTAAAGAAAATACCTCGAATGTATGTTAAGGTAATTAATCGAGAAAGATTATTTGTTTGAAAGTAAATGGACGTAATAAATGGTGTGATGATATTTGAATAATTAATTGATGATTAATTGACATGTGGTGTATGCTAGAAGAATTAATAAAGTATGTATGATATTGTGTATGTATGTATGATGATATGTATGTGTGAATGTATGTGTGTTGGTAAGGTGGTGACACCTCAAAATTAAAAACTGTACACGTGTGTATGTATATGTATTTTTGAAAGTAATCATAATTTGAAAGAAAGAAAAAGAAAAGTGAAATTGTGTGCATGTGTGTGACTTCTGGAGAAAGAAGAACAAGAAAAAGAATAGAAAACTTGAAATTTCAAAAGAAGAGATTTGTGATTCTTAAACTCAAAATAAAGGTTAGATGATACTCCATACATGCTACTAAACATTTGGTTATGCTTTTGATTGTGTTTGTATGGTTATATAAAAGTTCCACCATTGTTGAGTTTCAAATGGATGAAATGGGTTTTGTTAAATTTGTTGTTTTAAATGATTAAAAAGGTGTTTATGGTGTTAGATATGCTTGATATATAGCATCTATGAGTTTAGATTGAAGAAATATGATGTTGGAATTGTTATATATAAATTAAGTTGGCTGGAAATCTGAACTTGGAGAAAGAACCTTGAAATCCGAAGCATGTAGCGGCGCTACATCGATGGTCGCGGCGCGACATTCAAGCAAATCCGAGGATAAGGTCGGTTTTGAGAAATCCGAATGATTCAAATCCTAATCTTCCAAATCCGACATTTGGAATCCGAGAACATGAATCCGAGTCCTAAATCCGATTGTGTAATCCGAGAACCCAAATCCGTAGCTCAAATCCGATGATTAGATCCGGATTTTGAAATCCGACAGTGTCGTGGCGCGACACAAAGGGTGTCACGGCGCGACGAGGCCCATTTCAGAATTTTTGTTTGTTTTGATTGTGTTTCGCTGTTGGAATATGCCCGCTGAGACGAACGAGTTAATGGCACTACCGATGAGGTATAGGCCTATTGGGTCACACACCAAGTATTGATTCCGGCAACACGATCAAGCAAAAGAGAGGAAAAGGCCAAAATGGGTTTTGGCAGGATGGTACACGGGCCGTGTCCAGTCCAATATACACGAGGCGTATTAGCCCAGTTCAAGGTCGTGTAGTTTGGGCCTACACGGGCCGTGTAGATGAACACGGGCTGTGTAGTGCTTGATAGATACGGGCCGTCTTAGCCCAATTGGGGTCGTGGACTTTGGGCCTACACGGCCGTGTAGACCTACACGGGCCGTGTACGTTCGTTGTAACAGCAGAATTAACAGCCTTAAACACTTTGGTTTAATGGTGTTAACTTCTACTAATGGTGGTAGACAAAGAGGCTATGAGTTATCTGCTCTAAGGGAGGTTTTTGGATGTCTCTTGGCTCTTGGTTGACACTTGAACCCTCTCTCACTTGTTCATCTTGTTCTTGGTGTTCTTGAACACAAGAAGCAAGAAACACATAGACTTGGGTGTTGTTTTGGTGTCTACACCAACTTACTAGCATTTAGGAATCAAGGTTGCTTGGGGTGGACTTCATTAGAGGAATCCTTGTTTGGATTCTTGAAGCCTTGACTTGCTTGAGTTCTTGAAGAATAACAAGAGGAAGAATTGTGCTTGAGTTGTGGTATAACTTTCTTTCTATCTTGTTTATTATATTTTAGTTGCAATTCCATGTCTAGATATTGGTCCATGGGAAGTGTTTGTTTGGTTAGCTTATTATTTTGTATTATATCTTGCTTCCGTTGCTACTCGATTATGCCAAACAAATACCTTCAGTGGTATCAGAGCCATATCTAACATGGTTTTGCACTAATGAGTCTAGAAAAACCATATGAATATTTGATACAAGAAAATTGTTTTCTTGAAAGTTTTTCGTGTAGATCTTTGTTAGGCTAAAATTGATATATTTGTAGCCTACATAATATTCATATAAAAATTTCATATTAGAAAATTGTTTTCTAGAAATGGTTTTTCATGTAGATTCATGTTAGGCTAAAATTGGTATATTTGTAGCTTACCTAAGATGTTAGTTTTTACATCAAGTCTCAAAAACCATATAAGTATATTTGTATAAGAAAATTGTTTACTTAAAAATTGGTTTTTTCATTGAGACTCTTGTTGTGCTAGAATAGATTTATTCGTAGTCGTGTTAATATATTTTAGTTTTTATATTTATATATATGTTGTAACTTGGCATGAAGTGTACACAAATATATACTTATAAATGTATATATGAATATGAGTCTCAAAAATGGTTTGGTACACTAATGCATATGTACAAGGATTGTCCTTTTGGTGCCTTTGATGTTTTGACAATCTTGACTAAAATATAGATATATATTTATATCATGGTTTTGTGTGGCACACCATGTTTCACTTATGTTGCGTTTGGTTAATTCGGTAACACGATATTCCGTTAGACCTATGTGTTGTGGTGGTTGATTGATTCGGTTTTCTGGTGGCCTGCGTGCCGTATTGTTGTAAATATTTATTAATTTATTTATATATTTGTTGGTGCGGCTTGCACGCCGTTTATTTTATTCCGTGTATTTGTATAAATAGTGTAGGAGTGCGACCTGCGTGTCGTTTATATATATATATATATATATATATATATATATATATATATTCTATGTATTTGTAAATAGTATAGAATTAGAACCGGAGAAGTCAACGGGAGTCATGGTGATGACGTCTTGGCGAGAAGGAATCAACACGCTATTGGAGGTGTTGGATTCAACGGGAGCTCACCCAACGGGAGCTCACCCAACGAGGCTCTACCTTGTCCTTAGGTTTTGGCCTTGTTTTCCCCGTTGTGGCTCACGGGGAAAACGCATAGGATTTTTTGGCATGTTACCGAATGATACATATATATATATATATATATTTGCGTGGTTGTGTTTTATTTTTCTATGCATGGATTAGGATTCACATGCTAGACAATTTTTCTATAAAATTTAATAAAATACAACGTTTGTTAAAATGGTTAACAATCTCGCGCGAATAGAATTGACAAAGAAAATATAAACTTGGTATTATATTTAAAAGTGCTTAAAAATCGTTTTGACACTTACTTTGTTAATTCACAAAAGGGTTTTTAGAAACCGGAAACAAAATCCCATTTTTCAAAATGTAAATCACGCACCATCCGTAAGATGACACCACCCGAATCTAACGAAACAAGGATGATTGTCGAGCTAAGCACGAGTCATTCCTTGCGTAGTTGTGTGGAAGGTGAGTGGGGTAACTCACATGATTGGTTGTCGAGCTAAGCACGAGCCAATTGATGGTCGGGAGTGCCACCCGTGTGTCTTGTCGGACGGTTTACAATTTTAGTATATAATTCTTGATTAGTTGTCGAGCTAAGCACGACCTAAACAAAAATTATATATTAAGATTGGTGTAAGGAAGGGATCAAACATGCCAACTGACATAATGGATGTCAACGGATCCCGCAAGTGTCTAAGAGTTGTAATAGAGATTACAATTGGTAAAATGGTTGCCGGCCTAAATAGCTTCGCCACGTGATCCGCGGTAAACCCGTCACGGTGCGAGGTGAAATGAGGTTCTTAGCCCTTGTTATAAATAGTTGTTTTTGTCTAAAACTATGGGGTAATTATTTTTTTAACAAGGTTTATCTAAACTAACCAAAACTCGTATTATTGTTATTTATAGATGTCAAATCATAACAATACCATGTCAAACATCTCACTTCGTGTGTTCCTAGAAACGGAGAAACTCACGGGGGTGAACTTTATTGCATGGCTTAGGCAATTGAGGATTGTCCTTCGCCATGAGTCAAAGTTGCACATCCTTGAGGAACCCCTTCCGGAGCCACCTGCTACCAACGCGACTTGGGTCGTCCGATACAGGTATGAAAAACGTGTTGAGGACACGCACGATGTTGCCTGCCTCATGTTGTCAACTATGATCTCGGAGTTGCGAAAGCATCTCGAGCACATGTGTGTGTACGATATGTTAAACAAGCTCAAGGACATGTTCCGACAGCAAGTTAGGCAGGAACACTATGAGTGTGTTAAAAGCCTAGTCGGTTGTAGGCTGCAGGAAGGCGGGAATGTTGGTCTTCACGTCCTTAAGATGAAGGCGAACGTGGACGAAATGGAGAGGTTAGGATTTCCTATTGGGAAAGAGCTCGCTGTGGATATTGTACTCCAGTCTGTGCCCGCATCATATGAACAGTTTGTCACAAACTATCATATGCAAGGAATGGAGAAGTCCTTAAGCGAATTGCATGGCATGTTGAAGTCTGCGGAGTCCGACATGGCCAAGCATAATTCCACCTCAACCACTCCCGCATTGGGCTTAAAGAAACAAAAGAAAAGGAAGAAGAAACTAACCCTAAGAGGAAAGGTTGGAGTTTCCAAGCCTATCCTTAATATTGAGTCGAAGGACATAGAGAATGTGCCTCAAGAAGAGACTCAAGAAATGGTGGTTTGCTACTTCTGTGGAAGATTTGGAAATTGGGGCCGTCACACCTGCCCTACGTGCCGAGAGGATATAAAACTTCTCAGGAAAGAGAGAGTTAACTTTCCATCTTCAGGTACGTTCATGATTCATTGCTATTCTTCTATAAGCTGGGTTGTAAACCCGAGCTAATTGACTCACGTTTGTCACAAATTTGTTTGTCACAAATTTGTTTGTTACAAAGTGTAGGTCCTTTGGTGAAAGAAAAGCATGAAGAACCGGATCTCGAACGAGGAAACCATGGTGATTGTCCTCCAAGAGAAGATAAGGAGACTTGATCTCGCTTTTGTCACCGGTTTACTTATTACTTTATTTTATTGCCCTGCGTGGCAAGTAACATCTCTTTGTATGCTCGTTTTCAATTACGATGGACATAATTTTGAAGTTTTAAGAATTGATGTGAAACCTTTTTAAGCGTTGTTTATTCAAAGGTTTTATGTCATAGCTCATGTGTTGTTTTGCCCTGCGTGGCGTACAACTTTACATGTGGTGACGATGAGTTATGATTAAAATACGAAATTTATTATGAAAATCTATTATGAGATATTTTTTGTTCAAAATTTCCCATGTCATGGCATACACAAGGATTTGTTACAAGTAATAGAATATTCATGAATAATTGATTCTGAATCCAAAATAGTTTGGATGAGTTATCTTTGTGTGATAATCAACTTAATCGTATAAACAAGAAATATATCGCCTAGATCCATGTGGTTAGGATTTTGGAATAGTTTAGTCTCGGGCTAAACACTTCGATGTTGATCTTGTTTATTAGGCAAAGATGATTATGAGATCCTTTGTGAGAGGATTATAAGCTTGTTGGATATTGATCACACTTTGTGGATAATCCGTTCAAGCATACCACAAAGAATAACGAAAGAGAAACCTCTTCATCACTACCTTAATGGTAGTAATTGCGAGACGTTTATTAGTTTAGGCATATGTCTGAAACCTTGTTGGTGTTCAGAATTAGCCAAAACAACTCTAAGAATCAATAGGGCATATAGATCAAGATACTTACATCTAGTTAAGATGCTAAGATATCTATTATCTATATATTGGATGACCATATAGTGAATTGTGGAATTGTTTCACAATTCATATCCTACTAAGACGCATTGGTATATGGTGTCACGGAGTAGGGAACCGGGTGTTATTGATCCGGTTTATGACGGGTCGATAATGTGTGTCCGGTTAGTTGGGATATTCATTTGCCATTATGACTAATTCCTCAAATCCAAATTCAATTGATAGTCTGTTTAGCATTTGTTAAGATACGGCTAGAAAGGTTCTTTGCTTGTCTATCTTAATAGTTTGAAGTTATCCATTCTACATTCAGTGGGAGAAGGATAAACTTGAAATCGAGAAGTGCTAATACATTTGAGGAGTTCTATTAAGTTTTAGTTATTTAACCTTTTAAAAACAATGTTTGTTGCTTAAAAGGGGAAGAAGAAAGAAACTAAAACTAAGGCATTCCAGTGGAAGAATGTGGAACTTAAATGAAGACTTAATGATAATACTAGCATATAATCTGATATCTTTGATAGATGATCAGCATGGTTATGCTAGTATGCCTGACTAAGAATCATTACTTCTTTTAATACCGATTAGAGTCATATAGAGCCAAAGAGATATGGATTTCTCATATGTAAGTGGTAATGACTTAATGGTGAGTCTTGTTGAGTTCGCCACCTATCGGAAGACGTATTGGATCCAGAATTCGCTAAAAGTAAAAGAAGTAAATGATAAAGAGATGCAGTCCATTTGGAATGTCCAAGTGCTTGACTTGACTTGATCCTGTTGGAACTCGTGGTGGGAACAAACGCAGCGGAAGCAAACAAAAAAGAAGCATGCAAGACATAAAAAGAAAGCACACACAAAGCCCACAACTAGTTCCAATGGTGGAATAAACTACAAAGCAAATTGCAACTAAACAACAAGAAGAAGGAGGAAGAATATACCTCCTTACCATGGCTGTAAATCGAGATCTTCAAAGGTGGGATGAAATTGAGGAAACAAAAGGCTTCCTCCTCCATTGCTAGTCCACACCAAGAGAAGCTTGATCCCCAAATGCTAGTGAGCCATAGATGAACATCCTAGAATGACTTCACCATCTGGAACAGCCCATGTAGATCTCCTCTTGCACCATGAAAGCCTCACATGAACACTCAAGATCATCTTAGTGTATGTAGCATTCTAACATGATACCAAGAGAGAATTGTAGTAGAGAGAAAGTTCTTGTTGTGTTCTCTTAGTCTCCTTCACTCAATGACCAGCATCTAAGCTCAAAAACCCGGCCATAAAGCATAGGTTTTGATTGGACCATCAAATGGTACAATAAAACACAACTATCACTGCAGCTACCCTCTTCACGACCCCTCACGGGCTCTCACGGGCCGTGAAGCCTAAGCGCGCCACGAGGGGACTTAGAACTCCACGAGCCGTGCCGCCCGGTCGAGACTCGTGAGGGCATCTCCTTCACGACCCCTCACGACCTCGTCACGGGTCGTGAAGCCCAAAGGTGTCACGACGCGTGGCGGCCGTCGAACAATCGTTAAGGCAGCCTACTTCTCGACCCGTGGAGCACCCTTCACGGTCGTGAAGCCCCGAATCAAAACACTTTTGATTCTTTGACTTTCTCCATCCACATAAAGCTGTCGGGATCAATCCTTGGCGTGTGACCCAATAGGCTCGCGCCTCATTAGCAGTGATACCGGCATACGTGTGTCAGTGGGCAGATCTCCAACAAACTCCCACTTACACGTGACACACCGTACCCATATGCATCACAGACAGGGAGCGGCCTCTAGCAAGACATCCCTGCCCCCAAATCAACACGAGGTATGTCATCCCTGACAAGTACCTGATCACAATCCAAACGGGTTTGAAAAGGTCCTATAGATAAGTGATCAATCATCCTATTGTTGGCGATATCCGGGTGAACACGAGACATGGTACAAAGTCATTCTCCGATCGTTCACGATTATGTTTCTCGATCAAGATTGGTGGTGACCAAAATATGCAAGTTGCAACTGATCAACTATCATTGCAAGCATGAGCACGGCCGTGAATTTTGGTGTCAGCGCCCAATCATCGAGGGGCCCAGGGATATGTCTCTAAGCAGAGGAACAAATTCCTTCGACTACATTGCCCCATTACATCGGTAATACCTTCCCCAAAAGCTTCCTTTATAACAACCAGTTACGGACTGCGTTTGAAAGCAATCAGAACAAGGCAGACCAATGTCATGGAAACACATGTATCTCCGGTCTAAGGACGAAATGATATTATCATCCTGAGTTACTCTTGACATGTACCATGAAGTAAACTCAGGTGTGGGTCGTCCAATCACTTGAAACTCTTTTCAAGTATAGGTAAAGTATTGCGTCTCTCGTATCCAATCCCTATTGAATACACGACCAATGCTTTCCCTCAGTCTTCGTTCAAACTTCCTTCCGATGAAGAGTGACTGACTGTGGACATTTAGAATGTAAAACATTCAGGGAAGTGGTAAACATACTAAGATGGAACACAATAAAGGCAACTGAGAGTACCCGCTACACGCGTATTAACAAATCCCTATTTGATAATCGATACTAGCAGAAGAACAATGTTGCTTAACGTTCCCAAAATTAGCATATCAAAATTTTAACTAAAACAAACTCAAGCCAAGTCTTTGCAAGCACTAGTATGACAATCATCACTATCTTGCAACTATGGCTTTAGCAAAAGACGGATCCGCCACCATGCTATCCGTGTGTATTCGTAAGATGACCATATCTCTACCTCAACCAATCACTCAAAAGTGTGCGTTGGTGAGATAACGGTATTTTGTCAAGCTATCGCACCTTCATTGATTCATCAGAACTCAATAAGACCAAGGATGCTTGAGATAAAGGTTATCTTTCATAAGCCATCGTACTCTCAATGTCTCATAAGATCCCAATAGAGTCAGCGATGCTTTGAGAAGCATACTTATTAACACCATATTTAGTAGGATCACGAACCCCGATAAAGATCGGCAGTTATCCTAAGCAAGCATTTGAATAACAACTTATTCTATGTTGCTTCTTACTATAGATCAACAAGAACATATTTCAATATTTCTTTAACTCCTTCCATAGGTTTTGTATATCCTATAATCATTATGGATGCATAATTCTTGATTTAAACTTTTCAAGCGAAATCAGGACATTATCTCCAACACGATGTATGTACTAGACATATTTAGAATAGGATTATAAAATGCTCCCACTAGCTCTGGCATTCTTCCATATATCATCATTGCTATTTGAAAACTCAAACGAATGATTTTCATATCAACACAAAGATTCTAACATTGATATGGCAACATAAGTCCACAAGTGGACTACTTAGGGTTTGTAGATTTCATTAGGACACTTATTGATAGTAAAAGACCCTCGAAAATGTTGTGAGCATTTCCTCAGAAATTCCTATTAAGGAATGTAGTCTTCACTTTTATCCAATATAGCCTAAAAGGCACTTATAAAATAAGTATCCGTGTGGACTTCAACATAACCACCGGGAGAATGTTTCTAGATGATACCTTCCTCATGGTCAATCATCGTGAAACCATTCCTACCAGTCGGTATTTGAAGTAGTCTACAAACTTATCCATGTTTGGTCTATTTCCTCAAATAACCAATCACACCTCGCGGGTTCACACCCAGGTGTAGGATCAACCAAGTCGAAACCTTGGATATCCGTCATAGATAACATCTCATCTTATCATTTCCTCCTTTCTCCTAGCGGACTCCAAGCCCACTACGCTTTCCGGTAGTTGACGCATTCATCATGAATCATCATTAAGTTGTCTTCCTAAGATATAACGAGTTATATCTTTCTGGTCTTATGACAACTTCTACCAAGAGGTAATGATTTTATGCCAGGTTCTCCAGCATTGCCATGCTGAGTTTCAATCATTTCTGATTGGATTCTAGTGTCAACATCAGGTTCTTCCATTCAAGGTATACTTTACTCTCACTGGCATCCATGGATATTAATTTCTTAAGAGACTCTACCTTTGAACAACTTACAAGTTCTCACAAGGTTTGTCAAGAAAAATATTCCATGGTCTTAGTAGAGTACCTAATGGAGTAAATACCTCTAGATCCTGGGTTCCTCCACCTCACGTCTAAACGTAGGCTAGACAATCCAGACTTTGGAATAGACAAACAAGGATCCTCCTTTTTGTCATATCCTCTAAGGCGTTTACATGACCATCTTTGTTGTTTATAAGATTTAGAACTTCTGCCCACCATTTAGAGAATGACCCAAAAACAATTTTGGACATAAAAGTGTAACCTATCACTTGTCGGACCATATCAAAATGTCCGGTTCCTCCTTTAGACGAACACATGTAACAATGTGTCTTAAGAGGAATGAATTGTGAGACAATCCCATAATTCTTATGATAGTCACATAATATAAAGCTAAGGTACTCAGCATCTTAACTAGATCCAAGTATCATAGTTGCATTGCCCTCTCTATCATGTACCTCGTTATGGTGAGTTTTGAACACCTCTAAGGTTTCAAAACTAGTCCATTAAAATAGACTTACCATCCCTTCTACCATCACCGGTAAAGGTAACAAGGTATCTAAAGTTACTCCTTAATGTTTGCTTAAACGGTCAACACACTAAAAGTGTGAACGAAATCTAACAAGCTTTCAATCCTCTCACATACTCAAGTGACGGATGTTTAAGTCATCTAGCATAACAAACAAGATATGCACTCAACATTTGACCAATGGTCAAAGGGTTCCAAGTTCCTAAACCTCACGGATCTTGGTGAAGCAAGTCTTGTTTATATAGCTAAATCGACTTCTACATAAGGATAACTACCTCAATACATTTATGATCGTTCTATTACTCCTTAAGCATAAGCTTATTTTAAATGCCACGACATGGATAAACTTTGAAATAAATCACCACTAATTTCAAAAGTCAAAGTAATATCCATCGTCAACAAAGGCGTTTAGATATAATGTTTCTAGCCATACATGGCATAAACATACATCCAATAAAGTAATAGAATAGCTGGAAGGAAAGGCAAGATACAAACTTCCAATCCTCTCAATAGGGACAACAACTATGTTTCCCTTTTCGAATTCCAACTCTCCATGCCTCATCCGCCTACTTCTCTTTTAACACCTTCACTTTGTGACAAACAAATTTGTGACAAACGTGAGCGTTATTGCTAGCGTTTAAAACCTAGCCTTTAGAAGTAGAAGAGCAATGGAGTTTGATCATGAATGTTCCTGAAGTCAAGGAGCTAATTTCTCTTACTCATAAGTGATTTTAGCTCTTTCAGGCTCATAGGGCAGTCGTGGTGGCGCCAATTTTCCAATCTTTCCGCGGAAGTAGCAAATTACCCCTTGTGGAGTCATATCTTGAGGCGCAATCTTATTGCCCTCTGACTTCACATATAAGATAGGCTTGGTAAAACCAAACTTTTCGTTTGAGGTCAATTTCTTCTTCTCGGTTTCTTGTTCCTTTATAATGTTAGCGGGAGTCGGTGAGGCGAGCCATAATTTGGCCATGCAAGACTTAGCAGTCCACAACATGCCATAATGCTTTATAAAGGATTTCTCCATATTGTGCATGTGATAGTTCACAATGAACTATTTACATCACGTGGGCAGGGACTTTGGAGAATTTTCATTCACCATAAGCTCCCTCCCTATGGCGAAACCATGCCTCTCCTTTAGGTCCACATACGCCTTCATCTCAAGAATATGGACACTAATATTCCCGCCTTCATGCATCCTTCAACCGATCAAGGCCACGATGCACTTTTACATGCATATAGAGGTCTAGGTCGCGTTGGTAGCATTTTGGCTCTAAAAGGGATTTCTCTAAAATGTGCAACTTTGACTCATGGTGGAAGACAATCCTCAACAACCAATCCTAGTCCACGAAGTCCACATTGGTGAGTCTCACCTTCTTTAGGAACGAACGGTGTTTTAAGTTGAAGTGGTGTCGTTAACATTTGCCAATTAAAGATATAAGAATACACGTTTTAGTTAGTTTTGATACAATCCTCGTTACGATAATTACCCATTTAGTTTTAAGAAAAACAATTATCTTAACAAGGGCTAAGAACCTTATTTCACTTCACTACATGACGGGTTTGCCGCGGATCACTTCATGAAGTTATTTAGGCCCGTAAACGCTTTACCAATTGCAATCCGAGATTACAACTCTTAGACACTTGCGGGATCCATCAACACTCATAGCGTCGGTTTGGCATGTTTGATCCCTTCTCACACCAATTCCTCGTTAAGCCGCTTTGGCAACTCGGTATAGGCACGACAATTACCAAGGCGTATTAAGTTGGAATTGTAAATCGTCCGTCAAGATACACGGTGACAACCTTGACAATCATTGGCTCGTGGTTAGCTCGACAACCAATAATTTCAAGTCGCCACACTCACCTTCCACACAGATCCACATGGAACAACTCGTGCTTAGCTCGACAATCATCCCATGCATCACTAGATTCGGGTGGTGTCATCTTACGGGAGGCGTGTGATTTACGTTTGAGAAAAACGAGACTTTTGTCTTTCCGGTTTAAAAAACCTCTTTTCAAGTTGATTAACAATCATGTGACAAAACGCATTTTTCACTTTAATATAAACCAATTTATATTTATTTGTTAATCGTGAGCGCGCGGGGTTTGTTAAACAATTTAACAACTCTTGTGATTTTATTATTTTGAAAAGTTTTCTAACATGCGAAGATCCTAACAACCACGCAAGAAAATAACAAAACAAATCACAACCACGTACAAAGCAAATATCCGGTAACACGCCCCTAAACCCTATGCGCCCTCCCCGTGAGCCAAACGGAGAGAGCAAGGCCAAACTAAGGACACAACCAAATGGCCTCGCCGGAAGTGCTCCCACTGAATCCGTCATCTCCAAATGATCCACCAGATCCAATATAGCTGAGAAGTCTCTCCCACGACTCTCGATGGTTGTCTTCGGTCTTCTTTTCACAATTACAAACAATTTGAAAAGAAATGGCGTGCAAGCCGCGATTGCTATTCTAAGCTACTTACAACAAGTGCTAAGGAAAGCAATGGCATGCAAGCCATAAATAAATTTACAAATTTACAAACCGAATTAAATATTATTACAAACCATTGTGACTAAAAGTCACCAAATGAATGAATACATAAATAAACAACCAAACAACCAACACATAGGTCTAACGGGCAAGGCGTTACCGAACACAACAACAACCACAAACAAAACATGGTGTACCACAACAAAACCATGCAAAATGTATCTCAATTAAGATTGTTCAAACAAGCAAAGTACCCAAGGCACAAAAAGGAACAATCCTTGTACATATGCATTAGTATCCCAAACACTTTGAGAACACATATTCATATATACACAATATAAGTATATGCATGTGTGCATTTTATGCCAAAACCACCCAATACATATAAATATACGAATCAAGACACATAAACGGGGCTTTTCGAATGTCCAAACAACAAGGACAGATTCTGGAAAAACAGAATCGAAAGGTGCTAAAACCGAAAATTTATTTCTTTTTAAAAACAAGGATAAAAACACTGTTCACGAGACCTTCACGGCCCAGAAGCCTTCACGGGCCCTCACGGCCCGTGAAGCCCATGAGCTCCACGACTCTGACACAGTCAAAACGAGCGACACCCCATGAAGCCACTCATGTAGGCTTCACGACCCGTGAAGCCAAAACCTCCACGGCCCATGAAGCTCATCTGGACAGAATGTCCATTTTCGGTTTTCAAGCCATCAAAGTGCAATTTCTTTCTAGAGATGGCTCTGATACCACTGTTGGAACTCGTGGTGGGCATAAACGCAGCGGAAGCAAACAAAAAAGAAGCATGCAAGACATAAAAAGAAAGCACACACAAAGCCCACAACTAGTTCCAATGGTGGAATACGCTACAAAGCAAATTGCAACTAAAGAACAAGAAGAAGGAGGAAGAATATACCTCCTTACCATGGCTGTAAATCGAGATCTTCAAAGGTGGGATGAAATTGAGGAAACAAAAGGCTTCCTCCTCCATTGCTATTCCACACCAAGAGAAGCTTGATCCCCAAATGCTAGTGAGCCATAGATGAACATCCTAGAATGACTTCACCATCTGGAACAGCTCATGTAGATCTCCTCTTGCACCATGAAAGCCTCACATGAACACTCAAGATCATCTTAGTGTATGTAGCATTCTAACATTATACCAAGAGAGAA
Source organism: Dittrichia graveolens (assembly GCA_038502395.1). Taxonomy (NCBI): domain Eukaryota; kingdom Viridiplantae; phylum Streptophyta; class Magnoliopsida; order Asterales; family Asteraceae; genus Dittrichia; species Dittrichia graveolens. The sequence continues at coordinate 42,729,319 of JARJIL010000009.1, read as the reverse complement.
TTGTAGAAGAGAGAAAGTTCTTGTTGTGTTCTCTTAGTCTCCTTCACTCAATGACCAGCATCTAAGCTCAAAAACTAGGCAATAAAGCATAGGTTTTGATTGGACCATCAAATGGTACAATAAAACACAACTATCACTGCAGCTACCCTCTTCACGACCCCTCACAGGCTCTCACGGGCCGTGAAGCCTAAGCGCGCCACGAGGGGACTTAGAACTCCAAGAGCCGTGCCGCCCGGTCGAGACTCGTGAGGGCATCTCCTTCACGACCCCTCACGACCTCGTCACGGGTCGTGAAGCCCAAAGGCGTCACGACGCGTGGCAGCCGTCGAACAATCGTTAGGGCAGCCTGCTTCATGACCCGTGCAGCACCCTTCACGGTCGTGAAGCCCCGAATCAAAACACTTTTGATTCTTTGACTTTCTCCATCCACATAAAGCTGTCGAGATCAATCCTTGGCGTGTGACCCAATAGGCTCGCGCCTCATTAGCAGTGATACCGGCATACGTGTGTCAGTGGGTAGATCTCCAACAGATCCCATACCTAGGTGTATACCAAGGTGGTAGTGATGGGATTAACATGGATGGAATTGTAGACAACTTCAAATACCGACTAGTGGTAAAGTTTTTCATGGTGGTTATGGAAAAACTTGTCCTAGTGGCTATGTTGAAGAATGTTTGATGCTCGTGGATATTAATGACCGCGTTTCGTCATGAAACAATATGATGAGGAAGTGCTTATAACACTATCCGAGGGTCTTAATATACGTCCGTAGTATCCGAATTATGTCTACAAAAGTGGATAAGACCACTTCGGGCTTATTCTTGCATCTTGAAGGAAAGATATATTTGCTTACTATTAGAAGATCATAGTGATGAGTTTTCTAAAAGCATAGATAAAACCTTTTACGTATGTCAGGGCTAGTAGGAGCTTTGTTGTATTCCTAGTGTTAAATGTCTATGGAAGATAATGTCCCGATATTAGGTTATCTGCAAACCTAATTCAGGAATTACTGCTTCATAGGGGCATTTAAGAGATACAAAATTGGATAGTATTTAGTTCAAGAAATATAGAGATATGTTCTTGATGTTTGACGACTTGAATAGGCTTGGAGTAAGTAGTTACTCTAATGCATGTTTCTGCTAGGATAACTGTTGATCTTTGATCAAAGTTGATGATCCTAACTTGTGGTGTTGGTTGTTGATTCGTAAAGTATCACTAACCTTATTGTGGGTTTTTGAGACAATGAGTGTGTGATTACTTTAACTTTTTGAAAAGTAAGATCTCTTTGATGCATACGATTGAAGTAGTCTTGTCAAAAGAGATATAATTGAATAACAAAAGATCTAGTGGATGTTGTGGGACAAATCCACTAGTTAAGCCGTTGTTATGGACTAGTGGTGTTTGTCATACTAGGACCATTAGCATATCTAATGCGTATGACTTGGCTTGTATATGTTTTGTTTTATGATTGATTTGTACTTATATTTTGGGGACATTAAGCAATATTGCAATTCATACCATATCGATAATTAAATGGAGATTTAATAATACGCCGAGGGCGGGTATTTTATGAATCCTTATTGTGTTCCATCTTAGCATGTTTAAACACTTCCGAGAATGTTTATCATTCTAAAATCTCCACAATCGGTTATACTTTATGGGAAGGAAGTATAAATTAAGATTGAGGTAAAGAGTTGGTTTTGTTAAACGTGATTCTTGCCTATACTTGAAAGGGATTTCAAGTGATTGGAGGACCCACACCCGAGTTCACTTCATGGTTCTAGTCATAAGAAACTCGGGATGATGATGACGTTTCATCCTTAAACTAGAGATGCATGTGATTCCACAGCATAGGTCTGCTTTGCTTTGATCGTTTTCTAACGCGGTCCGTAACTGGTCGTTATAAGGGAGATGATTGGATTGAGTATTATCTATGTGGCGGGACTATGTAGTCGAAGGAATTTGTTCCTCTATGTATACAGAAGATATCCATGGGCCCCTCGATGATTGAGTGCTGACGTTCATATGCATGGCTGTGCTCAAGTTATATTGATGATGGGTCAATGTTAACTTGGTTTGTTGGTCACCACTAATCTAGAATCGAGAAACATAATCGTGAACAATCTGAAGGTTGACTATATTCCATGTCATGTGTTCACTTAGGATATCGTGAACGAAGGGATGTATATGTTCATTTATCTTTAGGACAATCATTTTATGATTGGGATCTTGTCAAGAGTGGCATACCCTATACTGACTTGGGAGCATAGATGTCTTGCTAGAGGCCGCTCTATGTTTGTGTTATTTTTCGTAGTCGTGCCACGTGCAAGTGGGAGTCTGTTGGAATATGCCCGCTGACACGAACGAGTTAATGGCACTACTGATGAGGTATAGGCCTATTGGGTCACACACCAAGTATTGATTCCGGCAACACGATCAAGCAAAAGAGAGGAAAAGGCCAAAATGGGTTTTGGCAGGATGGTACACGGGCCGTGTTCCTGAACACGGGCCATGTCCAGTCCAATATACACGAGGCATATTAGCCCATTTCAAGGTCGTGTAGTTTGGGCCTACACGGGCCGTGTAGATGAACACGGGCCGTGTAGTGCTTGATAGACACGGGCCGTCTTAGCCCAATTGGGGCCGTGGACTTTGGGCCTACACGGCCGTGTAGACCTACACGGGCCGTGTACGTTCGTTGTAACAGCAAAATTAACAGCCTTAAACACTTGGTTTAATGGTGTTAACTTCTACTAATGGTGGTAGACAAATAGGCTATGAGTTATCTGCTCTAAGGGAAGTTTTTGGATGTCTCTTGGCTCTTGGTTGACACTTGAACTCTCTCTCACTTGTTCATCTTGTTCTTGGTGTTCTTGAACACAAGAAGCAAGAAACACATAGACTTGGGTGTTGTTTTGGTGACTACACCAACATACTAGCATTTGGGAATCAAGGTTGCTTGGGGTGGACTTCATTAGAGGAATCCTTGTTTGGATTATTGAAGCCTTGACTTGCTTGAGTTCTTGAAGAATAACAAGAGGAAGATCATTGTGCTTGAGTTGTGGTATAACTTTCTTTCTATCTTGTTTATTATATTTTAGTTGCAATTCCATGTCTAGATATTGGTCCATGGGAAGTGTTTGTTTGGTTAGCTTATTATTTTGTATTATATCTTGCTTCCGTTGCTACTCGATTATGCCAAACAAATACCTTCAGTTACAAGTTGGTATCAGAGCCCTGGTTTGGCGATGCAGGCACGGCTAGAGTGTTGCATTCCCAAATCTTGGCTCGTGTTGGGTCAAACTTTTCTTTGGGGGGATTTAGAGTGAATTGGAATTGTGATGTGATAGTTAGTATGTTATGTAGTAACGGTTTATCTAATGAGCTTGTGAGATGATGTGATTGTATAGATATGCCAGACAAAGATACCCCTACTGACACTCATGTGACCCAAGAAGTGACTGGAATTTCATCAGTGGATGCTTTGAATGTAACAGGTCAGGTTGGTACTTCAAGTGTTGAATCTGGATTGGACCAGAGAGAATATATTTCCAAATTGGAAAATGAATTGTGGGAACTTAGGGATGCTATGGGCAATATGGAACGAGAGAAGATTATCCAGAATGAACGAATCCAGAATCCTATGTTTAGTATAACTCAAGCTACAAATGTGCAAGCTACAGCTCCATTTCCTCCAATATAACAAGTGGCACAACAGTCAAGTTCTCATCCTTTTACTACCTAAGGAGTTTATCCTTTTGCGTATCCAGGGTTTAAACCACCCTGCACTTATAAGCAATTCTTGGATTGTAAGCCTTCAGAGTATATGGCAGTACAGACCCCAATATAACTTTGAATTGGTTGCGAGAAATGGTGAAGGATTTTGAAGCTTGCAATTGTGAGAAAGAACTGAGAGTTTGTTTTGCGACTCGTATTCTAAGAGAAGATGCGACGGTTTGGTGGGATTCCCTTACAGGACATTTTTCTAAACAACAACAAGACAGTGTGACATGGGATCAGTTTTAGGAGAAACTGTGTGAACAGTATTGTAATACTTTTGAGGTAGTTCGTATCAAAAGAGAATTCATGGAGTTGTGTATGACTAATGACATGACTGTGGATGAATTAATCAAGCGATTTAATGAAAGATTGCGTTTTGTGAAGCAATGGGTACCTGATGAGGCGTCTAAGATACAACACTTTGTGGGAGCTTTGCTTCCTGAGTATCGAAGTACTACCAGATGGGCTAGTACACTGTCGCAGGCATTTACTTTAGCCAAGTCAGCTGAAGATGATTTGAAGGCTAGAGATAGAACGAATCAAGATGAGATATCTCAGCAGAAATTGCGATTGGAACAATATAATGTTGAAAAGCAAAGAGGGCAGAGTAGCCGGAGTAAAATAAATTTGAATCGTGGATCTGCATCTGATGTATCTAATCAACGAGTGCCACGGTGTGGGAAGTGTAAGTCTCACCACACAGGACCATGTACGACTCAGACTATGCGATGTCTTACTTGTGGGCAGTTTGGCCATGAAATGAAAGAGTGTCGTTTCTCGCAAAAGGTATGCTGGATTTGTTTTGAAAAAGATCATCGAGCAAGAGATTGTAAAGTTGGCAAGGAGTTAGAGTCAGGGTCAGGAGTTGTGGCAGGTGGGGGATCCTCGTCAGCAAGTGGGCAAAAGAGAAAGAACCCGTCTGAGCAAGGGGGTAGAAATTTCAACATGATGGCTGATGATATTGCCACTACTGATGATGTAACGGGTACGTTTTGATAATCTTTATATTTACGCGTATGTTTATTAACTTTAGAGTTAATTGAGAATGTATGATGCCTATGTGTGCTAAGTGTGTTTTATTGATTCTAAAGAGTATGATTCTTTAGAAAGTAGAGATATTTGATTGTGAAATTGTCTGATGCATATGGCAGTAAGTGTTATAATAGAAAATGACGAGAGATATGATATGATGTGAATTGGGTATGAAGTACCCTAGAGTGATGTTTGTAGAATTTGTAGAACTGCATGCTAAGTTATGTGTTGCAAGAATTGTCTTGCTTTATGTGTTTGTATATGCTTATATGTGTTTATACAAAGAAGGAGGAAAATGAATAAGTTAATGAAGTTTGGAGGGTTTTGTGACGATCAAGAGATAGTTAATATATATAACTGAGATTGCGAGTATGGATAAAGTTAATGATTGAAGATAATCTGTAACATCGATTAATGAACCTGAGGAGATTGATTATTGTTGAGGTATTGCAATAGTTGAAATTGACATAAAGCTACCATGTTATGAAAATGGAGGAATAGTTTATGTTTTGTGACAGTTGAAGATTTTGAGAGAAATGATTTAATTCATGCCCTTGGAATCGCAGCTGATGCTTGTGTTAATAATATGAAGATATCGATATTGATTATAAAGAAATATATGAGATTTATTCAAGTACTAAAAGAAGTAATGGATATTTATATATGAATGAACTTGATATATGGCAGAAATGATGGTTAGCATGAATTAACAAATGTGATTGAGAGGTCTGAAATTACATTGGAATGGCAAATTGTTGTTAGATATGTAAAAATACGAGGGAATTTGTAACGGTAATCTTGAAGTTTATGTGAAACGACGCGTACTTGATGACATGGATGATTGAGAGTACCAAGTAAAAGAAAGAAGCGGATTGCTACAAAGTGGGCAAGTCTGAAATCTGCAAGAAGTGTTTGGATAAAAAGTGTTAATAGTACTTAATTACAAGGAGATACACGTGAGAAAGAGTCAGTTATGATTGATACTTATGAATGGAAGAAATGGGTAATTTGAAGAATGATAGAACGAATATATGGAATAACGAGAAAAGAGCCGGATATGTGGATAATTGACACGTATAAACTAAAGATATATATATATATATGTGTGTGTGTGTGTGTGATTTAAAGAAAGAATTCTTGAGATAATGAAAGAAGAGAATTGTAATGGCCTAAGCTTATGGAATGAAGATTTGTGAACCATATGTATGAATTGCCTTTGCTAAGGAATACTTGAGCTTGGAACTGGAAATTTATTTTGAACAAGACTCACAGAACCATATCGCCATTGCACTTGGAAGGGCTAAATAGTATAACGCCATGCGAAATAATTGATTGATGACTTATTAAGAGGAGTGAATATGATAGATATACTTTCGTGGAATTATAATTTGAGTGTGTTCGAGCTAAAGCAAAGTATCAGAGATTTATAAACCGTTGAGAAAATTTGAAATACCAGAATTATGAGAATGACAAGCTATAATGGAGTTGATGTACTGCATGAAAAGGGATTTAATATATCACCAGTGATTGTGGATTGAGTAGTAAGAAGCGTTAGTATGATTACCACTAGTAGAACGTAATCTTTTGAGAAGAGTTACATTGATGCGATGATTTGAAGATATTCATACTTAGAGGTTTGTGATGAGAATTGAAGAAATTGACTAAATTTCTAGAAGAATTTATGACAAGGAAATGAGATGCGAAATGAGCGGTACAACTAAATTTATGAGATAGTCGAATAGAAAGAATTGCACAGATACATACGAGAATGAACTTGTGTTTTGTGTTGGATTCTGATAATTCATGGAATTTATAATTATACTGCGTAGATTAACGTGATGTGATTTCATCTGAAGGAGAATAAGATATCAGTAGTGAGTCAATATGTGGATAAAGTGGTAATGTTTAACAGGTTAATTGAAAACAAGAGAGAAGTGATATGTGGATACCTTTGTATATAAGACAGTGAATGACAGTTATGTAGAATTTGTTAATTGAAATGAACAGATTGACGTGAACAAGTATTCAAGAGATGTTTTGATATTGAATATATGTGTAAGTGTGAAAGAAAATGACTGAAAGACAGGTTTCTCAAATTTATGAGTTTTATGATTGAGTTAAAGAAGAGTTGTTTAACTTTGAGGACTACTAGATAACAGAGATGAGTAAGAATGAATGCTGATGACTGATAGTAAGATGACTATATGTATCTAACAACTAGAAAGAGATGAATCGTTTGACATGTGCTATAGGATTCCGAGGACAGAATCCTCTGAAGGAGGGAAGATTTGTAACATCCGAAAACTTGGCCTAGTAGTAGGCGGGCTAATGGTAAGTTGAACTGTGTTTAATTATGTATAATTAAAGATGTGTTATGTGATTAAACGAGTATGAGAAGTTGTATGTGTTTATGATTAAATAAGATAGAGTTTGGAACGAAAATTAAAGAAAATACCTCGAATGTATGTTAAGGTAATTAATCGAGAAAGATTATTTGTTTGAAAGTAAATGGACGTAATAAATGGTGTGATGATATTTGAATAATTAATTGATGATTAATTGACATGTGGTGTATGCTAGAAGAATTAATAAAGTATGTATGATATTGTGTATGTATGTATGATGATATGTATGTGTGAATGTATGTGTGTTGGTAAGGTGGTGACACCTCAAAATTAAAAACTGTACACGTGTGTATGTATATGTATTTTTGAAAGTAATCATAATTTGAAAGAAAGAAAAAGAAAAGTGAAATTGTGTGCATGTGTGTGACTTCTGGAGAAAGAAGAACAAGAAAAAGAATAGAAAACTTGAAATTTCAAAAGAAGAGATTTGTGATTCTTAAACTCAAAATAAAGGTTAAATGATACTCCATACATGCTACTAAACATTTGGTTATGCTTTTGATTGTGTTTGTATGGTTATATAAAAGTTCCACCATTGTTGAGTTTCAAATGGATGAAATGGGTTTTGTTAAATTTGTTGTTTTAAATGATTAAAAAGGTGTTTATGGTGTTAGATATGCTTGATATATAGCATCTATGAGTTTAGATTGAAGAAATATGATGTTGGAATTGTTATATATAAATTAAGTTGGCTGGAAATCTGAACTTGGAGAAAGAACCTTGAAATCCGAAGCATGTAGCGGCGCTACATCGATGGTCGCGGCGCGACATTCAAGCAAATCCGAGGATAAGGTCGGTTTTGAGAAATCCGAATGATTCAAATCCTAATCTTCCAAATCCGACATTTGGAATCCGAGAACATGAATCCGAGTCCTAAATCCGATTGTGTAATCCGAGAACCCAAATCCGTAGCTCAAATCCGATGATTAGATCCGGATTTTGAAATCCGACAATGTCGTGGCGCGACACAAAGGGTGTCACGGCGCGACGAGGCCCATTTCAGAATTTTTGTTTGTTTTGATTGTGTTTCGCTTGGGAAAAGTTGTATTATTGATTATATGATCAAATCAAGTTGTTTACATGGTTATGAGATATAAATATATGTGGAAAGATATATTTATATATTCGAGACTGATTCGGTTGTTGCTGTGTTTTCAGGCAAACCACAGACTCAGTGATATTAGACAACTGAGCATGCGTGATACGAGGACTAAGGTGAGTGGAAGTTTACTCACGGGTGGTTATGTTGGTAACATCATTGAATGATTGAAAGATTGTTTGTTTGCAAAGATTGCTTGTTGATTTGAATACGAGATATTTGACTGATGAGTTTGTTATGCAAAGATAGATTGATTATCATACCATGATAGACTGTTAAGTCTGCTATATGCTAAATGAGAATTGCATGTTCATATATGTTATATGTAAAATAGATTTGATTGTGATTGTGACTGGAGAAGGAATTGGATTGTTTGAGAACCGACTTCTGTGTTACGGGTCGGGAGAGATCAGCTTATGTGTAAGAGCTGGTTGGGGTCAGCCGCTGATGTTAGGGCCGGGCTCGCTTGCAGTTGGTTGAACAGTAGTTGCTTCTCTGTTGCATTTGTTGCTCAGAGGGGAGTTTACTGTGCCAATCGGCAGGGAGCTATCGGTAAAGCTTTGCTTTGGCCAGCTTTGGTTGTAGGTTCGGCAGAACCGCCGGTCCTCGGGATGGAAGAGATTGTTGAATTGACGGCTTGCTTGAGGATTGATGTTCAGAGGTTCCGTTGGGAACAATGTTTGTTTTGTGCTTGTCTATAGCTTCCATTCACTTAGCTTTGTGCTAATCCCCCACGGTTGATTGCTTTTTGCAGGTTTATGTGAGTAGCTGTTTAGCTTGTTTGTGAAAGGGGAATTTGACAATACTCTGATATTGTGTTTTGAGAAGAGACGAGCCACGTTTTATAATCTTTTGTAACACAAACGAATGTTGAGATTTGTAAAGTACTTTGTACTTGTGAATGTTTATGAAAATAAGTATATGCTTCCGCAGCGTTTTAAAAAAAATATATGGCTTGAGTTTTACGGTGTTACACAATAAAAGTGCTATTGCCATCACACACAACCCAGTGTTTCACTCAAGAACCAAACACATTGAGATAAGACATCACTTTATCAGAGATATTGTAGAAAAAGGAAAGATAGAGTTAGTCTTCATTGAGACTGAAGATCAGCTTGCGGATATCTTCACTAAACCAATTGAAGGCACAAGATTTAAAACTCTACTTGGCAAACTTGGCATGCTCAACCCTTAATCGGTATGTTCCACTCTTTATCTCTGTTAAATTTTTGCTAAGTGCTACATTTGACTAAGTGTCAAAATGTGAGCTGAGTGCTAAATCTAAAGCTGAGTGCTAAATCTAAGCTGAACACTCAGGATCTGAGCTGAGTGCTCAATCTGAGTTGAGTACTTCGTTCCAATGTGTGGTCAATTCCACATGTCTAGGTTAGTCCTAACAAATAATATGTCCAACAATATGGTAAGTCCAAAATATTTACGGTGTGTCCGGTAAATAAATGTCACTCGTTTAGAAATTTTTTTCTGATATATTTTTTTCATAAAATATCTTTTCAATATAACAGTGTGAGTTTGGGTAACTTATAATAAATTTAGCCGTTATAACAAACTGTGTAGAAGTTTTTACGGTAACGGTCATATTTATTACCCTTCGATAACAGTAACTTTTCTCTCACATTGAAAAGGTATAAATAAGAGAGATTTTTCATCATATTTCGTTTAAACTTCCAAAATATCCTTCTCTCTTAAACCCTAACGTTGCTGTGTGTAGAGTTCATTACTAAGTGCAATCCAATACGATAAGTTCGATTTCAATGGAGGGGTAAACTCTGAATCTAACTGAACAAATGATTCGTGGTGGAAATTTCAAGAACAATGCACTCCCCACCTACAAACAAAACAATGTCATCGCTTGTACTGACATTCCAAAGTCCAAAATTGGCAGGGGATATGAGGAGTGGGTCTCCTACATTCGCAAGGGACCCCTGGCACATGCATTTCTTCGTGGACCTGTTGTGCTCATCCCTCAACTTATCACGAAATTCTTGTATACGTGTAAACTGGATGCAACTCAACCGGTTATACGGGGTACAGTCCTAAGTGGACAAGTGGCGATAGAAGTCGATGCAAACTGTCTCCGCCGAATTCTTCATCTCCCGATTCATAATCGGTATGAAGCGACGGTTTCTAGGGAAACATCGCGAAGCGTTTTACCCTTAATGGGTCATCCTCAAGTTATTGGCGTCATAAGGAAATCTGTTTTCCAGACGGCATGGGGATTTATCGTATCTATTGTGGTTCGTTCCGTTGGATACAAGGTGGGTGGCCTGGATAATGTAAATGACTTTGAAATAAAACTATTATACAATTTATTTTATGATCAACGAGTGGATTACGCTGAGTTGATCTTTGAGGCATTCAAGTCATTGGTAACCAAGAACATAAGGGACACCATTGTGCCCTTCGCAAGATTTATATCTATGGTCATCGAGGATAGATTGGGTAGAAGATATACTGCTCAATATGAGTCAATTCCTACTCCTATTCTTAGCTACAGAATGTTCACCCATGATATTTTCCATGGGCACCCTACAATGAGTGCTCAGATGAGGGTGTATGTACAGCTTCCAACTCCCAAGTCAAGTGAAGCTGAGACAGAGGAGGAAGCTGCGGAAGAAGTGAGTGACGATGTTGGTTCTGAGGCTGAGTCTCCTCAAGATGATCAACCTAGGACTCAGCTTAGATCCAGTGCTCAAATAATTTCATCCACCACTTCGAGTTCAGAGCAAAGGAGTCTATTTCCTAGCTCTGAGTCTCCACTGCTAGGTGCAGCAGGTAAAATTTCACAACCCTTATCTCCTTCTCTCTCTTTTACTTCTCTATCTCCAAAATTGGGAGATAAGACTGAGTCAAGCCCAACTCAGTCTAACCCCTCTCCTCTACCTCGCACATCTCCATCTATCTTACAATCTACAGCCAACCTTGGTCAGCCCACTTCTACCAAGGATATATCCTACACCTATACAAGGAAAACTACCAAAGGTGGTCCTTCACCTCAAAAGGACTTCGGAGTCGATATCATATTGATACCTCCACCGGCAGGAGCAGAGGGGGAGACACCTTCTCTGAAGGTGCCAACCTCTAGGCTCAGTTCAACCCTTAAGCCTAAACCGAGTATGGTGTCTACTCAGCCCATACTTACTAGTACCATGGGAGAGCCTACTTTTGTTCCTTCACAGCCCTATGAAGGTAACATTGAAATACTGACCAATCCCCAGGGTCAAATACCCCCCTCCTCACCACTAAGCCTAGCTCACACCACTACCATACCTCACGAAATTTTTCATTCTTCACTTCCATTCTTACACACTCTAGCACGACATGTCAATGAACCTTTCATACACTAGGAAGGTTTACAGGGTCTCCATTCTAGCCCCCTTGATTCCATAGGTCAGTACCAACCTTTAGATATGGGACCCACATCCTTACCTATTAAGGAATACTCAACAGCCACTCCTACGGTGGAAATAAACTCCTCCACTAGACAGGAGGACTTTGAGGTAAGACAGAGATCTGAGGAGCCCAAGCTGATGACCAACGATGCTCAAGTCATTATGACATATCTACAATACCAGTTTGAGCTCCTGCATAAAAAGAGGAAAGCTGACAAAGCCAAGTTAATGCGCAAACTTAATGATTTATCAACTTCAGTAGCCAACTTGGAAAGCTTCATGCTCAACTTCAGACCCTCCCCTATTAATGATGACAAAACGGGGGAGGAAGAATCAAAGAAGTGTGACGATAAGGTTGAGGCGAGCATACAGAGTAAGTACAATTTGAGGAACAAGCTCATGATCAAATAGATAAATGGAAGAATAAGGTGTTTAAGATGGTAAAAAGAAAGAAAAGAAGTGTTATGCCTCTAGCAAAGAGAAGAAAAGTCATCATTGCTGAGCCTGAGCCTGAGCAACAGGGTAAGTCTCAACTAGTTGCACATGAATCTGACTCAAGTGATGAAGCTGTTGCAGCACAAAAAACCAGTGACATGCTTGCTGAGCAAATGTTACAAGAGATGGCTAAAGAACTAGGCATAGTAGTGGAGGAAATAAAATAGCAGCAACGACAAGCTGAAATTCAACGAGAAAAGGCTAAAGCTGAAGCTGCCAGAGCTCAAGCTGAAGCTGACTATTCTGGACCTAGAGTCACCCCAATTCCCTACTCAGATGTGGATCTAAGGCATTGTTATAAGAGAACACATTTTAATAACAAGATTGAATGAATTACACTGAGTAGAAATGGAGAATTGGTAATCATCAACTTTGTACTAGACAACAAACAAGAAATTGGTCTAGATATGAGATTTCTGTACAAGTTGGGGTTCTCAGAATTGAAAATCGTAGCCACAACTATCAAGCTGATGAAAAAGAGTCATATCAGACAAGAGATGGTTGATGTGCTTAAGACAATCTTCATAAGAATTGATCAGTTAGGTGAGATTCCTGCTGATGAAAATGATACTTTCCTTAATCGAGGCAAAGCTGCAAGAGTTAGAGCAGCAAGCTAGCGAGCTAAAAGAGACATCGATTTACAAGTTCCAAAGGGAGTTGAATTCAGAGAAAACACTTATATCACTCAACCTTTGGAAGGATTCTTGTATCTTGATGTGGAAGGTAATCAATGTTTCTTGAGGGTAGCAGATATTCATTTGGCAAATCTGGAATTGATTCTGTACTTGAGAATTCTATGTGATGACTCAATTGAGAACTCAGTATTCAGATATCATCTCCACAAAGAAATCAGATCAAGAAAAACTGAGATGAGAGAGCTGCTAGAAGGTGAAGAGATTGTGAATGATGCTATCAAGAAAGCTGCAATTTGGGAACTTAAATGTTATGATATGTGGTTAGAAGTTGGAGATACTATTGATTAAATAGATAATTTCTATAATTTTGCAAGCACTAAGTGTGCAGAAGCTAATCAAAATGATTAAGCTACAATGTAAATGATATGTTCATTAATACAAACTCAAGTTTGATATGTTCAACTTTTTATTATTTATGTTTGATATGTTCAAACAGATAGCTTTGTAAATTTAAGCTGATGATTGATATGTTCAATTATAAACTGATATGTTCAGTTGTATAAGCTTTGTCACACCCCGCTAAAGCAGAAACACGAGGTGTCACAGCACAAGGGATCATCGCACAAGGTAAATAGACAATAACCAATATATTAAATTAACAAAGTAGTGGTAAAGTACATCCATAGTTCGTCAACCATAAATGGGAGACGTCGGAATCTCCAAATAGCGCTACTTACAAATACCATCGGCTCACTAGCGGAGTTAAGAGATAATGTCCAACGAAGGGCCTTACAACGATAACCCAAGCACATCAAAGAATAATACCATAAGTGCTCAAAATAATATTTAAAATAAATATGATGATAGGCAATAAACATTTCATGAAATATATACACATGCTTTCACCCCAAAAATAATATGAAATACGGTAAAAAGGGGCTATGATACTCACTCGGTATGCAAATGTGTTAACTTGTAAGGATTTCTTGTTCCTACCGAAGCTCCTTTCCTAATATAAGAGATATGTAACTCTATTAGACTTATTTTATTCATTATTTTGTATTATTTATTTGTTGTTAACTTATTTATTAAATAGTTAAAGGTTGTCTCTATTTTTCCATAAATCATAAGTGTTCCCTGGAATTTTTATTTCTTGAAGTTGAACTTTAAAAATTAAAAACTGTATTTTAGGAGTCATATTAAGGCTTAATATTTTAATATAATCTTATTACATGTTTCTAGGATGTCCAGTAAAAATATAGGAATTTATAATCCATGTTTAATATTTTTAATAATTAAGAGTGTATAAGATGTCCACTTATCAGTGTCTGGATGACATGTTGTTACTAAAACGTCTATTTAGGACTCATACCACCTCTTTTATACATGATTCAAACTGGGAATTAACCGGGACTCAAAGATGAAACTTTTAAAAAACACTAGACGTATTTTGACCCAAGGATGAGTAAGTTACATGCGTTTAAAGTGTACCCTTTTAAATCTGTCAGATTTCCAGATTCAACATATGTGTCTTTTTAAATATGTTTGAAGGATCAAACGTTCATGAAAATTAGTGAATACAGGTTTAAATGAAAGGTAACACTTTAAAAAAAGATTAAAAAACAATCAACTGATTTTGATACCTAGAACTCCAGATATAACAAAAACAAATGGGGAGTTCTAACATCAGAATCTGCCAGATTTGTGATTCTTTTTGCTTATGGGTCATAACTTTAATATAACATGTTTATATTCATGATTAATCATCTTGTATGAGTATAAGCTTTGATAATCCATGTGTTCTTACAACAATGGTAGGATGATACACATTTTATGTGTTCCTTACAACATTTGTTAAGATGAAACACATGCATGATCAAAGTCTTATTTTCTTGAATTTTAGTTGATTAAGTTCCATACAACAATGGTAGGATGATGCACATTTCATGTGCTCCTTACAACATTGGTAGGATGTTTATATTTACATGATTATAGATATATATAAAGGAAATAAGATGAACATCAAAGAAAATAAATAAAAAGAAAGAAGAAAGAAGAAAAGAAAAAAGGTAGAAGAGTAGAGATGAGTGTTTTATGATCATCTTACCAACTCTTGTCTTTGATTATGTGTTGAATCTTCACAAGATGAACAATACTTGATGTTCTTGGGAGATTTTTGATGGTGAAAGAAGAAGAGAGAAAAGAGAAGAGATGGAGTATGGTGGTAAAGGAAATGATGAAGAGAGGAAGGGGGATTATATAGAACATGGGGGAGATCAAGTGGTGGTTCTTGGGAAGAGAAGGAGGCAAGAGAAAAGAGAGGGGGGGGTTTCTTTTATTTTTTTAAAAAAATATTATGTGTAATTAGTTTAAATAAATTTTGTATAAATGGTGATTTTGTTTAAATCTTTTAATTAACAAAGTTTTAATTACTTTTATGAGTTTATATATATATGTTTTATATTTTAACTTATTTATATTTATTATGATGTATTTAATTATTTTTATTGATATTATTATTATTATTGTACATAATTTGTAATTCTTGACTTTTAATAATTCGATTTTTCGAGCTCGGGAAGTTTCTAACCATATAGGCGGGATTTCTACGAAATCTAATATTATTATGGATGTATTTAAATCATAAATACTATTCTTAGTCATACCAGGCTTAAAATTAAAATTTCTAATGGCTAACCTAGGAAATTTGTTGCCGAATGTCACAGGGGAAGAATTTCGTCCCGAAATTAATCGTTGACGTCCTGGACTTGATTTTTGGCGAAGAGGTGCGGATATTTGAGTTTCATATAATCCTCTCGCTCCCAAGTGTATTCAGGCCCGTGCCTTGGGTTCCAACGAATTTTTAAAATGGGGATCTTGCTTCTCGTTAGTCTTTTGACCTCCCGGTCAAGGATTTCGATTGATTCTTCTACAAAGTGCAACCGGTTATCAACTTGCACATCTTTTAAGGGTAAGACTAAGGTTTCCTCCGTTTGGCATTTCTTTAAATTCGACACATGGAACGTGTCATGGATGGCGCTCAGTTCTTGTGGCAGTATTAGCTTGTAGGCTACCGGTCCAATCCTTTCGATTATCTCGAATGGCCCAACGTACCTGGGACTTACTTTGTTCTTTTTCCCAAAACGCACTATCCCTTTCCAAGGTGATATCTTTAGTTGAACTTTATCACCAACTTGAAAGTCTAGGGGTTTCCTGCGATTGTCAGCGTAGCTCTTTTGTCGGTCCCTAGTGGTTTTGGGCCTTTCCTTGATAATCTGTATCTTATCAGTAGTTTCCTGCACGACGTTTGGTCTGGACAATTGTCGGTCTCGATTTCCAACCAGCTGAGCGGGGATCTACATTTGCATCCGTACAGTGATTCATCGGGTGCACACTGGATACTGGTGTGATAACTATTATTGTATGAAAATTCAACCAGTGGCAAATGCTAGTCCTAGCTTCCACCAAAATCTAACACACAAGCACGTAACATATCCTCAAGCGCTTTGAATAGTTCTTTCCTATTGACCGTCTGTTTGGGGGTGGTAAGAGGTGCTTAAATTGACTCGCGTTCCCAGTGCTTTCTGAAGTGATTGCCAAAATCGTGAGGTGAAGCGACTATCCCTATCCGAGATGATAGAGATGGGCACTCCATGACGCATGACGATCTCATTGATGTAGATTCGTGCTAGTTTTTCCATCTTGTAATCTTCACGAATGGGAAGGAAATGTGCTGACTTTGTAAGCCGGTCTACTATTACCCAGATGGAATCGTACCCTTTAGCGGATCAGGGTAACTTAGTCACGAAATCCATAGTTATCTGCTCCCATTTCCATTCCGGGATTTCTAGTTGCTGCAATAATCCAGAGGGTTTCAGGTGTTCTACCTTAATTCTTGCACAAGTTAAACATTTCCCCACGTATAAGGCGACGTCCTTCTTCATTCCGGGCCACCAATAGTATTCCTTCAAATCCTTGTACATTTTATCGGCTCCGGGATGAATAGAATACTTAGACTTATGTGCCTCATCCAATATTGGTAACCGTATGTTATTCGCCTTGGGTATCCAAACCTTCTTTTCGAAGTAACGTACTCCATCAGTTCCAATCTCGAATTTGTGCTCCAAATGACGGAGAGTTTCCTCTTTTAGATTTTCTGCTTTTAATGCTTGCTCTTGAGCTTCAACGATCCTTCCTTTCAGACTTGTTTGCACAACAGCTCCTAATGCTCGTACTCGTGTTGGTTTTACTCTTTCCTTCCTACTCAACGCGTCGGCTACCACATAGCCCTTTCCTGGGTGATATTATTTCGCAATCATAATCGTTGAGTAGTTCTAACCATCGCCTTTGTCTCATATTGAGCATCTTTTGATCAAAAATATGCTGGAGACTCTTATGGTCAGTGTAGACGGTACACTTGGTGCCATATAAATAGTGTCTCCATATTTTGAGTGCAAACACTACCGCTCCTAACTCCAAATCATGAGTAGTGTAGTTTTTCTCATGAACCTTCAATTGTCTCGAAGCGTAGGCGATAACTTTGTCTTTTTGCATTAAAACACATCCCAACCCTTGGTGTGATGCGTCGCAATAGACCACAAAGTTTTATGTTCTAGTTGGCAACGCCAAGATAGGTGCGTTGCATAACTTCTGCTTTAAGGTTTGAAAGGCTTCTTCTTGCTTATCTCCCCAAATGAATTTCTTATCCTTCTGAGTCAGAGTCGTTAATGGTTGAGCCACGCGTAAAAAGCTTTTGATGAAATGCCTATAATATCCTGCCAAATCAAGAAATTGCCGAATCTCAGTTGGCGTCTTTGGTGCTTCCCACTTTTTGATTGCCTCGATCTTTGCTGGATCGACATGAATTCCATTTGAATTAACTACGTGACCAAGGAAGTGTACTTCTCAGATCCAAAATTCACACTTGGAGAATTTGGCATACAACTTCTGGTCCTTGAGTAGTGTTAAGATTAATTTCAAATACTGCTCATGATCTTCCTTGCTTCGCGAATAGATGAGAATGTCGTCTATGAACACTATTGCAAACTTATCTAAATATGGTCTACAGACCCTATTCATTAAGTCCATAAATACTGCTGGAGCATTAGTCAACCCAAAAGTCATAACTAAGAACTCGTAATGTACATAGCGGGTTCTAAAGGCGGTCTTAGGGACGTCTTCTTCGCAAACTCTCAATTGGTGATATCCTGAGCGAAGATCGATTTTTTAAAAATAGTTGGCGCCTTCAAGTTGGTCGAACAGGTCATCGATTCGAGGAAGACGGTATTGATTTTTGATGGTCAATATATTGAGTTCCCTATAGTCGATGCACATTCGCAGCAATCAATCATTCTTTTTGACGAATAGGACTAGGGCTTCCCATGGTGAGGTACTTGGTCGAATAATTCCTTTGTCGAGTAGCTCTTGAAGATGTGTAGACAATTCCTACATTTCCAATGGGGCTAACCGATATGGTGCCTTTGCTACGGGCGCGGCTCCAAGGATTAAATCAATCCAAATTTGTCTATCCAAATTTGTCGTGTCTAACTGAGGGTAATCCAAGTAATTCATCCGGAAACACCTTGGGAGAATCCCGAACGATTGGAAAATCGTGAATGTGCTTTTCCTAAACCTCCGTTTCTACAACGTGCGCGAAGAATGAGATATAGTCCTTTCCTAAATATTTTTGCATTTTCATTCATGATACCACCTTGACGTTCTTCCTGGTCTTTTCTCCTTATACGACAAGCATTTCATCTTGTGATAGTGGAATCTGAATGATCTTTGCAGAACAATATTTCAGCTTGATTTTTGGATAGCCAATACATACCAACAACTACATCAAAGCTCCCTAGTTTGATTGGTATGGTCAACGTTAAAGTTTTTGCTGGCTAAGTTCAAGGTACAGTTAGTGATTATATCTCTAGTCTTGAATTCTTGTCCATTAGCAAATTCCATGAAATAGGCCTCTTTCAATATTTGAAATTTTAGATTGAGCTTTGGCCTAAAAACTAGTGGTACGAAGCTTCTATATATTCTAGAGTTAGATAGCATTGATGCATTATAATTGTTCAGAAGAAACATACTAGTAATCACATTCGGGTCTCTCCTTTGTACAAATTCTACTTAGCTAGGTTATGGTGATCCTAAGATATAGGGTCTAACAACTAACACTCCCGTTCAATCATATAGCAATGCATGTAAAATTTTAAAATCATACATTTCATAACGTGATTTAAGCAACACATGTTCAATCATATAGTTCCCAAAAGTACCAAAATGATTTCCTAAAAGACATCAAGTGATTAATGTTTAACAAATCATCAAAATAAACCACCAAGTTTAATAATCGAAAGAAACTCCAAATCTTTGACTAATTCAATCTCCTTAAAAACAACCCTAGCGTACCATCATACTTACTAGCAATCTCACCATCACTATAAAAAAATATCCTCCCAAGCACATATATAATTACATCATCTACACGGCCCTCCTTGTTGCAATGGTGGTACCCACAGCTCTTAACGCCTCATAGTGTTGCGACTCCGAGAGCATAGAAAAATTTACATAGGACATGGTGCCAGTGGTCTAATGAAACAATGAGAGTACAATGGCTCATAGACGAAAACCATTGTTCGAAGCATCGTTGACTCTATTTGGTTCTTTGAAACAATGAGAGCGCGAAAGCTTGAACATAGGACCATGATCTTGCCGACGCATACTTTATAAGTAATTTGTCAAGAGAAGAGATATGGTGATTGTTAGAGTACACATGGATGTCACTTTGTGAATCCACTTACTAAGCTTTAGTCGCGAGCTAGTGATGAGTTTTCATACTAGGCATGCATACACTTGGTTTACAAGTGGCTTTGGCTTGAGTTTGTTTTAGTTGAATTTGATATGTTTGAGTTGGGAACATTAAGCAATAATATGCCTTGATTGTATCGATTATCAAATGGGGATTTGATAATGTGCGCGGAGCGGGTACTTTTGTTAGCTTTTATTGTGTTCCATCTTAGCATGTTTAACTACTTCCATGAATAAATTTATTTATTCTAAATACTACACGATCAGTCGTTCTTCATTAGAAGGAAGAAGTGAATTAAGATCGAGGCAAGTGGTTGGTAAAGTATTCATAGTGGATTAAATACATGTTTACGTAACACTAGCATGTACTTGACAGTAATCAAGTGACTGGAGGAGCCACACATGAGTTTACTTCATGGACATGATCACGAGTAATCAAGATGGTAA
The DNA here is from genome assembly GCA_038502395.1 of Dittrichia graveolens. Taxonomy (NCBI): domain Eukaryota; kingdom Viridiplantae; phylum Streptophyta; class Magnoliopsida; order Asterales; family Asteraceae; genus Dittrichia; species Dittrichia graveolens. The sequence continues at coordinate 42,709,209 of JARJIL010000009.1, read as the reverse complement.
TATTATTTGTCCTTTTACTGGAGATACATGCGCTTCTTGACTAATAATATGGTCTTTTTTAGATTGCTTTCTAACACAGCTCATACCTGGCTGTTATAAGTAAAGTTTTCAGGCAAGAACTTGTTATTATGACGGAACGATGTACTCAAAAGTATTCGTTCCTAGAATTGGACTGTTTTGGACCAGACTTGGATCTATCAAACCCCACTATATTTTGATTCCTAGAAATTATATATTTTGTATGGATTTTCATGAAGTGCATAAATATATATATATATATATATATAAAGGTGTATATATGAATATGTAATTTTAAAGGTGTATAAAAATTATTAATGCATATGTACAAGGATTGCCTTTGTGCCTTAAATGTTTCGGCAATCTTGATCAAAATATATTTGACATGGTTTTGTGGCACACCATAGTTTTGCTTTGGTTGTGTTTGATTGTAGTTCGGTAGCTCTGATACCACTGTTGGGTTTTGGTGGCATTTAGAAAATGCAACAGAAAGAAAACGAGTATAAAACTATTTCAGATTTATGCCACCAACGCACCACCCAATGGACCATACTCTAAAACAATAGCAATGCAACTATAAGAACAAGAACAAGAAGAAGAAATATACCATACAACATCTTTGACCTCCTTGTTGATGATGATTGAAACAAAATGAACTTGAGAATACAAAGGTGTATTCCTCTATCGGTATCCACACCAAGTTTGGTTCGATCCTCACTTGTTAGAGTGTTTGTGTGCCAACAAGAACACCACCACTATAGAACTAACATCGCTTGAAGATTATAAGTGCCTTAGCTTTCTTCCAAGTGTATTTTGAGAGAGTATGAACTAACATGCAAGTTACAAGTTCATATGGTTTCTTCACATGTTCATATGTCAATCAACATCTTCCAATATGCGTTACCAACCTTTTGAGTAGTTCTCATGCCACAAAAAGCTAGCTAAAAACGTACTAATAAAGTTAGACTTAAGTGTACTAAATACCACATTTAATCTAGACTTAAAAGTCTCATTAAATTGGATGTTACTGTGTGAGGCACCACAGGTCCCAAGATCGGAACCTGACTCTCATACCATTGTTGGGTTTTCGTGGTACAAATAAACACAACTGAAGCAAAAATAATAAAAACAATTTTGATTTGTGAACCACGCAACACCCACCAAGCAGACCAAAACTCTAAACACGACAAAGCAACAAAAGAAAAGAAAGAAGAGATAGTATCATACCCTTGATGCTAAGTCCTTCTTGCAAATGATATTGTGACTTAGAAGATCGTATACTAAAATGTATAACTCTAGTGAAGTCTACACCAAGAAGCTATCAACTCCCACTTGCTAGAGTGTTAGATATGCCAATCTAAACACCACCAAATGTCTTGTCAAAAGAACCCCAACACCTTGTGTTCTTTTATGCCTTTAGAGAGAATTGTGTGCAATGTATATATTTTAGTAAAACCAAGCTCAAGCAACAACACAACCAAAGCTTCATGTGACTTATATAGAGCTAAAAAATGAGTTCAAAAACATCCACAATAATGCCAAGATCAGTTACTAGAATAATGACCATAAACACCACTTTAAAAAATTTGAAAGCTGAGTAAAGAGGTTGTTACTGTGGGAATATGCCCACTAACACACATACGAGTTGGTATCACTACCGATGAGGCATAGGCCTATTGGGTCACACGCCAAGTATTGATTCTGGTAACACCTTTGAATGAGAGAGAGAAAAATTCCAAATTAGGTTTTGGTTGGGCCGGGCACGGTTGTGCTTTGTAAAGGTACGGGCGTTCCCTATGCCAGGTACGGGGCCAAGGTCGGCGTGCCTAGGGTGTACCCATTAGGGCCGGCATGGGCGTGCCTCTTGGAGGTACGACCGTGCCCGGTGCATAAGCACGAGCCCAAGTCGGGCGTGACTTGGGTGTGTCCGTGGGCTGGCACAGGCGTGCCTTGTGAGGCATGGTCGTGCCTCATGCCGTAACAGCCTAATTAACTAGCTTTTTTAAGACTAGTTTAATGGTGGCTTTATGGCATTAGTTACTAGTAACTTAAGGGACGTTTTTGGCAGTAGAACTGGTCTCATGACTTTTTCTTACACTATAGACATGGATGATGATGCTCTTGGTTCTTGGTAACAAAAAACATATAAACTTGTAATCGATAACTAGTTCATACTCTCTCAACATATGCACTTGGAAGATAGATTAGCATATCAATCTTCAAGTGGTGTTAGATCAAAGTTGGTGTTGCTCTTGGCGGCGTCCAAGCATAGCTAGCACGTGGGGATCATCGGCACTTGGTATAACACCGTAAAATCTAAGCCATTTTTTTTAATTGCGCTGCGGAAGCTTTAATTAATTAAACATTCATTACATTAACAGATATTCACTTTAACAAAATATCTGTTCTTTACAATCCACAAACGAAACTCTGTGTTACAAAAGACTGGCTCGTTTCTTTTAAACTTGACATCAGAGTTAGGTCAACTTTTCCTTCCACAAGCACTCACAACACAAACCTGCAAAAAGCAACAACTGTGGGGAATTAGCACGAAGCTAAGTGAGTAGAGGCTAAAGCCAAAAGCAAACATCAAGTCAATACTAATCATGTAATCACAACCACTAAGAAGACCGGCGGTTCGGCGCAGAACCTACAACCAATGCCGGCCAAAGCAAAGGTTTACCGATAGCCCTCTACTGAATTGGCACAGTGAAATCCCACTCTGAAGCAACATATGCAACAGTAAGGCTACCACTATTCAACCAACCAGTAAACGAGCCTAGCCCAATTCCACGCATAGCTGACTTCTCAAACGCAACTCAAAATCATACTAAGAGTGCGTATCGAACAAATAATCATGCAGCAGTCATCAATAATATATATCACAATCAACAGTTCTAATTTCAAACCATCACATACAGTCATGCCTCACATCAGTAATATTAAACACAATCTTTACCATTCGCATCCAACATCCACTCACCTTACAAGTTCAGACGAAGCACTCAGAATTCTTATATTACTGAGCCTTTTGATTTCCTGAAAACATAATAACAATCAATCAGTCCAATTCTTATAAATATATCTCATCATAAATCTATAATTCATTCATAAAATCAACAATCAATAAACAATAACAAATCCAAACACAAAATATCAGATTTCAACAACTATCGGATTTACACTCGGATTTCTCAAAATCCGCAACTAAGGTATCGGATTTCCTAAAATCCGCAACTATCTAATAGGATTTCATAACTGTCGGATTTAGGAATCCGATGGGTTCCACTCTGTTTTGTCTTAATCGGATTTCAAGTTTCCAAAATCGTAAGTATCGGATTTCACTAAGTCTCGGATTTCAAATTCCGGATTTGGGTATCGGATTTCATGTGTCAGATTTCATTATTCGGATTTTGGCTTAAATCACTTTCCAAGTTTAGGATTTCGTAAATATAGTATTCGGATTTGGGGTTCCCATAATTCAAGTATCGGTTTATGAACTTCCGGTTTTAAAGATTCGGATTTCCAAAGTAATCGGATTTCATAAGAATCGGTTTTAGTCACAATCGGTTTTCAACAATCCGATAACTTCATGCTCCTCAAATCCGCAAACATCAAAATAGTATAACTCAAACCCAGATTTCATGAACTCATAACATCATTCCAGAATATAATTTAAACACCTTTAAACACTTTCTCATGTAGTGAACATCATATTTGCATATATCATATGAACACATGAATCATCAAAATCATATCCTATCAAAACCGATTATGGTGTTCTAACATGCAATCCTTAATCTAAACATAAATTATGTTTTAAATCATATAGCATATCAAGAAGGATTATAACATGTGAATTTAAACATACCAACCTTTAAATCTTGATTAAATCACACAATCAAAATGAATTCCGATTCTTTATCTTCTTCTTCCTTCTTTCGGTTTTCTTGACAAGAGAGAACACACACACACTTTCTTTTGAAAAAAATGACAGATTTTTGGGTATACACACACACTAGGTTACATGCAAATTAGGTGTCATGTTCTCCTTCCAAATTAACCACACAAACCCACGTGTATTTCCACTTACATACATGCATATATACGTATGGCCATACATACAATTTATATTTCTAAATTAACTAACCATTTATCCAATCTAAATAACTCATAAAATCAATTAATCATTTAAAATATAATTAAACACATACCGTAAACCCGCTAATCTACTAGCCCAGGTTTGCGGGTGTTACACTTGGTGTGGATACCGATATAGGTACACTATCATGTGTACTCCTCTTTCAAAGGCAACAAGGAGAAGACATTTTGTATGGTATAATTTGTTGCCTTTATTTTCCTTCTTTTAGTCGCATTGCTATTGTTTAGAGTTTGGTCCACTGGGTGGTGTGATTGGTGGCATAAGATTAAAATTGTTGTATACTCGTTTTCCTTCCGTTGCGTTTTATGGATGCCACCAAAACCCAACAGTGGTATCAAAGCCATCTCTAACATGGCTTTGCACTTTTGGTCTGAAAACCGGAATTTTTCTGTCAAAAATGGTTTTCCGGTGACCGGGCATGGCCGTACTCTTTGGGGTACGGGGCGTGCCAGCGGCTGGAGCACGGTCGTACCTGTGGAGGTACGGGCCGTGCCGGCAGGTTTAACTAGATTAAAATTGTTTGATTCAGAATACTGGTACACGGGAGGGTACGCCCGTGCCCGTCGTGTTTTGGCTAGAATCTAGAATTTTGAAACTGTGTTTTGGAGATTCTTAAAAATCCGGTTTTTGGCTATTTAGGATCAGTCTTGGATCTGGTTGTACCCCACTATATTTTGATTCCTAGAATTTATATATTTTGTATGGCTTGGCATGAAGTGCATAAAAATATATATATTTATATGTGTATATATGAATATGTAATTTTAAAGATGTATTAAAATTACTAATGCATATGTACAAGGATTGCCATTTGTGCCTTGGGTGTTTTTTTGTTGGCAATCTTGATCAAAATATATTTTTCATGGTTTTGTGTGGCACACCATGTTTCTTTTTGTTACGTTTGATTTAATTCGGTAGCATAATATGCCCTTAGACCTATGTGTTAAGGTGGTTGATTAATTTGGTTTTTGGTGGCATGCGTGCCGTTTTGATGTAATATTTATTTATTTATTTATTGGTGCGGCTTGCACGCCGTTTCTTTTATTCCATGTATTTGTATAAATAGTGTAGGGATGCGACCTGCGTGTCGTTTGAAAATTCTATGTATTTGTAAATAGTATAGAACTTGAACCGGAAGTGTCAACGGGAGTCATGATGATGACGTCTTGGCGAGACAGAGTCCACACGCTATTGGAGGTGTCGGATCCACTGGAAGCTCACCCAACGAGACATTACCTTGTCCTTAGGTTTTGGCCTTGTTTTCCCCGTTGTGGCTTACGGGGAAAACGCATACGATTTTGGGCATGTTACCGATTTTTATTTATTTGTGTGGTTGTATTTTATATTCTATGCATGATTTAGGAATCGCATGCTAGACAATTTTTCCTTAAAAATTAAATAAAATACAACGTTTGTTAAAATGGTTAACAATCTCGCCAAAAAGAATTGACAAAGAAAATATAAAATTGGTATTATATTTAAAAGTGCTTTAAATCGTTTTGACACTTACTTTGTTAATTCACAAAAAGGTTTTTTGAAACCGGAAACAAAATCCTGTTTTTCAAAACGTAAATCACGCACCATCCATAAGACGACACCACCCGAATCTAACGAAACAAGGATGATTGTCGAGCTAAGCACGAGTCATTCCTTGCGTAGTTGTGTGGAAGGTGAGTGGGGTAACTCGCATGATTGGTTGTCGAGCTAAGCACGAGCCGATTGATGTTCTAGAGTGCCACCTGTGTGTTTTGTTGGACGATTTACAATTTTGGTATATAATTCTTGGTTAGTTGTCAAGCTAAGCACGAGCTAAACAAAAATTATATATTGAGATTGGTGTAAGGAAGGGATCAAACATGCCAACCGACATAATGGATGTCAATGGATCTCGCAAGTGTCTAAGAGTTGTGATAGAGATTACAATTGGTAAAATGGTTACCAGCCTAAATAGCTTCGCCACGTGATCCGCGGCAAACCCGTCACGGTGCGAGGTGAAATAAGGTTCTTAGCCCTTGTTAAAATAATTGTTTCTAAACATATGGGGTAATTATCTTTAACAAGGTTTATCTAACTAACCAAAACTTGTACTCTTGTTATTTATAGATGTCAAACCATAATAACACCACGTCAAACATCTCACTTCGTATGTTCCTAGAAATGGAGAAACTCACAGGAGTAAACTTTATTGACTGGATTAGGCAATTGAGGATTGTCCTTCGCCATGAGTCAAAGTTGCACATCCTTGAGGAACCCCTTCCAGAGCCACCTACTACCAACGCGACTTGGGCCGTCCGATACGGATATGAAAAACGTGTTCAGGACATGCACGATGTTGCCTGCCTCATGTTGTCAACTATGAGCTCAAAGTTGCAAAAGCAGTTCGAGCACATGAGTGTGTACAATATGGTAAACAAGCTCAAGGACATGTTCCAACAGCAAGTTAGGCAGGAACACTATGAGTGAGTTAAAAACCTAGTCGGTTATAGGATGCAGGAAGGCGGGAATGTAAGTCTCCAAGTCCCAAGATGAAGGCGAACGTGGACCAAATGGAGAGGTTAGGACTTCCTGTTAGGAGGGAGCTCGCTGTGGATATTGTACTCCAGTCCCTGCCCGCATCATATGACCAGTTTATCATAAACTATCAGATGCAAGGAATGGAGAAATCCTTAAGTGAATTGCATGGCATGTTGAAGTCTGCGGAGTCTGACATGGCCAAGAATAATTCCACCTCATCTATTCCCGTCATGGGTTTAAAGAAACAAAAGAAACGGAAGAAGAAACCGACCCTAAAACGAAAGGTTGGAGTTTCCAAGCCTATCCTTCAAATTGAGTTTAAGGACATAGAATATGTGCCTCAATAAGAGACTCAAGAAAGGGTGGTTTGCTACTTTTGTGGAAGATTTGGAAATTGGGGTCGTCACGCCTGCCCTACGTGCCGAGAGTGTATATAAAACTTCTAAGGAAAGAGAGAGTTAACTTTCCCTCTTAAGGTACGTTCATGATTTATTGCTATTCTTATATAAGTTGGGTTGTTGACCCGAGCTGATTGACTCACGTTTGTCACAAATTTATTTTGTTACAAAGTGTAGGTCCTTGGTGGAAGAAAGAAAAGCATGAAGAACCGGATCTCGGACGAGGAAACCAGGATGATTATCCTCTAAAAGAAAATAAGGAGACTTGATCTCGCTTTTGTCGCCGGTTTATTCATTACTATATTTTGTTGCCCTGCGTGGCAAGTAACATTTCTTTGTATGCTCGTTTATGAAGACGATGGATATAATTTGAAGTTCTAAGACTTGATGTAAAATCATTTTAGCATTGTTTGTTCAAAGTTTATTCATGTCATAGCTTATGTGTTGCTTTGCCCTGCATGGCACATAACTGTACATTTGATGACGATGAATTTATCCTTTAAATATGAAACTTGTTATGAAAAATTTTGTTATGAGAGATTTGTATATATTCGAAAATTATTCATGGCACGGCATACGCAAGATTTTGTTACAAGTAATAAAATATTCATGAATAACTGATTCTAAATCCAATATAGTTTGGATAAGTTATCTTTGTGAGATAATCAACTTTACCATATAAACAAGAAATATATCACCTAGATCCATGTGGTTGGGATCTCGGGATAGTTTAACCTCGGGCTAAACGTTTGATGCTGATCTTGTTTATTAGGCTAAGATGATTATGAGATCCTTCACCGGAGTTAGTGAGAGGATTGAAGGCTTGTTGGATATTGATCACACTTTTGTGGATAATCCGTTCAAGTACACCACAAAGAATAACGAAAGAGAAACTTCTTCATCACTACCTTGATGGTAGTAGTTGCGGGACGTTTACAAGTTTAGGAATATGTCTGAAACCTTGTTGGTGTTCAGAATTAGCTAAAACGACATTCAGAATCAATAGGGCATATAGATCAAGATATTTAGATCTACTTGCTAAGATACCTTCTATCTATATTGAATGACCGTATCGTGAATTGTAGAAATTGTCTCACAATTCATATCCTACTAAGACACATTGGTACATGGTGTCATAGTGTAGAGAACCAGATATTATTGATAATGATCCGGTTTATGACGGGTCAAGAATGTATGTCCGATTTTTTGGTACATTCATTTACCATTGTGACTAAGTCCTCAAATCTAAATTCAATTGATGGTCTACTTAGTACTTAATAAGATATGACTAGAAAGGTTCTTTGCTTGTCTATCTCATAGTTTGAAGTTATCCAATCTACATTCAGTGGGAGATGGATGAACTTGAAATCATGAAGTGCTAAAACATTTGAGGAGTTCTTCTAAGTTTTAGATATTTAACCTTTCGAGAACAATGTTTTGTTGCTTAAAAGGGGACAATAGCTAGGGCATTCCTGTGGAAGAACGTGGAACTTAAATAAAAGACCTGATATTGATACTAGCATACAATCTGATATCATTGATTGATAATCAGTATGGATATGCTGGTATACCTATCTAAGAGTCATCACTTCTTTTAATTCTGATAAGAGTCATATAGAGCCAAAGAGATATGGGTTTCTCATATCTAAGTGGCAATGGCCTGATGGTGAGTCATGTTGAGTTCACCATCTATCGGAGGACATAGTGGATCTGGAATTCACTAAGATAAAAGAAGTAATTGATAATTAGATGCAATCTATCTGCAATTCATTAACACTTTCTTGGTATTAATGGGATTATCATGGATGGAATTGTAGACAACTTCAAATACCGACTAGGTGTAAAGTTTTCATGATGGTTATGGAGAAAATTTTCCTAGTTGCTATGTTGAAGAATGTTTGATACTCGTGAATATTTTAGACCGCGTTCCGTCATGGAACAATATTATGAGGAAGTGCTTATAACACTACCCGAGGGTCTTAATATATATCCGTAGTATCCGAATTAAGTCTACAAAAGTTAATAAGTCCACTTCGGAATTATGCTAGCATCTTAAAAGAAAGATCGTTGCGTGTTATTAGAAAATCAAAGTGATGTGTTTTCTTGAAGTATAGATAAGATCTTTTAAATACGTCAGGGCTAGTGGTAGCTTTGTTGTATTCCTAACATTATGTGTCTATTGAAGATAATGTCCCGATATTAGGTTATCTGCGAACCTAATTCAGGAATTACTGCTCCATAAGGACACTTAGGAGATACAAAATTGGATAATTTTAGTTCAAGAAATATAGAGATATGTTCTTCATGTTTGACGACTAGAATAGGCTTGGAGTAAGTATTTACTCTAACGTGTGGTTCTACTAGGATAACTGTTGATCTTGATCAAAGTTATGATCCTATCTTGTGGTGTTGATTGTTGGTTCTTAAAGTATCACTAACCCTATTGTGGGCTTTTGAAACAATGAGGGTGTGATTACTTTAACATTTTGAAAAATGAGATCTCTTTGACACATACTTGTAAAGTAGTCTTATCAAAAGAGATATAAGTAAATAACAAAAGTACATATGGATGTTGTGTTACAAATCTACTAGTTAGCCGTTGTTATTGACTAGTGATGTTTATCATACTAGGTCAATTAGCATTTCTAATGCATATGACTTGGCTTGAATATTGTTTTGGTTTATGTTTGATTTGTATTTATATCTTGGGGACATTAAGCAGTATTGTAATTCATACTATTTCGATTATTAAATGGAGATTTAATAATACGTTGAGTCGGGTATTTTATGAATCCTTACTGTGTTCCATCTTAGCATGTTTAAACACTTCCCAGAATGTTTTTCATTCTAAATCTCCACAATCGGTTATACTTTGTGGGAATGGAGTATAAATTAATATTGAGGTAACGAATTGGTTTTGATAAACGTGATTCTTGCCTATACTTGAAAGGGGTTTCAAGTGATTGGAGGACCCGCACCTGAGTTCACTTCATGGTTCTGGTCATAAGTAACTCAGGATGATAATGTCGTTTCATCCATGAACTAGAAATACATGTGATTCTAAAGCGTAGGTTTTCTTTGCTTTGGTCATTTTCTAATGTGATCCGTAACTGGTTATTATAAGGGAGATGATTGGGTAGAGTATTATCTATGTAGCGGGACTATGTAGTAAAAAGGAATTTGTTCCTCTATGTATAGAGAATATATCCATGGGCCCCTTGATGATTGAGTGCTGACGTTCATATGCATGGCCATGCTCGAGTTATAATGATGATGGATCAATGTTAACTTGGTTTGTTGGTCACCACTAATCTAGAATCGAGAAACATAATCTTGAACGATCTGAAAGTTGACTTTATTCCATGCCTTGTGTTCACACAGGATATCGCGAACGAAGGGATGAATAACCACTTATCTGTAGGACCATTCTTTACAGGTTGGTACTTGTCATGGGAGACATACCCTATGCTAACTTGGGGGCATAGATGCCTTGCTAGAGGCCGCTCTATGTCGGTTTTACCTTTCGTAGGTGTGTCATGTGCAGGTGGGAGTCTGTTGGAATATGCCCACTGACACACACACGAGTTGGTATCACTGCCGATAAGACATAGGCCTATTGGGTCACACGCCAAGTATTGATTCCGGCAACACCTTTGAATGAGAGAGAGAGAAAAATGCCAAAATGGGTTTTGGTTGGGCCGGGCACGGTCGTGCCTTGTGAAGGTACGGGCGTGCCCTATGCCAGGTACGGGCCCAAGGCCGGCGTGCCTAGGCGTACCCATTGGGGCCGGCACGGGCGTGCCTCTTGGAGGTACGACCGTGCCCGGTGCATAAGCATGAGCCCAATTCGGGCGTGACTTGGGTGTGTCCGTGGGCAGGCACAGGCGTGCCTCATGCTGTAACAACCTAATTAACTAACTTTTTTACGACTAGTTTAATTGTGGCTTTATGGCATTGGTTACTAGTAACTTAAGGGACGTTTTTGGCAGTAGAATTGGTCTCATGACTTGTTCTTACACTATAGACATGGATGATGATGCTCTTGGTTCTTGGTAACAAAACACATATGAACTTGTAATCGATAACTAGTTCATACTCTCTTAACATACGCACTTGGAAGATAGATTAGCATATCAATCTTCAAGTGGTGTAAAATCAAAGTTGGTGGTGCTCTTGGCGGCGTCTAAGCATAGCTAGCACGTGGGGATCACCGGCACTTGGTGTGGATACCGATAGAGGTACACTATCTTGTGCACTCGTCTTTTAAAGGCAACAAGGAGAAGACATTTTGTATGGTATAATTTGTTGTCTTTATTTTCTTTCTTGTAGTCGCATTGCTATTGTTTAGAGTTTGGTCCATTGGGTGGTGTGACTGGTGGCATAAGATTAAAATTGTTTTATACTCATTTTCTTTCCGCTCCATTGTATGGATGCCACCAAAACCCAACAGTTACTGCATAGGACACGGCCATGCCTCTAATCAGGCACAGGCGTGCCAGCCCAAAAGGCCACGCCTAAGTCACGCCTGACTGGGCTCGTGCCTGTCCATTGGGCACATGGCACGATTGTGCCTCCATGAGGCACAGACGTACCTTGCGTCAGGGCACGCTCAAGACACGCCCGACTTGGGCTTGTGCCTGCTCGTAGGGCAAGGCCTTACCTCATAGAGGCACGGGTGTGCCTTTGCCCACCAGAACCAGTTTATGGTTTTCTCTCTCCTTTGACCATTTGTGATGTCGGAATCAATACTTGGTGTGTGACCCAATAGGCCCTTGCTTCATCAGCCATTATACCAACTCGTGTGTGTCAGTGGGCATAATCCAACAAAAAGTATGTTTAATGTGTATAAACTTTTAGGCTTAGCTTTATTTTCTTTTCGATATGTTAGATTTAGTTTACTTCTTATATTTGTTGTACCATTTTGTTATGTTTTTGTGGTATCTTTTAATCCTTTTCCTGTTTAATGTAAATACCCTCTATACATTTCCCATTTCATGTTTATAATATAGATTCATGCTTTGATCATGGACTATTTGACAATTGCAAGTATACGTGACCTTTAGTAATAGCTAACTTAGTGTAAAAACAGAAAATAAAAAAACCTAAAGAAAGAAAAAGGATTAAAAGATACCACAAAAACATAACAAAATGGTACAACAAAGAGAAGATTCTCGAAAACAGAACAAAAAGAAACACCAAAAAAGAAACCAAAAACATAACAACATTCAAAATAAAAGAGCAACAAAAAACAGAGAGATATTTGCTAAAAAGAACTTATAAGTTTTTTATCTCTTGTGTTGTTTTCGAAGTCAAACTTATTCTTAAAAAGAAAAGGTTTTGTTAACATCAAATAGGGAGAGATTGTTGGGAAGATAACCATTTCAACCCAATACACAAATCCACTTATTGAAATACATAGGATTTGATGATAACAAAACCAAACATTTAGTAAGACTTAGAACAATTTAAAGATGTGTTTTTTAGATTCTGAGTAGAAGTTACTGATTATAGAATATCAGCTGAAGACTTGCTAAGTATTGAGCATAAGCCGAAAACATCATCTGAGATCAGTGAAGAAAAGACAAGTGTAGAAGCCATCAGTTGCAAGCTAACTCAACCATTAGTTGAGCAATTTCAAGTATCAGCTGAGCAATCAAGTTGATCAGCTGATGATTCATTTTGATCAGCTAAACACTTGAAAGACATCAGCTAAGTAATCTCTTTTAAACACTTAGTCTTATTTTGATAAGCTCATCACTCTAAATGATCAGTTAAACTATTTTGATCTACTGATCATCTAGGTTGATCAGCTTATGCATTGATTAGCTCTAACAATTTGATCAACTGAACATTATATGATCAGCTGAGCACTCTGTTATTTGTTGAGCACTCTCCCATTAACAGAGCATTCAACACATAGGCTTTAAAGCTTAATTCCATCAACTTAGTACATTTTGATTAGTTGAGTCGTATTTTTAGTTAAAAATATTTTTAGTATATTATATTTTTGTTATGTAACTTTTATATGTCAAAACGCAGAACATGTGTTCTTCTACTATGCATTAGTGTAACACCGGAAAACCAAAGACATTTTTTTTAATTGCGTTGCGGAAGCTTAATTAAACAAATTCACTTTACATACATTTCAAATATTTACAAACCACAATTATCTGTTTAAAACCAACAAAACAAATATCATGGTGTTACAAAATAACTGGCTCGTTTCCTTTTAAATCAAAAACTATCTAGGCAGGGTCGAGCTTTCCTTCTACAACCACCAACAACTCACAAACCTGCAAAAGCATCAATTGAGGGGAAATAGCACAAAGCTAAGTGAGTAGAAGTCAAACGCAAAAGCAAACATCAACAGTCAACATCAAAGCATGTAATCACACAATCAAGAAGACCGGCAATTCAACGCAGAACCTACAACCAATGCTGGCCAAAGCAAAGGTTTACCTATAGCCCTCTACTGAATTGGCACAGTGAAATTCCCCTTTGATGCAACGCATGCACCAGTAAGACTACCACTGTTCAACCAACCAGTAGACGAGCCCAGCCCAATTCCACGCATAGCTGACTTCTCAAACCCAACTCGATATCATACCTCGAGCACGTATCGGCCAAATAGTCATGCAACAGATATAATCAATCAACAATCAGACTGAACCGTCAGTCAATCACATACGCATGCATCACATCAATAACATTAACCATAATCCTTACCATCCGCGATTAACGTCCACTCACCTCTTTATTTCAATGTGAACTCAGATATCTAATATCACTGAGTCTTTGTGTTTCCTGAAAACAAAATAACAATGAAATCAGTCTTGAACATAAAGTATATGTGCCCACATATATTTATGTCTCTATACCCATAATAAATCCACATATCATAAACACATAAAATACAAATCAAAAGATCAATCAAACAAAGTTCACATTTTTGAAAATCATCGGACGTGTCACGTCTAGGAATCCGACGTCGCGTCAGGCCTAAATGTCGGATTTCATATCATCGGATTTGAGAATCCGCTGGATTTCAAGTCCCGGATTCTAATTGTCGGATTCTAGCTCTCGGATTTCACTTGTCGGATTCAAAGAATCGGATTTGTGTTTCGGATTTAAGTCATCAGATTTCCATTACTCGGATTTCAAGGAATCCGCCAAAATAGTGGGGACGCGTCGCGTCAAAGAAAATGACGCGTCGCGTCGCTAAAAACTCTGTATCATCTTCTCCCATTTCAGCCGACTCAAAATCCAAACTTACTTATTTCAACTTCTATTTTTCAATCCAAAACACTTCTAAACATGTAAAAACTTTATATAACATGTATTCAAACATCATGAACACTTTAAAACTCATCAAAACATGTAAAACCCAATTATCAACTTTGAGCTTCAAGCTCCATTAATGGTGGTTCAACATGTAACCATGGATTTCAACTGAAAAACATATCAAGATGCATAATAACTTGCTAGATTCACAAACTAACCTTCACTTGAATTATGAATAACAAATCCTTCACTTTTGAATTCTCAAGTTTGCTTGTTTTTTAGAGGTTTCTTCAACAAAGGTTTTTCTTACACACACTTCACCTTAACACTTTGAGAAATATGAACAGGTGATTACACGTACACAAATATGACTTCTTTTTACCAAGCAGGAGGTGGAATTCAAGACTTATCTATAAATACATGCATATATACATACCATACAATTCATATTTATTTCTTCCGGTTACTTTTATATATATTTACATATATATATATATATATATATATATTTCAATAAGTTAATTAATCAATTAACTTAAATAATCACATAAACAAATTAAACACAATTAATCACGTACCGTCAACCCGCTAATCAACTAGTCCAGGTTTGCGGGTGTTACAATTAGATCTTTTTGTTGTAAAACTATTTGCACTTTGTGTACCACCAAGTAAGACAAAATGGATAGAACTTTATTCTCATGAAAAGGTTAAAGTTACCTACAAACAAAAATCTTGAAGATTTGTCAAATGCTAAAGTATGGCTGGCAACTACATCTTTGGTAAAGCCAAATCTAAAGAAACATGACTGTTGATAAAAGTTCAAGCATGGAAGATGTTTATAGTTATAAGGCATAAAGTAGGGAAAATAATATTATTATATTATTAGTGGGGTGTACTTTTTTAGAAAAAGTATTATTACTTTATGATTAAAATATTATTTTCTCTTTACCATCTTGTCTCCTACATCTCTCGTTGCTGCCAAGACTCTATATATACACATGCATTATCAACATGCAAAATACATCAACTACACAACACATAACATCTCAAAGAACAAGTTCAAACATTTTAAGCAAGAGCAAGTTTTAGAGTTAGCAAAGTGTAGTAAACTTGTTCATGTGTTGAACCTCTTTGAACATTAGTTGTTTGTAGAGAAGTTTGTCTATGTGTTATGCATTTAGTTGTCACCTTTTATTATATTTGGAATTTTCGCTTCCCGGAACATGTAATTCTTGATTAACATCAATAAAGAATTATATTAAACGTATTAGTATGTTCATTTAAATTTAAAAAGCTTAAGTTTGTATTCAAACCCCCCCCTTCTACAACATTTGTTGTTGAGTACTTGATCTAAGACTAACAGAATGCTTAACCCATAAATTTTGTTTAAATTTTTTAGCATCGGCTTGATTGTATACTAAACTGAGTGCAAAGTTGATTGATATGTTTCATATAAACTAAGTACTCAGGCAAGCTGACTTTCACGTATTATATGGATAAGTTCTATCTATGTTTTAATTACTAAGTGTAAATTAAAACAAGATGAGTCTATCTCAAAATTTTTGACTAAACGTCACTAAGCTGAGTTGAGTAGTTAGCTTGAGCACCAAAACTTTCTCAAGCTAAGTGGTTAGTCCCACTATTTTAGTATGTCTAAAGTACATTTAATGGATTAGTTTCATTAATTCATAACTCCCATATGCTGAGTTTTTCTTAGAACTATGTTTCATTGAGTCTATCATTTCAATCTCAATGTAATAGTGATTTTAATATTATTTATGTAAGTCATAATAATATTTTACTAAAATAGCCATTGTAAATAACTAATTTTTATTACTTATCCGGCTTCACCCATCTAATCATGAATAAGTCTAATGGATAATTAAAATTTCTCAAATGGTAACTTTTCTGTCTCCTCGAAAAGGTATATAACCACCTTGTAAATAAAACTTAGAGCTTCACTTTTACTTACATTCATCTGCTATCTTTGAGAAAACACCAACCCTTTTTTATCAAAGATCGGTGCTACAAAACCCTACGTATCGCTACATGCGAAAACCAATATTCGCTAGTCAAATCCAAAGATAAGTTCTTTAAAAATGGAGGGCATAATTTTGGACGTGGATGATCGTATGGTTCAAGGATCAACGTACAATGACAATGGTCTACCGGTGATCAAACTAAATAACCTAAGATTATGTGTCACTCTCCCAATAAAGAAATGGGGTCAAGTTTACGAAGATTGGGTAAATGACATTCTAAAGTGCCCTCTATCAATCGCCTTTACCGGAGGTTGAATACACGTCATGCCCTAGCTTCTACTCGAATTCCGGTACATATGTTGATTTGTACCGGGTGAAGTTCACTTAGAAGGGACGGTGTACAATGGTAAACAAAGTATTTTCATCACTGCCAACATATTGAGGGAAGTGCTCAGACTCCCTGCAAGTGATAATTTTGAAGCCCCCGGTGGATAGGCCTAAAGTAAGACCAGTTCTACCATTGATGGGTCACCCGAGGGTTGATAGGTTGATAATAAGGCCACTTTCCCAACCGGATGGGAATTCATGGGGTCAATAATGGTATGTTCACTAGGAACCGAAGTTGGCGGGTTAGATAATGTGAATGAATTGGAGATGCAACTGCTGTAAAACATATTTATAACAAAAGCATCTATTACACCTTGATAATTTTTAATGAACTCGTGTCACATGTGGAGAAGCAGCCAAGGTATGTGAATGTACCATTCATCATATTTCTTTCAATGGTGCTTGAAGCTGAATTGGGGGTCCAACAATATGAATCGAGGTATGAACTCTTTCTGACCCCGATGCTTAGCTCCCGAATGTTTAACAACTCCATACTTCCGGAGCAAGAAGGGCTGAGTGCCCATATGCAAACTATAGCTAATAAATCTTCAACTGATAGTTCTAAAGCTGAGTCACACTCCACTCGGCCTGACAATCAAGGACGTCAAGGATCAACCCAACCAATCAAACTTTCATCGATTTTAAAGGAGGGATTTCTTCCTTCCTTTGAATCACCTATCATTGGTGGAGCTAACCAAACAGGTATGATTGCTAAACCTTCATCTCCTTCTCTCTTTTTAATTTTTGCACCATCCTCTTTGGGAGATAAGACTGTGCAAAGCCCAACACAGTCTAACACATTTTCCCACCTACTCAAAAACATCAATCTGTTGCCAACCTTCTCTATTCCACTACTACCAAGGAAAAAGTCCTTACCTATAATAGAAAACTACCAAAGGGAGTTCACCGCTCTTTGAATTCCATGAGGCTGATGTCACATTGACACCTCCACTGGCAGGAGTTGAGGAGGAGATACCTACTCTTAAGGTGCCCACCTCAAGGCTTAATTTTGCAACCTCAAGGAGACACCTTCAGATGTTGTCATCATCTCCCAGCTAGCCATACAAGCTTTGATGGTCCACATAATTCACAGATCGATAATACTTGGCACGTATAACAAAGTTAATCATCAATAGTTCACACATAAACTTGTATACAGTACTATCACAACATTGCCAGTACCTATCACAATATCACGACTAAGTTAATGTAAAGAATAATTTAATGTAAACTCACTTGATTTGCAGCTTATGAGTTACTCAACAGATTACTTAACAAATGTCCAGAATTTATGCAATTAGCGACAACCACTTACAAGTAAGGTCTCCACACAATCAAACACTAACTATTGTTACAGGCCCTATCTAAAGGAATCCCTCACTTTACAATTCTTTCAATTGCTATTTGCGATGTAGCAATTTGCAATTCTAGATCACGATCACTATTGGTGACTTAAATTCCTACATGAGTCACGATTCAAGAATTGCGATTGGTTCCAAAGCCAATTTTTGATTAAAAGTTTGTGATTTGAGCTTCAGCTTAATGGTGTAGTTTATGATTCACAATTTTTTATTGTCACCAAGGTCCAACTTACGACTCTAACTAACGATTCCCATATTTATATATATATATATATATATATATAATTTACGATTCTAAGTTTAAGATTGGTGCCAAGGTTCAAATTATGATTCAAGTTTTTTGATTCTCATTCACGATTGGCGCTCGAGCCAATCTTTGATTCGTCGTATCTATTTATAATTGAGGAATCACACAAAAAGACTCAGCTCGATTTATGATTGTGACTAGGTCTAAGGTTTTTAATTCATGGTCTAACACCTAGCTTTGCGTTTTATGTTTCCAAAAGTGTTGACTAACCTGATTTATGATTCAAGATACCTAGCAATTAACGATTTGCAATTCCTCAAGAACATTTACGATTCTCCTAACACAATGATATCTTAACAAACAAACTTGGTCAAAACTTAATAATTTTTCTTCATTCTTGTTTTAATGGAATCCTATCATCATTTTAATCAATCCCTATTGATTAATTTCATTTTCATCGATTAACACTTGGTTTAAGTCCTGTTTTAGTTCTCCGTCGCACCCTATCTTCGAACAACAATAAATCAAGTAAAAAACACGATATAATCTCAACCAATTGGTGTAAAAACTATATGTAATTAACCACTAAGAGTAATGGATCATTACGTAATGGTTTCTCAGCGATTTGATGTAAAAAGAGTGATGATCCGGTCCTTCTCAGTAGCAATGAAAAACATACTCAACACCTTAACACTCACTAAATATGCGGCTACAATGTCTTGACTAGGGTTTAGTTTCATAAAAATACTATTTATACCTTTCATAACATTCTCCTATATCCAAAGACTCCTATATGCTTATTTATAGATTTCTAATGCCATCTTTTTAAAATATGAACACCAAAATAACTAATTAAATTCAAATCATTATTAACAATATTTGGTAAGTACAAATTTGAAAACAGTTATTACAAAAGGTGGTGTTTGTGAGAGGTGATTGGCTTTTAAGTAAACTTTGGCCTTACATGACAAAACTCGTTTTGAGGCCACAAGCACAGCAGATCCCATGAGATCTCTGTAGTTAAGCATGCTTGGGAGGAGCAATCCAAGGATGGGTGACCCCCGGGAAGTTTTCGTCTGGTTGCTGGTGGGGCAAAGCGGATAATATTATGTTGTGGTAAGGTGAAGTGTTACATATGTATTAGAGCCACTCCTATGCCATTCAAGAAGGTGGGGCAAACCTTATCGAGGATCAAAAGAGGGTTGTTTGTAACATCTTAGGTGAATCCCACATTAGCCATGTATAAAAGAGGTGTTGGGCTTATAAGTTTACTTTGGCCTTACATAACACAGCGCGTTTTAAGGCCACAAGCACGACAGGTCCCATGAGAACTTTGTAGTTAAGCGTGCTTGGAAGGAGCAATCTAGGGATAGGTAACCCTTTGAAAGTTCTCGTGTGGTTGCCAGAAACAAATCCGTGAACCGGTGGAGCAGAGCGAACAATATCGTGTTGTGTTAAGACGGAGTGTTACATGAACTTTGAGTTAGATGCTGATTTTAAGTAGAAACGGTTACCCGTCTTCTTAATCGGATCTCATATCATTTCAAAACATTCTCCAATAAAATTCTATTTCCTTATTCAGCTATTATCACAAATAAGTTGTGCAATTTTCACCATCCACTATCGGATCCCATATAAATTCCTAATCCACTAACGACTATCGGCACAAATTTGTCGGTATATCAATTTTCCTTCTGCATCTTCCCATGTTCATGAATGTTTATTGATTAAGGTTTCATACCATAAGTGTTTAAGATTTCACACCATAAATGTTTAAGATTTACATTAACAGTTCCCCCGTGTTTATACATAGGGTATTAAACTAGTTATGGGTGAGCATGGCCTGGCTCGAGCGGTTTACACTAAAAATGTTTAACCAAACCAGTGACCTAAGTTTCAAGAAATCTCAAATCAAACCAACTAATAGAACTAGATATACCAAACAAAACCAACCACCTAAACTCGGTTCAGTATGAGATGGTTTGACGGTTTGTGTGCCTAGATTAATGTTATATTTAACTTTCACTAAAAAACAAAAGTAGATAATGTTTTTCAATGTATTAGTCGGGTACCCGTGCAATGTGGCTCGGCGAATAAAGAATGAGTGAAATAAGTTTTTGCGGTGGCTAGTGACGGATGGGATAGATATTCGAGATAACGAAGTTGCAAATGATAACTGATGGTAATAGATCTTGATATAATACATTTTAAGTAATTTGGTTGGTACTATTAATCATATTTAGGTTATATGAAAGTTTAAAGTTAATATGTAATAATATTATTGGTGCCCTTTAGTATAAAAACAATAGGACGTACTACAAATCATACTAAAACTAGTGTTATATCCTTGCAGTGCTCGGGTATGTAAATAAAATTTTTATATTAATACTTTATATATATATATATGTGTGTGTGTGTGTGTATATATGTATGTATATATATATATATATATATTTTAAATATAAACAAAATTTCGCGTGTAAAAGTTTTCGTACAATATTAATGTGTTTATCATATTTCATGTCTATAAGTTTTTAATGTAATATCAAAGGATTAATTTGAGAAAATTACTTCACATAAAATTAAGATCCAATCATATAATAGATTTTTATTTATACATACGTAAATTGTTTAAATACAATTTTTTATTGTTTAATTAAATATAGTTTAAAACATAATATAACATTGAATTAAAATATCTATGTATTAATAACCCAAATTTATGCATGAAGTTATCAGTTAAAAATAAGAAAACTTAAACAAATAAAGTCTTTATATAAAATTTCAAGTTGTAAGGGTAGTTACAAAACTAATTAACATGACGGTCGTTTCACTACCCGGTAATATGTTACGTGACAATTTATGAACGGTTATTTACTCATCCACTAACCAACGTTTTTAAAAGACTCACTAAGTGGTTTCAAACATATTAAAAAGGTTTTACTTCTCCAAAATATATTAAACTATACCCCAAATGTTAATGTGTGTATCCACTTTTCAAAAATGTTATTGTGTGCATTGAACTTTCAAAAAATGTGTTATTATGTGTATTAAACTTTCTATTGTATGTACCAAACTTATACTTTTTTTGCTTTTTTTTGTAATCAAAATACGTATAATAACAACATATTAGAAGTTGAATACACACAATAACATTTTTAAAAGGTGAATACACACATTAATATTTGAGTTATATTAATATATTTTGAAAAAGTAAACCCTATTAAAAACAACTTAATACCGGACAGTATACGAATGGTTACCAAAATTCTATGTCATCATTGAAATCATCATCTTCGTGCGAATAAAGCAGATTATCTCTTCACTCTGTCAAATATATGAAAATTTTTGTTAATAATTAAATGAAAACTTTCATTATAACAAAATTTAAAAGAAATGACAACCCATAATTTATATGCAAAAACGACTGATATAACTAACAAATAAATACAATTTGGCGAACAATAATTATTCACAATGATGGTTCAATACTTTAATTTTTCTCATGGATTTTTATATTGATTAGTGTTTCATTATTTGAATTGAATTCCATTATAATAAGTATTTTTAATTTTTAATTTTGGGTTAATAATGAAAAAAACCTTAAACTTTGACTTACTTTTTGGTTTAAACCTTAATCTTTGTTTGTAAATGATTTAAACCTTAAAATTTATTTTACTTATTGGTTTAAACCTTAAACTTGGACTTACTTTTTGGTTTAAACCTTAATCTTTGTTTTTAAATGATTTAAACCTTCAACTTTATTTTACTTGTTGGTTTAAACCTTAAATTTGTTTTTACCTATTATAATAACCCAAGTAAAAAAACACCCAGTACATTACCAAATAAAAAACCAAAGCTAGGAATCACATTGCCAAAAGTAAGCTCAAGAGTATAGTTATTTGTAGGAATTAGACATTTGCACAACCATAATTATATCAAAAGACACAAAAAAAAACTCGAGCAATAACATCTAGACATTGGTTAATTAACTTTAGAACCATCATCAACATCCGAAGTAGCACCCGAAAAGTTTCCACCAACATGTTATACTGATCTTGGTATTGCCCATGCTGGCCATGCGGGTCTCACATCACCATTTAAGCCCTTGTTTCCCGTCGTTCACAACTCTTGTTCTGGTCGTCGATTTCGCCGCTCGCTCCCCTTGTTCTCGTCATCGATTTCGCAGCTCGCTCCCCTTGTTCCCGTCGTCGATTTCGTCGCTCGCTCCCTTTCATCACGTCGTCGATTTCAGCGCTCGCTCCCTTTCTTCCCGTCGCCGATTTCGCCGCTCGCTCCCTTTCTTCCCGTCAAGCTTATTTCTAACTCAAAGTTTGTTTAGTCAAGCTTATTTCTAACTCAAAAAATTCTTAACAAAAAAGATCGGTGGGGTATAACTATCTAATATATTACTAAAATTCAATAAGACGGGAAGAAAGGGAGGGAGCGGCGAAATCGACGACGGGAAGAAAGGGAGCGAGCGGCGAAATCGACGACGGAAAGAAAGGGAGTGAGCGGCGAAATCGACGACTGGAACAAGAGCTGTGAACGATGGGGAACAAGGGCTTAAATGGTGATGTGAGACTAGCATGGCCAGCATGGGCAATACCAAGATCAGTATAACATGTTGGTGGAAACTTTTCGGCTGCTACTTCGGATGTTGATGATGGTTCTAAAGTTAATTAACCAATGTCTAGATGTTATTGCTTGAGTTTTTTTTGTGTCTTTTGATGTAATTATGGTTGTGCAAATGTCTAATTCCTACAAATAACTATACTCTTGAGCTTATTTTTGGCAATGTGATTCCTAGCTTTGGTTATTTATTTGTTAATGTATTGGGTGTTTTTTTACTTGTGTTATTATAATAGGTAAAAACAAATTTAAGGTTTAAACCAACAAGTAAAATAAAGTTGAAGGTTTAAATCATTTAAAAACAAAGATTAAGGTTTAAACCAAAAAGTAAGTCAAAGTTTAAGGTTTAAACCAACAAGTAAAATAAAGTTGAAGGTTTAAATCATTTAAAAACAAAGATTAAGGTTTAAACCAAAAAGTAAGTCAAAGTTTAAGGTTTAAACCAACAAGTAAAATAAAGTTTAAGGATTAAATAATTTAAAAACAAAGATTAAGGTTTAAACAAAAAAGTAAGTCAAAGTTTAAGGTTTTTTCCATTATTAACCCTTTAATTTTAAATTGGTTCATGTATGTTTATTCATTACGTTTAATGATAAATCCTTATATATATTTTTCGATACCAAGTTACTAAACAATGAAAAATCATTATAATATATTCTTAATTATATTTTAAGTACATCAACTATTTAACATACACCTTAGTTCATTATAAATTTTATCTACGTTTCAATATAAATATTATCATAATACGATAAAAATAGTATATATATTTAATTCTTTTATCGAAAGACTAGAAAATCAATGATTATATCGACTATAATGTATAGAAAGAGTGAATATAAAAAACAGAATAAAACGTCCATGAATACTCACCACTCTGGATGGATAAAAAAAGTTAAAAATATACTAATTTTGAAACAATGTCATATTGCGATAAATTTTATATCAAAACATAGATAAAAATGAGAAGCCACAAATATATAATTATTTTTTTCTCTAAACAAAATATATCACAAGTTATTAAACATAATTTACAAATAACTTATAATTAATTACATTAATATGAAATTTTCATAAAACCCATCATATGTTTTATTGAAACTCCTCACAAGTTACATCCAAACCCCCTCCAATTCATTTGAATTTGAGTGGTTTTCGTTAGTTTCAACCAATCACATGCTATTATTTGTCCATGTCAATTTACATGTCATCAATGATATAATCATTTTCATGTCACGTCATCATTTTCTCACTGCTGTGCTAACAATATATATATTAATTACATGTTAAAAAGGTAACTTGTATTCTAGATATAAAAATTCAAAATTGCATTTTCATTTAATGCTAGTGTAACAAATTATGGGTTATAGAGGAAAGAAAATCACATTTCATATATACATATTGAAAATTTGAATTTTCATATATATCGTTGCATTAAAAATGTTATTCTTTAGTTTGACAATTAAGAGGAGTATAATTGTAATCTTCGTTAAAGAGTGAAACACTTAAATGCTTTATAAAGAGTATAAATACCATAAAAACAATCCCTTATTCAAAAAATAAAAATACATCATAATGTTTATCTTCGATAAGCGTCATATAAAAACTAACACTCTCATGCTTTGGTTTCAATATAAAATTAAAAGATATTTTCTAATAATAATTCAGCGAAAGCAAAATATGATTCACATGACAATATATAGTAATAGTCTTATTTGTAGGTTGAACAAGGAAAATTACATTTATTAGAAAATAGAATACTAGTAAATTGTTTCTAAATAGACTTTTGCTTTTTGCAATGTGGTTAGATGTATATTCTACAAATTTCATAAATGAACGTATATTGCACTTCATTTGTTCTGGTTCATTTAGGGTTGGTTATATGCATAAATAATATATACGTCTATGTGTATATCATGGTTTGGTTCGGTTTATACGAAATATTATTAAAAGCAAACTATGAACACAAACCAGACAACTTGGTTTAATACCGTGTAAACCACCAGTTTGATATTCCCCTTCTTAAACCGACCAATTAACCTCGGTTTGAACAGTTCGGTCGGTTTAGACGGTTCATGCTCACCCCACCCCTAAAATGAAGTTTCAATTGGTAAGAAAAGATATACCAAATAAAACATCCATACACATTATCTTTTACATCTAATACAATTTTCTCCACACATCAACTATGGAGTACAAACTGAAGGAACAGGGTTCGCAATAAAAGATGGAGTTTCATCTCCTGGCATTAAAACAGAAACCTCTCTTGCATAAATATTAACCTGCACTCATAAAAAAATTATTCTCAGAATGATTAAAGTAAAATATAGAGTTCAATGTCAGCTAAAAAGAAAAAGAGAGTTGACTTTTTCACCCTTTCACCAAGAGCACCAAAGTCAAAGTTGACATTAAGTTACAAGTTTAACATCTCATGATAAATTTTGAGTAGTTATGACTTATGAATCCAGATGAAACTAATCAGCATAATTATGGATGGTTCTGATCATCATGATGGATTGTACTAGCATTGAACAAGATCAGTAGGTCAGTAGGTGTACTTTTGACTTTATTATCTAATATCAGCAATTTAATGCATAAAACAATATTAAGGTTTGAATTCAAGTTTTAGTAGGGGACATATGATGTAGAATTAACTGTGTGTGTAGCTGCTTAAAAAAACTCAATAAAAGACGAGCATCGGGAGAAAATTGATTGCTTTTTTCGCAAATAATTGGTATTATTCCATTTAAAGTTTATATAAATATCATCATCAAGAGGAATCTCAGGTATTTCACACATATAATGATGTTGATACACATTAGTTATGTAGGGTGGTATAACTTCACACAATCGTATCAACACACAATGTCACGTCAAAGTTTTTCTCCTTACAATAACCAACACAAATCATTTTTGAACCCATACTCTATCACACTATCAGATTCACCCACAAACTCCCATAATACACATACAAAAAAAATCCACTTTCCAGCGCGGGAGGGCTCACATGGAAGCCATCACACAATGGGTCACACCGGAGGCGAACCGGGATCACGTCGTCATTAGGGGTGTTTATTTTCGGATATCCGGATTTTTGGATATCTGAAATTTTTGGATAGTGCATTTCGCTATCCGATATCCGAATTCGAAATTTCGGTTTCGGATATCGGATAATCCAAAATATCCGAAATTTAGTACTAATTTCTTTTACAAAGAGTTTTTATTGGTTAAGGCTCATTTCGGAAATTTAGTACTAAGATTACATGTCCTAAATATTAATTTAATTAGAATTAGAACTATTTTTACAAACTTCATTCCATTTCTTCAAAAGCTAATTTATTTCTTTTAAACTAGAACTACTTTTACAAACTAATTATCTACCATTTACATAATTAGATCAATAAACAAATTATACTATATATACGTACAATCAAATTTATTAATTATTCTTCAACTTGAAGCAATATATATAATATAATTAACGAGGAAAAATTAAGGATAGGAAATCAATTATCTCTAGATGAAAAAGAGCAAAAACAGAGATATAAAAAATTGGTTTGACTGTATCTAAAATAAACATATAATAACAAGATCAATCGATCGATGTAGAAACTAGATCATCATATATATGATATCGATTTGGAGTTTTCGACATCTAGTGATTTTTTTCATATTATACATTTGTTATATAAAAAAATTAAAAATATACTATCCGAATATCCGAAATTTTGGAAAAATACTATCCGAATCAAAAAAATCGGATATCCGAATTTCAGAATTTTGAATTTTCGGATCCGATTTTTCGGATATTCGGACCGCACCCGTTTAATGGTTGTCTCGATCTATATACTACTCCATTTGTTGACAAAAAACTAAAAATTTAAAATACATACAGAATCTTTTGATCTATATCTTGGATTTATGATTAACTACTTATCTAGAACTAATATCACCAATTAAAAATAACTTATTTGCACTGGGAAGTCAAAGATGGTTTCTTTCCCTTCTGATATTTACCTAAAAAGCCACATGGGGTTGGTAATAAACAATAATGGTTTTAGAGTACCAAGATTCAAGGATATTAAAAAAAAGAAAAAGGTAGATAAAGTTTTGCTTGGTTTACTAATTAAAACTTAAACATCACCACATGTTTGTAGCCAAAATAGGTGACCTCTTTGGTCCTAATAAGTCATCAAAAGCAAACACACCATTATTCTAATGTTCCCTTTGCTTATGTCTAAACATTCATAAGGAACCAAAGATTCATATAAAGTAGTAACTTAATTCTTTATTCTAAGTTTTTTAATACCTTTTTATGTGTATTTTATTAAGTGGTCCAATATTAATTAAGCTTGAATTACAAACAAACTATTCAGTTTGTTTATAGAAATAAATCAACTACGTGGAAATTCTTAACTGGCACGAAATACGATACAAAAATAAATGGATTTGGGTTGACACGTATAATAAAACGGTTGGTTCAGGTTGACTTGTGACACACCCATAATAATAAATGGGTCGGTTTAGGGTTACACATAAATTTCATTGGTCGACATGCGAACCCGTTTAACTAAGTTTTGATGTAGTTATCCTCCGGACTCCCACAATCCACATACTTAATAATCTTAGTTTGTAAAAAAGCAAACAACAAAACTCCTGATGTTAAAAGTTATAACTTTTTGACAAATCATGTAATGTTTAAAAGTGTTAACCTTCCAACACATTGACCTATTTACAACCTATCAACCTCTAATAACCTACCAACCTACAAATAACCCGCCAACACACTTAACACGTATGATTTCAAGAGTTATGTAGGTCTCACATATACGGGTTAGTGTTTTAAATCCTGACACGAATATAAAAATATTTAGGTCCGGGTCATGTGTTTCTGACACGCAAACCTATGACATGCCAACCCGAAAACACCAAATATGATAAAAACAAAAACAATGGTGTTAAAATTATAAATAATAACTGAACCATACCCAATCATATCTAAACAAGGTATGAGGATGTATAATGTAGACAACTACACATTTATCCTAGAGCTAAATAAATTAATATACAAACAAATAAATATAAGTTTGATATTTCCATCCAGTATAAAAGTGTTTTTTTCTCTAATGTGGAGTTCTTATGTCAAGTTAGGTTAGGGTTTACAAATTAGTTTCGGGTCAGGCTCGGGTTAGTTGGCATCTTCGACATGGAAAAAGGCAGGTTTAGGCACAATTTTAGATTCGGTTTTCAGAATGATGATGGTATAACCTATCCGGTTTCCATTTATAGTACAAAGAGATGAAGTTGACATTTGTTTTAGAAAAGGTAAA
The DNA here is from genome assembly GCA_038502395.1 of Dittrichia graveolens. Classification (NCBI taxonomy): domain Eukaryota; kingdom Viridiplantae; phylum Streptophyta; class Magnoliopsida; order Asterales; family Asteraceae; genus Dittrichia; species Dittrichia graveolens. Next base: position 42,680,897 of record JARJIL010000009.1, on the reverse strand, counting down.
TTCTTTTATTGCTTATTTCATGTCCGTATAAAAAGATGTGACCTAGTTAAAATGTATGCGAAGGCCGAAGGATAAATGACAATTAACCTCTTCCAAAATAAAATAAAATAAAATTTGTAAAGCAATTGTCACTTATTATAATGAAACCATCTTTCTTAAAAACACGTGCTCCCCCGTAGACAATTTTAAAGAATAAGCACTTATCTTGACAAGAAAAAAAAAACAGATTTTCTATAAGAAATATAAATAAATAGTTTTTTTGTTTGAAAAGGCAAAAGAAAGGCTCACAAGACGAATAAATAGATACTCACATAAATAAGCAATCTCAAACAACTCTATAACCTCACAAATTTTCTTCTTCAAACATAGAGTAAAATGATAAAGCAACAATCTAAGATATTGCATTGTGATAAGTTTTAGATGATTGTCCAACTTTTATTGGGTTTAATCAGTTGAAATTCCCCAGAAAAACATGAAATTAAAGGGAAACTTATATCACATTTTCTTATCTATTTCCTATTTTGGTCTATTGTTTCTTTATAGGTAAATTGTCGAGAAAAGTAATTTAAATAATGAAAATTATCGATAAAAATAATGTCTAATTTTTTTGACCTAGAAAGGATTATAAATTTTAATTTGTAACAAAAAAACTTATAATGTTTGAAATTTATACCTTTTTTGTAACAAATTGAAATTTATAATCTTTTTTTTTATTAAGTCTAAGAAGTTATTATACCTTTTTTTTGTTACAAATTTAAATTTATAATCATTTCTTGACAAAAAAAATTAAACATTAACTTTATTGATAATTTTTAATATTTAGGTTAACTTTTTTAACAATTTTCTAATTCTTTATTAGGGGTAATACGCATCACACTAGAGATATGATGGTAATGGCCCTTTTTGTAAGGAGTGGTCCAGCAAATGAAATTTGATGAGAAATAAAGTTAAAAATAATCAAATATATTATAAAAAAATAAAATAAATTGTCATATAAATTTATAGTAATTGCAAATAAACAAATGTACCATTTGTAACCAACTTCTTATTTATATATTTTTGTTAATATGTTATCATTAGTTATCACTCTAATCGCATATATAACTGCACAAGGTGCCGCTAACAAAATTTACTGGCTGTTTGTTAAAATAGAATAATTAAATATCGAATTATTGTATGGTCTGAATAATTCAAATATTCTAGCTAAACTGCATCCAAATGTGATATGTCGTTTGATAAGGGTTTTGAATTAATAATCTGAATGATACAAATTACCATTTAAACCTTGATTGTGATTTATTATATTATAAAATAAAATATGATTGTTTGACAAGACAACATGTGAAAGAATGTTTAGTAATGTTTAATACTTGGTGATCAATGATTCAGAATGTACATTAAAATAGAATGATTCAGCACGGTTCTTCAGTTTCATTCAATACAGTTTTCATTAAAAGGCGGAAATCAAACACGCTAAATGCTAACCAATTCAACATTCAACGTTAAATGATTCCATTTAACAGTAAACAAACAGACTCCTAATCTAGTCTTATTATATTCGAATATCACTTAAATCATTAAACTTTGAAGTAACTTTAAGTACCTCTAATTTAAATTACTTTTTAGTGAAATATTAACTAAGTTATATGTTGTTAGAAGCAAACATGAGTGTCCCTTCAACAAATACCAAATCAAAATCATAAACATTTGATAAATATTTCTTTTTAAAGACATAATCTAGCTCTAGTCTAATCTCATGTACTTTTGCCCTTCCCTTTGGACAAAATCATGGGAAAAAATTCCCAAAATCTACCTTTAGGTCCACTAAGATCAATTGTTCACTCACTAAACCAATTAATTTAGGAAAAAGAGATATATAAAGCCATTATTCACTTAAACACACTCACGATAAATATTTAATAATTCTTGTTTTATTAATAAATAAAATAAATCAAACTATTGCATGCATTTCAATCTCGAACGTGTCAACAGGTTATGTTTTCTTATAATTAATTAAATTAATATTTTTTGTCATTTGACAAAAAAATATTCCTCTCAAGATATATATTTAAGGAGTAAATACAAATTAAGTTTTAACTTTTAATTAATATTGTTTAATTAATTAACTCTATCCTTAAGTACAAAAACACTTAAATTAGATATTAGATGAACCATTTCTAGCAAGATGAAAGAAAATGTGGTATAATAAGTTGGACATCATGCATCAAAACTTGTACTAACACCATTACACCTTCAAATTTATTATTATTATTATTATTATTATTATTATTATTATGATGGAAAAATAACTTGATATAATAAGAAGAAAATTAGAAAATGAGAGGAAGAACTAGTAATTTTAGCTTAAATTTGATAAAAATAAAATAAAATGTTAAAAATAATTTTGAAATTAAAAAAAAGGGGGAAATGTAGAGGAGGAATCAACATACTTTTGGCGATGGGTAATCGAGTTTTCCATGAGAAACAACTTGTGAGTTAAGATTAGGGGCTCCGGCGGTGAGTGCGGCGGAGGACGGTGGCCGGAGAAACCTTTCAAGAAGAGCCATAACAAGGAACATAGAAATGAGAATAGCAGTAGCAACGAGACCAAACGACACCGCATTGACTGAGTTATCGAAATTCCTCCAATGTTCATCATCTTCACCAACACCTCTACTACCTAAAAGAGTACTACTTGTACTGCTACTGGTACTACAACTGCTCAATGGAGCTACACTTGGCGGTGATGTTCTCATTCTCCTTCTCTCTCATCACCTTTGAATCACGTATATATATATATATATGTGTGTGTGTGTGTCTAGAGAGAGAAAAGGAGAGAGAGAGAGGGGATCCCAGATGCTAAAATTAGTAAATTTGTTTGAAGGTTGAATTTGATTTTGTTTGATGAACTTTTTGTTGTTATTTTGTCTGGTGCATTTTGTGAGAAGGAAAATCGGTTTTCATTTTGGAAGTTGTGTATAGTAACAAATAATTTTATTTTATTATACTATATTAACTATTTAAAAATGTTTATAAATTATAGTTATATGTTATTAAGGTTTATGAGTTTTACTTATATATTTTATAATAATTTAGTTCATATGATAGAATATTTAAAATGAATGATATGGTTATGAAATTAATTTTTAATAATTAAGTTAATTTGTATTAAATTGATTTTTATAAAATACGGAATGTTTAGTTACTAATATGGAATATAAAATCTTTTTAACTATATTCAATAGTTACTCTATTTAATAGTTTAATTTAGTTTATATAAGGGATAATTTATAAATTTCAAAATACTTAAAATTTAAGAGTTTAAACAAAAGAGTTAAATACATTATAATGTAGTATAGATATAGATATAGATAAGATGTTTGTTATTTTATTTGGCTTGCAAGAGAGATTGAAACTTATTAAGTCAAATTTACTCTAACCCTAGTTTTAATCTATATATTAGCACAATGGATTTGTGAAATAGTAACCTATTTGTAAGATCTATAATATTGAAAGCAAAGTGGTAGAATCAAAGCACCGACAGCAGAAACGAAGTGGCAGTATCAAAGCAAGCACCACCATAAATGAAGCAACATTAGCGAGCATGTGGAATTAGAAACCTAGAGGTTGGTGATTGTTTGTGGAGGTTCTTCATAATTGGAACAACGTTGACAAAGCAGCAGAATCATAGGTACGTAGGTGGTGATAGGACGTTCTTCAAGGTCGGAACATCGATATAAAGGATTGTAGAGTCTTGCAATAGTAGGTTGGGGGTCGGCGATTTTAGGGTTGTGTGTGTGAAGATAAATGTCTGCTAGAATTAGAAGCGAACACTTATCTTTTATAGAAAAATATATTGGGGGAATGATGTTTTCATGTCTTTTGTCTTAAAAAAAATAGTCTTTTTCACTTTATGTTTGTGTGCCTGGAGACACAATTGGTAAAAATAACTTTACTAAAAAAACTAAACATCACGTAAGTGAAGATCAAACTTACAAATAACTATATCGTTGGGGGGTTTTATAAAGGCGTAAGAAGATTATTCAAACCCAATGATAATTAACAAGCTGATATATGTGTAAAGAATGGTTGAATACATAATTAAAGTATATTGAACATATCAGATTCAATCAAAATACAGTCAAATGCTTTTTATTGATTTTTCAAACTTCCAACTTAAATCAAGATCAAATCTTGATTGAAAACACTGATTATAATTTAACCATCTCTCTGATCTCATAAACTAATTGCTAGATCATGTTTGTTGTTTCAACTTATAACTTTATAAACTAATAGATTTAGGGACCCGTGCACGCACGGGTTTTATAAAATTAAATTTTAAGCAATAATTTTCTAAACAAAAGAATAATAAAGTATTTAATAAATGTCTTAAGTGTGATACAAAAAATAAATATTAATTAGTTTTATACAGTAAAAAAAATACCACACAAATACAATACAAATTCTTAAAAAACAAATAAGAAAAAATTACATCAGATTCATTGTAGAACTTTTTTATATACTACATTGGTTATATACCCATACATGCACGAGTATAACATAAGTAAACTTAAACTACAACAAAATTAAATATAAAAATTCTTCAAGCACATCAATTTGTGTAAATAATACTCAAATACAAACTATAAAACAAAAAATCATGAATGAAGTTCCCTATATGACTTCAAAATCTCATCAACCGGAAGATTAGAAAAGTAATCAGATTTAACATTACCCAATCCATAATAGTGACAAAATACTTCACATATGACTTCCCAAGGTTTAGCAACAAGAAAAAAATATTTTTGTAACACCCTCAAACCTAGGCTAGGAGATTAGCGGGTTTGTGGTACGTACTTATTTGTTTTAATATGATTATGTGGTTAATTGTTTAATTATTTAATTAAGTTAATTATATGCTAAGGTTATTATATGCATGTATGTGTAGTATGTATGTATGTTACCGTAAGTATGCATATATATATATATATGAGTGTGCACGTGTATGTGTGTGAAGTAAATAGTTGCCACCTCCTACTTTTCATGATGTGTACGTGGGGGATTAGTAGATAATTATTCATTATCTCAAATTGGTGTGTGTGTGTTTTGAATATTTTCTTTGCCAAAGAAGAAACCGAAGAACAAAAGAAGAAGGAACCATCGGATTTTCAGTTTTTGGTGTTTTTAATCCAAGTAAAGGTTAGATACATATTTTGTTGTGTTTACATGTTAGTTTGTTTAGATTGATGATAGAAATAACATGATTTTACGAAGAAGCACTATAGAATCGGTTTTTGAGGAACTAGGAGTTTTAATGAGTTTTGTGTTCTTATGAAACACATGTTTGAATGATGTTATGATGCATGAAAATGTGTTTATAGAGATTAAAACATGTTTTTGAAATGATATAATAATTTATGAATTTTGGGTTTTAAGTTGTTTTGATGAGGCTATAAACTGGCGGATTTGGTTAGGGAAGAAGACTAAAACCGAAATATATGAAATCCTAATATTGGGAAACCGAAAGTTTGGAAAACCGAGTGATGAAAAACCGATACTTGTAATCCGGGAACTTATGAAATCCGATACATAGAACTAAATCCGATTGTCATATATATAAAATCAGAGACTTGAGAATCCGAAACTTAGAATCCATATACTCTAAAACCGATAGATTTGAAATCCAATAGCCTAAAACCGGTACGAAGTAAAATCCGAATGATAGAATCCGATACCCATACCTGAATCCGAGAAGCAAATCCGAGACAAAAGGAAATCCGACATTTTGGAGTCAATCGGATTCCCAAATCCGAGAGTGGTGAAATCCGGTAGTCAGGTTGCGGATTCTTGGAATCCGAGAGATTTAGGAAATCCGATACTTTGAGTTTGAAGTTATATATGTTTATTATTTATTATTATTGGATGAATGATTTATAAATATATGGATAGATATATTTATGAGATTGAGACTGATTTGATTATTGCTGTGTTTACAGGCAATCCTAAGACTCAGTAATATTAGACCTCTGAGCTCGTGCTGATTTTGAGGTGAGTGGGCGTTAATCGCGGATGGTAAAGATTTCGGTTAATGTTATTGGTGTGATGCATGATTGTGATTGAGACTGGATTGGATTGATTGAATTGTTGATTGCGATATTGATTGTTGATATCTGCTGCATGAATATTTGGTCGATACGCACTCTTAGTATGAATTCGAGTTGCATTGGGAAGTCAGCTATACGTAGGATTGGGCTGGGCTCGTTCATTGATTGGTTGAACAGTGTTAGCCTTACTGGTGCATATGTTGCATCAGAGGGGGAGTGCATTGTGCCAACTCAGTGAAAGGCTATCGGTAAACCTTTGCTTTGGCCGGCATTGGTTGTAGGTTGTGCGCCGAACCGCCGGTCTTCTCAGGATACGTGATTACATGCTTTGATATTGGCTGTGGATGTTTTCTTTTGGTGTTTAGCCTCTACTCACTTAGCTTTGTGCTAATTCCCCTCAGTTGTTGCTTTTGCAGGTTCGTGTTTGTGAGGTTAGCAGAAGGAAAGGGATGACCCGACTCTGATATAGTTTTTGAAACGAAACGAGCCTGTAGTTTTTGTAACACACAATGATACTTGTTTTGTGAACAATGTTTGTACAGTTGTTAATGTTGATTTGTATGTAAATGGTTTGTTTGTTTGTTTAAAAAGCTTCCGTAACGTATTTAAAAAAAATGGCTTAGGTTTTCCGGTGTTACAGTTTGGTAGTAGAGCCTAGGTTTGGCGATGCATTGACGGCTAGAGTGTTGCATTCCCAAATCTTGGCTCGTGATGGGTCAAGCTTTCCTTCAGGGGAATTAGAGTGAGTTAGAGTTGTCAGTTGTAGTTAGTACTTTGGATACTAACGGTTTATGGTAATGAGTTATGAGGTGATGTGATTGTAACAGATAATGGCTGACAGAGATACTCCTATCCTTCCTCCTACGACCCAAGCTACAACTGAAGCGCCAGTGACTGAATACTTGGGAAACCCAACTATTGTGGGAACGTCAGGTCAAACCCGGGAAGAAGAGCATAGTGATTATGTATACCAGTTAGAAAATGAGTTGGTGGAACTCAGAGATAAAGTACAGAGAATGGAACAGCAACAACAACAGCATCCTGAACCAACCCCAGTGCCGATTGCGATTCCTACACAGGCAACAACCGCACCAGTTACAGCACCGCTGCCACAATGACTCAAATGATGCAGCAACCTTTCTTCTATCCATATCCACAACCAGGAGCCTATCAGTTTGCGTTCCCTGGATATAAACAACCCTGCACCTACAAGCAATTTCTGGATTGCAAACCATCTAAGTATCAGGGGAGTTCTGATCCCAATGCAACATTGAATTGGTTGAGGGAGATGTCAAAGGCACTTGATGCCTGTAATTGCGAGAATGAATTAAAGGTCAAGTACGCGTCAAGAATGTTGAGAGGAGACGCGTTGGTCTGGTGGGATTCCATTACCGGCCACTTTACTGAACAACAACAAGAGAGTATCACCTGGAGTCAATTCCAGGAAAAGCTGTGTGAACAATATTGTGGAACTTTTGAGATGGCCAAGATTAAAAAGGTGTTTATAGATCTACAGATGACCGGGAACATGACTGTAGACCAACTGATTAAACAATTTAATGAGAAAATGAGATTTGCCAAGCACTGGGTACCCGGCGAAGAATCGAAGATTGCTCATTTTGTGGGGGCACTGCACCCAGATTACCGAGGCGCCACCAGGTGGGCTACCACATTGTCCCAGGCTTTCACTTTGGCCAAATTGGCTGAAGGGGACATTGTTGCAAGGAACAAGTTAAGCAGGGAGAAACTTTCCCAACAGAAATCGAGATATGAACATTATAATGCTCAACAGAGACAGGGAGGGAAGAGCAGCGGGGGCAGGCCGGGGGAGCAGAATAGAAGACCAACCTCGGGTGGGTCTACTCAACGGGCACCTTGGTGTAGTAGGTGCAAATCTTATCATAACGGGCAGTGTACGGCCCAGACGAGGAGATGTGTAAACTGTGGCCAGTTTGGCCATGATTTAAAGTACTGCAGGTTTCTGAGGAGTGTTTGTTGGAACTGCCAGAGGGAGGGGCACCGAGTTGGTGATTGCCCGATGGGCAAAAAGACAGGGTCAGGGTCTGGGGAGGAGGAAGTGGAGGATCGTCTTCAGTAGGTCAAAAGCGAAAGAACCCACCCACTGCAGAGGGTCGGGCGTTTAAAATGACGGTGGATGATGCCACCACCACTGACGACGTGATCACGGGTATGTTTCTAATAAACTCTACTCCTGCTAGAGTATTGTTTGACTCAGGAGCAAATCGCTCCTTTGTTTCTGTGGAATTCTGTGATAAACTAAATGTTCCTGTGATTGAACTTGCTACTGCTTTAGAGATAGAAGTAGCAGATGGTATGATGGTTCCGGTCACGACTGCTGTGGCTGGGGCTAAAATTGATATAGATGGCGTGTGTTTTCCTGTTTATTTTCTTGTTATGCCATTGTCTGGGTTTGATGTGGTGCTTGGGACGGATTGGCTAAGTCTGAATCAAGCCAGTATCAAGTGTCACAAGAAGTTGATCTCGTTTCCATTAGCTGATGGTTCGCGGGTAATAGCAAAGGGAGAGAAGGCAGGGTCTGTGATCCCGATGATTTCGTGTTTAAAAGCAAAGAAAGAGTTGGGTAAGGGGTGTGAATCTTATTTGGCATATGTGATTGACGGGAAGAAAGATAAACAAGCAATGACTCATATCCGGGTGATAACGGAATACCCGGAAGTGTTTCCAGAAGAGTTGCCAGGATTGCCTCTGGTTCGTGAAGTGGAATTTAAAATAGATTTGATACCTGGATCTAGACCAGTAGCAAAGGCTCCGTACAGGTTGGCACCTTCAGAAATTCGGGAAATGATGACGCAGATTCAGGATCTGCTAGATAAGGGGTTTATTCGTCCAAGTTCATCCCCGTGGGGAGCACCGGTATTGTTTGTAAAGAAGAAAGACGGTACGTTGCGTATGTGTATCGACTACCGTGAACTGAATAAGAGAACGATAAAGAACAAGTATCCGTTTCCGAGAATCAATGATTTGTTTGATCAACTGCAAGGAGCTTCGTTCTTTTCTAAAATTGATTTGAGACTGGGATATCATCAGGTACGAGTATCTGAGGAGGATGTATCGAAGACGGCCTTTCGTACGCGCTACGGGCACTACGAGTTCTTGGTTATGCCGTTCGGCTTAACCAATGCACCTGCGATTTTTATGGATCTGAGGAACAGGGTCTGTCGACCATTCTTGGATGATTTTGTGATAGTCTTTATTGATGATATTCTAATTTATTCAAAGACTGAACCGGAGCATGAACAGCACTTGAGACAAGTTTTGGAAACTCTGAAGAAAGAACATTTGTTTGCTAAGTTCTCAAAGTGCGAGTTCTGGTTAAGGGAAGTTCAATTCTTGGGGCATGTTATATGTAATGAAGGAGTGAAAGTAGACCCTTCGAAAGTGGAAGTTGTGATGAACTGGAATGCTCCAAAGGCACCGTCTGAGATAAAGAGTTTTTTGGGTTTGGATGGATACTACCGCAGGTTTATTAAAGATTTCTCGAAGATTGCGGGTCCGTTGACTAAGTTAACTCGGAAAGATGTGAAGTTTTTTTGGGTTAATGAACAAGACAAGGCTTTTCAGGCTTTAAAGCAGCTGTTATGTGAGGCTCCCATTCTTGCATTGCCAAGTGGAACGGATGATTTTACTGTTTATTGCGATGCATTGTTGCGGGATTGAGATGTGTGCTTATGCAGAGGGAACGGGTGATTGCATATGCTTCAAGACAGTAGAAACCACATGAGAAGAATTACCCGACTCATGATCTAGAACTGGCAGCTGTCGTATTTGCCCTAAAACTGTGGAGACATTATTTGTATGGCAACAAGTGTGTGATTTGTACTGATCATAAGAGTCTTTAATATGTGTTCACAGAAAGAGTTGAACATGAGACAGAGACGATGGGTGGAGTTGATAAAAGATTATGATTGCGAGATTAGATACCACCCGAGAAAAGCGAATGTAGTAGCAGACGCCTTGAGCCGCAAGGGAGCGGGAGGTTCCATTAAATTCATGCGTATGGAAATTGTATCTGATTTAGTGGATAGAATAAAGTATGCACAGTTGGAAGCTCTGAAAAAGGAGAACTTGAAGAATGAACTAATGAAGAAACGTAAGGATGAGTTTACTGATGATTCTCGTGGATTGAAAATGTATAAGACTCGTGTGTGGGTGCCTATGCTTGGAGAATTGAGAAAGTTGATTTTAACTGAAGCACACAAGTCGAAATTGTCTGTTCACCCAGGAAGCACTAAAATGTACCACTTTTTGAAAGTGCTTTACTGCTGGCCTACTATGAAGGCAGATGTGGCTCATTTTGTGGAGTCATGCCATATCTGTGCTCAAGTGAAAGCAGAGAATCAGAAGCCATATGGATCCTTGAAACAATTAGAAATTCCTGAGTGGAAGTGGGAACATATAACGATGGATTTCGTAACTAAACTTCCGCGAACTGAGAGGAATCACGATATGATTTGGGTGATCGTGGATCGACTGACGAAGAGTGCCCATTTTCTGGCTACCTGTGAGACGGCTTCTCTTAGCAAGTTGGCACAATTGTACATTGATAAGGTCGTTGCGAGGCATGGCATACCATTGTCGATAGTATGTGACAGAGACTCCAGGTTTGTTTCTAACTTCTGGAGGAGTCTACAGAGAGAATTGGGGACGAGAATTAATTTGAGTACTGCTTATCATCCCCAGACTGACGGTCAAACTGAACGAACCATACAGACACTCAAAGATATGCTACGTGCCTGTGTAATTGAGTATGGTGGATCTTGGGATTCGCACCTGCCATTGATAGAGTTTGCGTATAATAATTCTTACCACTCCAGTATTGGAATGCCTCCGTATGAAATGTTGTACGGTCGTCGCTGCCGTACTCCGACATATTGGTTAGAGGCTGGTGAGAAACAGTTTGCAGGACCCGAGATTGTTCAGATGACTGCTGACAAGGTTGCTATAGCTAGGGAGAAGTTGAAAGCGGCCAGAGATAGACAGAAAAATCCACGGCGTCGTCCAGTATCGTTTGATGTGGGGGAGTTAGTGTATTTGAAGGTCTCTCAGTGGAAGGGCGTGATTCGATTTGGCAAACGTGGGAAGTTAGCTCCTCGTTACATTGGTCCTTTCAGGATTCGTCAGATTGTAAATGACCTGACAGTTACATTGGATCTCACAGCAGAGCTTGCAGGTATTCACGATACGTTCAATGTCTGCTATCTGAGAAAATGCAAGATTGATGATGAAAGTCAGATTCTTCCAGTACAAGAGTTGAAGGTTGATTCAAAGAAGAGGTTAATAGAGGAACCAGTAGAACTGTTGGATCGAAAGGTAACCAAGCTCCGAAAGAAGCAGATACCAATGGTATTGGTCAAGTGGAAGCACAGTTTAGGTTTTGATTTAACTTGGGAGACTGAGTCAGAGATGAAGGATAGATATCCCCATGTGTTTGAGCAGGAAAGGATTCCGAGGACGGAATCCTCTTAAGGGGGAAAGATTTGTAACACCCTCAAACCTGGGCTAGGAGATTAGCGGGTTTGTGGTACGTACTTATTTGTTTTAATATGATTATGTGGTTAATTGTTTAATTATTTAATTAAGTTAATTATATGCTAAGGTTATTATATGCATGTATGTGTAGTATGTATGTATGTTACCGTAAGTATGCATATATATATATATATGAGTGTGCACGTGTATGTGTGTGAAGTAAATAGTTGCCACCTCCTACTTTTCATGATGTGTACGTGGGGGATTTGTAGATAATTATTCATTATCTCAAATTGGTGTGTGTGTGTTTTGAATATTTTCTTTGCCAAAGAAGAAACCGAAGAACAAAAGAAGAAGGAACCATCGGATTTTCAGTTTTTGGTGTTTTTAATCCAAGTAAAGGTTAGATACATATTTTGTTGTGTTTACATGTTAGTTTGTTTAGATTGATGATAGAAATAACATGATTTTACGAAGAAGCTGTAACACCGTAAAATCTAAGCCATTTTTTTTAAATTGCGTTGCGGAAGCTTTAATTAATTAAACATTCATTACATTAACAAATATTTACTTTAACAAAATATCTGTTCTTTACAATCCACAAACGAAACTCTGTGTTACAAAAGACTGGCTCGTTTATTTTAAACTTGACATCAAAGTTGTTGGGAATCCATGGGGATCATAGCACGCAACGGAAGCAACAAAACACACAAAAAACGATCCCATGATTTCCCAATGGTGGTTGAACTTGCAAGAACATGCATGCAACCAAAAACAAACACAAAGAGAAGAAGGAAAGCAAGCCATACCCTAGAAGACTTTGGTAAAATTCTGGAATGACTTCAAATTTGGGATGAGCTCTTGAAACAAAAGGCTCCAAGCACCAAAGAAGTCCACACCAAGCTTAGCTTTTTTCTCCTTGTACTAGCAAGCCACCAAACCACCAACACTTGACGATTTGGTTTAGGAACAGCCCTTGAACAACACTAGAAGATCACCAACACAAGGTCTTGTGCTTCTCTCAACTTAGAACACTCACTTGTTTATATCTCTAATGTGTATAATTGAAAGAATTAACCAAGAAAGTAGAATGCACCAAAAGAACCTCTTTTGTAGGCATTCTATCTATTCAAAGAGCCCAGAGTCGGAGCTAAGTGGCACACCATCATTGGACCAACAAAATGGTCCAACCAAAAACAAGTGTCACTTAGAATTCTGCCTTCACGACTTCTTCACGGGCTCTCACGGGCCGTGAAGGATAAATGCGCCACGACCGGCCATTTATCCTCCACGAGTCGTGCCGCGTTGTGCAAGAATCGTGAGGGTTCGTGCCTTCACGACCTCCTTCACGGGCCATGTAGGGTCGTGAAGCCCAAGGGTTTCACGAACCATGCGGCCCACGACAGGACTCGTGGACACGAGCTGCTTCACGACCCGTGGAGCATCCTTCACGGTCGTGAAGCCTAGGTCAACTGGAATTTGACCATTTTGACTCTTTCTTCTTATAGTAGGCTGTCGAGATTGAAACTTGGCGTGTGACCCAATAGGCCCGTGCTTCATTGGCAGTGATGCTGGCCTACGTGTGTCAGTGGGCAGATACCAACAAACTCCCACTTGCACATGACACACCGTATCCATGGACACCACAGACAGGGAGCGGCTTCTAGCAAGGCATCCCTGCCCCCAACTAAACATGGGGTATGTCATCCCTGACAAGTACCATGATAAACTAAAAGAGTTTGACATGGTCCTATAGATAAGTGATCAATTATCTTATTGTTCGCGATATCCAAGGGAACACGAGACATGGTACAACGTCATTCTCCGATCGTTCACAATTATGTTTCTCGATCAAGATTGGTGGTGACCAAAAGGTGAGTTGCAACTGATCAACAATCATTGCAAACTCGAGCATGGCCATGCATTTTGGCGTCAGCGCCCAATCATCGAGGGGCCCAGGGATATCTCTCTTTACAGAGGAACAAATTCCTTCGACTACATTGCCTCCAATACAATGGCAATACTTTACCCAAATGCCTCCTTTATAATAGCCAGTTACGGACTACGTTTGAAAGCAGTCAAAATAAAGCAAACCAAAATAGTGAAACACATGCATCTCCGGTCTAAGGATAAAAGATATTATCATCCTGATTTACTCTTGACATGTACCATGAAGTAAGATTAGGTGTGGGTCGTCCAATCACTTGAAACTCTTTTCAAGTATAGGCGAAATATTGCGTCCCTTGTATTCAATCCCCATTGAATACTATGACCAATCATTTCCCTCGATCTTCGTTCATACTTCCTTGAAGAATGACCGATCGTGGACAGTTTAGAAGGATCCGCCAAATTGCTATCCGTGTGTACTTTGCTGATGACGATGTCTCCATTTTCGACCACGTCCTGGATAAAATGATATTTCCGCGGAATATGCCTCGTGCGTCGATGAGACCTTGGTTCCTTTGCTAAAGCAACGGCACCCTCGTTGTCACAGAAGATCTCAACAGGGTCGCTGATGCTTGGAACCACTCCCAGATCAAGCAAAAATTTCCTTATCCATACGGCCTCCTTAGCAGCTTCACTGGCCGCAATGTATTCCGACTCAGTAGTGGAATCGGCCACGGTGTCTTGCTTGGAGCTCCTCCAGGATATAGCACCGCCGTTTAATAGGAACACGAACCCTGATTGTGATCGGCAGTCATCCCTATCGGTTTGGAAGCTTGCATCAGAGTAACCCTTTACTCTAAGCTCTTCCTCACCTCCGTACACCAAGAACATCTCCTTAGTCCTCCGAAGATACTTGAGAATGCTCTTCACCACCGTCCAATGAGCTTCGCCAGGGTTGGCTTGATATCTACTCGTCATGCTCAAGGCACACGATACATCAGGCCCAGTACATAGCATGGCGTACATGATCGAGCCCACAGCCGAAGCAAATGACACTCGCTTCATTACTTCCCGTTCCTCTGGGGAACTAGGGGATTGAGTCTTACTCAATACCAAACCATGTGACATTGGAATGAACCCCTTCTTGGAGTCTTCCATCCTAAACCGCGTTAGGACTTTGTCAACATATGTACTTTGTCTAAGCCCAATAAGCCTCTTGGATCTATCTCTATAGATTTTGATCCCAAGAATATAAGTCGCATCTCCTAGATCCTTCATTGATAAACAATTCCCTAACCAGGTTTTTACACCTTGAAGGGCCGGGACATCGTTTCCAATGAGGAGTATGTCATCGACATACAAGACTAGGAACACAACTATGCTCCCACTAGCCTTGACATATACGCATGGCTCATCCTTGCTTTTCGAAAAGCCAAACTCTTTGACTTTCTCATCAAAGCACAGGTTCCAACTGCGCGATGCTTGCTTAAGTCCATAAATGGACTTCTTAAGCTTGCAGACTTTATCCGGATGCTTGGCATGTACAAAACCCTCGGGTTGAGTCATATAGACCTCCTCGCTTAGTGTCCCATTAAGGAACGCGGTTTTACATCCATTTGCCAAATCTCATAATCATGAAATGCGGCAATTGCCATAAGTATCTGGATAAACTTCAACAAAGCCACCAGGGAAAAGGTTTCATCATAGTCTACACCACGAGTTTGCGTGAAACCCTTAGCCACCAGTCGGGCTTTGAAGGTGTCTACCTCTCCATCTATGCCGGTCTTTCTCTTAAAGACCCATTTGCACCCTACGGGTCTACACCCGGGTACCGGATCTACGAAATCCCACACTTGGTTATCCGACATAGATTGCATCTCGGACTCCATAGCCTCTTTCCACCTAGCGGACTCAGGGCCCACCACGGCGTTCCGATAAGATGATGGTTCATCATGATCCACCACTAGGTCGCAGCCCTTAGACATGAGAAACCCATATCTCTGTGGCTCGTTGCGAATCCTACCGGATCTCCTAAGAGGTAAAGGATCCGTGTCAGGTTCTCCAGCATCGCCGTGCTGAGAATCATCTTCTGAACTAGTGCCAACTTCAAGTTGGTCATTGGAGGGTTCTTGAATCTCTTCAAGATCTACCTTTCTCCCACTAGCGTCTTTGGATAGCATCTCCCTTTCAAGAAAGACGGCCCTCCGAGCAACAAATACCTTGTTCTTGGACGGTTTGTAAAACAAATATCCCATAGACCCGGCAGGGTATCCAATGAACAAACACCTCTCGGCTTGGGGTTGCAATTTGTCCTCCACCTCACGTCTCACGTAGGCAGGACAACCCCAAACCTTTAGATATGAAAGTGATGGAACCTTTCCATGCCACATCTCAAAGGGTGTCTTCTTGACCTTCTTAGTTGGTACGAGGTTAAGGATTCTAACGGCCGTTTCCAATGCATAGCCCCAAAAGCTAATGGGTACATCCGTACGACTCATCATACACCGAACCATATCCAATAATGTCCGGTTCCTCCTCTCGGCGACACCATTTAATTGTGGTGTCCTAGGAGGTGTCAATTGCAAAACAGTTCCACAATCTTTTAGATAGTCACGGAATTCCGAACTTAGATACTCACTACCACGATCCGATCTGAGCATCTTAATTCGTTTACCCAATTGGTTCTCAACTTCGTTTTTGAAAGTCTTGAAAACCTCAAAGGTTTCCGACTTTTGTCTCACCAAGTAGACATACCCATACCTACTAAAATCATCGGTAAAGGTTACGAAGTACCTTGAGTTATCCCTCGTGACATGCTTGAACGGACCACACACATCTGTGTGAACGATATCCAACAAGTCTTTGCCCCTCTCACAAATGCCGGTGAAGGGTGCTTTGGTCATTTTGCCCAACAAGCAAGATTCGCATACATCGTCCGACCCATGGTCAAATGATTCCAAGATCCCATCCGCTTGGAGCTTGGCGATGCGTTTCTTGTTTATGTGGCCCAAACGACCATGCCATAAAGATAACTTATCCAAATCATATTTGGATTTAGAACCAACATTCATGATTGATCTATTACTTTGCAAGCATACGCTTGTCTCACATATGCCACGACATGGATGTGCTTTAAAATAAAATAAATCATTTTTAAAGCATGAAATAATTCCATTAAAGAAATTAAAGTCAAATCCATCGTCAACAAGTGCATAGAATGATAAAATGTTTCTTGCCACGCAGGGCGAATAAGATACATTTAATAAAGTAATAAATAAGCCGGATGGAAAGGCGAGGTCCACGCTCCCTATCTTCTCAACGGGGACAACCACCTTGTTTCCCATGATGAGATCCAGCTCCCCATCAACCAAGTCCCTACTTCTTCTTAGTACCTGCACATTATTAACTATGTGAGTACCACACCCGGTGTCCAAGACCCAAGCGTTAGAAGTAGAAGTGTTATGGAGTTCAATCATATACGTACCGGAGGCGCCTTGTCCCTTGGCGCGAAGCCTCTTGAGCTCCTCCGTGTACTTGGGGCAACTAAGCCGGTAGTGTCCCTTCTCCCCGCAGAAGAAGCAGGTGGCCTCTTCCGGTGAGGGGGCTATAGGAGCGGGTTCCTTCCCCTTCAGCTCCGGCGCCGGGAGTGGCTTGGGCTTGGGTGTTGCCACCTTCGCCTTGCCCTTGGAGCTTGAAGCGGGCCGCTTCCTCTTAGCACCTCCCTCATGGATGGCTAGGACGGGTGCGGAGGTCGATGGTTTTGCCTTGGCCATGTTAGACTCGGCGGTCTTCAACATGCTGTGCAACTCCATCAAGGACTTATCCATGTTATGCATATGGTAGTTCACAATGAACGGACCATATGCTTGAGGCAAATATTGGAGGATAATTTCCGTAGGCAACTCTTTCCCCATAGGAAAGCCCAACCTCTCAAGCTGGTCCACGTATTGCTTCATACGAAGCACGTGGGAGCTCACGTTCCCGCCCTCCTGCATCCGACACCCCACAAAGGCCTTGACACACTCGTAGAGTTCTTGCCTCGCTTGCTGCTGGAACATTTCCTTTAGCTGCGAGATCATGTCAAACGCACCAACGTCCTCGAATTGCCTTTGCAACTTGGAACTCATGGTCGTCAACATGAGGCAAGTCACCTCATTGGTGTCTTTAAGGCGCTTCTCATAAGCATCCTTAATGGCCCGCTAGCGGTGGTAGCAGGAGCCTCCGGAAGAGGTTCCTCTAGGACGTACAACTTACTTTCATGGCGTAAGACAATTCTCAATTGCCTAAACCAATCCATGAAGTTTACGCCTACGAGTTTCTCTTTTTCCAAAAATGGACGGAGTGAAATGTGTGTCGCGGTGTTGCTTGTAGATGCCATCTAAAAGAAGGCAAAGCACACAAAAAGGTTAGTTCGACGTATTTTAATCCTTGTTAAATAATTACCCAATAGTTTAACACTTAAAATTAACAAGGGCTAAGAACCCAACATAACTTCACTACATGACGGGTTTACCGCGGATCACTTCGTGAAGGTATTTAGGCCGGTAAACGCTTTACCAATTGCAATCCGTGATTACAACTCTTAGGCACTTGCGGGATCCTTCGGTACTCATAGCACCGGTTTGGCATGTTTGATCCCTTCCCACACCGATTCCTCAATAAGCCGCTTTGATAACTCGGTATAGGCACGACAATTATCATGGCGTATTAAATTGGAATTGCAAATCGTCCAACAAGATACATGATGACGCCCTTGACAATAATTGGCTCGTGCTAAGCTCGACAGTCAAAGATTTCAAGATGCTACACGCACCTTCCACACAAGTCCACATGGAACAACTCGTGCTAAGCTCGACAATTGTCCCATGCTTCATTAGATTCGGGTGGTGTCATCTTTTGGATGGCGTGTGATTTACGTTTTTAAGAAAAACGGGACTTTTGTTTTTCCGGTTAAAAACCTCTTTTCGTTTTGATTAACAAATAAGTGACAAAACGCATTTTTTCACCAATTGAACATAAACACTTTATATTCGTTTGTTAATCATGTGAGCGAGCGGGGTTTGTTAACCAATTAAGGAAAACTATATAGTTTTATTATTTTCAAAAGATTTTCTAGCATGCGAAGATCCTACAACCATGCAAGAAAAACAAATAAATAAAACTACACAACCACACATACAAAACCGATTTGAGCCAACCTAAGTGTTCCCCGGTGAGCCAACCAAGGAATTAAGTCTACTAAGGACAAACAATCCAAGACTTCGTGGCGTGCTCCCACTCGATCCCGCGCCTCCGGATCCGAGGTAGCCAAGACGTCTCCCAAGACTCCCGTTGGTGCCCCGTTCTTCTCTTCTCATTACATACATAATTTAAAGAGAAATGACATGCAAGCCACACAATCTATTCTAAACTAATATACAATTACAAAGAATAAATACTTTGGCGTGCAAGCCACAAACAAATAAATTATTACAAACCGGATTAAATAAATTATTACAAACCAAATGTGGTACAAACCACCAAATGAATGAACAACAAATAAAGCAACCAAACAACCACACAAAGGTCTAGGCTCAAACCGGTTCTCACGAAAACGAAACAACCACAAAGCATGGTGTGCCACACGAAACCATGCACAAAACAATATCCCAATTAAGTTTATTCAAAAACTAAAGGCACAAGAATAAACCTTGTATATATGCATTAGGATTCCAAACACTTTGAAATCCATATTCATATATACACAATTTATATGTATGCATGTGTGCATTTTATGCCAAAACCACCCAATACATACACATAAAAGAATTAGGACATTATGGGGCTTAATCTACAAGGCTAAACAGCCTAAAATGATTCTGGAAACACCAAAATCAAATGCTAAAATCCATATCAAGTTTTCTTTTCCAAAAGGCCAAAAACAGCCTGTTCACGACGTCTTCACGAGCTACTGCTCTTCACGGGTCCTCATGGGCCGTGAAGGCAGCACGCTCCACGACTCATGAAGCAGATTAAAAAACCTTTCATGACCACCACCCCACGAGACTGGTCGTGTGGCCTTCACGACTCGTGAAGCAAGCTCCACGGCCCGTGAAGGCCTTCTGGACAGAATGTCCAAAATCAAAAATATGGATTTTCAAGCCACAAAGGTGCATGCATCTTACAAGTATGGCTCTGATACCACTGTTGGGAATCCATGGAGATCATAGCACGCAACGGAAGCAACAAAACACACAAAAAACGATCCCATGATTTCCCAATGGTGGTTGAACTTGCAAGAACATGCATGCAACCAAAAACAAACACAAAGAGAAGAAGGAAAGCAAGCCATACCCTAGAAGACTTTGGTAAAATTCTGGAACGACTTCGAATTCGGGATGAGCTCTTGAAACAAAAGGCTCCAAGCACCAAAGAAGTCCACAACAAGCTTAGCTTCTTTCTCCTTGTACTAGCAAGCCACCAAACCACCAACACTTGACGATTTGGTTTAGGAACAACCCTTGAACAACACTAGAAGATCACCAACACAAGGTCTTGTGCTTCTCTCAACTTAGAACACTCATTTGTGTATATCTCTAATGTGTATAATTGCAAGAATTAACCAAGAAAGTAGAATGCACCAAAAGAACCTCTTTTGTAGGCATTCTATCTGTTCAAAGAGCCCAGAGTCGGAGCTAAGTGGCACACCATCATTGGACCAACAAAATGGTCCAACCAAAAACAAGTGTCACTTAGAATTCTGCCTTCACGACTTCTTCACGGGCTCTCACGGGCCGTGAAGGATAAATGCGCCACGACCGGCCATTTATCCTCCACGAGTCGTGTCGCGCTGTGCAAAAATCGTGAGGGTTCGTGCCTTCACGACCTCCTTCACGGGTCGTGTAGGGTCGTGAAGCCCAAGGGTTTCACGAACCATGCGGCCCACGAAAGGACTCGTGGACACGAGCTGCTTCACGACCCGTGGAGCATCCTTCACGGTCGTGAAGCCTAGGTCAACTGGAATTTGACCATTTTGACTCTTTCTTCTTAAAGTAGGCTGTCGAGATTGAAACTTGGCGTGTGACCCAATAGGCCCGTGCTTCATTGGCAGTGATGCTAGCCTACGTGTGTCAGTGGGCAGATACCAACAAAAGTTAGGTCAACTTTTCCTTCCACAAGCACTCACAACACAAACCTGCAAAAAGCAACAACTGTGGGGAATTAGCACAAAACTAAGTGAGTAGAGGCTAAAGCCAAAAGCAAACATCAAGTCAATACTAATCATGTAATCACAACCACTAAGAAGACCGGCGGTTCGGCGCAGAACCTACAACCAATGCCGGCCAAAGCAAAGGTTTACCGATAGCCCTCTACTGAATTGGCACAGTGAAATCCCACTCTGAAGCAACATATGCAACAGTAAGGCTACCACTATTCAACCAAACTAGTAAACGAGCCCAGCCCAATTCCACGTATAGCTGACTTCTCAAACGCAACTCAAAATCATACTAAGAGTGCGTATCGAACAAATAATCATGCAGCAGTCATCAATAATATATATATATATATATCACAATCAACAGTTCTAATTCAAACCATCACATACTATCATGCCTCACATCAGTAATATTAAACACAATCTTTACCATTCGCATCCAACATCCACTCACCTTTCAAGTTCCGAGGAAGCACTCAGAATTCTAATGTTACTGAGCCTTTGGATTTCCTGAAAACATAATAACAACCAATCAGTCCAAATCTCCTAAATATATATATCTCATCATATATTTATAATCTATACATAACATCAACAATCAATAAACAAATGCAAATAAAACTCAAAAGTGTCGGATTCTTGAAACTATCCGATTCTCACTCGGATTCTTGAAAATCCGCAACCAAGGTATCGGATTTCCCAAAATCCGCAACTATCTATAAGGATTTCACAACTGTCGGATTTAGGAATCCGATGGGTTCTAAATCTCTCTGTTTTGTCTTAATCAGATTTCAAGTTTCCAAAATCATAAGTATCGGATTTCACTAAGTCCCGGATTCCAAGTTCCGGATTTCATGTGTTTCGGATTCAGTCATTCGGATTCTATGTCTCGGTTTTCATGTTCCTTTTTATATATATATCAATCGGATTTGGAGTTGTCATAAACCAAGTATCGGTATTCAAAACTTCCGGATTTACAGATTCGGATTTCCACCTTCGTATTTCATAAGAATCGGTTTTAGTCACAATCGGTTTTCCTATCTTTAACAATCCGATAACTTCATACTCACCAAAATCCGAAAACATCAAAATAGCATAACTCAAACCCAGATTTCATAATAGTCATAACTATCATTCCAGAAACATACATTAAATATTTCTAAATACATTCTTATGCAATTAACCTTATGAATCATATGAACATTCAAAGCTATCAAAATCCTATTCTTTCAAAAACCGATTATGATGTTATTTAACATGCAATCTTTAAACTAAACATGAATCCTGTTTTAAATCATATAGCATATCAAGAAGGATCATAACATGTCAATTTATAAACACCAACCTTTTATCTTTGATTTAAATAATCTCAACTTGGAATCCCGATTCTTTACTTCTTCTATTCTTTCGGTTTCTTGACAAGGGAGAGAGTACACACATAAACACTTTTCTTGTTTGTAAAAATAATGGCAGGTGAGTCAAGTACACATACACAAAATACATGCAAATTAGGTGTCACCATATTCTTAACTCATACCCCACGTGTAACCCACTCACAAACATACATACATACATACATACTTACGGACATGCATACATGTACATACATACACACTATAAATTCTAATTTAATTAAATAATTGATATCACTCAAATAATCATATAATCAAATTAAAATAATTAAAACACAAACAAACACATACCGTAAACCCGTTAATCTACTAGCCCAGGTTTGCGGGTGTTACAAATCTCCCCTCCTTAAGAGGATTCCGTCCTCAGAATCCTTTCCTGCTCAAATAACTGAGGATACCTATCTTTCATTTCCGCCTCAGTCTCCCAGGTTAGATCAGAACCTAGACTGTGTTTCCATTTGACCAATACCATAGGTATCTGGTTCTTTCGAAGTTTGGTCACCTTTCGATCTAGCAGTTCAATCGGTTCCTCTATCAGTCTCTTCTTAGAATCAACTTTCAGCTCATGCACTGGGAGAATCTGGCTTTCACCATCAATCTTACACTTCCTTAGATAACAGACATTGAACGTATCGTGAATTCCAACAAGTTCTGTAGGAAGATCTAAGGTAACTGCTTGATCATTTACAATCAGACGGATACGGAAAGGACCGATGAAACGGGGAGCCAACTTCCCACGTTTGCCGAAGCGAATTACACCTTTCCACGGAGAAACTTTTAAGTATACCAACTACCCCACCTCAAACTTTACTGGACGTCGTTTCGGATCAACATACATTCTTTGTCTATCTCTGGTTGCTTTCAATTTATCTCTGGCTATAGCAACCTTATCCGCAGTCAACTGTACTATCTCGGGACCTACAAACTGTTTCTCACCCGCCTCTAACCAACAAGTCGGAGTACGGCAGCGACGACCGTACAACATTTCATACGGAGGCATTCCAATACTAGAGTGATGAGAGTTATTATACGCAAATTCTATCAATGGCAGGTGTGAATCCCAAGATCCACCATACTCTAGTACACAAGCTCGCAACATATCCTCGAGTGTCTGTATGGTTCGTTCAGTCTGACCGTCTGTCTGAGGATGGTAGGCTGTACTCAAGTTAACTCTAGTTCCCAATTCTCTTTGCAAACTCCTCCAAAAATTTGATACAAACCTTGAATCTCTGTCAGACACAATTGATAACGGTATACCATGTCTCGCAACGATCTCATCTATGTATAGTTGTGCCAGTTTACCCAACGAAGCTGTCTCACAAGTAGCTAGAAAATGAGCACTCTTTGTCAAACGATCCACTATCACCCATATCATATCATCTCTGAGTTCGTGGTAGTTTTGTTACAAAATCCATTGTGATGTGCTCCCATTTCCATTCAAGAATCTCTAACTGCTTCAAAGACCCATAAGGCCTCTGATGTTCCGCTTTCACTTGCGCACAAATATGGCACGATTCCACAAAATGTGCCACATCTGCTTTCATCATAGGCCACCAGTAAAGCACTTTTAGATCGTTATACATTTTAGTGCTTCCTGGGTGTACATACAATCTCGACTTGTGTGCTTTTGTCAAAATTAATTGTCTCAATTCTCCAAGCTTAGGCACCCACACACGAGCTTTGAATGTTTTTAATCCACGAGAATCATCATTCAATTCATCTTTTCTCTTTTTCATTAACTCAGTCTTTAAATTTTCTTTTTTAAGGGCTTCAAACTGAGCAGACTTCAGTCTATCTATCAGATCAGATACTATCTCAACTCGCATAAACTGAATAGAGCTTCCATTCCCTTTTTGACTCAGGGCATCTGGCACAACATTCGCCTTTCCCGGATGATATCTGATCTCGCAGTCATAATCTTTTATTAATTCTACCCAGCGTCTCTGTCTCATATTCAATTCTTTCTGAGTGAATACATACTGCAGGCTCTTATGATCTGTACAAATTACGCATTTGGTGCCATACAAGTAATGTCTCCACAATTTGAGCGCAAATACTACTGCTGCTAGCTCCAAGTCATGAGTCGGGTAGTTCTTTTCATGTGGTTTCAATTGTCTGGAAGCATAAGCAATTACCCGATCTCTTTGCATTAATACACACCCTAAACCAGCCAATGCGTCACAATATACTGTAAAATCTTCAGATCCATTTGGCAAAGCAAGGATTGGAGCTTGACACAACAGTTATTTTAATATCTGGAAGGCCTTATCTTGTTCGTTACCCCACATAAACTTTACATCCTTCCGAGTTAACTTGGTTAACGGATCCGCAATCTTAGAAAAATCCTTGATAAATCTGCCGTAGTATCCAGCCAATCCCAGAGAACTCTTTATCTCAAATGGTGTTCTTGGAGCATTCCAATTCATCATTGCCTCTACCTTTGAAGGATCCACCTTTACCCCTTCCTTACAGATTATATGCCCCAAAAACTGAACTTCTCTTAACTAGAACTCACATTTTTAGAACTTTGCATACAACTGTTCTTTCATCAGAAATTCCAAGATCTGTTTCAAATGCTGCTCATGCTCTATCTCAGTCTTCGAGTAAATCAAAATGTCATCAATGAAGACAATCACAAACTTATCAAGAAATGGTTAACAGATTCTGTTCATGAGATCCATAAATATTGCTGGTGCATTGGTTAGACCGAATGGCATAACCAAGAACTCATAGTGACCATATCGCGTACGGAAAGCTGTCTTTGATACATCCTCCTTTGACACCCTTACAAGATGGTAACCCGATCTTAAATCAATCTTCGAGAAGAAAGAAGCTCCCTGTAGTTGATCGAACAAATCATCAATTCTGGGTTACGGGTATTTATTCTTTATCGTTCTCTTGTTCAATTCCCGATAATCAATGTACATACGCAAAGTACCATCTTTCTTCTTTACAAATAACACTAGCGCATCCCACGGTGATGAACTTGGACGGATAAACCCTTTATCTAACAAGTCTTGTATTTGCGTCATCATTTCTCGAATTTCTGAAGGTGCCAGTCTATACGGTGCTTTAGCCACTGGTCGGGAACCCGAAATCAAATCTATCTTGAATTCTACCTCTCTAACTGGAGGAAGCCCATGCAAATCTTCTGGAAACACCTCCGGGTATTCCGTTACCACCCGGATGTCTGTCATAGCTTGGTTTTCTTTCTTTCCATCAATCACATATGCTATAAACGATTCACAACCTTTATTTAATGCTTTCTTTGCCTTTAAACACGATATTATTGAAATTGCAGACCCGGCTTTCTCACCCCTTGCTATCACACTTGTACCATCCGCTAATGGGAACGAGATTAACTTCTTGTGGCATTTTATACTTGCTTTATTTAGACTTAACCAATCCATCCCCAATACAACATCAAAACCAGATAAAGGCATGACAAGAAAGTAAACAGGAAAACATACACCATCAATATCAATTTTAGCTCCAGCCACAACAGTCGTGATTGGAACCATCATGCCATCTGCTACTTCTATTTCTAGGGTACTAGCAAGTTTAATAACAGGTATATTTAATCTATCACAAAACTCCACAGACACAAACGAGCGGTTAGCTCCAGAATCAAATAATACTCTTGCAGGGATAGAGTTAATCAGAAACATACCGGTTATGACACCATCAGTAGTGGTGGCATCCTCTACCGTCATTTTAAAAGCCCTACCCTCAGTAGTAGGTGGGTTCTTTCTCTTCTGACCAGCTGAAGATGATCCCCCAGCTGTCCCCGCCCCTGCTCCCGATCCCACTTTCTTTCCCACCGGGCAATCTCCCACTTTGTGCCCTTCTTTCTGGCAGTTCCAACAGACACTGTGTGGGAACCCGCAATCCTTCAGTTCATGGCCAAACTGGCCACACTTGACACACCTTCTAGATTGAGGCGTACATTGCCCATTATGATATGACTTGCACCGACTACACCAAGGTGCCCTCTGTGTTGACCCGGTAACATTTGACCTTCTATTCTGATCTCCCTGCTTATATCCACTTCCTTGCCCACCCTGCCTCTATTGGGAATTATAATGATGAATCTTTGACTTTTGTTGGGCAATATTTTCCCCATTCCACTTGTTCCTGGCTATTAAATCCCCTTCTGCTATTTTAGCCAAATTAAATGCTTGCGATAAGGTAGTAGCCCATCTAGTGGCGCCATAGAGATCAGGATGTAGTGCTCCAACAAAGTGAGCAATCTTTGACTCCTCGTCTGGTACCAGTGCTTTACAAATCTCATTTTCTAATTAAATTGCTTAATCAGATCATCCACAGTCATATTTCCGGTCATTTGTAAATCCATGAATTCCTTCTTAATCTTAGCAACCTCGAATGTGCCGAAATACTGTTCACAAAGTTTCTCTTGGAATTGACTCGAAGTAATGCTTTCCTGTTGTTGTTCAGTAAAATGGCATGTGATTGAATCCCACCAAACCATCGATCACCTTTCAGCATTCTTGATGCGTATTTCACCTTCAATTCGTTTTCACAGTTACAGGCATCTAGTGCCTTTACCATTTCCCTCAGCCAGTTTAGGGTTATGTTAGGGTCAGAACTTCCACTATATTCCGAAGGCTTACAGTCCAGGAATTGTTTGTATGTGCAAGGCTTCTTATACCCAGGAAACGCAAAAGGGTAAGCTCCCTGTTGTGGATATGGATAGTAGAACAGTGGTTGCATCACCTGTGTTACTGGTGGTAAGGGCATTGATACTGGTGGTACGGTTGCCTGAGTAAAGATCGCAGTTGATACTAGAGTTTTTTCAGTTTGGGCTAATCTTTGCTGCAGGTTGTTTAACTTAGCTCTAAGATCCATCAGTTCATTCTCCAGCTTAAATATGTATTCGTTCTGATCTTCTTCCGGTTCCTGCCCAGATGTTCCTGCTCGGTTAGTAGCATCCAACTCTTCTATACTGGTGCCTCTGCAGATGGTTGAGTAGCAGGAGGGAGGATAGGGGTGTCTCTTTCAGCCATATCTGTTACAATCACATCATCTCACCACTTATTAGCATAAATCATTAGTACTCTAAATACTAACTACTACAAACAACTCTAACTCACTCTAATTCCCCATGAAGGAAAGCTTGACCTGTCACGAGCCAAGATTTGGGAATGCAAACACTCTAGCCATGCCTGCATCGCCAAACCAAGGCTCTGATACCAAACTGTAACACCGTAAAATCTAAGCCATTTTTTTAATTGCGCTGCGGAAGCTTTAATTAATTAAACATTCATTACATTAACAGATATTTACTTTAACAAAATATCTGTTCTTTACAATCCACAAACGAAACTCTGTGTTACAAAAGACTGGCTCGTTTCTTTTAAACTTGACATCAGAGTTAGGTCAACTTTTCCTTCCACAAGCACTCACAACACAAACCTGCAAAAAGCAACAACTGTGGGGAATTAGCACGAAGCTAAGTGAGTAGAGGCTAAAGCCAAAAGCAAACATCAAGTCAATACTAATCATGTAATCACAACCACTAAGAAGACCGGCGGTTCGGCGCAGAACCTACAACCAATGCCGGCCAAAGCAAAGGTTTACCGATAGCCCTCTACTGAATTGGCACAGTGAAATCCCACTCTGAAGCAACATATGCAACAGTAAGGCTACCACTATTCAACCAACCAGTAAACGAGCCCAGCCCAATTCCACGCATAGCTGACTTCTCAAACGCAACTCAAAATCATACTAAGAGTGCGTATCGAACAAATAATCATGCAGCAGTCATCAATAATATATATCACAATCAACAGTTCTAATTTCAAACCATCACATACAGTCATGCCTCACATCAGTAATATTAAACACAATCTTTACCATTCGCATCCAACATCCACTCACCTTACAAGTTCAGACGAAGCACTCAGAATTCTTATATTACTGAGCCTTTTGATTTCCTGAAAACATAATAACAATCAATCAGTCCAAATCTTATAAATATATCTCATCATAAATCTATAATTCATTCATAAAATCAACAATCAATAAACAATAACAAATCCAAACACAAAATATCAGATTTCAACAACTATCGGATTTACACTCGGATTTCTCAAAATCCGCAACTAAGGTATCGGATTTCCTAAAATCCGCAACTATCTAATAGGATTTCATAACTGCCGGATTTAGGAATCCGATGGGTTCCACTCTGTTTTGTCTTAATCGGATTTCAAGTTTCCAAAATCGTAAGTATCGGATTTCACTAAGTCTCGGATTTCAAATTCCGGATTTGGGTATCGGATTTCATGTGTCAGATTTCATTATTCGGATTCTGGCTTAAATCACTTTCCAAGTTTAGGATTTCGTAAATATAGTATTCGGATTTGGGGTTCCCATAATTCAAGTATCGGTTTATGAACTTCCGGTTTTAAAGATTCGGATTTCCAAAGTAATCGGATTTCATAAGAATCGGTTTTAGTCACAATCGGTTTTCAACAATCCGATAACTTCATGCTCCTCAAATCCGCAAACATCAAAATAGTATAACTCAAACCCAGATTTCATGAACTCATAATATCATTCCAGAATATAATTTAAACATCTTTAAACACTTTCTCATGTAGTGAACATCATATTTGCATATATCATATGAACACATGAATCATCAAAATCATATCCTATCAAAACCGATTATGGTGTTCTAACATGCAATCCTTAATCTAAACATAAATTATGTTTTAAATCATATAGCATATCAAGAAGGATTATAACATGTGAATTTAAACATACCAACCTTTAAATCTTGATTAAATCACACAATCAAAATGAATTCCGATTCTTTATCTTCTTCTTCCTTCTTTCGGTTTTCTTGACAAGAGAGAACACACACACACTTTCTTTTGAAAAAAATGACAGATTGTTGGGTATACACACACACTAGGTTACATGCAAATTAGGTGTCATGTTCTCCTTCCAAATTAACCACACAAACCCACGTGTATTTCCACTTACATACATGCATATATACGTACGGCCATACATACAATTTATATTTCTAAATTAACTAACCATTTATCCAATCTAAATAACTCATAAAATCAATTAATCATTTAAAATATAATTAAACACATACCGTAAACCCGCTAATCTACTAGCCCAGGTTTGCGGGTGTTACACTTGGTGTGGATACCGATATAGGTACACTATCATGTGTACTCCTCTTTCAAAGGCAACAAGGAGAAGACATTTTGTATGGTATAATTTGTTGTCTTTATTTTCCTTCTTTTAGTCGCATTGCTATTGTTTAGAGTTTGGTCCACTGGGTGGTGTGATTGGTGGCATAAGATTAAATTTGTTGTATACTCGTTTTCCTTCCGCTGCGTTTTATGGATGCCACCAAAACCCAACAGTGGTATCAGAGCCATCTCTAACATGGCTTTGCACTTTTGGTCTGAAAACCGGAATTTTTCTGTCAAAAATGGTTTTCCGGTGACTGGGCATGGCCGTACTCTTTGGGGTACGGGGCGTGCCGACGGCTGGGGCACGGTCGTACCTGTGGAGGTACGGGCCGTGCCGGCGGGTTTAACTAGATTAAAATTGTTTGATTCAGAATACTGGTACACGGGAGGTACGTCTGTGCCCGTCGTGTTTTGGCTAGAATCTAGAATTTTGAAACTGTGTTTTGGAGATTCTTAAAAATCCGGTTTTTGGCTGTTTAGGACCAGTCTTGGATCTGGTTGTACCCCACTATATTTTGATTCCTAGAATTTATATATTTTGTATGGCTTGGCATGAAGTGCATAAAAATATATATATTTATATGTGTATATATGAATATGTAATTTTAAAGATGTATTAAAATTACTAATGCATATGTACAAGGATTGCCATTTGTGCCTTGGGTGTTTTTTTGTTGGCAATCTTGATCAAAATATATTTTTCATGGTTTTGTGTGGCACACCATGTTTCTTTTTGTTGCGTTTGATTTAATTCGGTAGCATAATATGCCCTTAGACCTATGTGTTGAGGTGGTTGATTAATTTGGTTTTTGGTGGCATGTGTTTTGGTCACGACTGCTGTGGCTGGGGCTAAAATTGATATAGATGGCGTGTGTTTTCCTGTTTATTTTCTTGTTATGCCATTGTCTGGGTTTGATGTGGTGCTTGGGATGGATTGGCTAAGTCTGAATCAAGCCAGTATCAAGTGTCACAAGAAGTTGATCTCGTTTCCATTAGCTGATGGTTCACGGGTAATAGCAAAGGGAGAGAAGGCAGGGTCTGTGATCCCGATGATTTCATGTTTAAAAGCAAAGAAAGAGTTGGGTAAGGGGTGTGAATCTTATTTGGCATATGTGATTGACGGGAAGAAAGATAAACAAGCAATGACTCATATCCGGGTGATAACGGAATACCCGGAAGTGTTTCCAGAAGAGTTGCCAGGATTGCCTCTGGTTCGTGAAGTGGAATTTAAAATAGATTTGATACCTGGATCTAGACCGGTAGCAAAGGCTCCGTACAGGTTGGCACCTTCAGAAATTCGGGAAATGATGACGCAGATTCAGGATCTGCTAGATAAGGGGTTTATTCGTCCAAGTTCATCCCCGTGGGGAGCACCGGTATTGTTTGTAAAGAAGAAAGACGGTACGTTGCGTATGTGTATCGACTACCGTGAACTGAATAAGAGAACGATAAAGAACAAGTATCCGTTGCCGAGAATCGATGATTTGTTTGATCAACTACAAGGAGCTTCGTTCTTTTCTAAAATTGATTTGAGACTGGGATATCATCAGGTACGAGTATCTGAGGAGGATGTATCGAAGATGGCCTTTCGTACGCGCTACGGGCATTACGAGTTCTTGGTTATGCCGTTCGGCTTAACCAATGCACCTGCGATTTTTATGGATCTGAGGAACAGGGTCTGACGACCATTCTTGGATGATTTTGTGATAGTCTTTATTGATGATATTCTAATTTATTCAAAGACTGAACCGGAGCATGAACAGCACTTGAGACAAGTTTTGGAAACTCTGAAGAAAGAACATTTGTTTGCTAAGTTCTCAAAGTGCGAGTTCTGGTTGAGGGAAGTTCAATTCTTGGGGCATGTTATATGTAATGAAGGAGTGAAAGTAGACCCTTCGAAAGTGGAAGTTGTGATGAACTGGAATGCTCCAAAGGCACCGTCTGAGATAAAGAGTTTTTTGGGTTTGGATGGATACTACCGCAGGTTTATTAAAGATTTCTCGAAGATTGCGGGTCCGTTGACTAAGTTAACTCGGAAAGATGTGAAGTTTATTTGGGTTAATGAACAAGACAAGGCTTTTCAGGCTTTAAAGCAGCTGTTATGTCAGGCTCCCATTCTTGCATTGCCAAGTGGAACGGATGATTTTAGTGTTTATTGTGATGCATCGTTGCGGGATTGGGATGTGTGCTTATGCAGAGGGAACGGGTGATTGCATATGCTTCAAGACAGTAGAAACCACATGAGAAGAATTACCCGACTCATGATCTAGAACTGGCAGCTGTCGTATTTGCCCTAAAACTGTGGAGACATTATTTGTATGGCACCAAGTGCGTGATTTGTACTAATCATAAGAGTCTTTAATATGTGTTCACAGAAAGAGTTGAACATGAGACAGAGGCGATGGGTGGAGTTGATAATATATTATGATTGCGAGATTAGATTCCACCCGAAAAAAGCGAATGTAGTAGCAGACGCCTTGAGCCGCAAGGGAGCGGGAGGTTCCATTAAATTCATGCGTATGGAAATTGTATCTGATTTAGTGGATAGAATAAAGTATGCACAGTTGGAAGCTCTGAAAAAGGAGAACTTGAAGAATGAATTAATGACGAAACGTAAGGATGAGTTTACTGATGATTCTCGTGGATTGAAAATGTATAAGACTCGTGTGTGGGTGCCTATGCTTGGAGAATTGAGAAAGTTGATTTTAACTGAAGCACACAAGTCGAAATTGTCTGTTCACCCAGGAAGCACTAAAATGTACCACTTTTTGAAAGTGCTTTACTGCTGGCCTACTATGAAGGCAGATGTAGCTCATTTTGTGGAGTCATGCCATATCTGTGCTCAAGTGAAAGCAGAGCATTAGAAGCCATACGGATCCTTGAAACAATTAGAAATTCCTGAGTGGAAGTGGGAACATATAACGATGGATTTCGTAACTAAACTTCCGCGAACTCAGAGGAATCACGATATGATTTGGGTGATCGTGGATCGACCGACGAAGAGTGCCCATTTTCTGGCTACCTGTGAGACGGCTTCTCTTAGCAAGTTGGCACAATTGTACATTGATGAGGTTGTTGCGAGGCATGGCATACCATTGTCGATAGTATCTGACAGAGACTCCAGGTTTGTTTCTAACTTCTGGAGGAGTCTACAGAGAGAATTGGGGACGAGAATTAATTTGAGTACTGCTTATCATCCCCAGACTGACGGTCAAACTGAATGAACCATACAGACATGTTGTACGGTCGTCGCTGCCGTACTCCGACATGTTGGTTAGAGGCTGGTGAGAAACAGTTTGCAGGACCCGAGATTGTTCAGATGACTGCTGACAAGGTTGCTATAGCTAGGGAGAAGTTGAAAGCGGCAAGAGATAGATAGAAAAATCCACAGCGTCGTCCAGTATCGTTTGATGTCGGGGAGTTAGTGTATTTGAAGGTCTCTCCGTGAAAGGGCGTGATTCGATTTGGCAAACGCGGGAAGTTAGCTCCTCGTTACATTGGTCCTTTCAGGATTCGTCAGATTGTAAATGACCAGACAGTTACATTGGATCTCACAACAGAGCTTGCAGGTATTCACGATACGTTCAATGTCTGCTATCTGAGAAAATGCAAGATTGATGATGAAAGTCAGATTCTCCCGGTACAAGAGTTAAAGGTTGATTCAAAGAAGAGGTTAATAGAGGAACCAGTAGAACTGTTGGATCGAAAGGTAACCAAGCTCCGAAAGAAGCAGATACCAATGGTATTGGTCAAGTGGAAGCACAGTTTAGGTTTTGATTTAACCTGGGAGACTGAGTCAGAGATGAAGGATAGATATCCCCATGTGTTTGAGCAGGAAAGGATTTCGAGGACGGAATCCTCTTAAGGGGGAAAGATTTGTAACACCCTCAAACCTAGGCTAGGAGATTAGCGGGTTTGTGGTACGTACTTATTTGTTTTAATATGATTATGTGGTTAATTGTTTAATTAAGTTAATTATATGCTAAGGTTATTATATGCATGTATGTGTAGTATGTATGTATGTTACCGTAAGTATGCATATATATATATGAGTGTGCACGTGTATGTGTGTGAAGTAAATAGTTGCCACCTCCTACTTTTCATGATGTGTACGTGGGGGATTAGTAGATAATTATTCATTATCTCAAATTGGTGTGTGTGTGTTTTGAATATTTTCTTTGCTAAAGAAGAAACCGAAGAACAAAAGAAGAAGGAACCATCGGATTTTCAGTTTTTGGTGTTTTTAATCCAAGTAAAGGTTAGATATATATTTTGTTGTGTTTACATGTTAGTTTGTTTAGATTGATGATAGAAATAACATGATTTTACGAAGAAGCTGTAACACCGTAAAATCTAAGCCATTTTTTTTAAATTGCGTTGCGGAAGCTTTAATTAATTAAACATTCATTACATTAACAAATATTTACTTTAACAAAATATCTGTTCTTTACAATCCACAAACAAAACTCTGTGTTACAAAAGACTGGCTCGTTTCTTTTAAACTTGACATCAAAGTTGTTGGGAATCCATGGGGATCATAGCACGCAACGGAAGCAACAAAACACACAGAAAACGATCCCATGATTTCCCAATGGTGGTTGAACTTGCAAGAACATGCATGCAACAAAAAACAAACACAAAGAGAAGAAGGAAAACAAGCCATACCCTAGAAGACTTTGGTAAAATTCTGGAACGACTTCGAATTTTGACAGTCTTAATTACTTGGTAGTAATCTAAGAACAAAACCAATATTGCTCGATAGTAAAATACTTTTAAAATGTATATAAATATTTTACTATTTATAGGTCTTCAAAGTTCATATTTTCTTATTGATTCTATGTAGGTGGTTTTGTTTTAGCAAAAAGGGGACATGAACTACAACCATATGTGATTGGATCTTTAGTCCAGCTTCTCTGTCGGGTAACAAAGTTTGGCTGGTTTGACGATGATAGGTTAAGAGATGCAGTCAGTGACTCCACAAATTTTTTGATCCAGGTAGTATCTTATTTACAGCTATAATAGCTATCTTTCTCGTGTTAAATTCACTATGAAGTGGAATTATTTCAAATTTCTTAATTTTTTGTTTATGAAATCTAATCTTTTGTTGATGTATAAGAGTTTTGCAGACTATACTTACATCTTCTATGTTTTCATCAGGCATCACCAGATCATTGTTCCATTGGTTTAAAGATACTAAATCAGCTTGTTAGTGAGATGAATCAGGTTGCTTAATTTGTTCCTGCCACTTGATCATTTTGTGGTATACTGTAAGTTTAGTTAATGTTACATGTGTGGTAATTAGTACTACATGCTTAAAAATTAGGGAATTTATGTGATCTTTCATTATCTGTCTTCATGCTTATATTAATTCCTATGTGTTTCTTGGCTTACTTTACAGCCAAATCCAGGGTTGCCTTCTACACATCATCGAAGAGTTGCTAAAGATGAAGATAAATTATACTACAAAACACATACGAAATTTCAACTTTTTGCTGCTAAAGATGAAGATAAATTCGACAGTTATGATCAAATGGAGCTTAAGCTTGGGAAATTAATTGGTGAAGACCCTAAACTTACACTTGCCAAGATTCCTTTCTCTCTCAAATCTCAATACCCCTATGTAATTGGCTCTTTTTATTCGTAATTTCAAGTTCTTATGTATCTAACGATACAAATTAATAGATAACATGTGTTTTTTTTACAATTCTATGATTCTTTAAGAAATGTACCTGATTCTAGATGATTATCGTATGCCATTTTAGTTGAATTTTGAAAGCAGAAGTAGAATTTGTTGGTGAATTTTGGTTTGGGACAGTTTGAAGGTTCAAATTAATACCACTAATTCTGTCGTGTTGGCATAAGAAATAGCATATTGTATATGAAGTGATTAGTTTCTTGGCATTTTAATTGAATCTTGTTAGTACTATTTGATTTTTTTAAGGTTAATTTGATATTGGTGTTGTTCAGCATGTCAATATGGTATGACTGTTTCTGTAAGAGATAAAAAATCTTGAATTGAAAAGTAGTTGTTTTGAGTTTTGACATTTTTGGTGTTATCCTGAAAGTAGAACTCAAAGTTTAGTTTGATTTGAGTGCTGTTTAAATTGGGAGGAGTGATTATGAAGATGCCCAATAGTAATAGGTAGTCAAAATTGCTAATCTGGTCAAAATTGAAAAAATGAAGGATTTCTATTGGTTAATTGAAAATTTTATAAGGAAACTTTCCCTCAAATAGTTTTTTTTAAATATATATATATAGATGAACTTTGTAAATAGGAATATGAACACATGTACCACTTAGGAAATTGTTGGACTAACTAGGTAACCTTTGTACATAGTTTATATACATGTTCCTACTAGTAACTATTAGACTAAAAACTTATCCTAATCTATGTTGGGTTTTTAGGGTTTAAAAATATTTAGTTAATCATGCATGGCCGAATAAAAAATTAATTTAACTTAAAAACTTCACCAACAATTCAATTTATTTAATAGGAAAACAAAAACAAAGAAGAATTAAAAGGATTATCTATTTGTGGTCTGTGACATACATAATCACTACACCTCAATGAACCGTGTTGTTAGACCGTATAAGGAATCTCTAGAAACTACAAATCACGAACTTGGATTAAGTGTGTTTGTTTGTGTGTGTTCGACCGATCACCAAGACTGAAAGGTTTGTGTATGTGAGTCATCGGCCGAACAAGAGAGAAGGCAAGGGAGAGAGTTTTTGGTTTCTTCATTCAAATGTGGTTAAACCCTCATATGTTATTTATATATAACCCTTAACAAATCTTGATAAAAGTTAAATTCTTAATTAAGATAAACATGATCTTAACTCAAACTTAACTTTCAAGAAACTTAATTCAAACTCATTAGGTTTGAGCAATTACAAATTACCCCCCAAAGCTTTAATTATTTAATAAACTATTAATTAATAAAGGGTTTGGTTCCTGAAAATATATCCAACTTGTCACCTTTTGCTATTGTGTGTACTAACCTTTCAAAGTTACCTTTTAATGTATTGAAGTTACAAAAATTACCCCTTAATGTTGTTTCCTTTAAAAAAATAAAGATAATTTAATAATAGTAATAATAAATACAAAGAGATTTATGATCTTCAATCAAAGATTCATCGAACTGATCCTTAACGAGATCCTTAGTTTCATCTCCGGATCTTCAATCTTCAACCAGATCTTCAAAGAGTTCTTCACCGATTTCATCAAACCCAAACCAGATCTTCAAGATCTGTTAATCAAACTAGATCTGTTTATTGATGTGCATTTTACGTACTAGTTTTAAATTTATATTTTTCCGAATTATTTACCAAAAACTGCATGTATAGGCAAGTATACCTAAACGTTTCGTAATATGGTTAGTAAGTCGGGTGTCGAACTCTTGGGGAACGGGAGCTAAACTGATTTTATCAAATTAACCTAGAATTAACTAAAATAAACTAATTAAACCAAATAAATATAAAATAAATGCAATTAACCTAAATTAAAGCAATTAAACTAAATTAAAGGGAATTGGTGTGCAAGATTCAAACTTTATGATTCTAAATGATCACTAACACTACTAAATACTCAAAAACAATCAAAAAGAGCAAAAAGCAATGAACTTTATGGATTAAATATCAATTAAAAGGCTTTCCCTCCCTAGATTCGATTCCACCCTTTTCAAGTTGGTTTTATTAATCAAAACTGATGCATTGGACAATTAATCAACACTATACCGATTCCAATATTGTTAGACTCTTGATCCGAGTATCCAACTTTTCTAATCATGCAATTAACTAATTAATTGGTCATTAAATCAATTAACTACATAATTAAGCATATTTAAGTTCGTATCTATCAAGATCTAATCTTTAATGATTGATTAAGTTACCAAATCATTCAATTAACACATGAAAGTCATCATATATCAATTCTAACACATTAAAGCTCCTATCTTTATTGTTTAACCCTAGGATTTGATCAATCACTAGTCAACACTAATTATTGGTCCTAATTAGCATTGATTAAAGTCATATAAATGGATTGGTCCTCCAATTTACATTAACTCAGATTCTAAACATCTCAAAAACAGAACTAAAGCATGCAAGGATCTTTGATTAAACTTGAAAGATGAATATAATGCCATAAATGTCATAAATATGTAAAATTAACCAACTTGAAAGAGTTTCATCTCCTCTAGGGAGGAAAACAGAAAAATCTAGCCTATTACAAGCATAGGGGACTTCTGGAATTCGTAAATAAACATTAAGAATAGAAGAAGAATAGAAAAACCGTAAGAGGCAATAGATCCAAGCCTTTCAATCTTCAATTATTGCTTCAATCCTTCAAATCCGAGCTCAAGCCTTCTGGGATGTGTTCTTTGACGTGTTTAGCAGAGTAATGGTGGAAGAAATCGAGTGGTTAACCCCAAATCAGATCTGGAAGTTCGTTTAAATACTTTAATGAAAACAGGGGTGTCGCGCCGCGATGAGCAATTTTACCCCGATCCTTCTTCTTTTAAAATTCAAGTCTGACATTATCTTGACGCGTCGCGCAGCGACGCAGGGCTTGGTCGCGCCGCGACGACACGTGGCCAGCATATAGGCCTTATCCGGAAGAGCTTTGTCGCGCCGCTACGAACAAGGTATAGCGCTGCGACATCTTCATTTGCGCCCGGCTGGACCTTTTCTTTTTTTTTCTTGGGCTTGGGCTCTTATTGGGCCATAATTATTTTCTTTTCTTTTCTCAATTCTTTCTTCCTTTTTCTTTTGGGCTCACTTTTTTCCTTCTTGATTTCTTTGTTTAGGCCCATTTATTTTTCTTGATTTCTCGGGCCAAATTCTCCAATTAATTAGATATTTCGCCACTTTAGCTTGCAAAACATAAAAAAAAACGGTAAAAGTATCTTTTTACAATTAAATATACATTTTCTGGCTAAAACCAACCCGATATCGCATAATATTTATATATATTTAACGCGATATCAAAATACCCCACACTTAAACTTTGCTTGTCCGCAAGCATATCACAACTCTATCCAGGCTTAAAATTTTAAATAACTAACATCATTCTCGAAAAATTAAATATAACTTACGAATGTCAAAAAGGGTTGATTCAAAACAAAACATAAACTATACTAAGAATTATGCATATACCCATGATTTGATCCTTATTTACTTTCCACCCTTCCTAAAGAATACTCCTATCTATATACATCCAATCCTTAAATTAAAAATTGCATTTAAATTTAATTTGGTTAATTTACCCTTTGAAAATCCCCTGACCTCAAGACTTATTGCAGATTTCCAACTTTATTTACACATATGTTTTTTTTCTCTTTTCAGCTCTTTTATATAAGTATATGACTTTCTATGAAACCTATGTAGCGAATCCTCAACTCAACCGATCCCAAACCAGTTGGCTTTAGGTGATTAGGTGTAGAACACAACTCAGAGTTTACTAATTCGAGTTCCAAAGGCCATTTATTTGACTTATATATTTTTCTAGCACTTTTGCATATTTTTTTAATTTTTGCACATTGGCTTTTTTCACTTTTTTTTTCTAACATATGTTTATAAAAATTAAAAATTCAACTCAGTCTATTTTTGTCAAACTTAGACTCAAAAAGGGCTTAACCTTATATTTTATTGCAGCAATTCAAAAATTAAAGATTGGATACTATAGACTCGAATTTCTAAAGAATTGGCGAAAAGCCACAAGCACTACGTATAAAAGCTACATATAACTATGAATTGTTTATAAATAAACAATCTTGACAATCTTAAATAATATCTAACTTTTAACTCAAATGATATTAAAAATTTAAAATTTAACGCCCAAATACAATCAATAATTTACTACGAGGACAAATAAATTTCAAGCGAGAAATCTTTTTCTAACCCCCTACCTCACACTTAAATTGTACAATGTCCCCATTTTACACAAGAAAATATATCAAGGTAGAAAAATATTAGAAATAGTTTCCCGGATATTATCAAGGTGTAACATCCTCAAAACGGGCCTAAACGTGTGCGATCGTGATACGTCGAGTATTTAATTGAATTAAATAAAATATATATATTTTAGAAAATGATATAAAATATGAAAATAATAGATAAATGGGTTATTAAAAATATTAATAAAAATAGATAAAGGTTATAAAATATCGAACGGTTTCAAACGAGTATTCCAGAAATATCCTCGTTAGTTGAAACGGTTAAACGGGAGATGAGTTGTAAGTTGAAAAGGGGAACAAAATACCCACTTGTAGATAATAATACCCACAAGTCGGTTTTGGGCTTTTGAATACACAGACTACACACACACACGTAACACATACACACACACACTCAAGATTTCTTCTGTTCTTGCAAAAGTTAGAAGAAGAAGATCAAAGGAGCTCATCAAACAACAATTTCCAGCAACAAATTAGAGATTGAATCAGTCCACAAACATCATCTTCTTCATCTCTAATCTAGTAAGCTTCATCTCCATGCTTGTTCTTCATGTTCTTAATTTTGGGTTTTTGAAAGAAAACTCACTAAGCTTTGTTCCAGCAGTGAATTAAGGCTTAGAATCACTCCAAGATCAGTTCCTAAACATCCTTTGATCATTTTAAGTTCCAACTCATCCTTGTTCTTGATTTTGTTCTTTCAAGACTTGAAATTCTAGGTTTCAAGTGGGTTCTTTGATTTAGCAATCAAGAACTGAAATTTATGATTGAAATAGGTTCTAATATCATTTATAAGTGTATAGGAATCAATTTCATGAATTAAAGTGGTGTTCTTGATGAGTTTTGAATTTTGGCTCAAATGGGTCAAATTGGTCAAATACGGGTCAAACTGATTTTGACCTTCAAGAACTGAAATTTAGTGTTCTAAATGATCCTATAACTTTTTAGGATTGATTAGAACTCAATTGGTGCATTAGAAGTGGTGTTTATGCACAAATCCAATATTTAGCCTAAATGGGTCAAAATGGCCAAAATGGCCTAAATATGTTTTTACACATCAAGAACTGATTTTTAAGGTTCTAATAGGTTCATATGACTTGTATGAATTGATTAGAACATTGGTTTTGAATTGGAATGGTTGTTTTGCTTGAATTGGCTAAAATAGTGAAAAATAGGCCATAAATAGGCAAGAAATTGGAAAATGATACTAAACAATGAGTTTAAAGGTTTTGGTCAGTTGCAACACCTTCAATACATCATATTAGGTGTATATGGTGTTTTGCAAGTGTTGGAATTGGTCTACACCAAGTTTTGGCCATTATGCGCACGTCTTTGTCCATTTAATTGTGATTTTCGTATGAATTAATTGGATAGGATTTTTTGATGTTAGAAAGCTTCCACAAGTGTCAAATGGTCCTATGAAACACTAGATTTTTACCAAAATTGATTTGGAATTGAAATGAGCCAAAATGGGCTTGCTGTGCACAAAATAGACACAGCTGCAGCATCTGCACACTGGTCGCGGCGTGACAAGCATGTGTCGCGGCGCGACACCCCTGCACACAGCTTTCTTTGCTGTTTTGTGCTACATGTTCGCGTGTTGTTGCTTGGGCTGCTATAGTTAGTTAATAAATGGTTTAAAAACACCATTAGGGTATTGTTTCAAGTATCCTAGATGTTCCTCGCGTGTTCAAATGATTGATGCGTAAGTCTTGGTATTATAGGTTGAATTGACAATCCGTGAGCGCCAAAGCAAGGTCTTTGCTTACTCGAGCCTAACAGGTGAGTGCCTGATAACATAACGATTAATATATCTATAACATATATTAACAATGAATTGAATTGAATAACCGGACTTGTAAGCAATTGATTAAGCGTTTGAATATGTTGTTGAAAGGTTGTATACCTTGTAGTATGTATGATAAATGATTATCAGGATATTATACGCACTTGATTAAGTGTAGTTTGTAAAGCATGATGATGCTAGACTTAACATGTTGACGCAGTATGATACGCACTTGTTTAAGTGTAGATTGTATAGCATGATGATGCTAGGCTTAATTTATTGATATACATAATAGTATGCACTTGATTAGGTGTATGTTATGATGATAGATATATATACATTATTGCGTGCGCGCAATGAGGTAAAGAATGAATGGCATGATGATGCTAGATATTTGATTGGTATAAATAATATGCATCTGTTTAGGTGTATGTTATATCGACATGATTATTGATTGATTGATGATTCGGTTGAATCAGATTATGTGTTTGTGATTGGGCAAGGTTTGCCCGGAAAAAGCTGTCCTACCTGTTGGGCAAGGTTTGCCCCGGATAAAGCTGTCCTTTTCGGGTATAGCTGCGGCTGTACAACAGATGAATCGGTTGATTCCAAAACGCAACGGTGGACGCTTAACAGCTCCCCCACCGGAGCGGTTGATGTGTCTGGTACCCCAGTTTGGTGCGTTGAGCCGGGTTCGCTACCCTGCGAGATATGCTACCTCCTGACTACGCCAACTCATCGTGAGATGCTAGGATAGAACTATTTGGGCATGATTGATGATATGTGATATATTTATATTTATTGCATGTTATCGTGTACTCACTAGCTATTATAGCTAACAGATACTACTCTCCACATGTGCAGGTGTTCCTTAGGCTGTGAGCTCGGGTGCCTGCGGGTAGTTGCATGTTTTTAGGAGGAACACTGGATTTTGTTTAACTCTGTTATAATATGTTTAAGTTTGTTTAAAGATAATGGTTGGCCGGTTATGTGTCCGTAACACCAAATGTCGTATGTGGCAACGTTTTGACTGTTTATACAGTTTGCCACGTGTTTTTAATTCCGCTGCATTTTTTAATTATAAGACAGGTTTAAATATTCTATTTACAGTCAAACCCACGCGGTTTGAAAACTTAAATAGTATTTTAAAAAGAAAAATTTGGTTCTCAAAAGCACGGTGTTACAAGCT
Source organism: Dittrichia graveolens (assembly GCA_038502395.1). Classification (NCBI taxonomy): domain Eukaryota; kingdom Viridiplantae; phylum Streptophyta; class Magnoliopsida; order Asterales; family Asteraceae; genus Dittrichia; species Dittrichia graveolens. The sequence goes on along the minus strand of JARJIL010000009.1, from coordinate 42,638,627 downwards.
GGTATCAGAGCCTAAGTTTGAGTGAATTGGGTATTTGAAAGAGTACTTAGTCTCAAATTCAGGCTCGACCATTATTTAAAGTGTTCCTCGGGAGGTATTGGGGTGTGAGAGAGATTAATATGACTGACATGATTGTTGCTTAATTCTTTATTTGCTTAACATGACTGATTAAGTATAATAAGTATACTAAGTATATTAAGACTTTAATGGTCTAATGGAATCAAGAGATGTTTAGATCAATCTGATGTAATTAGATTGATAATGTTAGATAAGAATTGATGCCAAAAGAATAGCTGAAGTAATAGTAGTCTTGTGGACTACTAGTATTAAGATAAACAAGGGAACTGTTCTCAGTTCCTATGAAAGTAGCATATAGTAAATGATGGAATCTAAAATGATTAATGACAATTGAGGAACATATGCTAGTTGTTCCTATTCCATTGCACAGAATGACCTCATGTCTTAAGGGTTTTTTCAGTCATGTGAATCATATATACCTTTGAGGGCACAACGAATCTGGCGGTGATCGAGAGATGGATACTGGATATAGAGTTAGTATTCGAAACCGGTGAAAGCAAGGAGTTACGTATTCTTTTGTCTCTGCGTCTTTTCGTGCTTAATAGCAATCACCTGTTCTCGCGTTGATTGATCTACTGAATGTGGAAGTTGTTAGCGGTAAAGTAGTTTCTGTCACGGATAGTGTTCCCATGGCTGTAATTGATATTGACGGGAATAGTTTTTCCCATTTCGTTTCTTGTTATGCCCAGTGCGGGATTTGATGTTGTAATTTGAAGGGATTGGCTCAGCAACTGAAATGCTAAGATTCTTTGTTCGAAAAGATGGTTAAAATTCCTCTGTCCGACGGGTCATATGATGTGGCTCGTGGTGAGGGAAGAATTTCTTGATAGAGGTTTCATTCGTCCCAGCTCTTCATCTTTGGGAGCTCCAGTTTTGCTTGTCGAAAGGAAAGACGGGACGATGCGGATGTGCATTGATTACAGGGAGCTGAATAAGCGAAATGTAAAAAACAAGTACCCTCTCCCATGTATTGATGATCTGTTTGATCAACTTCAGGGTGCTATTTGCTTTTCAAAGATAGATATTCGTTCTAGTTATCATCAAGTCCATGTATGCGATGAAGATATTCTAAAGACGGCTTCCTGAACGAGGTATGGGCATTATGAGTTTCTTGATATGCCTTTCGGATTGATGAATGCTCCAACAATAATTATGGATCTTATGAACCGTGTCTGTCGTGCGTTTCTTGACAAATTTGTCATTGTATTCATCGATGACATTCTGATTTATTCTAGATTTGAAGTAGAACACGAGAATGCTTATATGAAAAATTCTCCAAATACGAGTCTGACTTGAAGAAATACACTTCCTTGGTCATGTAATATGCAAGGATAGTGTTATGGTTGATCTAGTAAAGGTTGAGGCGTTAATGAATTGGGGAAATTCCCAAAACTCCATCAGAGATTCGCAGCTTTCTAGGACTTGCCGGTTGCTATCGGCGGTTCATTCTGAATTTTTTATAAAAATAGTAGGTTTTATGACGAAGCTTACACAAAAGGATGTTTCCTATTCGTGGTTTGATGAACAAGATAATGTCTTTCAGACATTGAAGCAATTACTATGTCAAGCTCAAATTCTGACTCTACCAAATGGGTCAAAAGATTCTATCGTTTATTGTGATGCTTCTTACGCAGGTTTGGGAAGTGTCCTTATGCACAAGGACAAGGTTATAGCTTATGCTTCCCGCCAACTGAAGCCATATGAGAAGAGCTATCCGACTCATGATCTGGAGTTGGCAGCTGTTGTCTTTGCTCTGAAACTATGGTGCCACTACTTGTATGGCACCAAATGCGTGGTATTCACTGATCATAAGAGCCTCCCGTATGTTTATACACAGAAGGAGCTCAATATGAGGCAACGCAGGTGGATCGAGTCGATTAATGATTATAATTGTGAAATCAAATACCACCCGGGCAAGGCTAATGTGGTGGCTGATGCATTAAGCCGGAATGGCTCCACAGATACCATCAAATTCATGAAGATCATTATTGTTTCTGATCTTATTACTCGATTGAAGGAGGCTCAGCATGAAGCCTTAGCAGAAGTTAACCTGAAGGCTGAAGTTATGTCCAAGATGAAGGAGCAGCTACAAGATGACAGCAGGGGATTGAAGATGTACAGGTCCCAAATCTGGGTACCTAGCATCGGAGGGAACCGGGAGTCAATCTTGAAGGAGGTGCATAGTTTTCGTTTATCTACTCAACCTTGGTGCACTAAAATGTACCATGGTCTTAAGGCACAATACTGGTGGCCTACATTGAAACGTGACATTGCTTCCTATGTGGAGAAATGTCAGATATGTGCACTGGTGAAGACCGAGCACCAAAGACCCTATGGTAATTTGCAACAATTACCAATTCCAGAATGGAAATGGGACAACATTACCATGGATTTTATTACTAAATTGCCCAGGACTTCAAAAGGGCATGACATGATCTGGGTGATTGTTGATAGACTCACCAAGAGTGCACACTTCCTAGCAGTTAATGAATCTTCTTCTATGCCTCGTCTTGCTCAGTTGTATATCAATGAAATTGTCGCTCGACATGGTGTTCCTTTATCTATTGTCTCTGATAGGGATACACGGTTTGTTTCACACTTTTGGAGCAGTCTTCAAAGGGAGCTTGGTACTCGTGTTCATTTGAGTACCGCATATCATCCACAGACAGATGGACAGTCCGAAAGGACTATCCAAACTCTTAAAAGACATGCTACGCGCATGTGTACTCGAATACGGTGGCTCGTGGGATTCTCAATTGCCTATGAATGAGTTTGCTTATAATAACTCATATCATTCCAGTATTGGTATGCCACCGTATGAGATGCTTTATGGTAGGCGTTGTCGCACACCTACCTGTTGGTTTGAATCAGGGGAGAAATAGTATGTAGATCCGAAACGCAGTCCGATTACCTTTGAAATAGGTGATCGGGTATTCTTGAAGGTTTCTCCATGGAAAGGTGTTATCAGGTTCGGTAAGAAGGGGAAGTTAAGCCCGCGATACATAGGTCCTTTCAGAATTATTCAAAAAGTCAATGAACAGACAGTATCTTTAGAATTACCTCCAAAGTTAACGAGTATTCATAATACCTTCAATGTTTCCTATTTTCGAAAGTGCAAGGTGGATGAAGGTTAGATTCTACCTCTGCAAGACTTGGAAATGGATTCTTCTGCACGGCTCGTAGAAGAACCAATTGAAATCTTGAACACGAAGACTAAGCGGCGGAGGAAGGAGACAATTCAGCTAGTCTTAGTCAAATGGAAGCACAATCTCGGATCGAACCTTACGTGGGAGACCGAGGAGGATATGAAGGCACGCTATCCCCATTTGTTTTCTGAAAAAGCAGATTCCGAGGACGGAATCGTTTTAAGGGGGGTAGATTTGTAACATCCTCAAAACGGGCCTAAACCTGTGCGATCGTGATACGTCGAGTATTTAATTGAATTAAATAAAATATATATATTTTAGAAAATGATATAAAATATGAAAATAATAGATAAATGGGTTATTAAAAATATTAATAAAAATAGATAAAGGTTATAAAATATCGAACGGTTTCAAACGAGGATTCCAGAAATATCCTCGTTAGTTGAAATGGTTAAACGGGAGATGAGTTGTAAGTTGAAAAGGGGAACAAAATACCCACTTGTGGATAATAATACCCACAAGTCGGTTTTGGGCTTTTGAATACACAGACTACACACACATGTAACACACACACACACTCAAGATTTCTTCTGTTCTTGCAAAAGTTAGAAGAAGAAGATCAAAGGAGCTCATCAAGCAACAATTTCCAGCAACAAATTAGAGATTGAATCAGTCCCCAAACATCATATTCTTCATCTCTAATCTAGTAAGCTTCATCTCCATGCTTGTTCTTCATGTTCTTGATTTTGGGTTTTTGAAAGAAAACTCACTAAGCTTTGTTCTAGCAGTGAATTAAGGCTTAGAATCACTCCAAGATCAGTTCCTAAACATCCTTTGATCATTGTAAGTTCCAATTCATCCTTGTTCTTGATTTTGTTCTTTCAAGACTTGAAATTCTAGGTTTCAAGTGGGTTCTTTGATTTAGCAATCAAGAACTGAAATTTATGATTGAAATAGGTTCTAATATCATTTATAAGTGTATAGGAATCAATTTCATGAATTAAAGTGGTGTTCTTGATGAGTTTTGAATTTTGGCTCAAATGGGTCAAAATTGGTCAAATACGGGTCAAACTGATTTTGACCTTCAAGAACTGAAATTTAGTGTTCTAAATGATCCTATAACTTGTTAGGATTGATTAGAACTCAATTGGTGCATTAGAAGTGGTGTTTATGCACAAATCCAATATTTAGCCTAAATGGGTCAAAATGGCCAAAATGGCCTAAATATGTTTTTACACATCAAGAACTGATTTTTAAGGTTCTAATAGGTTCATATGACTTGTATGAATTGATTAGAATATTGGTTTTGAATTGGAATGGTTGTTTTGCTTGAATTGGCTAAAATAGTGAAAAATAGGCCATAAATAGGCAAGAAATTGGAAAATGATACCAAACAATGAGTTTAAAGGTTTTGGTCAGTTGCAACACCTTCAATACATCATATTAGGTGTATATGGTGTGTTGCAAGTGTTGGAATTGGTCTACACCAAGTTTTCGTATGAATTAATTGGATAAGATTTTTTGATGTTAGAAAGCTTCCATAAGTGTCAAATGGTCCTATGAAACAGTAGATTTTTACCAAAATTGATTTGGAATTGAAATGAGCCAAAATGGGCTTGTTGTGCACAAAATAGACACACTGCAGCATCTGCACACTGGTCGCGGCGTGACAAGCATGTGTCTCGGCGCAACAAGCATGTGTCGCGGCGCGACACCCCTGCACACAGCTTTCTTTGCTGTTTTGTGCTACGTGTTCGCGTGTTGTTGCTTGGGCTGCTATAGTTAGTTAATAAATGGTTTAAAAACACCATTAGGGTATTGTTTCAAGTATCCTAGATGTTCTTCGCGTGTTCAAATGATTGATGCGTAAGTCTTGGTATTATAGGTTGAATTGACAATCCGTGAGCGCCAAAGCAAGGTCTTTGCTTACTCGAGCCTAACAGGTGAGTGCCTGATAACATAACGATTAATATATCTATAACATATATTAACAATGAATTGAATTGAATAACCGGACTTGTAAGCAATTGATTAAGCGTTTGAATATGTTGTTGAAAGGTTGTATACCTTGTAGTATGTATGATAAATGATTATCAGGATATTATACGCACTTGATTAAGTGTAGTTTGTAAAGCATGACGATGCTAGACTTAACATGTTGACGCAGTATGATATGCACTTGTTTATGTGTAGATTGTATAGCATGATGATGCTAGGCTTAATTTATTGATATGCGTAATAGTATGCACTTGATTAGGTGTATGTGATGATAGATATATATACATTATTGCGTGCGCGCAATGAGGTAAAGAATGAATGACATGATGATGCTAGATATTTGATTGGTATAAATAATATGCATCTGTTTAGGTGTATGTTATATGGACATGATTATTGATTGATTGATGATTCGGTTGAATCAGATTATGTGTTTGTGATTGGGCAAGGTTTGCCCGGACAAAGCTGTCCTACTTGTTGGGCAAGGTTTGCCCCGGACAAAGCTATCCTACCTATTGGGCAAGGTTTGCCCCGGATAAAGCTGTCCTTTTCGGGTATAGCTGCGGCTGTACAACAGAGGAATCGGTTGATTCCAAAACGCAACGGTGGACGCTTAACAGCTCCCCCACTGGAGCGGTTGATGTGTCTGGTACCCCAGTTTGGTGCGTTGAGCCGGGTTCGCTACCCTGCGAGATATGCTACCTCCTGACTACGCCAGCTCATCGCGAGATGCTAGGATAGAACTATTTGGGCATGATTGATGATATGTGATATATTTATATTGATTGCATGTTATCGTGTACTCACTAGCTATTATAGCTACTACATACTACTCTCCACATGTGCAGGTGTTCCTTAGGCTGTGAGCTCGGGTGCCTGCGGGTAGTTGCATGTTTTTAGGAGGAGCACTGGATTTTGTTTAACTCTGTTATAATATGTTTAAGTTTGTTTAAAGATAATGGTCGGCCGGTTATGTGTCCGTAACACCAAATGTCGTATGTGGCAACGTTTTGACTGTTTATACAGTTTGCCACGTGTTTTTAATTCCGCTGCATTTTTAAATTATAAGACAGGTTTAAATATTCTATTTACAGTCAAACGCACGCGGTTTGAAAACTTAAATAGTATTTTAAAAAGAAAAATTTGGTTCTCAAAAGCACGGTGTTACACAAGGCGACTGGAGCAATAAAGATTAGCAATCGCTGAACTGACTGCCAGCATATACGCACACTCCACATAGCAACCAATCATGATGTACATCATAAGATAAAAATAATCATCATCTCTCAGTCTTCATCCTCCGAGTCGTGACCCGCATGTCCAGACGGCCCCGGCATGTGAGTATCTGATTGTGGAAAGTGCGAACGCGAGTCTGGATATGGAGGAGGGTTTGTCGTGAATGGTGGTGGCGGATATCCATAATGGTTGTAGATGTTGGACATACTGGAGTGCATATACTGCTGATCTTGCTCGTGCACCGACAGACGTGAGTGCAAATGATCATGGTAGTACCCCAGTCTACCTATCCTCATAGACATATTACCCATTTGGTCGGCCAAGCGGTCAATCGACCCGGATATCTGCTGCAGCAAGTAAGGCTGCGGCCCCTCATCTGCGGACCCCGGTGCTTGTCTCCTATGACGCTGGCGTGGCTGCTGCTCCTGACCGGGCCCCTGCTCAACCTCTAGCTCATGCCCATGACCCTCCACAGGAACAACTCAGTAGCCCCCATCAAAGATCCTCTCCTGGACCCGCATCGTTTCCAAGTACCCGATACTCATCAGGCGCGGCTCGTACCGCACCTGCCTTGCCTTCTCCTGAAGTGACAGAATCCCGTATGAACGGGCCAATTGGGTGACATACTGGCCACCACAGATAGGACTCGCCGGTTTGGATCCATTGGCCCCGCGAGCAAGGAAGAAGGCTAGGTGGAATGGCACATTGAACAACACGCCAGGAGTTAGAATACTATACAGAAACACAGAAACTGACGATCAGTAACGTCGGCGGTGACGGAGTTGAGCTGAACAGTAGAGAAGAACTCCAAACACAACTCTCGGAAGACCGGCTCACGCAAGCGAAATAACCGCTCCCATGCGTTGCAGGTAAATACTACAGTCCCGTCTGCAGCACGAAATTGTTGTGGCAAAAATCCAAGGAGCTGGTTTGAAATCCCAACTCCATCAATAATCTCCCAATCGAGAGAATGAGGGATGTCAACCTCTCTGTGAAGATGTTGTTGCAACCGAGAGATATAATCTGCTCGCAGTCGGGCAGGCAGAGTTGGCGCAAAGACCAACCACAGGTGGTATACCGCAGGGCCTTCTGGAATAGCAATCTCCTCTTCTTGTGGACCTCTACGTCCACGTCCACGGGCAGCCATTGCTATGTACAAGGGCAAAAATCAATGGTTAAGCTAAGAGCATTAACAGAACTAGCCCACAGCAACAGGAACATGCAGAAATACCACAGTTTTTCACCAAAAACCATTAAAGGGGCAGAAACCCCGGTTTTGGCAAAAACCCATACTCGGAAGATAATTTTCAAAAAGAGAGATGATAATAACCGAATGTAACGCAGATGTACGATGCATGAGTGTTTAGAAAGGATATGTTAACGAGAATCAGCAGATTAATCATCAAGAACTTGAGAAAATCAGATTTTAATTCGGGTTTTAAAAGCCCTAACTATTCTTGAACAAAAATCTTGAAATTTCGCATGCATGGATGAAAATAATCGTTTAGACATGGATCTTGACAGATTTTAGTATGATAACAGTAGATTAAACCCAGAAATCAAGAAACTTGTGAAAAATTCTCGGATATGGCGACTGGAACTTAATAATAACGAGAGAAAATCGCAATGTAGGAAGAAAAAAACTTACTCTAGTGTTGGATGATGAAGATCACGCACGAAAACGAGTAGATCCGATGTTGGAAGCTTGAAATCGGAGAAAATATGACTGTAGCGCCACGAGAATGGAAATTTTGTATGGAGAAGACGACCGGAACAAACTTCTTTTAAAATGGTCTGATGAGGTGTCGCTCCGTGACAAATAGAGGTGTAGAGCCACGACGACACGTGTCAAAAGAAGGTTGGACCGACACTGCCACGTCGTGCCGCAACGGGGACAGGTGTCGCGCCGCTACGACGCGTGGCGCAAAATGGATGATTCTGGAAAAAGTCGTGTCGCGCCGCTACAGTGACATGTGTCACGCCGCTATGCTACGTGTCAAAACTTGGATGGATCCTAGAAAAGGAACGTCGCGCCGTGACAAGTTAGATCGTCGCGCCGCGATGACGCGTGGCGGGCTCTAGAGTGACGGGCCAAAAAATTTGTCGCGCCGCGACATATAGTGGTCGCGCCGAGATATGGCTCTTTTCCACATTTGTTCGTTTAGAGATCTCGCACGTGAGTTTCGACAACGGATAGTTCCTACGGCTTGAAATATCAGATATGAGTGTGTATGAAGATTGGCTAAGGCTAGGAATCTCGAAAAATGACAAAACGAACGAAAAATGGAAACAAAGGAAAACCTAACTCACTTTCGTAGGAATCACGGTTGCATTTAGCGTATGCAACAAGCCTTTAAACCCATCGGTAGTCAGAGTGGACGAGTTATAGTCTCGTGAGGGTTTCTAGGCAACACACCCACAAAGTTGGAATACGGGGTGCCTCCCGGAAGCGCTTGTTTAAACGAGTCGTTAGCTGGACTTCACCCCACACTTAGGGCTTTAGTACGGCGAGGTTGATATCCTCACCTTCCCTTTCCTCAGGCATTGCTTCCACGTAATGCTTTACTCGGTGCCCATTGACTTTGAAGGCAATTCCCTTTGAATCAAGTAGTTCGATTGTGCCGTATGGGAATACCTTACTAACCACGTATGGGCCGTACCATCAAGGTTTGAGTTTTCCAGGAAACAACTTCAACCTAGAATTTAATAGAAGAACTTTGTCGCCAGGTTCGAAGTGTTTGATTTCTTTCAGATGTGCATCGTGCCATTTTTTCGTACGATCTTTATAGATCAATGAATTCTCGTACGCTTCGTTTCATAATTCATCTAACTCGTTTAGCTGTAAGAAACGGTTGGCACGTGCCGTATCTAGATCAGGATCGCATGCCTTCAATGCCTAGTATGCCTTGTGCTCTACCTCGACTGGCAGGTGACATGCCTTTCCGTAGACTAACCGAAAGGGTGTGGTACCTAAAGGAGTCTTGTAGGTAGTCCTAAACGCCCAGAGTGCGTCATCGAGTTTATCTACCCATTCCTTACAGTTCCCGTTCACCGATCGTTCTAGAATTCGTTTCAGCGCGCGATTTGTAACCACGGGTTGCCTGCTTGTTTGCGGATGATAGGGCGTTGGAAATCTATGGTTCACACCATATTTCTGCAGCGCCTTCTCCATTAGGCTGTTAGCGAAATGCGTACCCCTATCACTGATCAAGGCTTTAGGGATACCAAACCGAGAGAATAATTTCTTTAAGAATTTCACCACGACTCGGGCATCGTTAGTGGGTAAGGCTTGTGCCTCGGCCCACTTCGACACATAGTCGACAACTACTAGGATATATTTATTTCTGCGGGATGAAGGAAACGGACCCATAAAGTCTATACCCCACACATCGAAGATTTCACAGACTTGGATGTTGTGTTGGGGCATCTCATTTCGGGAAGATATATTACCGGCCCTCTGACAGGCATCACACTCCTTTACGAGGGTGTGTGCGTCTTTAAAGATGGTGGGCCAATAAAATCCGGCTTCAAATACCTTTTTTGCGGTGTAGACCGCGCCGTGGTGTCCCCTGGTGGGCCCACTATGGCAATCCCTCAGTACTTCCCTTGCCTCATCTCCCGAAACGCACCTCCAGATAATGTTGTCTGCGCAGTGTCAAAATAGATAGGGTTCATCCCATAAATAGTACTTCACATCTGCCAGGAATTTCTTTTTTTGCTGATGTGTCATACCTTTCAGGAGAACTCCTGCAACAAGATAGTTCACGAAGTCTGCAAACCAGGGAGGCTCATCGCTGACCTTCATTAGATGCTCATCTGGGAAGTTGTCAACGATGTCTGACTCTCATAATTCGTCTAGATGCGGATTTTCTAATCTCGACAAATGATCGGCTGCCACGTTTTCTGCTACTTTCTTGTCCCTGATTTCGATGTCAAATTCTTGCAGAAGCAAGACCCATCAGATAAGCCTAGGCTTGGAGTCTTGTTTGTCAAACAAGTACTTCAAAGTAGAATGATCAGTGAAGACGATAGTTTTGGATAGAATCAGATAAGATCGGAATTTATCAAAGGCATAAACCACAACTAGGAGTTCTTTTTCAGTAGTAGTGTAGTTCTCTTGAGCTAGGTTCAGGGTTTTACTCGCGTAATGAATTGGTTGGAAATGATTGTTAACCCTTTGGCCTAGGACTGCCCCTACCGCGTAATCGCTGGCATCACACGTAAGCTCAAACGGCAGGGTGCAGTCTGGAGCAATCATGATCGGGGCAGTAGTGAGTTTCTCCTTTAATGTATTAAAATCTGTTAAACACTCGTCAGATAACTCGAATTTAACATCTTTTAATAGGAGTTGTGTCAGAGGTCTTGTGATTTTTGAGAAATCTTTGATGAAGCGGCAATAAAATCCCGCGTGGCCTAAGAAACTCCTCACCCATTTCAGGCGGTGGCAATTTAGAGATAGTATCTATCTTAGCTCTATCCACCTCTATGCCTGCTTGTGAAACTTTGTGTCCTAACACTATGCCTTCTCGTACCATGAAATGGCACTTTTCCCAGTTAAGCACAAGGTTGGTTTCTTTACAACGGGCGAGTATTTTATCAAGATTAGATAAGCACGAGTCGAAAGAATTTCTGAATACCGAGAAGTCGTCTATGAATACTTCCATGAAATCTTCCACCATATCGTGGAATATGGCGGTCATGCATCGTTGGAAGGTTGCTAGAGCATTACACAGACCAAACGGCATCCTCCGGTAAGCAAACGTCCCGTATGGACATGTGAATGTCGTCTTTTCCTGGTCCTCAGGTGTGATGGGAATCTTGAAGTAACCAGAGAACCCATCTATGAAGCAGTAAAATGCATTACCAGAAAGACGTTCAAGCATCTGATCTATGAATGGAAGGGGAAAGTGGTCCTTACGAGTGGCATCATTTAATCTTTGGTAATCAATGCACACTCGCCAACCAGTGACAGTTCTGGCAGGAATGAGTTCATTCTTTTCGTTAGGAACAACGTGGATTGGACTAACTCACGGGCTGTCTGAAATGGGATGTATCATACCGGCGTCTAAGAGTTTGACAATTTCTTTCTTCACAACCTCTTGCATTTTAGGATTTAAACGGCGCTGAGGTTGGACTACCGGTTTGGAATCATCTTCCATGAGGATTTTATGTGAACAGTATGATGGATTGATTCCTTTGATGTCGGAAATGGACCAAACGATCGCATTTTTCCGCTATTTAAGGATATCGATAGTGCCGATGATATGATTACGGGGAATGTAGAATTCTCTCCCAGATAGGCATACTCCAAGTGTGGAGGTAATACCTTTAGCTCAGGACTAGGACCCGAGAGTGGCGGTGCATCATTGGATTTGTCTGGAGGTTCTGGATCCTCCTTTACTTCGACAGCTTCTATGTGCGATGATGCAACCTGTCGCGACGTGTTCATCGTGCTGCACGCCGCAACGGCTGAAAATCCTGCACATCAGAACTTGGCTCTGGCCCTTGCGCCAGCAGCCTCTCCAACTCCTCCAGGTCCCTCTCAGCATCCAAGAGACCTTCCCCCAGTGGCATCTGCCCTTCATTTCCATGTGTGTCGAACTTCTGCAGCTCGCTCTCTAGAAGAATATCAACTATGTCCATAAAGAAGGCAGAGTCATCACAGATTTTGGAATGTTTCATGGATTTATCAATCCCAAAGGTGATTGCATCTGTGCCTACCCTGAGTGTCAGCTGTGACTCATGAATATCGAATAATGCACGAGTTATACTCAGGAAGGGTCTGCCCAAGATGATGGGAACTGTATCATCCTCCTCCATATCTATAAAGATAAAGTCCGCAGGAAAGATGAATTTGTCTACTTTAACTAGAAAGTCCTCAACTATCCCGCGTGGATAGGTGACGGACTTGTTTGCCAGATGTATAGCCATGCGAACGGGTTTAGGCTCGGGCAAATCTAGTTTGGCGAAGAAAGAATATGGCATCAGGTTCACGCTCGCTCCCGAGTCAGCAAGTGCATGACTCACGAGTAGATTTCCAAACTGGCATGGCAAAGTAAGGCTCCGAGGATCAGTCATCTTCTTTGGGATCTTATTGAGCATGGCTGCTGAACATTGATCGTTCAGAGTGACACTTGACACTTTTTCCATTTTCTTGCGGTTGGTAGGAAGGTCTTTCATGAATTTAGAATACTTTGGCATCTGTGCCATAGCCTCAACAAACGGGATGTTGAAGTGAAGGGATTTCAGGTGCTCCAGAAATTTCCGGTACTACTCATCCTGCTTGTCTTGCCGAAGACGTTGTGGATAAGGTATCGGAGGACGGTAAGATTTAACTGGAGGTGGAACGAATGGAGTAGGTGGGATAGGTTCTGGATCATGAGTGACCTCCTTCTCCTTCCCCTTCCCTTTATCTGGCTGAGTGGATAGTGGCTCGATAGGATCAGGATGGGAGCTGGAAGGTGGTGGGCCTGCAGCTTCTTTTCCACTCCTGGTAGTCACAACTTTAATTTCGGCCTTCGGGTTCAGTTTAGTGTTACTAGGAAGAGTACCAGGAAAACTGCCCAATCTGGGTCTCTATGTTGTGGATAGATGCCTGCTGATTCCTTAGTGCGGCCTGAGTAGAAACGCATATCTTCTTCACTAACTCCTCAGTCTCCTTATGCCTCTGATCTGATGCTGCTGCGAAGCGCGTGAGCATATCCTCGAAATTAGGCTTCTTTTCTGGCAGTGGTCCCTTTGGCTGGTCTCTCTAATAGAATCCTGGGCCAGACTGCCTAAATCGCCCCTCCATCTCCTTGCGGTATTCAGGATATGGTTTCCAGTTTGGCTTTCTATTGCGGAAGAGAGCCTCATCCTCTGGATAATCATATTTATCTCCAGCTGAATAACACGCAGATTCTTTGAGATCCCCATTCTCGTCATATGGACAATCTCTCGCAAGATGAGGTCCACTGTAGTTATCACAACTGACCTGCATAGCGTGAATGTTTTGATTCACCTTTTTCATGTCACGCCCTAGTGCATCAAGCTTGGCACAAAGGGCCGCTATGCTATCAGATGAGTCAGCTGTAGCTGCAGTCTTCCTCCGGTAGGAAGAATCTCTAGAAGAATGCCACCGATGGGAGTGCTGAGCCATCTCCTCAATCGGGGCGTACCCTGCGGCGGGTGTTTTCTTTGGTATTGGTCCCTGAGAATCGACCATATGTTTAGTGCAGACATTAATACCATTATAGAATGTTTGGACAACCTGGTGAGCATTAAGATCATGTTGTGGAAAATTTTGGAGCATCTCCTTATATCTGTCCCAGGCGTCATAGAGGGTTTCGTTCTCACATTGCATGAAGTTTTGGATTTGCATCTTCATCTTGGCAATCTTTGATGGAGGACTGAACTGTTTAATGAAGCGAGTTTTGAGCGCCTCCCATGTACGGATGGTGGGCTCGGATCGTAACCAACGTTTGGCTGCACCCTGGAGTGTTATCGGAAACACTCGCAGCATAACAGCGTCACGACTAACTCCCGGCATGTGGAAGTAGTCAGCAATCTCGAGAACTGCCTCAACATGCTGGTTCGCATCCTCGTTATCCTTTCCGGTGAAAGGAGTCTCGCGTAGAAGGTGAAGGAACTGGACTTTGATTTCGAAGGTTCTCTCCTCGGGTATTTCAGGTCGGTGAATACCCACTCCGGTGTAACACCCGGAATTTTATTATTAAGTTAATGTGAGAATTGTACAAAGTGGTGAGTTACAAATGGATATATGTGATAGTATGTGGTTAAAAACTAGAGGGGCTAAAACCGTCAAAACGGAACTTGGAAAGGTTGAGGGACTAATTACGTAATTAGTCCATAGATATTTATATAAATAACCATCTTTGACTTTGAGTGGTCAAAGTCTTCATTTATGCAAGAAACCAACTCACGTATGCTATAAAAAATCAATATTCTCTCGAGATTTTGATCAAGATCAGTGGAAGCAAGGTGAAATAACCTGAGCTAGTGATCATACAAGTTGGAGGTAAGGATCTTGAACTATGTTTTTGAAGTTTAATGGGTTTTTAGTTGATTCTATGGTGAATCAAAGATTTCAGCATGTTATTGTTGTTGTTTGTGGATTAGAAATTGTTTGGGATGTAGGAAAACACCCCAGTAGCGTTTTTATGAATTAAAGTTGGGTTTTTGGGGTGTTTTGGCCGGAGACAGCAAGTAAGTCGGCCAAACTGCTGCTACCAGTTGAAGGGCACGGGCGTGACCTTCAAGATCCAACCGTGCCCTTGGCCGTACCTAAGGGGGAACGGGCGTGACCTTTAGGGTACGGGCGTGCCCTATTCTAGAAAAGCCCAGAGGGTGCCTAGAGACCACGGGGTTGTCTGGGTGTAGGGCACGGGAGTACCTTGAGAAAGGCACGTGCGTGCCTAGTATTTTATTCAGTTGTTCAGTTCAGCAGATGCATGTGTTGATGTATATTCAATATTATTTCATGTAGAGACTTATCAGTGGCGCGTTCGCTAGATTACTATCGATTGTGGACTGTTATATAACATCACAGACTATAAGGTGAGTCTTCTAGGCTATTATTCATATTTATAGCATGTATGTTATTATATCAGGTTGTTAATATATTAGGTCACTCATATGTAGGGGCTATGCTCAGTAAGGTTCAATAGTGATACAATAAATATTTATGTGTGTTAAGCTTACTGCTATGTACAGTAAGGCTTAGTATTATTAGGCATGTTGCTTTATGCAGTAGTGGCTCAGAAATAACACAGTACTGTGGCTCAGTTAATTAACCATATGTATGAGAAAGCATGCTGCCTTGTGCAGTATTGGCTCAGTTAGTTACTCAGAGATTATTATTAGTTGTTGATAGTGTTTATCATATGATTATATTCATGTGTTTATATGATTGGCAGTCTAGTTTACTCACTAAGCTCTCGCAGCTTATCAGATATTATTTCTAAAATGTTTTGCAGGTTTTATAAAAGGCAAGAGCAAAGCTTCAGTTTGACAGTTTTTATGTATATTAGGAAAACAATGTTTTGAAACTTAACACCCGATTGTATAGTGAGAAAACGTGTTTTATGTAAATATGTGACTATCATGGTTTTGTATGAACCTGAGGGTTCAAAACAGTTTTTGTTGCTTCCGCTCGTTTGTAAGATAACTCTTTTATTTCTAAAAGAACTTGAAGTATGGTTTTATTTATATTTTGAAAATTGGGGCGTTACAACTTGGTATCAGAGCAAAGGTTTGAGGGATCTGGAGGTGTGTTATGCATCGTCTGGACTTAAACCATGGTTTTGCGGATTTGGTCAAACTGGAGGCTTGCAGCTTAGTGAGTATACTAGTAATTTTATTGATATATGTGTTATGTGAGCATTATGTGTCAGTACATGATGTGTTCAGGACGGATATGATATATGTGCTTACAACTGTTAAGAGTTGGTTTTACATGTGCAGTCAGTATGAAATAAATTGTGACATGAATATGTGATATATTTTATTGGTGATACATTGCCTAAGCCTGTGAATCGGGAATTTTTGTGGTAAAGTTAAGTTCGAACGTGTGTAATGTGTTTATAATAATATAAGAGCTCATATTATTACGGACATATGATACGTGTTGGAACTTAATGAAATCATTAGGAATCTTGTGAATCGGGTGAAGGGTACTTGTAGAAGTAGTACACCTGGGATTATAGACGTATAGAATGCCTTAGTATATGCAGAAATACTATGGATCAGATGATAGGTGTACTGATATGTTAGATGTACTAGTAACTGTTTGTTATAGAGGATGGTGTGATAGAGCTACCTTTTGCCTTAATGCTTTATCTATACTACTAGGATGGTTAATACAAGAGGTTCAAGAGCAGTTAATATTGTTAAAGGTGGTCCCAGTCACCGACCCGAAGGAGTAGAGACCAGTGTAACAGATAAGCATGTTCTGTTAGGAACACAACATGAAGGGGAGGGAGGAGCCCCAGAGATAAATCAGGAAATACCAGAAACTGCAATTGGAGAAATTATAGCGAGGGAAATTAGTAAAGCATTGGAACGAAGTATTCCTTATATCATAAAACAAGTTATAGATCAGGTAAATGATCAGAATAAGGAAGTAATTGGGCAGGAAATCGCAGCTAGGTTAACTGCTGCGGGAGTTGGGGTTAATCCTCAACCTCAAGTTATTATACGTGAAGCACCGAAAAGCTGTACGTTCAGAGACTTTGCAGCTTGTTAGCCACCGTTGTTTCATGGGGCAACTGATTAGTTGTCAGTCACAAGTGGATCTCCGAAATTGAAGGTGCGTTTCACACGTTCGTGTGCACCTGAGAATAAGGTAAGATATGCAACCAATCAACTGAGAAGTGCAGCTAAGGATTGGTGGGATATGGAGGTAAAACAAAGAGGTTATGTTTAGATTGAGGTTATGACATGGGAAGAGTTCAAAGCAATTGTTTTCGAACAATTTGTACCACAGGCAGAAATTGATAAGATTGTGGATGAATTCCACAAATTGAAACAAACAAAGGAGACTGTACCATAGATTAACGCGAAGTTTATGGAGAAATCTCCTTTTTGCCCAGACTATGTGGCAAATGAAAAGATGAAGATGTATAGGTACATGATGGTTCTCAAGCCTAGTATTCGAGAATTTATTGATGCTAGTAAGCATCAAACAGTGAAATCCATGATGGATGCTGCAAGGGCTAGAGAGTTAGAATTGGCCAGACAGGAAATAGAAAGAAAGCCAGTGGAAAAGGGGACGCCAGTGTATAAGAAACCGAGAGTTGAAACTCAAGAAAAGATAGTGATGCAGAAGACATATCCAGTTTGTTTGTCGTGCAAGAAGCGTCATTTGGGAGAATGCAGGATTGGTTCTTTGGCATGTTATAAATGCGGGAAACCTGATCACTAGAGCAGGGATTGCAAGAATCCGATCAAGGTGTGCTATAATTGTTATCAGCGAGGTCATCATAGGTCTGAATGTCCCAATCCAACCGCAATAACAGCGATTACCGATTTCAAGTCTACTTCAACTTTACCGTCTACACGTATTCTGAGATGAAGAGGGAGAAGGAGTAAAACAAAGCCAGGTATAGTTCCAGGTATATGTCTTGTCAACAACTTGTCTGCTCATATGTTATTTGATTATGCTACAAGTAAATTATTCGTATTTATCTCTTCTGCAAAGATTTCAGTCAAATGTGTTAGAACTAGATACAGTTAGATTCCTTGTTGAAACTATAGCCATGACTATGGGAGAATTCCAAATAGGAATTGTAATAGACTGGTTTGATAGTAACCAGGTTACAGTATTATGTGAACAGGAAGTGATATGAGTTCATATCCCAAGTGGGGAAGAACTAAGTATATGTGTTAGTACAAAAAACCAAAAAGTTATATGTGTGGTTAGTTTATAGAAATAGGAGGTATCCTCAGTGTGGATATACTATTTCTTTAATTTGTGTTACAAGTATTAGTTGGAGTAGAAACAAATGAGTTTAAAGATGCGAAAGTAGTATACGAATATTTGACGTGTAAACCGAAGAAATACCAAGGTTACCACTAGACAGACAGATTGTAGTCAGTATCGTTATGGGATTGTTAACAGAAATTTTGTGAAACGACAGTTTTTGCTCTACCTGAAACGATCGAAGAAATGATAGTAGTTTGAGATTGCTTTGTACAATGGCATGGATTGTGTTTTAATGCAGAGGGGCAAAATTATTGCTTACACTTTTAGACAGTTAAAATAGTATGAGAATGAATACACAGACTTGCACCTGATAGTAGTACCTGTGGCATGTTATTTATATGATACGTGATGGTTATACCTCAATAGTGGGTGGATATGTGGATGTAAGACTATTGTTGGTGTGCCGTAATAGCATTCATAGGTGATGTAAGACCATCGTCAGTGCGCTGCGATAGCATTTAGAGATGAGGAGATGTAAAACTATCGTTAGTACGCTATAGTAGCATTCAGTATGATATGATGAGATTATGTGTTTATATGTGAAGTGTTTTTTACACTAAATTATAAAGTTGGGAATAACTATTGAACGAGAAAGACCTTTAAAGGCGACAGAAACATTGGTTAGAATCAGTGGAGGATTGTGAGTAGAATATTATGTTAGTCAGGGTAAGGCTAATGGTGTAGCTGATAGTTTGAACAGGAAATCAGAAACAGTACTTGTGTGAATTAATTATCAAAATGACAGTGACGACACTCTTATTCAGAGGTGATAAGAACAGTTCAGTGAAAAGTGATCAAAGGTGAAAAGTATTACAACGAAGGAATAAAAGGGGACAAGTAGTTAATCAGTTTAAAAACAGTCATGATATATTAATTGGATATGATTGTATATGAGTAACAGGTTATGTGGATGCGTACAAGACATCTATATGAAATTCATAAGTTTATAGTGGTGGTGTAGCTAGAGTATACTAAGGGTATGAATACCTAAGAGTGAATTATTGATAGTTGGAGGTGAAATGAGATATAGTCAGACAAGTGGGGAAATATCATTAAAGATACATAACTTGTTTCCATTAGAGAAACTTATTATGAAGAACAGTTAACAGAGGTGTGTGTGAAAGAAATTGTATCTTGTGGTAGTACATCAGTCTCTACTGAATCAGACAGGGATGCCAATTGTGTTTTCAGAATTTGGAACAGATTTCATATTGAGTTGAGGGATAAGTCTTATCTCAGTACAGTCAGAATGGAAGGAATATACAGTTGATTGAAAACATATGTTACGATTGTGTTATCGATTCAGAAGGAAAACCGGGGGTATAAATTTGCTTGACATAAATTCGTGTTATAACAAATACCAATCCAGCACCAGGATGCAAATGTAGGATATCAATGTCGAACTCCAGTGTATTGGGTGATGTGAGTCAGACAGAATGGGGTAGTACAGAAATAGTACAGCGAGAGGCAGAAAAGATTCAGAAGGTATGTAATAGATTGTTAGATGCTCAGAATAGACAGAAGGGTTATACAGATAAACAGAGATCACCACACCAGTCTTCAGTAGGGGGTATTTATTATTGACAGTGGCACTGTGGAAAATTGTAATCAGATTCAGAAAGGAGAGAAAACTAATCCCGGAAATCAATCAGTTATTCGGAATTATTGTATATATGGGGAAGGGCAGTTTATAGATCAGAGTTGTCAGAAGAGTTGTTATAAATTCAGAACACCTTTCGTGTGTTATATTTCAGCAGATGTTTAGTAGTTGAATCTAATAAACAAAGTTGATGGGTCAAGGACATGTATGAAGACCTGAACAAAAATAATGATATTTATTCATAACTCTTCGGCAGTTGATTTCGGGGACGAAATCATTTCAAGTGGGGAAGAGTTGTAACACCCGGAATTTTATTATTAAGTTAATGTGAGAAATGTACAAAGTGGTAAGTGAGTTAGAAATGGATAGATGTGATAGTATGTGGTTATAAAATAGAGGGGCTAAAACCGTCAAAACGGAACTTGGAAAGGTTGAGGGACTAATTATGTAATTAGTCCATAGATATTTATATAAATAACCATCTTTGACTTTGAGTGGTCAAAGTCTTCATTTGTGCAAGAAACCAACTCACATATGCTATAAAACTCCAATATTCTATGGAGATTTTGATCAAGATCAGTGGAAGCAAGGTGAAATAACCGGAGCTAGTGATCATACAAGTTGGAGGTAAGGATCTTGAACTATGTTTTTGAAGTTTAATGGGTTTTTAGTTGATTCTATGGTGAATCAAAGATTTCAGCATGTTATTGTTGTTGTTTGTGGATTAGAAGTTGTTTAGGATGTAGGAAAACATTCCAGTAGCGTTTTTATGAATTAAAGTTGGGTTTTTGGGGTGTTTTAACCGGAGACAGCAAGTAAGTCGGCCAAAGTGCTGCTACCAGTTGAAGGGCATGGGCGTGACCTTCAAGATCCAACCGTGCCCTTGGTCGTACCTAAGGAGACACGGGCGTGACCTTTAGGGTACGGGTGTGCCCTGTTCTAGAAAGGCCCAGAGGGTGCCTAGAGACCACGAGGTTGTCTGGGTGTAGGGAACAGGAGTACCTTGTTAAAGGCACGGGCGTGCCTAGTATTTTGTTCAGTTGTTTAGTTCAGCAGATGCATGTGTTGATGTATATTCAGTATTATTTCATGTAGAGACTTATCAGTGGCGCGTTCGCTAGATTACTATCGATTGTGGACTGTTATATAACATCACAGACTATAAGGTGAGTCTTCTAGACTATTATTCATATTTACAGCATGTATGTTATTATATTAGGTTGTTAATATATTAGGTGTGTTAAGCTTACTGCTATGTACAGTAAGGCTCAATATTATTAAGCATGCTGCTTTGTGCAGTAGTGGCTCAGAAATAGCACAGTACTGTGGCTCAGTTAATTAATCATATGTATGAGAAAGCATGCTGCCTTGTGTAGTATTGGCTGAGTTAGTTACTCAGAGATTATTATCGGTTGTTGATAGTGTTTATCATATGATTATATTCATGTGTTTATATGATTGGCAGTCTAATTTACTCACTAAGCTCTCACAGCTTATCAGATATTATTTCTAAAATGTTTTGCAGGTTTTATCAAAGACAAGGGGAAAGCTTCAGTTTGACGGTTGTTATGTATATAAGGAAAACAGTGTTTTGAAACTTAACGCCCGATTGTATAGTGAGAAAACGTCTTTTGATGTAAAGATGTGACTATCATGGTTTTGTATGAACCTGAGGGTTCAAAACAGTTTTTGTTGCTTCCGCCGCTCGTTTGTAAGATAACTTTTTTATTTCTAAAAGAACTTGAAGTATGGTTTTATTTATGTTTTGAAAATTGGGGCGTTACATCCGGTACCCTCGTGCACACGGCTCGCGTACTCCTCGAGTGACATGTCGTCAATATTATCTGCCATTATTCGTGCTCGCTCTCTCTCACGTTTAACTCGTAGGCGTCGATGAAATTCGCGTTCCGGTTCGTCAAAAGGCTGAACGAAGTCAGAAGTGGGGTCTAAGGACATGCACTACCCTAAAAACCCTAAATGAGACTACTAATTAAAGTACTAATCCTAAACAAGGCCAAGAAATAATTATTAACTAAAACAGAAAATAAAGAGGATAAATTATGTTCTGGTCGCAACGCGTCGTGGCGCGATCAGTGGACAGAAATCAAAGACTTGCTCCTTTTGAGCCGAAACTCGCGGGAAACAACGATTAATTCTAATTTAACTCAATAAAAACAGATTAAGACTGTTCCCCGGCAACGGCGCCAAAAACTTGATGTGCGTTTTACGTACTAGTTTTAAATTTATATTTTTCCAAATTATTTACCAAAAACTGCACGAATAGACAAGTGTACCTAATCGTTTCGTAATATTGTTAGTAAGTCGGGTGTCGAACTCTTGGGGAACGGGAGCTAAACTGATTTTTTCAGATTAACCTAGAATTAACTAAAATAAACTAATTAAACCAAATAAATATAAAATAAATGCAATTAACCTAAATTAAAGCAATTAAACTAAATTAAAGGGAATTGGTGTGCAAGATTCAAACTTTATGATTCTAAATGATCACTAACACTACTAAATACTCAAAAACAATCAAAAAGAGCAAAAAGCAATGAACTTTATGGATTAAATATCAATTAAAAGGCTTTGCCTCCCTAGATTCAATTCCACCCTTTTCAAGTTGGTTTTATTAATCAAAAGTGATGCATTGGACAATTAATCAATACTATACCGATTCCTATATTATTAAACTCTTGATCCGAGTATCCAACTTTTCTAATCATGCAATTAACTAATTAATTGGTCATTAAGTTAATTAACTACACAATTAAACATATTTAAGTTCGTATCTATCAAGATCTAATCTTTAATGATTGATTAAGTTACCAAATCATTCAATTAACACATGAAAGTCATCAGATATCAATTCTAACAAATTAAAGCTCCTATCTTGATTGTTTAACCCTAGGATTTGATCAATCACTAGTCAACACTAATTATTGGTCCTAATTAGCATTGATTAAAGTCATATAAATGGATTGGTCATCTAATTTACATTAACTCAGATTCTAAACATCTCAAAAACAGAACTAAAGCATGCAAGGATCTTTGATTAAACTTGAAAGATGAATATAATGCCATAAATGTCATAAATATGTAAAATTAACAAACTTGAAAGAGTTTCATCTCCTCTAGGGAGGAAAACAGAAAAACCTAGCCTATTACAAGCATACTATACTTCTGGAATTCGTAAATAAACATTAAGAATAGAAGAAGAATAGAAAAACCGTAAGAAGCAATAGATCCAAGCCTTTCAATCTTCAATTATTTCTTCAATCCTTCAAATCCGAGCTCAAGCCTTCTGGGATGTGTTCTTGGACGTGTTTAGCAGCGTAATGGTGGAAGAAATCGAGTGGTTAACCCCAAATCAGATCTGGAAGTTTGTTTAAATACTTTTCTGAAACTAGGGGTGTCGCGCTGCGATGAGCAAGTGTTGCGCCGCAACGAGCAATTTTACCCCGATCCTTCTTCTTTTAAAATTCAAGTCTGACATTATCTTGACGCGTCGCGCCGCGACGCAGGGCTTTGTCGTGCCGCGACGACACGTGGCCAGCATATAGGCCTTATCCGGAAGAGCTTTGTCGCGCCGCTACGAACAAGGTGTCGCGCCGCGACATCTTCATTAGCGCCCGGCTGGACCTTTTCTTTTTTTTTCTTGGGCTTGGGCTCTTATTGGGCCATAATTATTTTCTTTGCTTTTCTCAATTCTTTCTTCCTTTTTCTTTTGCTCTCACTTCTTTCCTTCTTGATTTCTTTGTTTCGGCCCATTTATTTTTCTTGATTTCTCGGGCTAAATTCTCCAATTAATTAGATATTTCGCCTCTTTAGCCTACAAAACATAAAAGAAATGGTAAAAATATCTTTTTACAATTAAATACACATTTTCCGGCTAAAACCAACCCGATATCCCATAATATTTATAGATATTTAACGCGATATCAAAATACCCCACACTTGAACTTTGCTTGTCCTCAAGCAAATCACAACTCTATCCAGGCTTAAAATTTTAAATAACTAACACCATTCTCGAAAAATTAAATATAACTTACGAATGTCAAAAAGGGTTGATTCAAAACAAAACATAACCTATACTTAGAATTATGCATATACCCATGATTTGATCCTTATTTACTTTCCACCCCTCCTAAAGAATACTCCTATCTATATACATCCAATCCTTAATTTAAAAATTACATTTAAATTTAATTTGGTTAATTTACCCTTTGAAAATCCTCTGACCTCAAGACTTATTGCAGATTTCCAACTTTATTTACACATATGTTTTTTTCTCTTTTCAGCTCTTTTATATAAGCATATGACTTTCTATGGAACCCATGTAGCGAATCCTCAACTCAACCGATCCCAAACCAGTTAGCTTTAGGTGAATAGGTGTAGAACACCCCTTAGAGTTTACTAATTCGAGTTCCAAAGACCATTTATTTGACTTATATATTTTTCTAGCACTTTTGCATATTTTTTTCATTTTTGCACATTGGCTTTTTTCACTTCTTTTTTTCTAACATATGTTTATAAAAATTGAAAATTCAACTCAATCTATTTTTGTCAAGCTTAGACTTAAAAAGGGGCTTAACCTTATATTTTATTGCTGCAATTCAAAAATTAAAGATTGGATACTATAGACTCGAATTTCTAAAGAATTGATGAAAAGCCACAAGCACTACGCATAAAAGCTAAATATAACTATGAATTGTTTATAAATAAACTATCTTGACAATCTTAAATAATATCTAACTTTTAATTCGAATGATATTATAAATTTAAAATTTAACGCCCAAATACAATCAATAATTTACTACGAGGACAAATAAATTTCAAGTGATAAATCTTTTTCTAACCCCCTACCCCACACTTAGATTGTACAATGTCCCCATTGTACACAAGAAAATATATCAAGGTAGAAAAAGATTAGAAATAGCTCCCTGGATATTATCAAGGCGACTGGAGGAATAAAGATTAGCAATCGCTGAACTGACTGCCAGCATATATGTACACTCCACATAACAACCAATCATGATGTACATCATAAGATAAAAATAATCATCATCTCTCAGTCTTCATCCTTCGAGTTGTGACCCGCATGTCCAGACGGCCCCGGCATGTGAGTATCTGATTGTGGAAAGTGCGAACGCCAGTCTGGATATGGGGGAGGGTATGGCGTGAATGGTGGTGGTGGATATCCATAATGCTTGAAGATGTTGGACATACTAGAGTGCAAATACTGCTGATTTTGCTCGTGCACCGATAGGCGTGAGTGCAAATGATCATGGTAGTACCCCAGTCTATCTATCCTCGTAGACATATCACCCATTTGGTCAGACAGGCGGTCAATTGACCCGGATATCTGCTACAGCGAGTAAGGCTGCGGCCCCTCATCTGCGGGCCCTGGCACCCGTCTCCTACGATGCTGGCACGGCTGCTGCTCCTGACCGGGCCCCTGCTCAACCTCTGGCTCTTTTAGGGTTTCAATTTGTTCCCTAAATCTACGTTCTTTTAGGGTTTCAATTTCTGTTTTGATTTTGGCTTGAACATTTTAGGGTGTCTGTTCACATGAATTTGATATTGCTTCTTGGATTGTTATCTTTATCTTTCTTTATGAACTTCTTCATGTTCCAAGTGAAGAACAACTTCATCTTCATAATTTATGTTAATTCTTTTATATTTTTGAATAATGGCTTGTGTAAATTTAAAATAAAAGAAAAATAAAAACAACTACTGGTTATCTGCTAAATGGGTAACTGGATACACAAAATGTTAAGTTTGAAATGTCCATTACACTAAGTGATAAGTGTCAGACCTAGATTTGTTGGTATCTGCCCACTGACACACGTAGGCCAGCATCACTGCCAATGAAGCACGGGCCTATTGGATCACACGCCAAGTTTCAATCTCGACAGCCTACCATAAGAAGAAAGAGTCGAAATGGTCAAATTCCAGTTGACCTAGGCTTCACGACCGTGAAAGATGCTCTACGGGTCGTGAAGCAGCTCGTGTCCATGAGTCCTGTCGTGGGCCACATGGTTCGTGAAACCCTAGGGCTTCACGACCCTACACGGCCCGTGAAGGAGGTCGTGAAGGCACGAACCCTCACGATTCTTGCACGGCGCGGCACGACTCGTGGAGGATAAATGGCCGGTCGTGGCGCATTATTCTTCACGGCCCGTGAGAGCCCGTGAAGAAGTCGTGAAGGCAGAATTCTAAGTGACACTTGTATTTGGTTGGACCATTTTGTTGGTTCAATCATGGTGTGCCACTTAGCTCCGACTCTGGGCTCTTTGAACAGATAGAATGCCTATAAAAGAGATCCTTTTGGTGCATTCTACTCTCTTGGTTAATTCTTGCAATTATACACATTAGAGATATACACAAGTGAGTGTTCTATGTTGAGAGAAGCACAAGACCTTGTGTTGGTAATCTTCTAGTTTTGTTCAAGGGCTGTTCCTAAACCAAATCGTCAAGTGTTGGTGGTTTGGTGGCTTGCTAGTACTAGGAGAAGAAGCTAAGCTTGGTGTGGATTTCTTTGGTGCTTGGAGCCTTTTGTTTCAAGAGCTCATCCCAAATTCGAAGTTGTTCTAGATTTATACCAAAGTCTTCTAGGGTATGACTTGCTTTCCTTCTTCTCTTTGTGTTTGTTTTAGTTGCATGCATGTTCTTGCAAGTTCCACCACCATTGGGAAATCATGGGATCGTCTTCATGTGTTTTGTTGCTTTCGTTGTGTGTTTTGATCCCCATGGATTCCCAACAGTGGTATTAGAGCCATACTTGTAAGATGCATGCACCTTTGTGGCTTGAAAATCCATATTTTTGATTTTGGACATTCTGTCCAGAAGGCCTTCACGGGCCGTGGAGCTTGCTTCATGAGTCGTGAAGGCCACACGACCAGTCTCGTGGGGTGGTGGTCGTAAAAGGTTTTTTAATCTGTTTCACGAGTCGTGGAGCGTACTGCCTTCACGGCCCGTGAAGAGCAGTAGCTCGTGAAGGCGTCGTGAACAGGCTGTTTTTGGCCTTTTTGCAAAAGAAAACTTGATATGGATTTTAGCATTTGATTTTGGTGTTTCCAGAATCATTTTAGGCTGTTTAGCCTTGTAGATTAAGCCCCATAATGTCCTAATTCTTTTTTGTGTATGTATTGGGTGGTTTTGGCATAAAATGCACACATGCATACATATAAATTGTGTATATATGAATATGGATTTCAAAGTGTTTGGAATCCTAATACATATGTACAAGGTTTATTCTTGTGCCTTTAGTTTTTGAATAAACTTAATTGGGATATTGTTTTGTGCATGGTTTGGTGTGGCACACCATGCTTTGTGGTTGTTTCATTTTCGTGAGCACCGGTTTGAGCCTAGACCTTTGTGTGGTTGTTTGGTTGCTTTATTTGTTGTTCATTCATTTGGTGGTTTGTACCACATTTGGTTTGAAATAATTTATTTAATCCGGTTTGTAATAATTTATTTATTTGTGGCTTGCACGCCAAAGTATTTATTCTTTGTAATTGTATATTAGCTTAGAATAGATTGTGTGGTTTGCATGCCATTTCTCTTTAAATTATGTATGTAATGAGAAGAGAAGACCGGAGGCACCAACGGGAGTCTTGGGAGACGTCTTGGCTACCTCGGATCCGGAGGCGCGGGATCGAGTGGGAGCACGCCACGAAGTCTTGGATTGTTTGTCCTTAGTAGACTTAGTTCCTCGGTTGGCTCACCGGGGAACACCTAGGTTGGCTCAAATCGGTTTTGTATGCGTGGTTGTGTAGTTTTATTTATTTGTTTTTCTTGCATGGTTGTAGGATCTTCGCATGCTAGAAAATCTTTTGAAAATAATAAAAGTATATAGTTTTCCTTAATTGGTTAACAAACCCCGCTCGCTCACATGATTAACAAACGAATATAAAGTGTTTATGTTCAATCGGTGAAAAATGCGTTTTGTCACTTATTTGTTAATCAAAACGAAAAGAGGTTTTAACCGGAAAAACAAAAGTCCCGTTTTTCTTAAAAACGTAAATCACACGCCATCCAAAAGATGACACCACCCGAATCTAATGAAGCATGGGACAATTGTCGAGCTTAGCACGAGTTGTTCCATGTGGATTTGTGTGGAAGGTGCGTGTGGCATCTTGAAATCTTTGGTTGTCGAGCTTAGCACGAGCCAATTATTGTCAAGGGCGTCATCGTGTATCTTGTTGGACGATTTGCAATTCCAATTTAATACGTCTTGATAATTGTCATGCCTATACCGAGTTATCAAAGCGGCTTATTGAGGAATCGGTGTGGGAAGGGATCAAACATGACAAACCGGTGCTATGAGTACCGAAGGATCCCGCATGTGCCTAAGAGTTGTAATCACGGATTGCAATTGGTAAAGTGTTTACCGGCCTAAATACCTTCACGAAGTGATCCGCGGTAAACCCGTCATGTAGTGAAGTTATGTTGGGTTCTTAGCCCTTGTTAAATTTAAGTGTTAAATTATTGGGTAATTTTCTAACAAGGATTAAAATACGTCGAACTAACCTTTTTGTGTGCTTTACCTTCTTTTAGATGGCATCTACAAGCAACACCGCGACGCACATTTCACTCCGTCCATTTTTGGAAAAAGAGAAACTCGTAGGCGTAAACTTTATGGATTGGCTTAGGCAATTGAGAATTGTCTTACGCCATGAAAGTAAGTTGTACGTTCTAGAGGAATCTCTTCCGGAGGCTCCTACTACCACCGCTACGCGGGCCATTAAGGATGCTTATGAGAAGCGCCTTAAAGACACCAATGAGGTGACTTGCCTCATGTTGACGACAATGAGTTCCGAGTTGCAAAGGAAATTCGAGGACGTTGGTGCGTTTGATATGATCTCGCAGCTAAAGGAAATGTTCTAGCAGCAAGCGAGGCAAGAACTCTACGAGTGTGTCAAGGCCTTTGTGGGGTGTAGGATGCAGGAGGGCGGGAACGTAAGCTCCCACGTGCTTCGTATGAAGCAATACGTGGACCAGCTTGAGAGGTTGGGCTTTCCCATGAGGAAAGAGTTGGCTACGGAAATTATCCTCCAATCTTTGCCTCAAGCATATGGTCTGTTCATTGTGAACTACCATATGCATAACATGGATAAATCCTTGATGGAGTTGCATGGCATGTTGAAGACCGCCGAGTCTAACATGGCCAAAGCGAAGCCATCAACCTCCGCACCCGTCCTAGCCATTCATGAGGGTGGTGCTAAGAGGAAGCGGCCCGCTTCAAGCTCCAAGGGCAAGGCGAAGGTGGCAACACCCAAGCCCAAGCCACTCCCGGCGCTGGAGCCAAAGGGGAAGGAACCCGCTCCTATAGCCCCCTCACCGGAAGAGGCCACCTGCTTCTTCTGCGGGGAGAAGGGACACTACCGGCGTAGTTGCCCCAAGTACACGGAGGAGCTCAAGAGGCTTCGCGCCAAGGGACAAGGCGCCTCCGGTACGTATATGATTGAACTCCATAACACTTCTACTTCTAACGCTTGGGTCTTGGACACCGGGTGTGGTACTCACATAGTTAATAATGTGCAGGTACTAAGAAGAAGTAGGGACTTGGTTGATGGGGAGCTGGATCTCATCATGGGAAACAAGGTGGTTGTCCCGGTTGAGAAGATAGGGAGCGTGGACCTCGCCTTTCCATCCGGCTTATCTATTACTTTATTAAATTTATCTTATTCGCCCTGCGTGGCAAGAAACATTTTATCATTGTATGCACTTGTTGACGATGGATTTGACTTTAATTTTTCTAATGGAATTATTTCATGCTTTAAAAATGATTTATTTTATTTTAAAGCACATCCATGTCGTGGCATATATGAGACAAGCGTATGCTTGCAAAGTAATAGATCAATCATGAATGTTGGTTCTAAATCCAAATGTGATTTGGATAAGTTATCTTTATGGCATGGTCGTTTGGGCCACATAAACAAGAAACGCATCGCCAAGCTCCAAGCGGATGGGATCTTGGAATCATTTGACCATGGGTCGGACGATGTACGCGAATCTTGCTTGTTAGGCAAAATGACCAAAGCACCCTTCACCGGCGTTTGTGAGAGGGGCAAAGACTTGTTGGATATCGTTCACACGGATGTGTTTGTGGAGTAACAGTCTTCTTAAACAGCTTTCAAGGATGTTTATGAAGAAGATTATGGTGTTTAATGTGGTAACTATTGTAGAATCAATGTATGCACGTTTTTATACTCACTTGTGGGGTCTATATAAGGTGCTACATGTTTACATTGTGAGGTTGCTTGTTCTTGAAAGACACACAAACATACATTGCACATATCTCTCTCAAACACAAAAGGTAGACAAGGTTTTGGCTTTTTGGTGTTAGACTTTTTTATGGTGTTTAGATTGGCACATCTAACACTCTAGCAAGTGGGAGACGATTACATCTTGGTGTGGAGTTCAATAGTGGTGTACAAGTTAGTACACGCAATTTCCAAACTCCAAATTCACCTGAACAAGGAAGATAGCTTCAAGGGTATGAATCTATTCCTTTGTCTTTTTATTTGTTGCTTAGTCATGATTAGAGTTTTGGTCCATTTATGGGCGTTGCGTGGTCAAAATTTAAAACCTACTTTTCTACTCATTTTGCTTCCGCTATGTTTTTGGACCACGAAAACCCAACAGTGGTATCAGAGCCATCTCTAACATGGCTTTGCACTTTTGGAGTTAAACCAAATTTTTCTGTTTTCTATCAAGGTTTTTCCGGCGACTGGGCACGGTCGTACCTCTAGGGGTACGGGCCGTGCCGACGGCCGGGGCACGGGCGTACTAGTGGGGGTACGGGCCATGCCGGCAGAATGTTAAGTGTTTAAAACTGTTTAAACTGTACACTTAAAAAAGGGGCAGGCACGCCCGTACCCTTTGGGGTACGCGCGTGCCTTCTGGTTTTTTGGTTAGAATTTGTTTTTGAAACAGTATGTTTAAATATATTATAATCTGGGTTTTGCTGTATTTTGATTCCTAATTCTATTTGTTTTGTATGACTTGGCTTGAAGTTCATAAAAACATATATTTTTAGGTGTATATATGAATATGCAATTTTAAAGGTGTATTAAAATTGCTAATGCATATGTACAAGGATTGCTTGCTGCGCCTTAAATGTTGTTTTGAAATCTTGATCAAAATATATTTGTTTGACATGGTTTTGTGGCACACCATTGTTTCATTTGGTTGTGTTTGTTGTGGTAGCCTGGTAACTTGATATGCCCATAGCCTTTGTGATTGGTTTTGGTTTTGGCCTGTGTGCTGTATTGTTGTAATATTTATATTTGGTGCGACTTGGATATCGTTTATTTAAATCTTTGTACTCGTAATAGATTATTAGGATTGCGACTTGCATGTCGTTTTCTTATTATTATGAACCCGTACTTAGATTATTTCAAATATGTAAATATTGCATCAAACCAATCAGGAGACACGGTATTGGCGTCTTGACGAGCCAAATCCGGGAGATTCGCCGGTGTGGAGATCGTGACGGAGCATTCTTTGTTGATGTCCCTAGAATGACCATGTTTTCCCCGTTTTGGCTCACGGGGAGAACACTTAGGATTGGGCATGTTACCGGGTCTTTGATTAGCTTTATGCGTGGTTGTTTTATATTTAATTCTTTAGGATTTGCATTCTAGAGAATTTTTGAAAATATATAAAATAAAGAGATTTATAAATGAGTTTATATTTCTACGCGCATAAGAATTGGCAATATTAATATAAAAGTTGATTATATTAAGTGGTGATTAAAAAGGAGTTTTTTGTCACTTAAATTGTTAATTCGCAAAATTGTTAAAATATTAATTTTAACTGGAAAAACAAAAACCCGTTTTTCAAAAGTAAGTCACGCGCCACCCGTAAGACGACACCACCCAAATCTAACCAAACTTGGATGATTGTCGAGCATTAGCATGAGTCATGTCTTGTGGAGTTGTGTGGAAGGTGAGTGTGGCAACCCGCAATATTGGTAGTCGAGCTTAAGCACGAACAAATGATTGGGCTAGGGTACCAACGTGTGTCTTGACGGACGACTTACAAATTCTTTTATAACGCTTAAATGATGTCGATCTCTAGCCGAGTCATTTAAGAATAATAAAAGGATTGGTGTATGAAGGGATCAAACATGCCTTAGACATTTGATGTCAAAAGGATCCGGCAAGGATCTAAGAGTTGCAATGGTTGCAATCGGTAAAATGGTTACTGGCCTAAATAACTTATTTCGTGATCCGCGGTAAACCCATCACGGGATTGAGTGAAATGCGGTTCTTAGCCTTGTTCAAATAATTGAGTTTTATAACTATTGGGTAATTATTTCTACAAGGATTTAACAACTAAAATTGGTACTCTAATTTTGTAGATGGCATCCAACAACGCTTCTACATCATCAAACTCAATTTCCCTAAAATTATTCCTCGAAAAGGCCAAACTCGATGGCTAAAACTTTATGGATTGGTTCATGCAACTAAGGATAGCCCTTAGGTATGAACAAAAGATGTGGGCCACCGAGGAGCCTTTGCAGGAAGCACCTACGGCCAATGCAACTAGGGCGGTCCGAGACGTGTATGAAAAGCGCGTCAAGGAAACAACGAAGTGGCTTGTATTATGCTCTTGTCAATGATTCCTGAGCTTCAAAAGAAAATGGAACATTTAGGGGCATATCATATGCTTAACCAGCTGAAGGAAATGTTACAACAGTAGGCTAAGCTAGAGCGCTTCGAATGCCTAAAGTCCCTTTTCGATTGCCACATACAGGAGGGCGGAAATGTGAGTGTTCACGTGCTTAAGATGAAAGCATTGGTTGATCGCTTGGAGTGGTTGGGATTCCCGTTAGGGAGGGAGTTAGCGGTGGATGTAATCCTCCGTTCTCTACCTAGTTCCTTTTCACAATTTGTGTGGAACTATCATGTCTATGGCATGGATAAGTCCCTAATGAAGCTTCACAGAATGTTGAAGACCGTCGAGTCTGACATGTCGAAGAAGCCCTCCTCGTCCAAATCCGTCCTAGCTATCCAGGAAGGCGGAACCAAAAGGAAAGGTGCTCCCCCTCCAAGGGAAAGGGTAAGGGGAAGTTTGCAAAACCTAACTCGAGTCCGGCCTCGAAGGGAAAGGGGAAAGCCGTAATGGTTCCACCGGCCGAGGACCCTGCGGAAGCCGAGTGCTAACACTGCAAGGAAAAGGGGCATTGGAGGCGTTCTTGCCCAAAGTACCTCGAGGAGCTCATGCGGGTAAAACCGAAGGGAGTTGGTAACTCAGGTACGTTTATGATTGAACTCCACACTACCGCTACTTCTAACGGCTGGGTACTTGATACCGGTTGTGGCACTCATATTTGTAATAATGTGCAGGTGCTAAAAAGAAGTAGGGCTCTAGGTGCTGGAGAGCTTGACCTGATCATGAGAAACAAGGATGTGGTTCCTGTGGAGCGGATAGGGAGTGTTGATCTCGCCTTTCTCAGACCTTGCTATTACCTTGTTAAATGTTTGTTTTTCGCCCTGCGTGACACACAACATTATTTCCTTTCATGCATTTTTTGATGATGGTTTTAAGTTTAATTTTAATAATGGAATTATTTCTTGTTTAAGAGATGGTGTTCATTATTTTAAAGCTTATCCATGTCGTGGAATTTATGAAACAAGTGTATGTTTGGAAGGTAATAAATCAATCATGAACATTGATTCTAAGTCCAAAGGTGTATTTGACAAGTTGTCTTTGTGGCATAGTCGTCTTGGCCATATAAAGAAGAAACATATCGCCAAACTCCAAGTGGATCGGATTTTGGAATCGTTTGATCACGGGTCAAGTGAAGTATGCGATTCTTGTTTATTAGGAAAAATGACAAAAGCACCCTTCACTGGCGTTAGTGAGAGGGGCAAAGACTTGTTGGACATCGTTCAAATGGATGTCTGTGGTCTGTTCAAGTCTACTACAAGAAACAACTGTAGGTACTTCGTTACTTTTACTGATGACTTCAGTAGGTATGGTTATGTTTATTTGATTAAGCATAAGTCTGAAACCTTTGAGTTGTTTAAGACATACCAAAATGAATTGCAGAATCAATTGGGCAAGCGGATTAAGATTCTCAGATCCGATAGGGGTGGTGAGTATCTTAGTACCGAGTTTCTTGATCATCTTAGGGGTTGTGGAATTATTTCACAACATACTCCACCCAGGACACCGCAATTAAATGGGGTCGCTGAAAGGAGGAACCAAACTTTATTGGATATGGTTCGGCCCATGATGAGTCATACAAAGCTACCCGTAAGTTTTTGGGGTTATTCTTTGGAAACTGCTGCTAGGACCTTAAACCTTGTACTAACAAAGAAGGTTGCAAGTACACCGTTCGAGATGTGGCATGGAAGGGTTCCTTCGCTAGCCTATCTCAAGAACTGGGGTTGTGAAGCTTACGTGAGACGTGAAGCTCAAGACAAACTTGAACCTAGAGCCGAGAAGTGTATGTTCATTGGCTACCCAGCTGGTTCTATGGGATATTTATTTTACAAACCTTCTGAGAACAAGGTGTTTGTTGCTCGAAGGGTGGTCTTCCTTGAAAGGGAGCTGATATCTACAGAAGCTAGTGGGAGGCCAGTCGATCTAGAATAAATTCTAGATGACACCAATGATCAACCTGATGTTGGCACTAGTACCGCTTCTGAGGTCGGCGTACCAGAAGAAGTGGAACCTCAACCAATGGAGGATGAGGTACCTGACACACAGCCATTAGAGCTATGCAGATCAGGTAGAGTTCGTAATGAGCCAGAAAGATATGGGTTCCTCATATCTACGAACTATTGGTGGATCATAGTGAGCCAACCAACTACCAGGAAGCCGTAGCGGGCCCTGAGTCTGCTAGGTAGAAGGAGGCAATGGACAGTGAGATGCAATCCATTGCGGATAATCAAGTCTGGGACTTGGTTGATCCAGTACCCGGCCACAAGCCAGTAGGGTACAAATGGGTCTCCACGAAGAAGACTAACATGGATGGAAAAGTAGACACTTTCAAAGCCCGACTGGTAGCAAAGGGTTTTCTCCAGTGGCTATGTTAAAGTCTATTAGGATATTAATGGCTATCGCTGCATATTATGATTAAGAAATATGGCAGATGGATGTCAAGACTGCCTTCCTTAATGGAAAGTTGGCAGAGGAGGTATACATGGCACAACCTGATGGTTTCGTAAACCCTAAATATCCTAATAAAGTCTGCAAGCTTAAGAGGTCCATTTATGGACTTAAGCAAGCATCTCGGACCTGGAACATTTTCTTTGATGAAAAGGTCAAAGAGTTTGGCTTTTCTAAAAGCAAGGATGAACCTTGTGTATATGTCAAGGCTAGTGGGAGTGCTGTAGTTTTCATACTCTTGTATGTAGATGAGATACTACTCATAGGAAGTGACGTGACCACCTTGCAGGAAGTGAACACCTGGCTTGGGAGTTGCTTCTCTATGAAAGACATGGGAGAAGCAACATATATTTTGGGGATAAAGATCTATAGAGATAGATCTAAAAGAATCATTGGTTTGAGCCAGAGTACATACATAAATAAAGTCTTGAAGAGGTTCAAGATGCAAGATCCCAAGAAAGGGAATTTGCCTATGCTGCATGGTATGGCGTTGAGCAAGTGTCAATGTCCTAGTTCTGAAAAGGAACTAGGGGAAATGAGTCGAGTCCCGTATGCTTCGGCAGTGGGATCGATCATGTATGCTATGCTATGTACTCGGCCTGATGTGTTGTATGCCTTGAGCATGACGAGCCGATATCAGGCTAACCCTGGTTAAAGTCATTGGGTTGTGGTTAAAAACATCCTTAAATATCTTCGGAGAACTAAGGAAATGTTTTTAGTGTTCGGTGGATCGGAGGAGCTCAGAGTTACTGGATATTCTGATGCTAGCTTCCAAATGGACAAGGATGATTGCCGGTCTTAATCGGGATTTGTATTCTTCTTAAGTGGTGGAGCAATAAGTTAGAGAAGTTCCAAGCAACATATCGTGGCCGATTCAACCACGGAGTCAGAGTATATTGCTGCAAGCGAGGCTGCTAAGGAAGCCGTCTGGATGAAGAAATTCATTCAAGACCTTGGAATTGTTCCTAGCATTGCTAACCCTATTGAGATCTTCTGTGACAATGAGGGTGCAGTAGCTCTAGCTAAGGAACCAAGACCACATCAACGTATGAGACACATTGCTTGGAAATATGATTTTATCTGTGATATCATCGAGAATGGAGACATTGTGGTTTGTAGAGTACCGACTGAGGGGAACTTGGCAGATCCATTCACCAAACCTTTGTCACAAGTTAAGCTTGATTCTCATCCTAAGTCTATTGGTATTAGATTTGCTAGTGACTTGGTTTAATTATTTAGTTGTATTTGTTATTGAGAACATTAAAGCAATAATGTATTTCTTATTGCAATGACTATTAAATGGGGATTTAATATACGCGTGATGCAATTACCTTATGAATCATTATTGTGTTTTATCTTTGCATGTTTAATACTTCCTTGAATAAATTTATTTATTCTAAATACTCCAAGATCGGTCGTTCTTCATTGGAAGGAGGAAGTGAATTAAGATCGAGGCGAGTGGTTGGTAAAGTATTCATCTTGGATTGAATACTTGTTTACGCAACACTTGCATGTACTTAATGGTGATTAAGTAATTAGAGGACCCGTACCTGAGTTTACTTCATGGATATAATCACGAGTAGATCAGGATGATAATATTATTTATCCTTTTACTGGAGATACATGCGTTGCTTGACTATTAACATGGACTTGTTTAGATTGCTTTCTAACGTAGTTCGTAACTGGCTGCTATAAGGGAAGTTTTCAGGAAAGAACTTGTTATTATGATAGGGCGATGTAGTCAAAGTTATTCGTTCCTCTTTAAACAGATATCCTTGGGCCCCTCGTTGACTAAACTGATGACAATCAAAATGCATGGTCGTGCTCAAGTTGAATTGATGATGGATCAATTGTGCAACTTGTGTTGTTAGTCATAGTTAGTCTATATCGATACACATAATCGTGAATGATTTGGGGTTGACCATGTTCCATGACCTTCATTCACAACGGATATCGTGAAAGAAGGGGTAAGTAATCACTTATCTGTAGGACCTTTCCTTTTGGTTAGGTATTTGTTTTGGGAAGACAAACCCTGTGCTGATTTGGGAGCATAGATTCCTTGCTAGAGGCCGCTCTATGTCGGTGACGCCTTTCCTGAGTTTGTCATGTGCAAGTGGGAGACTGTTCGATTATGCCCACTGACTCACACACGAGTTGGTTTCATGGCTGATGAAGCAAGGGCCTATTGGGTCACACGCCAAGTATCGATTCCGACATCACGGATGGTCGAACGAGAGAGAGAACCAGAAACAGGTTCTGGTGGGCCAAGGCACGCCCGTGCCTCTATGAGGTACGGCAGTGCCCAACGGGCAGGCACGAGCCTAAGTCGGGCGTGGCCTTTTGGGTTGGCACGACCGTGCCTTGTGAGGCACGGCCATGCCCTGTGGAGTAACAATCTTCTTAAACAGCTTTCAAGGCTGTTTATGAAGAAGATTATGGTGTTTAATGTGGTAACTATTGTAGAATCAATGTATGTACGTTTTAATACTCTCTTATGGGGTCTATATAAGGTGCTACATGTTTACATTGTGAAGTTGCTTGTTCTTGAAAGACACACAAACATACATTGCACATATCTCTCTCTCTCAAACACAAAAGGTAGACAAGGTTTTGGCTTTTTGGTGTTAGACTATTTTGTGGTGTTTAGATTGGCACATCTAACACTCTAGAAAGTGGGAGACGATTACATCTTGGTGTGGACTTCAATAGTGGTGTACAAGTTAGTACACGAAATTTCCAAACTCCAAATTCACTTGAACAAGGAAGATAGCTTCAAGGGTATGAGTCTATTCATTTGTCTTTTTATTTGTTGCTTAGTCATGATTAGATTTTTGGTCCATTTGTGGGGGTTGCGTGGTCGAAATTTAAAACCTATTTTTCTACTCGTTTTGCTTCCGCTGTGTTTTTGGACCATGAAAACCGAACAAGTTGATCATATGAAAGGACTTAGTTGATAACAGATGTTTAGCTGATCATAGGAACGCTCAGCTGAAGAACTATTAAACTTGTAGAATGTGTAAGCTAATCAACCTAGATGATCAGTTGATCAAGAATGCTCAGTTGATTATTCAGCGTCATATGTTTAGTAAAAAAAGATTAGTGTAGGAAGGTTTACTTAACTAAAGTGAGAAGAGCTCAGCTGATCCATTGTTATTCCATAGTAGATACTTGTAGAGTGCTCAGTTGATGGTCTTGGCAGCATTAACTTTGAAAGGCAGTACTAACTTTGGAGAGCAGTACTAACTTTGAAAGGCAACACTAACTTTGGAATGCAACACTAACTTTGAGAGACGGTACTAACTTTGGAAGACAATAATAACTTTGGAAGGCAGTACTAAATTTGAAAGACATCACTAACTTTGAAAGACAGTACTAACTTGGTATGACAATACTAACTTTGGAAGACAATACTAACTTTGAAAATCAGTACTAACTTTGGAAAACAGTATTAACCTTGTTGATCAGTAGTAGCATTGTACACCAGTAGTAACCTTGAGTAGTATTAACTTTGTAACATCCGCAAACCTAGGCTAGGAGATTAGTAGGTTGGCGGAACATGATTAAATGTGTTAATTTAATTATGTGTTTACTTAAGTTTAACTGAAATAATTGATTAAATTGAAAATATATGTATGTTAGTTTACTTGCAAGTTTAAAGTAAGAAAATAATTATGTATGTATGTGAGTATGCCTAGTATGTATGCATGATAACATGGATTAAAACATTGCCACCTCCTGCTTTGGTTTACACTAAATATATGTATACGTAGGTTATCTTCTGCTCATTTCCATCAAAAGGTGAAAGTGTGAAGTGTGTGTTTTTGAGAGCAAAACCGCTGGTGAAGAAAACCTCCAAACTTGTTTACTTGAAATTGTGGATTCAAGATTTTGTGTTTATTAATTCAAGAAGAAGGTGAGGTTATGTTTGTAGCATGCTATTAATCATCTTGATGCTTGAATCTGTTGGAATACATTTTTATGTGGTGTTTCACCATTAATGGAGCTTCAAGCTCAAAGTTGATAAATGGGTTTTGTTGATTTGTAGTTTTTAAGTGATTAAAAGTGTTTATGATGTTTTATATACATGTTATATGAAATATATGCATTTAGTTCGAATAAATATGATGTTAGTAATGTTTATTAGAAGTCTTTTATGGCTGAAATCGAGTTGAGGAAGAAGATCTGTAAATTTGAAGATCGCGGTGCGAAAATCTGAGGGATCGCGGCGCGACCTTGGCCAAATCCGATAGTTTGATCCGGATTGTTAGAAATCCGAAGAAGTCACAAAACCAACCTTATGAAATCCAAGAAATTCCAAATCCGACCCTGAAATCCAATTCTTTTGAAATCCGACACCAAATCCGACGATTGAAATCCCGGATTTGAAATCCGCCAGCGTCGCAGCGCAACGCATATGTAGGTCGCGGCGCAACCGATTTGTTTGAGGAAGATTTCTTGTTTTTACTTGTGTTTGTTTGGGATAAGTTGGATTATTGATTATGTGGTTATATTAAGTTGTTTACTTGAATTTAAGATATAAATATATGTGGAAAGATATATTTATATATTTGAGACTGATTTGATTGTTGCTGTGTTTTCAAGCAAATCCAAAGACTCAGTGATATTAGAGATCTGAGTTCGCGTTGATTTTGAGGTGAGTGGATGTTAATCGCGGATAGTAAAGATTATGGTTAATGTTATTGATGTAATGCATGTGATTGTGATGGAAAGATTGATTGATTGAATTGTTGAATGTGAGTATTGATTGATGATAACTATAGCATGACTATTTGGCCGATACGCGCTCTTTGGATGATATTGAGTTGCGTTTGAAAAGTCAGCTACATGTAGAATTGGGCTGGGCTCGTTCATTGGTTGGTTGTACAGTGATAGTCTTACTGGTGCATACGTCGCATAATAGGGGAATTTTCAATGTGCCAACTCAGTGGAGGGCTATCGGTAAACCTTTGCTTTGGCCGGCATTGGTTGTAGATTCTGCGCCGAACTGCCGGTCTTCTTGGATATGTGATTACATGCTTTGATATTGACTGTTGATGTTTGCTTTTGTGCTTAACCTCTACTCACTTAGCTTTGTGCTAATTCCCCTCTATTGTTGCTTTTGTAGGTTCGTGTTTGTGGTGTTTGCAGAAGAAGAAGTTGACCTGCTTTGATAATGTGTTTTAAAAGAAACGAGCCTGTTGTTTCTGTAACACTAAGACTGATGTTTATGAACATGTGGTTGTAAATTTGTAAATATTGGTTTGTATGAATAAAGTTTGTTATTTAGCTTCTGCAACGCGTATTTAAAAAAAATGAATTGAGTTTTCTGGTGTTACAGTTTGGTATCAGAGCCTAGGTTTGGCGATGCATGCACGGCTAGAGTGTTGCATTCCCAAATCTTGGGTCGTGACGGGTCAAGCTTTTCTTCGGAGGAATTAGGGTGAGTTAGAGATGTTTGTAGTAGTTAGTATTTTGTGTACTAACGGTTTATGCTAATGAGCTGTGAGGTGATGTGATTGTAACTGATTATGGCTGACAGAGAAACCCCCATCCTTCCTCCTGTGACCCAAGCTACAACCAAAGCACCGGTGATTGAAAACTTGGGGAATACATAAATTGCTGGAACATCGGGTCAGGCTCGTGAAAAAGACCAAAGCGAGTATGTTTATCAGTTGGAGAATGAGTTAGTGGAACTCAAAAATAAAGTCCATAGTGTTGGGTTTTCATGGTCTAAAATTGCAACGGAAGCAAAACAAGTAGAAAAAGAATTTCAAAATTGACCACGAACACGCCAACCATATGGACCAAAACTCTAAACATGGATAAGGAACAAAATAAAGACAAGAAGGAATAAGTTCATACCTTTGAAGCTATGTTCCTTGGTCAAACGAATTTTGGAGTTTGGAAGCGTGTGTACTAACGTGTACACCTCTATCAAAGTCCACACCAAGTCTTGATCTTTTCCCACTTGCTAGAATGTTAGGTGTGCCAACCTAAACACCTCAAATATGATTAACACAAAAGAACCAAAGCCTTGGATATCTTTTGTGTACTTGAGAGAGAAGTGTGCAATATGTGTTTGCATGCCTTTCAAAAGCTAGTAACCTCTCAATGGAATCATGCACCACATTATATACACTCCACAAAAGAGAATAAAAACGTACATGCATTGATACTCCATTAGTTACCAATTAAAACATCATAATCTCCTTCATAAATAGCCTTGAAAGCTAGTTAAGAAAACTGTTACTGCACGGGGCATGGCCAAGTCACGCCTGACTTGGGCTCGTGCCTGTCCATAGGGCATAGGGCACGAGCGTGCCTCCCCAAGGCACGGGTGTACCTAGCCACAGGACACACCTAAGTCACGCCCGAGTTGGGCTCGTGCCTTCCCATAGGGCACGGCCGTACCTCATAGAGGCACAGGCGTGCCTTAGCCTACCAGAACCAGTTTCTGGTTTTCTCTCTCATTAGACCATCCGTGATGCCCGAATCGATACTTGGCGTGTGACCCAATAGGCCCTTGCTTCATTAGCCATGATGCCAACTCGTGTGTGTGTCAGTGGGCATAATCCAACAGACTCCCACTTGCACATGACAAACTCACGAAAGGCGTCACCGACATAGAGCGGCCACTAGTAAGGCATCTATTCCCCCAAGTCAGCATAGGGTTTGTCTTCCCAAAACAAATACCTCACCAAAAGGAAAGGTCCTACAGATAGGTGATTACTTATCCCTTCGTTCACGATATCCGATGTGAATGCAGGTCATGGAACATGATCAACCCCAAATCATTCACGATTATGTTTCTCGATATAGACTAACTATGACTAATAATACAAGTTGCACAATTGATCCATTATCAATTCAACTTGAGCACGACCATGCATTTTGATTTGTCATCAGCTTAGTCAACGAGGGGCCCAAGGATATCTCTCAAAAGAGGAACGAATACCTTTGACTACACCGCCATATCATAATCACAAGTTCTTGCCTGAAAACTTCCCTTATAACAACCAGTTACGAACTGCGTTAGAAAGCAATCCAAACAAGTCCAAGTTAATAATCAAGCAACGCGTGCATCTCCAGTAGAAGGATAAATAATATTATCATCCTGATTTTCCCGTGATAATATCCATGAAGTAATCTCAGGTACGGGTCCTCCAATTACTTAATCACTATTAAGTACAGGCTAGTGTTGCGTAAACAAGTATTCAATCCAAGATGAAAAGTTTACCAACCACTCGCCTCGATCTTAATTCGCTTCTTCCTTCCAATGAAGAACGACCGATCGTGGAGTATTTAGAATAAACAAATTTATTCATGGAAGTATTAAACATGAAAAGATAGAACACAATAATGTTTCATAAAGTAATCGCACCAAGCGTATATTAAATCCCCATTTAATAGTCATTACAATAAGAAATACATTATTGCTTTAATGTTCTGAATAATAAATACAACTAAAATAATTAAACCAAGTCACTAGCAAATCTAATACCAATAGACTTAGCATGAGAATCATGCTTAACATGTGACAAAGGTTTGGTGAGTGGATCTGCCAAGTTCCCCTCAGTCGGTACTCTACTAACCACAATATCACCATTCTCGATGATATCACGAATAAAATGATATTTCCGAGCAATGTGTCTCGTACGTTGATGCGCTCTTGGTTCCTTAGCTAAAGCTACTGCACCCTCATTGTCACAGAAGATCTCAATAGGGTTAGCGATGCTAGGAACAACTCCAAGGTCATGAAAAAATTTCTTCATCCAGACGCTTCCTAAGTAGCCTCGCTTGCAGCAATTTACTCTGACTCCATGGTTGAATCGGCCACGGTATCTTGCTTGGAACTTCTCCAACTTATTGCTCCACCATTTAACAAGAATACAAATCCCGATTGAGACCGGCAATCATCCTTGTCCGTTTGGAAGCTAGCATCAGAATATCCAGTAACTCTGAGCTCCTCCAATCCACCGTACACTAAAAACATTTCCTTAGTTCTCCAAAGATATTTAAGGATGTTTTTAACCGCAACCCAATGACTTTGACCAGGGTTGGCCTGATATCGGCTCGTCATGCTCAAGGCATACGATACATAAGGCCGAGTACATAGCATAGCATACATGATCGATCTTACTGCCGAAGCATACGGGACTCGACTCATTTCCTCTAGTTCCTTTTGAGAACTAGGACACTCAGACTTGCTCAACGCCATACCATGCAACATAGGCAAATTCCCTTTCTTGGAATCTTGCATCTTGAACCTCTTCAAGACTTTATCTATGTACGTACTCTGGCTCAAACCAATGAGTCTTTTAGATCTATCTCTGTAGATCTTTATCCCCAAAATATATGATGCTTCTCCCATGTCTTTCATAGAGAAGCAACTCCCAAGCCAGGTTTTCACTTCTTGCAAGGTAGTCACGTCACTTCCTATGAGTAGTATGTCGTCTACATACAAGACTAGGAAAACTACAACACTCCCACTAGCCCTGATATATACACAAGGTTCATCCTTGCTTTTAGAAAAGCTAAACTCTTTGACCTTTTCATCAAAGCAAATGTTCCAACTCCTAGATGCTTGCTTAAGTCCATAGATGGACCTCTTAAGCTTGCAGACTTTATTAGGATATTTGGGGTTTATGTAACCATCAGGTTGTGCCATGTAAACCTCCTCTGCCAACTTCCCGTTAAGGAAGGCAGTCTTGACATCCATCTGCCATATTTCGTAATCATAATATGCAGCGATAGCCATTAATATCCTAATAGACTTCAACATAGCCACTGGAGAAAAGGTTTCATCATAGTCTACTTTTCCATCCATGTTAGTCTTCTTCCTCAAGACCCATTTGCACCCTACTGGCTTGTGGCAGGTACCAGATCAACCAAGTCCCATACTTGATTATCCACCATGGATTGCATCTCACTGTCCATTGCCTCCTTCCACCTAGCAGACTTAGGGCCCGCTATGGCTTCCCG
The DNA here is from genome assembly GCA_038502395.1 of Dittrichia graveolens. Classification (NCBI taxonomy): domain Eukaryota; kingdom Viridiplantae; phylum Streptophyta; class Magnoliopsida; order Asterales; family Asteraceae; genus Dittrichia; species Dittrichia graveolens. The sequence continues at coordinate 42,594,973 of JARJIL010000009.1, read as the reverse complement.
GTATTTGGTCGGTTCACTATGATCCACCAATAGTTCGTCGCCCTCGGATATGAGAAACCCATATCTTTCCGGCTCATTACGAACTCTACCAGATCTACGAAGCTCTAATGGTTGTGTATCAGGAACCTCATCCACCATTGGATGAGGTTCCACTTCTTCCGGTACGCCGACCTCAGAAGCAGTACTAGTGCCAACATCAGGTTGATCATTGGTGTCATCTAGAATTTCTTCTAGGTCGACTTGCCTCCCACTGGCTTCTGTAGATATCACCTCCCTTTCAAGGAAGACCGCCCTTCGAGCAACAAACACCTTGTTCTCCGAAGGTTTGTAAAACAAATATCCCATAGAATCAGCTGGGTAGCCAAAGAAAATACACTTATCAGCTCTGGGTTCAAGTTTGTCTTAAGCTTCACGTCTCACGTAAGCTTCACAACCCCAGACCTTGAGATAGGCTAGGGAAGGAACCCTTTCATGCCACATCTCGAACGGTGTACTTACAACCTTCTTTGTTGGTACAAGGTTTAAGGTCCTAGCAGCGGTTTCCAAAGCATAACCCCAAAAACTTGTGGGTAGCTTTGTACGACTCATCATGGGCCGAACCATATCCAATAAAGTTCGGTTCCTCCTCTCGGCGACCCCATTTAATTGTGGTGTCCTGGGTGGAGTAAGTTGTGAAATAATCCCACAACCCCTAAGATGATCAAGAAACTCCGTACTAAGATACTCATCACCCTTATCGGATCTGAGAATCTTAATCCGCTTGCCCAATTGATTCTGCACTTCGTTTTGGTATGTCTTAAACACCTCAAAAGTTTCAGACTACTGAAATCATCAGTAAGAGTAACGAAATACCTACAGCTTTTTCTTGTAGCAGACCTGAACGGACCACACACATCCGTATGAACAATGTCCAACAAGTCTTTGCCCCTTTCACTAACGCCGGTGAAGGGCACTTTAGTCATTTTGCCTAATAAACAAGAATCGCATACTTTGTTTGACCCGTGGACAAACGATTCCAAAATCCCATCCGCTTGGAGTTTGGTGATATGTTTCTTGCTTATATGGCCAAGACGACTATGCCACAAAGACAACTTGTCCAATACACCTTTGGACTTAGAATCAATGTTCATGATTGATTTATTACCATCCAAACACACACTTGTTTCATAAATCCCACGACATGGATAAGCTTTAAAGTAATGAACATCATTTCTCAAACAAGAAATAATTCCATTATTAAAATTAAACTCAGAACGATCGTCAAACAAAGCGTGAAAGGAAATAATGTTTCGTGCGACGCAGGGCGAAAAGCAAACATTTAATAAGGTAATAGCAAGTCCTGAAGGAAAGGCGAGATCAACACTCCCTATCCGCTCCACAGGAACCACATCCTTGTTTCTCATGATCAGGTCAAGCTCTCCAGCACCTAGAGCCCTACTTCTTTTTAGCACCTGCACATTATTACAAATATGAGTGCCACAACCGGTATCAAGTACCCAGTCGTTAGAAGTAGCGGTAGTGTGGAGTTCAATCATAAACGTACCTGAGTTACCAACTCCCTTCGGTTTTACCCGCATGAGCTCCTCGAGGTACTTTGGGCAAGAACGCCTCCAATGCCCCTTTTCCTTGCAGTGTTAGCACTCGGCTTCCGCAGGGTCCTCGGCCGGTGGAACCATTACGGCTTTCCCCTTACCCTTCAAGGCCGGACTCGAGTTAGGTTTTGCAAACTTCCCCTTACCCTTTCCCTTGGAGGGGGAGCACCTTTCCTTTTGGTTCCGCCTTCCTGGATAGCTAGGACGGATTTGGACGAGGAGGGCTTCTTCGACATGTCAGACTCGACGGTCTTCAACATTCTATGAAGCTTCATTAGGGACTTCTCCATGCCATAGACATGATAGTTCCACACAAATTGTGAAAAGGAACTAGGTAGAGAACGGAGGATTACATCCACCGCTAACTCCCTCCCTAACGGGAATCCCAACCACTCCAAGCGATCAACCAATGCTTTCATCTTAAGCACGTGAACACTCACATTTCCGCCCTCCTGTATGTGGCAATCGAAAAGGGACTTTAGGCATTCGAAGCGCTCTAGCTTAGCCTACTATTGGAACATTTCCTTCAGCCGGTTATGCATATCATATGCCCCTAAATGTTCCATTTGCTTTTGAAGCTCAGGAATCATTGACGAGACCATAATACAAGCCACTTCGTTCGTTTCCTTTGCTTTTCATAGACGTCTCGGACCGCCCTAGTCGCATTGGCCGCAGGTGCTTCCTGCAAAGGCTCCTCGATGGCCCACATCTTTTGTTCATACCTAAGGGCTATCTTTAGTTGCATGAACCAATCCATAAAGTTTTGGCCATCGAGTTTGGCCTTTTCGAGGAATAATTTTAGGGAAATTGAGTTCGATGATGTAGAATCGTTGTTGGATGCCATCTACAAAATTAGAGTACCAATTTTAGTTGTTAAATCCTTGGGCAAGAACGCCGCCAATGCCCCTTTTACTTGTAGTGGAAGCACTCGGCTTCCGCAGGGTCCTCTGCCGGTGGAACCATCATGGCTTTCCCCTTTCCCTTCGGGGCCGGACTCAGGTTAGGTTTTGCAACCTTCCCCTTAGAGGGGGAGCACCTTTTCTTTTGGTTCCGCCTCCCTGGATAGCTTGGACGGGTTTGGACGATGAGGGCTTCTTGGACATGTCAGACTCGACGGTCTTTAATATTCCGTGAAGCTCCATTAGGGACTTGTCCATGTCATGGACATGATAGTTCCACACAAATTGTGAAAAGGAACTAGGAAAAGAACGGAGGATCACATCCACCGCCAACTCCCTCCCCAACGGGAATCCCAACCTCTCCAAGCGATCAACCAATGCTTTCATTTTAAGCACGTGAATGCTCACATTTCCGCCTTCCTGCATATGGCAATCGAAAAGGGACTTTAGGCACTCGAAGCGCTCTAGCTTAGCCTGCTGTTGGAACATTTCCTTTAGCTGGTTAAGCATGTCATATGCCCCTAAATTTTCCATTTGCTTTTGAAGCTCAGGAATCATTGACGAGAGCATAATGCAAGCCACTTCGTTCGTTTCCTTGACGCGCTTATCATACGCGTCTCGGACCGCCCTAGTTGCATTAGCCGCAGGTGCTTCCGGCAAAGGCTCCTCGATGGCCCACATCATTTGTTCATACCTAAGGGCTATCCTTAGTTGCATGAACCAATCCATAAAGTTTTGGCCATCGAGGAATAATTTTAGGGAAATTAAGTTTGATGATGTAGAAGCGTTGTTGGATGCCATCTACAAAATTAGAGTACCAATTTTAGTTGTTAAATCCTTGTAGAAATAATTACCCAATAGTTATAAAACTCAATTATTTGAACAAGGCTAAGAACCGTATTTCACTCTATCCCGTGACGGGTTTACCGCGGATCACAAAATAAGTTCTTTAGGCCGGTAACTATTTTACCGATTGCAACCATTGCAACTCTTAGATCCTTGCGGGATCCTTTTGCATCAAATGTCTAAGGCATATTTGATCCCTTCATACACCAATCCTTTTATTATTCTTAAATGACTCGGCTAGAGATCGACATCATTTAATCGTTATAAAAGAATTTGTAAGTCGTCCGTCAAGACACACGTTGGTACCCTAGCCCAATCATTGGTTCGTGCTTAAGCTTGACTACCAATATTGCGGGTTGCCACACTCACCTTCCACACAACTCCACAAGGCATGACTCGTGCTAATGCTCGAAAATCATCCAAGTTTCATTTGATTTGGGTGGTGTCGTCTTACGGGTGGCGCGTGACTTACTTTTCGAAAAACGGGTTTTTGTTTTTCTGGTTAAAATAATATTTTAACAATTTTGCGAATTAGCAATTTTTAAGTGACAAAAACTCCTTTTAATCACTATTTAATATAAACACTTTATATATTAATGTTTGCCAATTATTATGCGCGTAGAAATATAAACCCATTTATAAATCTCTTTGTTTTATATATTTTCAAAAATTCTCTAACATGCAAATCCTAAAGAATTCAAATATAAAACAACGACGCGTAAATATAAAGACCCGGTAACATCCCCAAATCCTAAGTGTTTTCCCGTTGAGCCAAAACGGGGAAAACATAGTCAATCTAGGGACAACACCAAGGGATGCTCCGTCACGATCTCCACACCAGCGAATCTCCCGGATTTGGTTCGTCAAGTCGCCAACACCGTGTCTCCCGGTTGGTTTGAAGCAATATTTACATATTTGAAATAATCTAAGTACGAGTACATAATAATAAGAAAATGACATGCAAGTCGCGATCCTAATAATCTATTATGAGTACAAAGATTTTAAATAAACGACATGCAAGTCGCACCAAATATAAACATTACAACATTACGGCACACAGGCCAAAACCAAAACCAAAACCAACCACAAACATCACAAAGTCTATGGGCATATCAACTTACTGGGCAAGCACAACAAACACAACCAAACGAAAACAATGGTGTTTTACAAAACCATGTCCAACAAACATATATATTTTGATCAAGATTGCAAAACAACATTTAAGGCACAACAAACAATCCTTGTACATATGTATTAGCAATTTTAATACACCTTTAAAATTGCATATTCATATATACACCTAAAAATATATGTTTTTATGAACTTCATGCCAAGTCACACAAAACATATAGAATTAGGAACCAAAATATAGTGGGGATCAACAGAATCAAGACTAGTCTAAAACCCGGATTTTAATATATTTAAACATATTGTTTCAAAAACCAATTCTGACCAAAAAACCAGAAGGCACGGGCGTACCCTAGAGGGTACGGGCGTGCCTGCCCTTTAAACAGTTTACGAATTCAGCCGGCACGGCCCGTACCCCCACTGGTACGCCCGTGCCCCGGTCACCGGCACGGCCCATACCTCTAGAGGTACGACCGTGCCCGGTCACCGGAAAACCATTTTTGACAGAAAACTCAGAAAATCCGGTTTAACTCCAAAAGTGCAAAGGGTTTTCGTGGTCTAAAATCGCAACGGAAGCAAAACAAGTAGAAAAAGAATTTCAAAATTGACCACGAACACGCCCACCATATGGACCAAAACTCTAAACATGGATAAGCAACAAAATAAAGACAATAAGGAATAAGTTCATACCCTCAATCGAAGTCCACACCAAGTCTTGATCTTTTCCCACTTGCTAGAATGTTAGGTGTTCCAACCTAAACACCACAAATATGATCAACACAAAAGAACCAAAGCCTTGGATATCTTTTGTGTACTTGAGAGAGAAGTGTGCAATATGTGTTTGTATGCCTTTCAAAAGCTAGTAACCTCTCAATGGAATCATGCACCACCTTATACAGACTCCACAAAAGAGAATAAAAATGTGCAAGCATTTATACTCCATCAGTTACAAATTAAAACATCATAATCTCCTTCATAAACAGCCTTGAAAGCTGTTTAAGAAGACTGTTACTGCACGGGGCATGGCCGTGCCTCACAAGGCACGGGCGTACCAGCCCAAAAGTCCACGCCCAAGTCACGCCTGACTTGGGCTCGTGCCTGTCCATTGGGCACAAGGCACGGTCGTGCCTCCCAGAGGCACGGGCGTACCTAGTCACAGGCCACGCCCAAGTCGGGCGTGACTTGGCCGTATCGATAGTTTGGGAATCCGATATATTGTGTTTGGATTTGTAATTGTTTGTTGTGTATTTGATGAATGATTAACTTATAAATATATGTGGATAGATATATTTATGAGATTGAGACTGATTTGGTTATTTTTGTGTTTTCAGGCAATCCTAAGACTCAGTAATATTAGACCTCTGAGCTCGTGCTGATTTTGAAGTGAGTGGACGTTAATCGCGGATGGTAAAGATTGTGGTAAATGTTATTGATGTGATGCATGATGTGATGCTTGTGATTGAGATTGGATTGAATTGATGATTGTGATTATTGATTGATGATAACTGTTGCATGACTATTTGGTCGATACGCGCTCTTTGGATGATATTGAGTTGCGTTTGAGACGTCAGCTATACGTGGAATTGTGATGGGCTCGTCTACTGGTTGGTTAAACAGTGGTAGCCTTACTGTTGCATACGTTGCATCAGAGGAGGCTTTCACTATGCCAATTCAGTAGAGAGCTATCGGTAAACCTTTGCTTTGGCCGGCATTGGTTGTAGGTTCTATGCCGAACCACCGGTCTTCTTGGATATGTGATTACATGCTTTGATATTGACTGTTGATGTTTGCTTTTGTGCTTAGCCTCTACTCACTTAGCTTTGTGCTAATTCCCCTCAGTTGTTGTTTTTGTAGGTTCGTGTTTATGGAGTTAGCACAAGGAAAAGTTGACCTGACTCTGATATTTTGTTTGAAAAGAAACGGGCCTGTTGTTTTTGTAACACCAAGATGATACTGTTGTTTGTGAACAAAGTTGTAAATTTGTAAATGTTGGTTTGTATATAATGAGTTTGTTTAATTAAGCTTCCGCAGTTCAATTTAAAAAAAATGGCTTGGATTTTCATGTGTTACAGTTTGGTATCAGAGCCTATGTTTGGCGATGCACACGGCTAGAGTGTTGTATTCGCAAATCTTTGCTCGTGACGGGTCAAGATTTCCTTCGGGGGAATTAGAGTGAGTTAGAGTTGTTTGTAGTAGTTAGTATTTTGAGTACTAACAGTTTATGCTAATAATCTGTGAGGTGATGTGATTGTAACAGATTATGGCTGACAGAGAGACTCCTATCCTTCCTCCTGTGACCAAAGCTACAACTGAAGCACTAGTGATTGAACAATTGGGGAATACTGAGATTGATGGAACATCGGGTCAAGCCCGTGAAGAGGATCAAAGCGAGTATGTTTATCAACTGGAGAACGAGTTGGTAGAACTCAGGAACAAGGTTCAGAGTATGGAGTAACAACAATAGAAACAACCTGAACTAACTTCAGTGACAATTGTTATTCCTACATAGGCAACCATACCACCAGTGACGACACCTCTTCCACCAGTAACACAGATGATGCAACAACCCTTCTATTACCCATATCCACAACCAGGAGCTTATCCGTTTGCGATTCTTGGGTATAAGCAACCGTGCATGTATAAGCAATTCTTGGATTGTAAGCCTTCAGAATATAGAGGATGTTCTGATCCCAACATCACTTTGAATTGGTTGAGAGAGATGGTGAAGGCATTAGATGCCTATAATTGCGGGAACAAACTGAAAGTAAAATATGCAACGAGGATGCTAAAGGGAGACGCGATGGTCTTGTGGGATTCTATTACCGGCCATTTTTCACTGAGCAGCAATAGGAGAGCATCACCAGGAGTCAGTTCTAGGAGAAATTATGCGAGCAATACTTCAGTACCTTCGAGATTGTCAAAATCAAGAAAGTATTCATGGATTTACATATGACGGGGAACATGATGTGGATGATCTGATTAAGTAATTTAATGAGAAGATGAGATTCATGAAGCATTAGGTACCCGATGAAGAATCGAAGATTGCCCATTTTGTTAAGGCTTTGCATCTGGATCTTCGTAGTGCCACCAGGTGGGTTACTACCCTATCCTAGGCCTTCACTTTAGCCAAATTGGCTGAAGGGGATATTATTGCGAGAAACAGGTTGAGTGGGGAGAGGATTTCCCAGCAAAAATCCAGATTTGAACATTACAACACTCAACAGAGGCAGGGAGCATAGAGTAGTGGAAGCAGGCAGGAGGAGCAGAATAGGAGGCCTACTTCAGGTGGATCAACCCAGCGGGCACCATGGTGTGGTAGGTGTAAATCTTATCACAATGGGTAGTGTACGCCCCAGACCATGAGATGCGTGAAGTGTGGCCAGTTTGGCCATGATCTGAAGAATTGCAGATTACCGACGAGAGTCTGCTGGAACTGCCAGAAAGAGGTGCATAGAGTTGGCGACTACCCGTTAAGTAAGAAGTCTGGGTCAGGGTCAGGTGGGGGAGGAGCTGGGGGATCGTCATCAGCTGGCCATAAAAGAAAGAACCCACCCACTGCTGAGGGTCGGGCATTCAAAATGACCGTGGATGATGCCACTACCATAGATGATGTCATAACTGGTATTTTTTTAATAAACTCTACTCTTGCTAGAGTGTTATTTGACTCTGAGGAAAATCGCTCCTTTGTTTCTGTGGAATTTTGTGATAAGTTGAATATGCCTATAATTAGACTTGCTACTGCTTTAGAGATAGAAGTAGCTGATGGCATAATGGTTCCGGTCACGACTGCTATGGCTGGCTATCTGGGTTTGATGTGGTGCTCGGGATGGATTGGATGAGTCTGAATCCAACCAGTATCAAGTGCCAGAAGAAGTTGATCTCCTTCCCGTTGGCGGATGGCACAAGAGTGGTAGCAAGGGGTGAGAAGGCTGAATCTATGATCCCAATAATTTCGTGTTTAAAGGCTAAGAAGGCATTGAATAAGGGATGTGAATCATACATGGCATATGTGGCTGATGGAAAGAAAGAGAAGCAGGCGATGAATGACATGCGGGTGGTAACGGAATACCCGGATGTGTTTCCAGAGGAATTTCCAGGATTGCCTCTAGTTCGTGAGGTAGAATTCAAGATTGATCTGATCCCTGGTTCCCGACAAGTGGCAAAGGCCCCGTACAGGTTGGCACCTTTAGAGATTCGGGAGATGATGACGCAAATTCAAGATCTGTTGGATAAGGGGTTCATTCGTCCAAGCTCATCTCCGTGGGGTGCACCGGTATTATTTGTGAAGAAGAAAGACTGTACGTTGCGTATGTGTATTGACTACCGTGAGTTGAACAAATAGACGATAAAGAACAAGTATCCGTTGCCCAGAATCGATGATTTATTTGATCAGCTACAGGGAGCTTCGTTCTTTTTAAAAATTGACTTGAGATCGGGTTATCATCAAGTACGTGTTTTTGAAGAAGATGTATCGAAGACAACCTTTCGCACACGCTATGGTCATTATGAGTTCTTAGTTATACCGTTCGGCTTAACTAATGCACCTACGATATTTATGGATTTGATGAACAGGGTCTGTCGACCATTCCTTGATGAGTTTGTAATAGTCTTTATAGATGATATCCTGATTTATTCGAAGATTGAATTGGAACATGAACAACATTTGAGACAGGTTTTGGAAACTTTGAAGAAAGAACGTTTATATACAAAGTTCTGAAAATGCCAATTCTGGTTAAGCGAGGTTCACTTCTTGGAGCATGTTATTTGTAACGAGGGAGTGAAAGTGGATCCTTCGAAAGTGGAAGCTATGATGAACTGGAATGCTCCAAAGACACCGTATGAGATAAAGAGTTTCCTCGGTTTGGCCGGGTACTACCGCAGGTTTATTAAAGATTTCTCCAAGATTGCGGAACCGTTGACTAAGTTAACTCGGAAAGACGTGAAGTTTGTATGGGGCAATAAGCAAGATAAAGCTTTCCAGACATTAAAGCAGTTGTTGTCTGAGGCTCCTATCCTTGCATTGCCAAGTCGATCAGAAGACTTTATTGTTTATTGCGATGCATCGTTTGCTGGATTGGGCTGTGTGCTTATGCAAAGGGATCGGATGATTGCCTATGCTTCAAGACAGTTGAAACCACATGTAAAGAATTACCGGACTCATGATTTGGAGCTGACAGCTGTTGTATTTGCCCTTAAACTGTGGAGACACTATATGTATGGCACCAAGTGCGTAATTTGTACTGATCATAAGAGTCTTCAGTGTGTGTTTGCACAGAAAGAACTGAACATGAGACAAGGAAGACTAGTGGAATTGATAAAGGATTATGATTGTGAGATCAGATATCATCCTGGGAAGCGAATGTGGTGCTAGATGCCCTGAGTCGTAATGGAGCGGGAAGTCCTATCCAGTTTATGCGTATGGAAATTGTGTCTGACTTAGTGGATAGACTGAAGTTTGCCCAGTTGGAAGCTTTAAAGGAAGAAAACTTGAAGGATGAATTGATTAAGAAAAGTAAAGATGAACCTACTAATGATACACATGGATTGGAAGTATATAAGACTCGTGTGTGGGTGCCTATGCCTGGAGAATTGAGGAAGTTGATTTTAACTGAAGCACACAAGTCGAGATTGTCTGTTCACTCAGGAAGCACTAAAATGTATAACGACTTGAAAGTGCTTTACTGGTGGCCTACGATGAAAGCAGATGTGGCACACTTGGTAGAATTGTGCCATATTTGTGCGCAAGTGAAATTAGAACACCAGAAGCCTTACGGATCCTTGAAATAGTTGGAGATTCCTGAGTGGAAATGGGAACACATAACGATGGATTTTGTGACAAAACTTCCACGAACTCAGAAGAATCATGATATGATTTGGGTGATTGTGGATCGGCTGACGAAGAGTGCTCACTTTCTGGCTACATGTGAGACGGCTTCTCTGAGTAAGTTGGCTCAACTGTACGGTCGTCGCTGCCGTACTCTGACATGTTGGTTAGAGGCTAGCGAGAAACAATTTGCAGGGCCTGAGATTGTTCAGTTAACTGATGACAAGGTTGTTATTACAAGAGAGAAGTTGAAAGCGGCCAGAGATAGACAGAAAATGTATGCGGATCTACGACGTCGTCCAGTATCGTTTGAGGTGGGGGAGTTAGTATATCTGAAAGTTTCTCCGTGGAAAGGGGTGATTCGTTTCTACAATCGCGGGAAGTTGGCTCCCCGTTTTATTGGTCCTTTTCGCATTCGTCAGATAGTGAATGATCAGACAGTTACACTGGATCTTCCAGTAGAGCTTGCAGGTATTCATGATATTTCAACATTAGTTATCTGAGGAAATGTAAGGTTGAAGATGAAAGTCAGATTCTCCCAGTGCATGAGTTGAAAGTTGATTCAAAGAAGAGACTGATAGAAGAACCTGTTGAACTGTGAGATCGAAAGGTGACCAAACTCCGTAAGAAGCAGATTCCGATGGTGTTGGTCAAATGGAAGCACAGAGTAGGTTCTGACTTAAATTGGGAGACTGAAGCTGAAATGAGAGAAAGATATCCCCATTTGGTTGAGCGAGAAGGGATTCCGAGGACGGAATCCTCTTAAGGGGGAGAAATTTGTAACACCCGTAAACCTGGGCTAGGAGATTAGCGGGTTTGTGGTATGTGTTTATCTATTTTAATGCAAATTAAATGGTTAATTGATTTAATTAAAGTATGAGTTAATATATATGTATGTATCTTATTGTATGTATGTATGCATGTATATAAAGTGTGTACGTGTATGTACGAGAGGTGGGATTGCCACCTCCTGCTTTAATTGGATGTAAACATGTTTAGCCTTGGTAAATTGCTCGTTCACCTAACAATTAAGAAAGTGTAAGTGTGTGTTTGTGTGGAAGCTCTCGGCCGAAGAAAAGAACAAGAAAGAATTGGATTTTGAGGATTTGTTTGTTTTAATTCATGTAAAAAGGTTAGATTTACATTCATGGCATGATTAAATGTTAGTTTGGTAGGATTGATGATTGAATAACATGAATTTATTATGAACACTATAATCGGATATGAAGAAACATGATTTTGGTGGGTTTTGTGTGTCCTTATGATTTATATGTTTATAAGATGATATGATGCATGAATATGTGTTTAAATATGTTTAAACATGTTTCTGGTATGTTTTGATGAATGTTATGAATTCTGGGTTTGAGTTATGATGATGAAGTTATCGGATTGTGTTTGAGAAGATGATGAAATCCCATACTTATGAAAACCGATACCCTAAATCCGATACATGTGAAATCCGGAACTCCCAAAATCCGATAGTGCCAAATCCGATGGTTTGAGAATCCGACTGAAATCCGGTGGATTCCTAGAATCCGATAGTTTGGGGAATCCGATATTTTGTGTTTGGAGTTGTAAATGTCTGTTGTTTATTTGATGAATGATTAACCTATAAATATATGTGGACAAATATATTTATGAGATTGAGACTGATTTGGTTATTGCTGTGTTTACAGGCAATCCTAAGACTCAGTAATATTAGACCTCTGATCTCGTGCTGATTTTGAGGTTAGTGGATGTTAATCGCGGATGGTAAAGATTGTGGTTAATGTTATTGATGTGATGCATGATGTGATGCTTGTGATTGAGATTGGATTGAATTGCTGATTGTGATTATCGATTGACGATAACTGTTGCTTGACTATTTGGTCGATACGCGTTCTTTGGATGATATTGAGTTGCGTCTGAGAAGTCAGCTATACGTGGAATTGGACTGGGCTCGTCTACTGGTTGGTTAAACAATGGTAGCCTTACTGTTGCATACGTTGCATCAGGGGAGGATTTCACTATGCCAATTCAGTAGAGAGCTATCGGTAAACCTTTGCTTTGGCCGGCATTGGTTGTAGGTTGTGCGCCGAACCGCCGGTCATCTTGGATATATGATTACATGCTTTGATATTGACTGTTGATGTTTGCTTTTGTGCTTAGCCTCTACTCACTTAGCTTTGTGCTAATTCCACTCAGTTGTTGTTTTTGTAGGTTCGTGTTTGTGGAGATAGCGGAAGGAAAAGTTGACCTGACTCTGATATTTTGTTTGAAAAGAAACGAGCCTGTTGTTTTTGTAACACCAAGATGATACTGTTTTTTGTGAACAAAGTTGTAAATTTTTAAATGTTGGTTTGTATATAATGAGTTTGTTTAATTAAGCTTCCGCGGTGCAATTTAAAAAAAATGGCTTGGATTTTCCGGTGTTACATATCCCTTGCCTATAGTCGATGATTTATTTGATTAGCTGCAGGGAACTTCGTTCTTTTCAAAGATTGACTTGAGATCGGGTTATCATCAGGCACGTGTATCTGAAGAGGACGTGTCAAAGACAGCTTTTCGTACGCGTTATGGTCATTACTAGTTCTTGGTTATGCCGTTCGGCTTAACCAATGTAGCTGCGATATTCATGGATCTTATGAACAGAGTTTGTCGAACGTTTATTGATGAGTTTTTAAATGTCTTTATTGATGATATTCTGATTTATTCAAAGACTGAGATGGAACATAAACAACATTTGAGACAAGTTCTGGAAACTCTGAAGAAAGAACGTTTGTATGCTAAGTTCTCAAAATGCAAATTCTGGTTGAGAGAAGTGCAATTCTTGGGGCATGTGAATTTTAGTGAAGGAATGAAAGTGGATCCTTCGAAAGTGGAAGCTGTGATGAACTGGAATGCTCTAAAGACACCATTTGAGATAAAGAGTTTTCTAGGATTGGCAGGATACTACTGCAGATTTATCAAGGATTTCTCCAAGATTGCAGGTCCGTTGACTTAGTTAACTCGGAAAGACGTGAAGTTTGTATGGGGTAATGAGCAAGATAAAGCTTTCCAGATGTTAAAGCAGTTGTTGTGTCAGGCTACTATCCTTGCGTTGCTAAGTGGATCAGATGATTTTATTGTATATTGCGATGCATCATTTGCGGGATTGGGATGTGTGCTAATGCAAACGGATCGGGTGATTGCGTATGCTTCCAGGCAGTTGAAACCTCATGAAAAGAATTACCCGACTCACGATTTCGAGCTTGCAGCTGTTGTTTTGGCCCTCAAACTGTGGAGACACTACTTGTACGACACCAAATGTGTAACTTGTACAGATCATAAGAGCCTATAGTATGTATTTACCCAGAAAGAACTAAATGTAGGAAATCCATGCACGCCAACACCCGTACGCAGCGGAAGCAACGACATCAAAAACCGAGGTTTTCGGGTATCAAAACCGACATGCATGTATTCCCCAAGTGGGGATCATGACTACAAACAAATATAGCAACAAGAACAAACGAGAGGGAGGAGAAATTATACCATCACGGGACTGGAGCTATCCACCGAGCTAGGAAGATCTTCGTGAACCCGAAACCAAGCTCCTCTATTGATAGTCCACACCAAGTGAGCGAGATTCCTCCTTGCTAACGACCCGAGACACGAACCACACGTTGTCTTCGTGAATCTGGAGCAGCTACAACACCAAGAACTACTTGCCTAGCCTTGATACACTCACTTAGCTCACGATGTAAAGAGCAAGTACCATATATGTTGTGTGTATCTTCAAAGTAGCAAGAGTTCTTTAAGAGAGAAAAAGAGAGCCTTTTATAAACTCAACTGAAGCTCTAGAAGACTCCAGGTTCAGCCACTTCAGCTTCATCCTATTGGACCAACACAAAGGTCCAATAAACACAAATTGACACTTTGACTTCTACCTTCACGGGCTCTCATGGGTCGTGAAGCAGTCGTGAAGGCCACATAGGCTGGGTTCCACCACACACTCTCATTAGGCCAACGAGTGGTCCAATTAAAGGACTGGCGCCTGCCTTCACAGGCTCTCACGGGCCGTGAAGCACTCGTGAAAGTACTGCTCCCATGACTACTTTGTCCGGGTGGTGAAGGCTCGTGGAGGGTTTCTCTTCACGACCTCTTCACGGCCCGTGAAGGTCGCCAGAAACCCTAATTTCATATTCTCTCATGTTTGCGTTGTGCTGCCGGAATCTACCCTTGGCGTGTGACCCAATAGGCTCATACCTCATCAGCAGTGATGCTAGTACATGTTTATCAGTGGTCATATTCCAACAAACTCCCACTAGCACATGATACAGCGTCACCAACATCACAGACAAGCAGCGGCTCTAGCAAAGCATGCTTGCCACCGAGTCGGTACGAGTTACGTCATCGTCGACAACTCCTGGTAGCCCAGAAAGGCTAAAAGGTCCTATAGATAAGTGATCATAAACATCCCTTTGTTCGCGATATCCGTGTGAACACGAGACATGGAAAAATGTCAATCTCCAGATCGTTCACGATTCTGTTTCTCGATTCTAGATTGATGGTGACCAAAATAACAAGTTTACAACTGATCTAAAATCATTGTAACTTGAGCATGGCCATGCATTTTTTGTGCCAGCGCCCAATCATCGAGGGGCCCAGGGATATCTCTCTAACCAGAGGAACAAATCCTTTTGACTACATAGCCCCGCCACATGCTTCATACTTTATTTGATAACTCCCTTTATAGAAGCCAGTTACGAACCACGTTTGAAAGTAATCAAAACAAAGCAGACTCATGCTTTGGATACACATGTATCTCTAGTCTAAGGATGAAATGATATTATCATCCCGAGTCACTTGTGACCATAATCCATGAAGTGAACTCAGGTGTGGGTCTTCCAATCACTTGAAACTCATTTCAAGCACATGTTAGTTTTGCGTCACTTGCATTCAATCCTTGATGAATGCATGACCAAACCCTAATCTCAGTCTTAGTTCAAACTTCCTTCCCTTGAAGAATGACTAATTGTGGAAATCTAGAATGCGTAAGCACTAAGGGAAGTGGTTAAACATGCTAAGATGGAACACAGTAAAGACTAATGAAAGTAACCGCATCTGTGTATATATAGTCCCCACTATATATCGAAATCAATCAAAAGTAACGATACTGCTTGCAGTTCCCAAATCAAAAATAAAACAATCAACAACTAAAACAATATTTCAAGCCAAATCATATGCATAAGAAATGCTACATGACCTAGTATGTCAAACATCACTAGTCATTATGATAAAGGCTTATTCAATGGATTTGCCATGCAACATCCATTTGTATTCTTGTTATCCTCTCAATTATCTTTTGACCAAACTACTTATTCAAAGTATCCGTCAAAGAGATCATATAACGAAGCACTAAAGTACTCATATCCTCATTGTTACAAAAGTTCACAATAGGATCAGTGATACTTAAGAACTTCTCTAATAAATAATTAACACCATATAGTAGGATCATATACTTCGATCAAGATCGACAATTATCCTATTAGAAATTAGTATTAGAGTAAAAACCTACTCCAAGGCTTATTTCTCGTCGTCAAACATCAAGAACATACACAAGTATTTCTTGTAATTCAAAATTTTGTATCTCCTAAGTATTATCATGATACAATAATTCCCTATCTTAGGTTCATAGAACACTTAACAATGGGACATTAACTTCAATCGATACATACTTCTAGGTATACAATAAAAGCTCCCACTAGCCCTGACATATGTAAAAGTCTTATCTATGCTCCTAGAAAACTCATGACTTTGATTTTCTCATGAAAGCAAAAATCTTACTTTTACGCTGTTAGTATAAGTCCAAAGGACTTATTCACACTTGTAGACTTAATTTGGATACTACGGATATCTAAGACCCTCGGAGAGTGTGGTAAGCACTTCCTCTATACGAAGTTCCATAAAGGAACGCGGTCTTGTATATCCGTGTACAATCCTTTATTGCCGTAAGAAGGCAACAATAGCAACAAGTATCAAATGATCTTCAACATAGCCACTAGGAAAAGTTTCCACAAAACCATCACGAAACCTTTACCCCTAGTCGGTATTTGAAGTAGTCTACAATACAATCCATGTTAATTCCATTTACACCATCTCGGTTTACACCTTGGTATGGAATTAAGTAAAGTATTCGCATACTTAAAATGGATTTCATCTTATGATTAATTACTTCTCATAACTTTAGTGAACACAGGGCCCACTATGTCTTCCGATAGATGGTGATATGAACAAAACTCATCATCAAGTCATTGCCACTTAGATGTGAGGAACCCATATCTCTTTGGCTACATGACTTCTATCAGCCTTGAAAGTAATTACGAATGCTTTAGTTATTATCTTCCTTTCGAGCAACAAATCATTGTTCTTGTAAGGTCAAATATCCAAAACCTATAAGAACCTTTTAAATTTATTAGCACCATTTAAGGTTTTCAATCTCCCACCAGATGTAGATTGAAAATCTCGAAACTTTGATATATACAAGCAAAGAACTCTTTCAAGATATATCTCTTAAGGTGCTAAATAGACTTTCAAGTTGGATTAAGATAAAGGACTTGGCTCGTCACATTTAATGTGTATACTAATAAGTCCAATGCACATATTAGACTCATTATTTACCAGATCATTTTCAACAATATCCGGTTTCCTTCAACGTGACACCATGTACAAATGTGTCTATGTTAAGGAATGAATTGTGAGATAATCCCGTAATTCATAATGTAGTCATTGATATAGATTTAAGGTATCTTAGCATCTTAACTAGATCTAAGCATCCTATCTATATGTCCCAATTGATTCTTTTAATTAGTTTCTCTTTGTTTATCCACCAAAAGTGATCAATATCTTACAAGCTAGCATCCCTCTCATATATACCGTGAAGGGATTCATAATCATCTTACCCTAATAGATAAGATTAGCATCAAATATTTAACCCGAGGTTAAACTAGTCCAAGATCCTAACCACAAGGATCTAGGTGATACTTATCTTATTTACATGGTTAAGTAGATTATGACAAAGAGCCGACTAATCCAAACTATTTTGGACTTAGAATCAATCATTCATGATTAATTATTACTTGTAACATGTATGTCTTGACATGGATAATTTTAATTTCTATCAATCAACAAATATTTTTCTAAAAGAAGATTCAAATTTCAAGTATGAATTCATAGTCATCAAATGTAGAATGATGCGCCTTGAAGGCCAAAATAAAACATAAGCTATGACATGAACAAACTTCGAAATCGAATAAGCAATGCGAAAAAATCTTTTACAACCCAAAATTCAAAATCTCATCCATCGTTTTCATGAACATAATAAAAGCTCAACTTGCCTCGCAGGGCATCAAAAACAAAGTAATAATGAAACCGGTAAGAATAGGCGAGATCAAAACTCCCAATTCTCTTGTAGAGGTCAATCTTCCGAGTTACCTCTTTTAGAGATCCGGTTCTTCATGCTCTTGGTTTTTCTTTTAAATGGTACCTACACTTTGTAACAAAATTAATTTGTGACAAACGTGAGTTAATTAGCTCGGGTGAACAACCTAGCGCAATAGAAGAATTAGCAATGAATCATGAATTTACCTTGAGAGGGGAAATTAACTCTCTCTTTCCTTAGAAGTTTAATATCCTCTCAGCACGATGGGCAAGCATGAAAGCCCCAATCTCCAAATCTTCCACAGAAGTAGCAAACCACTTTTTCTTGAATCTCTTTTTGAGGCACACGATCATTGTCCTCAGATTCAACATGGGGAATAGGTTTGGACACTCCAACCTTTTCCTTTCGATTCGGTTTCTTCTTCTTTTTCTTTAGTTCTCTAGAACTCGTGGTAGGAATGGAAGAGGTGAATTCATGTTTGGCCATGTCAGACTCCGCAGTCTTCAACATACCATGTAATTCACCTAAGGTTTTCTCCATGTCATGCATGTGATAGTTCATGACAAACTGATCATATGATGCAGGTAGGGACTGGAGTACTATATCCACAGCTAGCTCCCACCCCATGGGAAAACCCAATCTCTCCATTTGGTCCACGTATGCCTTCATCTTAAGGACGTGGGCACTCACACTCCTACCTTCCTGCATTCTACAACCGACTAGGTTTTTAACAGACTCATAGTGTTCCTCCCTTACTTGTTGTTGGAACATGTCCTTCAACTTGTCCATCAGATCGTACACACTCATGTGCTCAAAGTGTTTTTGCAACTCCGAGCTCATAGTTGACAACATGAGTCAGGCAACATCATGTGTGTCCTCAACACGCTTTTCATACGTGTATCGGACGGAAGAGGTTCCTCAAGGATGTGCAACTTTGACTCAAAGCGAAGGAAAATTCTCAATTGCCTAAGCCAGTCACGAAGTTCACTCCCGTGAGTTTCTCCCTATGTAGGAACATACGAAGCGAATTGTTTGACGTGGTGTTATTATCGTTTGACATCTATAAATAACAAGAACACACGTATTAGTTAGTTTGATATAATCCTCGTTAAAATAATTACCCATAGAGTTTTAGAAAAACAATTTATCTTAACAAGGGCTAAGAACCATATTTTACCCCACTACATGACGGGTTTACCGCGGATCACTTCATGAAGCTATTTAGGCCGGTAACCATTTTACCGATTGCAACTCTTAGACACTTGCGGGATCCAACGACGTAAAATGGTCGGTTGGCATGTTTGATCCCTACTTACACCAATCCGAAATTAAAATTCTTGGTTGACTCGTGCTTAGCTCGACAATCACACAAGGATTTTAGTTTGCAATTGTAAATCGTCCAACAAGATACATGGTAGCACACTCGACAATCATTGGCTCGTGCTAAGCTCGACAACCAATAACTCCAAGTCGCCACTCTCACCTTCCACACAGATCCACATGGAATAACTCGTGCTTAGCTCGACAATTATCCCATGCTTCACTAGAATCGGGTGTGTCATCTTATGGATGGTGCGTGATTTACGTTTTAGGAAACGGGCTTTTGTTTCTTGATTAAAACCAAGTTTTAATATTTGATTAACAAAGTAAGTGACAAAATCGATTTTCACTTTAAATATAAATACCAAGTTTATATTGTCTTGTTAATCGTTTACGCGCGAGAGTTTGTTAACCAATTTAAAAAACTCTTGTGATTTTATTAACATAGAAAAGTTATCAAGCATGCGAGGAAACATAAACAACCATGCAAGAAATATAAATCACATCATACGCATACAAGGGGTTGGTAACCATGCCAAAAAAACCTATGCGTCCTACCCGCGAGCCAAGCTGGGAGGACTAGGTCTACTAAGGACACAAACCTAGACCATGGAGTGCTCCCACTGAATCCGCTACCTCCATCGGGACTAACCGGATCCAAGGTCTTCAAGACGTCTCCTCTTGACTCTTGATTGTGGTCTTCAAAACATAAGTACACAAAAGAAAGGAAATGGCTTGCAAGCCACGCGCTTCCTATCAATCTAGTACAAGTACATATGGATAAATGAAACGACATGCAAGCCGCGATAATTAATTACAAACCGAACGAATAATTAATTAATTACAACACTTGTGACACTAAGGTCACCAAATAAATCTAAACAACCAAACAAACCACAAGGCACAACCACAAGGTCTAGGGTGATGGTTACCAACTAAAAGCAACAAACAACAACTACAAAGCACGGTGTGCCAAAACCGTGACCAAAGGAATATTTCGGTAAGAATTTCCAACACAAACACTCAAGGCACAACAAGGAAATTTTTTACATATGCATTAGGGAACAAAACCAACTTTTATACCCATATTCATATATACACAACATATGTGTATGCATGTATGCATCTCATGCCAAGACCATAACTTACATACCCATATTTGTACCAAAATATTAAGAGGGGCTAAACAAACGGAATCTGCCAGATACCACTGTAGGAAATCCATGCATGCCAACACCCGTACGCAGCGGAAGCAACGACATCAAAAACTGGGGTTTTCGGGTATCAAAACCGACATGCATGTATTCCCCAAGTGGGGATCATGACTACAAACAAATATAGCAACAAGAACAAACGAGAGGGAGGAGAAATTATACCACCACGGGGCTGGAGCTATTCCTCCTTGCTAACGACCCGAGACACGAACCACACGTTGTCTTCGTGAATCTGGAGCAGCTACAACACCAAGAACTACTTGCCTAGCCTCGATACACTCACTTAGCTTACGATGTAAAGATCAAGTACCATGTATGTTGTGTGTATCTTCAAAGTAGCAAGAGTTCTTTAAGAGAGAAAAAGAGAGACTTTTATGAACTCAACCGAAGCTCTAGAAGACTCCAGGTTCGGCCACTTCAGCTTCATCCTATTGCACCAACACAAAGGTCCAATAAACACAAAGTGACACTTTGACTTCTGCCTTCACGGGCTCTCACTGGCCGTGAAGCAGTCGTGAAGGACACATAGGCCGGGTTCCACCGCACAGTCTCATTGGGCCAACGAGTGGTCCAATTAAAGGAGTGGCGCCTGCCTTCACGCGCTCTCACGGGCCGTGAAGCACTCGTGAAGGTACTGCTCCCACGACTACTTTTTCCGGGTGGTGAAGGCTCATGGAGGGTTTCTGTTCACGACCTCTTCACAGCCCGTGAAGGTCGCCAGAAACCCTTATTTCATATTCTCTCATGTTTGCGTTGTGCTTCCGGAATCTACCCTTGGCGTGTGACCCAATAGGCTCGTACCTCATCAGTAATGATGCTATTACACGTGTAACAGTGGGCATATTCCAACACTAAATATGAGACAGAGACGATGGGTGGAACTAATTGTGACATTCGGCAACAAATTTCTCAGGTTAGCCATTAGAAATTCTAATTTTAAGCCTAGCATGACTAAAAATAGTAATCATGACTTAAATACATCCATAATAATATTAGAATTCGTAGAAATCCCGCCTATATGGTTAGAACCTTCCGGAGCTCGAAAAATCGAATTATTACGAGTCAAGAATTACAAATCAGGTACAATAATAAAAATAATATCAATTAAAATAATTAAATAAATTATGATAAAAATAAATAAGTTAAAATATAAAACATACAAAAATAAACTCATAAAAGTAATAAAAACTTTGTAATTAAAAGATTTAAACAAAATCAACAATTATACAAAATTCAATTTAAACCAATTACACTTAATAATTCAAAAAAAAAAAATAAAAGAAAACCCCCCCCCCCCCCCCATGAGGCCGGCCACCCTAACCCCCCCCCTCAAATTCTCTTGCCTCCTTCTCTTCCCAAGAACCACCACTTGATATCCCCCATGCTCTATATAAGCCTCCTACTACTCCTTATCATTTCCTTTACCACCACACTCCATCTCTTCTCTTTTCTCTCTTCTTCTTTCACCAACAAAAATCTCCCAAGAACATCCAAGTTTTGATCATCTTTTGAAGAACCAACACTAAATCAAAGAAAAGAGTTGGTAAGATGATCATAAAACACTCATCTCTACTCTTCTACCTTTCTTCTCTTCTTCTTTCTTCTTTCTTTTATTTATTTTCTTTGTTGTTCATCTTATTTCCTTTATATATATATATATAATCATGTAAATATAAACATCCTACCAATGTTGTAAGGAGCACATGAAATGTGCATCATCCTACCGTTGTATGGAACTTAATCAACTAAAAATCAAGAAAATAAGACTTTGATCATGCATGTGTTTCATCTAAACAAATGTTGTAAGGAACACATAAAATGTGTATCATCCTACCATTGTTGTAAGAACACATGGATTATCAAAGCTTATACTCATACAATATGATTATTCATGAATATAAACATGTTATATTAAAGTTATGACCCATAAGCAAAAAGAATCACAAATCTGGCAGAATCTGATGTTAGAACTCCTCACTAGTTTTTGTTATATCTGGAGTTCTAGGTATCAAAATCAGTTGATTCTTTTTTCTAATCTTAGTTTAAAGTGTTACCTTTCATTTAAAACTGGATTCACTAATGTTCATGAACGTTTGATCCTTCAAACATATTTAAAAAGACCCATATGTTGAATCTGGAAATCTGGCAGATTTAGAAGGGTACACTTTAAACGCGTGTAACTTACTCATTCTTGGGTCAAAATACGTCTAGTTTTTTTTAAAAGTTTAATCTTTGAGTCGTGGTTATTTCCCAGTTTGAATCATGTAAAAAGGAGGTCGTATGAGCCCTAAACAGATGTTTTAGTAACAACATGTCATCCAGACACTGATCAGTGGACATCCTATACACTTTTAATTATTAAAAATACCAAACATGGATTATAAATTCTTATATTTTTACTGGACATTCTAGAAACATATATCAAGATTATATTAAAATATCAAGCCTTAATATGACTCCTAAATTACAGTTTTTAATTTTTGAAGTTCAACTCAAAGAACTGAAAATTTCAGTGAACATTTATGAATAATGGAAAAATAGAGACAACCTTTAACTATTTAAATAAATAAGTTAACAACAAATAAATAATACAAAATAATAAATAAAATAAGTCTAATAGAGCTACATACCTTTTTATATTAGGAAAGGAGCTTCGATAGGAACAAGAAATCCTTACAAGAAAACACCTTTGCATACCGAGTGAGTATCATAGCCCCTTTTTACCGTATTTCATATTATTTTGGGGTGAAAGCATGTGTATATATTTCATGAAAAGTTTATTTCCTATCTTCTTATTTATTTCAAATATTATTTTGAGCACTTATGGTATTATTCTTTGATGTGCTTGGGTGATCGTTGTAAGGCCCTTTCGTTGGACATTATTCCTTAACTCCGCTAGTGAGCCGATGGTATTAGTAAGTAGCGCTATTTGGAGATTCCGACGTCTCCCATTTATGGTTGACGAACTATAGATGTACTTTACCACTACTAACGTCATTTAATATAGGCGTTAGGTTTATCATGGGCAATTGGTTGTCGGCTAGGTTGGATAATGGCTCAAGCAACAATCATCATAGTCTATTACTACCATGTGCAACGTATTGGGCAATATAATACATCTTCTATCATTATCTCATACTTGGATTTTTATCCAAAAACTTCCATCAATTATTTAAACTTTTCTCATTTAAAAGATGTTTTGTGCATACATTAAAACCTATGAACTCACCAACTCTAGTAGTTGACCCTTTTCTTTTACCCGTGCTTTCAGGTGACCGCCGTTAGGTACCTTATGCTTGCAAACATGATGTGTGGCATCTTCATCTTCATCGTCACATTTTATATAAACATTATCTATTTCATTTACGCATCGTACAAGACAATGTCTTTAAATATTATTCGGATATGTAACCTTTATTTATGTTTCATCCGAACTACATATTTTGTTAATTTAATCTAATGGTTATTATCTATTTACCTTGTGCGGTGATATCTTGTGCTGTGACACCTCGTGTTTCCGCTTTAGCGGGGTGTGACACTAATAAAGGATTATAATTGCGAGATTAGATAACACCCTCGAAAAGCAAATGTAGTGGCAGATACCTTGAGTCGCAAAGGAGCTGGAAGTTCTATTCAATTTATGCGTATGGAGATTGTAACTGACTTAGTGGATAAACTGAAATCCGCTCAGTTGGAAGCTTTAAAGGAAGAAAATTTGAAGACTGAACTAATGAAGAAACATAAAGATCAACTTACTAACGATTCTCGTGGATTAAAAATATACAAGACTCGTGTGTGGGTGCCTATCCTTGGAGAATTAAGAAAATTGATTTTAACAAAAGCACACAAGTCGAGACTGTCTATTCACCCAGGAAGCACTAAAATGTATAACGACTTGAAAGTGATTTACTGGTGGCCTATGATGAAAACAGATGTGGCACACTTTGTAGAATCATGTCATATATGTGCACAAGTGAAGGCAGAACATCAGAAGCCTTATGGATCCTTAAAACAGTTGGAGATTCCTGAGTGGAAGTGGGTACACATAACGATGGATTTTGTAACAAAACTTTCACGAACTCAGAAGAATCATGATATGATATGGGTGATCGTGGATTGACTGATGAAGAGTGCTCACTTTCTGGCTACTTGCGAGTCGACTTCTTTGAGTAAGTTGGCTCAACTGTACATTGATGAGATTGTTACAAGGCATGGTATATCGTTGTCTATTGTATCTAATAGAGACTCCAGGTTTGTTTCTAACCTCTGGAGGAGTTTACAGAGAGAATTGGGGATGAGGATTTATTTGATTATTGCTTATCATCCCCAGACTGATGGTAAGACTGAACGAACCATACATACACTCGAAGATATGTTACGTGCCTGTGTAATTGAGTATGGTGGATCTTGGGATTCACACCTACCATTGATAGAGTTTGCGTATAACAATTCTTACCACTTCAGTATTGGGATGCCTCCGTATGAAATATTGTACGGTCGCCGCTGCTGTACTCCGACTTGTTGCTTAGAGGCTGGTGAGAAACAGTTTACAGGGCCTGAGGCTGTTCAGTTGACTGTGACAAGGTTGCTGTCGCAAGAGAGAAATTAAAAGCTACCAGAGATAGACAGAAAATGTATGCAGATCCACGACGTCGTCCAGTATGATTTGATGTGGGGGAGTTAGTGTATCTGAAAGTTTCATCGTGGAAAGGCGTGATCCGTTTTGGCAAACTCGGGAAGAAAACCTGGATTAAAAAGAATTTTGTATGTATGTGAGTATGCCTAGTATGTATGCATGATAACATGGATTAAAAACATTGCCATCTCCTGCTTTGGTTTACACTAAATATATGTATACGTGGGTTATCTTCTGCTCATTCCCATCAAAATGTGAAAGTGTGAAGTGTGTGTTTTTGAGAGCAAAACCGCTGGTGAAGAAAACCTCCAAACTTGTTTCCTTGAAATTGTGGATTCAAGATTTTGTGTTTATTAATTCAAGAAGAAGGTGAGATTGTGTATGTATCATGCTATTAATCATCTTGATGCTTGAATCTATTGGAATACATATTTATGTGGTGTTTCACCATTAATGGAGCTTCAAGCTCAAAGTTGATAAATGGGTTTTGTTGATTTGTAGTTTTTAAGTGATTTAAAGTGTTTATGATGTTTTGTATACATGTTATGTGAAATATATGCGTTTAGTTCGAAGAAATATGATGTTAGTAATGTTTATTAGAAGTTTTTTATGGCTGAAATCGACTTGAGGAAGAAGAAGATATGTAAATTTGATAATATAATTAAGCTGAGTACCACATTATTTGTTTATAAAAATAATTTTACAAATAATTTTTTTTAAAATGCATCAAGTGTATTGATAATATAATTAAGCTGAGTACCACATTGTTATACCTCAATTAGACAAAGCTTGATCACCTATGTCTAATTTAGCTTTGTACGATATGGCACTTAGGTTAGTTATAATAAAAATATACTTAGAAACAATATTTTATTTACTTTCTTTCTAGATCATGATCATTGTGTGTGTGCATGAGCATAACATTCATATATAGACAATTTAAGTTATGAATTTAGTAAATAAGTCTATTCAAACCTTGCAGATCATGTCAAGCGAAAGTGAACCTACCGAGAACAACCAAAGATCTTCCACCGATAGTAACCAATCCCCACAATACCAGCTGCCTGAAGGATTCTTAGAACCCCTACGTAGACCCGTAAGGATCTTTGACATTCCCTCCTCTCAACCAAACCAAAACCCAAACCCCGGAACAACCGGGCCTCGGGTTAGACAAACTGCCCGAAAGAGGGTAGCCATTCCAGTATGAGCAACCGTAGCACCACCCCAGCCTACCATAGGAGAAACTTCCCGGCAGGTGAACGAGCCAGTAAGAGCCCTCACGGGAATCCCGATGATACCTTCATCCGGGATGACCGACGAAGAAAAGAGGAGATTCCACCACATGTCTCTGGAGCTATATAACATAAGAGGCATGTTAGATTACCAAACCTACAGGGTTAGTTCGTGCTTAGACATGGCGGACCTTAACCACCATCACGCAAGGCAAGCCTTAGAGGCGGCTCAAGAAGCCCGAAGACTAATTAGGCTAGTGCATACATGCCTAGTTTTAGGGGTTGTGTTGATGATGTTAGTGGGGCTAGCTTACATTGGAATTGGGCGCTAGATGGGTTGGAGTGGATCTACCTTGTGTTTTAATGTCCTTCTCTTTTGTTGATTATGAACTAAAATATCCTATGTTGGTTTGAAGGATGTATGATTGTATGGCTACTATTAACTCCTTATTAATATATATGGCATCTTTTAAAGAGCCGATTTTGGTAATTATTTTGTGCCAAGTGAATGATTGATTATTTAATTAAATCTCGTACTATTAAGTCATATTTAATGCCATGAATGAATTACACATGTTACACATAGAGTAGTATGATAAAACCGATTAGATTGTGTGACTAAAAATCGTCGTGTGATTGTGCTCTAGAACGATGCCTCCACGAAGAGCAAACCCCGAGTTAGATCAACTTGTCATGGAACAAGTGATTGCAAAATTACCCAACATAGTTAGCCAAGTTGCTGCTGGGCTTCAAACAAACCAAGGAGTACCAACCCCAACCCAAGATTGCAACTACAAAACCTTTAGGGCCTGCAACCCTAAAGAATTCTTTGGAACGGAAGGAGGTGTGGGTCTACTAAACTGGATTGAAAGCATGGAATCAGTCCTTAGCATCAGTAAATGTACGGAAGCAAACAAGGTGGAGTTTGCAGCATGTCTTCTGCAAGGGCGAGCCTTATCGTGGTGGAATATCCAACTGCAAACGCTTGGAAGAAATGCTGCGCACCAACTCACCTAGGATGCATTCCTCAGGCTATTAAGGGACGAATTTTGCTCAAGGAGTGAAATTCAAAAGCTAGAAGCCGAGCTGTGGAATCATGAAATGATCGGGGATGACATCAACTCCTACACCACCCGATTTCATGATTTGGCCAAGCTGGTGCCGCATTTGGTGACCCCGGAAGAAAACCGTATCGATAGATACATTTGGGGTCTAGCCCCTGAGATCCGGGCAAATATCACGGCTGCAAACCCCAACACCATCCAAAGTGCGGAAAATCTAGCTACAATACTTACCCACAATGCCATCCGATCGGGATCGCTTGGGAGCAACAAGGACAAGGGTAAGAGGAAGCTTGAGGAGATGCCGAGGAAGCCATCCGGTGGAGAAGCTGCGAGGACTCAAAAAAGGGCTAGAAACTTCGGAGATCAGGCGCAAGCGGCCGATAAAGGATGGAGATCCTACCCCAAATGTGACAAGTGCCACAAACACCACGAAGGTAAGTGCATGGTGTGCTTTAGGTGTAAGCGGCTAGGACACCTCAGCAAAACTTGCCGAGTAAAGCCATGCTTTAAATGCGGAAGTCTAGAGCACCATGGCACCGTCTGCTCGTGGCCAACTCAAGGGTCTAATTATAATCAAGCACGTACTGCAAGCCAAAGTAACCAAGGAAATCAAGCACGAGGCAGGGTGTTTGAGATTGGAGCAAATGAAGCTAGACAAAACCCTGATGTCGTTACAGGTACGTTTCCTCTAAACGGTTATTACGCTTCAGTACTATTTGATTCAGGGGCCGATAAAAGCTTCATATCATTAAGATTTAAGTTAAGGCTAAACCTAAAAACCATAGAAATGAAAGAGCCTTACATCATTGAATTTGCTAACGGTCAGAAAACTAGCGTTAAGGACATAATTCCTGGTTGTACCTTGGGCTTAGCCGATAAAACATATACCATAGATTTAATCCCACTTGAAATGGGAAGTTTCGACATAGTTGTTGGGATGGATTGGCTTTCTAGCCATCGAGCGGAAATCTGTTGCTTCGAAAAGATCGTCCGAATTCCGACGCCTAATGGTGAGACACTTAAGGTGTATGGAGAAAAATCCGGAAGGAATTTCAAGATAATCTCATCCATCAAGATGAGAAATTGCTTAAGGAAAGGAAACGAGGCATTCCTAGCACATATAATCAATAAGAAAACCTGTGAGAAAAACATTCAAGAAATTCCCGTCGTGCGAAACTTTCTTGAAGTATTTTCGGAAGATTTGCCAGGATTACCCCCGAATCGGCAAGTCGAATTCCATATCGATCTAGTCCCTAGAGCGGCTCCCGTGGCAAAAGCACCATATCGACTCGCCCCATCAGAAATGCAAGAGCTATCGGCAC
The DNA here is from genome assembly GCA_038502395.1 of Dittrichia graveolens. Lineage (NCBI taxonomy): Eukaryota > Viridiplantae > Streptophyta > Magnoliopsida > Asterales > Asteraceae > Dittrichia > Dittrichia graveolens. The sequence goes on along the minus strand of JARJIL010000009.1, from coordinate 42,566,497 downwards.
AACTACAAGAATTACTCGACAAAGGTTTCATTCAACCAAGTTCATCCCCTTGGGGAGCCCCAGTTCTTTTCGTCAAAAAGAAGGACGGGTCGCTACGAATGTGTATCGACTATCGGGAACTCAACAAGTTAACAATCAAGAACCGATACCCTCTCCCTCGAATCGATGATCTGTTCGACCAACTTGAAGGCGCCAAATATTTTTCAAAAATCGATCTTCGCTCGGGATATCACCAATTGAGAGTTCGCGAAGAAGACGTCCCCAAGACCGCCTTTAGAACCCGCTATGGACATTATGAGTTCTTAGTTATGCCTTTTGGGTTGACTAACGCTCCAGCAGTATTTATGGACTTAATGAATAGGGTCTGTAGACCATATTTAGATAAGTTTGCTATAGTGTTCATAGACGACATTCTCATCTATTCGCGAAGCAAGGAAGATCATGAGCAGCATTTGAAATTAATCTTAACACTACTCAAGGACCAGAAGTTGTATGCCAAATTCTCTAAGTGTGAATTTTGGATCCGAGAAGTACACTTCCTTGGTCATGTAGTTAATTCAAATGGAATTCATGTCGATCCAGCAAAGATCGAAGCAATCAAAATGTGGGAAGCACCAAAGACGCCAACCGAGATTCGACAATTTCTGGGTTTGGCAGGATATTATAGGTGGTTCATCGAAAACTTTTCACGCGTGGCTCAACCATTAACGACTCTGACTCAGAAGGATAAGAAATTCATTTGGGGAGATAAGCAAGAAGAAGCCTTTCAAACCTTAAAGCAGAAGCTATGCAACGCACCTATCTTGGCATTGCCAACTGGATCAGAAAACTTTGTGGTCTATTGCGACGCATCACACCAAGGGTTGGGATGTGTTTTAATGCAAAAAGACAAAGTTATCGCCTACGCTTCGAGACAATTGAAGGTTCATGAGAAAAACTACACTACTCATGATTTGGAGCTAGGAGAGGTAGTGTTTGCACTCAAAATATGGAGACACTACTTATATGGCACCAAGTGTACCGTCTACACTGACCATAAGAGTCTCCAGCATATTTTTGATCAAAAGATGCTCAATATGAGACAAAGGCGATGGGTAGAACTACTCAATGATTATGATTGCGAAATCAAATATCACCCAGGCAAGGCCAATGTGGTAGCCGACGCGTTGAGTAGGAAGGAAAGAGTAAAACCAACGAGAGTACGAGCATTAGGAACTATAGTGCAAACAAGTCTGAAAGGAAGGATTCTTGAAGCTCAGGAGCAAGCATTAAAAGAAGAAAATCTAAAAGAGGAAACCCTTCGTCATTTGGAGCACAGGTTTGAGATTGGAACTGATGGAGTACGTTACTTCGAAAAGAAGGTTTGGATACCCAAGGTAGATAACATAAGGTTAACGATATTGGATGAGGCACATAAGTCTAAGTATTCTATTCATCCCGGAGCCGATAAAATGTACAAGGATTTGAAGGAATACTATTGGTGGCCCGGAATGAAGAAGGATGTCGCCCTATACGTGGGGAAATGTTTGACTTGTGCAAGGATTAAGGCAGAACACCAGAAACCCTCTGGATTACTGCAGCAACCCGAAATCCCGGAATGGAAATGGGAACAGATAACTATGGATTTTGTGACTAAGTTACCCCGATCCGCAAAAGGGTACGATTCCATCTGGGTAGTAGTAGACCGGCTTACAAAGTCAGCACATTTCCTACCCATTTGTGAAGATTACAAGATGGAAAAGCTTGCACGAATCTACATCAATGAGATCATCATGCGTCATGGAGTGCCCATCTCTATCATCTCGGATAGGGATAGTCGCTTCACTTCCCGATTTTGGCAATCACTTCAGAAAGCATTGGGAACGTGAGTCAATTTAAGCACCTCTTACCACCCCCAAACAGACGGACAATCGGAAAGGACCATTCAAACGCTGGAAGATATGTTACGTGCTTGTGTGTTAGATTTTGGTGGGAGCTGGGACTCGCATTGGCCACTGGTTGAATTTTCATACAATAATAGTTATCAGACCAGTATCCAGTGTGCACCTTATGAAGCATTGTACGGACGCAAATGTAGATCCCCGCTCAGCTGGTTGGAAATCGGAGACCGACAATTGTCCAGACCAGACGTCGTACAGGAAACCACTGATAAGATAAAGATTATCAGGGAAAGACTCAAAACCGCTAGGGACCGACAAAAGAGCTACGCCGACAATCGCAGGAAACCCCTAGAGTTTCAAGTTGGCGATAAAGTTCTACTAAAGATATCACCTTGGAAAGGGATAGTGTGTTTTGGTAAAAAGAACAAGTTAAGTCCCAGGTATGTTGGGCCGTTCGAGATAATCGAAAGGATCGGACCGGTAGCCTACAAGCTAAAACTGCCACAAGAACTGAGCGCCATCCATGACACGTTCCATGTGTCGAATTTAAAGAAATGCCAAACGGAGGAAACCTTAATCTTACCCTTAAAAGATGTGCAAGTTGATGACCGGTTGCACTTTGTAGAAGAACCAATCGAAATCCTTGACCGGGAGGTCAAAAGACTAAGGAGAAGCAGGATCCCCATCTTAAAAGTTCGTTGGAACTCAAGGCACGGGCCTGAATACACTTGGGAGCGAGAGGATTATATGAAACTCAAATATCCACACCTCTTCGCCAAAAAGCAAGTCCAAGATGTCAACGATTAATTTCGGGACGAAATTCTTTTAATCAGGGGAGACTGTGACATTCGGCAACAAATTTCCCAGGTTAGCCATTAGAAATTCTAATTTTAAGCCTAGCATGACTAAAAATAGTAATCATGACTTAAATACATCCATAATAATATTAGAATTCGTAGAAATCCCGCCTATATGGTTAGAACCTTCCGGAGCTCGAAAAATCGAATTATTACGAGTCAAGAATTACAAATCAGGTAAAATAATAAAAATAATATCAATTAAAATAATTAAATAAATTATGATAAAAATAAATAAGTTAAAATATAAAACATACAAAAATAAACTCATAAAAGTAATAAAAACTTTGTAATTAAAAGATTTAAACAAAATCAACAATTATACAAAATTCAATTTAAACCAATTACACTTAATAATTCAAAAAAAAAAAAAATAAAAGAAACCCCCCCCCCCCATGAGGCCTGCCATCCTAACCCCCCCCCCCCCCCTCAAATTCTCTTGCCTCCTTCTCTTTCGAAGAATCACCACTTGATCTCCCCCATGCTCTATATAAGCCTCCTACTACTCCTTATCATTTCCTTTACCACCACACTCCATCTCTTCTCTTTTCTCTCTTCTTCTTTCACCAACAAAAATCTCCCAAGAACATCCAAGTGTTGATCATCTTTTGAAGATCCAACACTAAATCAAAGAAAAGAGTTGGTAAGATGATCATAAAACACTCATCTCTACTCTTCTACCTTTCTTCTCTTCTTCTTTCTTCTTTCTTTTATTTATTTTCTTTGTTGTTCATCTTATTTCCTTTATATATATATATATAATCATGTAAATATAAACATCCTACCAATGTTGTAAGGAGCACATGAAATGTGCATCATCCTACCGTTGTTGTATAGAACTTAATCAACTAAAAATCAAGAAAATAAGACTTTGATCATGCATGTGTTTCATCTAAACAAATGTTGTAAGGAACACATAAAATGTGTATCATCCTACCATTGTTGTAAGAACACATGGATTATCAAAGCTTATACTCATACAATATGATTATTCATGAATATAAACATGTTATATTAAAGTTATGACCCATAAGCAAAAAGAATCACAAATCTGGCAGAATCTGATGTTAGAACTCCTCACTTGTTTTTGTTATATCTAGAGTTCTAGGTATCAAAATCAGTTGATTCTTTTTTCTAATCTTAGTTTAAAGTGTTACCTTTCATTTAAACCTGGATTCACTAATTTTCATGAAGGTTTGATCCTTCAAACATATTTAAAAAGACCCATATGTTGAATCTGGAAATCTGGCAGATTTAGAAGGGTACACTTTAAACGCGTGTAACTTACTCATTCTTGGGTCAAAATACGTCTAGTTTTTTTTAAAAGTTTAATCTTTGAGTCGTGGTTATTTCCCAGTTTGAATCATGTAAAAAGGAGGTCGTATGAGCCCTAAACAGACGTTTTAGTAACAACATGTCATCCAGACACTGATCAGTGGACATCCTATACACTTTTAATTATTAAAAATACCAAACATAGATTATAAATTCCTATATTTTTACTGGACATTCTAGAAACATATAGCAAGATTATATTAAAATATCAAGCCTTAATATGACTCCTAAATTACAGTTTTTAATTTTTGAAGTTCAACTCAAAGAACTGAAAATTTCAGTGAACATTTATGAATAATGGAAAAATAGAGACAACCTTTAACTATTTAAATAAATAAGTTAACAACAAATAAATAATACAAAATAATAAATAAAATAAGTCTAATAGAGCTACATACCTTTTTATATTAGGAAAGGAGCTTCGGTAGGAACAAGAAATCCTTACAAGAAAACACCTTTGCATACCGAGTGAGTATCATAGCCCCTTTTTACCGTATTTCATATTATTTTGGGGTGAAAGCATGTGTATATATTTCATGAAAAGTTTATTGCCTATCTTCTTATTTATTTCAAATATTATTTTGAGCACTTATGGTATTATTCTTTGATGTGCTTGGGTGATCGTTGTAAGGCCCTTTCGTTGGACATTATTCCTTAACTCCGCTAGTGAGCCGATGGTATTAGTAAGTAGCGCTATTTGGAGATTCCGACGTCTCCCATTTATGGTTGACGAACTATAGATGTACTTTACCACTACTAACGTCATTTAATATAGGCGTTAGGTTTATCATGGACAATTGGTTGTCGGCTAGGTTGGATAATGGCTCAAGCAACAATCATCATAGTCTATTACTACCATGTGCAACGTATTGGGCAATATAATACATCTTCTATCATTATTTCATACTTGGATTTTTATCCAAAAACTTCCATCAATTATTTAAACTTTTCTCATTTAAAAGATATTTTGTGCATACATTAAAACCTATGAACTCACCAACTCTAGTAGTTGACCCTTTTCTTTTACCCGTGCTTTCAGGTGACCGCCGTTAGGTACCTTATGCTTGCAAACATGATGTGTGGCATCTTCATCTTCATCGTCACATTTTATATAAACATTATCTATTTCATTTACGCATCATACAAGACAATGTCTTTAAATATTATTCGGATATGTAACCTTTATTTATGTTTCATCCGAACTACATATTTTGTTAATTTAATCTAATGGTTATTATCTATTTAACTTGTGCGATGATATCTTGTGCTGTGACACCTCGTGTTTCCGCTTTAGCGGGGTGTGACACTAATAAAGGATTATAATTGCGAGATTAGATAACACCCTCGAAAAGCAAATGTAGTGGCAGATACCTTGAGTCGCCAAGGAGCTGGAAGTTCTATTCAATTTATGCGTATGGAGATTGTAACTGACTTAGTGGATAAACTGAAATCCGCTCAGTTGGAAGCTTTAAAGGAAGAAAATTTGAAGACAGAACTAATGAAGAAACATAAAGATCAACTTACTAACGATTCTCGTGGATTAAAAATATACAAGACTCGTGTGTGGGTGCCTATCCTTGGAGAATTAAGAAAATTGATTTTAACAAAAGCACACAAGTCGAGACTGTCTATTCACCCAGGAAGCACTAAAATGTATAACGACTTGAAAGTGATTTACTGGTGGCCTATGACGAAAACAGATGTGGCACACTTTGTAGAATCATGTCATATATATGCACAAGTGAAGGCAGAACATCAGAAGCCTTATGGATCCTTAAAACAGTTGGAGATTCCTGAGTGGAAGTGGGTACACATAACGATGGATTTTGTAACAAAACTTTCACGAACTCAGAAGAATCATGATATGATATGGGTGATCGTGGATTGACTGATGAAGAGTGCTCACTTTCTGGCTACTTGCGAGTCGACTTCTTTGAGTAAGTTGGCTCAACTGTACATTGATGAGATTGTTACGAGGCATGGTATATCGTTGTCTATTGTATCTAATAGAGACTCCAGGTTTGTTTCTAACCTCTGGAGGAGTTTACAGAGAGAATTGGGGATGAGGATTTATTTGATTATTGCTTATCATCCCCAGACTGATGGTAAGACTGAACGAACCATACATACACTCGAAGATATGTTACGTGCCTGTGTAATTGAGTATGGTGGATCTTGGGATTCACACCTGCCATTGATAGAGTTTGCGTATAACAATTCTTACCACTTCAGTATTGGGATGCCTCCGTATGAAATATTGTACGGTCGCCGCTGCCGTACTCCGACTTGTTGCTTAGAGGCTGGTGAGAAACAGTTTACAGGGCCTGAGGCTGTTCAGTTGACTGTGACAAGGTTGCTGTCGCAAGAGAGAAATTGAAAGCTACCAGAGATAGACAGAAAATGTATGCAGATCCACGACGTCGTCCAGTATGATTTGATGTGGGGGAGTTAGTGTATCTGAAAGTTTCATCGTGGAAAGGCGTGATCCGTTTTGGCAAACTCGGGAAGTTGGCTCCCCGTTTTATTGGTCCTTTCCGCATTCGTCAGATAGTGAATGATCAGAAAATTACACTGGATCTTCCAGCAGAGCTTGCAGGTATTCATGATATGTTCAACGTTTGCTATCTGATAAAATGTAAGGTTGAAGATGAAAGTCAGATTCTCCCGGTACATGAATTGAAAGTTGATTTGAAGAAGAGATTGATAGAGGAACCTGTTGAACTGTTAGATCGAAAGGTGACCAAGCTCCGTAAGAAGCAGATTCCAATGGTGTTGGTCAAATGGAAACTCAGCTTAGGTTCTGACTTAACATGGGAGACTGAGGCGGATATAAGAGACAGATATCCCCATATGTTTAAACGAGAAGGGATTCCGAGGACGGAATCCTCTTAAGAAGGGGAGATTTGTAACATATATGTATGTTAGTTTACTAGCAAGTATAAAGAAAGAAAAGAATTTTGTATGTATGTGAGTATGCCTAGTATGTATGCATGATAACATGGATTAAAAACATTGCCACCTCCTGCTTTGGTTTACACTAAATATATGTATACGTGGGTTATCTTCTGCTCATTCCCATCAAAATGTGAAAGTGTGAAGTGTGTGTTTTTGAGAGCAAAACCGCTGGTGAAGAAAACCTCCAAACTTGTTTCCTTGAAATTGTGGATTCAAGACTTTGTGTTTATTAATTCAAGAAGAAGGTGAGATTGTGTATGTATCATGCTATTAATCATCTTGATGCTTGAATCTGTTGGAATACATATTTATGTGGTGTTTCACCATTAATGGAGCTTCAAGCTCAAAGTTGATAAATGGGTTTTGTTGATTTGTAGTTTTTAAGTGATTTAAAGTGTTTATGATGTTTTGTATACATGTTATGTGAAATATATGCGTTTACTTCGAAGAAATATGATGTTAGTAATGTTTATTAGAAGTTTTTTATGGCTGAAATCGACTTGAGGAAGAAGAAGATATGTAAATTTGAAGATCGCGGCGTGACCTTGGCCAAATCCAATAGTTTGATCCGGATTGTTAGAATTCCGAAGAAGACACAAAACTGAACTTATGAAATCCGATAAATTCCAAATCCGACCCTGAAATCCGATTCTTTTGAAATCTGACACCAAATCCGATGATTGAAATCCCGGATTTGAAATCCGCTAGCGTCACGGCGCGACACATATGTAATTGACACCAATCCCGGATTTGAAATCCCCTAGCAACCTTTCTTTTCTTAGGCATTTTCCTCTTGGCCATGGTTTTTAATCTTTTTAGCCTTTGCTCCCCCTCAACTATTGATTTCCTCTTTTTAGCTTGAGTAGGGGATGCTGTTCCTGGTGGTTGTTGAGATGCTTCCTGCCTTTGACTATTTGCAATTGATTCCATATCGGCAATATTGATATCCTCAACATTAGGATCATTCTCCCTTGATTGAGATTTATGAGAACTCTACCCCATTTTTGGCATCATTAAAAGCAAGAGGGGAGTCACTTCTGGTAGCAGTGGTAGGAGTTGGTGTAGGTGTAGGTGAGGCAGGGATAGAGGTAGAAGGAGTTGTTGGAGGTTTGGAAAAGATAGGGCTATGTGGTTGATTGAATGGGTTGTAGGTTGAGGCAGGAGTGTAGGTAGGTGTTTGTCTTATGGGAATGGTGGTTCTTGGGGAGGTTTGGAGTTCAACCTTGAGATCATATAGATGCTTCAACAAGATAAGATGGCTCTCGTGTCCTTGTGAAAATAAGCTTTGGAGTTCCTCAAGGACGGTTTTCAATAGAGTGCGCACTAGTAATAGTTGTCCTGGCACTACTATTAAAATAATGAGGTTTTGAGGTTTGAGGTTTTGTAGGTATGTAAGAAAGTTTGAGATAGTTTGGTTTAGAGAGGTTAGAGTGGTTTGGGGTAGGATAGGTGTTGGAGTTGAGGTAGGAGGTTGTTTGCCAAGGATTTGGTTTAGTGTTTTTTAGGACGGGGGTAAGGTTTGTTTGAGGTGTAGGGGTAGGGGTGGGTGGGTTTTGAGTTTTTTGTGACTCAATGTCCTTGGCTAGGTTGGACAATCGAGTTTCTGTTTGGGTTTGAAGTGTTTGGAAGATGATGCTCAGGCACAATTTTGTCTTATGGCTGATATTGAAGAGGAATTTTCTAACAATGACAATGAGCCTGATGTACATTATGACAACTCTAAGGATGAGATTGATGCGGATGATGAGCATAAGGTACTTTCTAACTCTATCTCTGGTGCAGGACTCGGCATGGAACATGTTCAGATTGTAATAGATCGCATGAAAAAGTTGGAAAGAAAAGTACAAAATCCAACATCAAAAAGGATAAAATGAAAGCAATAATAAGACAAAAAGAGATGGAAACTCAACAATTGATCAAACAATCAGAACAAGAGTTGTCTAAGCTAAAAGTAAAAATCAATGAAAAGGAAATTGAATTAGTAGAATTAACTACAACAATGAGTAACGCAATCCATGATCTGAAAGTTGAAAAGATAAGTGCCGAAAAAGACACAAAGTTCATCAAGAGATAAAGAGGAGAGCTTTACTTTAAAATTAAAGAATTAGAAGATACTTTAATTAAAAGAGGCCAAAGTGAACAAAAAATCTTCTTGAACAAATCAAAGGAAAGAAAATTCACAAGTGGCACGAGGGTCCTATTGGTTTTTATGGCGTCTATAAAACGCAGCGGAAGTAAAAACAGATAAAACAAAATTTCAAAATAATGCCACCAACGCACCACCCAATGAACCATACCCTAAATAATATCAATGCAACAAAATAAATAACAGGAAGATAGAAGTATTCCCTTTAGGCTAGTCCTCTTGTTGAACCGAGTTTATGTCTTTAGAAGATATGTACACAAACGAGTGTAGCTCTACTAGTATTCACACCAAGCCTCTTTGAATCCCACGTGCTAGCTATGCTTGGACGCCGCCAAGAGCACCACCTAGATTCACCACCAACTTGAAGATCGATGTCCCAATCTAATCTTCCAAGTATGTATGTCATGAGAGAGATTTGTGGTTTAACAAGAACCAAAAGGCTAGTAACAGTTCATGTGTCCTCTAAGTTGGTTAACCACAACACATAAGACTACTAGAACCTTTTATAGACCAAAAAATGGAGCCTATAAACGTTCATAACACTCCTAGTATCAATGATCATCATGAGCCATGAATACCCATTAATCTAGTCTTAAAATACTAGTTAAATTGGCTGTTACAACGTGAGCACAACCATGCCTCACGTGGCACGCCCGTGCCAGCCCAACAGGCACACCCAAGTCACGCCGGACTTGGGCTCATTCCTAAGCACTAGGCACGGCCGTATCTCTACGAGGCATGCCTGTGCCAGCCCCATTTGGTATGCACTAGGCACGCCGGCCTTGGGCCGTGCCCGGCCCTACCAAAACCAACTTTTGGCGTTTTTCTCTCTCTCGTACAAAGGTGTTGCTAGAATTAATACTTGGTGTATAACGCAATAGGCCTACGCCTCACCGGAAGTGATACCAACCCGGGTGTGTTAGTTGGCATATTCCAACAAACTCCTACTTGCACAAGACACACCTACAAAAGGTAACACCGACATAGAGCGGCCTCTAGCAAGGCATCTATGCCCCTAAGTTAGCATAGGGTATGTCATCCATGAAAAGTACCAACCTGTAAAGAATGATCCTATAGATAAGTGATTATTTATCCCTTCGTTCATGATATCCATTGTGAATGCAGGTCATGGAACATCGCCAACCCCAAAATATTCACGATTATGTTTCTTGATCTAGAGTAACTATGGCGAACAATACAAGTTGCAAAATTGATCCATTATCAATTCAACTTGAGCACAACCATGCATTTTGTTGTCATCAGTTTAGTCAATGACGGACCCAGGGATATCTCTCTAAAGAGGAACAAATACCTTTGAGTACATTGTTCCATCATAACAAGAAGTTCCTGCTTGAAAACTTCCTTTATAATAGCCACTTACGAACTGTGTTAGAAAGCAACTAAACAAGACTATATCATTATTCAAGAAGCACATGTATCTCCAGTAAAAGGACAAACAATATTATCATCCTGATTTACTCGTGATCATGTCTATGAAGTAAACTCAGGTGTGGGTCCTCTAGTCACTTGATCCACTATCAAGTACAGGATAAGTGTTGCGTAACCATATATTCAATCTAAGATGAATACCTTTACCAACTACTTACCTCAATCTTAATTTACTTCTTCCTTCCTTGCGAAGAACAACTGACTATGGAGCATTTAGAATAACCATGTTATTCAAGGAAGTGGTTAAACATGCTAAGATGGAACACAATAAGGGCTAACAAAAGTACCCGCTCCACGCGCATTATCAAATACACATTTGATAGTAGATACAATCAAAGCACATTATTGCTTAATGTGCCCAACTCAAACATATCAAATTCAACTAAAACAAACTCAAGCCAAAGCTACTTGTAAAACAAGTGTATGCAAGCCTAGTATGAAGAATCATCACTATCTTGCAACTATAGCTTAGCAAACGGATTCACAAAGCGATATCCATGCATATTCTAACAATCACCATATCTAAAGAGTCCAATTTCTATCAAGTATTGTGTAGAAAGATGGAGAGTAGAGAGAATACACACACTACACCTTGGCCAATGCTTTTGATATATTGAATAATGAGTGCAAAAACTTACAAGGCCTCTCGCCATATACCTATATATAGGCAAGGGCTAATGTGAGTCTTTCTTTACATTTAAATTCTAAATTAATAATCTCCCCCTAATTGAGAGAAAGCCTATTACATTGAAAGACAAAATAAAGATATTACAATAGAGATCTGTTACGTATGCCAAACATGACTGCCACCTCGTAATAATCCTTCGGCTATCCAGCGTTCTCTTGATAGCTTCCATCGATCTGACGCAGCCTTCGCCAATTCACTCAAAGAAGTTTGTTCTTTTTCATACTTTTCTTAGAGTCTGTGGTACACAATCTTAAGAGTACCATCCGAGTATGCCATCATGTCCACTATTATGATAAAGATTTTTCGTTTGCGTTGATTTGTGAAGATGACACCTCTTTGACCTGAGAAGCTTGCATGATTTTCATCAATTACGGTCAATTCATCAAGAGTTTGAAGATTTCGATAGCTCTACACAGGTTTGAGCAAGTTAACCTCAAGTTGATTACTTTCGGCTCCCAGTTGTAGATCATGCTCCTGTATAAACATCCTCATGTATTTCATCAGGGTCCTCTTCATGCGACAGCCGTCAAGAACACCCGTAGGTGGCACTACTAATGGTGTCATACGGGGATCGGTTGGAAATCTCACCGGAGTCAACACTACACCAGCTCCGATAGTGAGTAGTTCTGCCTCTATGGCAAAATATACAATGGGTACTCCAAGTGAGTCCCGGTTTGTTACACAGGAACAGTTACACAATGCCCTCAACCAAAAACACGAAAAGCTAGATGATATCAAGCAAACACTTTCTTCTTTGAAACCCAAGGTTGATTATGGCATGGGCTTATCGGTGGATACTCTGAAATCTCTGTTGTATGTGAAACTTTTGGAAAAGGCACCTTACAACAAGCAAAACCTTGATCTATTTCTAACACTTCAAAAAGAACAAACTTATAAAGGAGGTAACCTGGATGAGTTCAAAGAACAGATACAAAATTCCATGGAGGATCTCGTTTATGGTTTTTATCAAAAGATGGATTCTATGGAAAACCTACTAACCATTCTAGAATCAACATGTAAAGCCCAAGCTGCAGGGTCAAAGCGCAGGCAGGACGACGATGATCCCGACCTTGATCATTAAGAGGGGGAGAAGCGTGCACATGTTTTGACCTTTACACCACTGACCAAACGACTTGCAGCGGCAATGGGCATTGGGGCAGAACCTGCTGAAACTTTAAAATAATCAACACAACAAAAGCAACAACAACAACAACAACAAACACAAGTACAACAACAGGAATAGGAACAGACATCCGAGAATTTGAATTCCAAAGTGAATCTGCTGATCAAGGGGAAAGGGATGAGTCGGATGAGTTATTGAAATAAATTGATGAGTTCACAGTTGATAAATTGCCAGAAAGGGCGGCAGAAGTAAGAACTGTTGATTGATTTGATGATATACCAATTCAAGCGCCTAAAAGGTCTGCTACTTCAAGTGTTGCAAGGCATGCGTAGGAGTACGTTACCAAAAAGCAGATGGAGAATGCCATCCGAAAGGTGAATCTTACAAGGGTACTCCAAGGTAGATCAGAAGAAGTTCACAACTTGTTTCCTCCAGAACACAAATAATTCCAGGTGTCAGTTGCCGACATCCTGAGGAAAAATCTTCATGCAGAGCAGGCTTCTCAATCACAAACTATGTCAGAGTGGTCGTTACCTCCGAATGTCCAACCAGCTCCTCCTATCCTAACATCAACTGAGCCAGGCCTTGATAGACACAATATGTTTACCCGAGACACAATGAAAAATCCTTTAAGGGGTAAGTATAGGGTTAATGTTGCTTATCTTGAAGATTAGATCACAACAATGTTTGCCAATCAAATCAAAGACAAGATTCCTCCAGAGCTAAGAGGCCTTGATGATCAACAAAGGAGACGATATGAACACATATACAATGAATACAAAACTCAAAGAGAGCAGATCATCTCAAAATACCATGTAAGCAAAGTCCTTAGAGTCTTCATGCAAAAATATTTCAGGTATAAATTTGCAGTGTATGATGTACAGAGAGCTTATGGCCAAAAGATCTCACTCAATGAAGCAGACTTCCACCATGTTAAGCTTCACGACATTTAGTTTATTTATGATGAGCTCTCCACTAAACTGAACAAATCTTACGAGAAACAACAAGGAAGAATAGCTCTAATGAAATACATGAGGAAGTTTATTCAGTGTATACAGGAGCATGACCTACAACTAGGAGCTGAAAGTAATCAACTCGAGGTTAACTTGCTCAAACCTGTACAAAGCCATCCAAATCCTCAAGCTTTTGATGAATTGACTGTAATTGATGAACATCATGCATGCTTCTCTAGTCAAAGAGGTGTCGTCTTCACAAATCAACGCAAACAAAAAATGTTTATTAGAATGGTGGATATGATGGCATACTCTTATGGCACTCTCAAGATTCTGTATCACAGGCTTAATGAAAGGGCTGAAAACGATGAATTATCTCTGAGTGAATCTGAAAAGGCTGGGTTGGTCAAGTTTATAGAAGTGGTCAAGAGGACGTTGGATAGCAGAAGGATTATACGGAGGTGGCAAGTCATGTTTGGCATACATAATAGATCCTAACTGTAATATCTTTCATCTGTCTTTGAATGTAATAGGCTTTCTCTCCATTAGGGGGAGATTGTTAATTTAGAATTAAATGTAAAGAAAGCCTCGCCTTAGCCCTTGCCTATATATAGGGATATGGCTAGAGGTCTTGTTAGGTTTTGCACTCTCATTATTCAATATATAAAAAGAATTATCCAAGGTGTTGTGTGTGTACTCTCTCTACTTTCAATCTTTCTACACCATACTTCATAGAAATCGGACTCTTCATCTAGGAACGAACAGAGTGATAAATTCCGTGTTGCGTTGTTAACGTTTGTCATCTACAATTAGAGTACACGTTTTACTTAATTTCGATATAATCCTTGTAGAAATACTTACCCAAATAGTTTCCAAAACCAATTATTTTAACAAGGCTAGAAACCATATTTCACCTTACCTTATGACGGGTTTACCGCGGATCACAAAACAAAGCTATTTAGTCTAGTAACCATTTTACCGAGTGCAAACACTTTGCAACTTCTAAATCTTTGCGGGATCCTTCGACATCTATTATGTCTTTTGGATTTTTTGATCCCTTCTCGCATCAATTCTTACTTGATCTTCCTAAATGACTCGGCTAGAGCTCGACGGCACTTAAGTGTCACAAAAAGAACTGTAAACCGCCCATCAAGACACAAGGTCGTACTGTCGACCAATGATTGGCTCGTGCTAAGCTCGACAACCAATCTTGTGAGTTGCCACACGCACCTTCCACACAGTTTCACTAGGAATGACTATTGCTAAAGCTCGACAATCATCCAAGTTGCACTAGATTCGGGTGGTGTCGTCTTACGGATGGAGCGTGATTTACATTCTTAAAAACAGGTTCTGGTTAAACCATCTTTAACCCATTTTCCGAATTAACAAATTAATTGATAAAAACAACTTTTTTATCCACTTATAATGTAATACCATCTTTATATTATTTTGTTAATTCTATACGTGTGGAAAGATATATAAACTAGTTTTATAAATCTTTGTGTTCTTAATGTTTTAATAAAACTCCTTATGAATGTTTTAATAAAACTCCTTATGAATTGACAAACGGCATCGTGCCTAATATCAAATATTTTAGCATATTTGATAATAGGTGCTTTGTACTTAATGAAGTGAATAACCTATGAAAATTTGAGGCTAAGGGTGATGAAGCAATTTTCCTTGGTTATTCTTAAGAATCTAAACCCGTTCGAGTTTTAAATAAAAGAACGAATTGCATAATGGATAGAATCAATTTAACATTTGACGACATGTTAGATGTACATCTTTTAAAACAAAAGAATATGATGTTGCTTCTGGACAAGTTAGTTCAGGACCACTTCTTCAAAGGAAAGAAACAAATACAGATTTCAATAAAAATGAATATGATTTAGATATCTTATTTGATTTCTTTCACTCCGAATCTAATGTTTTTAATGCTAGTGACAGGAATGATGCAGTTACTTCTACTTCAACTTTAACAGAGGTCGACTTCCGTCTACATCAACTATCAGTCCAGCAAATGTACCTCATGAAACTGAATTTGAGAGTACTCCTATCTTTGATTCAGATCCAACTGTTAGTCAAGAAGATTCAGAGTTAGTTGCGAGATTAAATGAATTCTTTCCTCCAATTAATAACCCCCGTGAGATCAGATGGACACGATTCCACCCCGAATCTTAAATCATAGGAGACATAAATTCTGGTGTAAGGACTCGTTCTGCAACCGAAAATGAGTGCCTTCATTCAAGTTCCCTAAGTATGATAGAACTCACGAAAGTCTCAGATGCTTTAAAAGACACTGATTGGGACTTTGTTATGCAAGAAGGTCTCAATCGGTTTGAAGAATTACAAGTTTGGAGACCGGTACCCTTACGAGAAAGTAAATCTGTTGTTGGTACCAAGTGTATATTTATAAACAAATGAGATTCCGATGGAGTAGTGGTGAGTAACAAAGCTAGGCTGGTTGCCAAAGGATACAACCAACATGAGGGAATTGTTTATGACGAAAGAGCTTGAAGGTTTTTCAAATGGACGTGAAGTTATCTTTTCTCAACGGTATTCTCAAAGAGGAGGTATACGTGTCTCAGCCAGAAGGCTTTGTCAGTCCCAAATTACCGAATCATGTCTATATTCTTCACAAAGCATTATACGAACTTAAACAAGCCCCGAGAGCTTGGTATGATATTTTGTCTGAATATTTACTAAGTGAGGGATATGTCAAAGGATAAACCGACACCACTTTGTTTATAAAAGCCAAAGAAAAAGACTACATTCTAGTACAACTTTATGTGGACGATATAATTTTTGGCTCTACAAACCAAAAGTATAGTGATGAGTTCGCACTTACAATGCAAAATTGTTTTCAAATGAGTATGATAGGAGAGATGAATTTCTTTCTCGGATTACAAGTGAAACAACTAATTCATGAAATTTTCATTAATCAATCCAAGTACATTAAATACTTATTGAAGAGATATGACATGCTTAGTTGTTTATCACTATTAACCCCAATGTCATCCAAAACTAAACTGTCCGTTGATCTAGACGAAAAAGCTGCAGATTTAAAAACATACATGGGTATTGTAACATCCCAAAATGGGCCTAGTTGTACTATGTGGTTATAAGATTGTAACCTTGTAAATTAAATTAGAAATGGTAAATTAAAGAATGAAGAGTTGTTATGATGTTAAAGAAAAGTTAATGGAAAAATGAATAATAGTTATTGATTATTAAACGATTTGAAATAAGGATTCCAAATATATCCTTGTTGGAATCTATGGATATCGTATGGATGGGTTGTAACTTTAAAAGGGCAGCAAGAGACCCGTCGAAAAAGGGCCACCACCAAAAGAGGCGGTAACCCCTTTTCCTATTTAATGTTGTTTCCTTCTTTTCATTCTTATCCTTTCCTTCTTTTCTTCCATTTCTTTCTTTCTCCAAGAATCAACACACACACATACACCTCAACGTATTATGATCCTTTAAGTGTTGATATGGAGATTTGAAAGAGGAAGATTAACATCTACGATTTGAGAAGCAAGTAAGTATTATTATTTTGATGTTTTCAGAGATTAATGGGTGAAATGAGTTCTTGGTATAATCTATTGATTTTGAAGTTTTAATTAAAGATTTGATGTTTATAAAGAGTCTAAAAGGTCCCAAACATGCCTTGTAAGTGTTAGAAGATGTTTGGGATCGATTTTGGTGATTTTTAGTCGAGTTGAAGTCTGTAGAAATCATTGGCGGTTTCTGCCTGTTCATGCGTCCCGCCACGACACATGGAAAGGCCGCGCAACAACGTGCCGACGCGACGCGTCTTATGGTGGAACGTGACGCGTTCCCATTTGGTCGTGCGACTTTGTTGTGGTCCGACTTTTTGATCCGACTTTGTTGTCTGACCTTTGGACCAACCTTTGATCCGACTTTTGTGAGAGTTAAGTGTCGCGCCGCGACACGTTAAGATATCGCGACGCGATTGGCATGACGCGACACGTCAATGATTAGGACGCGACATGTCCGAGCGTTAGTTAACAGTTTTACTGTTTTCCACATATTGATGCTGGGACTATTAATATAGG
The DNA here is from genome assembly GCA_038502395.1 of Dittrichia graveolens. NCBI lineage: Eukaryota > Viridiplantae > Streptophyta > Magnoliopsida > Asterales > Asteraceae > Dittrichia > Dittrichia graveolens. Next base: position 42,549,032 of record JARJIL010000009.1, on the reverse strand, counting down.
TTAATATATGGATTAAAGATCTCATTAGAATATTAATTAAAGCATATTGGACCCAGGTGAGTACCGACTTAACTCATAATCATTATGTAGTATGTATGGACTTGTTGATAGTCGTTAGACATGTATGAGACGTCATAGTAGATCCTGATTGGATCACCCATGTTGTACTTATGTATTTTACCATGTATGGGACATGATAGTCGTTAGACATGGATCGCCCATATTGGACCCAGGTGAGTACCGACATAACTCATAATCATTATGTAGTATGTATGGACTTGTTGATAGTCGTTAGACATGTTTGGGACATGATAGTAGATCCTAATTGGATCACCCATGTTGTACTTATGTATTTTACTAATTGAATGTGAGTAGAACTTGTTGTTATGCATGCTAATAGATCCTGATTGGATCAACCATGTGGAAATTGTTGTTGTGCATTCTATTGGACCCTGATGAGATCCCCTTGTTGAACCCGTTGATGAGCATGCTTATTGATTGATCTTAATTGTATCAGCTATGTGTATATGAATGGTCCACGGACTTCTTGAAGCATGGTTAAGGTCAGCTGGTTGTAGTTGGATCCCAGGAGACTTCGGTCGTAATTCGGGATTAACGGTGACTCGAGGCTCGAAGTTCTGGGTCATGGGTTTTGCAGGACCTTCCGTTCCTTAACGTGAGTGGTAATCAACCGGTTGTAGCTAGATTACCGAAGGAGCCTATGGTTCCATAACGATGCTTCGTGGACTACTATATGCTCCCCCACCAGCGCGGATGGTTGTGTCTGACCCCCTGGTTTAAGTTGTTGAGCGGGACTGGCTATCCTGCAAGATATGACCATACCGATCTTATCAACACACCGCAATGTGATAGGATAGCATTGATTCCTTACTCCTGTGTTATGTGGCTCACTTGTTTTGTGTTTCCATGCTTATGATGTGAAGAATATGATGCCCTATGTGTTACATGATACTTAGGGTTAAGTTTGTATTCACTATATTTAAAAGCTAACCCCCTCCTAGTATGTACGTATGTTTTTGTAGACGTATGCTTAGCCTGTGCTGGGGTTGCTTTCGTTGTGCTGGGACATTTGTTATTCATTGCAAGTTTGATGGTCGGTCGGTATGGATGTTGGTAACACCCATTTGAAAGAAAAGAAGAACCTTGTAGAGTTGTTGCAAATAAAGAATAATGTTTGTCAAGATGAAAAAGACCAAAACTTGACTCTGAAATCACGATGTTACAATTAGGTATCAGAGCCTAAGTTTGAGTGAATTGGACATCTTATTGGTGTTTAGTCTCAAACTCGGGCTTGACCATCATAATGTCCCAGAGTTTTTATGAGCATGTTATTCATTATATGCAGATGTATGTGAGGTAAGAATGTTTCTTGCTTTAGTATTGTTAAACTAGGTTGCCTAAAGATAGGATTGCCTATTAGAATGAAGTTGATGGCCTGATAATAAATCACAGGAGGCGAATTAAAGGCAAGAAAGTGTTGAATCATGAAATTAAATAAGTACCTTAATGGTACAAACTGGCAGAGTTATGTAAGATAACTCAAAGTGATAACGGTAAAGGTTTAAAATATGATTACCAATATATTTATTAGTTACATAATAGAGTGTGAGACTAAAGGCCTCAAGAGACGTGAAATGGTGATGATCATGAATCTAAAACCTAATATATGTAAAATACAAGTGGAAAATGATGTTTAGATCAATCTGATGTAATCAGATTGATAATGTTAGATAAGAAGTGAAGCCTCATGCATAGCCAAAATCATAGTAGTCTTGTAGACCACTAGTAGTATGAGAAACAAAGGAAATGTCCTTAGTTCCTATTAAAAGTAACATATAGTAAATGATGAAGTATGATCATAGATTCTAATTTTGAATCCCGAAGTATGAAAAAAAGTAGTTTTGGATGAGTAGCTATGAGTAACAAAAAGTACGAATGAGGTCCTTAGGTGACCTAAGAAATTGTGTAAGTGTAATTAACACTTTATAGTTGAACCATTTGTGAGAGTGAACATGAGAACGAATAGTAGTCATAAAGTGGTTGCTAAGATTTAATGTAATGAGCTCAAAGCTCAACTGTTGATTGTGTGTCTAACTAATCAAATGTGTATGATTACAATGATACATAGGAGTTCGTGTATGATATGAATTTCCAGAAATGATAAATTCACCTACGGGTGTAAAGGCGGTCATAAGAAGAGAGACCCTTATAGGGTAAAGTTAAGAAAGATCAAGTGTGTTTAAATATTAGTGGTAAAGTCACAAGTGGTGATGTACTAAAGTGAAGTATGTATATATACGAATGAAATTAGTTAATGTTACGAATGGGTAATGTTTTGAGAAACACCATTCTTAACAAAGATAAAACATAAGAAATTGTTTAGAAAGAAGTAATGTGTTAGATTGTATTATGCAAGATGTATGTGTAACAAAAGAAATGTGGAGATGAAAGAATACTTGGAGGCATTCTAAGTGTAATGTAAATTTCAAGTGGGTTAAGGATCACTTTACAAGTGTAGGTGGTTATGATGATAGTGAGTTGTTTGAGTAACTCGAAAGAGTTAAGGTTGTCCTGGTAAAGGACGTGTAAATAGAATATTGAAACCAAAGGTGTTAAATGTGCATGATTGATGAAAAGAAATATAAAGTACATGTGAAAGATGATTGTTAGCAAAGTGTCTAATAGACATCAGGTTATGTTGAACACTGCTTCAGGTAGAAGATGTGAAATTCTTGTAAGTATAATGTAAGTGTTAGCGATGCTAATATAATAATCAAGTGTTTTAAATACCGAATGTGTGGCTGATGTTACATAATCAGTTGTAAGCTTGTGTGATATACATATGTTGTAAGTATAGAGTGTGATAAATTGATTATGCAAGTATATGAATCCAATGATGAGAGGGAACGATTAGAAAGTAATGTGAGTAATGGATTCGCTAGAATATTTTAATTTAATTAAGACAATCCTTGTCCAAGGATTTGTACTTAAACAAGAGTATGCTTGTGAGTAGAATTCAACCTTTTGAGGTAAAGTATTTATGTACAATTGATTAAAGATGTTAACCAGAGAATCACAAATGAAACTGATGTGAATCATTAGTGATCATAGTATAGAGATGTATGCAATGTAATGAAAGAAGCAAATGAAACTATGAGAGTAGGTATCTGTATATGTACGTGTACATGTACGGACTAGATGAATGAGTGTTTAAGGTTTAATTGAGTTGTCAAGAATGACTATAGATGAAAACACTTGTATTATGATAAGAGAAGTAGACAGGTCGTGTAATGTTTGAATGTAAGTCGAATGCTGACTCATTCGTAAGATTTCATGAACTCTATAATGTGAAATAAAGATCATGATGAATGTAGAAACCCAAGGTGTTGTATTTGATGTCAGTTGGTGGTATTAAGCTTAGATGTATGTGTTGCTTATTGTTGGATGATAAAAGTGGTTTATAACTATGTGTGTAGTTGTGGCAGGATTCCGAGGACGGAATCCTCATTAAGGAGGGTTGATTTGTAACATCCCAAAATGGGCCTAGTTGTACTCTGTGGTTATAAGATCGTAACCTTGTAAATTAACTAAGCAATTTTAAATTAAAGAATGAAGAGGTGTTTGTTGGGGTTTGTTCGGTTTTTCAAAATATATTTTAGCAATGGAAGCATAAACGACAATTTTAAACTTTTTAAAACTCCCCACCAATGATCCATATGCAAGCCTTAAGAAACAAAAACAACCATAGCGTGTTTAGAACTACAACATTTGTAGCATGAGAAACCCGTTGGTGTAGTGGTTACTCAATGAGAGCCAAGAGAAGACTTCCTACAAGGTATCCACTAGCCAATAAATCCAACACCTTGAAATGCTAGTTTCTCCAACTCTTGAAATTCAAGAAAGCAAGCAACAACCTTTGTTCTACTTCTTGAACCAACTATGTATATTTTATGAGTATGTATTTGTTACCACACTTTGCCAACATAAAATTAACAAAGTTGTTAACGGGCGTAGTTGAGTTAGGAGCCATCTACAAAATTAACAATGTTCAATTTAGTATTTTCGATATTTAATCCTTTAATAATTAATACCCTTTAGAATTATATAAAATTTGTTAAAGGCGGTGAGTTTCCGGCCCAAGACGTTGATGGAATTCGCGGAAAAACACCTCGGTTGTTAAAAAAAAAATCCACGCGTTTGGCTAGTGCTCTCTCCACGTGATTGTCGTTGCAACAAGCGAGTGTCTTAAAATAGGATGGTATAAACTTACGTTTTGAAAAAGGGCTTTAAACGTTTTGTATATTTATTAAATAAAACAAAACGAATCGTGTGACAAATATTGCATGCATACAATAATAAGTCCACGTTTTGATAAAATCATATTATATATATATATATATATTGGTCTTGAGTATTCTTAAAATCCATATTTTACGAACTCTCGACGCGTTCAATTTTAAACTAGTATTAATATCCTATATTAATGTGTGTAGTTTCGAGCGCGTGAATACGACCAATTTATGCTTGTAATAAAACCATTTTATTATTAAGCTTGAATGAAGCTTGGTTAAGTTTTTAAAATCTCTATTTTATAAAACTCATATATATACATATATATATGTACATATATATATATATATATATTTTTTGACATAATGAAATTTAATCTTTATAAAACCCTTTTTATATAAAATTCATTTTACATCTTATGTTATGTCAATTTAAAATACCAAACTCCCATTGTGTGATTATATTATGTCAAAAATATTATCTAGCATGCAAAAATCCTATTTTCAACAATGCATAATAATATAAACATAAATACACACAAAAACATGTATAAGTGCATAACCAAGCCATTTATCCTAAGTGGTATTTTTGTGAGCCATACAAAAATACCAAGTCATAACTAAGGACCATAAAATTCCTCTTGTGATGAACTTGAAGCTCCCACTTGCCAAAACAACTCCTTATAGTGCAAATGACTCCAAGTCTTCATGGTTGACTCCACCACACTTGAAAACTCCAACTTGGTAATTTCTCCATCTTGTTACATTTTTATAAAAGTAAACTATTCTAAACTATTTTACTACTTACAAAATATAACAAGATGAAACAAAACTAAAAATATTATTACATACCAAATGAAAGAATAAATTTACAACCAAATTGAATTTCCAACACATCACAAAAGGTATATGGCTTGTTATGCATAACATACACTCAAATAAACATATATATCAACACTTTGATATTTACGCAACTTTTACAACCAAACATGCATGTGGTTTGGTTGTTTCCCAAAATAAATATATAAACATATACAAGTTGCCAACAAGAAAATCCATAACTTTTCTAACAAAAGAAAAGTTGTCCATTTTCTTGAACAATACATACTCAAAAATAAAGTTTCTTAAAACTATAAGTGGCTCTGATAGCACTGTTGGGGTTTGTTCGGTTTTTCAAAATATATTTTAGCAACGCAAGCATGAACAACAATTTTAAACTTTTTAAAACTCCCCACCAATGATCCATATGCAAGGCTTAAGAAACAAAAATGTAACATCCTCAACTTGGGCTTAGTTGTAAATAGTACGTAAGTGTACGTAGTTAATGTAATAGGAATATTTACTTGTATGTATTTCTAAAGTTTAAGTGAATGAATGAAAATTGTATGTTTTATGTGTATAATTATGTGTACGTGTATATGTGTATGTAATTAAAAGAAAGACGACTTAATCTAGAGGCAACCGCCTCTCGAAAGTCGAATATATATATATATATATATATATATATATATGTGTGTGTGTGTGTGTGTGTGTGTGTTCGCGCGCATGTGCATAATTTGACTTATCAAGAAAAAGTCAAAGCACAAAGAAAACACACACACTTCTCTATTCTCTCTCGGCTCTCTCGGATATCTGGAAAAAGAACAAGAAAAACGCAGCTGTTGATTTAAAAAGGTTGGTTTTGTGATTTAAAATATGTTTTAAAGATTAGGTAAATATTGTTATAGCTAGAAACACAAACTTATTGCAAGAAAACTTGAAGAACATAAAAACTCACCTTTTAAATGGGTTTTTGCATAAATGGTGTTCTTGACAGAATTTAATATGTTTATGGTGATTATATGAATAGGATATGATGTCCTAAGGTGTTCTGGGCTTAGAACCAACAAGAATGAAGTTGTTTAGATGATTAAATGAAGTTGTCGGAATTTCGGTGTATGAAGTTGTCGGATTCCGAGACTATGAGGGTGTTGGAATCCGCAAGTGTTGAAATCCGAAGGATTTGTCGGAATCCGATAGAAATGTTGGATTCCGCATGCCTGTCGGATTTCATGTTCTGGATTTCTTTTTTATGTGTTGGAATCCGCAAGATATTGGATTCCCTAAATCCGCAAGTTGTCGGATTTCCTAAGTTCCGGAATTCAAGTGTCGGATTCCGATAGTATCGGATTTCATTCCAAAGTATCAGATTTCCATATGTCGGATTTCCTTCTATGTGTCGGAATCCACAAGTGCCGGATTCCGTGTGCATGGTTGGAATTCTTAAGTATTGGAATCCGATTGATGAGTATCGGATTTCATGTATCATATGTGTCGGATTTCATAAATCCTACACAAGCATCGGATTTCCGTAAATCCAACAATTCTGGCGGATTTGTGCTAAGTCCAAGATTAAGTGATTGTTTTGTAGTCTTGTTATGCATGTATGAATGCTTAATGTAAGTAATGATGTTTTAGGTGAATTTGTTGTATTTGTGGAGTCAAAACAAAGTACCTAAACGTTGTAAACCACTCAGGTGAGTGCCTACTTTCATGAGACTCAGTAGAGTAAGTCTTGCATGCTAGATGACTATGTGAATGTATGTATGTGTTATGTATGCCTAACTTGTTTTGCAGGTACGCTCAAGAAGGTAAGTGTAAGTTTTGAATGATGTTATGATTGCCTGGAAGATGTATAATAGGTGCATGCCAGCGGGTCCAAATTGGAACCGCTTAGATATTAATGATGTACTGTATGAATGAATGATTGAATGATGGATCCTTATGGGATCATATGTACGATATATGAATATATGATGATGATGATGGATCCCTGTGGGATCAAATGTACGTATATGTGTGTGTGCACTGTCTGGAGACTATCTGACGCATGGTTAAGGTCAGTCGGTTGTAATTGGATCCCTTGAGTACTTTGGGATTTCAATAGGATTCGGGAGAAATCCCGGATCCTAGGTTCTGCAGAACCACCGTGCCTTAACGTGAGTGGTGATCATCCGGTTGTAGCTGGATTACTTGTGGAGCGTCTGGCTCTATGAACGATGTTTGGTGGACTGCTTTATGCTCCCCTACCAGCGCGATTGGTTGTGTCTGATCCCCCGGTCTTAGTTGTTGAGTGGGATTGATTACCCTGCAAGACACGACTCTTACTGATCTTGTTAGCACACCGCTATGTGCTAAGCTAGCAATGATTGTTTATGAATCATATGTATGATGCATGACTTACTATATTGATACTTATGATTGTATGTACTCACTAGCTAAGTGTTAACTAATGATGCTATGATTTCACTTTTCAGGTAAAGACTAGAAGTCATGTGAGGCGGGTGGCTTATGATTGAGAATGCCCCTTGCGGGTGGAACACTTGATATTTTGTTATGTAATGTAAATTGATACAATGGTCGGTTCCTGTATGTTAGGTAACACCGGTGCAAGTTGTTTTGGAAACATAATGGTGTAAATAACAGTTGTTATTATTGTTTAAAAAGAAAAATTTCCGCTGCTAAAATCTGATTTGTCATTAAAGTAACTGTTTTCAGAAGCGGTGTTACAATTGAGTACGAGAGCATAAGTTTGAGTGAATTGGGTACTTGTAGGAATATTTGATCTCAAACTCAGGCCCGGCCATAAAGAAGTGTTCCTATGGGGGGTTGAGTGAGAGTGTTATATGTATGCTAGTATTATGAAATGACTTGTTAATAAGCTAAGTCAGTGAGATAGAGTATTAACTGCTCTTTCTTTGTCATATAGAACGTTGAGATAAAATGTCAGCCGGACGTAGCAATACAAAGCAAAGCTCTGAAAGAGATGGAGGATGAGGCTTCTCATATGCCACATCAGGCTGAGGACGAAAGATCTCAGCACAATATTGGAGGTGGCAGACCTGAACCAGATCAGGCTGCCTATATTAGGCGATTGGAGGAAGAGCTGTGTATGACTAAAGAGCTCTTATTGCAAGCAACATTGAACAAACCCCGCAAGACTTGTTCATACAAGAAGTTTTTGTCTTGCAAGCCTCCGACGTTCCAGGGGAGTGATAACCCCATAGTTACCATACAGTGGCTCCGAGAAATGGAGCAAGTATTTGAATCTTGTGAGTGTGAACCGGAGTATTGCGTGAAATACACAGTACGCATGTTAGAGGGCCGTGCCATCTTCTGGTGGGATACGGTGAAAGCCTCTGTTAACTAGGAGGTACTGAGTGCTCTCTCTTAGGAGCAATTTTCTGAGAAGGTGCTAAAGAAATATTGCACCGAGTATGATATGGAGTGGATGGAGAGGGAATTCGCTGATCTCCAGAAAGGGGATAAGCCAATTGAAGAACACATATCCTCATTCACTGATAAAATGAGGTTTGTTCACTACCTGATTCCTGATGAGACCACTAAGATAAGGAGGTTTGTGGTAACTCTGCCACTGGAATTTCGCCCTCACGTACGGGCTGCTGCCAATCTGGATCGGGCTTTTGAAATAGCTCGACAAATGGAGGGAGACCGCATCTACTGCAAGGGTCAAAGAGAGAGTTTCAGCCGTCTAACAAATCGGGTCCTTTCAAAGGACAATCCTCTATAGGTGGGAAAACTGATTCTTTAAAGAAGCCGAGGCCTGATTCTCCTTGGTGTTCTCAGTGTCGTACTTACCATACTGGTGAGTGTCACGCTACTACTGAGTGTGGATTCAAGGAAGATGACTGCTATCGGTGCCACAAGCCTGGGCACAAGCTGACAGACTGCCCGGAAAGACAGGGTGAAGGAACCAAAGGGTCTTCTTCTTCTAGAGGCCCGAAAAGAGATGATGCACCCCGCGCAAAAGGCAGGGCTTTCCAAATGATGGCAGATGTGGCCAAAGCAGCAGGGGATGTCATCATGGGTACTTTTCTTATAAACTATATCCCTGCTTGTGTTTTATTTGATTCTGGAGCTACCTACTCCTTCGTATCTGTGGTGTGTCATAGAAGATTACAACTACCTGTCGTTCCCTTAACTGAGCCGCTCAGAGTAGAGGTTGCTGACGGCAAAGTAGTCTCTGTTACAAAGAAAGTCCCGATAGCTGTGATTTATATTGACGGGAGTAGTATCCCAATTTCATTCTTTATTATGCCTATTGCGGGCTTTGATGTCGTAATCGGAATGGATTGGCTCAGCAAGCGTGATGCTGAGATTATCTGTTCAAAAAAGACGATCAAGATCCCTCTCTCTGATGAAAGCACAGAAGTCGATTGCTAAAGGTTGTGACTCTTATCTAACATACGTTATTGATGCTACGATGGAGAAGCGACCAGTTCGTGATATTCGGGTAGTGTCTGACTACCCTGAGGTATTCCCTGAAGAACTTCCGGGTTTGCCTCCAATCAGAGATGTTGAATTTAAGATAGAGCTTTTTCTAGGAGCTATACCTGTGGCTCGATCTCCGTATCGTCTTGCTCCTTCTGAAATAAGAGAGATGATGACTCAAATTCAGGAGTTGCTCGACAAAGGTTTCATTCGTTTAAGTTCCTCAGCGTGGGGAGCTCCTGTGTTGTTCGTGAAGAAGAAGGATGGAATGATGCGTATGTGTATAGATTACAGGGAGCTTAACAAGCGAACTGTAAAGAATATGTATCCGCTTCCTCGAATAGATGATCTTTTTGAACAATTGAAGGGGGCTACATGCTTCTCTAAGATTGATCTCCGGTCGGGGTATCACCAAGTACGAGTTCATGAAGAAGATGTTCCGAAGACTGCGTTCCGAACTCGTTATGGTCATTACGAATTTCTGGTTATGCCGTTCGGTTTAACCAATGCCCCTGCCGTCTTCATGGATCTTATGAATCGGGTTTGCCGTCCGTTTCTTGATAGATCCGTGATTGTATTTATTGATTATATCCTTGTTTATTCGAAGACGGAAGCTGATCACGAGCTTCATCTTTGTCAGGTTCTCGAGACTTAGAATGAGAACAATTGTACGCCAAGTTGTCCAAATGTGAATTCTGGCTTAGGGAAGTTCATTTCCTGGGCCATGTTATATGTCTAGGTGGTGTCAAGGTAGATACAGCTAAGGTGGAGCCTGTGATGAATTGGGGGGGGGGGGGGGTTTCCTCGAACTCCTTCTGAGATTAAAAGCTTCCTTGGCTTGGCTGGCTACTATTGGCGGTTTATCCGCGATTTCTGGAAGCTTGCGGGTCCATTGACCAAACTAACTCGCAAGGAGGTAGCATTTATCTGGTCGGAAGCTCAAGAGGAAGCCTTCCAGACCTTGAAAAGATTGTTATGTGAAGCTCTGGTCCTTACTCTGCCTGAGGGTTTGGAAGACTTTACAGTGTATTGCGACGCCTCTTACGCGGGCTTAGGTTGCGTCCTGATGCAACGTGATAGAGTGATTGCCTACGCTTCTAGGCTGTTGAAATCACATGAACGGAACTACCCAACCCATGATCTGGAGATTGCTGCTGTTGTGTTTGCACTGAAGTTGTGGAGGCATTACCTTTATGGCACCAAGTGTGTGATTTGCACTGATCACAAAAGTCTTCAGTATATCTTTTCTCAGAAAGAACTCAACATGTGGCAACACCGTTGGTTGGAGTTAATAAAAGACTACGATTATGAGATCCGTTACCATCCTGGCAAGGCCAATGTTATAGCGGACGCTTTAAGCCGTAAAGGAGCAACAGCAGAAGCTAAGTTTATGAGAATTGTGATTGTACCAGATCTAATCTCTAAGTTGAAAGAAGTTCAGCAGACCGCATTGCAAGAAGAAAATCTTAAAGCTGAGATGATGAAGAAGTTAAAGGATCAGCTTACTGAAGATAATCGTGGGTTGAAGACTTTTCAATCAAGGATTTGGGTACCTCTTTTTAGAGGTAACCGTGAGCTGATTCTACAAGAAGTCCATAAGTCCAAATTGTCCGTCCATCCTGGAATCCAAAAGATGTACCATGACCTGAAAATGCTATACTGGTGGCCGACTCTCAAGAAAGACATCACTTCATTTGTGGAGAGATGTCAGATATGTGCGCAAGTGAAGACGGAACACTAGAGACCGTACGATAATCTACAGCAACTGGATATTCTGAAGTTGAAATGGGATAATATTACAATGGATTTCGTGACGAATCTACCGAGAACGTCTAGAGGACACGACATGATCTGGGTTAGTGTGGATCGAATGACGAAAAGTGCTCATTTCTTGGCTACAAACGAGTCTGCTTTGCTGACCCGTTTAGTCCAGTTATATATCGATGATATTGTATCACGTCACGGTCTTCATTGTTCAATTGTATCTGATCGTGACTCTCGATTTGTCTCGAATTTCTGGCAAAGTCTGGAACGCGAACTTGGCACTCGTGTTCATCTGAGTACTACCTATCATTCGAAGACTGATGGCCAATCTGAACGTACGATCCAGACATTGGAAGATATGCTTCGTGCCTGTGTACTCGAATTTGGTGGATCGTGGGTTTCTCATCTCCCATTGATTGAATTTGCTTACAATAATTCATATCATTCTAGCATTGGAATGCCCCCATACGAGATGCTCCATGGAAGACGATGTCGCACTCCGACCTGTTGGTTAGAGCCTGGTGAGAAGCAGTTCGTTGGAACTGAAATTATCCAGATTACTTCTGACAATGTGAATGTGGTTCTTCAGAAGCTGAAAGCAGCTCGGGACCAACAGAAGGTGCATGCGGATCCAAAGCGTCGTCCCGCTACATTTGAAGTTGGTGATCGTGTGTTCTTAAAAGTTTCTCCTTGGAAGGGCGTCATTCATTTTCGGCACAAGGGGAAGCAAAGCCCACGTTTCATTGGCCCATTTAGAATCATATGTAAGGTAAATGATTAGACGGTGACTCTAGAGTTGCCGTCTGAGCTAGCTGGAATCCACGACACCTTTAATGTGTGCTACTTACGCAAGTGCCACGTTGAAGAAGAACAGATCATTCCACTACAGGAATTGAAGGTTGACTCTTCTAAGCGACTAGTTGATGAACCAGTTGAAATTCTTGACACGAAGGTCAAGAAACTGCGCAAGAAGATGATAAAGCTAGTCCTTGTGAAGTGGAAGCACAACCTAGGTCCAAATCTGACTTGGGAAGTTGAGGACGAAATAAAGACAAGGTACCCTCACCTATTTATCATGGAGCAGATTCGGAGGACGGAATCCTCTTAAGGGGGGTAGATTTGTAACATCCTCAACTTGGGCCTAGTTGTAAGTAGTACGTAAGTGTACGTAGTTAATGTAATAGGAATATTTACTTGTATGTATTTGTTAAGTTTAAGTGAATGAATGCAAATTTTATGTTTTATGTGTATAACTATGTGTACGTGTATATATATATATATATATATATGTAATTAAAAGAAATAAAAGAAAGATGACTTGATCTAGAGGCAACCACCTCTGGAAAGTCGAAAATATATATATGTGTGCATGTGCATAATTTGACTTATCAAGAAAAAGCCAGAGCACAAGGAAAACACACACACTTCTCTATTCTCTCTTGGCTCTCTCGGATTTCTAGAAAAAGAACAAGAAGAACGCAACTGTTTATTTAAAAAGGTTGGTGTTGTGATTTAAAGTATGTTTTAAAGATTAGGTAAATATTGTTATAGATAGAAACACAAAATTCTTGCAAGAACACTTGAAGAACATAAAAACTCACCTTTTAAATGGGTTTTGCATAAATGGTGTTCTTGATAGAATTTAATGTGTTTATGGTGATTATATGAATAGGATATGATGTCCTAAGGTGTTCCGGACTTAAAACCAACAAGAATGAAGTTGTTTAGATGATTAAATGAAGTTGTCAGAATTTCAGTGTATGAAGTTGTCGGATTCCGAGACTATGAGATTGTCGGAATCCGCAAGTGTTGAAATCCAAAGGATTTTTCGGAATCCGATAGAAGTGTCGGATTCCGCATGTCTGTCTGATTTCATGTTCTGGATTTCTTTTTTAAGTGTTGGAATATGCAAGATGTCGGATTCCCTAAATCCGCAAGTTGTCGGATTTCGTAAGTTCCGGATTTCAAGTGTCGGATTCCAATAGTATCGGATTTCATTCCAAAGTATCAGATTTCCATATGTCGGATTTCCTTCTATGTGTCGGAATCCGCAAGTGCCGGATTCCGTGTGCATGGTTGGAATTCTTAAGTATTGGAATCTGTAACATCCTGAGATTGGGCCTAGTAGAAACGTAGGCTTTGGGGTATGTTACACGTGAATTATTATGTGATTATGTTTAAATTGGTTATTAATTACGTATTTGATTTAATTATTAATCATGTAATTATATATATATGTGTTGATATGTATATATACGGATTTAATTGTGTGTGTGTGCATGTGTGTAGATGATTAAAACATGACACCTCATGCTTACACTTATATAATACGTGGGTTTGTGTGTGCAACCGAAAGAAAGCAAGAGGAAGAACAAGGCATCGGATTGTGATTTCTTGAATTTGTGTGATTCAAGTTATAAGGTTGTTTATGATATGTTTCTTGAAACATGATTCTTGTTAACATGTTATAAATGGTATGAGCATGCTACAATTTTAATCTTGCTGGGTTTTAGTATGAACATCATGTAATCATGTTCTTATCGGATTTGGTATTCTTGGGTGTTAACAAGTGTTTTGATGCACGCTTGCAATTTTAAACATGTTCATATGTGTTTTTATAAACTTGTATATGAATTGTATAATCATGAAAGTTGGTTTATACAAGCTTGAAGTTATCGGATTCTTGAAATTATGAAGATGGCGGATTTTGGTGATGATGATGAAAACCGAGTGAAGAAATCCGATTCTTGTGAAATCCGGTGTTTAGAATCCGGAACTTATGTTGAAATCCGAAACTAGTGAAATCCGGGTGTTTGAATCCGATGGTGGATTCCCAAGTATGAAATCCGAGTGTGGGTGCTAAATTAAAATACCAAGTGTGGAAATCCGATGCGTGTATTGGATTCCTTCAAATCCGATACAAAATGGCATATACCGATGGTGGTTACAGATTTGGTGCAAATCCAATAGTAGTGTCGGATTTCTTATGAAATTCGACAGTTTTGATTTATTGGTTTGCATCGTTTAATGCTATGTGATATATGTGTATTCATATGTGAATCCTACATGTTTATGTTTGATTAAACGGATATAAATATATGATTGGTATATATATTTATGAATTGGATACTGATTTCGGTTTGTTGTGTTCTCAGGAACAGACAAGGCTCAGTAACATTAGATTACTGAGTGGAAAGCTGAAAGCTTGAGGTGAGTGGATGTTTACTCACGGGTGATATTAGTTGTACTGGTTTGGTTGCAACTATTGTTGGATAGATTGTATATCTGTTGGATAATTAACTGTGAATGTTAATTGTTATATTCTGTGATATGTATACATGTTGGAAGGGAAGTCAGTTTACGACTGGGCTTATGGGCTGGGTTCATTTGCTATTGGCTAAGCAGTATGAGGACCTTGGGATGCATTTGTTGCTACCAGAGGATGATACTGAGTGAGGATAGCAAATGAACTATCGGTAAACCTTTGCTTTGGCCGGCATTGGTTGTAGGTTCCTGCAGAACCGCCGGTCTTCCCAAGGTGCTTATTTGTGGTTATTGATATCATGCGGTTCAGGCTGATATATCTGTTGTGTGTTACTCCATTCATTTAGCTTTGTGCTAATCCCCCACCTCTCACTCTTTTTACAGGTTTTGGTAAGTCAGCGGCTCGGCTGAGAGTGGTTAGCTTGGGGAGTAATCACCTAGGACTTTGATAAAGTATTTGTGACGAGCCGTGTTTTGTAATACTGATATTTGTAAACAATAGTTTGTAATTAGTGTTAATTACTTTGGTCTTTAAAACGCTTCCGCAGTGTAATTAAAAGTGAAAATTTTTGGGTTAAAAATACGGTGTTACAAGTTTAGTATCAGAGCCTTGGTTTGGCAGTGTAGGCACAGTGAAAGTGTTACATTCCCAAATCTTGGCTCGTGGTAGGTTGATTACTCCTTAGGTATGGGATTGGGGTGTATTGGAGTGTGGTGGAGTTAGTATGTTGTGTACTAACGGATTTTTCTAATAAATCGTGAGGTGATGTGATTGTTACAGATAACAATGGTTGGACGTGATTTCTCGACCGGTACCCCTACTGTCCCAACTACTGCTGAGGTCCCTACTGCAACTGTTGAGATTCCAACCAATGCTGGTACATCTGGTGCAGCGGTTGATGAGAGGGATGAGTACATATTCCAATAGGAGGGTCAGCTGCAAGATTTGAGTACAGAACTATAGAAGCAGAGGTAGGCTCCTGCAGCACAACCACCTGTTATTCCTATAACATCAACTACGGTTGTGATACCCCCTATCTTTCCAGCAGTGACTACATTGACAGAGGTACCTCTAGTGTCAATGCCGATACCACCACTTACTCAACCGATGACACAACCTTTCTATAATCCATTGTTTCCTCAGGGACCTTATCCTCAAGGATCTGTTCCACAGGGGTCGATGCCACAAGGGTCGTGTTCTTATCCTTTTATGGGATTTCCACCAGATGGGATACAGGTAGTTGTGTACTTACAAGAAGTTCTTGGATTGTAAATCAGATGAATACCACAGCAGCACGGATCCCAATGTTACTTTGAATTGGCTGAGGGATACTGCAAGGATTTTGGATGCTTGAAATTGTGAAGATGAGATGCGAGTTTGTTTTGCCACCATGATGCTCAAAGGCAAAGCAATGGTTTGGTGGGATTCCATTACCACCCACTTATCGAGAGCGCAAATGGATTCTATCATGTGGAATCAATTTAGAGATAAACTGTGTGAGAAATATTGCAACGCCTTTGAATTGAATAAGATGAGGCAGGAGTTCATGGAACTGAAAATGACGAGGAAGATGATGGTGGATGAACTGATTGAACAGTTCAATTCTAAACTGAGATTTGTAACTCAGTGGGTGCCTGATGAATCTTCCCAGATTTAGCACTTTATAGGGGCATTGTTGCCAGAATACAGGAGCACCACGAGATTGGCTGGATCTCTGTCCCAGGCCTTCACCTTGGCAAAATCTGCTGATGAGGCCAAAGATAAACAGAGCAAAGATGAGGCGACTTTGCAGAATCCGAGGTATGACTAGGCTGGGGGTAGCCAGCAAAAGAAGAAATGGCAAGGTAACCAGTCCCAGAGCAACCGAGGTAGAAAAGTTCCTATAGGAGATTCGGGGAGTAAATCACAGTGGTGTACGACATGCAGGTCTTTTCACACTGGGCAGTGTACTGCTCAGATGATGCGTTGTGTGAGATGTGGAACCCACGGGCATGAATCGAAAGATTGTAGGTATCTCCGAAATGTATGATGGAACTGCCATTAGGAGGGTCATAGGGCGGGTGATTGCCCTACATGGAGAAGACCAGCGGCGGGGACTGGGTCTGGGTCAGTGGCACGGGCGTTTGGGGGTTCGTCTGTGGCAGGGGGCAGAAAAAGAAGAATCCTCCGACTCCGGAGGGCAGGGCGTTCTGGATGACAGTAGATGATGCTACTGCCACAGATGATGTGATCACCTGTACGTTCTTTATAAACTCCTTACCTGCTCGTGTATTATTTGATTCAGGAGCGAATCACTCTATTTCTGTAGCATTTTGTGCTAAGTTAAATTTTCCTACTACTAGTATCTCTGTGCCGATTGATATAGAAGTAGTAGATGGTAAGATAGTTCCTGTTACGACTTATGTGACGGGTGCTAAGATTGACATAGATGGTAAGTGCTTTCCTGTATCATTCCTGTTGACGCCATTAGCGGGGTTTGATGTGATTTTGGGGACGGATTGGCTGAGTAAGCACAGGGCGAGTATTAAATGTCATAGGAAACTGATTTCATTTCCGTTATCTGATGGGTCGCGTGTGGTGGCTCGTGGGGAAAGGAACAAGTCTGCGTTTCCTATCATTTCTATGTTGAAAGCCAAGAAATCCTTGAGAGTAAGGGATGCGAGTGTTTTCTGGCATATGCGATTGATGCTAGAAAAGAGAAACGGGGAGTTACTTATGTGCGAGTTGTATCATAATATCTGGAAGTATTTCCGGATGAGTTACCTGGGCTACCTCCCGTTCGAGAGGTAGAGTACAAGATTGAGTTGATACCAAGTTCTAATCCAGTGGCTAGATCTCCTTATCGGTTGGCTCCTTCAGAGATAAGGTAGATGATGATGCAAATTCAGGATTTGTTGGATCGGGGATTTATTCGTCCGAGTTCTTCACCGTGGGGTGCACCAGTCTTGTTTGTGAAAAAGAAAGATGGTACTCTGCGAATGTGTATTGATTACATAGAACTGAATAAGAGGATAGTGAAGAATAAATACCCTCTGCCCAGGATTGATGATTTATTTGATCAGTTGCAGGGTGCTTTGTATTTCTCGAAGATTGATTTGAGATCGGGTTATCACCAGGTACGAGTTTCTGACGGGGATGTTGCTAAGACTGATTTCCGTACCAGGTATGGCCATTATGAGTTTTTAGTCATGCCGTTCAGTTTGACTAACGCACCTGTAGTGTTTATGGATTTGATTAACCGGGTTTGTCAACCGTTTTTGGATAAATATGTGATAGTATTTATTGACGATATTCTGGTTTATTCGAAATCTGAAGCTGATAATGAGATTCATTTAAGATAGGTTCTTGAAACTCTGAAACGGGAGCAATTGTATGCCAAGTATTCAAAGTGTGAATTCTGGATCTGAGAAGTTCACTTTCTAGGGCATGTCATTTGCAGTGATGGAGTCAAGGTTGATCCGGCAAAGATAGAAGCAGTGCTGAACTGGGAGGCTCCGAAGTCGCCTTCTGAGATTAAAAGCTTCTTGGGATTGGCTGGGTATTACAGAAGATTTATTAAAGATTTTTCTAAGATTGCGAATCCCATGACTAAACTGACTCGCAAGGAGGTTCCTTTTAGATGGAGTGATGAACAGGATAGAGCCTTTCAGATGTTGAAACAACTCTTATGCCAGGCTCCTATTCTTGTTTTACCGGATGGGTCAGATGACTTCGTAGTTTACTGTGACGCGTCATTGGCAGGGTTGGGTTGTGTGTTGATGCAACGGGATAGAGTGATTGCGTATGCTTCTCGTCAGTTGAAACCGAATGAGAAGAATTATCCAACCCATGATTTAGAACTGGCAGTTGTGGTTTTTGCGTTAAAATTGTGGAGACACTATCTTTATGGTACAAAGTGCGTCATTTGTACAGATCACAAAAACCTACAGTATGTGTTTTCGCAGAAAGAACTCAATATGCGACAGAGACGATGGCTGGAACTTGTTAAAGATTATGATTGCGAGATTCGCTATCATCCAGGGAAAGCCAACGTGGTAGCCGATGCTTTGAGTCGAAAGGGAGTTAGTGAACATGTCAAGTTTATGCGAATTGAAATAGTCTCCGACTTGATTGACAGATTAAAGGCAGCTCAGTTGGAAGCCTTGAAGGATGAAAATCTGAAGTCATAGATTATGACTAAGAAGAAGAATGAATTAAATGATGATTCTATGGGATTGAAGGTTTATCAATCTCGTGTTTGGATGCCTTTGCTTGGAGGTCTTTGGAACTTGATTATGACTGAGGCTCATAAATCTAGACTATCTATTCATCCAGGTAGCACAAAAATGTATAACGATCTAAAGGTGTTGTATTGGTGGCCTACAATGAAGACAGATGTAGCACAGTTTGTGGAGTCTTGCCATATTTGTGCACAGGTTAAGGCAGAGCACTAGAAACCCTATTGATCACTTAAACAGTTGCAGATTCCAGAGTGGAAGTGGGAGCACATAACGATGGATTTCGTAACAAAACTTCCACATACGCAGAGGAATAATGATATGATATGGGTGATCGTTGACAGATTGACCAAGAGTGCTCACTTCTTGGCTACCAGTGTGACGGCATCACTTAGTAAGTTGGCTCAGTTATATATAGATGAAGTTGTTTCCCGAGATGGTATCCCGCTTTCGATTGTGTCAGATTGAGATTCCAGGTTTGTGTCAAACTTCTGGAATAGTTTACAGCGGGAATTGGGTACACGTGTGAATCTAAGTACAACTTACCATCCTCAGACAGACGGGCAATCTGAGCAAACTATTCAAACACTCGAGGATATGCTACGAGCATGTGTGTTAGAATATGGAGGGTCTTGGGATTCCCGTCTGCCACTAATTGAATTTGCATACAATACTTCGTTTCACTCGAGTATCAGTATGCCACCTTATGAGATGTTATATGGTCGTCGCTGCCGTACTCCTTCATGAGACTCTGTAGAGTAAGGCTTGCATACTAGATGACTATGTGAATGTATGTATGTGTTATATATGTCTAACTTGTTTTGCAGGTATGCTCAAGAAGGTAAGTGTAAGTTTTGAATGATGTTATGATTTCCTGTAGGATGTATAATAGGTGCATGCCAGCAGGTCTAGATTGGAACCGCTTAGATATTAATGATGTACCGTATGAATGAATGACTGAATGATGGATCCTTATGGGATCATATGTACGATATATGAGTATATAATGATGATGATGGATCCCTATGGGATAAAATGTACGTATATGTGTGCGTGCACTGTATGGAGACTATCTGACGCATGGTTAAGGTCAGTCGGTTGTAACTGGATCCCATGAGTACTTCAGGATTTCACGGTGATTCGGGAGGCATCCCGGATCCTAGGTTATGCAGAACCGCCGTGCCTTAACATGAGTGGTGATCAGCCGGTTGTAGCTGGATTACCTGTGGAGCCTCTTGCTATGTGAACGATGTTTGGTGGACTGCTTTATGCTCCCCCACCAGCGCGGTTGGTTGTGTCTCATCCCCCAGTCTGAGTTGTTCAGTGGGATTGATTATCCTGCAAGACACGACTCTTACTGATCTTGTCAGCACACCGCTATATGCTAAGCTAGCAATGATTGTTTATGAATGATATGTATGATGCATGACTTACATTATTGATACTTATGATTGTATGTACTTACTAGCTAAGCGTTTGTTGGGGTTTTCACGGTTCAAATAAACACAGCGGAAGCAAAAGTAGGAAAAATAATTTCGTTTGTGAACCATTCAACACCCACCAAGCGGACCAAAACTCTAGACATGATAAAGCAAGTAAAACAAAGAGAAGAAGAGATAGGAATTATACCATTCAAAATATATCTTCTTCTTATCGCCTTTGTTGGATGTGTACACAAAGTAGTGTACCACTATCGGTATCCACACCAAGTGTTGATGATCCCCATGTGCTAGCTATGTTTGGACTCCGCCAAAAGCTCCACCAATAACTTACAACAACTTGAATATCAATAGTACCTTGTTACTAATCTTCAAGTGTGTTTGCTTTGAGAGAGAGCATGAACTAACAAATAAGTTACAAGTTCATGTATCAAAAACAACTAGTTGCAACTAGTAGTAACCAACCATGTTCCATAAGCTCATTTGAACATATATAGACTCCACATAGAAGCCTAACACGGTTATAACCGTTCTAGGAGTAATGGCCATTAATAGTCATAAATACACCTTTAATCTAGTCTTAAAAGGCTACTTTAATAGGCTGTTTCGGCATGAGGCATGGCTATGCCTCACAGGGCACGCCCGTGCCAGCCCACAGGCACACCCAAGCCACGCCCGACTGGGGCTCGTGCTTTCGCACTAGGCATAGCCGTACCTCCACGAGGCACGCCCGTGCCGGCCCAATGGGTACGGCCTAGGCACGCCGGCCTTGGGCCATTACCTTGCATAGGGCACGCCCGTACCTTCATAAGGCACAACTATGCCCGGCCCAACCAAAACCCATTTTGGCATCTTCTCTCTCTCTTGATCAAAGGTGTTCCCGGAATCAATACTTGGCGTGTGACCCAATAGGCCTGTGCCTCATCGGCAGCGATACCAACTCGTGTGTGTCAGTGGGCATATTCCAACAAACTCCCACTTTAACATGACACACCTACGAAAGGCATCTATGCCCCCAAGTCAGCATAGGGTATGTCGCCCATGACAAGTCATGGAACATATCAACCCCATAACATCCACGATTATTTTTCTCGATCTAGACTAACTATGATGAACAATACAAGTTGCAAAATTGATTCACTATCAATTCAACTTGAGCACGGCCATGCATTTTGATGTCATCAGTTCAGTCAACGAGGGGCCCAAGGATATCTCTCTAAAGAGGAACAAATACCTTTGACTACATCGTTCCGTCACAGCAACATGTTCTTGCCTGAAAACTTCCCTTATAACAGCCACTTACGAACTGCGTTAGAAAGCAATCTAAACAAGACCATATCATTAATCAAGAAGCGCATGTATCTCAAGTAGAAGGACAAACAATATTATCATCCTGATTTACTCATGATCATGTCCATGAAGTAAATTCAGGTGCGGGTCCTCCAATTACTTGATCACTATCATGTACATACTAGTGTTGCGTAAATATGTATTCAATACTGTAACATCCTGAGATTGGGCTTAGTAGAACATAGGCATTGGGGTATGTTACACGTGAATTATTATGTTAATTAATTGGTATTTAATGGTTAATTAATTATTTACTTAATTAATATGGATTATATATATATATATGTATGTATACGGTGATATGTGTGTGCATGTGTTTAGTGTTTTAAGCCATGACACCTCATGCTTTTTAAGTATGTATACGTGGGTATATGTTGGTATTACTTCATGTTGAAGTTATTCTTGTGTGTGTAGATTGGGTGTAATCCGAGAGCAAAGAAGAAAGCAAGGAAGAACAAGAAACAATCGGAATTTGTGATTTCCGGGTTGTGTGATTCAAGCTTCGAAGGTTGATAATTATTTCATGATTCTTGCTAAACATGCTAGTTGTTATAAGCATGCTTCGGTTTTAAGTGGGTTTTGTTATAAACATCATATGAAATAGTCGGATTTAGAGTTCTTGGTGTTCTTATGGTTTTATGGTGTTTAATATGCATGCTTGCATGTTTAAACATGTTTATATGTGTTCACATGAACTTGTACGTGAATTATATAAACTGGAAAGTCGAGGTATGCAAGTTATGGAGCTGTCGGATTCATGGAAGTATTGAATGTTGCGGATTTTGTTATTGATAGTGATATCCGAATCTAGTGAAAACCGGGTGTTGAATCTGGATATGTGAAATCCGGAACGTTAAATCCGAATGTGCAATCCGAGTGTTGAAATCCGAGGGCTTGAATCCGAGGTTGGAATTCTAAAAACATGTAATCCGATTGTGCATAATAAGTTGAGATGCAAATGTGCAAATCCGATAGTAGTGTCGGATTTCTTCAAATCCGATACATAGAAGCGGATTCCGATGGTGGTTGCGGATTTGGTGCAAATCCGATGGTAGTGTCGGATTTCATGTGAAATCCGACAGTTTTCGTTTGTTGTTTTTGCATTGTTTAATGTTATGTGATATATGTGTATTCATATGTGAATATTACATGCTTATGTGTTATTAAAGGATATAAATATATGATTGATACATATATTTATGGATTGATTACGAATGGTTGGTTGTTCTCAGGGACAAACAAGGCTCAGTAACATTAGATCAATGAGTGGAAAATATGAGAACCAGAGGTGAGTGGTTTTTCGCTCACGGGTGATATTGTTGTATTGGTTTGGTTGCAACTATTGTTGGATAGATTGTATATCTGTTGGATAATTAACTGTGAATGTTAATTGTTGAATTATTTGATATGTATACATGTTGGAAGGGAAGTCAGTTTACGATTGGGCTTATGGGCTGGGTTCATTTGCTATTGGCTAAGCAGTATTAGGACCTTGGGATGCATTTGTTGCTACCAGAGGATGATAGTATGTGAGAATAGCAAATGGACTATTGGTAAACCTTTTCTTTGGCCGGCATTGGTTGTAGGTTCCTGCAGAACCGCCGGTCTTCCCAGGGTGCTTATTTGTGGTTGTTGATATCATGCGGTTCTGGCAGAAATATCTGTTTGGTGATACTCCATTCACTTAGCTTTGTGCTAATCCCCCACCTCTCACTCTTTTTACAGGTTTTGGTAAGTCAGCGGCTCGGCTGAGAGTGGTTAGCTTGGGGAGTAATCACCTAGGACTCTGATAATGTATTTGTGACGAGCCGTGTTTTGTAATACTGATATTTTGTAAACGGTGGTTGTAATTATTGTAATTACTTTGGTCTTTAAAAATGCTTTCGCGGTTTAATTAAAAGTGATAATTTTGGGTTAAAAATACGGTGTTATAAGTTTGGTATCAGAGCCTTGGTTTGGTAGTGTAGGCACATTGGAAGTTTTACATTCCCAAATCTTGGCTCGTGGTAGGTCGATTACTCCTTGGGTTTGGGATTGGGGTGAATTGGAGAGGGTGGAGTTAGTATGTTGTGTACTAACGGATTTATCTAATAAATCGTGAGGTGATGTGATTGTTACAGATAACAATGGCTGGACGTGATTACTCAACCGGTACCCCTACCGTTCCAACTACTGCTGAGGTCCCTACTGCAACAGTTGAGATTCCAACCAATGCTGGTACATCTGGTACAACAGTTGATGATAGAGATGAGTACATATTTCATTTGGAAGGTCAACTGCAAGATTTGAGATCAGAGTTGGAGCAGCAAAGGCAGGCTCCTGCAGCACAACCACCGGTTATTCCAATAACATCAACTACGGTTGCGATACCCCCGATCTTTCCAGCAATCACTACATTAGCAGAGGTTCCTGTAATGTCAATGCCGATACCACTGTTTACTCAACCGATGACTCAACCGTTCTATTATCCGTTGATTCCACAGAGACCCTATCCTCAAGGATCTATCCCACAAGGATCAATGCCACAAGGAACCGGATCTTATTTGTATCCATTTATGGGATTTCCACCAGGTATGGGATACAGGCAGCCGTGTACTTACAAACAGTTCTTGGATTGTAAACCAGATGAATATCACGGTAGCACGGATCCCAATGTTACTTTGAACTGGCTCAGGGATACAGGGAGGATTTTAGATGCTTGTAATTGTGAAGAGGAGATGAGAGTTTGTTTTGCTACCCGGATGCTAAAAGGGAAAGCAATGGTTTGGTGGGATTCCATTACCACACATTTATCGAGAGCACAAATGGATTCAAACACTTGGAATCAATTTCGGGATAAATTGTGTGAACAGTACTGCAACGCCTTTGAATTGAATAAAATAAGGCAGGATTTCATGGAACTTAAGATGACGAGAAAGATGATGGTGGATGAACTGATTGAACAGTTCAACTCTAAGTTGAGGTTTGTATCTCAGTGGGTGCCTGATGAATCTTCCCAGGTTCAGCACTTTATCAGGGCTTTATTGCCATAATACAGGAGCACCACCAGGTTGGTTGGATCTTTGTCCCAGGCCTTCACCTTAGCAAAATCTGCTGAGGGGGACATCCAAGCCAAGGATAAACAGAGTAAGGAGGAGGCAGCTTTGCAGAAGCCAAGATATGATCAAGCTGGGGGTAGCCAGCAAAAGAAGAAATGGCAGGGTAACCAGTCCTAGAGCAATCAGAACAGGAAGGCATCTTCAGGAGATTCGGGGAATAAATCACAGTGGTGCACAAGGTGCAGGGCTACTCACACTGGGCAGTGTACTGCTCAGACTATGCGATGTGTGAGATGTGGAACCCTGAAGGTATTCGTTTGGCAAAATCAAGTAGCAACGGAAGCAATGTATATAACAAAATCGATGCCAAACAACGAATACCTTCCATGGACCAAAATCTAACAAAGGAATTGCAACTAAAATATATAAACAAGACGAGAAGAAAGGTTATACCTCAATGGTGCAAAACACAAAATAATCTTCTTTGTCAAGAGGCTTAGAATCAAACAAATAACTCCTCCAATGAAGTCCACCCCAAGCTTGCTTGATTCCCAAGTGCTAGCAAGTTGATGTACATCCACCAAAACAACAATCAAGTGTGTGTATGTTTGCTTCTTGTACTCAAGAACACCAAGAACAAGAGAGAGAGAGTTCAAGTGTCAACCAAGGGACAGAGTATGAGCCAAAAGCTTCTCCTAGAGCAGATAACTCGTGGTCTCTTTGTATACCACAATTATGAGAAGTTAACCCCATTAAACCAAGTGTTTAAGACTGTTAATTCTGCTGTTACAGTGAACGTACACGGCCCGTGTAGGTCTACACGGCCGTGTAGGCCCAACGTCCACGGCCCCAATTAGGCTAAGACGGCCCGTGTTTATGAAGCACTACACGGCCCGTGTAGGCCCAAACTACACGACCTTGAATTGGGCTAATACGCCTCATGTATGTTGGACTGGACACGGCCCGTGTTCAGGAACACGGCATGTGTACCATCTTGCGAAAACCCATTTTGGCCTTTTCCTCTCTTTTGCTTCATCGTGTTGCCGGAATCAATACTTTATGTGTGACCCAATAGGCCTATACCTCATCGGTAGTGCCATTAACTTGTTCGTGTCAGCGGGCATATTCCAACAAACCATGGGAATGAATCAAAGGATTGTCGATATCCCCGAAATGTATACTGGAATTGTCACCAGAAGGGGCACAGGGCAGGTAATTGCCCTACAGGGAGAAGACCAGTGGCAGGGACTGGGTCAGGGGCAGGGGCAAGGGCGGTTGGGGGTTCGTCAGCGGCAGGAGGGCAGAAAAGGAAGAATCCTCCGACTCCGGAGGGCAGGGCGTTCCGGATGACAGTAGATGATGCTACTGCCACAGATGATGTGATCACCGGTACGTTCTTTATAAACTCCTTACCTGCTCGTGTGTTGTTTGATTCTGGAGCGAATCGCTCCT
The DNA here is from genome assembly GCA_038502395.1 of Dittrichia graveolens. Taxonomy (NCBI): domain Eukaryota; kingdom Viridiplantae; phylum Streptophyta; class Magnoliopsida; order Asterales; family Asteraceae; genus Dittrichia; species Dittrichia graveolens. Next base: position 42,522,926 of record JARJIL010000009.1, on the reverse strand, counting down.
TTATTTCTGTAGCATTCTGTGCTAAGTTAAATTTGCCTACTACTACTATCTCTGTGCCGATTGATATAGAAGTAGCAGATGGTAAGATAGTGTGTGTTACGACTTCTGTGACAGGTGCTGAAATTGATATAGATGGTAAGTGCTTTCCTGTATCATTCCTATTGATGCCATTAGCGGGGTTTGATGTGGTTTTGGGAATGGATTGGTTGAGTAAGCATAGGGCGAGTAATAAATGTCATAGGAAGCTGATTTCGTTTCCGTTATATAATGGGTCACGTGAGGTGGCTCCAGGGGAAAGGAACAAGTCTATGTTTCATCTCATTTCGATGTTGAAAGCCAAGAAATCGTTGAGTAAGGGATGCGAATGTTTTCTGGCATATGCGATTGATGCTAGAAAAGAGAAACGGGCAGTTACTGATGTACGAGTTGTATCAGAATTTTCTGAGGTGTTTCCGGATGAGTTACATGGGTTACCTCCCGTTCGAGAGGTAGAGTACAAGATTGAGTTGATACTAGGTTCGAATCCAGTGGCTAGATCTCCTTATGGATTGGCTCCTTCTGAGATAAGGAAGATGATGACGCAGATTCTGGATTTGTTGGATCGGGGATTTATTCGTCCGAGTTCTTCACCATGGGGTGCACCAGTCTTATTTGTGAAAAAAGAAAGATGGTACTCTGCGAATGTGTATTGATTACAGAAAACTGAATAAGAGGACAGTGAAGAATAAATACCCTTTGCCCAAGATTGATGATTTTGTTTGATCAGTAGCAGGGTGCTTCGTATTTCTCGAATATTGATTTGAGATCGGGTTATCACTGCTGGAGATCTGCCCACTGACACACGTATGCCGGTATCACTGCTAATGAAGCGCGAGCCTATTGGGTCACACGCCAAGGATTGATCCCAACAGCTTTATGTGGATGGAGAAAGTCAAAGAATCAAAAGTGTTTTGATTCGGGGCTTCACGACCGTGAAGGGTGCTCCACGGGTCGTGAAGCTGGCTGCCCTAACGATTGTTCGACGGCCACCACGCGTCGTGATGCCTTTGTGCTTCACGGCCCGTGACGAGGTCGTGAGGGGTCGTGAAGGAGATGCCCTTACGAGTCTCGACCAGGCGGCACGGCTCATGGAGTTCTAAGTCCCCTCGTGGCGCACTTAGGCTTCAAGGCCCGTGAGAGCCCGTGAGGGGTCGTGAAGAGGGTAGCTGTAGTGACACTTGTGTTTTATTGGACCATTTGATGGTCCAATCAAATGACATGCAATTTGGCCGAGTTTCTGGTGTCAATAGGCATCGTTTGAGGCTGGAGAACACAAGCCACCAAATACCACTTAGCTCTACTCCATTTTCTCTCTTGGTACAAAATGGGTTTCATGCTACAACACTATGATGGTGATCTTGAGTGTTCATATGAAGATCATTGGTGCAAGAGGAGGACATCTTTGGGCTGTTCTAGATGGTGAAGTCTTGGTAGACGTTCATCTAATGGATTGCTAGTACAATGGGATCAAACTCTTCTTGGTGTGGACTAGCAATGGAGGAGGAAGCCATTTTTTTTCCTCATGTTCATCCCCACACATGGAGCTCGATTTCCAGCTGGAAGAAGGTATACTTTCTACTCCTTCTTCTTGTTCTTTACTTGCAATTTGCTTTGTAGTGTGTTCCACCATTGGAATTAGTTGTGGGCTTTGTGTGTGCTTTCTTTTTGTCTTGCATGCTACTTTCTTGTTTACTTCCGCTGCGTTTGTGCCCACCACGAGTTCCAACAATCACCAGGTACGAGTTTCTGACGGGGATGTTGCTAAGACTGCATTTCGTACCAGGTATGGCCATTATGAGTTTTTAGTCATGCCGTTCGGGTTGACTAACGCACCTGCAGTGTTTATGGATTTGATGAACCGGGTTTGTCGACCGTTCTTGGATAAATATATGATAGCATTTATTGAAGACATTCTGGTTTATTCGAAATCTGAAGCTGATCACGAGATTCACTTGAGACAGGTTCTTGAAACTCTGAAACGGGAGCAATTGTATGCCAAGTACTCGAAGTGTGAATTTTGGATGCGAGAAGTTCACTTTCTGAGGCATGTCATTTGCAGTGATGGAGTCAAAGTTGATCCGGCAAAGATAGAAGCAGTGATGAACTGGGAGGCTCCAAAATCGCCTTCTGAGATTAAAATCTTCTTGGGATTGGCTGGGTATTATAGAAGATTCATTAAAGACTTTTCTAAGATTGCGAATCCCATGACTAAACTGACTCGCACGGAGGTTCCATTTAAATGGAGTGATGAACAGGAGAGAGCTTTTCAGACGTTGAAACGACTCTTGTGCCAGGCTCCTATTCTTGCTTTACCTGATGGGTCAGATGACTTCATAGTTTAATGTGATGCGTCAGTGGTAGGGTTGGGTTGTGTAGGTTGATGCAACAGGATAAAGTGATTACGTATGCTTCTCGTCAGTTGAAACCGAATGAGAAGAACAATCCAACCAATGATTTAGAACTGGCAGCTGTGGTTTTTGCGTTAAAATTGTGGAGACACTATCTTTATGGTACAAAGTGCGTCATTTGTACGGATCACAAAAAACTACAGTATGTATTTTCGCAGAAAGAACTTAATATGCGATAGAGACGATGGCTGGAACTTGTTAAAGATTATGATTGCGAGATTCGCTATCATCCCGGGAAAGCCAACGTGGTAGCCGATGCTTTGAGTCGCAAGGGAGTTAGTGAACATATTAAATTCATGCGAATTGAAATAGTTTCTGACTTAATCGATAGATTAAAGGCAGCTCAGTTGGAAGCCTTGATGGATGAAAATCTGAAGTCAGAGATTATGACCAAGAAAAAGAGTGACTTGACAGATGATTCTCGGGGATTGAAAGTTTATCAATGTCGAGTTTGGGTGCCTTTGCTTGAAGGTCTTCGGAATGTGATTATGACTGAAGCTCACAAGTCTAGACTATCTGTTCATCCAGGTAGCACAAAAATGTATAATGATCTAAAGGTGCTGTATTGGTGGCCTACAATGAAGACAGATGTTGCACAGTTTGTGGAGGCTTGCCATATTTTTGCACAGGTCAAGGCAGAGCACCAGAAACCCTATGGAACATTGAAACAGTTACAGATTCCAGAGTGGAAGTGGGAGCATATAACGATGGATTTCGTAACGAAATTTCCGCGTACGCAACACTCTACCTATACTTAGTTAATATGGATTATGTATATATAGATGTATGTATGTATATGGTGATATGTGTGTGCATGTGTTTAGTGTTTTAAGCCATGACACCTCATGCTTTTTAAGTATGTATACGTGGGTATTTGTTGGTATTACTTCATTTTGAAGTTATTTTTGTGTGTGTAAATTGGGTGTAATCCGAGAGCAAGGAAGAACAAGAAACAATCGGAATTTGTGATTTCCGGGTTGTGTGATTCAAGCTTCGAAGGTTGATAATTATTTCATGATTCTTGCTAAACATGCTAGTTGTTATAAGCATGCTACGGTTTTAAGTGGGTTTTGTTATAAACATCATATGAAATAGTCGGATTAAGAGTTCTTGGTGTTCTTATGGTTTTATAGTGTTTAATATGCGTGCTTGCATGTTTAAACATGTTTATATGTGTTTATATGAACTTGTATGTGAATTATATAAACTGGAAAGTTGAGGTATGCAAGTTATGGAGCTCTCGGATTCATGGAAGTATTGAATGTTGCGGATTTTGGTATTGATGGTGAAATCCGAATCTGGTTAAAACCGGGTTTTGAATCCGGATATGTGAAATCCGGAACTTTAAATCTGAATTTGCAATCCGAGTGTTGAAATCCGAGGGCTTGAATCCGAGGTTGGAATTATAAATACATGTAATCCGATTGTGCATGATAAGTTGAGATGCAAGTGTGCGAATCCGATGGTTGGTTGTTGTGTTCTCAGGGACAGACAAGGCTCAGTAACATTAGATCACTGAGTGGAATAACTGAGAACAAGAGGTGAGTGGATGTTCGCTCATGGGTGATATTAGTTGTACTGGTTTGGTTGCAACTATTGTTGGATAGATTGTATATCTGTTGGATAATTAACTATGAATGTTAATGGTTGAATTCTGTGATATGTATGCATGTTGGAAGGGAAGTCATTTTACGACTGGGCTTATGGGCTGGGTTCATTTACTATTGGCTAAGCAGTATCAGGACCTTGGGATGCATTTGTTGCTACCAGAGGATGATACTGTGTGCGAATAGCAAATGGACTATCGGTAAACCTTTGCTTTGGCCGGCATTGGTTGTAGGTTCCTACAGAACCGCCGGTCTTCCGAGGGTGCTTATTTGTGGTTGTTGATATCATGCGGTTCTGGCTGATATATCTGTTTTGTGATACTCCATTCACTTAGCTTTGTGCTAATCCCCCACCTCTCACTCTTTTTACATGTTTTGGTAAGTCAGCGGCTCGGCTGAGAGTGGTTAGCTAGGGGAGTAATCACCTAGGACTCTGATAATGTATTTGTGACGAGCCGTGTTTTGTAATACTGGTATTTTGTAATTATTGTAATTACTTTGTTGTTTAAAAATGCTTCCGTGGTGTAATTAAAAGTGAAAATTTTGAGTTAAAAATACGGTGTTACAAATACTTCACCAACCACTTGCCTCGATCTTAATTCACTTCTTCCTTCCAATGAAGAACAACCGATCGTGGAGCATTTAGAATAAATAAATTTATTCAAGGTAGTAGTTAAACATGCTAAGATGGAACACAATAAAGGCTAACGAAAGTACCCGCTCTGTGCGCATTATCAAATCTCCATTTGATAATCGATACAATCAAAGCACATTATTGCTTTTAATGTTCCCAACTCAAAACACATTAAATTCAACTAAAACAAACTCAAGCCAAAGCCACTTGTAAACCAAGTGTACACAAGCCTAGTATGAAAGTTCATCACTAGCTTGTGACTAAAGCTTAGTAAGCGGATTCACAAAATGACATCCATGCGAACTCTAACAATCACCATATCTTTTCTCGACCAAACACTTATAAAGTGTGCATCGGCAAGATCATGGTCCTTTGTTCAAGCCTCCGTGCTCTCGTTGTTTCAACGAACCCAATGGACTTAACGATGCTTCGAACAATTTTTCTCGTCAATGAGCCACTGTACTATTATTGTTTCAAAGGACTCAATAAAGTCACAATGCGCAAGACTATGGTTCATATATATAAGCCATCATACTCTTATTTTCTCAAAAGAACCCAATTACAGTCAATGATGCTTAAAGAACCATTCTAGTTGATAACGTTCCACTTAACAACACAATAATAACAATTCACCAAGAGTAATATATTACTCAAATTTCTTTGTTACCACCGAACATCAACTTGAAGAACAATGTACCAAGAGTTCTTCCAAGCATGTAAAAAATGAGAGAAAAGGAACTATGTGATAAACCAAGTTGCTAATTAAATTAACACACTAGTTCATCATGTTTCTGTTGGAATATGCCCACAGATACACGTGCACTAGCATCACTGCTGATGAGGTATGGGCCTATTGGGTCACACGCCAAGGGTAGATTCCGGCAGCACAACCCAAACATGAAAGAATATGAAATTAGGGTTTCTGGCGACCTTCACAGGCCATGAAGAGAAACCCTCCACTAGGCATCAGCACCCGGACAAGTAGTCGTGGGAGCACAACCTTCACGAGGTATTCACGGCCCGTGAGAGCCCGTGAAGGCAGGCGTATCACACCCCGCTAAAGCGGAAACACGAGGTGTCACAGCACAAGATATCATCGCACAAGGTAAATAGATAATAACCATTAGATTAAATTAACAAAATATGTAGTTCGGATGAAACATAAATAAAGGTTACATATCCGAATAATATTTAAAGACATTGTCTTGTACGATGTGTAAATGAAATAGATAATGTTTATATAAAATGTGACGATGAAGATGAAGATGCCACACATCATGTTTGCAAGCATGAGGTACCTAACGGCGGTCACCTGAAAGCACGGGTAAAAGAAAAGGGTCAACTACTAGAGTTGGTGAGTTCATAGGTTTTAATGTATGCACAAAACATCTTTTAAATGAGAAAAGTTTAAATTATTGATGGAAGTTTTTGGATAAAAATCCAAGTATGAGATAATGATAGAAGATGTATTATATTGCCCAATACGTTGCACATGGTAGTAATAGACTATTATGATTGTTGCTTGAGCCATTATCCAACCTAGCCGACAACCAATTGCCCATGATAAACCTAACGCCTATATTAAATGACGTTAGTAGTGGTAAAGTACATCTATAGTTCGTCAACCATAAATGGGAGACGTCGGAATCTCCAAATAGCGCTACTTACTAATACCATCGGCTCACTAGCGGAGTTAAGGAATAATGTCCAACGAAAGGGCCTTACAACGATCACCCAAGCACATCAAAGAATAATACCATAAGTGCTCAAAATAATATTTGAAATAAATAAGAAGATAGGCAATAAACTTTTCATGAAATATATACACATGCTTTCACCCCAAAATAATATGAAATACGGTAAAAAGGGGCTATGATACTCACTCGGTATGCAAAGGTGTTTTCTTGTAAGGATTTCTTGTTCCTACCGAAGCTCCTTTCCTAATATAAAAAGGTATGTAGCTCTATTAGACTTATTTTATTTATTATTTTGTATTATTTATTTGTTGTTAACTTATTTATTTAAATAGTTAAAGGTTGTCTTTATTTTTCCATTATTCATAAATGTTCACTGAAATTTTCAGTTCTTTGAGTTGAACTTTAAAAATTAAAAACTGTAATTTAGGAGTCATATTAAGGCTTGATATTTTAATATAATCTTGCTATATGTTTCTAGAATGTCCAGTAAAAATATAGGAATTTATAATCCATGTTTGGTATTTTTAATAATTAAAAGTGTATAGGATGTCCACTGATCAGTGTCTGGATGACATGTTGTTACTAAAACGTCTGTTTAGGGCTCATACGACCTCCTTTTTACCTGATTCAAACTGGGAAATAACCACGACTCAAAGATTAAACTTTTAAAAAAAACTAGACGTATTTTGACCCAAGAATGAGTAAGTTACACGCGTTTAAAGTGTACCCTTCTAAATCTGCCAGATTTCCAGATTCAACATATGGGTCTTTTTAAATATGTTTGAAGGATCAAACGTTCATGAAAATTAGTGAATCCAGGTTTAAATGAAAGGTAACACTTTAAACTAAGATTAGCAAAAAGAATCAACTGATTTTGATACCTAGAACTCCAGATATAACAAAAACAAGTGAGGAGTTCTAACATCAGATTCTGCCAGATTTGTGATTCTTTTTGCTTATGGGTCATAACTTTAATATAACATGTTTATATTAATGAATAATCATATTGTATGAGTATAAGCTTTGATAATCCATGTGTTCTTACAACAATGGTAGGATGATACACATTTTATGTGTTCCTTACAACATTTGTTTAGATGAAACACATGCATGATCAAAGTCTTATTTTCTTGATTTTTAGTTGATTAAGTTCCATACAACAACGGTAGGATGATGCACATTTCATGTGCTCCTTACAACATTGGTAGGATGTTTATATTTACATGATTATATATATATATATATATAAAGGAAATAAGATGAACAACAAAGAAAATAAATAAAAGAAAGAAGAAAGAAGAAGAGAAGAAAGGTAGAAGAGTAGAGATGAGTGTTTTATGATCATCTTACCAACTCTTTTCTTTGATTTAGTGTTGGATCTTCAAAAGATGATCAACACTTGGATGTTCTTGGGAGATTTTTGTTGGTGAAAGAAGAAGAGAGAAAAGAGAAGAGATGGAGTGTGGTGGTAAAGGAAATGATAAGGAGTAGTAGGAGGCTTATATAGAGTATGGGGGAGATCAAGTGGTGGTTCTTGGGAAGAGAAGGAGGCAAGAGAATTTGAGGGGGGGGGGGGGGTTAGGGTGGCCGGCCTCATGGGGGGGGGGGGTTTCTTTTATTTATTTTTTTTTGAATTATTAAGTGTAATTGGTTTAAATTGAATTTTGTATAATTGTTGATTTTGTTTAAATCTTTTAATTACAAAGTTTTTATTACTTTTATGAGTTTATTTTTGTATGTTTTATATTTTAACTTATTTATTTTTATCATAATTTATTTAATTATTTTAATTGATATTATTTTTATTATTGTACCTGATTTGTAATTCTTGACTCGTAATAATTCGATTTTTCGAGCTCCGGAAGGTTCTAACCATATAGGCGGGATTTCTACGAATTCTAATATTATTATGGATGTATTTAAGTCATGATTACTATTTTTAGTCATGCTAGGCTTAAAATTAGAATTTCTAATGGCTAACCTGGGAAATTTGTTGCCGAATGTCACAGTCTCCCCTGATTAAAAGAATTTCGTCCCGAAATTAATCGTTGACGTCTTGGACTTGCTTTTTGGCGAAGAGGTGTGGATATTTGAGTTTCATATAATCCTCTCGCTCCCAAGTGTATTCAGGCCCGTTCCTTGAGTTCCAACGAACTTTTAAGATGGGGATCCTGCTTCTCCTTAGTCTTTTGACCTCCCGGTCAAGGATTTCGATTGGTTCTTCTACAAAGTGCAACCGGTCATCAACTTGCACATCTTTTAAGGGTAAGATTAAGGTTTCCTCCGTTTGGCATTTCTTTAAATTCGACACATGGAACGTGTCATGGATGGCGCTCAGTTCTTGTGGCAGTTTTAGCTTGTAGGCTACCGGTCCGATCCTTTCGATTATCTCGAACGGCCCAACATACCTGGGACTTAACTTGTTCTTTTTACCAAAACGCACTATCCCTTTCCAAGGTGATATCTTTAGTAGAACTTTATCGCCAACTTGAAACTCTAGGGGTTTCCTGCGATTGTCGGCGTAGCTCTTTTGTCGGTCCCTAGCGGTTTTGAGTCTTTCCCTGATAATCTTTATCTTATCAGTGGTTTCCTGTACGACGTCTGGTCTGGACAATTGTCGGTCTCCGATTTCCAACCAGCTGAGCGGGGATCTACATTTGCGTCCGTATAATGCTTCATAAGGTGCACACTGGATACTGGTGTGATAACTATTATTGTATGAAAATTCAACCAGTGGCAAATGCGAGTCCCAGCTCCCACCAAAATCTAACACACAAGCACGTAACATATCTTCCAGCGTTTGAATGGTCCTTTCCGATTGTCCGTCTGTTTGGGGGTGGTAAGAGGTGCTTAAATTGACTCGCGTTCCCAATGCTTTCTGAAGTGATTGCCAAAATCGGGAAGTGAAGCGACTATCCCTATCCGAGATGATAGAGATGGGCACTCCATGACCCATGATGATCTCATTGATGTAGATTCGTGCCAGCTTTTCCATCTTGTAATCTTCACGAATGGGTAGGAAATGTGCTGACTTTGTAAGCCGGTCTACTACTACCCAGATGGAATCGTACCCTTTTGCGGATCGGGGTAACTTAGTCACAAAATCCATAGTTATCTGTTCCCATTTCCATTCCGGGATTTCGGGTTGCTGCAGTAATCCAGAGGGTTTCTGGTGTTCTGCCTTAATCCTTGCACAAGTCAAACATTTCCCCACGTATAGGGCGACATCCTTCTTCATTCCGGGCCACCAATAGTATTCCTTCAAATCCTTGTACATTTTATCGGCTCCGAGATGAATAGAATACTTAGACTTATGTGCCTCATCCAATATCGTTAACCTTATGTTATCTACCTTGGGTATCCAAACCTTCTTTTCGAAGTAACGTACTCCATCAGTTCCAATCTCAAACCTGTGCTCCAAATGACGAAGGGTTTCCTCTTTTAGATTTTCTTCTTTTAATGCTTGCTCCTGAGCTTCAAGAATCCTTCCTTTCAGACTTGTTTGCACTACAGCTCCTAATGCTCGTACTCTCGTTGGTTTTACTCTTTCCTTCCTACTCAACGCGTCGGCTACCACATTGGCCTTGCCTGGGTGATATTTGATTTCGCAATCATAATCATTGAGTAGTTCTACCCATCGCCTTTGTCTCATATTGAGCATCTTTTGATCAAAAATATGCTGGAGACTCTTATGGTCAGTGTAGACGGTACACTTGGTGCCATATAAGTAGTGTCTCCATATTTTGAGTGCAAACACTACCGCTCCTAGCTCCAAATCATGAGTAGTGTAGTTTTTCTCATGAACCTTCAATTGTCTCGAAGCGTAGGCGATAACTTTGTCTTTTTGCATTAAAACACATCCCAACCCTTGGTGTGATGCGTCGCAATAGACCACAAAGTTTTCTGATCCAGTTGGCAATGCCAAGATAGGTGCGTTGCATAGCTTCTGCTTTAAGGTTTGAAAGGCTTCTTCTTGCTTATCTCCCCAAATGAATTTCTTATCCTTCTGAGTCAGAGTCGTTAATGGTAGAGCCACGCGTGAAAAGTTTTCGATGAACCGCCTATAATATCCTGCCAAAACCAGAAATTGTCGAATCTCGGTTGGCGTCTTTGGTGCTTCCCACATTTTGATTGCTTCGATCTTTGCTGGATCGACATGAATTCCATTTGAATTAACTACATGACCAAGGAAGTGTACTTCTCGGATCCAAAATTCACACTTAGAGAATTTGGCATACAACTTCTGGTCCTTGAGTAGTGTTAAGATTAATTTCAAATGCTGCTCATGATCTTCCTTGCTTCGCGAATAGATGAGAATGTCGTCTATGAACATTATAGCAAACTTATCTAAATATGGTCTACAGACCCTATTCATTAAGTCCATAAATACTGCTGGAGCGTTAGTCAACCCAAAAGGCATAACTAAGAACTCATAATGTCCATAGCGGGTTCTAAAGGCGGTCTGGGGGACGTCTTCTTCGCGAACTCTCAATTGGTGATATCCCGAGCGAAGATCGATTTTTGAAAAATATTTGGCGCCTTCAAGTTGGTCGAACAGATCATCGATTCGAGGGAGAGGGTATCGGTTCTTGATTGTTAACTTGTTGAGTTCCCGATAGTCGATACACATTCGTAGCGACCCGTCCTTCTTTTTGACGAAAAGAACTGGGGCTCCCCAAGGGGATGAACTTGGTTGAATGAAACCTTTGTCGAGTAATTCTTGTAGTTGTGCCGATAGCTCTTGCATTTCTGATGGGGCGAGTCGATATGGTGCTTTTGCCACGGGAGCCGCTCCAGGGACTAGATCGATATGGAATTCGACTTGCCGATTCGGGGGTAATCCTGGCAAATCTTCCGGAAATACTTGAAGAAAGTTTCGCACGACGGGAATTTCTTGAATGTTTTTCTCACAGGTTTTCTTATTGATTATATGTGCTAGGAATGCCTCGTTTCCTTTCCTTAAGCAATTTCTCATCTTGATGGATGAGATTATCTTGAAATTCCTTCCGGATTTTTCTCCATACACCTTAAGTGTCTCACCATTAGGCGTCGGAATTCGGACGATCTTTTCGAAGCAACAGATTTCCGCTCGATGGCTAGAAAGCCAATCCATCCCAACAACTATGTCGAAACTTCCCATTTCAAGTGGGATTAAATCTATGGTATATGTTTTATCGGCTAAGCCCAAGGTACAACCAGGGATTATGTCCTTAACGCTAGTTTTCTGACCGTTAGCAAATTCAATGATGTAAGGCTCTTTCATTTCTATGGTTTTTAGGTTTAGCCTTAACTTAAATCTTAATGATATGAAGCTTGTATCGGCCCCTGAATCAAATAGTACTGAAGCGTAATAACCGTTTAGAGGAAACGTACCTGTAACGACATCGGGGTTTTGTCTAGCTTCATTTGCTCCAATCTCAAACACCCTGCCTCGTGCTTCATTTCCTTGGTTACTTTGGCTTGCAGTACGTGCTTGATTATAATTAGACCCTTGAGTTGGCCGCGAGCAGACGGTGCCATGGTGCTCCAGACTTCCGCATTTAAAGCATGGCTTTACTCGGCAAGTTTTGCTGAGGTGTCCTAGCCGCTTACACCTAAAGCACACCATGCACTTACCTTCGTGGTGTTTGTGGCACTTGTCACATTTGGGGTAGGATCTCCATCCTTTATCGGCCGCTTGCGCCTGAGCTCCGAAGTTTCTAGCCCTTTTTTGAGTCCTCGCAGCTTCTCCACCGGATGGCTTCTTCGGCATCTCCTCAAGCTTCCTCTTACCCTTGTCCTTGTTGCTCCCAAGCGATCCCGATCGGATGGCATTGTGGGTAAGTCTTGTAGCTAGATTTACCGCACTTTGGATGGTGTTGGGGTTTGCAGCCGTGACATTTGCCCGGATCTCAGGGGCTAGACCCCAAATGTATCTATCGATACGGTTTTCTTCCGGGGTCACCAAATGCGGCACCAGCTTGGCCAAATCATGAAATCGGGTGGTGTAGGAGTTGATGTCATCCCCGATCATTTCATGATTCCACAGCTCGGCTTCTAGCTTTTGAATTTCACTCCTTGAGCAAAATTCGTCCCTTAATAGCCTGAGGAATGCATCCTAGGTGAGTTGGTGCGCAGCATTTCTTCCAAGCGTTTGCAGTTGGATATTCCACCACGATAAGGCTCGCCCTTGAAGAAGACATGCTGCAAACTCCACCTTGTTTGCTTCCGTACATTTACTGATGCTAAGGACTGATTCCATGCTTTCAATCCAGTTTAGTAGACCCACACCTCCTTCCGTTCCAAAGAATTCTTTAGGGTTGCAGGCCCTAAAGGTTTTGTAGTTGCAATCTTGGGTTGGGGTTGGTACTCCTTGGTTTGTTTGAAGCCCAGCAGCAACTTGGCTAACTATGTTGGGTAATGTTGCAATCACTTGTTCCATGACAAGTTGATCTAACTCGGGGTTTGCTCTTCGTGGAGGCATCGTTCTAGAGCACAATCACACGACGATTTTTAGTCACTCAATCTAATCGGTTTTATCATACTACTCTATGTGTAACATGTGTAATTCATTCATGGCATTAAATATGACTTAATAGTACGAGATTTAATTAAATAATCAATCATTCACTTGGCACAAAATAATTACCAAAATCGGCTCTTTAAAAGATGCCATATATATTAATAAGGAGTTAATAGTAGCCATACAATCATACATCCTTCAAACCAACATAGGATATTTTAGTTCATAATCAACAAAAGAGAAGGACATTAAAACACAAGGTAGATCCACTCCAACCCATCTAGCGCCCAATTCCAATGTAAGCTAGCCCCACTAACATCATCAACACAACCCCTAAAACTAGGCATGTATGCACTAGCCTAATTAGTCTTCGGGCTTCTTGAGCCGCCTCTAAGGCTTGCCTTGCGTGATGGTGGTTAAGGTCCGCCATGTCTAAGCACGAACTAACCCTGTAGGTTTGGTAATCTAACATGCCTCTTATGTTATATAGCTCCAGAGACATGTGGTGGAATCTCCTCTTTTCTTCGTCGGTCATCCCGGATGAAGGTATCATCGGGATTCCCGTGAGGGCTCTTACTGGCTCGTTCACCTGCCGGGAAGTTTCTCCCATGGTAGGCTGGGGTGGTGCTACGGTTGCTCGTACTGGAATGGCTACCCTCTTTCGGGCAGTTTGTCTAACCCGAGGCCCGGTTGTTCCGGGGTTTGGGTTTTGGTTTGGTTGAGAGGAGGGAATGTCAAAGATCCTTACGGGTCTACGTAGGGGTTCTAAGAATCCTTCAGGCAGCTGGTATTGTGGGGATTGGTTACTATCGGTGGAAGATCTTTGGCTGTTCTCGGTAGGTTCACTTTCGCTTGACATGATCTGCAAGGTTTGAATAGACTTATTTACTAAATTCATAACTTAAATTGTCTATATATGAATGTTATGCTCATGCACACACACAATGATCATGATCTAGAAAGAAAGTAAATAAAATATTGTTTCTAAGTATATTTTTATTATAACTAACCTAAGTGCCATATCGTACAAAGCTAAATTAGACATAGGTGATCAAGCTTTGTCTAATTGAGGTATAACAATGTGGTACTCAGCTTAATTATATTATCAATACACTTGATGCATTTTAAAAAAAATTATTTGTAAAATTATTTTTATAAACAAATAATGTGGTACTCAGCTTAATTATATTATCAAATTTACATATCTTCTTCTTCCTCAAGTCGATTTCAGCCATAAAAAACTTCTAATAAACATTACTAACATCATATTTCTTCGAACTAAACGCATATATTTCACATAACATGTATACAAAACATCATAAACACTTTAAATCACTTAAAAACTACAAATCAACAAAACCCATTTATCAACTTTGAGCTTGAAGCTCCATTAATGGTGAAACACCACATAAATATGTATTCCAACAGATTCAAGCATCAAGATGATTAATAGCATGATACATACACAATCTCACCTTCTTCTTGAATTAATAAACACAAAATCTTGAATCCACAATTTCAAGGAAACAAGTTTGGAGGTTTTCTTCACCAGCGGTTTTGCTCTCAAAAACACACACTTCACACTTTCACATTTTGATGGGAATGAGCAGAAGATAACCCACGTATACATATATTTAGTGTAAACCAAAGCAGGAGATGGCAATGTTTTTAATCCATGTTATCATGCATACATACTAGGCATACTCACATACATACAAAATTCTTTTCTTTCTTTATACTTGCTAGTAAACTAACATACATATATGTTACAAATCTCCCCTTCTTAAGAGGATTCCGTCCTCGGAATCCCTTCTCGTTTAAACATCTGGGGATATCTGTCTCTTATATCCGCCTCAGTCTCCCATGTTAAGTCAGAACCTAAGCTGAGTTTCCATTTGACCAACACCATTGGAATCTGCTTCTTGCGGAGCTTGGTCACCTTTCGATCTAACAGTTCAACAGGTTCCTCTATCAATCTCTTCTTCGAATCAACTTTCAATTCATGTACCGGGAGAATCTGACTTTCATCTTCAACCTTACATTTTATCAGATAGCAAACGTTGAACATATCATGAATACCTGCAAGCTCTGCTGGAAGATCCAGTGTAATTTTCTGATCATTCACTATCTGACGAATGCGGAAAGGACCAATAAAACGGGGAGCCAACTTCCCGAGTTTGCCAAAACGGATCACGCCTTTCCACGATGAAACTTTCAGATACACTAACTCCCCCACATCAAATCATACTGGACGACGTCGTGGATCTGCATACATTTTCTGTCTATCTCTGGTAGCTTTTAATTTCTCTCTTGCGACAGCAACCTTGTCACAGTCAACTGAACAGCCTCAGGCACTGTAAACTGTTTCTCACCAGCCTCTAAGCAACTGTTTCCCGTGAGGGCTCTTACTGGCTCGTTCACCTGCCGGGAAGTTTCTCCCATGGTAGGCTGGGGTGGTGCTACGGTTGCTCGTACTGGAATGGCTACCCTCTTTCGGGCAGTTTGTCTAACCCGAGGCCCGGTTGTTCCGGGGTTTAGGTTTTGGTTTGGTTGAGAGGAGGGAATGTCAAAGATCCTTACGGGTCTACGTAGGGGTTCTAAGAATCCTTCAGGCAGCTGGTATTGTGGGGATTGGTTACTATCGGTGGAAGATCTTTGGCTGTTCTCGGTAGGTTCACTTTCGCTTGACATGATCTGCAAGGTTTGAATAGACTTATTTACTAAATTCATAACTTAAATTGTCTATATATGAATGTTATGCTCATGCACACACACAATGATCATGATCTAGAAAGAAAGTAAATAAAATTTTGTTTCTAAGTATATTTTTATTATAACTAACCTAAGTGCCATATCGTACATAGCTAAATTAGACATAGGTGATCAAGCTTTGTCTAATTGAGGTATAACAATGTGGTAATCAGCTTAATTATATTATCAATACACTTGATGCATTTTAAACAAAATTATTTGTAAAATTATTTTTATAAACCTTTGGTCATAGTTGTTGTTTTCCCCCCATAAGAAAAACAACATTCCCTATAACCTTAGGCTCTGATACCAAATCTGTCACACCCCGCTAAAGCGGAAACACGAGGTGTCACAGCACAAGATATCATCGCACAAGGTAAATAGATAATAACCATTAGATTAAATTAACAAAATATGTAGTTCGGATGAAACATAAATAAAGGTTACATATCCGAATAATATTTAAAGACATTGTCTTGTACGATGCGTAAATGAAATAGATAATGTTTATATAAAATGTGACGATGAAGATGAAGATGCCACACATCATGTTTGCAAGCATGAGGTACCTAACGGCGGTCACCTGAAAGCACGGGTAAAAGAAAAGGGTCAACTACTAGAGTTGGTGAGTTCATAGGTTTTAATGTATGCACAAAACATCTTTTAAATGAGAAAAGTTTAAATTATTGATGGAAGTTTTTGGATAAAAATCCAAGTATGAGATAATGATAGAAGATGTATTATATTGCCCAATACGTTGCACATGGTAGTAATAGACTATGATGATTGTTGCTTGAGCCATTATCCAACCTAGCCGACAACCAATTGCCCATGATAAACCTAACGCCTATATTAAATGACGTTAGTAGTGGTAAAGTACATCTATAGTTCGTCAACCATAAATGGGAGACGTCGGAATCTCCAAATAGCGCTACTTACTAATACCATCGGCTCACTAGCGGAGTTAAGGAATAATGTCCAACGAAAGGGCCTTACAACGATCACCCAAGCACATCAAAGAATAATACCATAAGTGCTCAAAATAATATTTGAAATAAATAAGAAGATAGGCAATAAACTTTTCATGAAATATATACACATGCTTTCACCCCAAAATAATATGAAATACGGTAAAAAGGGGTTATGATACTCACTCGGTATGCAAAGGTGTTTTCTTGTAAGGATTTCTTGTTCCTACCGAAGCTCCTTTCCTAATATAAAAAGGTATGTAGCTCTATTAGACTTATTTTATTTATTATTTTGTATTATTTATTTGTTGTTAACTTATTTATTTAAATAGTTAAAGGTTGTCTCTATTTTTCCATTATTCATAAATGTTCACTGAAATTTTCAGTTCTTTGAGTTGAACTTTAAAAATTAAAAACTGTAATTTAGGAGTCATATTAAGGCTTGATATTTTAATATAATCTTGCTATATGTTTCTAGAATGTCCAGTAAAAATATAGGAATTTATAATCCATGTTTGGTATTTTTAATAATTAAAAGTGTATAGGATGTCCACTGATCAGTGTTTGGATGATATGTTGTTACTAAAACGTCTATTTAGGGCTCATACGACCTCCTTTTTACATGATTCAAACTGGGAAATAACCACGACTCAAAGATTAAACTTTTAAAAAAACTAGACGTATTTTGACCCAAGAATGAGTAAGTTACACGCGTTTAAAGTGTACCCTTCTAAATCTGCCAGATTTCCAGATTCAACATATGGGTCTTTTTAAATATGTTTGAAGGATCAAACGTTCATGAAAATTAGTGAATCCAGGTTTAAATAAAAGGTAACACTTTAAACTAAGATTAGCAAAAAGAATCAACTGATTTTGATACCTAG
The DNA here is from genome assembly GCA_038502395.1 of Dittrichia graveolens. NCBI lineage: Eukaryota > Viridiplantae > Streptophyta > Magnoliopsida > Asterales > Asteraceae > Dittrichia > Dittrichia graveolens. The sequence continues at coordinate 42,505,436 of JARJIL010000009.1, read as the reverse complement.
AACTCCAGATATAACAAAAACAAGTGAGGAGTTCTAACATCAGATTCTGCCAGATTTGTGATTCTTTTTGCTTATGGGTCATAACTTTAATATAACATGTTTATATTCATGAATAATCATATTGTATGAGTATAAGCTTTGATAATCCATGTGTTCTTACAACAATGGTAGGATGATACACATTTTATGTGTTCCTTACAACATTTGTTTAGATGAAACACATGCATGATCAAAGTCTTATTTTCTTGATTTTTAGTTGATTAAGTTCCATACAACAACGGTAGGATGATGCACATTTCATGTGCTCCTTACAACATTGGTAGGATGTTTATATTTACATGATTATATATATATATATATATATAAAGGAAATAAGATGAACAACAAAGAAAATAAATAAAAGAAAGAAGAAAGAAGAAGAGAAGAAAGGTAGAAGAGTAGAGATGAGTGTTTTACGATCATCTTACCAACTCTTTTCTTTGATTTAGTTTTGGATCTTCAAAAGATGATCAACACTTGGATGTTCTTGGGAGATTTTTGTTGGTGAAAGAAGAAGAGAGAAAAGAGAAGAGATGGAGTGTGGTGGTAAAGGAAATGATAAGGAGTAGTAGGAGGCTTATATAGAGCATGGGGGAGATCAAGTGGTGGTTCTTGGGAAGAGAAGGAGGCAAGAGAATTTGAGGGGGGGGGGGGGTGTTAGGGTGGCCGGCCTCATGGGGGGGGGGGTTTCTTTTATTTTTTTTTTGAATTATTAAGTGTAATTAGTTTAAATTGAATTTTGTATAATTGTTGATTTTGTTTAAATCTTTTAATCACAAAGTTTTTATTACTTTTATGAGTTTATTTTTGTATGTTTTATATTTTAACTTATTTATTTTTATCATAATTTATTTAATTATTTTAATTGATATTATTTTTATTATTGTACCTGATTTGTAATTCTTGACTCGTAATAATTCGATTTTTCGAGCTCCGGAAGGTTCTAACCATATAGGCGGGAATTCTACGAATTCTAATATTATTATGGATGTATTTAAGTCATGATTACTATTTTTAGTCATGCTAGGCTTAAAATTAGAATTTCTAATGGCTAACCTGGGAAATTTGTTGCCGAATGTCACAAGGCGCCATGCTTTTATTGGACCACTCGTTGGCCCAATGAGAGTATGCGGTGAAACCCGGCCTATGGGGCCTTCATGGGTGCTTCACGGCCCGTAAGAGCCCGTGAAGACAGAAGTCAAAGTGACACTTTGCTTTTATTGGACCTTTGTTTGGGTCCAATCATGGGGTGGCAAGACAGCTGACCCTGGTGTTCATTGCACTTCTATCCAGCCTATTTAAGTGCTTCTAATTATTTCATTTGCAGCTCTTGCTTTATATCATAACACACACACACACACAGATATTTGGTACTTGAGTTCATACTAGAGCTAAGTGAGTGTAACAAATGAAGGCAAGTGATTCTTGTGGTAGTGGTTGCTCCATAATCACGAGGACATCGTGTGGCTCGTGTCTCGGGTCGTTAGCAAGACGGGATCTCGGTAACTTGGTGTGGACTATAAATAAAGGAGCTCGGATTCGGGTTCTCGAAGATCTTCCTAGCTCGATGGATAGCTCCAGCCGCAAGATGGTATATTTCTTCTTCTCCTTCTTTTGTTTATGTTGCTATATTCGTTTGTAGTCATGATCCCCACTTGGGGAATACATGCATGTCGGTTTTAATACCCGAAAACCCCAGTTTTTTATGGCGTTGCATCCGCTGCGTACGGGTGTTCGCGTGCATAGATTTCCTACAATGGTATCAGAGCCTAGGCTACAAAGATATAGCACGAAAATGGCTCAAAAAACCGTTTTGGAAGATTAGTTTTTCTGTCCAGTAGGCCTTCACGGGTCGTGAAGGCCACACGACCAGTGTTCGTGAGGGGTCTGGTTGTGGGAAGTGTTTTCAGACTTCACGAGCCCTCATGGCCCGTGTCCGGTCGTGAAGCTCTTGGGCTTCACGAGCTGTGAGGGGTCGTGAAGGCACTCGTGAACAGTTTAGTCGTAAAACTTGGTTTTTAGGCTCACGAGCCCTTCTGACCTGTGATCGGTCGTGAGGCCCTTGGGTGTCACGAGCCGTGAGGGGCCGTGAAGGTGCTTGTGGGCAGTTTTTGTCTTTAAAAGAAAATTTTCTGGTTTTTCGGGTCATGGAGGAGTATCTGGTTTTCTGGCAGATTCCATTTGGTTAACCCCTCGTAACATTTTGGTACAAATATGGGCATGTAAGGTATGGTCTTGGCATGAGATGCATAAATGCATACACATATGTTGTGTATATATGAATATGGGTATAAAAGTTTGTTTTGTACCCTAATGCATATGTACAAGAATTTCCTAGTTTTTCCTTGAGTGTTTGTGTTGGAAATTCTTACCGAGATATTCCTTTGGTCACGGTTTTGGCACACCGTGCTTTGTGATTGTTGTATGTTGCTTTTAGTTGGTAACCATCGCCTTAGACCTTGTGGTTGTGCTTTGTGGTTTGTTTGGTTGTTTGGATTTATTTGGTGACCTTAGTGTCACGTGTGATGTAATAAATTATTTGTTTGTTTGGTTTGTAATTAATTATCACGGCTTGCTTGCCGTTTCATTTATCCATATGTAATTGTACTAGATTGATAGGAAGCCTGTGGCTTGCATGCCATTTCATTTCTTTTGTGTACTTATGTTTTGATGACCACAATCAAGAGTCAAGAGGAGACGTCTTGAAGACCTTGGATCCGGTTAGTCCCGATGGAGGTAGCGGATTCAGTGGGAGCACTCCATGGTCTAGGTTTGTGTCCTTAGTAGACCTAGTCCTCCCGGCTTGGCTCGCGGGTAGGACACATAGGTTTTTTGGCTTGGTTACCAACCCCTTTGTTTGCATGTGGTGTGATTTATCTTTCTTGCGTGGTTGTTTATGTTTTTTCGCATGCTTGATAACTTTTCTAAGTTAATTAAATCACAAGAGTTTTTAAATTGGTTAACAAACTCTCGCGCGTACACGATTAACAAGACAATATAAACTTGGTATTATATTTAAAGTGAAAATCGTTTTTGTCACTTACTTTGTTAATCAATTATTAAAACTTGGTTTTAATCAATAAACAAAAGCCCATTTCTTAAAACTTAAATCACGCACCATCCATAAGATAACACACCCGATTCTAGTGAAGCATGGGATAATTGTCGAGCTTAGCACGAGTAATTCCATGCGGATCTGTGTGGAAGGTGAGAGTGGCGACTTCGAGTTATTGGTTGTCGAGCTTAGCAAGAGCGAATGATTGTCGAGTGTGCTACCATGTATCTTGTTGGACGATTTACAATTGCAAACTAAAATCCTTGTGTGATTGTCGAGCTAAACACGAGTCAACCAAGAATTTTAATTTGGGATTGGTGTAAGTAGGGATCAAACATGCCAACCGACCATTTTACGTTGTTGGATCACAAAAGTGTCTAAGAGTTGTATAGAGATTGCAATCGGTAAAATCGTTACCGGCCTAAATAGCTTCATAAAGTGATCCGCGGTAAACCCATCATGTAGTGGAGTAAAATATGGTTCTTAACCCTTGTTAAGATATATTGTTTTTCCAAAAACTTTATGGGTAACTATTTTAATGAGGATTATATCAAACTAACTAAAACTTGTGTTCTTAGATGTCAAACCATAATAACACCACGTCAAACAATTCGCTTCGTATGTTCCTACATAGGGAGAAACTCACGGGAGTGAACTTCGTTGACTAGCTTAGGCAATTGAGAATTGTCCTTCGCTATGAGTCAAAGTTGCACATCCTTGAGGAACCTCTTCCGGATCCACCTGTTACCAACGCGACTTGGTCCGTCCGATACACGTATAAAAAGCGTGTTGAGGACACACACGATGTTGCCTGCCTCATGTTGTCAACTATGAGCTCGGAGTTGCAAAAGTACTTTGAGCACATGAATGTGTACGATATGATAAACAAGTTGAAGGACATGTTCCAATAACAATTTAGGGAGGAACACTACGAGTGTGTTAAAAACCTAGTCGGTTGTAGAATGCAGGAATGTAGGAGTGTGAGTACCCATGTCCTTAAGATGAAGGCGTACGTGGACCAAATGGAGAGACTAGGATTTCCCATGGGGAAGGAGCTTGCTGTGGATATAGTACTCCAGTCCCGCCCGCATCATATGATCACTTTGTCATGAACTATCACATGCATGACATGGAGAAAACCCTAGGTGAATTGCATGGTATGTTGAAGACTGCGGAGTCTGACATTGCCAAACATGAATCCACCTCTTCCATACCTACCACAAGTTGAAGGGAATAAAAGAAAAAGAAGAAGAAACCGACACGAAGGGAAAAGGTTGGAGTGTCCAAGCCTATTCCCCACATTGAATCTGAGGACAATGATTGTGTGCCTCAAGAAGAGAATCAAGAAAAGGTGGTTTGCTACTTCTGCGGAAGATTTGGAGATTGGGGCCGTCAAGCATGCCCATTGTGCCGAGAGGATATTAAACTTCTAAGGAAAGAGAGAGTTAATTTCCCCTCTCAAGGTACATTAATGATTCATTGCTAATTCTTCTATTTCGCTGGGTTGTTCACCCGAGCTAATTAACTCACGTTTGTCACAAATTTATTTTGTTACAAAGTGTAGGTACTATTTAAAGAAGAACCAAGAGCATGAAGAACCGGATCTCTAAAAGAGGAAACATGGAAGATTGACCTCTACAGGAGAATTTGGAATTTTGATCTCGCCTATTCTTACCGGTTCAATTATTACTTTGTTTTGATACCCTGCGAGGCAAGTTGAGTTTTTGTTGTATGTTCATGAAGACGATGGATGAGATTTTGAATTTTGGGTTTTAAAAGATTTTTCCGCGTTACTTATTCGATTTCGAAGTTTGTTCATGTCATAGCTTATGTTTTATTTTGGCCTTCAAGGCGCATCATTCTACATTTGATGACGATGAATTCATACTTGAAATTTGAATCTTGTTTTTGAAAAATATTTGTTGATTGATAAAAAATTAAAATTATCCATGTCACGACATACATGTTACAAGTAATAATTAATCATGAATGATTGATTCTAAGTCCAAAATAGTTTGGATTAGTTGGCTCTTTGTCATAATCTACTTAACCATATAAATAAGACAAATATCGCCTAGATCCATGTGGTTAGGATCTTGGACTAGTTTAACCTCGAGTTAAATATTTGATGCTAGTCTTATCTATTATGGTAAGATGAAACCCTTCACGGTATATGTGAGAGGGATGCTAGCTTGTAAGATATTGATCACCTTGGGTGGATAATCCGTACAAGCACATAACAAAGAGAAACTAATTAAAAGAATCAATTAGGACATATAGAGAGGATTCTTAGATCTAGTTGAGATGCTAAGATACCTTAAATCTATATCAATGACCACATTATGAATTGCGGGATTATCTCACAATTCATTCCTTAACATAGACATATTTCTACATGGTGTCACGTTGAAGGAAACCGGATATTGTTGAAAATGATCTGGTAAACAATGGGTCAAATATGTGTATTTGACTTGTTAGTATACACATTGAGTGTGACGAGCCAAGTCCTTAATCTTAATCCAACTTGAAAGTCTATTTATCACCTTATGAGATATATCTTGAAAGAGTTCTTTGCTTGTATATATCAAAGTTTGGAGATTTTTCAATCTACATTTAGTGGGAGATTGAAGAACTTAAATGGTGCTAATACATTTAAAAGGTTCTTATAAGTTTTGGATATTTGACCTTACGAGAACAATGTTTTGTTGCTCCAAAGGAAGATAATAACTAAAGCATTCCAGTGGAAGAACGTGCAACTTAAATGAAAGACTTGATGTTGGCACTAGCATATGATCAAATATCAGCATGAGAATGCCGGTTATCCTGACCATAGTAATTACTTTCAAGGCTAATAGAAGTCATGCAACCAAAGAGATATGAGTTCCTCACATCTAAGTGGCAACGACTTGATGGTGAGTCTTGTTCATATCACCATCTATCGGAAGACATAGTGGGGCATGTGTTCACTAAGGTTATGAGAAGTAATTAATCATGAGATGAAATCCATTTTAAGTATGCGAATACTGTGATTAATTCCATACCAAGGTGTAAACCGAGATGGTGTAAATGGAATTAACATGGATTGTGTTGTAGACTACTTCAAATACTGACTAGGGGTAAATGTTTCATGATGGTTATTGTGAAAACTTTTCCTAGTAGTCATGTTGAAGGTCATTTGATACACGTAATATCCAAATTATGTCTACAAGTGTGGATAAGTCCTTTGGATTTATGCTAACATCGTAAAAGTAAGATCTTTGCTTTCATGAGAAGGTCAAAGACATGAGTTTTCTATAAGCATAGATGAGACTTTTATATATGTAAGGGCTAGTGGGAGCTTTTGTTGTATACCTAGAAGTATGTATCGATTGAAGATAATGTCCCATTGTTAAGTGTTCTATGAACCTAAAATAGGGAATTACTGTGTCATGATAATATTTAGGAGACACAAAATTTTGAAATTTTAAATTACAAGAAATACTTGTATATGTTCTTGATGTTTGACGACAAGAAATAAGCCTTGGAGTATGTTTATACTCTAATACTAATTTCTAATAGGATAGCTATCGATCTTGATCGAAGTCTATGATCCTACTTGGTGGAGTTGATTATTGATTAGAGAAGTTCTTAAGTATCACTGATCCTATTGTGAACTTTTGTAACAATGAGGATATCAGTACTTTAGTACTTCGTTATATGATTTCTTTGACGGATACTTGGAATAGTAGTTTGGTCAAAAAATAATTGTGAGGATAACAAGAATACAAATGGATGTTGCATGGCAAATCCATTGAATAAGACGTTATCATAATGACTAGTGATGTTGTCATACTAGGTCATGTAGCATTTCTTATGCATATGATTTGGCTTGAAATATTGTTTTAGTAGTTGATTGTTTTATGTTAGCTTTGGGAACTGCAAGCAGTATCGATACTTTTGATTGCTTTCGATATATAATGGGGACTATATATACGCAGATGCGGTTACTTTCATTAGTCTTTACTGTGTTCCATCCTAGCATGTTTAACCACTTCCCTGAGTGCTTATGGATTCTAGATTTCCACAGTCAGTCATTCTTCATTGGAAGGAAGTTTTAGCTAGGACTGAGGTTAGGGTCTGGTCATGCATTAATCAAGGATTGAATGCAAGTGACGCAAAACTAACCTGTGCTTGAAATAAGTTTCAAGTGATTGGAAGACCCACACCTGAGTTCACTTCAAGGATTCTAGTCACAAGTGACTCGGGATGATAATATCATTTCATCCTTAGACCGGAGATACATGTGTATCCAAAGCATGAGTCTGCTTTATTTTGATTACTTTCAAACGTGGTTCGTAACTGGCCACTATAAAGGGAGTTTTCAAATAAAGTATGAATCATGTGGCGGGGCTATGTAGTCAAAAGGATTTGTTCATCTAGTTAGAGAGATATCCCTGACCCTTCGATGATTGGGCGCTGACACCAAAAATGCATGGTTGTGCTCAAGTTACAATGATTTTAGATCAGTTGCTAACTTGTTATTTTGGTCACCACCAATCTGGAATTGAGAAACAGAATCGTGAACGATCTGGAGATTGACATTTATCCATGTCTCGTGTTCACAAGGATATCGCGGACAAAGGGATGTTTATGATCACTTATCTATAGGACCTTCTGGCCTTTCTAGGCTACCAGGATTTGTCAAGGATGACGTAACTCGTACCAACTTGGTAGAATTTAATGTTATTTTGATAGAATTTAATGTGTTTATGGTGATTATACGAATAGGATATGATGTCCTAAGGTGTTCTGGGCTTAAAACCAACAAGAATGAAGTTGTTTAGATGATTAAATGAAGTTGTTGGAATTTCAGTGTATGAAGTTGTCGGATTCTGAGACTATGAAGGTGTCAGAATCCGCAAGTGTTGAAATCCAAAGGATTTGTCGGAATCCGATTGAAGTGTCGGATTCCGCATGTCTGTCGGATTTCATGTTCTGGATTTCTTTTTTAAGTGTTGGAATCCGCATGATGTCGGATTCCCTAAATCCGCAAGTTGTCGGATTTCCAAAGTTCCGGATTTCAAGTGTCGGAATCCGATAGTATCGGATTTCATTCCAAAGTATCAGATTTCCATATGTCGGATTTCCTTCTATGTGACGGAATCCGCAGGTGCCGGATTCCGTGTGCATGGTTGGAATTCTTAAGTATTGGAATCCGATTGATGAGTATCGGATTTCATGAATCATATGTATCGGATTTCATAAATCCTACTGAACCATCTGATTTCCCCAAATCCGACAATTTTGGCGGATTTGTGCTAAGTCCAAGATTAAGTGCTTGTTTTGTAGTCTTGTTATGCATGTATGAATGCTTAATGTAGGTAATGATATTTTAGGTGAATTTGTTGTATTTGTGGAGTCAAAACCAAGTACCTAAACGTTGTAAACCACTCAGGTGAGTGCCTACTTTCATGAGACTCTGTAGAGTAAGGCTTGCATGCTAGATGACTATGTGAATGTATGTCTGTGTTATATGTGTCTAACTTGTTTTGCAGGTATGCTCAAGAAGGTAAGTGTAAATTTTGAATGATGTTATGATTTCCAGTAGGATGTATAATAGGTGCATCCCAGCGGGTCTAGATTGGAACCGCTTAGATATTAATGATGTACCGTATGAATGAATGACTGAATGATGGATCCTTATGGGATCATATGTACGATATATGAGTATATAATGATGATGATGGATCCCTGTGGGATAAAATGTACGTATATGTGTGCGTGCACTGTATCGAGACTATCTGACGCATGATTAAGGTCAGTCGGTTGTAACTGGATCCCATGAGTACTTCAGGATTTCACGGTGATTCGGGAGGCATCCCGGATCCTAGGTTATGCAGAACCGCCGTGCCTTAACATGAGTGGTGATCAGCCGGTTGTAGCTGGATTACCTGTGGAGCCTCTTGCTATGTGAACGATGTTTGGTGGACTGCTTTATGCTCCCCCACCAGCGCGGTTGGTTGTGTCTCATCCCCCAGTCTGAGTTGTTCAGTGGGATTGATTATCCTGCAAGACACGACTCTTACTGATCTTGTCAGCACACCGCTATATGCTAAGCTAGCAATGATTGTTTATGAATGATATGTATGATGCATGACTTACATTATTGATACTTATGATTGTATGTACTTACTAGCTAAGCGTTTGTTGGGGTTTTCACGGTACAAATAAACACAGCGGAAGCAAAAGTAGGAAAAATAATTTCGTTTGTGAACCATTCAACACCCACCAAGCGGACCAAAACTCTAGACATGATAAAGCAAGTAAAACAAAGAGAAGAAGAGATAGGAATTATACCATTCAAAATATATCTTCTTCTTATCGCCTTTGTTGGATGTGTACACAAAGTAGTGTACCACTATCGGTATCCACACCAAGTGTTGATGATCCCCATGTGCTAGCTATGTTTGGACTCCGCCAAAAGCTCCACCAATAACTTACAACAACTTGAATATCAATAGTACCTTGTTACTAATCTTCAAGTGTGTTTGCTTTGAGAGAGAGCATGAACTAACAAATAAGTTACAAGTTCATGTATCAAAAACAACTAGTTGCAACTAGTAGTAACCAACCATGTTCCATAAGCTCATTTGAACATATATAGACTCCACATAGAAGCCTAAAACGTTTATAACCGTTCTAGGAGTAATGGCCATGAATAGTCATAAATACACCTTTAATCTAGTCTTAAAAGGCTACTTTAATAGGCTGTTTCGGCATGAGGCATGGCTATGCCTCACAGGGCACGTCCGTGCCAGCCCACAGGCACACCCAAGCCACGCCCGACTGGGGCTTGTGCTTTCGCACTAGGCATAGCCGTACCTCCACGAGGCACGCCCGTGCCGGCCCAATGGGTACGCCCTAGGTACACCGGCCTTGGGCCATTACCTTGCATAGGGCACGCCCGTACCTTCATAAGGCACAACTATGCCCGGCCCAACCAAAACCCATTTTGGCATCTTCTCTCTCTCTTGATCAAAGGTGTTCCCGGAATCAATACTTGTCGTGTGACCCAATAGGCCTGTGCCTCATCGGCAGCGATACCAACTCGTGTGTGTCAATGGGCATATTCCAACAAACTCCCACTTTAACATGACACACCTACGAAAGGCATCTATGCCCCCAAGTCAGCATAGGGTATGTCGCCCATGACAAGTACCAACCTCTAAAGAATGGTCCTATAGATAAGTGATCATTCATCCCTTCGTTCACGATATCCATTGTGAATGCAAGTCATGGAACATATCAACCCCATAACATCCACGATTATTTTTCTCGATCTAGACTAACTATGATGAACAATACAAGTTGCAAAATTGATTCACTATCAATTCAACTTGAGCACGGCCATGCATTTTGATGTCATCAGTTCAGTCAACGAGGGGCCCAAGGATATCTCTCTAAAGAGGAACAAATACCTTTGACTACATCGTTCCGTCACAGCAACATGTTCTTGCCTGAAAACTTCCCTTATAACAGCCACTTACGAACTGCGTTAAAAAGCAATCTAAACAAGACCATATCATTAATCAAGAAGCGCATGTATCTCAAGTAGAAGGACAAACAATATTATCATCCTGATTTACTCATGATCATGTCCATGAAGTAAATTCAGGTGCGGGTCCTCCAATTACTTGATCACTATCACGTACATACTAGTGTTGCGTAAATATGTATTCAATACTGTAACATCCTGAGATTGGGCCTAGTAGAACATAGGCATTGGGGTATGTTACACGTGAATTATTATGTTAATTAATTGGTATTTAATGGTTAATTAATTATTTACTTAATTAATATGGATTATATATATATATATGTATGTATACGGTGATATGTGTGTGCATGTGCTTAGTGTTTTAAGCCATGACACCTCATGCTTTTTAAGTATGTATACGTGGGTATATGTTGGTATTACTTCATGTTGAAGTTATTCTTGTGTGTGTAAATTGGGTGTAATCCGAGAGCAAAGAAGAAAGCAAGGAAGAACAAGAAACAATCGGAATTTGTGATTTCCAGGTTGTATGATTCAAGCTTCGAAGGTTGATAATTATTTCATGATTCTTGCTAAACATGCTAGTTGTTATAAGCATGCTTCGGTTTTAAGTGGGTTTTGTTATAAACATCATATGAAATAGTCGGATTTAGAGTTCTTGGTGTTCTTATGGTTTTATGGTGTTTAATATGCATGCTTGCATGTTTAAACATGTTTATATGTGTTCACATGAACTTGTATGTGAATTATATAAACTAGAAAGTCGAGGTATGCAAGTTATGGAGCTGTCGGATTCATGGAAGTATTGAATGTTGCGGATTTTGTTATTGATAGTGATATCCGAATCTAGTGAAAACCGTGTGTTGAATCTGGATATGTGAAATCCGGAACTTTAAATCCGAATGTGCAATCCGAGTGTTGAAATCCGAGGGCTTGAATCCGAGGTTGGAATAATTGATTACCCTGCAAGACATGACTCCCATTATGTGATTTATATTATGTCAAAAATATTATCTTCCATGCAAAAATCCTATTTTCAACCATGCATAATAATATAAACATAAATACGAACAAAAACAAGTATAAGTGCATAACCAAGCCATTTATCCTAACTGGTATTTTTGTGAGCCATACAAAAATACCAAGTCATAACTAAGGACCAGAAAGTTCCTCTTGTGATGAACTTGAAGCTCCCACTTGCCAAAACAACTCATTGTAGTGTAAATGACTCCAAGTCTTCATGGTTGACTCCACCACACTTGAAAACTCCAACTTGGTCATTTCTCCATCAATTACATTTTTATAAAAGTAAACTAGTCTAAACTGTTCTACTACTTACAAAATATAACAAGATGAAACAAAACTAAAAATATTATTACATACCAAATGAAAAAATAAATTAACAACCAAATCGAATTTCTAACACATCACAAAAGGTCTATTGCTTGTTATGCACATCATACACTCAATAAAACATATATATATCAGCACTTTGATATTTAGGCAACTTTTACAACCAAACATGTATGTGGTTTGGTTGTTTCCTAAAATAAATATATAAACATATACATGTTGCCAACAAGAAAATCCATAACTTTTCTAACAAAAGAAAAGTTGTCCATTTTCTTGAACAATACATACTCAAAAATAAAGTTTCTTAAAACTATAAGTGGCTCTGATACCACTGTTGGGGTTTGTTCGGTTTTTCAAAATATATTTTAGCAACGGAAGCGTGAACAACAATTATAATCTTTTCAAAACTCCCCACCAATGTTCCATATGCAAGCGTTAAGAAACAAAAACAAAAATAGGGTGTTTAGAACTACAACCTTTGTAGTGTGAGAAAATCGTTGGTGTAATGGTTGATCAATGAGAAGCCAAGAGAAGACTTCCTCCAAGGTATCCACTAGCCAATAAATCCAACAACTTGAAATGCTAGTTTCTCCAACTCTTGAAATTCAAGAAAGCGAGCAACAACCTTTGTTCTTCTTCTTGAACCAATTGTGTATATTTTATGAGTATGTATTTGTTACCACACTTTGCCAACTTAAAATTAACAAAGTTGTTAACGGGCGTAGTTGAGTTAGGAGTCATCTACAAAATTAACAAAGTTCAATTTAGTATTTTCGATATTTAATCCTTTAATAATTAATACCCTTTAGAATTATATAAAATTCTTTAATTGTTAAAGGCTAGGATCCATGTTGAACTAAACCTTGAATGTTTGACTAATGCTCTCTCCATCAAGTTAAAACAACAAGGTAGGTAACGTTTACCAATTACATCTTGTATGTAATTCCTAGATCTTTATAGGATCCTAGACAACGATTGTCAATTTTGGCATGTTTGATCCCATCTATTTCTCGGGTTTCCTTACGTTTGGCTAGTGCTCTCTCCATAATAAGATTCCGATTAAGTCGTCCTATTTCAAGACGGTGAGTTTCCGGCCCAAGACGTTTATGAAATTTGCGTAAAAATACCTCGGTTGTTAAAAAACAATTCACGCGTTTGGCTAGTCCTCTCTCCACGTGATTGTTGTTGTAACAAGCGAGTGTCTTAAAATGGGATGTCATAGACTTACGTTTTGAAAAATGGCTTAAAACGTTTTATATATTAATTAAATAAAACAAAACGAATCGTATGACAAATACTGCATGCATACAATAATAAGTCCACGTTTTGATAAAATCATATTTTATATATATACATATATATTGTTCTTGAGTATTCTTAAAATCCATATTTTACGAACTCTCGACGTTTTCAATTTTAAACTAGTATTAATATCCTATATTAACGTGTGTAGTTTTGAGCGTGTGAATACGACCAATTTTAGCTTGCAATAAAACCATTTTATTATTAAGCTTGAATGGAGTTTGCTTGAGTTTTTAAAATCACTATTTTATAAAACTCATATATATATATATATGTATATATATATAGAGTTACGATCAAATGAGAATACTTTTAAAATGTACGATAGTTAGAACACTTTTGAGCCTTTGATTTCATTGATTGGATAATTTAAAAATTGTCACATTTCTTTTGTACATTTGATTTCATTGATCAGATGTTTAAAAATTATCATGTTTTTTATCAATTGTTTGACTATATACCTGATGCATCAATGCATACAAAAGTGTTGTGATTTGTATGCATCAACGCATACAAATCTTTAAGTTGTTAAAATTATAGAAATAATTTTGATTTTATGATTTAGGATGTAAACTTGACTTTTGGGTAGTTATGGGTGAACATAAATGTAAAAGATAAATGCTAAATTACAAGTTTACCCAGGTTCTTACTGTCGTGCATCTTAAAAGGGTTCTCCCTTGATCCTCACCCTATATATATATATACATACATATATATTTTTTTTGACATAATGAATTTTAATCTTCATAAAACCCTTTTTTATATAAAATTCATTTTACATCTTATGTTATGTCAATTTAAAATACCAAACTCCCATTATGTGATTTATATTATGTCAAAAATATTATCTAGCATGCAAAAATCCTATTTTCAACCATGCATAATAATATAAACATAAATACACACAAAAACAAGTATACGTGCATAACCAAGCCATTTATCCTAAGTGGTATTTCTGTGAGCCATACAAAAATACCAAGTCATAACAAAGGACCATAAAGTTCCTCTTGTGATGAACTTGAAGCTCCCACTTGCCAAAACAACTCCTTGTAGTGCAAATGACTACACGTATTCATGGTTGACTCCACCACACTTGAAAACTCCAACTTGGTCATTTCTCTAACTCGTTACATTTTTATAAAAGTAAACTAGTCTAAACTATTCTACTACTTACAAAATATAACAAGATGAAACAAAACTAAAAATATTATTACATACCAAATGAAAGAATAAATTTACAACCAAATCGAATTTCCAACACACCACAAAAGGTCTATGGCTTGTTATTCACAACATACACTCAAATAAACATATATATCAATACTTTGATATTTAGGCAACTTTTACAACCAAACATGCATGTGGTTTGGTTGTTTCCCAAAATAAAATTATAAACATATACAAGTTGTCAACAAGAAAATCCATAACTTTTCTAACAAAAGAAAAGTTGTCCATTTTCTTGAACAATACATACTCAAAAATAAAGTTTCTTAAAACTGTAAGTGGCTTTGATACCACTATTAGGGTTTTTTCGGTTTTTCAAAATATATTTTAGCAACGGAAGTATGAAGAACAATTTTAAACCTTTTAAAACACCCCACCAATGATCCATATGCAAGCCTTAAGAAACAAAAACAACCATAGGTTATTTAGAACTGCAACCTTTGTAGCGTGAGAAAACCGTTGGTGTAATGGTTGATCAATGAGAAGCCAAGAGAAGACTTCCTCCAAGTTATCCACTAGCCAATAAATCCAACACCTTGAAATGCTAGTTTCTCCAACTCTTGAAATTCAAGAAAGCAGACAACAACCTTTGTTCTTCTTCTTGAACCAACTACGTATATTTTATGAGAATGTATGTTGGTCCCAAAGAGGGTGAACAAGCAACCGATACAGTGTAGAAGGGGGGGGGGTTGAATACACTTTAAAAAATTAAACAAATTAATCAAATGTATATTTAGTTATCAAACATGACAATAACTGTTATCACTCTCTAATCAAATCAACAGGATGATTTGATATTACAATGATTATAAACTCAACTCTCTCTCAACACTCTTGAATCACAAACTAATTGATGATCGAATTTCGTGTTAAAACTGATTAACAAGAACTCTTGAAAACTCTCTGTAACTTTGAACTTAAAAAGTTATCACAACACACGCGTATCATGTATCACGAACACACGTATGTTTTGCAACTTATGCAGTCGTCTCTCTGTTCGTATATGTTCGCGCATATAAAACCCATAAGAAGGTTTATACTTATACTTGATATATCTATGAACAAATCGCAGTTTAAAGATAGAACTTATCTTTTCTTTAAAACCGTAATAAACTTTAATTAGAACATATCTAATTAATTCCGTTTGAGATTTCTATCCAACTAACAAATAGTTTAAATTAGGTTTAGATATCCTAATTTAAATGTCGTAGATATGGAGAGTTTATAACAGAATTTAGAACTTACTTAAATTCTGTAACTGACTTCTGACGCTGAGCTGACATACTCAGTCTTGACCTTGTCAAGCTGAGTTCTAGAATCTTGGGTTCTTGAATCTTTAAGTCTTTAAGTCTTCAAGTCTTCACTCTTAAGTCCTATTTCAGCTTAGAAGTCACCGAGCTATCTAGTACTTACATAGAAAACTCTATATCTGTTTATACGCTGACTACTCAGCTTCAGCTGACCAGTCAGTCTATAACAAACTTACATAATTCCTAACTCTTAACCTATCATCTATACATATATATAGTTTGTCTCATCAAATCTAATTATTCTAAACAGGGGACAAACAATCTCCCCCTATTTGATGATGACAAAATATTAAATCAAAGTAGGTATAGGTTAACAGAATTATGTTTAACTACTTTGGAACTGACCAAAGTTGGTACTTGAAATAAGTATTGAACTGATCCATACTTATTCATGTATCTTGAACTTACAAGATGTTTATGTTACAAATCTATTATAAGACTTTTATTCTAAGTATTTGAATGTACAACTACTTAGATTCTGAACTCATCAGAAGTAATTTAAGTTCTGAACTTACAAAACTTATACAACTGAACATATCAGTTTATAATTGAACATATCAATCATCAGCTTGAACTTACAAAGCTGTATGTTTGAACATATCAAACATAATTTTGAACATATCAAACATAATTTTGAACATATCAAATAATAAAATAGTTGAACATATCAAACTTGAGTTTGTATTAATGAACATATCATTTACATTGTAGCTTAATCTTTATGATTAGCTTCTGCACACTTAGTGCTTACAAAATCATAGAACTTATCTATTTAATCAATAGGATCTCCAACTTCTAACCACATATCATAACATTTAAGTTCCCATACTGTAGCTTTCTTGATAGCATCATTCACAATCTCTTCACCTTCAGGCATCTCTTTCATCTCAGTTTTTCTTGATCTGATTTCTTTGTTAAGATGATATCTGAATACTGAGTTCTGAGTTGAGTCATCACATAGAATTTTCAAGTACAGAATCAATTCCAGATTTGCCAAATGAGGATTTGCTATCCTCAAGAAACATTGATTACCTTCCACATCAAGATACAAGAATCCTTCCAGCGGTTGAGTGATATAATTGTTTTCTCTAAATTCAACTTCCTCTGGAACTTGTAAACCGATGTCTCTTTTAGCTTGTTGGCTTGCTGGTCTAACTCTTGCAGCTTTGCCTCGATTAAGGAAAGTATCAATTTCATTAGCAGGGATCTCACCTAGCTGATCAATTCTTACGAAGATTGTCTTAAGCACATCAACTATCTCTTGTTTGATTTGAATCTTTTTCATCTGCTTAATAGTTGTGGCTACGATCTTCAACTCTAAGAACCCCAACTTGTACAGACATCTCATATGTTGACATATTTCTTGTTTGTTGTCTAGTACAATGTTGATAATTACCAATTCTCCTTTTCTACTCAGTGTAATTGATTCAATCTTGTTATTAAAATGTGTTCTTTTATAACAATGCCTTAGATCCACGTCTGAGTAGGGAATTGGGGTAGCTCTAGGTCCAGAATAGTCAGCTTCAACTTCAGCTCTGGCAGCCTCAGCTTTAGCCTTTTCTCTTTAAATTTCAGCTTGTCGTTGCTGCTCTTTTATTTCCTCCACTATTATGCCTAGTTCTTTAGCCATCTATTGTAACATTTGCTCAGCAAGCATGTCACTGGCTTTCTGTGCTGCATCAGCTTCATCACTTGAGTCAGATTCATGTGCAACTAGTTGAGACTTACCCTGTTGCTCTGGCTCAGCCTCAGCAATGATGATCTTTCTTTTCTTTGCTAGAGGCATAACACTTCTTTTCTTTCTTTTTGCCATCTCAAACACCTTACCCTTCCCTTTGTCTATTTGTGAAGTTGGAACGGACTAAGCTTCAACAAATTTTGGCAATTTAGCTTGAGGAAGGTTGGTGTGAACAGCTTGAGATGTTTCTTCATGTGGAGTTTCTGGTTGAGCTTGTGAAGTTATGGTAATTTGGACTGTTGGAGCCTGTTGTTGTTGAGAAGGCTGATCTACAGTATTCATAAACTCATCATGAGCTTCTTTAAATTGTACTTCCTCTGTATGCTCCCCCTCAACCTTATCATCACACTTCTTTGATTCTTCCTTCCCCTTTTTATCATCATCAATAGGGGAGGGTCTGATTTTGAGCACAAAGCTTTCCAAGTTGGCCACTGAAGTTGATAAATCATTAAGTTTGCGCACAAACTTGGCTTTGTCATCTTTCCTCTTTTTATGCCGGAGCTCAAACTGGGATTGTAGATAGTCCATAATGACTTTAGCATCGGTAGTCATCAGCTTGGGCTCCACAGGTCTTCGTTTTACCTCAACGTCCTCCTGTCCAGTGGAAGAGTGTATTTCCACCGTAGGAGTGGTTGTTGAGTGTTCCTCAATAGGTAAGGATGTGGGTTCCATATCCAAAGGTTAGTGTTGACCAATGGAATCAAGGGGGCCAGAATGCGGACCCTGTAAACCTTCCTGGTGTATGAAAGGTTCATTGACAGGTCGTGCTAGAGTGTGTAAGAATAGAAGAGAAGAATGACCAAGTTCGTAAGGTATGGAAAAGGGGTGAGCTAGGCATATTGGTGAGGAAGGGGGTAATTGACCCTGGGGATTGGTTAGTATTTCAATGTTACCTTCATGGGGTTATGAAGGCACAGAAATAGGCTCTCCCATGGCACTAGTAAGTATGGACTGAGTAGACACCATACCCGATTTAGGCTTAAGGGTTGAACTGAGGCTAGAGGTTGGTACCTTAAGAGAAGGTGTCTCTCCCTCAGCTCCTGCCGTTGGAGGTATCAATGTGATATCATCTCCAGAGTCCTTTTGAGGTGAAGGACAACCTTTGGCAGTTTTCCTTGTATAGGTGTAGGATATATCCTTGGTAGCAGTGGGCTGACCAAGGTTGGCTGTAGATTGTAAGATAGATGGAGATGTGCGAGGTGGAGGAGAGGGGTTAGACTGAGTTGGGCTTGACTCAGTCTTATCTCCCAATTTTGGAGATGGAGAAGTGAAAGAGAGAGAAGGAGATAAGGGTTGCGAAAGTATACCTGCTGCACCTAATAGTTGAGACTCGAAACTAGGAAACAGACTCCTTTGCTCTGAACTCGAAGTGGTGGATGAAATTATTTGAGCACTAGGTCTGAGCTGAGTCCTAGGTTAATTAGTTTGAGGGGACTTAGCCTCAGAACCAACATCGTCACCCACTTCTTCCACAGCTTCCTGCTCTGTCTCAGCTTCACTTGATTCAGGAGTCGGAAGAGCACTCATTGTAGGGTGCTGAGGGAAAATATCATGGGCAAACATTCTGTAGCTGAGAATAGGAGTAGGGATTGACTCATATTGAGCAGTATATCGTCTACCCAATCTGTCCGCGATGACCATGGATAGAAATCTTGCGAAGGGTACAATAGTGTCCCTTATGGTCTTGGTCACCAATGACTTGAATGCCTCAAAAATCAACTCAGCGTAATCCACTCGTCGATCACAGAATAAGTTGTATAACAGTTGCATTTCAAAGTCATTCACATTATCCAGACCTCCCACCTTGTATCCAATGGAACGAACCACAGTGTATACCATAAATCCCCATGCCGTCTAGAAAACAGATTTCCGTATGACGCCAATAACTTGAGGATGACCCATTAAGGGTAAAACGCTTCGTGATGTTTCCTTAGAAACCATCGCTTCACACTGATTATGAATCGGGAGATGAAGAATTCAGCGGAGATAGTTTGCATCGAATTCTATCGTCACTTGTCCACTTAGGACTTTACCTCGTATAACCGGTTGTGTTGCATCCAGTTTACACGTATACCAGAATTCCGTGAGAAGTTGAGGGATGAGCACAGCAGGACCACGAAGAAATGCATGTGCCAGGGGTCCCTTGCGAATATAGGAGACCCACTCCTCATATCCCCTACTAATTTTGGACTTTGGAATGTCGATACAGGCGATGACATTGTTTTGTTTGTAGGTGGGGAGTGCGTTGTTCTTGAAATTTCCACCACGGATCATTTGTTCAGTTAGATTATGAGTATAACCCTCCATGAAATCGAACTTATCGTATTGAATTGTACTTAGCAGTGGTAAGAATAAACACTGAGCAATGAACTCTGCACACAACAACGTTAGGGTTAAAGAGAAATGAATATTTTGAAAGTTTAAACGAAATATGATGACAATTTTCTCTTATTTTTACATTTTCAATGTGAGAGAAAAGTTACCGTTAACAGAGGTTAATAAATATGACGTTACCATAAAAACTTCTACGCAGTTTGTTACAACGGCTACATTTATTGTTAGTTACTCAAACGCACACTGTTATATTGGAAAGATATTTTTATCAAAAAAAAATTTCTAAATGACTGACGTTTATTTACCGGACACACCGTAAATATTTTGGACTTACCATTTGTTAGGACTAACCTAGACATGTGGAACTGACCACACTTTGGAATGGAGTACTCAGCTGATCCTGAATGTTCAGTTTAGATGAAGTACTCAGCTGATCCTGAATGTTCAGCTTAGATGAAGCACTTAGCTCCAGATATAGCACTCAGCTCAGATTGAGCACTCAGGTCACATTTAGACACTTAGTCAAATATAGCACATAGCAAAATTTTAACAAAGATAAAGAATGGAACATACCGATTAAGGGTTGAGCATGCCAAGTTTGCCAAGTAGAGTTGTAAATCGTGTGCCTTCAATTGGTTTAGTGAAGATATCTGCAAGCTGAACTTCAGTCTCAATGAAGACTAACTCTATCTTTCCCTTTTCTAAAATATCTTTGATGAAGTGATGTCTTATGTCAATGTGTTTGGTTCTTGAGTGAAACACTGGGTTGTGTGTAATGGAAATAGCACATTGATTGTCACAAAATATAGGAGTTTTTTAATAATGCAAATCAAAGTCCTTCAACTGATGTTGCATGCACAGTATTTGAGTACAACAGCTCCCTACGACTACATATTCAGCTTCAGCTATTGAAATTGCTACTGAGTTTTGTTTCTTGCTTGTCCAACTAACTAATTTTCCACCCAAAAGTTGACATCCTCCAGTAGTACTCTTTCTATCAAGACCACATCCTGTGAAATTTGAATCTGAGTACCCTATCAGCTCAAATCCTGATCCTTTGGGATATCACAAACCTAAGTTTGGTGTTCCCTTCAGATATTTGAGTATTCTTTTAACTACTAGCAAGTGTGAATCCTTTGGATCAGCCTGATATCGTGCATAAACACATGTAGCAAACATTATATCAGGTCTGCTTGCTGTTAAATAGAGTAATGAACCTATCATTCCTCTATATGTAGTCTGCCATACAGATTTTCCATCAATGTCCTTGTGTAGCTTGACATTGTGTAACATTGGAGACTTTGCGGGATGGCTTGAATATAATCCATATTGCTTAATCAGATCAAAGACATACTTGCTCTGATTAATAAATATACCATCTTCTTTATGATAGATTTGAAGTTCCAAAAAGTACGTCATCTCACCCATCATGCTCATTCTGTATTGATTAGACATTATCTTAGAGAACCAATCACACAGACCTTGGTTTGTTGAACCAAAGATAATGTCATCCACATAGATTTGAACCAGAATGACATGTCCTCTGCTCTTTCTTATGAATAGAGTTTTGTCAATACTTCCTTTGACAAAATCATTTGAGAGCAAATAGGTGGACAGTGTGTCATACCAGGCCCTTGGAGCTTGCTTGAGTCCATATAAAGCCTTGTCTAACTTATAGATATAATCTGGATGTTTAGAATCAATAAAACCAGGGGTTGTTTCACATAGACCTCCTCCTGTAGTGCTCCATTTAGGAATGCACTTTTAACATCCATTTGATACACTTTAAAGTTTTTGAAGGCTGCATAGGCTAGAAACAACCTTATAGCTTCAATCCTTGCAATAGAGGCAAAGGTCTCATGATCACTTCTGAGCTGTTTAAGAGACTTACCCTTTTGCAGCTCTTCTTGTCTTATGAAGCTAATTAACTCATATGCAGCTTCACTTTTGGCTTTTAAGAAGACCACCCAGGTGAATCTTGTAAACTCATCAACAATCACTAGAGTATACTTTTTGCCACTTAGGCTTGGGGTGCTAATAGGTCCAAATGCAACATATGCAATGGTTCTGTAATTGAAAAATTCTTTTTGGACTTGAAGGATCCCTTATGATGTTTTCCCATTTCACAAGCTGAGCAGAGTTTGTCTTTAGCAAATGTGATCTTAGGCAGAGTAGAGACTAACTCTTTGCTAGACACCTTGTTAATATATTTGAAGTTTAAATGAGACAGTCTCTTGTGCCATAACCAACTTAGCTTGGGAGTTAAGTTGGAATACAAGCAGGTTTCAGTTGAAGGATCTGCAGAGCTAAGATCTAACAAATAGATTTCTCTCTCTCTTTTTGCAATTAATATTGGTTTTCCCTTCTTATTATAAATTGTTCCTGCATGCTTTCTGAAGGTAACTTCATAATCCTCATCACATAGTTGACTGATACTTATCACATTATGTTTAAGGCCTTCAACATATGCTACCTTTTTGAAAGTGACTTTTCCAGTAGTTATCTACCCATAACCTTTAGTCCTTCCTTGAGAATTATCCCCAAATGTCCCCTTGGGTCCTTCATTGTTTTGGAATTCACTTAGAATCCCCTTGCTTCCTGTCATGTGCCTTGAGCATCCACTGTCTAGATACCACTTGTAGGAGCCCTGCACATGATCAACTAAACATATTAGTTTCTTTTTGGAGCCTACTGTTTGGTGGGTCCTGAGGATGGGCACATAGCTGATCCTTTAGGGTTTGATTGATCGGCTCGAACAGATTCTGGGTCTGTTTTGGACTGATCATCTTTTTCGTTTTCAGGTCTAAGATTGGTACTTACACAATCCTTGGCCTCATGACCTCTATCACCACACTTATAGCATTTTTTTCTAAAGATGGGTGTTTGGCAGATTTCTTTGAGTTTTCCAACATTAAACTTGGATTCAGTTTTAGGGTCATAAGATGTAGATAACCTTTCGATTCTTTTAGACAGTTTGTCTACCTGATTTTCACTGACTTTGGACTTACCTTTGTCAGCTTTATGGTTACCCTTATTTGGTGAAGTCTGACTTACAGACAACTTCCTGTTCTTGACATCCTTTCATAGTTGGCTTGAGAGTTATGTCTTTTTGAGTTGACATGAGATATTCTGTCAAAAACAGTTGTTCTCACAGGATTGTAATCCAATCTTTTGAAAACTAACTTACAGTTTCTGTTGGATCTGGAACATTCAGCTAGATGGTTTGCCTAAATAACCTGAGGACTTTGGGTTGGTCTCACAAACTTATTGGTTTTGATCTGTTTCCCATCCTTGTTTCTTAAGAATGTTCTTAGGAGTATATCATCTGATTTTATCGTTTTGTCTTCAAGACTGACTTAATCTTCGATGATTTCAGCCGTAGCACTATAATCTCCCCCTAGCACTGCTTTTACTTGATTTGGTATCTGCAGGTTAATACTTTTTTTTGCTTCTTTTGATGACTTACACCAAGATTCACAGATCTTTCTTAGATTGTCAGCTTGTTCTTTTGATTCTTGCAGTTCTTCACTTAGAAGTTTGTTTATTTGAAGCTGACATTCATAATCACTTTGAATCTTTTTAGCAGCATTTAGAAATTTAGAAATTTCAGTTTTCAAACTAGATTGAACTGTGAGAGAGGTTTTGAAATCATTCAACAGATAGTTGAACATAAGACATTTTTGTTCATCAGTATAAGAGCTAAAGTTATTTACCTTATACATTGAGGCAGGATCCCAGTTACTGGTTTGTTTACTCAGCTTAGCCGCTTCTGCTAGATCCTCATCAAAGGAACTGTCTTCTAACTCATGGTCAACTTGTTCCTCTTCAACCTCAATGGCCATCAATCACCTATTTTGCTCATCATCATTTGAAGTAGATGATTCAGTATCCCAAGTCTCAGCAAGAAGACCTTTGGTGTTTTCATTTGGCTTCCCTTTGAGTCTTTGATATTTCTTTTTATACTTATCAGCTCTGTAGGCATTCTTGTCAGCTACTGAAGCTGATTATCCCATTCTTGACTCTGCACTCAGCAACTATGTGTCCCATTCTTTGACAGTTATAGCACTTAGCTTTCTTATGATCAAAAGTAGACTTACCACTTTTGCTTCTATCAGATTGACCACTTCCTCTTCTAAACTTCTTAAAGTATCTTGCTAACATTGCCATTTGTTCAGTAAGAGCATCCATCTCTTCATCATCTGAACCAGAGTTAAGACTTACCTCCTCAGATTCAGATTCAGAGTCAGTCTCATCTTGATACTTTTTAGATCCCTTCCTTTTCTTTTTTGCAATTAATGCAGATCCAGCATTATTGGTAGATTCTTTTAGTTATTGTTGGGCCACTTTCTTCTGTTCCATGATCTGTTGATGATTTAGAAGGAAACCATAGATAGATCTGAGATCATATTTTCCTAAGGTTCCTCCAGCATGAAGTGCAATGGTGATCTCATTGAATTGTTCTGCTAACACATCCAAGAACTTGAGTACCAACGCATTCTCATCTTTCTTGACACCTTCCAAGATCAGATCATTTATGAAGCATTGAAATCTGGTAAACAAATATGCTAGAGTTTTATTCTTTTTAGCAAAGAAAGTTTCATAAGAATGACTTAGATTTTTCTTCTTATGTTGCTTGACCAAGTCAGTGCCTTCATACGTAACACTGAGAGTATCCCACATCTCTTTTGCAGTTTGGCACCTAGCCACAGTATGCAGGAGAGGATTTGTTAAAGCATTTGCTATAATGCTTTGCGCATTGTCATCAAGGTTGAACAGTTTACGATCTTCCGCAATCCAAGATGCTTCAGGCTTGGGAGTTTCTCCAGAGGGAACAGTTTTGTCAGTGGCAGTAATATGGATCATTGGTATGATTGCGCCATCTTGAATCACGGTACTCATCCTGTGATCCACGGTCTTCAGATATAGCATGGCTCTAAACTTCCACATAGGATAGTCAGTGCCATCAAAGATAGGACACCCTTTTGCCGCCATTGTTGGTATATGACTTGATTTCTTTCTAGTAGACATCTTAACCTCTTGACAACAGATCTTGATTTTCAACTTATGAACAAACTAGCTCTGATACCAGTTGTTGGTCCCAAAGAGGGTGAACAAGCAACCGATACAACGTAGAAGGGGGGTTGAATACACTTTAAACAATTAAACAAATTAATCAAATGTATATTCAATTATCAAACAGGACAATAACTGTTATCACTCTCTAATCAAATCAACAGGATGATTTGATATTACAATGATTATAAACTCAACTCTCTGTCAACGCTCTTGAATCACAAACTAATTGATGATCAAATTTCTTGTTAAAACTGATTAACAATAACTCTTGAAAACTCTCTCTAACTTTGAACTTACAAAGTTATCGCAACACACGCGTATCAAGTATCACGAACACACATACGTTTTGCAACTTATGTAGTCGTCTCTCTGTTCGTATATGTTCGCGCATATAAAACCCATAAGAAGGTTTATACTTATACTTGATATATCTACGAACAAATCGCAGTTTAAAGATAGAACTTATCTTTTCTTTAAAACCGTAACAAACTTCTTAATTAAAACATATCTAATTAATTCCGTTTGAGATTTCTATTGAACTAATAGATAGTTTAAATTAGGTTTAGATATCCTAATTTAAATGTCGTAGATATGGAGAGTTTATAACAGAATTTAGAACTTACTTAAATTATGTAACTGACTTCTGACGCTGAGCTGACATACTTAATCTTGACCTTGTCAAGCTGAGTTCTTGAATCTTGGTTTCTTGAATCTTTAATTCTTCAAGTCTTCACTCTTAAGTCCTATCTCAGCTTAGAAGTCACCGAGCTATCTAGTACTTACGTAGAAAACTCTATATCTGTTTATACGCTGACTACTCAGCTTCAGCTGACTAGTCAGTCTACAACAAACTTACATAATTCATAACTCTTAACCTATAATCTATACATGTCTATAGTTTGTCTCATCAAATCTAATTATTCTAAACATGGGACTAACAATGTTATTGTTACCACACTTTGCCAACTTAAAATTAACAAAGTTGTTAACGGGCGTAGTTGAGTTAGGAGCAATCTATAAAATTAACAAAGTTCAATTTAGTATTTTCGATATTTAATCCTTTAATAATTAATACCCTTTAGAATTATATAAAATTCTTTAATTGTTAAAGGCTAGGATACAAGTTGAACTAAACCTTGAATGTTTGGCTAATGCTCTCTCAATCAAGTTAAAACAACAAGGTAGGTAACGTTTACCAATTACATCTTGTATGTAATTCCTAGATCATTATAGGATCCTAGACAACGATTGTCAATTATGGAATGTTTGATCCCATATATGACTCGGGCTTCCTTACGTTTGGCTAGAGCTCTCTCCATAATAAGATTCCGATTAAGTCATCCTATTTGTAACACCCGCAACCCTGGGCTAGGAGATTAGCAGGTTAGCGGTATGTGATTGGTTGTTTTAATTACTTATGTGTTTTGATTAATTGATTATTGTGAAAACATAAATATACTAATATGTTACTGGTGGAACTCTAAATAGGAAAGGAAATATGTATGTATAGTATGTTATTATGTATGTATGTATGCATGCATGAGTTAATAAAAAATAAGGATAGGATTTCAAAATCCTCTTGCCACCTCTTGCTTGCTTATTATACAAATATATGTGTACGTGTATTGTGAATAACCTGCTCATATTTCAAAAGTGTTCAAGGTGTTTGTGTGTGTTTTGAAAGCAAAACCATAAGTGAAGGAAACTTCAAAAAGTTCTAAACTTGTAATCCTATAGTTTGAAATCCAATAGTCTGAAATTCTATAGTCTGAAATCTTATAGTTTGAAATCCTATAGTCTGAAATCTTATAGTCTGAATTCCTACACTTTGAAATCCTAGACTTTGAAATCCTAGACTTTGAAATCCTAGACTTTGAAATTCTATACTTTGAAATACTATACTTTGAAATCCGATAGATGAATCCGACACTTAAATCTGGTACTCTGAATCCGGAATTTGAAATCCGACCCCGGTCGCGGCGCGACAGACCCAAATCCAATTAATTGTTTATTTCTTTTATGATTGCTTGGTTTGGGTTAGTATATTTATTATGTGATTTAATTGAGTTGTTTTGATATATTTGAGATATAAATATATATGAGAAGATATATTTATATATTTGAGACTGATTTGATTGTTGCTGTGTTTTCAGGCAATCAAAAGACTCAGTAAAATTAGATTTCTGAGCCCGTGTGGATTTTTGAGGTGTGTGGACGTTAATCGCGGATGGTAAAGATTTCGGTTAATGTTATTGGTGTGATGCATGATTGTGATTGAGATTGGATTGAATTGATTGAACTGTTGATTGTGATTATTGTTGATTGATATCTCCTGCATGATTATTTGGTCGATACGCACTCTTAGTATGAATTTGTGTTGCGTTGGGAAGTCAGCTATACGTAGGATTGGGCTGGGCTCGTTCACTGATTGTTTGAATAGTGTTAGCCTTACTGGTGCATATGTTGCATTAGAGTGGTAGTGCCCTGTGCCAATTCAGTGGAGGGCTATCGGTAAACCTTTGCTTTGGCCGGCATTGGTTGTAGGTTCTGTGCCGAACCGCCGGTCTTCTCGGGATACGTGATTACATGCTTTGATATTGACTGTGGATGTTTGCTTTCGGTGTTTAGCCTCTACTTACTTAGCTTTGTGCTAATTCCCCTCAGTTGTTTCTTTTGCAGGTTCGTGTTTGTGTGGTTGCCAGAAGGAAAGGGATGACCTGACTCTAATATTATTTTTGAAATGAAACAAGCCTGTAGCTTTTGTAACACACAATGATACTTTTGTTTGTGAACACTGTTTGTATATTTTGTAAATATTGGTTTGTATGTAATAAGTTTGTTTATTAAAAAGCTTCCGTAGCGTATTTTAAAAAAATGGCTTGGGTTTTGAGGTGTTACAGTTTGGTATCGAAGCCTAGGTTTGGCGATGCATGCACGGCTAGAGAGTTGCATTCCCAAATCATGGCTCGTGACGGGTCAAGCTTTCCTTCAGGGGAATTAGAGTAAGTTAGAGTTGTCGGTTATAGTTAGTATTTTGGGTACTAATGGTTTATGCTAATAAGACTGTGAGGTGATGTGATTGTACAGAGATGGCAGACAAAGATACCCCTACTGACACTCCTGTGACCCAAGAAGTAGCTGGAACTTCAACAGTGAATGTGATGGATATGACATATCAAACTGGTACATTGAGATGTGAACCGAGGGATGAGCAGAGTAAGTGTATTGATAAACTGAAAGATGAAATACAAGAACTTCAAGATACTGTGCACCGAATGAAACGAGAGAGGATAACCCAAAATGTTCAAACACAGACTTATCCAACTGCTATTACACAGGCTACAACGTTTCTAGTTCCGGTTCCATATCACCCTATGGCACAAGTAACACAACCACCATACTTATATTCAGTCCCATTTCAGGGAGCTATGCTTCCAGATTACTCAAGCGTTACTAGGAGGGATAGTACGTCTTCTCGAGCTTTTGGCTTAGCTGAATTGGAAAGGAGAAATGTGGAATCCAAAAACAACATGACCCGAGAGCAAGTTTCTGAACCTGGATCCAGGATTGAACAATACTATTTACGAAGGCAAAAAGAGCAAGGTGGTCAGGGATAAGGGAACTTTAATCGTGAACCCATGCTTAGTGGAATTGATCAACAAGCACCACGATGTGGAAATGTAAGTCACACCACACAGGATCTTGTACTTACCAAACTATGCGATGTCTTACCTGCGGACAGTTTGGTCATGAGAGAAAGATTGTTATTTCTCCTAGAAGGTATGTTGGACTTGTTTTGGGAAAGATCATAGAGAGAGGGACTGTAGAATTAAAAGAGAACTCGAATCTAGACCAAGTATTGGGGAACCCTCATCGGGAGTTGGTCAGAAACAAGAAAAGCAACGCAAAAGACCTATGACAGGTGAGTCTAAACAAAGTTCGCAATGGTGCCGCTGGTGCAGATTTGTTCATACGGGGTCATGCACACCCAGACTTTGCGTTGTATTCGATGTGGATTGTTTGGACATGAAAGTAAGAAATGTGATTTCCCTCGGAGTGTGTGTTGGAATTGTTAAAAAGAGGGTCATCGGACGAATGAATGTTATGAAGAACGAAGAATGGGGTCGGAGGCAGGAGTGGATGCAGGTGGGGGATCCTCGTCAGCAGAGGAACGAAAAAGAAAGAATCCTTCTGTACTAGAGGGTAGAACTTATAATATGATGACTGATAGCGATGCTAACGTTGAAGACGACATAACGGGTACGTTTTGATAACCTTTATGTTTATACGTATGTTTATTAACTCTAGAGTTAATTATGAATGGATGATGCCTATGTGTGTTAAGTGTGTTTAATTGTTTCTAAAGAGTATGATTCTTTAGTAAGTAATGTGATAGTAAACGATGAGATACATGATATAATGTGAATTAGGGTATGAAGTACCCTAGAAAGATGTTTTCAGATTTGTATAATTGCATGCTAAGTTATGTGTTGCAAGAGATGTCTTGCCTTTTGAGCTTATATATGTGTATATGTATATTTGTGTTCGTATAAAGAAGAAAATAAGCGAAAGAGTTAATGAAGTTTAGAAAGCTTTGTGATGATCGAGAGATGTTGTTGATAAATGAATAACGGAGATTACGAGTTATTAACAAAGCTAATGATTGAAAATAATCTGTGATATCAATTATTGAACTTGGGAAGATTGATGATTTATTGAGATATTGCATTAGTTGGATTGATATAACGGATGCAATGCTATGAAATTGGAAGAATGGCTTACATCGTGTGACAATTGAAGATTTTTAGAGGAATGATCTAATCCATACTTTTGAAGCTGCAGTAGATGCGTTGTGTTAATAATATGGAGATATTGATTATAAAGAAAGATAAGTGAAATTGATTTGATTATTAAAAGTAGTAGCAGATGTTTATATATGAGTAAACTTGATACATGTCAGATATGATAGTTAGAACGAATCAAAGATTATGGTGGAAAGATCTAATATTACATTAAAAAGACAGATTGCTGACAAATATATGAAAACAAGAGGGGAGTTATGACGATAACTTTGAGAATTATGTGAGTTGAAGTGTACTTGATTTGATGGAGGAAATTGAAGATATTCTTATTAGAAATTGATAACAGAGATGATTGAGATTATCAAGTAAAAAGAAAGAGGTGAATTGCTTCAGATTGAACAAACCAGAAATGTATATACTTTGACTAAAAGATATCATGGGTGCTTAATTACAAGGAGTTTTACATGAGAATGAGCTAGTTATAATGAGGATTGGTACTTATGAACTTAAGATATATGTGATGTGAAGAATGACAGATTAAATTCATGAGATAATAAGGAAAAGAGAAGAAGAATGTAATGGCCTGAACATAGGGAATGAAGACTTGTGGAATGAAGAACTTGTCTTTGCTAGGAAGTACCTATGCTTGGAATTGGGGATTTAATTTGATAAAAAACTTACGAAACTAAATTGTCAATGCACTTGGAAGGGCTAAATAGTATAATGCCATACAGAGTACTTAACAGATATCTTACTAAAAGAAGTGAACATGAAATAATTCGTGGAAACATGACGTGTTCAGGTTTGAGTCAAAGCGGAGTATTAGAGAATTATGAATGGTTCTGGGGACCAGAGATATTAGGATAGTAATGAAGACAAGTTATGATGGAATATGTATGAGAGGTATGATATACAATGAAGTCCGGGTATATTACGAGGGATTATGATTGATCAACAAAAGTAGTTGTATTCTACCACTATGAGATGAAAATGGTGAGTGAAATTGTATCTTGATGGAATAAATTCAATATGTACTTGAAAGATTTAATTAATTTTGGAACGATTTATAACCAGCATAAAGAGGTGAGATGAACAGTGCGACTGAATCCTTATTGGATAATGAAGCAGTAGGAGTTGAGCAGATATATGGGAATGAACTTGTGTTTGAGTTGAATTTTGATTATTCCAGGAATACATGATTAAATCAATTAGACAAACATGATGTGATTTATATTGGATGAATGTTAAAATAGCAGTGATAAGTTGATGTATGAGTTAGAAAAGATTTAACAACCAGAGATCAATATGAAGAGTGCTCGTTTTCTGGCTGCATGCGAGACGACTTCTTTGAGTAAGTTAGCCCAACTGAATGTTAATAAGATTGTTGCGAGGTATGGTAGACCGTTATTGATAGTTTTTGATAGAGACTTCAGGTTTGTTTCGAATTTCTTCAAGAGTCTACAGAGAAAAGTTGAGAACAAGAATTAGTCTGAGTACTACTTATCATCCCAGAGTGACGGTCAGACTGAGCGAACCATACAGACACTCGAGGATATGTTGCGTGCTTCTGTAATTGAGTATGATGGATCTTGGGATTCGCACCTGCTGCTGATAGAGTTGCGTATAATAGTTTTTACCACTCGAGTATTGGAATGCCTCCGTATGAAATGTTGTACGGTCGTCGCTGCCGTACTCCGACGTGTTGGTTAGAGGCTGGTGAGAAACAATTTGCAGGACCCGAGATTGTTCTAATGACTGCTGACAAGGTTGCAATAGCCAGAGAAAAGTTGAAAGCGGCCAGAGATAGATAGAAAATGTATGCGGATCTGCGGCGTCGTCCAGTATCGTTTGATGTGGAGAAGTTAATGTATTTGAAAGTCTCTCCGTGGAAGGGCATAATTTGATTTGGAAAACACGGGAACTTGGCTCTCCGTTACATTGGTCCTTTTAGAATTCATCACATTATAAATGACCAGACAGTTACACTGGATCTCCCAGCAGAGTTTGCAGGTATTCATGACACGTTCAATGTCTGCTATTTGAGAAAATGTAAAGTTGAAGACGAGAGTCAGATTCTCCCAGTACACGAACTGAAAGTAGATTCAAAGAAGAGATTGATTGAGGAACCCGTCGAACTGTTAGATCGTAAAGTGTCCAAGCTCCGAAAGAAGCAGATACCGATGGTATTGGTCAAGTGGAAACACAGTTTAGGTTCTGATTTGACGTCGTAGACTGAGGCGGAAATGAAGGATAGATACCCTCATCTATTTGAGCAAGAAAGGATTCCGAGGACGGAATCCTTTTAAGGAGGGGAGATTTGTAACACCCGCAACCCTGGGCTAGGAGATTAGCGGATTAGCGGTATGTGATTGGTTGTTTTAATTACTTATGTGTTTTGATTAATTGATTATTGTGAAAACATAAATATACTAATATGTTACTGGTGGAACTCTAAATAGGAAAGGAAATATGTATGTATAGTATGTTATTATGTATGTATGCATGCATGCATGAGTTAATAAAAAAAGAATAGGATTTCAAAATCCTCTTGCTACCTCTAGCTTGCTTATTATACAAAGATATGTGTACGTGTATTGTGAATAACCTGCTCATATTTCAAAAGTGTTCAAGGTGTTTGTGTGTGTTTTGAAAGCAAAACCATAAGTGAAGGAAACTTCAAAAAGTTCTAAACTTGAAATCCTATAGTTTGAAATCCTATAGTCTGAAATCCTATAGTCTGAAATCTTATAGTCTGAAATCCTATAGTCTGAAATCTTATAGTCTGAAATCCTACACTTTGAAATCCTAGACTTTGAAATCCCAGACTTTGAAATTCTATACTTTGAAATACTATACTTTGAAATCCGATAGATGAATCTATACTTTCGGTTAATGTTATTGGTGTGATGCATGATTGTGATTGAGATTGGACTGAATTGATTGAACTGTTGATTGTGATTATTGTTGATTGATATCTCCTGCATGATTATTTGGTCGATACGCACTCTTAGTATGAATTTGAGTTGCGGTGGGAAGTCAGCTATACGTAGGAGTGGGCTGGGCTCGTTCACTGATTGTTTGAACAGTGTTAGCCTTACTGGTGCATATGTTGCATTAGAGTGGTAGTGCCCTGTGCCAATTCAGTGGAGGGCTATCGGTAAACCTTTGCTTTGGCCGGCATTTGTTGTAGGTTCTGCGCCGATCCGCTGGTCTTCTCAAAATACGTGATTACATGTTTTTATATTGACTGTGGATGTTTAATTTCGGTGTTTAGCCTCTACTCTCTTAGCTATGTGCTAATTCCCCTCGGTTGTTGCTTTTGCAGGTTCGTGTTTGTGTGGTTGGCAGAAGGAAAGGGATGACCTGACTCTGATATTATTTTTTAAATGAAACGAGCCTGTAGCTTTTGTAACACACAATGATACTTTTGTTTGTGAACACTGTTTGTATATTTTGTAAATATTGGTTTGTATGTAATAAGTTTGTTTATTAAAAAGCTTCCGCAGCGTAATTTAAAAAGGAATGGCTTGGGTTTTCCGGTGTTACACTATTTCAAGGCGGCGAGTCTCCGGCCCAAGACGTTTATGGAATTCGCGGAAAAACACCTCGGTTGTTAAAAAAATCCACGCGTTTGGCTAGTGCTCTCTCCATGTGATTGTCGTTGCTACAAGCAAGTGTCTTAAAATGGGATGGCATAGACTTACGTTTTGAAAAAGGGCTTTAAACATTTTGTTTATTTATTAAATAAAACAAAACGAATCGTGTGACAAATATTGCAAGCATACAATAATAAGTCCACGTTTTGATAAAATCATATTATATATATATATTGGTCTTGAGTATTCTTAAAATCCATATTTGATGAACTCTAGACGCGTTCAATTATAAACTAGTATTAATATCCTATATTAACGTATGTAGTTTCGAGCGCGTGAATACGACCAATTTTAGCTTGTAATAAAACAATTTTATTATTAAGCTTGAATGGAGTTTGGTTGAGTTTTTAAAATCTCTATTTTATAAAGCGCATATATATATATATATGTACATATATATATATATATATATATATATATATATATTGATATAATGAATTTTAATCTATATAAAACCCTTTTTATATAAAATTCATTTCACATCTTATGTTATGTCAATTTAAAATACCAAACTCCCATTGTGTGATTTATATTATGTCAAAAATATTATCTAGCATGCAAAAATCCTATTTTCAACCATGCATAATAATATAAACATAAATACACACAAAAACATGTATAAGTGCATAACCAAGCCATTTATCTTAAGTGGTATTTTTATAAGCCATACAAAAATATCAAGTCATAACTAAGGACCATAAAATTTCTCTTGTGATGAGCTTGAAGCTCCTACTTGCCAAAACAACTTCTTGTAGTGCAAATGAGTTCAAGTCTTCATGGTTGACTCCACCACACTTGAAAACTCCAACTTGGTCATTTCTCCATCTTGTTACATTTTTATAAAAGTAAACTAGTCTAAACTATTCTACTACTTACAAAATATAACAAGATGAAACAAAACTAAAAATATTATTACATACTAAATGAAAGAATAAATCTACAACCAAATCGAATTTTCAACACATCACAAAAGGTCTATGGCTTGTTATGCACAACATACACTCAAATAAACATATATATCAACACTTTGACATTTAGGCAACTTTTACAACCAAACATGCATGTGGTTTGGTTGTTTCCCAAAATAAATATATAAACATATACAAGTTGCCAACAAGAAAATCCATAACTTTTCTAACAAAAGAATAGTGGTTCATTTTCTTGAACAATACATACTCAAAAATAAAGTTTCTTAAAACTATAAGTGGCTCTTATACCACTGTTGGGGTTTGTTCGGTTTTTCAAAATATTTTTTAGCAACGGAAGCATGAACAACAATTATAATCTTTTTAAAACACCCCACCAATGATCCATATGCAAGCCTTAAGAAACAAAAACAACCATAGGGTGTTTAGAACTACAACCTTTGTAGTGTGACAAAACCGTTGGTGTAATGGTTGATCAATGAGAAGCCAAGAGAAGACTTCCTCCAAGGTATCCACTAGCCAATAAATCCAACAACTTGAAATGCTAGTTTCTCCAACTCTTGAAATTCAAGAAAGCTGGCAACAACATTTGTTCTTCTTCTTGAACCAACTTTGTATATTTTATGAGAATGTATTTGTTACGATACTTTGCCAACTTAAAATTAACAAAGTTGTTAACGGGCGTAGTTGAGTTAGGAGCCATCTACAAAATTAACAAAGTTTATGTTGGTCCCACAAACTGTAATCAAGCAACCAATATAGTGTCAAAGGGGGGGTTGAATACACTTTAAACAATTAATCAAATTAATCAAATGAATACTCAATAATCAAACAGAATGATTACAACTATTACTTTCTAATCAAATCAACAGGATGATTTGATGTTTACACTGATTATAAACTCAACTCTCTCTAAACACTCTCTTATCACAAACTAATTGATGATCGAACTTCTGGTTAAAACTGATTAACAAGAACTCTTGAAAACTCTCTCTCAAACTTTGAACTAACAAAGTTATCGCAACACACGTGTATCAAGTATGACGAACACACGTACGTTTTGCAACTTATGCAGTACTACCTATTCGGTATTCTGTGTTCTTTTTATATCGAAACCCATAAGAAGGTTTATACTCATACTTGATATATCTACGAATAAATCGCAGTTTAAAGATATAACTTATCTCTTCTTTAAAACCGTAACAAACTCCTTAATTAGAACATATCTAATTAATTCCATTTGAGATATATACCTAACTAATAGATAGTTTAAATTTGGTTCAGATATCCTAATTTAAATGTCGTAGATATGGAGAGTTTATAATAGAATTTAGAACTTACTTAAATTCTTGAACTGAGTTCTGACGCTGAGCTGACTCACTCAGTCTTGACGTTATCAAGTTGAGTCTCTGACTTCATGATTCTTCAAATCTTCAAGCCTTCATTCCAGAAACCTGTCTTAGCTTAGAAGTTACTGAGCTATCTAGTACTTACATAGAAAACTCTATATCTGTTTATACGTTGACTACTCAGCCTAAGCTGACTAGTCAGTCTATAACAGACATACATAATTCCTAATGTTTAACCTATCATCTATACATAGTTATGGTTTGTCTCATCAAATCTAACTATTCTAAAGATAGAACTAACAATCTCCCCCTATTTGATGATGACAAAATATTGAATCAAAGTACATATACGTTAATAGAATTATGTTGAAGAACTCTGGAACAGACCAAAGTTAGTTCTTGAAATAAGTATTGAACTAATCTATACCTATTCATCATTTCTTGAACTTACAAGATTTTAGGTTACAAATCTTATTCTAAGACTTGTATTCTAAGCATTTAAACATACAAATACTTAGATACTAAACTTATCAGAATTGATTTAAGTTCCGAACTTACAAAACTTGTATTACTGAACTTATCAGTTTACACTTGAACATATCAATAGTCATCTTAAACTTACAAAGCTGTTTATTTGAACACATCAAACAGTTGAACATATCAAATTTAAATTTTCTTTAATGAACATATCATTTACAAGTTAGCTTGATCATTTTGACCAGCTTATGCACACTTAGTGCTTACAAAAATTATAGAACTAATCTATTTCATAAATAGGATCTCCAGCTTCTAACCACATATCTGAACATTTAAGTTCCCATACTAATGCTTCTTTGATAGCATCATTCAAAACTTCTTCACCTTCTGGCAGCTCTCTCATCTCAGCTTTTCTTGATCTTATTTCTTTGTTGAGATGATATATGAAAACTGAGTTCTGGATTGAGTTATCACATAGAATCCTCACGTATAAAATCAATTCCGGATTCGCCAAGTGAAGATTTGCTATCTTCAAGAAACACTGGTTGCCTACCACATCCAAGTACAAAAATCCTTCCAAACACTGAGTGATAAAAACATTTTCTCTTAATTCAACTCCCTCTAGAACTTGTAGACTGATATTTCGTTTGCCTCAGCTTTAGCCTTTTCTCTTTGCAGCTCAGCTTGTCTTTGCTGCTCTTTCGTCTCTTCCACTGTCATACCCAGTTCCTTGGCCATTTCTTATAGCATTTTTTCAGCAAGCATGACTCTGGCCTTTTGTGCTGCATCAGCTTCATCACTTGAGTCAAATTCATATGCAACTAGTTGATACTGACCTTGTTGCTCAGGCTCAGGCTTAGCAATGATAACTTTTCTTCTCTTTGCTAGAGACATAACACTTGTTCTCTTCTTTCTTTTTATCATCTCAAACACTTCGCTTTTCTTTATCCAATTGTGAAGCTGGAACAGACTCAGCTTCAACAATCATTGACAATTCAGCTTGAGGGAAATTTGTGGGCACAATCTGAAGTGTTTCTTCATGTGGAACCGATTGAGCTTGTGAAGTTGTGAAAATTTGGACTGCTGGAGCTTGTGGACCTTCTGCAATTTCTTTTTGCTAAGGAGGCTGATCTACTGTACTCATGAACTGATCATGAGCTTCTTCTTAAATATGTATTTCCTCAGTATGCTCCTCCTCAACCATATCATCATATTTCTTTGATTCTTCCTCCCCTTTTTTGTCATCATCACTAGGGGAGGGTTTTGATCTAAGCACGAAGCTTTCCAACCTGGCCACAGAGTTTGACAAATGATTCAGCTTACGCATCAGCTTGGCTTGATCACCTTTTCTTTTCTTGTGCAGGAACACAAACTGAGTTTGAAGATATATCATAATTGATTGAGCATCAGTGACCATCAGCTTGGGTTCCTCTGTTCTCCGTTTGACCTCAAAGTTCTCCTGTCCAGTGGAAGAATGCAGTTCTACTGTAGGAGTGGCTGCTGAGTGTTCCTCAATAGGTGAGAATATGGGCCCCATATCCAAAGGTTGGCGCTGAACTATGGAATCAAGGGGGCCAGATTGGGGACCCTGTAAACCTTCCTGGTGTATGAAAGGTTCATTGACAGGTCGTGCGAGAGAGTGTAAGGATGGAAGAGAAGAATGACCAATTTCGTGAACTATGGTAGTGGGGTAAGCTGGGCTTAGTGGTGAGGAGGGGGATAGTAGACCCTGGGGAGAGGTCATATGTTCAATGTGACCTTCATGTGTCTGTGAAGGCACAAAAATAGGTTCTCCCATGGCTAGGATAGGTATGGGCTAAGTAGACACCATACTCGATATAGGCTGAAGGGTTGAACCGAGCCTTGAGGTTGGCACCTTAAGAGAAGATGTCTCCTTCTCAGCTCCTGCCGGTGGAGGTATCAATGTGACATCAGCTCCGGAGTCCTTTTGAGGTGAAGGACCACCTTTGGCAGTTTTTCTTGTATAGGTGTGAGATATAACCTTGGTAGTAGTGGGCTAACCAAGTTAGGCTGTAGAGTGTAAGATAGATGAAGATGTTTGTGTTGGGGGAGAGGGGTTAGACCGAGTTGGGCTTGACTCAGTCTTATCTCCCTGTATAGGAGATGGAGAAATGCGAGAGAAAGAAGGAGATGAAGGAAGAGATATTATACCTGCGCCTATCAGTGGTGACTCTAAGCTAGGGAACATACTCTCTTGCTTAGAGCTTGAGGTAGAAGAAATCCTTTGGATGCGTGATCGGAGCTGAGTCCTTTGAGGTTCAACTTTGGAGGACTTAGCCTTAGAATCATTTACACCATCTGTTTCCTCCTCATCATTTGCACTTTCCTCGGCTTCACTTGACTCTGAGGTCGGAAGTTGTGTATACACCCTCATATGAGCACTCATTGTGGGATGCTCAGGGAAAACATCATGGGCGAACATTCTTGAGCTGAGAACAGTTGTAGGGGTTGACTCATATTGGGTAGTGTATCTTCTACCCAACCTGTCCACGATCACCATAGATAAAAATCGTACAAAGGGCACAATTGTATCCCTCACACTCATGGTCACCAGAGACTTGAGTGCCTCAAAGATCAACTCAGCATAGTCTAATTGTCGATCATAGAATAAGTTATAAAACAGTTGCATTTCAAAATCGTTAACATTATCCAGTACACCCACCTTGTATCCAAGTGAACGAACCACCATGGATACCATGAATCCCCATGCTGTCTGGAAAACAGATTTCCTTATCACTCCAACGACTTGAGGATGACCCATTAAGGGTAAGACACTCCTTGGAGTCTCCCTAGAAACCGTGGCCTCGTATTGATTGTGAACAGGGAGATGAAGTATTCGTCTTAGACAGTTTGCATCTATGTCAATCGCCACTTATCCACTTAGGACTGTACCTCTTATTACTTGTTGATTTGCATCTAGTTTGCACGTGTACCAAAACTCTGTGAGGAGTTGTGGGATGAGCACCGAAGGACCACGAAGGAAAGCATGTGCCAGGGGTCCCTTTCGAATGTATGACACCCAGTCCTCATAGCTCCTGCCAATCTTGGACTTTGATATGTCGATACAGGCGATGATATTGTTTTGTTTGTAGATGGGGAGTGCGTTGTTCTTGAAATTACCACCACGGATCATTTGATCAGTCAGATTTAGAGTGTAACCCTCCATTGAATTCGAGCTTATCGTATTAGATTGCACTTAGCAGTAGTAGGGTTTAGCACTGAGCAATTGATTTTGCACAAAGCGAGGTTACGGTTTTAGAAGTGGAGAAGAAGGTAGACGATTTGGAGGAGTAAACGAAATATGATGAGGAGTCTCTCTTATTTATACCTTTTCAATGTGAGAGAAAAGTTACCGTTATCGGAGGGTAATAAATATGACCGTTACAGTAACAACCGGCTAAGCAGTTTGTTATAACGGCTATATTTAATGTAACTTACTTAGACTTACATTACATTGATCCGAATTCTTTCAGGAAGAAATAAATTATCACCAAGATTCTTTTAAATAATTTATTTGAAGACGACTTACGTTTAATTTAAACATGACACACCTTACATATTTGATACTATAAGATTGGACTGACCATTTGTTAGGACAAACCTAGACCTGTGGAACTAACCACACATTAGAACTGATTACGCAGCTTAGATTGAGCACTCAGCTGAGATTGAGCACTTAGCTCAGATTGAGCACTCAACTCAGATGCCAAGCTTGCCAAGTAGAGTTGTAAATCTTGTGCCTTCAATTGGTTTAGTAAAGATATCTGCAAGTTGATCTTCAGTCTCAATGAAGACTAACTCTATCTTTCCCTTTTCTACGATGTCTATGATGAAATGATGTCTTATCTCGATGTGCTTGGTTCTTGAGTGAAACACTGGGTTGTTGTGATGGCAATAGCACTTCTATTGTCACAGAATATAGGAGTCTTTGAATAATCCAAGTCAAAGTCCTTAAGATGATGTTGCATCCACAGTATTTGAGCACAATAGCTCCCTGCAGCCACATACTCAGCTTCAGCTGTGGAAATTGCCACTGAGTTTTGTTTCTTGCTTGTCCAGGTAACTAATTTTCCACCCAATAATTGACTTCCTCCAGTAGTACTCTTTCTATCTAGGCCACACCCTGCAAAGTCTGAATCTGAGTACCCTATCAGCTCAAATCCTGATCCTTTGGGATACCACAAACCTAAATTTGGTGTTCCCTTCAGATATTTGAGAATTCTTTTAACAGCTAGCAAGTGCGATTCCTTTGGATCAGCCTGATATCGTGCACAAACACATGTAACAAACATTATATCAGGTGTCGTGCTGTCAAATAGAGTAATGAACATATCATTCGTCTATATGTAGTCTGACATACAGATTTTCCATCAATGTCCTTGTGCAACTTGACATTGTGTAACATTGGAGACTTTGCAGGATGGGTTGTGTCTAATCCATATTTCTTAATCAGATCAAAAACATACTTGCTCTGATTAATAAATATACCATCTTCTTTCTGGTTGATTTGAAGTCCGAAAAATTAAGTCATCTCACCCATCATGTTTATTCTGTATTGATTGGACATTATATTAGAAAACCAATCACACTGACCTTGGTTTGTTGAACCAAAGATAATAATATCATCCACATAAATTTGAACCAGAATGACATGACATCTGCTTTTTCTTATAAAATAGAGTTTTGTCAATACTTCCTCTAACAAAATCATTTGAAAGTTGATAGGTGGACAATGTATCATACCATGCTCTTGGAGCTTGTTTGAGTCTACATAGAGCCTTGTCTATCTTATAAACATAACCTGGATGTTTAGGATCAATAAACCCAGGGGGTTGTTTCACATAGACTTCCTCATGTAATGCTCCATTTAGAAAAGCACTTTTAACATCCATTTGATACACTTTAAAATTTTTGAAGGCTGCATAGGCTAGAAACTATCTAATAGCTTCAATCCTTGCAATAGGGGCAAAGGTCTCATCATAGTCAATACATTCTTCTTGTCGATACCCCTAAGATACTAGCCTTGCCTTATTTCTGATCACTACTCCATCCTTGTCAATTTTGTTTCTATAGACCCACTTAGTGCCTATAATTGTTTTTCCTTTGGGAGCAGGGACAAGGTTCCAGACCTTATTTCTTTCAAATTCTGTCAGTTTCTCTTGCATAGCTTCAATCCAATCTTCATCCTTTAGAGCCTCTTCAGTCTTCTTTGGTTCCATTTGAGATAGAAAACTAGAGTAGGCAACATAGTTTGTATTTGCCTTAGATCTAGTTAACACACCATCTTCAATGTTACCAATAATGTCATCAAGGGGATGATCTTTTAATACTTTGAAGGTTGTAGTGGGAGACTGCGGTTCTGGATCTGAATCTGAGCAGTATCTCTCAGGCTAAATAGGACTTACTACTTCAGTCTGAGTAGGGATTGAGAGATCACTTAGATTTTCAATCTGACTTGTACCTGATGATTCACCTAGATTCTCAGG
Source organism: Dittrichia graveolens (assembly GCA_038502395.1). NCBI lineage: Eukaryota > Viridiplantae > Streptophyta > Magnoliopsida > Asterales > Asteraceae > Dittrichia > Dittrichia graveolens. The sequence goes on along the minus strand of JARJIL010000009.1, from coordinate 42,463,754 downwards.
CTGAGTATCTTCAACATAGATAGTTTCTTTTGATGATGCACATTTGTCAGATTTACCACCATCCTCATCATCAGAATCATCCATAACATACATGGGATTTGATATGAGATCCTCTCTGCTCCTCTCAAGCTCACTCAGACTAACCGGGTTAGCTTGAGCTTTGTCCGATTCATCAATCCTTGTGTCATCAAATGTAAGATGTATTGATTCTTCAATCACTTTTCTTTTAAGATTATAAACTCTGTAGGATTTTGAAATTGAAGATTATCCAACATTTATGCCTTGATCCGTTTTAGGTTCCAACTTATGGAGTTGATCTCTTTAGTTTAGCACATAACATGTTGAACCAAAGATATGGAAATATCCAATGTTGGGTTTTCTGCCATGATACATCTCATAAGGTATTTTACCATGTCTTTTAACTATTACAGATCTGTTTTGAGTGTAGCAAGCTGTACTTATAGCTTCTGTCCAAAAACTCAGCTTGAGCTTCGCTTCACATAGCATGGTTCTGGAAGCTTCAATTAAGTTTTCTATTTCTCCTTTCATCAACTCCATTTTGTTGTGGAGTTCTTACGGATGAGAAATTCTAGATATTTCCCTTCTCTTCACAAAAGCCTTCAAGGGTTGAGTTTCTAAGCTCAGTCTGACTTACCCTTTTGCAACTCTGCTTGTCTTATGAAACTGATTAACTCATGTGCAGCTTCACTTTTGGCCTTTAAGAAGACCACCCAAATGAATCTTGTGTACTCATCAACAATCACTAGAGTATACTTTTTACCACTTAGGCTTGGGGTGCTTATAGGTCCAAATAAATCCAAATGCAGCATATGCAATGGTTCTGTAATTGAAAATTTTTGTTTGGACTTGAAGGATCCCTTATGATATTTTCCCATTTAGTTGAGCAAGGTTTGTCTTTAGCAAATGTGATCTTTGGCAGACAAGAGACTAACTCTTTGCTAGACAATTTGTTAATATATTTGAAATATTGGTGTGACAGTCTTTTGTGCCACAACCAACTCAGCATGGGAGTTGAGTCAGAATACAAACAGGTTTCAGTTGAAGGATCTACGGAGCTGAGATCTAACAAATAGATATCTCTCTCTTTTTTCTATTAGTATTGGCTTTCCTTTCTTATCATAAATTGTTCCTGCATGCTTTCTGAAGGTGACTTCATAATCCTCATCACACAATTGACTGATACATATCAAATTGTGTTTAAGGCCTTCAACATATGCTACCTTCTTGAAAGTGACTGTTCCAGCAGTTATCTTTCCATAACCTTTAGTCCATCCTTGAGAATTACCCCCAAATGTCACCTTGGTTCCTTCATTGTTTTGTAATTCACTTAGAATACCTTTGGTTCCTGTCATGTGCCTTGAGCATCCACTGTCTAGGTACCACTTGTAAGAGCCCTGCACATGATCAACTAAACACATTAGTTTCTTTTAGGAACCCACTGTTTGGTGGGTTCTGAGGATGAGCACTCAGCTAATCCTTTAGAGGCTAACCGATCAGCTTGAACAGATTCTAAGTCTGTTTTAGACTGATCATCACACTTATAGCATTTTTCTTTTTCAGGCCTAAGATTGGTACTTGCACAATCTTTGGCTTCATGACCTCTATCACCACACTTATAGCATTTTCTTCTAAAGATAGGTGTTTGGGTGACTTCTTTGAGTTTTCCAACATTGAATTTGGATTCAGTTTTAGGGTCATAAGATGTGGATAACCTTTCAATCCTTTTAGACAGTTTGTCAACTTGATTTTCTCTGACTTTGGACTTACCTTTGTCAGCTTTATGGTTACCCTTATTTGGTGAAGTCTGTCTTATAGACAACTTTCTGTTCTTACACATCCTTTCATATTTAGCTTGAGAGTTATGTCTCTTTGAGTTGATGTGAGTTATTCTGTCAAAGACAATTGTTCTCACAGGATTGTAATCCAATCTTTTGAAAACTGACTTACAGTTTCTGTTGGATCTAGAATATTCAGCTTGATGGTTTGTATGGATAACCTGGGGGCTTTGGGTTGGTTTTACAAACTTATTGGTTTTGACCTGTTTTTCATCCTTGTTCCTTAAAAATGTCTTTGGAAGCATATCATCCAATTTCACATTTTTTTCTTCTAGACTGACTTGTTCATTGATGATTTCATCAGCAGCAGCACTATAATCTCCCCTAGCACTGCTTTTACTTGATTTGGTATCTGCTGGTTGATACATTTTTCTGCTTCCCTTGATGACTTACACCAAGATTCAGAGATCTTTCTTAGATTGTCAGCTTGTTCTTTTGATTCTTGTAATTCTTCACTTAGAAGTTTGTTTATGTGAAGCTCACACTCATAATCACTTTGAGTCTTTTAACTAGCATTTATGAGAGTTTCAGAGTGTTTAAGTTCATCTTTAATTTTAAAAATTCAGATTTCAAATTAGATTGAACTGTGAGAGAGATTTTGAAGTCATTCAACAAATAGTTGAACATTAAACATTTTTGTTCATCAGTGTAAGAGCTGAAGTTATTTACCTTATACATTGAAGTAGGATCCCAGTTGTTGCTTTGCTTACTCAGCTTAGCCGCTTCAGCTAGATCCTCATCAAAGGAAATTTCTTCTAACTCATAGTCAACTTGTTCCTCTTCATCCTCAATGGCCATCAAACACCTATTTGGCTCGTCATCATCTGAAGTAGATGATTCAATATCCCAAGTCTCAGCAAGAAGACCTTTGTTGTTTTCATCTGTCTTAGCTTTGAGTCTCTGATATTTCTTTTTATATTTATCAGCTCTGTATGCATTTATGTCAGCCACTAAAGCTGATTCTCCCTTCTTAGCTCTGCACTCAAGAGCTATGTGTCCTATCTTCTGACAGTTGTAGCACTTAGCTTTCTTGGGATCAAAAGTAGACTTACCACTTTTGCTTTTGTCATATTGACCCCTTCCTCTTTTGAACATTCTAATATTCCTTGCTAACATTGCCATTTGTTCAATAAGAGCATCCATCTATTCATCATCTGAATTTGAGTTAGGACTTAGCTCCTCAGATTCAGATTCAGAGTCAGTCTCAGCTTGAGACTTTTTAGATCCCTTCTCTTTCTTTTCTTCAATGAATGCAGATCCAACATTATTGATAGATTCTTTTAGTTGTTGCTGGGCCACTCTCTTCTGTTCCATGATCTGTTGATGATTCAGAAGGAAACCATAGATAGATCTGAGATCATATTTTCCTAAGGTTCCTCCAGCATGAAGTGCAATGGTAATCTCATTGAATTGTTGTAGTAACACATCCAAGAACTTGAGTACCGACTCATTTTCATCCTTCTTGACACCTACCAAGAGCTGATCATTAATCAAACATTGAAATCTGGTAAACAGATCAGCCAGAGTTTCATTCTTTTTGGCAAAGAAAGTCTCATAAGAACGACTCAAATTTGTCTTCTTATGTTGCTTGACGAGGTCAGTGCCTTCATACGTAACACTGAGAGTATCCCGCATCTCTTTTGCAGTTTGGCACCCAGCCACAGTATGAAGAAGAGGGTTCGTCAAAGCATGTGCTATAATGCTTTGTGCCTTATCATCAAGATTGAATAGTTTGCGATCTTCCTCAGTCCAAGATGCTTCAGGCTTGGGAGTTTTTCTAGAGGGAACAGTTTTGTCAGAGGCAGTAATATGAATCAAGGGTATGATTGGGCCATCTTGAATCACGGTACTCATCTTGTGATCTACTGACCTCACATTCATCATGGCTCTGAACTTCCACATAGATAGTCATTGCCATCAAATATAGAACATCCTTTTGCTGCCATTGTTGGAATATGATTTGATTTCTTGTTAGTAGACATCTTGATCTCTTGACAACGGATCTTGATCTTCAACTTATGAAGAAACTTGCTCTGATACCAGTTGTTGGTCCCACAGAGGGTAAACAAGCAACCTATATAGTGTAGAAGGGGGGGTTGAATACACTTTAAACAATTAATCAAATAAATCAAATGTATATTCAATAATCAAATAGAATGATTACAACTATTACTTTCTAATCAAATCAGCAGGATGATTTGATGTTTACAGTGATTATAAACTAAACTCTCTCTAAACATTCTCGTATCACAAACTAATTGATGATTGAACTTCTTGTTAAAACTGATTAACAAGAACTCTTGAAAACTCTCTCTCAAATTTGAACTCACAAAGTTATCACAACACACACGTATCAAGTATGACGAACACACGTACGTTTTGCAACTTATGCAGTACTACCTATTTGGTATTTTGAGTTCTTTTTATACCGAAACCCATAAGAAGGTTTATACTCACACTTGATATATCTACGAACAAATCGCTGTTTAAAGATAGAACTTATCTTTTCTTTAAAACCGTAACAAACTTCTTAATTAGAACATATCTAGTTAATTTCGTTTGAGATTTCTATCCAACTAATAGATAGTTTGAATTAGGTTCAAATATCCTAATTTAAATGTCGTAGATATGGAGAGTTTATAATATAATTTAGAACTTACTTAAATTCTTGAACTGACTTCTGACGCTGAGCTGACTCACCCAGTCTTGACGTTATCAAGCTGAGTCCTTGACTTCATGATTCTTCAAATCTTCAGGCGTTCATTCCAGAAACCTATCTCAGCTTAGAAGTCACTGAGCTATCTAGTACTTATATAGAAAACTCTATATCTTTTTATACGCTGACTACTCAGCCTAAGCTGACTAGTCATTCTATAACGGACTTATATAATTCCTAATGTTTAACCTATCATCTATACATAGCTATGGTTTATCTCATCAAATCTAACTATTCTGAACATAGAACTAGCAGTTCAATTTAGTATTCTCGATATTTAATCATTTAATAATTAATACCCTTTAGAATTATATAAAATTCTTTAATTGGTAAAGACTAGAATCCAAGTTGAACTTAACCTTGAATGTTTGGCTAATGCTCTCTCCATCAAGTTACAACAACAAGGTAGGTAATGTTTACCAATTACATCTCGTATGTAATTCCTAGATCTTTATGGGATCCTAAGCAACGATTGTCAATTTTGGCATGTTTGATCTCATTTATGCCTCAGGTTTCCATACGTTAGGCTAGTGCTCTCTCCATAATAAGATTCCGATTAAGTCGTCCTATTTCAAGACGGTGAGTTTCTGGCTCAAGACGTTCATGGAATATGCGGAAAAACACCTCGGTTGTTAAAAAACAATCCACGCGTTTGGCTAGTGCTCTCTCCACGTGATTGTCGTTGCAACAAGCGAGTGTCTTAAAATGGGATGGCATAGACTTACATTTTGAAAAAGGGCTTTAAACATTTTGTATATTTTTTAAATAAAACAAAAGGAACTCTCGACGTTTTGAGTATTCTTAAAATCCATATTTTACGAACTCTCGACGCGTTCAATTTTAAACTAGTATTTATATCCTATATTAACGTGTATAGTTTCGAGAGCGTCAATACGACCAATTTAAGCTTATAATAAAACCATTTTATTATTAAGCTTGAATGGAGTTTGGTGAGTTTTTCAAATCTCAATTTTATAAAAATCATATATATATGTACATATATATATATATATATATATATATTTTGACATAATGAATTTTAATCTTTATAAAACCCTTTTTATATAAAATTCATTTCACATCTTATGTTATGTCAATTTAAAATACCAAACTCCCATTGTGTGATTTATATTATGTCAAAAATATTATCTAGCATGCAAAAATCCTATTTTCAACCACGCATAATAATATAAACATAAATACACACAAAAACATGTATAAGTGCATAATCAAACCATTTATCCTAAGTGGTATTTTTGTGAGCCATACAAAAATATCAAGTCATAACTAAGGACCATAAAATTCCTCTTGTGATGAACTTGAAGCTCCCACTTACCAAAACAACTCCTTGTAGTGCAAATGACTCCAAGTCTCCATGGTTGACTCCACCACACTTGAAAACTCCAACTTGGTCATTTCTCCATCTTGTTACATTTTTATAAAAGTAAACTAGTCTAAACTATTATACTACTTACAAAATATAACAAGATGAAACAAAACTAAAAATATGTTACATACCAAATGAAAGAAATAAATTTACAACCAAATTGAATTTCCAACATATCACAAAAGGTCTATGGCTTATTATGCACAACATACAATCAAATAAACATATATATCAACACTTTGATATTTAGGCAACTTTTACAACCAAACATGCATGTGGTTTGGTTGTTTCCCAAAATAAATATATAAACATATACAAGTTGCCAACAAGAAAATCCATAACTTTTCTAACAAAAGAAAAGTTGTCCATTTTCTTGAACATTACATACTAAAAAATAAAGTTTCTTAAAACTATAAGTGGCTCTGATACCACTGTTGGAGTTTGTTCGGTTTTTCAAAAACTTTTTTAGCAACGGAAGCATGATCAACAATTATAAACTTTTTAAAACTCCCCACCAATTGTAACACCAGAAAACTCAAGCCATTTTTTTAAATGCAATGCGGAAGCTAATTTAAACAACTTAATTACATTAAAACAAATTTTACAAATGTACATTATTGTTCACAAACCACCGTATCGTTTTGGTGTTACAAAAACTACAGGCTCGTTTCATTTAATCAAAATATCAGAGTGCGGTCAACTTCTCCTTCAGCAACTACAGACACGAACCTGCAAATCAACAACTGAGAGGAATTAGCACAAAGATAAATGATTAGAGGCTAAACACCAAAGGCAAACATTCACAATCAACATCAAAGCATGTAATCACATATCCGAGAAAACCGGCGGTTCGGCGCAGAACCTACAACCAATGCCGGCAAAAGCAAAGGTTTACCGATAGCCCTCCACTGAATTGGCACAGTAAACTCCACCTCTGAAGCAACATATGCAACAGAAGGGCTACTACTGTTCAACCAACTAGTAAACGAGCCCAGCTCAAGTCTACATATAGCTGACATTTCAACGCAACTCAAAATCATACTAAGAGCGAGTATCGACCAAATAGTCATGCATCAGATATCAACAATTAATATCACAATCAACAGTTCAATCAATCCAATCTCAATCACAATCATGCATCACAACAATAACATTAACTGCAATCTTTACCATCCGCGATTAACGTCCACTAACCTCAAAATCAGCTTGAGCTCAGAGATCTAATATTCTTGAGTCTTTTGATTGCCTGAAAACACAACAACAATCAAATCAGTTTCAAATATATAAATATATTTACCCACATATATATTTATGCTTCAATTCATAAAGTAAACCCACACATCATAAACATATGCATCAGAATCATAAAATATATCAAACAAAGTCCCAAACACTAAAAATCCACAGACGCGTCGCGTCCAACCGGACGATGCGTCGCGTCGGGCCTTCGAGCGGCCAATTCGCATGGGGCTTCGAATGGGGCTTCGCATGTAAACTTCGAATGGGGCTTCGCATGTAAACTTCGAATGGGGCTTCGCATGTAGACTTTGAGCGCACCTTTCCCTCTTCTCATGGAGGCTTCGAGCGCCTCCCCTTCGCACCACAAGGACTTCGAAGGCAACTGACTTCGAGTGGCCCATTCCTTCGAATTCGAAGGGAATGCGGCACGTTCCTATCTGGGACTCGTCGCGTTGCGTAAAATCTAGAATCATCTTCTTCATTTTTATAAATAGTCGACCAAGAACACCATGGCAAAATCCAGAACTTCATAAAACTCACCAAAATTTACTAAAAACATATATAAACATTCTTAAACATGTTCTTATGCATCACAAACATCTTTTAATCAAACAAAACACAAAATCTAACAAAACCCATTTGTTCATAAAAGCTTCAAACTTAATCATGGTGATTCTACATACATGTATGTAAATCAACAAGAAAACATGTCAAGATGATTCTAAACCTGTTATAATCATAAACTAACCTTTGTTTTTGATTTAAAGAACACAAATCTTGACTTTAGGATTTCAAGTTGCAAGGTTGCTTCTCTTGAAGGTTTTCTCTCAAGCACACACACTTCACACTTTCACTTTCTAGTAAATATAAGCAGATGATTTCTAAATAGTCATGCACACACACACACGTATACATAGTCTTGTTTTAATCAAAGCAGGAGGTGGCTATCTCAAGATATTTATTTATCACGTATGTACTCATACATACACATACACATACCATACATACATATTATCACATTTACATACATATATGTAAGTTGAATTTCTTTTCTTTCTCCAGCAACTTATATATGTATTAAATTAAATTAAATAATTCAATTAACTTTTAATAAACACATAACAAGTTAAACACAAATAATCACATACCGCCAACCCGCTAATCTCCTAGCCCAGGTTTGCGGGTGTTACAAATCTCTCCACCTTAAGAGGATTCCGTCCTCGGAATCCTTTCTTGCTCAACTAACTGGGGATATCTTTCTTACATCTTTGCCTTAGTCTCCCATGTTAAATCAGAACCTAGACTGTGTTTCCAGTTGACCAACACCAATGGAATCTGCTTCTTTCGAAGCTTGGTCACTTTACGATCCAACAATTCATGCACTGGGAAATCTAGCTTTCATCTTTAACCTTGCATTTTCTCAAATAACAAACATTGAACGTATCATGAATTCCAGCTAACTCTGTTGGAAGATCCAGGGTAACTGTCTGGTCATTTACTATCCGACGAATACGGAAGGGACCAATGTAGAGGGGAGCCAACTTTCCGCGTTTGCCAAAACGAATCACGCCCTTCCACGGAGAGACCTTCAAATACACTAACTCCCCCACATCAAACGTTACTGACGACGTCGTGGATCTGCATACATTTTCTGTCTATCTTTGGCCGCTTTTAACTTCTCTCTCGTTATAGCAACCTTGTCAACAGTTAACTGAACAATATCGGGCCCTACAAAATGTCTCTCACCAGCCTCTAACCAACACGTCGGAGTACGGCAGCGACAAACGTACAACATTTCATATGGAGGCATTCCAATACTGGAGTGGTAAGAGTTATTATACGCAAACCCTATCAACGGCAGGTGCGAATCCCAAGATCCACCATACTCAATTACACAGGCACGTAACATATCTTCGAGTGTCTGTATGGTTTGCTCAGTCTGACCGTCAATCTGGGGATGATAAGTAGTACTCATATTAATTCTCGTCCCCAACTCTCTCTGTAGCCTCCTCCAAAAGTTAGAAACAAACCTTGAGTCTTTGTCAGATACTATGGACAACGGTATACCATGCCTCGCAACAATCTCATCAATGTACAATTAAGCCACTTTACTTAGAGAAGCCATCTCACATGTAGCTAGAAAATTAGCACTCTTCTTGTTCATTTATGATTGTTAAGTCATTTATAATGCATGTACATTTCTTACATACTTGCTTACAGTAATCTGTTCATCTCAATTTACAAATTCCTCATATTGCTTTACTCTTGCTTTTAACTAACCATGTCAAACATTACCACAAAACGCACATATCAATTCTCTACTAATACTTTAACATCCATCCAATAGAAATCACATCGCGTTTGTCTAATCATCTTAATCATAAATTCCGCGAAAAAAACCAAAACATACACAAGTTCATTCTCATATATCTGCACAATTATTTCTTCTCCATTATCCAATTACGGATTCAGTTGCAGTGCTCATCTCACATCTCAATGCTTGTTATAATTCTTCCAAAGTTTAATTAAATCTTTCAATCACACACTCGATTCATTTAGTCAAGATACAATTCTGCTCACCATTTTCATCCCATAGTGGTAGAATTAGAAATACTTTTTCTGGCATTATACTATTTAGTCCTTCCAAGTGCACTGGCGATTTAGTTTCGTAAGTCTTGTCAAATTAAATCTCCAATTTCAAGCAAAGGCACTTCTTAGCAAAGGAAATTCATACATAAGATTCACAAGTCTTCATTCCATATGTTCAGGCCATTATATTCCTCTTCTCTCTTCCTCATTCTCTAATGAACTCAATCTGTCATTCTTCAAATCAAATATATCTTTAGTTCACAAGAATCAACTGTTATCATAACTATTTCTTTCACATATATAACTCCTTGTAATTAGGCATTAATTATATCTTTTTCCCAAACAATTATGTACATCTCAGACTTGCTCAATTTGTAGCAATCCATCTCTTTCTTATACTTGATAATTTCAATCATTTAAGTCACTAACTTCCAGTAAAGATAATTTCAATTCCATCCACCAAGTCAAGTGTTCTTTAACTTGCATAATTCTTGGGTTATCATCATAAACTCTCTCTTATTTCCACATGTCTAACATTAATTATTTCCAAGGTAATATTTGAATCTCTCATCCACATTCTTCTATTCAAACTAATTATTGTCTCTGTCACTTGTTCAACTTATCCGTATAAAAGCATTCACTGTTTCTTTTACTAATCAGATCAATCACACATACCTTTACAATCAATATCTTTTCACCTAGTCAACACAAATGCATCTATTACATTCTGCAAGTCATGGTTTAAATCATTCCTCTCAGAAATCCTTAACTATCGCAGGGCATAAATCACTCCTCCAATTTCATAACTTGACATTATATATCGATCCAATAATACAATATCTCAATACCCTAATCTCTTCAGGTTTATCGTCATATATTATCTTTACCCGGTAGGTTTAATAACATTAACTCGTAATCTCAGTTATATCTTTATCAAAACATCCCTTGGCTGCCACTAATTCCTTCCAATTCTCAATAACTTATCCACTTCCTTTCTTGTTTACACAAATATACATATATATATATATATGTATATATACACACACACATACACACATAGTTTGCAAAACAATTTTATAACACGTTTCATAGCATGCAATTCAACTAATCTGAAAACATTCTTCTTTAACATCTCATACCCAATTCATATTATTTCAAACATCACATACGTACCATTCTATCATTTTCTGACATAAATATCAAATAATTTCATGATTCAGATAACATATATCATCTTTCTTTACTTAGAAGTAAGCATATACATTTAACACATATAGACATCATACATCAATAAATAACTCTTAAGTTAATAAATACACGTATGAGTATAGAGGTTATCAAAACTTACCTGTTATGTCATTCTTGGTCGGGTAACATCACCTCTCGTTGTACCAAATACCCTATTCTCATACGTAGTAGGCTCCTTCCTCTTCTGTCCACTTGTTGACAAAGACCCCCAACTGTCTCAACTCCTGGTTTTGTCCGAATTCTTTTATCTTCGTCACATTCTCTCACAACGTGATCCTCTATTTGGCAATTCCAACAAACCCTTCGAGGAAAAGCACAATCGTTTAACTCATGACCAAACAATGCGCATCGCACACAATGCAAAGTCTGGAGTGTGCAAATCCCCATATGAATAGACCTACACCGACGACACCACTGGGAACTTCGATTATGTCTATCTGATGTAGGCCTAGTATGTTGAGTTTCTTGCTTCTGACCAACCGCTGACGAGGGCTCCCCAATTCTTGATCCAGATTCAAGTTTTCTTTTAATACTACAATCCCTTGCTCTATGATCTTCTCTATAACAAATCCAACATACCTTCCGAGAGAAATAACAATCTTTCATCTCATGACCAGACTGGCCACATGTAAGACATTGCATAGTTTGGTAAGTACAAGGTCCTACGTGGTGAGACTTACACTTTCCACACCGTGGTGCTTGTTGATTACATCCACTAAACATAGGTCCACAATTCAAGTTCTTTTGTCTCTGACCACTTTGCTCTTTTCGCTTTTGAGTATTGTATTGTTGAATCCTGAATTGATCTCGGGTGATGTTATTTTTTCTTCGACATTCCTTTTATTCAACTCTGCTAAGGCAAAAGCTTGGGACTTGATAGCACATGGATAATCCGGGAGCGTAGCTCCCTGTAATGGGACTGGATAATAATACGGTTGTTGTGTTACTTGTGCCATAGAATGAAATGAAACCGGAACCAGAAATGTTGCATTCTGAGTAGCAATAGGTTGAGAAATCTGAGTTTGAACATTTTGAGTTATTCTTTCTCGTTCCATACGGTGAACAATATCTCGAAGTTCTTGTATCTCATATTTCAATTTATTAATACACTTGATCTTTTAATCCTCCTATTCACATCCCAATTTACTAGTTTGATATGCCATATCTATCACATTCACTATTGAAGTTCCAGCTACTTCTTGGGTCACAAGAGTGTCAGTAGGGGTATCTTTGTCTGCCATATCTGTAGAATCACATCACCTCACAATCTTATTAGCATAAACCGTTAGTACACAAAATACTAACTACTACAAACAACTCCAACTCACCCTAATTCCCCCAAAGGAAAGCTTGACCCGTCACGAGCCAAGATTTGGGAATTCAACACTCTAGCCGTGCATGCATCGCCAAACCTAGGCTCTGATACCAAACTGTAACACCGGAAAACTCAAGCCATTTTTTTAAATGCATTGCGGAAGCTAATTTAAACAACTTAATTACATTAAACCAAAATTTACAAATGTACATCATTGTTCACAAACCACCGTATCATTTTGGTGTTACAAAAACTACAGGCCCGTTTCATATTAATCAAAATATCAAAGTGGGGTCAACTTCTCCTTCAGTAACTATAGACACAAACCTGCAAATCTACAACTGAGGGGAATTAGCATAAAGCTGTTGGGGAGATAATCACTTCACCTTAATAATCAACTCTGTCTATCCTAAAATATAGAATTTGATGATAACCAAACCCTACATTCAGTATGACTTAGAAAGAATTCAAACATTTGTTGTTTGAATCAATTTATGTAAAAATATGCTAAGTATGGAACCATCAGCTGAGCATCAGATCCTACTCAACGTATCAGCCAAGGGATATCAGCCAAGGAGCATTAGATGAAGAAAACAAATAAAGAAGATCATCAGTTGATATAAACCATCAGCGGAGTGAAGAAAGTTGATCAGCTGAGTGCCTACACCATCAGCTGAGCAAGGACTTTTCTCAGCTACTCCATCAGTTGAGTGGACAAATGGATCAGCTGAGGCCCAGAGCATCAACTAAGTAAGTCTTCTCTTACACAAGTCAGCTCTCCACATAAACTAATGTATTTGATTGATCAACTGAGCATTCTTGATCAACTGATCATACAAATACATGAGCTTATGCCCTCCTAAGCTTACTATTGATCAGCTGAGCATCTATATGATCAGCTAAGCAATATGTATCAACTGAGTCCTAGCAAAAAGTGATCAAACTGATATGTTTTGTCAACTAAGTAGTAAATATCATAGTTCCTAGTAAAATCTATTAGCTGAGTCGTGCAAAATGTCAAATTTGCACTATCTCTTCAGATTGTAAGCCATATGTAAAAGGCAGAACGTGTGTTGTTCTATTATGCCTTAGATCTTTGTTTGTAAAAGTAAAAATGCACTTTTTGGATCAAGTATGAGACAAAAAGGTTAGATCTTATCCTCTGGAAAAGGATAATGATACCTCAAACATACGAAGATCTTGAAGATTTGTTCAAACAACTAAGTATGGCTGGCAATCCCATACTTGGTAAAGTCAAATCAAACAGAAGCATGGTGTTGATTAAAGTACAAGCATGGAAAGGGAAAGAAACTTCTACACGACAGTAGATGTAGATTCTAATATTTTATATTTTGAGTGGGTTGCACTTTTGCAGAAAAGTACAATTACTTTTATCAATCTAATGATTAAAGTAACTTTACTTTTCACCCACTACCTTTACAAAAAAAATATTATATTTCCACATCCTCTTTATCTCCTACCTTCATGCAATCGGATACACCAAGATTTCCGTTATACCCATGCATGGTGAACATGCAAAGACACAACATAGTGAAGTCTCTACTGCACAGAAAGAAAATCTCAACATTTGAGAAATTCGTAGAGTTTTAGCATTGTGTAGAATCAAACTTGTTCATGTGTTGAACACTCTATATACATTAGTTGTTTTAGAGTTAGCTTGTCTATGTGTTAGACGAATAGACTGCCACCTTTTATTGTACTTATTCCGCTTCTAGTACATGTAATTCTTGATTCAATATCAATAAGAATTATATAAAATTATATCCGTGTGTCTTTAAATTTTAAAAGCTAAAGTTTGTATTCAACCCCCCCCCCTTCTACAAACATTTGTTGTTGTGTACTCAATATGGGACTAACAACTGGCATCAGAGCAGGTTAGATAATCAATATCTAGATCTGTTTTGCTTACTCTACAACTGCTTCTACCCCTCTCAAAATGGCCTCATCAACAAACAATATGAATATCTCAAACATTGGGTCGTTAACAAGATGTCCCATGTTTGATGCAGAAAATTTCTCCATGTGGAAAACTAGAGCACATCTTTTCTTATCCACCCTTGATATTCAAATGCTTGAAATTGTCACTGATGGTCCTTATGTTCCAACATCAGTGTTATCCATTCCATCAGAATCTGAAAGTCAAACCTCTACAACAGAAAGAATCATAACCAAACCCATGCATGTGTGGACAGATGAAGATAAGAGGTTGGTTAGCCTAGATCTTAAGGCTAGATCAGCTCTTGTCTCTGCACTACCTAATGAGATCTACCATCAAGTGCTTAATTGTACTTCTACTAAAGAGATGTTAGATACACTCACAGTTGCATATGAAGGGACTGAAGAGGTGAAGGAGAACAAGAAACTCCTCCTCAACAGAGAGTATGAATTCATCTTTGCTCAGAAAGGTGAGAGTCTTACACAGACATACACCAGGTTCAACTGCTTAGTTAATGACTTGAAAAGGGCAGACATAACCAAGAGCAACTTTGTTTTGGTGAACAAGTTTCTAGACTCCCTCCCTGAAACATGGGATCACTTTGTCACTGTTCTAAGACATATTGAGAAGATAAAGGGAATGTTTCTGGTTGCTCTCTATGGTAACTTATTAAACCATGAGCAATCAGTCAAAGAAAGGAATTTTTCATCCAAGGAGATGAAGGAGCTCGTGAAAGCTGCACCAACTACCCTTGTATTAAGAGATACAAAGATGAGAAGCTTTGCAGCTATTGATTCTGGTTCTGATGAAGAAGGAGATGAAGAGGAGAGTGCTGGAGAAAGTGATGAGGAGAATGATTGTGAGGAAAGTAATCTGGAGGAGTTGGTTGAAGGTGTAGCAATGCTGGTTAAGAAGTTCAGACCTTTCAAGAAGGGAAAGGGTGTCAAGAGGATTAGCAAGAGGTCATCAAAGTTTGTCAAGCCCAAATATACATTTGATGCCTCTACAGAAGAGTGTTATAAGTGTGGCAAGATTGGCCACATAGCCAGTGACTGTAAGTCCAAATATAACACTGGTTCTTCTTCTGTGCAAAAGCAGGAGGGAAAAATGATTATGAAGCCAAGTATAAGAAACTCCTTGCTGATGTCCTTGACAAGAAGAAAGTAGAAGATAGCCCAGGGCCAAGTTCTTGTTGCTGAAGAAGAAGATTGGGCAAAAGAAGATCTCTCCCCAGATGAAGATGAGGTGATCTCTGCTCAGTTTGCATGATGGCTAACAACAATGATGGCAGTTCCTTTGATGAAGACATGAAAAAGGCTACAAAAACTTGTTCAACTACCAACTGGGATCCTTCTTCTGTGTATCAGGTTGGAAAATTTATTAACTATGATGATAATGAGAAGAATGCTATGTTTGATTACTTATGTATTGATTTCCAGTCTGCTATTCAAAGAGAGAAGAAGCTAAAACTAGAAGTAGAATCATTAAAGGAAAAGTTAATTCTTAAGGATGAGGAACTTAAACGGATAACTATCTTAAATGATGAGCTAGCTAATCAAACGATACTTAATGAGATCTTAGTAAAAGAAACTAGTGAAGCAACCAAAAAGTTTAATAACCTCCAAAAAGTAGTAAAGTCTTGGTGTGTATCTGCAGAAAAGACCACTCAGTGTGTCATGGGGCAAATACCTAAACAAGTTCAAGCTATTATTGGTGGAAATTACTCTAAGGCTGCTAACTATGTTGATTCTAACAAAAACCTAAATATTTTAGACAAAGCTGACATTTTGCCACAGACTTTTCACAAAACTGTTAAAGGCAAAAGTTTGTTCACAAATAAGTTTGTTAGAAGCAAAAGTTCCTACTCAAAAGAATCAATTATTCCTTATGTTGAATCATCCTCTAGTTAGATTTAAGTATGTAAAAATTCTAATAATCTTAAGTCAAAGTATGTGAGTAAAGGAAAGGAATCATTGGTTGAACCTCTGAGACATTATGTTATCAAACCTTGAAAACAGATGACTTAAGTATTAGTATTTCCCAAACTGAAGAATCATTAGCTAATACTACTCCATCAACTGATAGGTTAGTAGATGATAGATGCTTAGTTGATAACCTGTCAGCTGATCATAGCTCATCTTCTAAACAATCAGTTGATCTAGAAGTAATCAACTCTCTTTCAATAGAAGAAACTATGAGTAAAAAGAATGATGTTCACATTGTTCCCACTTCTGCCACTTCAAAGATTTGTCAAAAACTTTCTAAAAACAAAGATCAATCTAAGGTGCCTGTAAATAAAGACCTAAGAAATTTACAGGATAAGCTTCACAAGCTGAATGGTCAAGTTAGTCAAATGATGACTAATAAGAAAACTCATAGGCATTCAAACAGTGTTGTTCAATGCTCCAAGGCCACAAAATCCCAAAAAAGTTATAAATGTGGAAGCAAAGAGCATAAGGCATTTGAATGTTCTTTAGAAAGGAATTCAAGATAGCGGACTTGTAATGATAACACAGTCATTCTTCTCATACATAAGAAACCTGAGATGAAGTGGAAAGCTAGGTGCATTCCACAGGGATCCACTAAGTAGTGGATTCCTACTTGTGTCACTAACTCTTCTTTCATTTAATCTGTGCAAGGTGTTGGTTCTTGGTTTCTTGACAGTGGATGTTCAAGAACCATGATAGGTAACAAGGCTTTGGTGAACTTCATAATGGGAACCTCAAACTTTGGTGACAACAACCATGGGCAAACAAAAGGCTATGGTGAACTTCATAATGGGAACCTCAAACTTTCCAAAGTTTCATATGTCAAAGGGCTAAAATACAATCTCATAAGCATAAGTCAATTGTGTGATGGAGAAAATGAAGTCCATTTCACAAAGACAGGAGGCTCCCTAATAAATAAACAAGGTAATACAGTGTTTAGTGCCAACAGAACCAAGGATGTGTATACACTTGTCATGTCCTCTAGTGACCCTTCCAAGGAAAAATGTTTGTACTCCAAGAATAATGAGGATACAAATTGGCTGTGGCACAAGAGGCTTTCCCACCTTAATTTCAAAAATATCAACAAGTTGAGCAAGGGTGAACTAGTGTCAGGATTAGCTTCTCTGACTTATCTAAGCCTAAACCTTGCTCTGCTCGTGAGAAAGGAAAACAACATAAGACATCAGGATTAGCTTTTCTAGGCTGAGGCTGTAAGTTGTGCATGTTTCACACAGAACATGTCCCTTATTATCAAGAGGCACAACAAAACTCCATATGAAGTGCTCAAGGGAAGGAAGCCAAGCGTCAACTTTCTGCATATTTTTGGTTGTCAATGTTTCATACTCAATCAAAAGGATCAATTGCAGAAGTTTGCTCCTAAAGCTAATGAAGGAGTGTTTGTAGGTTACTCAGTGATTTCTAAAGCATACAGAGTATACAACCTCAAAACCAAAGTCATAGAAGAATCCATTAATGTAAGTTTCAATGAAAATGACTTTTTTGCTTCCTGTTTTTCTAATCACGTTTCAGGTGAAGAGTTTAATGATCTCATGCAAACTGGAGAAGACACTCCAGAGCAGGTAGATCCCTCTCCACCAGCTGCTCATGACGTAGATGAACCTGTTCCTATCCAAATCTTTAACCATGTACAATCATCCTTAACAAATCTTATACCTCTACTGAATCATGTGGAAAATGACTCAACATCATTGGATTCTAATTCCATATCACACCTTCCCTCTTCAGTGGAGATGCCCACAGATTGCAACCATGAAGTTATATCAGCCACTAAAAATGAACTAACTTCTACTGCTGATAGCCAATATATAACTTCTTCTCCCCAAATCCAAATGAATCCCAATTCCCAAGCAATCCAAAAAGCCTTCAAAGACCTCAAGCACCATCCTCATAATTTGGTGATAAGCAACATAGATGATACAGTTAGAACAAGATCAAAAGCTTGCAACATCTGCTTGTATTTTGGATTTGTCTCAATGATTAAACCAAAGAAGGTTGATGAAGCTCTCAATGATCCCCACTGGGTGTCTGCCAAGCAAGAGGAACTGGCAGAAGTCAAAAGAAATAATGTACGGACTTTGGTACCCAAACCAAAGGATAAATCCATCATTGGAACAAAGTGGGTGTTCAGAAATAAGCTAGATGAAAATGGGCAAATCATAAGAAACAAAGCAAGGCTAGTGGCACAGGGGTATTGTCAAGAAGAAGGTATTGATTTTGATGAAACCTTTGCTCCTGTTGCAATATTAGAAGCTATCAGACTGTTCCTAGCCTATGCTGCCTTCAAAAACTTCAAGGTGTTCCAAATGGATGTGAAGAGTGCATTTCTGAATGGAGATCTGAAAAAAGAGGTGTATGTGAATCAACCTCCTGGTTTTGAGGAATCAAGCTTACCTGATCATGTTTACTTTCTAAACAAAGCTTTATATGGTCTTAAGCAAGCTCCAAGAGCCTGGTATGATACCTTCTCTTCTTTTCTCATTAACAAAGGTTTTACTAGAGGATGCATTGATAGCACTTTATTTATAAGGAAGTACAAAGGTGATGTGATACTTGTGCAGATATATGTAGATGATATAATATTTAGGTCTACTAATTTAGAAGTATGCAAAAAGTTTTCTAAACTCATGTCTGATAATTATCAGATGAGCATGATGGGTGAGTTAAACTATTTTCTTGGTTTGCAAATTAAACAAGAGGTTGATGGTATTTTCATTTATCAAACAAAGTATGTCAAAGATTTACTCAAGAAGTTTGATTTTGAAAACTGTTCTTCAATGAAAACACCTATGCCTACTTCTATCAAGTTAGGAAAGGACACTGATGGCAAATCAGTGAACATTACTACTTATAGAGGAATGATTGGGTCACTTTTATACCTCACTGCAAGTAGACCAGACATAATGTTTTCAACATGTCTCTGTGCAAGATATCAAGCAGATCCTAAGGAATCACATATTGCTGTTGTTAAGAGAATATTCAGATATCTCAAAAGAACTCCTAATCTTTTTCTTTGGTACCCCAAAGACTCAAATTTTGAGTTAGTTGGAAATTCTGATTCTGATTTTGCAGGGTGTACATTAGACAGAAAAAGTACTTCAGGTGGTTGTCAACTTCTAGGAGGATGATTGCTTAGATGGTCTAGTAAGAAACAGAATTTAATGTCAACATCCACTGTAGAGGCAGAATACATTGCTGCATGAAGCTGCTGTGCTCAAATTTTGTAGTTACAAAATCAACTACTTGACTATGATGTGAAGTTTGAAGACACCCCAATTCTATGTGACAATACAAGTGCAATCTCCATCTCAAATAATCCAGTCATGCATTCAAAGACAAAGCATATTGAAATCAGACATCATTTTCTCAGAGACAATGTGGAAGATGGTAACTTTGCACTACATCAACACTGATTTGCAACTTGGAGATTTATTGACAAAGCCATTAGATGAAGCAAGGTTCAATTTCCTAATATCCAAACTAGGTATGCTTAATTTTTAGTTTAGAATGGTGGTAATTTAGTTTGTGTTAATTTATAAGTGTTGAAAATCATGAGTTACTTATTTAAGCATATCTAAGTCTTACTTAATCTGTGTAGACTGAGTAACTATGTTCAGCTAATACCTATCAGCTGATCAAACTTACTCAGCTGATAACCCTAAGATAAGAAGGATATGCTTAGCTAAGTACTTTCCTCAGCTGATACCCAAATTTTCACTATCAGCTGATAGTTTTTCATCAGTTGATACCCCTCAGCTGATACATTTCAATGATCAGCTGATGGTTCAACACTTAGTAAATTTTCACTTTTTACGTTCATTTATTGCTTTTTAACCCTAGTTATTTACTCCGTTTGTCAGATTTCATTTAATATTTAATTAATTCGTTTTCCGTTAAAATTTTTGTCAGTATCTAACTATCTTTGTTAACTAACCTTCATAAATATTCCACTTCCTCTCTCATTCACCTTTACCCGTTCAAACTTTCTAAATTCCCCCCCTCTCTCTCTCTCTCTCTAGAAAGAACTACCCTAACTTCTCTCTCGTTACTCACTGTTCATCATCCCTACCAAATGGCCACCTATATTCCAGACCCCGCTGTCAACCCTGGTGAGAATGGTGCACCTAACCTACCAATGAATATAACTCCAAGCAACATTCTACTCTGCACCACCATCCCTGCCTCACGAGAAAACCAAGGTTATGAGCCAATGGTTCAGTTTCTTCAGGCTCATCCTTTGTTCGATAGTCTCACTGCTGATCCACACTACATATACCCTACAATTATTGGTGAGCTATGGTACTCCGCAACCTACAACCTAAACGACAACACCATCCACTGCACCCTAGCCCAAGGAAACTACCATCTCCAAATCACCACAGAAACACTTCTCGAAGCCACTGGTATTCCTCACTTCCCACCTTACACAGCTTTTCCCTCCAGAGCAGAAGTTCAAACCGTTTTGCAAACCATCGGCTACAATGAACCGGTAGTGCATGGTCAAGTAAAAGTCTCTGCTCTTTCTCATCCGTGGAAGTATTTGGCCAACGTGGCATACGTTATTTTGGTCCAAAATCTGGAAGACACCATATCATCAATCAAACCGAGCTTCTAGTGCTCTATGCCCTAGTCTTTGGGGTAAACATCGACTTTGCTCGAGTTATATTTTCTGATCTTATTGATAAAATCATTCAGAGCACAAACAAGAAATCATCAAGGTCTCAGGTGCCCTACATTTGATTCTTAAGCCTGATAGTTATGAGGGAGATTGGTGAAAATGATTATGTGTGCTTAACCGAACATCAAGAACATATTCCTGTCCCTGCCATGGGTGAAAAGGTACTCCACTATATTAAGGCAAACAGTGGTCCTCCAATCACTGCTCAAATGCAAGAGCTAATTGATGCTGCAAGTGATAATGCCAATGTTGGTGATGATGATGATGATAATAATGATGATAATGATGATGATAATGATGGTGATGATCCTGAGGAAAGTCACACTGTCACTAATAATGAAGATGATGATGCTTGTGATGAACCAACTTTTTTGATCTGGGAAGGAGTGTTAAGCCCTGTGCAAGTGGTTTGTGTCCCCTCATTTGAGCTTTGGTGTATAACCTCAAATACATTGGGAAGGAGTGTTGAGCCCTGTGCAAGTGGTTAGTTTATACCACTAGCATTGGCAGGCTGTGCTTGTGTAAGAATAGAATTGATAAGGGGTGCAAGATAAGTGGACTGAGTGTGGGATGCACTAAATAACAGGGAATCCCTTATTGGATCCACATTCTGTCGGGAGAATGTGAATGGTATAGGCTGACTCAATGGTGAGAGAGACACAGTATGACCTTGGGTTGAGGTCTGTCTTTTAATGAGATCAACCTATTGGGAGGTTGTCTCAGCTAACGGCTTAGATCCCATTTTTACAGATGTATCCTGTTGTGAGAATACATCCAATTGCTCCCCCTCGACATGAGGAAGGGTAATTGGAGTTGAGGTCAGAGGTGTGGATTGCACTCCCTCAAACTGCTCATAATGAGTCACTTCTGGTGACCTAGTATATATAGGGCTACGAATGGGAGTAAAACTAGTGACCACAGGAGGTTCACTAGAGCTTGGCTGTTGGATTGGTGTATGGATTGGAGAGGAGGACGGGCTATCAAAGGTTGGGACTACCATTTGAATATCATCCGAGGTGGAATCAGAACTGTCCTTACCTTGGGACATGATGTGCTTGCTTCTGTCAATGAGCTCTAGAAGTTGTTCAGAAATCTCTTGTTCTTGGGCATCACCATCATCACCTAGAGGGCTTAACACCATTGGACTGAGAGGAGTAAATTCACCAGCATCACCATCACCAGCATCATCATCTTCATCATTTGTGCCAGTGTGGCTTTCATCAGCATCATCATCACCATTATTATCATCATCATTTTCATCACCATCACCAGCATCAGCATTGTCATTTACAGCATCTTTTAATTCTTCCATTTGGGCAGTGATTGGAGGACCTCTGTTTGCCTTAAGAAAGTAGAATATCTTTTCACCCATGGTAGGGACAGGAATAAGCTCAAGATGTTCAATTAGGCCCACATAATCATCTTCTTCAATCTCCCTCATAGCTATCAGGCTTAAAAATCGAATGTAAGGCACCTGAGACCTTGACGATTTCTTGTTGGTGCTCTGATTGATTTTATCAATAAGGTCAGAAAATATGACTTGAGAAAAGTCGATATTTACCCCAAAGACTAGGGCATAGAGCACAAGAAGCTCGGTTTGATTGATGAGATGGTGGCTACCAGATTTTGAACCGAAGCAACGTATGACCGCGTTGGCCAAATACTTCCACGGATGAGCAAGAGTAGAGACTTTTACTTGACCATGCACTACAGGTTCATTGTAGCTGATGGTTTGCAGAACTGTTTGAACTTTCTGCACTAGAGGGAAAAACTGTGTAAGGTGGGAAGTGAGGAATGCTAGAGGCTTTGCGAAGTGTTTCGGTGGTGATTTGGAGATTGTAGTTTCCTTGGGCTAGGGTGCAGTTGATGGTGTTGTTGTTTAGGTTATAGGTTGCGGAGTACCATAGCTCACCGATAATGGTAGGGTATATATAGTGTGGATCGGCGGTGAGACTATCGAACAAGGGATGAGCTTGAAGGAACTGAACCATTGGTTCATAGCCTTGCTTTTCTCGCGAGGGAGGGATGGTGGTGCAGAGTAGAATGTTGTTGGGAGTGATATTCATTGGTTGATTGGGTGCAACATTCTCACCAGGGTTAACAGCAGGGTCTGGAATATAGGTGGCCATTTGGTAGGGATGATGAATAGTGAGTATCGAGAGAGAAGGTAGGGTAGTTCTTTATAGAGAGAGAGAGAGGGAATTTAGAAAGTTTGAACAGGTAAAGGTGAATGAGAGAGAAATTGGGATATTTATGAAGGTTAGTTAACAGAGATCATTAGATACTGACAAAAGATCTAACGGAAAACAAATTAATTAGCTATTAAATGAAATCTGACAAATGGAGTAAATAACTAGGGTTAAAAAGCATTAAATGAGTGTAAAAAGTGAAAATTTACTAAATGTAGAACCATCAGCCGATCATAGAAATGCATCAGCTGAGGGGTATTAGCTGATGAAAAACTATCAGCTGATAGTGAGAATTTGGAGTATCAGCTGAGGAAAGTACTTAGCTGAGCATATCTTTCTTATCTTAAAGTGATCAGCTGAGTAAATTTGATCAGCTGATAGGTATCAGCTGAGCATAGTTACTCAGTTTACACGAATTAAGTAACACTTAGATATGCTTAGATAAGTATCTTATAATTTTCAACACTTATAAATTAACACAAACTAATATACCACTATTCTAAACTAAAAATTAAGCATACCTAGTTTGGATATTAGGAAGTTGAACCTTGCTTCATCTAATGGCTTTGTGAATAAATCTGCAAGTTGTAAATCAGTGTTGATGTAGTGCAAAGTTACCTTCTTCTTTTGCACATTATCTCTGAGAAAATGATGTCTGATTTCAATATTCTTTGTCTTTGAATGCATGACTTGATTATTTGAGATGGAGATTGCACTTGTATTGTCACATAAAATTGGGGTGTCTTCAAACTTCATATCATAGTCAAGTAGTTGATTTTGTAACCACAAAATTTGAGCACAACAGCTTCCTGCAACAATGTATTCTGCCTCTACAGTTGATGTTGACACTGAATTCTGTTTCTTACTAGACCAACTAATCAATTTTCCTCCTAGAAGTTGACAACAACCTAAAGTACTTTTTTTGTCTAATGTGCATCCTTCAAAATCAGAATCAGAATATCCAACTAACTCAAAATCAGAGTCCTTGGGGTACCAAAGACCTAGATTAGGAGTTCCTTTGAGATATCTGAATATTCTCTTAACAGCAACAAGATGTGATTCCTTAGGATCTGCTTGATATCTTGCACAAAGACATGTTGAAAACATTAAATCTGGTCTACTTGGAGTGAGGTATAAAAGTGACCCAATCATTCCTCTATAAACAGTAATGTTCACTGATTTGCCATTAGTGTCCTTTCCTAACTTGATAGAAGTAGACATAGGTGTTTTCATTGAAGAACAGTTTTCAAAATCAAACTTCTTGAGTAAATATTTAACATACTTAGTTTGATGAATGAAAATACCATCAACCTCTTGTTTAATTTGCAAACCAAGAAAATAGTTTAACTCACCCATCATGCTCATCTGATAATTATCAGAACTGAGTTTAGAAAACTTTTTGCATACTTCCAAATTAGTAGACCCAAATATTATATCATCTACATATATCTGCACAAGTATTACATCACCTTTGTACTTCATAATAAATAATGTGTTATCAATGCATCCTCTTGTAAAACCTTTGTTAATGAGAAAAGAAGAGAGGGTATCATACCAGACTCTTGGAGCTTGCTTAAGACCATATAAAGCTTTGTTTAAAAAGTAAACATGATCAGGTAAGCTTGACTCCTCAAAACCAGGAGGTTATTTTACATACACCTCTTCTTTCAGATCTCCATTCAGAAATGCACTCTTCACATCCATTTGGAACACTTTGAAGTTTTTGAAGGCAGCATAGGCTAGGAATTGTCTGATAGCTTCCAATATTGCGACAGGGGAAAAGGTTTCATCAAAATCAATACCTTCTTCTTGACAATACCCCTGTGCCACTAGCCTTGCTTTGTTTCTTATGATTTGCCCATTTTCATCTAGCTTATTTCTGAACACCCACTTTGTTCCAATGATGGATTTATCATTTGTTTTGGGTACCAAAGTCCATACATTATATCTTTTGAATTCTGCCAGTTCCTCTTGCATCGCAAACACCCAGTGGGAATCATTGAGAGCTTCATCAACCTTCTTTGGTTCAATTATTGAGACAAATCCAGAATACAAGCAGATGTTGCAAGCTCTTGATCTTGTTCTAACTGGATCATCTATGTTGCATATCACCAAATTATAAGGATGGTGCTTGAGGTCTTTGAAGGCTTTTTGGATTGCTTGGGAATTGGGATTCATTTGGATTTGGGGAGAAGAAGTTATGTGGTGGTTATGAGCAGTAGAAACGAATTCATTTTGAGTGGCTGATATAACTGCATTATTGCAATCTGTGTGTATCTCTACTGAAGAGGGAATGAGTGATATGGAATTGGAATCCAATGATGTTGAGTCATTTTCCACATGATTCAGTAGAGGTATAGGATTGGATGAGGATTGTTGTACATGGTTAAAAATCTGGATAGGAATAGGTTCATCTATATCATGAGCAGCTGGTGGAGAAGGATCTACTTGCTCTGAAGGAACTTCTCTAGTTTGCATAAGATCATTAAATTCTTCACCTGAAACATGATTAGAAGAACAAGAAGCAACAAAGTCATTTTCATTGAAACTTACATTGATGGATTCTTCTATGACTTTGGTTCTGAGGTTGTATACTCTGTATGCTTTAGAAATCACTGAGTAACCTACAAACACTCCTTCATCAGCTTTAGGAGCAAACTTCTGCAATTGATCTTTTTTATTGAGTATGAAACATTGACAACCAAAGATATACAGAAAGCTGATGCTTGGCTTCCTTCCCTTGAGCACTTCATATGGAGTTTTGTTGTGCCTTTTGATAATAAGGGACCTGTTCTGTGTGAAACATGCACAACTTACAGCCCCAGCCCAGAAATTAAAGGGTAACCCACTTTCACACAACATGGTTCTGGCAGCTTCAATCAATGTTCTATTTCTTCTTTCAGCTACACCATTTTGTTATGGGGTTCTTGGAGCAGAAAAGTTTTGAGATATCCCTTTCTCATCACTGAAGGATTCCAGAGTTTGATTTCTGAATTCAGTTCCTCACCAAATTGCCATTCAACACTTCCATCTTCTTGATAAAACAAACAATTTCTTTAGCAGTCTCACTCTTTGATTTAAGAAAGAAAACCCAAGTGTATCTTGAGAATTCATCAACCAATACAAGAGCATACTTACTTCCACCAATACTAGCAGTTGCCACGGGACCAAAGAGATCCATGTGCAACATATAGAAAGGTTCTGTAATTGAGAAGGCCTGCTTGGATGGAAATGATGTCTTATGCTACTTTCCCTTCTCACAAGGAGTGCAAGGTTTAGGCTTAAGATAAGTCAGAGAAGGTAGTCCTGACACTAGTTCACCCTTGCTCAACTTGTTGATATTTTTGAAATTAAGGTGGGAAAGCCTCTTGTGCCACAGCCAATATGTATCCTCATTATTCTTGGAGTACAAACATGTTTCCTTGGTTCTCTTGGCACTAAACACTGTATTACCTTCTTTATTTATGATGGAGCCTCCTGTCTTTGTGAAGTGGAGTTCATTATCTCCATCACACAATTGACTTATGCTTATGAGATTATATTTCAGCCCTTTGACATATGAAACTTTGGACAGTTTAAGGTTCCCATTATGAAGTTCACCATAGCCTTTTGTTTGCCCATGGTTGCTGTCACCAAAGGTCACCCTAGTACCTTTCTCTTTCTTGTAGTTACTGAGCAAAGCCTTGTTACTTGTCATGGTTCTTGAACATCCACTGTCAAGAAACCAAGAACCAACACCCTGGACAGATTTGAATTAAATAAGAGTTAGTGACACAAGTAGGAATCCACTACTTAGTGGATCCCTGTGGAATGCACCTAGCTTTCCACTTCATCTCAGGTTTCTTATGTATGAGAGAAATGACTATGTTATCATCACAAGTCCGCTGTATTGAATTCCCTTCTAACGAACTTTCAAATGCCTTATGCTCTTTGCTTCCACATTTATAACATTTTTGAGATTTTGTGGCCTTGGAGCATTGAACAACATGGTTTGAATGCCTATGAGATTTCTTATCAGTCATCATTTGACTAACTTGACCATTCAGCTTATGAAGCTTATCCTGTAAATTTTTAGGTCTTTATTTACATGCACCTTAGATTGATCTGTGTTTTTGGAAAGTTTTTGACCAATCTTTGGAGTGGCATAAATGGGAACAATGTGAACATCATTCTTTTTACTCATAGTTTCTTCTATTGAAAGAGAGTTGATTACTTCTAGATCAACTGATTGTTTAGAAGATGAGCTATGATCAGCTGACAGGTTATCAGCTGAGCATTTATCTTCTACTAACCTATCAGTTAATGGAGTAGTATTAGCTAATGATTCTTTGGTTTGTGAAATGATAAGATTTAAGTCATCTGTTTTCAAGGTTTGACAACATAATGTCTCTGTGGTTTCAACTAATGATTCCTTTCCTTTACTCACATCCTTTGACTTTATGTTATTAGTATTTTTACATTCTGAAATCTTACTAGAGGATGATTCCACAGAAGGAATAATTGATTCTTTTGAGTGGGAACTCTTGCTTCTAACAAACTTATTTGTGAACACACTTTTGTCTTTAACAGTTTTGTGAAAAGTCTGTGGCAAAATGTTAGCTTTGTCTAAGATATTAAGGTTCTTATTAGAATCAACATAGTTAGCAGCCTTAGAGTAATTTCCACCAATAATAGCTTGAACTTGTTTGGGTATCTGCTCTTTGACACACTGAGTGGTCTTTTCTGCAGATACACACCAAGACTTTACTACTTTTTGGAGGTCATTAAACTTTTTGGTTGCTTCACTAGTTTCTTTTAATAAGATCTCATTAACTATCTTTTGATTAGCTAGTTCCTCATTTAAGATTGTTGTCTGCTTAAGTTCCTCATCCTTAAGAATTAACTTTTCCTTTAGTGATTCTACTTCTAGTTTTAGCTTCTTCTCTCTTTGAATAGCAGACTGGAAATCAATACACAAGTAATCAAACATAGCATTCTTCTCATTATCATCATAGTTAATAAATTTTCCAACCTGATACATAGAAGAAGGATCCCAGTTGGTAGTTGAACAAGCTTTTGCAGCCTTTTTCATGTCTTCATCAAAGGAACTACCATCATTGTTGTTGCCCATCATGCAAAACTGAGCAGAGATCACCTCATCTTCATCTGAGGAGAGATCTTCTTCTGCCCAATCTTCTTCTTCAGCAACAAGAACTTGGCCCTAGGCTTTCTTCTTCTTCTTCTTGTCAAGGACAGCAGTAAGGAGTTTCTTATACTTGGCTTCATAGTCAATTTTGCCCTCCTGCTTTTGCACAGATGAAGAACCAGTGTTATATTTGGACTTACAGTCACTGGCTATGTGGCCAATCTTGCCAGACTTATAACATTTTGCTGTAGAGGCATCAAATGTGGATTTGGGCTTGACAAACTTTGATGACCTCTTGCTGAACCTCTTGACACCCTTTCCCTTCTTGAAAGGTCTGAACTTCTTAACCAACATTGCTACACCTTCAACCAACTCCTCCAGATTACTTTCCTCACAATCATTCTCCTCATCAATTTCTCCAGCACTCTCCTCTTCATCTCCTTCTTCATCAGAACCAGAATCAATAGCTGCAAAGCTTCTCATCTTTGTATCTCTTGATACAAGGGTAGTTGGTGCAGCTTTCACGAGCTCCTTCATCTCCTTGGATGAAAACTTCCTTTGTTTGACTGATTGCTCATGGTTTAGTAAGTTACCATAGAGAGCAACCAGAGACATTCCCTTAATCTTCTCACTATGTGTTAGAACAGTGACAAAGTAATCCCATGTTTCAGGGAGGGAGTCTAGAAACTTGTTCACCAAAACAAAGTTCCTCTTGGTTATGTCTGCCCTTTTCAAGTCATTAACTAGGCAGTTGAGCCTGGTGTATGTCTGTGTAAGACTCTCACCTTTCTGAGCAAAGAAGAATTCATACTCTCTGTTGAGGAGGAGCTTCTTGTTCTCCTTCACCTCTTTTGTCCCTTCATATGCAACTGTGAGTGTATCTAACATCTCTTTAGTAGAAGTACAGTTAAGCACTTAATGATAGATTTCATTAGGTAGTGCAGAGACAAGAGCTGATCTAGCCTTAACATCTAGGCTAACCAACCTCTTATCTTCATCTGTCCACAAATGCATAGGTTTGGTTATGATTCTTTCTGTTGTAGAGGTTTGACCTTCAGATTATGATGGAATGGATATCACTGATGTTGGAACATAAGGACCATCAGTTACTATTTCAAGCATTTGGATATCGAGGGTGGATAGGAAAAGGCTCTACTTTTCCACATGGAGAAATTTTCTGCATCAAACACGACACATCTTGTTAAGGACCCGGTGTTTGAGATATTCATGTTGTTTGCTGATGAGGCCATATTGAGAGGGGTAGAAGTAGTTGTAGAGTAAGCAAAATAGATCTAGATATTGATTATCTAACCTGCTCTGATACCAGGTGTGTGGGATTATGCCCACTGACAGACACACACGAGTTGGTATCATGGCTGATGAAGCAAGGGGCCTATTGGGTCACACGCCAAGTATCGATTCCGGCATCACGGATAGTCTAATGAGAGAGAAAACTAGAAACTGGTTCTGGTGGGCCAAGGACGCTCGTGCCTCTATGAGGTACGGCCGTGCCCTACGGGCAGGCACGAGCCTAAGTCGGGTGTGACTTGGGCGTGGCCTGTGGCTAGGTACGCCCGTGCCTCTAGGAGGCACGCCCGTGCCCTGTGCCCAGTGGACAGGCATGAGCCCAAGTCGGGCGTGACTTGGGCGTGGCCTTTTGGGCTGGTACGCCCGTGCCTTGAGAGGCACGGCCGTGCCCCGTGCAGTACAGTCTTCTTAAACAGCTTTCAAAGCTGTTTATGAAAGAGATTATGTGTTTTTATT
The DNA here is from genome assembly GCA_038502395.1 of Dittrichia graveolens. NCBI lineage: Eukaryota > Viridiplantae > Streptophyta > Magnoliopsida > Asterales > Asteraceae > Dittrichia > Dittrichia graveolens. Next base: position 42,433,685 of record JARJIL010000009.1, on the reverse strand, counting down.
GCTAGTTGATGGATTATCAATGCATGCTCGTTTTTATTCTCTTTTGAAGAGTCTATATAATGTGGTGCTTGATTCCTTTGTTTGGTTACTAGCTCTTGAAAGGCAAAAACACATATTGCACACTTCTCTCTCTCAAACACACAAAATACTTCCAAGGCTTTGGTTATTTTGTGTAGACTATATTTATGGTGTTTAGGTTGTCATACCCAACACTCTAGCAAGTGGGAAAAGATCAAGACTTGGTGTGGACTTCAATAGAGGTGTACACGTTAGTGCACAAGACTTCTGAACTCCAAACTTGCGCGTACAAAGAAGATAGCATCGAGGGTATACTTCTAGTTCTTTGTATGTTTTATTTTGTTGCATAGTCATGTCTAGAGTTTTGGTCCATTTGGTGGGCTCGTTCGTGGTCAATTTTGAAAATGTTTTTCTACCCGTTTTGTTTCCGCTGCGATTTTAGACCACGAAAACCCAACAGTGGTATCAGAGCCATCTCTAACATGACTTTGCACTTTTGGAGTTAAACCGGATTTTCTGAGTTTTCTGTCAAAATGGTTTTCCGGTGACCGGCACGGTCGTACCTCTAGGGGTATGGGCCGTGCCGGCAGCCGGGGAACGGGCGTATGAGTGGGGGTACGGGCCGTGCCGGCAGAATTCGTAAGTTGTTTAAAATTGTTTAAACTGTACACTGACAAAATTGAAAAGCACGCCCGTACCCTGTAGGGTACGCCCGTGCCTTATGATTTTTTGGTCAGAATTGGTTGTGAAACAATGTGTTTAAATATATATTAAAATCCGGGTTTTAGACTAGTCTTGATTCTGTTGATCCCCACTATATTTTGATTCCTAATTTTATATGTTTTGTGTGACTTGGCATGAAGTTTACAAAAACATATATCTTTAGGTGTATATATGAATATGCAATTTTAAAGGTGTATTAAAATTGTTAATGCATATGTACAAGGATTGCTTGTTGTGCCTTAAGTGTTTTTTGCAATCTTGATCAAAATATATATTTCTTTGTTGGACATGGTTTTGTGGCACACCATTGTTTTCGTTTGGTTGTGTTTATTGTGGTAGCCCAGTAACTTGATATGCCCATAGACTTTGTGATGTTTGTGGTTGGTTTTGGTTTTGGCCTGCATGCCGTAATATTGTAATATTTATATTTGGTGCGACTTGTATGTCGTTTATTTAAATCTTTGTACTCGTAATAGATTATTATGATCACGACTTGCATGTCGTTTTCTTATTATTATGTACTCGTACTTAGATTGTTTCAAATATGTAATATTGCATCAAACCGACCGGGAAACACGGTGTTGGCATCTTGACGAACCAAATCCGGGAGATTCGCCGGTGTGGAGATCGTGACGGAGAATCCTTTAGTGTTGTCCCTAGATTGACTATGTTTTCCCCGTTTTGGCTCATGAGAAAAACACTTGGGATTTGGGCATGTTACCGGGTCTTTATTTATGTTTATGCGTGGTTGTTTTATATTTGAATTCTTTAGGATTTGCATGCTAGAGAATTTTTGAAAATATATAAAACAAAATAGATTTATAAATGAGTTTATATTTCTACGCGCATAATAATTGGCAAAGATTAATATAAAAGTGTTTATATTAAACGGTGAATAAAAAGGAGTTTTTGTCACTTAAATTGCTAATTCGTCAAAATTGTTAAAATGTTATTTTTAACCGGAAAAACAAAACCCCGTTTTTCGAAAAGTAAGTCACGCGCCACCCGTTAGACGACACCACCCAAATCTAACGAAACTTAGATGATTGTCGAGCATTAGCACGAGTCATGCCTTGTGGAGTTGTGTGGAAGGTGAGTGTGGCAACCCGCAATATTGGTAGTCGAGCTTAAGCACGAACTAATGATTGGGCTTGGGTACCAACGTGTGTCTTGACGGGCGACTTACAAATTCTTTTATGTTGCTTAAATGATGTCGATCTCTAGCCGAGTCATTTAAGAAATTATAAAAGGATTGGTGTATGAAGGGATCAAACATGCCTTAGACATTTGATGTCGAAAGGATCCCGTAAGGATCTAAGAGTTGCAATGGTTGGAATTGGTAATTTGTCTACCGGCCTAAATAACTTATTTCATGATCCGCGGTAAACCCGTCATGAGATAGAGTGAAATATGGTTCTTAGCCTTGTTCAAATAATTATGTTTTATAACTATTGGGTAATTATTTCTACAAGGATTCTCAACAAAAATTGGTAGTCTAAATTTTGTAGATGGCATCCAACAACGCATCTATAGCTTCTTCGAACTCTATTTCCCTAAAATTGTTTCTCGAAAAGGCCAAACTCGATGGCAAAAACATCATGGATTGGTTCATGCAACTAAGGATAGCCCTTAGGTATGAACAAAATATGTGGGCCATCGAGGAGCCTTTGCCGGAGGCACATGCGACTAATGCGACTAGGGCGGTCCGAGACGCGTATGACAAGCGTGTCAAGGAAACGAACGAAGTGGCTTGCATTATGCTCTCGTCAATGATTCCTGAGCTTCAAAAGAAAATGGAACATTTAGGAGCATATGACATGCTTAACCAGCTGAAGGAAATGTTTCAACAGCAGGCTAAGCTAGAGCGCTTCGAGTGCCTAAAGTCCCTTTTCGATTGCCATATGCAGGAGGTCGGAAATGTGAGCATTCACGTGCTTAAGATGAAAGCATTGGTTGATCGCTTGGAGAGGTTGGGATTCCCGTTAGGGAGGGAGTTGGCGGTGGATGTGATCCTCCGTTCTCTTCCTAGTTCCTTTTCACAATTTGTGTGGAACTATCATGTCCATGGCATGGACAAGTCCCTAATGGAACTTCACGGAATGTTAAAGACCGTCGAGTCCGACATGTCCAAGAAGCCCTCCTCGTCCAAACCCGTCCTAGCCATCCAGGGAGGCGGAACCAAAAGAAAAGGCGCTCCCCCCTCTAAGGGAAAGGGTAAGGGGAAGGTTGCAAAACCTAACCCGAGTCCGGCCCCGAAGGGCAAGGGGAAAGCCGTGATGGTTCCACCGGCCGAGGACCCTACGGAAGCCGAGTGCTAACACTGGAAGGAAAAGGGGCATTGGAGGTGTTCTTGCCCAAAGTACCTCGAGGAGCTCATGCGGGTAAAACCGAAGGGAGTTGGTAACTCAGGTACGTTTATGATTGAACTCCACACTACCGCTACTTCTAACGGCTGGGTACTTGATACCGGTTGTGGCACTCATATTTGTAATAATGTGCAGGTGCTAAAAAGAAGTAGGGCGCTGGGTGCTGGAGAGCTTGACCTGATCATGGGAAACAAGGATGTGGTTCCCGTGGAGCGGATAGGGAGTGTTGATCTCACCTTTCCTTCAGGACTTGCTATTACCTTATTGAATGTTTGTTTTTCGCCCTGTGTGGCACGACATTATTTCCTTTCACGCTTTGTATGACGATGGATATGATTTTGGTTTTAATAATGGAATTATCTCTTCTTTGAGAAATGATGTTCATTACTTTAAAGCTTATCCATGTCGTGGGATTTATGAAACAAGTGTGTGATTGGATGGTAATAAATCAATCATGAACATTGATTCTAAGTCCAAAGGCGTATTGGACAAGTTGTCTAAGTGGCATAGTTGTCTTGGCCATATAAGCAAGAAACGTATCGCCAAACTCCAAATGGATGGGATTTTGGAATCGTTTGACCACGGGTCAAGCGAAGTATGCGATTCTTGTTTATTAGGAAAAATGACTAAAGCACCCTTCACCTGCGTTAGTGAAAGGGGCAAAGACTTGTTGGACATTGTTCACACGGATGTGTGTGGTCCGTTCAGGTCTGCTACAAGAAACAATAAGTACTTTGTTACTTCTACTGATGATTTCAGTAGGTATGGTTATGTTTATTTAATTAAGCATAAGTCTAAAACCTTTGAGGTGTTTAAGACATACCAAAACGAAGTGCAGAATCAATTGGGCAAACGGATTAAGATTCTCAAATCCGATAGGGGTGGTGAGTATCTTAGTACCGAGTTTCTTGATCATATTAGGGGTTGTGGAATTATTTCACAACTTACTCCACCCAAGACACCACAATTAAATGGGGTCGCTAAGAGGAGGAACCAAACTTTTTTGGATATGGTTCGGCCCATGATGAGTCGTACAAAGCTACCCGCAAAATTTTGGGGTTATGCTTTGGAAACCGCTGCTAGGACCTTAAACCTTGTACCAACAAAGAAGGTTGCAAGTACACTGTTCGAGATGTGGCATGGAAGGGTTCCTTCGCTAGCCTATCTCAAGGTCTGGGGTTGTGAGGCTTACGTGAGACGTGAAGCTCAAGACAAACTTGAACCCAGAGCCGAGAAGTGTATTTTCATTGGCTACCCAACTGGTTCTATGGGATATTTGTTTTACAAACCTTCGGAGAACAAGGTGTTTGTTGCTCGAAGGGCGGTCCTCCTTGAAAGGGAGCTAATATCTGCAGAAGCCAGTGGGAGGCAAGTCGATCTAGAAGAAATTCTAGATGACACCAATGATCAACCTGATGTTGGCACTAGTATCGCTTCTGAGGTCGGCGCACCGGAAAAAGTGGAACCTCAACCAATGGTGGATGAGGTGCCTTATACACAACCATTAGAGCTCCATAGATTTGGTAGAGTTCGTAATGAGCCGGAAATATATGGGTTTCTCATATCTGAGGGTGACGAACTATTGGTGGATCATAGTGAACCGACCAACTACCAGGAAGCCGTAGTGGGCCCTGAGTCTGCTAGGTGGAAGGAGGCAATGGATAATGAGATGCAATCCATGGCGGATAATCAAGTCTGGGACTTGGTTGATCCGGTACCCGGCCACAAGCCAGTAGGGTGCAAATGGGTCTTCAGGAAGAAGACTAACATGGATGGAAAAGTAGACACCTTCAAAGCCCGACTGGTAGCAAAGGATTTCACTCAAACTCATGGTGTAGACTATGATGAAACCTTTTATCCGGTGGCTATGTTGAAGTCTATTAGGATACTAATGGCTATCGCTGCATATTACGATTACGAAATATGGCAGATGAATGTCAAGACTGCCTTCCTTAATGGGAAGTTGGCAGAGGAGGTTTACATGGCACAACCTGATGGTTACGTAAACCACAAATATCCTAATAAAGTCTGCAAGCTTAAGAGGTCCATTTATGGACTTAAGCAAGCATCTCGGAGTTGGAACATTTGCTTTGATGAAAAGGTCAAAGAGTTTGGCTTTTCTAAAAGCAAGGTTGAACCTTGTGTGTATGTAAGGGCTAGTGGGAATGTTGCAGTTTTTCTAGTCTTGTATGTAGATGACATACTACTCATAGGAAGTGACGTGACTACCTGGCAGGAAGTAAAAACCTGGCTTGGGAGTTGCTTCTCTATGAAAGACATGGGAGAAGCAGCATACATTTTGGGGATAAAGATCTATAGAGATAGATCTAAGAGACTCATTGGTTTGAGCCAGAGTACGTACATAGATAAAGTCTTGAAGAGGTTCACGATGCAAGATTCCAAGAAAGGGAATTTGCCCATGTTGCATGATATGGCGTTGAGCAAGTCTCAATGTCCTAGTTCTCAAAAGGAACTAGAGGAAATGAGTCGAGTCCCGTATGCTTCGGCAGTGGGATCGATCATGTATGCTATGCTATGTACTCGGCCTGATGTGTTGTATGCCTTGAGCATGACGAGCCGATATCAGGCTAACCCTGGTCAAAGTCGTTGAGTTGCGGTTAAAAACATCCTTAAATATCTTCGGAGAACTAAGGAAATGTTTTTAGTGTTCGGTGGATCGGAGGAGCTCAGAGTTACTGGATATTCTGATGCTAGCTTCCAAACGGACAAGGACGATTTCCGGTCTCAATCGGGATTTGTATTCTTGTTAAATGGTGGAGCCATAAGTTGGAGAAGTTACAAGCAAGATACCGTGGCCGATTCAACCACGGAGTCAGAGTATATTGCTGCAAGTGAGGCTGCTAAGGAAGCCATCTGGATGAAGAAATTCATTCAAGACCTTGGAGTTGTTCCTAGCATCGCTAACCCTATTGAGATCTTCTGTGACAATGAGGGTGCAGTAGCTCTAGCTAAGGAACCAAGATCACATCGACGTACGAGACACATTGCTCGAAAGTATCATTTTGTTCGTGATATCATTGAGATTGGTGACATTGTGGTTAGTAGAGTACCGATTGAGGGGAACTTGGCAGATCCACTCACGAAACCTTTGTCGCAAGCTAAGCATGATTCACATGCTAAGTCTATTGGGATTAGATTTGCTAATGATTTGGTTTAATAATTTTAGTTGTATTTGTTATTGAGAACATTAAAGCAATAATGTATTTCTAATTGTAATGACTATTAAATGGGGATTTAATATACGCATGGTGCGGTTACTTTATGAAACATTATTGTGTTCTATCTTTGCATGTTTAATACTTCCATGAATAAACTTGTTTATTCTAAATACTCCACGATCGGTCGTTCTTCATTGGAAGGAAGAAGTGAATTAAGATCGAGGCAAGTGGTTGGTAAAGTTTTTATCTTGGATTGAATACTTGTTTACGCAACACTAGCCTGTACTTAATGGTGATTAAGTAATTGGAAGACCCGTACCTGAGTTTACTTCATGGATATTATCACGAGTAAATCAGGATGATAATATTATTTATCCTTCTACTGGAGATGCACGCGTTGCTTGATTATTAACTTGGACTTGTTTAGATTGCTTTCTAACGCAGTTCGTAACTGGTTGTTATAAGGGAAGTTTTCAGGCAAAAACTTGTTATTATGATAGGACGGTGTAGTCAAAGGTATTCGTTCCTCTTTTGAGAGATATCCTTGGGCCCCTCATTGACTAAGCTGATGACAAATCAAAATGCATGGCCGTGCTCAAGTTGAATTGATGGTGGATCAATTATGCAACTTGTTTTGTTAGTCATAGTTAGTCTATATCGAGAAACATAATCGTGAATGATTTGGGGTTGATCATGTTCCATGACCTGCATTCACAACGGATATCGTGAACGAAGGGGTATATAATCACTTATCTATAAGACCTTTCCTTTTGGTTAGGTATTTGTTTTGGGAAGACAAACCCTGTGCTAACTAGGGGGCAAATATGCCTTGCTAGAGGCCGCTCTATGTCGGTGACGCCTTTCGTGAGTTTGTCATGTGCAAGTGGGAGTCTGTTAGATTATGCCCACTGACACACACACACGAGTTGGTATCATGGCTGATGATGCAAAGGGCCTATTGGGTCACACGCCAAGTATCAATTCCGGCATCACAGATGGTCTAATGAGAGAGAAAACCAGAAATTGGTTCTGGTGGGCCAAGGCACGCCCGTGCCTCTATGAGGTACGACCGTGCCCTACGGGCAGGCACGAGCCTAAGTCGGGCGTGACTTGGCGTGGCCTGTGGCTAGGTACGCCCGTGCCTCTGGGAGGCACGCCCGTGCCCTGTGCCCAGTGGACAGGAAGGAGCCCAAGTCGGGCGTGACTTGGGTGTTGCCTTTTTGGGCTGGTACGCCCGTGCCTTGTTAGGCACGGCCGTGCCCCGTGCAGTTACAGTCTTCTTAAACAGCTTTCAAAGCTATTTATGAAGGAGATTATGGTGTTTTTATTGTTAATTGATGGATTATCAATGCATGCACTTTTTTATTCTCTTTTGAAGAGTCTCTATAATATGGTGCTTGACTCCTTTGTTTGGTTTACTAGCTCTTGAAAGGCAGAAACACATATTGCACACTTCTCTCTCTCAAACACACAAAATACTTCCAAGGCTTTGGTTATTTTGTGTAGACTATATTTGTGGTGTTTAGGTTGGCATACCTAACACTCTAGCAAGCGGGAAAAGATCAGGACTTGGTGTGGACTTCAATAGAGGTGTACACGTTAGTGCACAAGACTTCCGAACTCCAAACTTGCGCGTACAAAGAAGATAGCATCGAGGGTATACTTCTAGTTCTTTGTATGTTTTATTTTGTTGCATAGTCATGTCTAGAGTTTTGGTCCATTTGGTGGGCTCGTTCGTGGTCAATTTTGAAAATGTTTTTCTACCCGTTTTGTTTCCGCTGCGATTTTATACCACGAAAACCCAACAAGTTGTTAGTCCCAGATTAAGTACACAACAACAAATGTTTGTAGAAGGGGGGTTGAATACAAACTTTAGCTTTTAAAAATTTAAAGACACACTGATATACTTTTATATAATTTTTATTGATATTAAATCAAGAATTACATGTACTAGAAGCGGAAATTATAAGTACAATAAAATGTGGCAATCTAATTGTCTAACACATAGACAAGCTAACTCTAAAACAACCAATGTATATAGAGTGTTCAACACATGAACAAGTTTGATTCTACACAATGCTTAAACTCTACGAATTTCTCAACTGATGAGATTTTCTTTATGTGGAGTAGAGACTTCACTAAGTTGTGTGTTTGCATGTTCGCCATGCATAAGTATATATAGAGATCTTGGTGAATCCGGTTGCATGAAGGTAAGAGACAAGGAGGATGTTGAAATATAATATTTTAATTGTAAAGGTAGTGGGTGAAAAGTAAAGTTACTTTAATCAAATGTTTGATAAAAGTAATTGTACTTTTCTACAAAAGTGCAACCCATTCACAATATAAAATATTGAAACCCACATCTACTGTCGTGTAGAAGTATCTTTCCCTATACATGATTGTACTTTAATCAACACCATGCTTTTGTTTGATTTGACTTTACCAAGTATGGGACTGTCAGCCATACTTAGTTGTTTGAAAAAATCTTCAAGATTTTCGTCTGTTTGAGGTATCATTATCCTTTTGCAGAGGATAAGATCAAACCTTTTTGTCTCATACTTGATCCAAAAAGTGCATTTTTACTTTTACAAACAAAGATCTAAGGCATAATAGAACAACACATGTTCTGCCTTTTACATATGACTTATAATCTGAAAAGATATAGTAGATTTGACATTTTGCACGACTCAGCTAACAGATTGTACTAGGAAGTCTGATATTCACTACTCAGTTGACAAAATATATCAGTTGATCACTTTTTGCTAGGACTCAGTTGATATATATTGCTCAGCTGATCATATAGATGCTCAGCTGATCAATAATAAGCTTAGGAGAGCATAAGCTCATGTATTTGTATGATCAGTTGATCAAGAGTGCTCAGTTGATCATTCAAATACATCAGTTTATGAAGGGAGATGACTTGTGTAAAGGAAGACTTACTTAGCTGATGCTCTGGGCCTAAGCTGATCCATTTGTTAACGCAGCTGATGGAGTAGGCACTCAGCTGATCAATGTGTTCACTCAGCTGATCAATTTGTTCACTCATATGATCAATTTGTTCACTCAGCTGATGGAGTATTTTTCTCAGCTGATCAACTTTTTCACTCAGCTGATAGTTTCTTTTCTTCAGCCGATGGTCTTCTTTACTTGTTTTCTTCATCTAATGCTCTTTGGCTGATATCCCTTGGCTGATACATTGAGTAGGATCTGATGCTAAGCTGATGGTTCCATACTTTGCATATTTTTACATAAACTGATTCAAACAACGTTTGAATTCTTTCTAAGTCATACTGAATGTAGGGTTTGGTTATCATCAAATTCTATGTTTTAGAATAGGTAGAGTTGATTATTAGGGTGAAGTGATTATCTCTCCAACAGTAGCCAAATGTACTTAAAAGTTCAAATCTTTTGTATTTGAAGTCAAACTGATTCTTCAAAAAGAAAAATGTTTTGTCATCATCAAATGGGGGGAGATTGTTGGGGAGATAATCACTTCACCCTAATAATCAACTCTGTCTATCCTAAAACATAGAATTTGATGATAACCAAACCCTACATTCAGTATGACTTAGAAGAATTCAAACATGTGTTGTTTGAATCAGTTTATGTAAAAATATTCTAAGTATGAAACAATCAGCTGAGCATCAAATCCTACTCAATGTATCAGCCAAGGAGCATCAGATGAAGAAAACAAGAAAAGAAGACCATCAACTGAGTGAAGAAAGTTGATTAGCTGAGTACCTACACCATCAGCTGAGCAAGGACTTTGCTCAGCAAGTCCATCAGCTAAGTGAACAAATGGATCAGCTGAGGCCCAGAGCATCAGCTAAGTAAGTCTTCTCTTAAACAAGTCATATCTCCACATAAACTAATGTATTTGAATGATCAACTCAGCATTCTTGATCAACTGATCATACAAATACATGAGCTTATGCCCTCCTAAGCATACTATCGATCAGCTGAGCATCTGTATGATCAGCTGAGCAATATGTATCAACTGAGTCCTATCAAAAAGTGATCAACTGATATGTTTTTTCAACTAAGTAGTGAATATCATAGTTCCTAGTACAATCTATTAGCTGAGTCGTGCAAAATGTCAAATCTGCACTATCTTTTCAAATTGTAAGTCATATGTAAAAGGCAGAACATGTGTTGTTCTATTATGCCTTAGATCTTTGTTTGTAAAAGTAAAAATACACTTTTTGGATCAAGTATGAGAGAAAAAGGTTTGATCTTATCCTCTGGAAAAGGATAATGATACCTTAAAAATACTAAGATCTTGAAGATTTGTTAAAACAACTAAGTATGGCTGTCCCATACTTGGTAAAGTCAAATCAAACAGAAGCATTGTGTTGATTTTAGTACAATCATGGAAAGGGAAAGAAACTTCTACACGACAGTAGATGTGGGTTTTAATATTTTATATTGTGAGTGGGTTGCACTTTTAGAGAAAAGTACAATTACTTTTATCAATCTATTGATTAAAGTAACTTTCCTTTTCACCTACTACCTTTACAAATAAAATATTATATTTCCACATCCTCTTTGTCTTTTACCTTCATGTAATCGGATAGACCAAGATTTCCATATATACCCATGCATGGGAACATGCAAAGACACAACACAGTGAAGTCTCTACTCCACAGAAAGAAAATCTCATCAGTTGGGAAATTCGTAGAGTTTAAGCATTGTGTAGAATCAAACTTGTTCCTGTGTTGAACACTCTATATACATTAGTTGTTTTAGAGTTAGCTTGTCTATGTGTTAGATGAATAGATTGCCACCTTTTATTGTACTTAGAATTTCCGGTTCTAGTACATGTAATTCTTGATTCAATATCAATAAGAATTATATAAAAGTATATCAGTGTGTCTTTAAATTATAAAAGCTAAAGTTTGTATTCAACCACCCCCCCTTCTACAAACATTTGTTGTTGTGTACTCAATCTGGGACTAACAATAAAGCTAAGTGAGTAGAGGCTAAACACCAAAGGCAAACATTCACAATCAACATCAAAGCAGTTCACCACTTAGTTGGTGTGAAGTTGGTGATAAGCAATTAATTGGACCTGACATTGTGCATGAAACAACCGACAAGATTTCGATCATTATAAATAGAAATAAAACCGCGAGAGATCGTCAGAAGAGTTACACACATAACCGCAGAAAGCCTTTAGAATTCCAAGTCGGGATAAAGTACTTCTAAAGGTGTCACCATGGAAAGGGCTAGTACGTTTTGGATAGAAAGGAAAATTAAGCCCTAGGTATGTTGGACCATTTGAGATCATTGAAAGGATCAGTCCGGTAGCATATAAACTCAAACTGCCTCAAGAAATGAATGCCATCCATAATATATTCCATGTATCGAATCTCAAAAAGTGTTTAGCTAATGAATCGGTAGTCGTACCCTTAGAAGACATTCAAGTTCACGAGAAGTTTTCGTTCAAAGAAGAACCAATCGAAATTCTCGACCGAGAGATCAAGCGACTCAGACGAAAGAAGATTCCAATTTTGAAAGTTCGTTGGAACTCAAGGCATGGATCGGAATATACATGAGAACGAGAGGATTATATGAAACTTAAATATCCTCACCTCTTTGCCTAGAAGTAGTCCGAAGTTGTCAAAAGCTAATTTCGGGACGAAATTCTTTCAACTGGGGGAGACTGTGACAACCGTCAATTAAAAATTTCAGGTAAGCTTCTAGAAAATTTCAATATAGGTTTCTAATAGCTACAAATAGTATTAATAGCATAAATATTTTTTTAGAAACCTTTTATCCCCTAAAAATCCCGGCGATGTGCTTAAAACCTTCAAAAATCGAAAAATCGGTAAAACCGCCTAATTAAAAGTCAAGATTTATAAATTTTATATAACAATCAAAATAATAAGAACAAAACACAACATTACATATATTATTCATCCCAAATATAAAACTTATATAAATATCAACAAAACTAATAAAAAACTTGTAAGTATTGACTTTAATTGAACCACCAATGTACACACACACATTATACATATTAATTAAACAAAATGTAACACCGTATTTTAACCCTAAACAGTTTACAACTAAAGATAAACAACTGTTTATCAAAACCAATCTGTTTAAAATACAATATTACAAAAAACTATGGCTCGTCACAATTTCAATCAGAGTGCCTGTCAATTATTCCCCAGGCTACACCCCCTCACAACTGAACCGCAGAACTTACCAGCCACCTATAAAAGTAGTGAGAGATGGGGGATTAGCACAAAGCTAAGTGAATGGAAGTAAACCATCACAGATATACAAGCAAATAACCGCATGATATCAACAATAGTAAACACATAATCACCCTTTGCCTCACGAGAAGACCGGCGGTTCTGCAGGGACCTACAACCAATGCCGGCCAAGCAAAGGTTTACCTATAGTCTATTTGCTATTCTCACACAGTATTCTCTTAAGTTGCAACGAATGCATCAAAAGACCACAATACTGATTAGCCGATAGCAAACAAACCCAACCCAGTATGCCCAGCCGTTAGCTGACTTCACAATAGGCGCAACAATCAATTAACATATAATGCATCAATTCACATACAGTTGCAACCAAACAAGTTACAACTAATATCACCTGTGAGTAAACATCCACTCACCTTGAGTTCTCAAACTCCCACTCAGTGATCTAATGTTACTGAGCCTTGTTTGTTCCTGAGAACATAACAAACTGAAATCAGTAACGATTCATAAATATATGTCAAACACATAATTTATATCCTTTTAATCAAACATAAGCATGTATGATTCACATAATTATTATGCTAACTTAAAACAAGTAAAACATAACAAATAAATAAATAACTTTCTGAAATGGGGTCCGTCGCGCCGCGACACAAGACCCATCATGCCGCGACCATGTCGGATTTCAAATCCGGGAATCATCACTCGGATTTCGGTGGCGGATTTTCAAATATATCGGATTTCAGTGTCGGATTAGCCAAGTTTCGGATTTCCAAAGGTCGGTTTTACAAATGTCGGATTCCTACAATCTGAAACCCATTTTGTCGGATTTCACCCTTGTCGCGCAGTATCCTACAAGTGTAGCGCCGCGACATGCTACTCACAAGTTGTCTTCTTCATTTTGTGTCAGATTTCCAGCCAATTCTAACTTTCCAAATCCGATCCAAACCCTCAAAGTCCATCATGAACACTTCTAAAAGATGTATAAACATCTTATAACATGTATCTAACATCAATAACACATCATAACCAATTAAAACACCAAAACACACAAAACTCATTTGTCAAGTATGGAGCTTCAAGCTCCATTCATGGTGTTTTATCATATACACATGTATTTCATCAGAAAAGCATATCACTAAGATCAGAATCAAACCAAGAACATCATCATACCTTTGTTTTGAATTAACAAGCCACAAATCTCGACTTTCACTTTTCAAGTTTAGTTGTTTTCTTGCTTTCTCTCTCAAGAACACATACAAACACCCAAAGTCGGTTTTCACTATGAAACATATGAGATGTTAATTCATAATAGCCCATATATGGTTTCAATGAAGCATGAGGTGTCAACTTCTCATTTCCAAACTCATGCACACAATTAAATAGATATATATCCATATCCGTACACACACACACACACACACATATATATATATAAACAAACATCCAGTCTTTAATTAATTAATTTGACAATTAATTCAATTAAATCCATTAGTAAATAATTAAACATATAATCAAATACTAATCACGTGTTTAAACATACCTTGGCCTACGTAATGACTAGGCCCAAAATCAGGATGTTACAAATCCTCCCTCCTTAAAAGGATTCCGTCCTCGGAATCTCACTGCACACACATCAATCAAGATGTCAACTATTCATGTCTTCTTCCGATAGTTTAACTAGATAAACTCCATCGCACTTTCAACTGTTAATATATAACCACACAAGCCTTACAACTTATCCTCAACCCAACAATTAGTTCATAGATACTGCCTTCAAGCATCCCCTGAATTTATGTCCAACTAAGTCATAAATCCCAATAGCTTCTAATCATTTATCATCTGTCATGCCAAAGCATTCACATATCATTTTAACACTTACTTCAAATCAACAGGTTGAAGTATAATTACCACATCCTCATAACTTCACACGAAGTATTCTAATATCCCATCTTCTGAATTTAGTTCACCCACACAAGCATAATAGATATGAGTTCCACAAATCGTCGTGTTTCAATCACACACTCAATTATCCATCAGGAAAATCCTGTCACATCGTCCAACTCTCGTTTCAATCTTCATTTGTAAACTCTCAAACAAATTTCCAATTTCATCACAAGCCTTCATATATGAATCATCATATCTTCAAATCATCTGATTAAATATTCAATCAAGTTCATCTGTCCAACAAATACCGTCTCACTGGTAATAAAATACTGAACAGTCAATAACCACTCGTTACACATCCTGCTTTCTCTTTATTTGATCAAGTCAAATACAATTTCCATCACGTCTTGTCATCATCACCCCTCAGATATCTCAAATATCTCAAGGTTACATAAGTTTTCGGTATACCACTTCAATTTACACTCCATATGTCCTATCTCATATCACATACTATCTCTATTCACATAGTATACCATCAGTACTCAACCCTCAGGTTATTTCTCCATAATATAGCATTGGCAATTAATTTATAAATCCCTGTAAAGTTCAACTCTAGTGTTTTCGCAAAGGCACTTCCTAACAAAGGAAATCTCCAAGCATAGGCATCTCCAAGAAAAGGCATCTCCAAGCAAAGGCATCTTCACACACAAGATCCACAAGTTGTCACTCCATAAGTTCAGGTCATTGCAATCCTCTTCTCTCTGTCTCTATCTCAAAGGTTTCAACCTTTTTATTCTTCAAGACTTTCTTGCAAAGGAAATCTTGATTCATCCACTAAGTTAGAGATACTTCCACCTCGCATATACAAAATGTTATCATCACTAACTCTTTCACAGATCAACACATCTGTCATCACGTCGTCTTTCAAGATAACATCAAATTTGCTATCACTTTCTCTGATTTAATCCGATCACCGTCTCAATCGTTCGGATAACTTCTTCTAGTTAGTCATTTAATATATCTCTCATTGACCAAGTCAATCACACATGTCTTCCCTTACAGTTAATATAACATCACTGCACTTATATCAGCTGCAATCTCAAAGCATAGCATCACATTTCAAACCAACAAATGCGATTTCCGTCATACTACGGAATTTGTTTAAAATCATCATTCATCCTCATGAATCAACTGTACACAGTAGATTATACATCTACTTATAATCTTCAGCACTCCTTATACCTACACAATACTGCACACCCCAGACTTTCCCAATATGCAGTAATTCATCTCTGTCTTCTTTCTTTGCACAATTGAATTCACATAAACACATAATGTATATAAATCATACGATACACATTATATCATGCAATTCAATTAATCTGAAGATATATCTCTATGGCATATCATGCTCACTTAGCATTTAATCAAGTATCACATACTTATCATCATACCATTGTTGTGAATCCATGGGGATCAAAGCACACAAAATGATCCCATGATTTCCCAATGGTGGTGAAAACTTGCAAGAACATGCATGCAACCAAAAACAAGAACAAAGAGAAGAAGGAGATCAAATCATACCCTCGAAGACTTTGATACTTGGCTGGAACAAATCGGATTTGGGATGTAAGCTTGAAACAAAAGGCTCCAAGCCCTAATGCAAGTCCACACCAAGAAACCTTCAACCTCTTTGTACTAGCAAACCGAAGCACCACCAACACTTGATGGATCTCTTCTGGAACAGCCTTGAAACACTTGTGCACAAATCACCAACACTTGATCTTGCTCTCTATCTCAATGGAAGAACTCACAAGTATATGTATTGCACAAAAATGGACCAAGAGTATTGAATGAACAAACAATGCCCCTTATAAAGACATATCATCTGTTCAAAGAGCCCAGAGTCAGAGCTAAGTGGCACTCCATTATTGGACCAACAAAATGGTCCAACCAAATACAAGTCTCACTTAGAATTCTGCCTTCACGGCTTCTTCACGGGCTCTCACGGGCCGTGAAGGATAAATGCGCCACGACGGGCCATTAATCCTCCACGAGCCGTGCCGCGCTGTGCAAGAATCATGAGTGTTGTGCTTTCACGACCTCCTTCACGGGCCGTGTAGGGTCGTGAAGCCATAGGGTTTCACGAACCATGCGGCCCACGACAGGACTCGTGGACACGAGCTGCTTCACGACCCGTGGAGCATGCTTCACGACCCGTGGAGCATCCTTCACGGTCGTGAAGCCTAGGTCAACTGGAATTTGACCATTATGACTCTTTCTTCGTATAGTAAGTTGTTGATATTGAAACTTGGCGTGTGACCCAATAGGCCCGTGCTTCATTGGCAGTGATGCTGGCCTACGTGTGTCGGTGGGCAGATTCCAACAAACTCCCACTTGCACATGACACACCGTATCCATGGGCACCACAGACAGGGAGCGGCCTCTAGCAAGACATCCCTGCCCCCAATTAAACATGGGGTGTGTCATCCCTGACAAGTACCATGATAAACTAAAAGAGTTTGACATGGTCCTATAGATAAGTGATCAATTATCTTATTGTTCGCGATATCCAAGTGAACACGAGACATGGTACAAAGTTATTCTCCGATTGTTCACGATTATGTTTCTCGAACAAGATTGGTGGTGACCAAAAGGTGAGTTGCAACTGATCAACAATCATTGCAAGCTCAAGCATGGCCATGCAATTTTGGTGTCAGCGCCCAATCATCGAGGAGCCCAGGGATATCTCTCTTTACAGAGGAACAAATTCCTTCGACTACATTGCCTCCAATAGAATGGCAATACTTTACCCAAATACCTCCTTTATAATAGCCAGTTACGGACTACGTTTGAAAGCAGTCAGAATAAAGCAAACCAAAATAGTGAAACACATGCATCTCCGGTCTAAGGATAAAAGATATTATCATCCTGATTTATTTTAGACAAGTACCATGAAGTAAGATCAGGTGTGGGTCGTCTAACCACTTGAAACTCTTTTCAAGTATAGGCGAAATATTGCGTCCCTTGTATTCAATCCTTATTGAACACTATGACCAATCATTTCCCTCGATCTTCGTTCATACTTCCTTCCTTGAAGAATGACCGATTGTGGACAGTTTAGAATGTAAAACATTCAAGGAAGTGATAAAACATGCAAAGTTGGAACACAATAATGATTTAAAGAAAGTATTTGCTACACGCGTATCATTTAATCTCCATTTAATAATCAATACATTCAAAAAATACAATATTGCTTAAAGTTCCCAATAACATAGTAAATATATCGAATACAATAACCAATACACAACTCAAACCAAGTCACTAGCAAATCTAATCCCAATTGCACGTGTGTGGGCATCGTGCTTGGCTTGCGACAACGGTTTAGTGAATGGATCCGCCAAATTACTATCTGTGTGTACTTTGCTGATGACGATGTCTCCATTTTCGACCACGTCCCGGATAAAATGATATTTCCGCGGAATATGCCTCGTGTGTCGATGAGACCTCGGTTCCTTTGCTAAAGCAACGACACCCTCGTTGTCACAGAAGATCTCAACAGGGTCGCTGATGCTTGGAACCACTCCCAGATCAAGCAGAAATTTTCTCATCCATACGGCCTCCTTAGCAGCTTCACTGGCTGCAATGTATTCCGACTCGGTAGTGGAATCGGCCATTGTGTCTTGCTTGGAGCTCCTCCAGGATATAGCACCGCCGTTTAATAGGAACACGAATCCCGATTGTGATCGGCAGTCATCCCTATCGGTTTGGAAGCTTGCATCAGAGTAACCCTTTACTCTAAGCTCTTCCTCACCTCCGTACACCAAGAACATCTCCTTAGTCCTCCGAAGATACTTGAGAATGCTCTTCACCGCCGTCCAATGAGCTTCGCCAGGGTTGGCTTGATATCTACTCGTCATGCTCAAGGCACACGATCCATCAGGCCTCGTACATAGCATGGCGTACATGATCGAGCCCACATCCGAAGCATATGGCACTCGCTTCATTACTTCCCGTTCCTCTGGGGAACTAGGGGATTGAGTCTTACTCAATACCAAACCATGTGACATTGGAATGAACCCCTTCTTGGAGTCTTCCATCCTAAACCGCTTTAGGACTTTGTCAACATATGTACTTTGGCTAAGCCCAATAAGCCTCTTGGATCTATCTCTATAGATTTTGATCCCATGAATATAAGTCGCATCTCCTAGATCCTTCATTGAAAAACAATTCCCTAACCAAGTTTTTACACCTTGAAGGGTCGGGACATCGTTTCCAATGAGGAGTATGTCATCGACATATAAGACTAGGAACACAACTATGCTCCCACTAGCCCTGACATATACGCATGGATCACCCTTGCTTTTTGAAAAGCCAAACTCTTTGACTTTCTCATCAAAGCACAGGTTCCAACTACACGATGCTTGCTTAAGTCCATAAATGGACTTCTTTAGCTTGCAGACTTTATCCGGATGATTGGCATGTACAAAACCCTCGGGTTGAGTCATATAGACCTCCTCGCTAAGTGTCCCATTAAGGAACGCGGTTTTTACATCCATTTGCCAAATCTCATAATCATGAAATGCGGCAATTGCCATGAGTATCCGGATAGACTACAACATAGCCACCGGGGAAAAGGTTTCATCATAGTCTACACCATGAGTTTGCGTGAAACCCTTAGCCACCAGTCAGGCTTTGAAGGTGTCTACCTCTCCATCTATGCCGGTCTTTTTCTTAAAGACCCATTTGCACCCTACGGGTCTACACCCGGGCACCGGATCTACCCAATCCCAGACTTGGTTATCCGACATAGATTGCATCTCGGAATCCATAGACTCTTTCCACCTAGCGGACTCAGGGCCCACCACGGCATTCCGATAAGATGATGGTTCATCATGATCCACCACTAGGTCGCAGCCCTTAGACATGAGAAACCCATATCTCTCTGGCTCATTATGACTCCTACCGGATCTTCTAAGAGGTAAAGGATCCGTGTCAGGTTCTCCAGCAGCGCCGTGCTGAGAATCATCTTGTGAACTAGTGCCAACTTTAGGTTGGTCATTGGAAGGTTCTTGAATCTCTTCAAGATCTACCTTTCTCCCACTAGCGTCTTTGGATAGCATCTCCCTTTCAAGGAAGACGGCCCTCCGAGCAACAAATACCTTGTTCTCGGATGGTTTGTAGAACAAATATCCCATAGACCCGGTAGGATATCCAATGAACAAACACCTCTCGGCTCGGGGTTCTAATTTGTCCTTCACCTCACGTCTCACGTAGGCAGGACAACCCCAAACCTTTAGATATGAAAGCGATGGAACCTTTCCATGCCACATCTCAAAGGGTGTCTTCTTGACCTTCTTAGTTGGTACGAGGTTAAGGATTCTAACGGCCGTTTCCAATGCATAGCCCCAAAAGCTAATGGGTACATCCGTACGACTCATCATACACCGAACCATATCCAATAATGTCCGGTTCCTCCTCTCGGCGACACCATTTAATTGTGGTGTCCTAGGAGGTGTCAATTGCGAAACAATTCCGCAATCTTTTAGATAGTCACGGAATTCCGAACTTAGATACTCACCACCACGATCCGATCTGAGCATCTTAATTCGTTTACCCAATTGGTTCTCAACTTCGTTTTTGAAAGTCTTCAAAACCTCAAAGGTTTCCGACTTTTGTCTCACCAAGTAGACATACCCATACCTACTAAAATCATCGGTAAAGGTTACGAAGTACCTTGAGTTATTCCTAGTGACATGCTTGAACGGACCACGCACATCCGTGTGAACGATATCCAACAAGTCTTTGCCCCTCTCACAAACGCCGGTGAAGGGTGCTTTGGTCATTTTGCCCAACAAGCAAGATTCGCATACATCACCCGACCCATGGTCAAATGATTCCAAGATCCCATCTGCTTGGAGCTTGGCGATGCGTTTCTTGTTTATGTGGCCCAAACGACCATGCCATAAAGATAACTTATCCAAATCACATTTGGATTTAGAACCAACATTCATGATTGATCTATTACTTTGAAAGCATACGCTTGTCTCATATATGCCACGACATGGATGTGCTTTAAAATAAAATAAATCATTCTTAAAGCATGAAATAATTCCATTAGAGAAATTAAAGTTAAATCCATCGTCAACAAGTGCATAAAATGATAAAATGTTTCATGCCACGCAGGGCGAATAAGATACATTTAATAAAGTAATAAATAAGCCGGATGGAAAGGCGAGGTCCACGCTCCCTATCTTCTCAACCGGGACAACCGCCTTGTTTCCCATGATGAGATCCAGCTCCCCATCAACCAAGTCCCTACTTCATCTTAGTACCTGCACATTATTAACTATGTGAGTACCACACCCGGTGTCCAAGACCTAAGCGTTAGAAGTAGAAGTGTTATGGAGTTCAATCATATACATACTGGAGGCACCTTGTCCCTTGGCGCGAAGCCTCTTGAGCTCCTCCGTGTACTTGTGGCAACTACGCCGGTAGTGTCCCTTCTCCCCGCAGAAGAAGCAGGTGGCCTCTTCCGGTGAGGGGGCTATAGGAGCGGGTTCCTTCCCCTTCGACTCCGGCGCCGGGAGTGGCTTAGGCTTGGGTGTTGCCACCTTTGCCTTCCCCTTTCCCTTGTCCTTGGAGCTTGAAGCGGGCCGCTTCCTCTTAGCACCACCCTCATGAATGGCTAGGACGGGTGCGGAGGTCGATGGTTTTTCCTTAGCCATGTTAGACTTGGCGGTCTCATAAGCATCCTTAATGGCCCGCGTGGCGGTGGTAGCAGGAGCCTCCAGAAGAGGTTCCTCTAGGACGTACAACTTGCTTTCATGGCGCAAGATAATTCTCAATTGCCTAAGCCAATCCATAAAGTTTACACCTATGAGTTTCTCTTTCTCCAAAAATGGACGGAGTGATATGTGTGTAGTGGTGTTGCTTGTAGATGCCATCTAAAAGAAGGCAAAGCACACAAAAAGGTTAGTTCGACATATTTTAATCCTTGTTAAATAATTACCCAATAGTTTAACACTTAAATTTAACAAGGGCTAAGAACCCAACATAACTTCACTACATGACGGGTTTACCGCGGATCACTTTGTGAAGGTATTTAGGCCGGTAAACGCTTTACCAATTGCAATCTGTGATTACAACTCTTAGGGACTTGCGGGATCCTTCGGTACGCATAGCACCAGTTTAGCATGTTTGATCCCTTCCCACACCGATTCCTCAATAAGCCGCTTTGATAACTCGGTATAGGCACGACAATTATCAAGGCATATTAAATTGGAATTGCAAATCGTCCAACAAGATACACGATGACGCCCTTGACAATAATTGGCTCGTGCTAAGCTCGACAACCAAAGATTTCAAGACGCCACACGCACCTTCCACACAAGTCCACATGGAACAACTCGTGCTAAGCTCGACAATTGTCCCATGCTTCATTAAATTCGGGTGGTGTCATCTTTTGGATGGCGTGTGATTTACGTTTTTAAGAAAAACGGGACTTTTGTTTTTCCGGTTAAAAACCTCTTTTCGTTTTGATTAACAAATAAGTGACAAAACACATTTTTCACAAATTGAACATAAACACTTTATATTCGTTTGTTAATCATGTGAGCGAGTGGAGTTTGTTAACCAATTAAGGAAAACTATATAGTTTTATTATTTTTAAAAGATTTTCTGGCATGCGAAGATCCTACAACCACGCAAGAAAAACAAATAAATAAAACTACACAACCACGCATACAAAACCGATTTGAGCCAACCTAAGTGTTCCCCGGTGAGCCTACTGAGGAACTAAGTCTACTAAGGACAAACAATCCAAGACTTCGTGGTGTGCTCCCACTCGATCCCGCGCCTTCGGATCCAAGGTAGCCAAGACGTCTCCCAAGACTCCCGTTGGTGCCTCCGGTCTTCACTTCTCATTACATACATAATTAAAGAGAAATGGCATGCAAGCCACACAATCTATTCTAAGCTAATATACAATTACAAAGAACAAATACTTTGGCGTGCAAGCCACAAATAAATAAATAAATTACAAACCGGATTAAATAACTTATTACAAACCAAATGTGGTACAAACCACCAAATGAATGAACAACAAAAAAAGCAACCAAACAACCACACAAAGGTCTAGGCTCAAACCGGTGCTCACAAAAACGAAACAACCACAAAGCATGGTGTGCCACACCAAACCATGCACAAAACAATATCCCAATTAAGTTTATTCAAAAACTAAAGGCACAAGAATAAACCTTGTACATATGCATTAGGATTCCAAACACTTTGAAATCCATATTCATATATACACAATTTATATGTATGCATGTGTGCATTTTATGCCAAAACCACCCAATACATACATATAAAAGAATTAGGATATTATTGGGCTTAAACTACAAGGCTAAACAGCCCAAAATGATTCTGGAAACACCAAAATCATGTGCCAAAATCCATATCAAGTTTTCTTTTCAAAAATGGCCAAAAACAGCCTGTTCACGACGCCTTCACGAGCTACTGCTCTTGACAGGCCCTCACGGGCCGTGAAGGCAGTATGCTCCATGACTCATGAAACAGATTAAAAACCTTTCACGACCACCACCCCACGAGATTGGTCGTGTGGCCTTCACGACCCGTGAAGCAAGCTCCACGGCCCGTGAAGACCTTCTGGACAGAATGTCCAAAATCGAAAATATGGATTTTCAAGCCACAAAGGTGCATGCATCTTACAAGTATGGCTCTGATACCACTGTTGTGAATCCATGAGATCAAAGCACGCAACGGAAGCAACAAAAATACACAAAATGATCCCATGATTTCCCAATGGTGGTGAAAACTTGCAAGAACATGCATGCAACCAAAAACAAGAACAAAGAGAAGAAGTAGATCAAATCATACCCTCGAAGACTTTGATACTTGGTTGTAACAAATCGGATTTGGGATGTAAGCTTGAAACAAAAGGCTCCAAGCCCTAATGCAAGTCCACACCAAGAAACCTTCAACCTCTTTGTACTAGCAAACCGAAGCACCACCAACACTTGATGGATCTCTTCTGGAATAGCCTTGAAACACTTGTGCACAAATCACCAACACTTGATCTTGCTCTCTATCTTAATGGAAGAACTCACAAGTATATGTATTGCACAAAAATGGACCAAGAGTATTGAATGAACAAACAATGCCCCTTATAAAGACATATCATGTGTTCAAAGAGCCCAGAGTCGGAGCTAAGTGGCACTCCATTATTGGACCAACAAAATGGTCCAACCAAATACAAGTATCACTTAGAATTCTGCCTTCACGACTTCTTCACGGGCCGTGAAGGATAAATGTGCCACGACCGGCCATTAATCCTCCACGAGCCGTGCCGCGCTGTGCAAGAATCGTGAGTGTTGTGCTTTCACGACCTCCTTCACGGGCCGTGTAGGGTCGTGAAGCCATAGGGTTTCATGAACCATGCGGCCCATGACAGGACTCGTGGACACGAGCTGCTTCACGACCCGTGGAGCATCCTTCACGGTCGTGAAGCCTAGGTCAACTGGAATTTGACCATTTTGACTATTTCTTCTTATAGTAGGCTGTTGAGATTGAAACTTGGTGTATGACCCAATAGGCCCGCGCTTCATTGGAAGTGATGCTGGCCTATGTGTGTCAGTGGGCAGATTCCAACAACTATTTCTTGATATATAACACATAAATCATAATAGAAAATTATCTATTATCATTTAGTTCTATTTCTAGAGAATCAATCTCATATGAAATAAACTCAAACATTTTAGCACATACTATGCATAAAATATCCATAATTAATGTGAAAGTTAATTAACACACACCTACAGGTATAAAGTTTTATGAAAACATACCCGTTTCATCTTCATCAGCGGTGGCATTATCACTAGCCTTCATATTGAACACCCCACCCTCTTGCACAGTAGGGTTCTTTCTCTTTTGCGCTGCTGATGATGATCCCTCAACCGCTTCTGCCACAGTCCCTGTCCCGGTAGATAATTAAAAGTAGTACAATTGTTTACAACAAGTTTTGATAATTGTTCAAAAGTTTGGAAAATAACATAATGTAAATTGCTAGATAATGCTGCCACATGCATGCCAAACAGGTGCTAACCACTTACTATTGATTTCCTAAAAAGCATGATAAAGAGAGTGTCAACTACAGAAATAGTTGGTGAGATCACAGGTTTTGATATGCAATAAAATAAGATTTTAATGCCAAAAACGTTCATCACTGAACGATGAGTATGTAAATCGGTTGTTTAGTTTGCACGTGGTATAAATATATGAAGAACATTAACGCAAAGAGCCCACTACCTAAGCCTACTGAATGAACGCCCATAAGGTAATAAACAGAGTTTGATTCACAGTAATTATGCACTTACACAAGTAAGTGGGGTGTCAACCTAATAGCGCTATCCATAGATTACTAACGGCTCCATACAATGAGTTAATAGGTAGTGTTGAACGGTGGGACTTACATAAAGAGAGAAACTCATAAATTTAAACATAAGCATATATACCAAAGTGCGATGATAAGATAACACTTTAATAAACAGATCAACTGATAATTTAAATAGTAGCTTGCTTTTCCCCCAAAAATATTCAAAACAATAAAAAGTGGGGCCGTGAATACTCACTTGACAGAGTTTAACGCGTCTTAAAACAATTCGCAAAATCTTGAATTCCCGTGGTGCTTCCTTTCTAGTGAAATAATATCCTATTATTAGTCCCCAAATTGTAGTTATTAAAATTAATAATTAATCTTGTATTGTTTATATTGATTTTATAATAATATCGTTATATGTTACATTTATATATATATTTACGCAACTTTATTTCATGTGAATACAATTATATTTTATGTTTTATATTTTATATTTACTTTTTAGGTGTTTCTATCTTATTTATATGATTTTTATACTTTAATTTTTACTTTTCAAGTCCCAATCATAATGATTTTATTTTTCTTTATTTACTGTGCAAGTCATTTTCTGTCAGCTTCATGGGTTGTACTTTGGTGCAATGTTTAGTACCCTAACGAATTATTTAAGGTTCCAAATTTTTATACGTTATTATAATATGACTTTAGAGAATACTGTAAAAATATTAGGAGTTTTAAAGATTCATAGGTATTCTATTTGATTTATTTAAGTTTAGAGGTCACTGGTCAAAATCCAGTTAACACTCTCATATTGTTTTAAGAGTTTGAGTGACCAAACGACCTTATTTTTAGATGATTGAAATTGGGATAAATTTCTAACTCAATAATGTAACTTTTAAAAAAAGTTCGACCATTTTTAAGTTTGTGTGTACCAAGTATCAAGTCAGAAATGTCAGAAAGCTCACTGTTCAATAAAGTGACCCAATTGCATGGTTGTTAAACCACTCAAATATTATTCAAATAAATTGGTTTTTCTTCTGGAGATTTAAATTAATGAGTTATATTTCAAATAAAGTTAACCTCACTCAAAAATATTAATTTTTGACCCATTAACTATGTCAAATAAGTTGCATGCACAAAATTGAGAAATCTGGATAATTTCATGGATGAACTTTAATCGATCATAACTTGGTACACACAAACTTAAAAATGGTCGAATTTCTTTTTAAAGTTACATTATTGAGTTAGAAATTTAACCCAATTTGAATCATCTAAAGTTAAGGTCGTTTGGTCACTCAAACTCTTAAAACAATATGAGAGTGTTAACTGGATTTTGACCAGTAACCTCTAAATTTAAATAAATCAAATAGAATACCTATTAATCTTTAAAAATACTAATATCTTTACAGTATTTTCTAAAGACACATTATAATAACATATAAAAATTTGGAACCTTAAATAATTTGTTAGGGTACTAAACATTGCACCAAAGTACAACCCATGAAGCTGACAGAGAAGAACTTGCACGGTAAATAAAGAAGAATAAAATTTTTATAATTGGGACTTGAAAAATAACAATTAAAGTATAAAAATCATATAAATAAGATAGAAACACCTAAAAAGTAAATATAAAATATAAAACATAAAATATAATTGTATTCACATGAAATATAGTTGGGTAAATATATATATAATTGTAACATGTAATAATATCACTATAAAATCAATATAAACAATACAAGATTAATTATTAATTTTAATAACTAGAATTTGGGGACTAGTAATAGGATATTATTTCACTAGGAAGGAAGCACCGCGGGAAAATTGTTTTAAGGGTTTGAGTGACCAAACGATCTTATTTTTAGATGATTCAAATTGGGTTAAATTTCTAACTCAATAATGTAACCTTTAAAAAAAAATTGACCATTTTTAAGTTTGTGTGTACGAAGTTATGATCGATTAAAGTTCATTCATGAAATTATCCAGATTTCTCAGTTTTGTGCATGCAACTTATTTTACATAGTTAATGGGTCAAAAATTAATATTTTTGAGTGAGGTTAACTTTATTTGAAATATAACTCATTAATTTAAATGTCCAGAAGAAAAACCAATTTATTTGAATAATATTTGAGTGGTTTAACAACTATGCAATTGGGTCACTTTATTGAACAGTGAGCTTTCTGACATATCTAACTTGATACGTGTGGTTGGAGGGTCAAATCGTCATTAAATCTTGAATTTCCACTTGGAAATGAAGCTCAACACAGAGATAAAACTTTAAAAAAAATAATCAAATCGTTTGGTTAAGTATTCATTAAGTTATGGTCAATTTAAGTCAACACAGTAAAATATTCTATCTTCTTTGCCTCATTTTGAGCATTTTCTAATCAAGGATGTGTTGAAGGCTCTTATGATCGGTAAAGATAGTGCACATAGTACCATACAAGTAATGTCTGCAAATTTTAAGTGCAAAAACTACTGCTCCATGTTCTAGGTCATGAGTGGAGTAGTTCTTCTCGTGAACTTTAAGTTGTCTTGAAGCATAAGCAATAACTTTGTCTTTTTGCATCAATACACATTCCAAACCTTGATGAGAAGCATCACAATATACTACAAAGTTCTCCAATCCTTCTAGCAATGCCAGAATTGGTGCATTGCATAGCTTATGCTTTAGCTTCTGGAACGCTTCTTCATGTTTGTCACCCCAACTAAACTTCTTGTCTTTCTGAGTCAACGAGGTTAGTGGTTGGGCAATCTTAGAAAAGTCCTTAATGAATCGTCGGTAATACGCAACCAAATCCAAAAATCGACGAATTTCGGTTGGAGTCTTTGGGGCTTCCCATCTTTTAATAACTTCAATTTTTGTAGGATCTACGTGAATTCCTTTTTCGCCAACAATGTGACCATGAAATTGTACTTCCCGAATCCAAAATTCACATTTGGAGAATTTGGCATACAACTTCTGGTCGTTGAGTAATTCCAGCACTAGCTTTAAATGTTGCTCGTGATCTTCTTTGCTACGGGAATAGATCAATATATCATCTATGAAAACTATAAAAAACTTGTCTAAATAGGGTCTGCAGACTCTATTCATCAGATCCATGAACATAGCTAGGGCGTTTGTTAAACCAAAAGGCATAACAAGAAACTCGTAATGTCCATAACGAGTCCTAAAAGCCGTTTTAGGTATGTCTTCTTCATGAACTCCCAATTGATGATAACCTGAACGGAGATCGATCTTTGAAAAATATGATGCACCTTGCAATTGGTCAAATTGATCATCGATTCGAGGAAGGGGATATCGATTTTTGATTGTCAATTTATTTAATTCATGATAATCAATGCACATTCTAAATGAACCGTCTTTCTTTTTGACGAATAATACTAGTGCTCCCCACGGAGAGGAACTCGGCCATATAAATCCTTTATCAAAAAGTTCTTGAAGTTGGCTTGACAACTCCTGCATCTCAGCTGGCGCTAAGCGGTAAGGCGCTTTGGCTACTGGTGCTGCTCCAGGAACTAAATCAACTTCGAATTCGACTTGCCTCGATGAAGGTAAACCAGGTAGATCATCCGGAATACTTCTGGATAGTCTCTGACTACGGGAATATCCTGGATCCGTTTCTCCTTTGACTTCTTATCCATGACGTGAGCCAAAAACGCAACACATTTCTTCCTCAAACATTTTCGAATCTTCATACACGATACAATCTTCAGGCCTTTCCCTGGTATATCTCCTTGTATAACAAGAGTGTCATCGTTCGAAAGAGGTATCTTCAAGACCTTTTCGGAGCAACAAATTTCTGCTCGATTTTTGGACAACCAATCCATACCCACAACTACGTAGAAACTTCCCAAATTAATAGGTATAAGATCGATATTAAATAACTTATCACCTAAGTTCAATGTAACGCCGGTCTTTACAAATATCAGAGTATATATTTTTTTTATTTAAAACACGTACGGAAGCTAAATATTTAATTCACATTATACAACTTATATAAATACAAGTTGTAATACAAAAGTATTGTTTAACAAACATTCCAAACGTTACCAACTCGTTCGACCATTACCCTACTTATTACATAACATTGTCTTTACAAAGTGTTCCCCAAAACCTATCATGACATCCCTGCAGGTACCCGAACTCACCTTCAATCTATTTACCTGCATAAGGAATGTACATGAGAGGGTTAGCTATAAATAGCTAGTGAATAACAATTAAAGCAGAAGTAGTATATCAAGAGTATCATAAACACATTTCATGAATCACATAACTTCATTCAAGTCTATCCTAACACATCGTGAAGCACCGGTTGTCAGCAGGCATCACATCTTGCAGGGTTATAAGCCCGGCTCAATGATACTCAATAGGGAAACCATTACTTCCTCCGCACTGGTGGAGAAGCGGGTAGCGGTCCACCATTGCGTTATCGGGAACATATCCCATTTGGGATCAGCTGGAATTGAGAGCCCCGAGTTAATATCGAGGGCGGCGGTTTAGCAAGAACCAATATTCGTGATCATCGAATCTCCGCACCCCAATCTCTACAAGGTAGTCCCGACACTCAAACAATGGCCTACTCCGGCCTTATCACAAACACAAATGGCCTACTCCGGCCCTTGACATATCAATAGTTACCTACTCTGGTCTTTACACACGCATACATATCATTTGTATCACGCAATTGGTTCATTAAACCTTTAAACATGCATATCTACAATTTCATGGTTTATAACATACAAAAGATCTTACAATACTATCAATATCATGCTTAAGTTAATTGTTACTCACCTGTTGAGCTTATAACAGGTAACTACACAACTCCGGCTTGCTTTAGTTGTCGTTAACACCTATATCAAATCATTTACATTTAGACATTTAAACATGCAAGGAAATCATCAAGACATCTAGAATAATGTCCTAACAATGTTCCTAACTTGTTTGCTAACTTATATCAATGACCAAAACACTTCTACGCGAAAGAACAACACAAAATAGCAATGTGTGCAAAAACTGCTTGGACGCGTCGCGTCCAAGCCTTCGACGCGTCGCGTCACATGCAACAGTGCACAAATGCTGTTTCTAGACAGCAGTACCATTTTGGTCCTTTTCAATACCAATTCAACTCTAATCAATATTCAGTGTTCCATAACATCATTTAGAAATCGTAGGTGCTTTCTAACATTCTAACACTTATCCAATCAATCCATACAAAATTCAAGCATTAAATAGCAAGAATGTGTTCAATATGGCCAAAACTTAAAATACATCAATTCCAACACTTCCAATGCATCATTCACACTCCAAATGACTTATTGAAGCTATTGGAACTGACCATTTCCTTTAAAACCTCTATTTGATAGCATTTTCCAAATTTTGGCTATTTAAAGCCTATTTTAGCACTATTTTTACCAATTCAAGCAAAACCACCAATTTAATTCAAAACCATTGTTCTAATCAATTCATACAAGTCATATGAACTTATTAGAACCTTAAAATCTGTTGGAATCTGCCCACTGACACACGTATGGCGGTATCACTGCTAATGAAGCGCGAGCCTATTGGGTCACACGCCAAGGATCGATCCCGACAGCTTAATGTGGAAGGAGAATGTCAAAG
This sequence comes from Dittrichia graveolens, assembly GCA_038502395.1. Lineage (NCBI taxonomy): Eukaryota > Viridiplantae > Streptophyta > Magnoliopsida > Asterales > Asteraceae > Dittrichia > Dittrichia graveolens. Next base: position 42,403,275 of record JARJIL010000009.1, on the reverse strand, counting down.
AATCAAAAGTGTTTTGATTCGGGGCTTCACGACCGTGAAGGATGCTCCACGGGTCGTGAAGCAGGCTGCCCTACCGATTGTTCGACAGCCGCCACGCGTCGTGATGCGTTTGGGCTTCACGGCCCGTGACGAGGTCGTGAGGGGCCGTGAAAGAGATACCCTCACGAGTCTCGACCAGGCGGCACGGCTCGTGGAGTTCTAAGTCCCCTCCTAGCGCACGTAGGCTTCACGGCCCGTGAGAGCCCGTGAGTGGTCGCGAAGAGGGTAGCTGTAGTGACACTTGTGTTTTATTGGACCATTTAATGGTCAACTCAAAGGACATGCAATTTGGCCGAGTTTCTGGTGTCAATAGGCATGGTTTGAGGCTGTAGAACACAAGCAACCATATACAACTTATCTCTACTCCATATTCTCTCTTGATACTAAATGGGTTTCATGCTACAACACTAAGATGGTGATCTTGAGTGTTCATATAAAGATCATTGGTGCAAGAGGAGAACATCTTTGGGTTGTTCCAGATGGTGAAGTCTTGGTGGACGTTCATCTAATGGGTTGCTAGTACAATGGGATCAAACTCTTCTTGGTATGGACTAGCAATGGAGGAGGAAGCCATTTTGTTTCCTCAAGTTTATCCCCACACATGGAGCTCGATTTCCAGCTGGAAGAAGGTATACTCTCTTCCTCCTTCTTGTTTTGAGTTGCAATTTGCTTTGTAGTGTATTCCATCATTGGAACTTCTTGTGGGCTTTGTGTGTGCTTTCTTTTTATGTCTTGCATGCTTCTTTCTTGTCTGCTTCCACTGCGTTTGTGCCCACCACGAGTTCCAACAGTGGTATCGGAGCCATCTCTACAAAGAAATTGCACTTTGATGGCTTGAAAACCGAAAATGGACATTCTGTCCAGAAGAGCTTCACGGGCCGTAGAGGTTTTGGCTTCACGGGTCGTGAAGCCTACACGAGTGGCTTCATGGGGTGTTGCTCGTGAAAGGTTTTGACTGTGTCAGAGCCGTGGAGCTCATGGGCTTCACGGGCCGTGAGGGCCCGTGAAGGCTTCTGGGCCGTGAAGGTCTCGTGAACAGTGTTTTTATCCTTGTTTATTTAAAGAAATAAATTTTCGGTTTTAGCACCTTTCAATTCTGTTTTTCCAGAATCTGTCCTTTTGTTTGGACACTTTAAAAGCCCCGTTTATGTGTCTTGATTCGTATATTTATATGTATTGGGTGGTTTTGGCATAAAACGCACACATGCATATACTTATATTGTGTATATATGAATATGTGTTCTCAAAGTGTTTGGGATACTAATGCATATGTACAAGGATTGTTCTTTTTGTGCCTTGAGTGCTTTGCTTGTTTGAACAATCTTAATTGACATACATTTTGCATGGTTTTGTTGTGGCACACCATGTTTTGTTTGTGGTTGTTGTTGTGTCCGGTAACGCCTTGCCTGTTAGACCTATGTGTTGGTTGTTTGGTTGTTTATTTATGTATTCATTCATTTAGTGACTTTTAGTCACAATGGTTTGTAATAATACTTAATTCGGTTTGTAAATTTGTAATATTTTATGGCTTGCATGCCATTGCTTTCCTTTGTACTTGTTGTAAGTAGCTTAGAATAGCAATCGCGGCTTGCATGCCCTTTCTTTTCAAATTGTTTGTAATTGTGAAAAGAAGACCGAAGACAACCATCGAGAGTCGTGGAGGAGACGTCTCGGCTATATTGGATCCGGTGGATCATTTGGAGATGACGGATTCAGTGGGAGCACATCCGGCGAGGCCTTTTGGTTGTGTCCTTAGTTTGGCCTTGCTCACTCCGTTTGGCTCACGGGGAGGGCGCATAGGGTTTAGGGGCGTGTTACCGGATATTTGCTTTGTGCGTGGGTGTGATTTATTTTGTTATTTTCTTGCGTGGTTGTTAGGATCTTCGCATGCTAGAAAACTTTTCAAAATAATAAAATCACAAGAGTTGTTAAATTGTTTAACAAACCCCGCGCGCTCACGATTAACAAATAAATATAAATTGGTTTATATTAAAGTGAAAAATACGTTTTGTCACTTGTTTGTTAATCAACTTGAAAAGAGGTTTTTTAAACCGGAAAGATAGAAGTCCCGTTTTTCTCAAACGTAAATCACACGCCACCCGTAAGATGACACTACCCGAATCTAGTGAGGCATGGGATGATTGTCGAACTAAGCACGAGTTGTTCCATGCGGATCTGTGTGGAAGGTGAGTGTGGCGACTTGAAATTATTGGTTGTCGAGCTTATCACGAGGCATTGATTGTCAAGGGTGTCATCGTGTATCTTGACGGACGATTTAAAATTCCAACTTAATACGCCTTGGTAATTGTCGTGCCTATACCGAGTTGCCAAAGCGGCTTAACAAGGAATTGGTGTGAGAAGGGATCAAACATGCCGAACCGACGCTATGAGTGTTGATGGATCCCGCAAGTGTCTAAGAGTTGTAGTCTTGGATTACAATTGGTAAGGCGTTTACCGGCCTAAATAACTTCATGAAGTGATCCGCGGCAAACCCGTCATGTAGTGAAGTGAAATAAGGTTCTTAGCCCTTGTAAAGATAATTGTTTTTCTTAAAACTATTATGGGAATTATCGTAACGAGGATTGTATCAAAACTAACTAAAACGTGTATTCTTATATCTTTAATTGACAAACGTTAACGACACCGCTTCAACTTAAAACTTCGTTCGTTCCTAAAGAAGGTGAGACTCACTAATGTGGATTTCGTGGACTAGGATTTGTTGTTGAGGATTGTCTTCCACCATGAGTCAAAGTTGCACAGTATAGAGAAATCCCTTCTAGAGCCAAAACGCTACCAACGCGACCTAGACCTCTACATGCATGTAAAAGTGCATCGTGGTCTTGATCAGTTGAAGGATGCATGAAGGCGGGAAAATTAGTGTCCATATCCTTGAGTTAGAGAGGTACGTGGACCTAAAGGAGAGGCATAGATTCGCCATAGGGAGGGAGCTTGTGGTGAATGAAAATTCTCCAAAGTCCCTACCCACGTGATGTAAATAGTTCATTGTGAACTATCACATGCACAATATGGAGAAGTCCTTGATAAAGCATTATGGCAGGTTATGGACTGCTAAGTCCTGCATGGCCAAAGTATGACTTGCCTCACCAACTCCTGCTAACATTATAAAGGAACAAGAAACCGAGAAGAAGAAATTGACCTCAAATGGAAAGTTTGGTTTTACCAAACCTACCATATATGTGAAGTCAGAGGGCAATGGGATTGTGCCTCAAGATATGACTCCACAAGGGGTAATTTGCTACTTCTGCGGAAAGATTGGAAAATTAGCGCCACCACGCCTGCCCTATGAGCCTGAAAGAGCTAAAATCACTTATAAGTAAGAGAAATTAGCTCCTTGACTTCAGGAACATTCATGATCAAACTCCATTGCTCTTCTACTTCTAAAGGCTAGGTTTTAAACGCTAGCAATAACGCTCACGTTTGTCACAAATTTGTTTGTCACAAAGTGAAGGTGTTAAAAGAGAAGTAGTGAGGCATGGAGAGTTGGAATTCTAAAAGGGAAACATAGTTGTTGTCCCTATTGAGAGGATTGGAAGTTTGTATCTTGCCTTTCCTTCCAGCTATTCTATTACTTTATTGGATGTATGTTTATGCCATGTATGGCTAGAAGCATTATATCTAAACGCCTTTGTTGACGATGGATATTACTTTGACTTTTGAAATTAGTGGTTATTTATTTCGAAGTTTATCCATGTCGTGGCATTTAAAGTAAGCTTTTGCTTAAGGAGTAATAGAACGATCATAAATGTACTGATAAGTTATCCTTATGTAGAAGTCGATTTAGCTATATAAACAAGACTTGCTTCACCAAGATCCGTGAGGTTTAGGAACTTGGAACCCTTTGACCATGGGTCAAATGTTGAATGCATATCTTGTTTATTAGGTTAAATGACTTAAACATCCTTCACTTGAGTATGAGGATTGAAAGCTTGTTGGATTTCGTTCACACTTTTAGTGTGTTGACCGTTCAAGCAAACATTAAGGAGTAACTTTAGATACCTTGTTACGTTTACCGGTGATGGTAGAAGGGATGGTATGTCTATTTTAATGGACTAGTTTTTGAAACCTTAGAGGTGTTCAAAACTCACCATAACGAGGTACATGAAAGAAAGGGCAATGCAACTATGATACTCGGATCTAGTTAAGATGCTGAGTACCTTAGTTTTATATATTATGTGACTATCATAAGAATTATGAGATTGTCTCACAATTCATTCCTCTTGAGACACATTGTTACATATGGTCGTCTAATGGAGGGACCGGACATATTGATATTGTCCGATAAGTGATAGGTTACACTTTTATATCAAAAATTGTTTTGGATCATTCTTTAGATGGTGGGCAATAGTTCTAAATCTTATAAACAACAAAGATGGTCATGTAAACACCTTAGAGGATATGACGAAAAGGAGGATCCTTGTTTGTCTATTCCAAATTCTGGATTGTCTAGCCTACGTTTAGACGTGAGGTGGAGGATCCCAGGATCTAGAGGTATTTACTCCATTAGGTACTCTACTAAGACCATGGGATATTTGTCTTGACAAACCTTGTGAGAACTTGTAAGTTGCTCAAAGGTATAGTCTCTTAAGAAATTAATATCTATGGATGCCAGTGAGAGTAAAGTATACCTTGAATGGAAGAACCTGATGTTGACACTAGAATTCAATCAGAAATGATTGAAACTCAGCATGGCAATGCTGGAGAACCTGGCATAAAATCATTACTTCTTGGTAGAAGTTTTCATAAGAATAGAAAGATATAACTCGTTATATCTGAGGAAGACAACTTAATGATGACTCATGATGAATGCGTCAACTACCGGAAAGCGTAGTGGGCTTGGAGTCCGCTAGGAGAAAGGAGGAAATGATAAGATGAGATGCTATCCATGACGGATATCCAGGTTTCGACTTGGTTGATCCTACACCTGGGTGTGAACCCGCGAGGTATGATTGGTTATTTGAGGAAATAGACCAAACATGGATAAGTTTGTAGACTACTTCAAATACCGACTGGTAGGAATGGTTTCACGATGATTGACCATGAGGAAGGTATCATCTAGAAACATTCTACCGGTGGTTATGTTGAAGTCCACACGGATACTTATTTATAAGTGCCTTTTAGGCTATATTGGATAGAAGTGAAGACTACATTCCTTAATAGGAATTTCTGAGGAAATGCTCACAACATTTTTGAGGGTCTTTCACTATCAATAAGTATCCTAATGAAATCTACAAACCCTAAGTAGTCCACTTGTGGACTTATGTTGCCATCTCAATGTTAGAATCTTTGCATTGATATGAAAATCATTTGTTTGAGTTTTCAAATAGCAATGATGAAACATGGAAGAATGCAAGAGCTAGTGGGAGCATTTTGTAATCCTATTCTAAATATATCTAGCACATACAACGTATTGGAGATAATGTCTTGATCTTGCTTGGAAAAGCTTAAATCAAGAATTATGCATCCATAACGATTATAGGATATACAAAACATATGGAAGGAGTTAAAGAAATATTGAAATATGTTCTTGTTGATCTATAGTAAGAAGCAACATAGAATAAGATTGTTATTCAAATGCTTGCTTATATACTTCTTAGGATAACTGCCGATCTTTATCGGGGTTCGTGATCCTACTAAATATGGTGTTAATAAGTATGCTTCTCAAAGCATCGCTGACTCTATTGGGATCTTATGAGACAATGAGAGTACGATGGCTTATGAAATATAACCTTTATCTCAAGCATCCTTGATCTTATTGAGTTATGATGAATCAATGAAGGTGCGATAGCTTGACAAAAGACCGTTATCTCACCAACGCACACTTTTGAGTGATTGGTTGATGTAGAAATATGGTCATCTTACGAATACACACGGATAGCATGGTGGCGGATCCGTTTTGCTAAAGCTGTAGTTACAAGATAGTGATGATTGACATACTAATACTTGCAAAGACTTGGCTTGAGTTTGTTTTAGTTGAAATTTTGATATGCTGATTATGGGAACGTTAAGCAACATTGTGCTTCTGCTAGTATCGATTATCAAATGGGGATTTGTTAATACGCGTGTAGCGGGTACTCTCAGTTGCCTTTATTGTGTTCCATCTTAGCATGTTTACCACTTCCCTGAATGTTTTACATTCTAAAAGTCCACAGTCGGTCACTCTTCATCGGAAGGAAGTTTGAACGAAGACTGAGGGAAAGGGTTGGTCGTGTATTCAATGGTGATTGGATACAAGAGACGCAACACTTTACCTATACTTGAAAAGAGTTTCAAGTGATTGGACGACCCACACCTGAGTGTACTTCATGGTAAATGTCAAGAGTAACTCAGGATGATAATATCATTTCGTCCTTAGACCGGAGATACATGTGTTTCCACGACATTGGTCTGCCTTGTTCTGATTGCTTTCAAATGCAGTCCGTAACTGGTCGTTATAAAGGAAGCTTTTGGGGAAGGTATTACCGATGTAATGGGGCAATGTAGTCGAAGGAATTTGTTCCTCTGCTTAGAGAGATATCCCTGGGCCCCTCGATGATTGGGCGCTGATACCAAAATGCACGGCCGTGCTCATGCTTGCAATGATAGTTGATCAGTTGCAACTTGCATATTTTGGTCACCACCAATCTTGATCGAGAAACATAATCGTGAACGTTCGGAGAATGACTTTGTACCATGTCTCGTGTTCACCCGGATGTCGCGAACAATAGGATGATTGATCACTTGTCTATAGGACCTTATCAAACCCGTTTGGATTATGATTAGGTACTTGTCATGGATGACATACCTCGTGTTGATTTGGAGACAGGGATGTCTTGCTAGAGGCCGCTCCCTGTCGGTGATGCACTTGGGTACGGTGTGTCATGTGCAAGTAGGAGTTTGTTGGAATCTGCCCACTAACACACGTATGCCGGTATCACTGCTAATGAAGCGCGAGCCTATTGGGTCACACGCCTAGGATTGATCCCGACAGCCTAATGTGGAAGGAGAATGTCAAAGAATCAAAAGTGTTTTTATTCGGGGCTTCACGACCGTGAAGGATGCTCCACGGGTCGTGAAGCAGGCTGCCCTAACGATTGTTCGACGGCCGCCACGCGTCGTGATGCCTTTGGGCTTCACGACCCGTGACGAGGTCATGAGGGGTCATGAAGGAGATGCCCTCACGAGTCTCGACCAGGCGCCACGGCTCGTGGAGTTCTAAGTCCCCTCGTGGTGCACTTAGGCTTCACGGCCCGTGAGAGCCCGTGAGGGGTCGTGAAGAGGGTAGCTGCAGTGACACTTGTGTTTTATTGGACCATTTAATGGTCCAATCAAAGGGCATGCAATTTGGCCGAGTTTCTAGTATCAATAGGCATGGTTTAAGGCTGTAGAACATAAGCAACCATATACAAATTATCTCTACTCCATATTCTCTCTTGGTACTAAATGGGTTTCATGCTACAACACTAAGATGGTGATCTTGAGTGTTCATATGAAGATCATTAGTGCAAGAGGAGAACATATTTGGGCTGTTCCTGATGGTGAAGTCTTGGTTGACGTTCATCTAATGGATTGCTAGTATAATGGGATCAAACTCTTGTTGGTGTGGACTAGCAATGGAGGAGGAAGCCATTTTGTTTCCTCAAGTTCATCCCCACACGTGGAGCTCGATTTCCAGCTGGAAGAAGGTATACTCTCTTCCTCCTTGTTTTGAGTTGCAATTTGCTATGTAGTGTATTCCACCATTGGAACTTCGTGTGGGCTTTATTTTTATGTCTTGCATGCTTCTTTCTTGTCTGCTTCCGCTGTGTTTGTGCCCACCACGAGTTCCAACAAAATCAGTCCTTGATGTGTAAAAACAGATTCAACCCATTTTGGCCAATTTTGAACATGTACGTAAACACTACCTCTAATCAAACATATGAGTTCTAATCAATATTATCAAGTCATTAGAACAATCAGAACACTAAATTTCAGTCCTTGAAGGTCAATATCAGTTTGACCCGTTTTTGGCTATTTTGACCATTTTAGTCAAATCTTGATTTTAATCAAATCAACCAATTTTAATCCATGTTATCTGTTCTTTGGCATGTATATGAGTTGTAGGAAGCATTAGAAGTGAAGAATTCAGTTCACAAATGGTCAATTTGGGTTTGACCCATTTGTGACCTAAACACCCATTAAAGCTCAAGAATTTGGGAAGAACACTTACAAGGATGAACAAGATGATGAAGATGGATTAAGAACAGATTGTTGGCCACGAATTTGTTGTTGGGATCAGAAGCTTATTGATTTCTTTTGGTTTCTCCTCTTGAATTCTTCTTTGAAAACCTTTGAACACATGAACACAACGAGAAATGAATTCTCTGTGTGTTTCACGTGAGTAACAAAGAGAAAGCTGACTTGTGGGTAATAATTATCCACAAGTGGGTATTTTGTTCTACTTTCAAACTTACAACTTAACGCACGAGTACCCGTTTTAACTAACGGGGATATTTTTTGAAACCTCGTTCTAAATCATTTAATAATCTTTTATTCTTTTATATTTTTATCAATATTTTATTTACTCATTTAAATAACTATTTTAGTTATTTTTCTTTGATATCTACAAATATAATATTTTATTCAATTTATTAATTTATTATACGTACAACATCAGCATGCGTCTAGGTCCTTTCTGAGGATGTTACAAATCTACCCCCCTTAAGAAGATTCCGTCCTCGGAATCTGCGCAGCAGTGAACAAATGCGGGTAGCGTGCTTTCATCTCATCCTCGGTCTCCCATGTCAAGTCTGTACCCAGATTATGCTTCCATTTGACGAGTACTAACTTGATCATCTTTTTACGCAACTTCTTGATTTTGGATTTCAAAATCTCAACAGGTTCCTCCACAAGGCGTTTAACTGAATCAACTTTCAACTCTTGCAGAGGTAGAATTTGATCATCATCAACCTTGCACTTCCTAAAATAGCACACATTGAATGTGTTATGAAAACCAAATAGCTCTGGAGGAAGTTCAAGTGATACTATCGGTTTATTGACCCGTTGTAGAATTTTAAACGGACCAATATATCTCGGGCTTAGGTTACCCTTACGACCAAATCGAATCACCCCTTTCCAGGGTGAAACCTTCAAGAATACCCGATCACCCACTTCAAAAGTAATGGGCCTCCGTTTTGGATCCGCGTACATCTTTTGCCTATCTCGTGCAGCTTTCAGCTTTTCACGTGCCATCTTGACTTTATCAGCTGTCATCTGCACAATGTCAAGACGTGCGTATTGCTTTTCGCCAGGTTCTAACGAACATGTAGGTGTACGACATCACCTACCGTACAACATCTCATATGGTGGCATGCCTATACTCGAATGATAGGAATTGTTATAGGCAAATTCAATCAAGGGAAGATGTGAATCACAAGAACCACCAAATTCTAGAATACAAGCTGTCAGCATATCTTCAAGAGTTTGAATAGTCCTTTCGGACTGTCCGTCAGTTTGGAGATGGTATGCTGTGCTAAGATTCACCCGCATACCAAGTTCACGTTGAAGACTATGCCAAAAGTTAGATGTGAACCGTGAATCACGATCAGAAACAATAGATAGAGGTATGCCATATGGTGACATCACCTCATTGATATACAATGGTGCCAAATGATTCATAGGTGCAGATTCATTAATTGCAAGAAAATGTACACTCTTTGTGATGCGATCAACCACAACCCAAATCATATCATGCCCCTTTGCAGTTCGGGGTAGCTTAGTCACAAAGTCCATGGTAATATGATCCTATTTCCACTCCGGGATGTCTAGTTGTTACAGATTACCATAGGGCTTTTGGTGTTCAGTTTTAACTTGTGCGCAGACTTGGCATTTTTCTACATATGAAGCTATGTCACGCTTCAATGTAAGCCACCAATACAAAGACTTCAAGTCTTGATACATTTTCGTGCTTCTGGGATGAATAGACAATCTAGATTTGTGTGCCTCGTGCAAGATTGTCTCCCGATTGCCACCAAGACTCGGTACCCAGATTCAGGATTGAAATGTCTTCAGACCCCAACTGTCTTCTCCCAATTGCTTTGATATCTTAATCATTGTCTAAGATTTCAAGTTGTTTTTTGCAATGCTTCTTGTTGTGCTACTTTCAACTCAGCAATGATATCATATTCAACAGTCATCTTCATGAATTTAGCCGTTACATGAGAGTTCTTTCGACTCAGTGCATCAGCTACTACGTTTGCCTTGCCCGGATGATATTTGATCTCACAATCATAATCTTTTATCATCTCCAACCAACGCCTTTCTCTCATGTTTACCTCTTTCTGCATGAACACATACTGCAGACTCTTATGATCTGTGCATACAATACATTTGGTGCCATACAGGTAATTACGCCATATCTTCAAAGCAAATACCATAGCTGCAAGCTCCAGATCATGTGTAGGATAACTCTTCTCGTGCGTTTTCAGTTGTCGAGAAGCATATGCAATCCCCTTGTCTCGTTGCATCAAACATAACCTACACCTGCATATGAAGCATCACAATAGACACTAAAGTCTTCCGACCCATTAGGCAATGTTAGAATATGTGCTTGGCATAACAATTGCTTCAGAGTCTGAAATGCTTTCTCCTTATCTTCACTCCATACATACACAACATCTTTGCGGGTCAATTTGGTCAATGGACCAGCAAGTTTGTAAAAATTCTGGATTTGGGCGAATAAAGCCCTTGTCAAGTAGTTCCTGGATTTGGGACATCATCTCCCGGATTTCAGATGGAGCGAGTCGATAGGGAGATTTTGCTACAGGTGTAGCTTCGGAACAAGAGCAATCCGGTATTCTACATCCCTGACAGGAGGCAAACCCGGTAAGTCTTCAGGAAAGACATCAGGGTATTCAGAGACAACCCTGATATCATCAACAATCTTTGCTCCTATCTCAGCAATTATCACATATGCAAAGTAGGATATACAATCTTTTGAAATCAATTTCTGAGCTTTAATCACAGAAATCACAGGAATGGCAGACTCCCTCTTCTCCTTGCGAGCTATAGCAAACGAACCATCGGATAAAGGGAATTTGATTAGTTTCTTGGAACACAAGATCTCAGCATCTCGACTACTGAGCCAATCCATACCGATAACAGCATCAAAACCCGCTATCGGCATGACAAGAAAGGAAATAGTGAAACTATTCCCATCGATAAACAGAATTGTTGTTGGAACTTTTTCGGTAACATGTACTACCTTACCATCAGCTACTTCAACTTTAATAGGATCAAATAACAGAGAAACAGGCAGTTGTAGCTTTTCACGATAAGACGTAGAGATAAAGGAGTATGTAGCTCCCGAATCAAACAAAATGCATGCAGGAATATTATTAATGAGATAAGTGCCTGTAATCACATCATCTGCATCCTTGGCTTCCTCAGCCGTCATTTGGAAATTTCTCCCTGGTGCATGAGGAGCGACACCCGGTTTCCGAGCTGTAGCTGCCGAAGAACCCCCAGCACCCGTGGCTGGCCATGTTGGGCATACTGCAATTCGGTGCCTAGGTTTATGACACCGTTAACACACGTTTTCCTTGTACATGCATTCATTAAATTGATGCCCCTTCTTTCCACACTTTGCACACCTCGAATCCCAGTCTTCAGACTTCTGGGACGTATTACCATGTGATTTACCACCTGATCTACTTTCTCCTCCTTTCTGACTAGACTGCTGCTCAAACTTCCTCTTACCTCCCTCAGTGGTTCCAGCATTGTTAAATGTTTCATCCAGAGTTGCTGCAGATCTCACAGCTGATTGATATTCCGAAGGCAAAGTATTGGAAAAGTCTGCAATCTTTGCCTTTTCATTTGGCAACAAGTGAGTAACAAACCTCATCTTATTGGTAAATTTGGAGATTAGATCCTCCAAAGGCTTGTCACCCTTTTGAAGTGCCCTGAATTCATTATCAATCCTCAGCATATCGTAGTCAGAGCAATACTTTCCCCGAATCTTCTCCTTGAACCCTTCCCAGGTCATAGCCTCCAGTGTGGCTGGTGGTGTGATAGCAATCACCGTATCCCACCAAGCCAATGCACGGCCTCTAAACATGCGTTTGGCAAAGTATACCTTCTTGTCTTCGTCGCATTCGCTAGACTCAACGGTGTATTGCATATCCCTGATCCAAGTTTCAACTGCTGATGCATCATTGGCTGGACCATGGAAAGTAGGAGGCTGACAGTTCAGGAATTTCTTTAATTTCATGGGCTTATGAATTTCCTTGCCCGATCTGGTAGACTCACGCTCATTGGCTTGTTTAAGCTGAGCCTCTAACTTAAGGATATACGCATCCTTATCACCCGAAGATCCTTCCATAATGAGTTAGACTTCAATACACATTCAAAATAAAGAATCTTTAGTATACTTCATATATATATATATATATATATATATAAAACTCTTATCTTATCTTAACTTTTACTTTCTTATCACATAGCATGAAACATACAAATCACTCTTCACACCCCAATAACACCAAGGGAACACATAGTAATGGTCGAGTATGAACCCGAGTTTGAGACTGCATACTATTTATAGTACTCAATTCACTCAAACTAAGGCTCTGATACCAACTTGTAACGCCGGTCTTTACAAATATTAGAGTATATATTTTTGTATTTAAAAAACGTGCGGAAGCTAAATATTTAATTCAAATTATACAACTTATATAAATACAAGTTGTAATACAAAAGTATTGTTTCACAAACATTCCAAACGTTACCAACTCGTTCGACCATTACCCTACTTATTACATAACATTGTCGTTACAAAGTGTTCCCCAAAACCTATCATGACATCCCTACAGGTACCCGAACTCACCTTCAATCTATTTACCTACAGGAATGTACATGAGAGGGTTAGCTATAAATAGCTAATGAATAATAATTAAAGCAGAAGAGTATCATAAACACACTTCATGAATCACATAACTTCATTCAAGTCTATCCTAACACATGGTGAAACACCGGTTGTCAGCAGGTATCACGTCTTGCAGGGTTATAAGCCCGGCTCAATGATCCTCACTGGGAAACTGTTACTTCCTCCGCGCCGGTGGAGAAGCGGGTAGTGGTCCACCATTGCGTTATCGGGAACATATCCCATTTGGGATCAGTGGGAACTGAGAGCCCCGAATTAGTATCAAGGTTGGCGGTTTAGCAAGAACCAAGATTCGTGATCATCGAATCTCCGCACCCCAATCTCTACAAGGTAGTACCGGCACTCCGGCCTTATCACAAACGCAAATGGCCTACTCCAACCCTTGACATATCAATAGTGACCTACTCTGGTCTTTACACATGCATACATATCATTTGTATCACGCAATTGGTTCATTAAACCTTTAAACATGCGTATCTACAATTTCATGGTTTATAACATACAAAAGATCTTACAATACTATCAATATCATGCTTAAGTTAACTGTTCCTCACCTGTTGAGCTTATAACATGTAACTACACAACTCCGGCTTGCTTTAGTTGTCGTTAACACACATATCAAATCATTTAGATTTAGACATTTAAACATGCAAGGAAATCATCAAGACATCTAGAATAATGTCCTAACAATGTTCCTAACTTGTTGCTAACTTATATCCATGACCAAAACACTTCTACACGAAAGAACACAAAACAGCAATGTGTGCAAAAACTGTTGCGTCCAAACCTTCGACGCGTCGCGTCGCGTGCAGCAGTGCACAAATGCTTTTTCTACACAGCAGTACCATTTTGGTCCATTTCAATACCAATTCAACTCTAATCAATTTCCAGTGTTCCATAACATCATTTGGCACTTGTAGGTGCTTTCTAACATTCCTAACACTTATCCAATCAATCCATACAAAATTTAAGCATTAAATAGCAAGAATGTGTTCAATATGGCCAAAACATGAAATACATCAATTCCAACACTTCCAATGCATCATTCACACTCCAAATGACTTATTGAAGCTATTGGAACTGACCATTTCCTTTAAAACCTCTGTTTGATACCATTTTTCAATTTTTGGCTATTTAAAGCCTATTTTAGCAATATTTTTACCAATTCAAGCAAAAACACCAATTTAATTCAAAACCATTGTTCTAATCAATTCATACAAGTCATATGAACTTATTAGAACCTTAAAATCAGTCCTTCATGTGTAAAAACAGATTCAACCCATTTTGGCCATTTTGACCCATTTAGGCCAATTTTGAACATGTACATAAACGCTACCTCTAATCAAACATATGAGTTCTAATCAATCCTAACAAGTCATAAGAACAATTAGAACACTAAATTTCAGTCCTTCAAGGTCACTTTCAGTTTGACCCGTTTTTGGCTATTTTGACCATTTTGGTCAAATCTTGATTTTGATCAAATCAATCAATTCTAATCCATGTTATGTGTTCTTTAGCATCTATATGAGTTGTAGGAAGCATTAGAAGTGAAGAATTCAGTTCACAAATGGTCAATTCGGGTTTGATCCATTTGTGACCTTAAAACCCATTAAAGCTCAAGAACTTGGGAAGAACTCTTACAAGGATGAACAAGATGATGATGATGGATTAAGAACAGATTGTTGGCCACGAATTTGTTGTTGGGATCAGAAGCTCATTGATTTCTTTTGGTTTCTCCTCTTGAATTCTTCTTTGAAAAATTTTGAACACAAGAACACAATGAGAATTAATTCTCTGTGTGTTTCACGTGAGTAACAAATAGAAAGTTGACTTGTGGGTAATAATTATCCACAAGTGGGTATTTTGTTCCTCTTTCCAACTTACAACTTAACGCACGAGTACCGGTTTAACTAACTGGGATATTTTTGTCAATATTTTATTTACTCATTTAAATAATATATTTTAGTTATTTTTCTTTGATATCTACAAATATAAATATTTTATTCAATTTATTAATTTATTACACGTACCACGTCAGCATGCGTCTAGGCCCTTTCTGAGGATGTTACATTCAAAGTGCAACCAATTAGGACATAACCAGTCTTAGTTTCATGACCATTGGCGAATTCAATTATATAGGCATCTTCCAATTTCTTATATTTTATATTGAGCATGGATCTAAATTCTACAGAAGTGAAACTCCTATCCTCTCCACAGTCAAATAATACAAATACATAATGATCGTTCAAGAGAAACGTACCGGATACCACGTTTTGGTTTTGCTTCGCTTCTTCAGCTCCGATGACAAATGCTCGTCCTCGCACCTGGTTTCCGGCATTGTTATGGTTTGGTCCTCTGTTCAACTTAGGACACATGTTTCGAAAGTGGTCCCGACTTCCACATTCAAAGCATGCCCCTTTTACTTCGTTCGTTTCTTTGGTTGCCTTGCAGTATTTGGCGATATGTCCAATCTTCTTGCAATTTGTAAAGGTTGGGAAAACACCCCCATGGTGAAAGTTGCATTTCTTACACTTGGGGTGTGAGCCGCTGTAATGTCCAACTTCTTGAATTTGGACCCCAAAGTTCTTTGCTCCCTTGAATTTCTTGTCAAACCTAACACCGGCCTTTTTCCCTGACTGGTTTTCCCACTTCCTTTTTCCTTCAACCTTTGTCTGCACAAACTTCCCTGAACGGACCGCATCATTGGTCAACCGATTTGCTAAAATCACAGCACTTTGAATAGTCGTGGGGTTTGCCGAGGTAGCCATTCCTCGGATTTCGGGTGATAACCCCCAGATATACCTCTCAATTTTATTCTCTTCAGGTGTAACCAGTCGAGGCACTAGTTTTGCGAGTTCGTGAAAACGGTCAGTGTATTTACAAATTTCCATCCCCACCATTGTATGGTTCCAAAACTCAGCTTCCAATTTTTGGATTTCGTCTCTCGGGCAGAACTCTTCCATGAGCAATTTCTTGAAATCTTCCCAGCTTAATCTGTTTGCTTCTTCTTGACCACGAGTTTGGACCTGCATGTTCCACCAGGTCAGTGCTCTGTTCTGAAGTAGACAAGCTGCAAACTCTACCTTGCAATCATCAGAACACTTGCTAATACTGAGTACAGATTCCATACTCTCTATCCATTGTAGCAATCCAACAGCACCCTCTTTTCCATGGAATTCCTTTGGATTGAAGGCTCTAAACGTCTTGTAGCTACACCCCAGGTGGTTGTTGTTGTTGTTGTTGTTGTTGTTGTTATTGTTGTTGTTATTGTTGTTGTTATTTCCTCCTCCACCTTCATTGTTTCTATTTTCATCATTGTTTCCCCCTCCGTTATTATTCCGTTGGTTAGCATTAATACCCGTAGTGACTTGGCTGGCAATGTTCGGTATTGCTGCAGCGATTTGTTGAGCCACTAATCGTGCCAGGTCGGTTTCTTGGTCATTGTTGTTCCTTCGTGTGATTTTTTTAGGTGGCATGATTCTAGAAATACAATCATAAACATTTATTTTAATGAAAGTTTGTCACAATTTTGACCATAACAAACAAAAAAAACAAAAAAAAATAAAAATAATTTTTTTAATTAATACAATAAGATACGAAATTTTGAATAAATAGTAACGAACTACATCAATATGACAATAAGATGGATTTTCATTTTCACAATACACGAGTACATTGTTCATACATATTTTCGCATTTAAAATAATAGTACAAAATTTGATGTGAACATACATCAATGCGATAAGTTTTAAATCCCCACCGATGAAATTGTCTGAAAAACAGAATATATAATATCAAATGTAATAGCATACTAGATAAATGTTTTTGGACTAAATGACTGATATGACCATCCTCCAATCAGTACCATCACAAATAAACAACCACCAACAACACCATGGCCACAAGAACCAATCCTCTAATCTGTCGACATAGAAGCTCCATTCTCCTAACAGCACGCATGGCCTCATCAGCAGCTTCCTCAGATCGGTACGTAGTCTGCAACAAGTGATGGTTAAGTTCCATTGAAGCAGATACAACGTGCTGCTGATAGGTTAGTGTCTGACGGAGGTCTGCAACCTCAGACATCAACCCCCTGAAGTAATACGCCTCCTCCCGGGTCATACAAGGAACGTGTCCGATAGGGACACTAGTAGCAGTTATGGAGGGTCCTGCCTCCCTTCTCATGGATGTCCCTGTCATCACCCTTATAGGGATAGGGACCCTCTTTCGAGGCGTCATCCGGATACGGGGCCCACAAGGTAGAGCAGTAGTGGACTGAGGTGGGATAGGTAAGACCGGTGCAGGTGGCTCCTGTGGAATGTCGTTAGGAGTACCCTTAGAAGACATTCAAGTTGGTGAGAAGTTGTCGTTTAAAGAAGAATCAATCGAAATTCTCGACCGAGAGATCAAGCGACTCAGACGAAAGAAGATTCCAATTTTGAAAGTTTGTTGGAACTCAAGGCATGGATCGGAATATACATGCGAACGAGAGGATTATACGAAACTTAAATATCCTCACCTCTTTGCCAAGAAGTAGTCCGAAGTTGTCAAAAGCTAATTTCGGGACGAAATTCTTTCAACTGGGGGAGACTGTGACAACCGTCAATTAAAAATTTCAGGTTAGCTTCTAGAAAACTTCAATATAGGTTTCTAATAGCTACAAATAGTATTAATAACATAAATATTTTTGTAGAAACCTTTTTTGAAGTTTTCTAGAAGCTAACTTGAAATGTTTAATTGACGGTTGTCACAAAGCATGTAATCACATATCCGAGAAGACCGGCGGTTCGGCGCAGAACCTACAACCAATGCCGGCCAAAGCAAAGGTTTACCGATAACCTTCCACATAATTGGCACAGTAAACTCCACCTCTGAAGCAACATATGCAACAGAAGGGCTACTACTATTCAACCAACCAGTAAACGAGCCCAGCCCAAGTCTACGTATAGCTGACTTCCTAACGCGACTCAAAATCATACTAAGAGCGCGTATCGACCAAATAGTCATGCAGCAGATATCAATAATTAATATCACAATCAACAATTTAATCAATCTAATCTCAATCACAATCATGCATCACATCAATAACAAGCGAGTATCTTAAAATGGGATGGCATAGACTTACGTTTTGAAAAAGGGCTTTAAACGTTTTGTATATTTATTAAATAAAACAAAACGAATCGTGTGACAAATATTGCATGCATACAATAATAAGTCCACGTTTTGATAAAATCATATTTTATATATATATAAATATATGGTCTTGAGTATTCTTAAAATCCATATTTTACGAACTCTCGACGCGTTCAATTTTAAACTAGTATTAATATCCTATATTAACGTGTGTAGTTTCAAGCGCGTGAATACGACCAATTTAGCTTGTAATAAAACCATTTTATTATTAAGCTTGAATGGAGTTTGGTTGAGTTTTTAAAATCTCTATTTTATAAAACTCATATATATATATATATGTACATATATATATATATATTTTTTTTTGACATAATGAATTTTAATATTTATAAAACCCTTTTTATATAAAATTCATTTTACATCTTATGTTATGTCAATTTAAAACACCAAAGTCCCATTGTGTGATTTATATTATGTCAAAACTATTATCTAGCATGCAAAAATCCTATTTTCAACCAGGCATAATAATATAAACATAAATACACACAAAAACATGTATAAGTGCATAACCAAGCCATTTATCCTAAGCGCTATTTTTGTGATCCATACAAAAATACCAAGTCATAACTAAGGACCATAAAATTATTCTTGTGATGAACTTGAATTTCCCACTTGCCAAAACAACTCCTTGTAGTGCAAATGACTCCAAGTCTTCATGGTTGACTCCACCACACTTGAAAACTCCAACTTGGTCATTTCTCCATCTTGTTACATTTTTATAAAAGTAAACTAGTCTAAACTATTCTACTACTTACAAAATATAACAAGATGAAACAAAACTAAAAATATTATTACATACCAAATGAAAGAATAAATTTACAACCAAATCGAATTTCCAACACATCACAAAATGTCTATGGCTTGTTATGCACAATATACACTCAAATAAACATATATATCAAGACTTTGATATTTAGGCAAATTTTACAACCAAACATTCATGTGGTTTGGTTGTTTCCCAAAATAAATATATAAGCATATACAAGTTTCCAATAAGAAAATCCATAACTTTTCTAACAAAAGAAAAGTTGTCCATTTTCTTGAAAAATACATAATCAAAAATAAAGTTTCTTAAAACTATAAGTGGCTCTCATACCACTATTGGGGTTTGTTCGGTTTTTCAAAATATATTTTAGCAACGGAAGCATGAACAACAATTATAAACTTTTTAAAACTCCCCACCAATAATCCATATGCAAGCCTTAAGAAACAAAAACAACCATAGGGTGTTTAGAACTACAACCTTTGTAGCGTGAGAAAATCGTTGGTGTAATGGTTGATCAATGAGAAGCCAAGAGAAGACTTCCACCAAGGTATCCACTAGCCAATGAATTTAACACCTTGAAATGCTAGTTTCTCCAACTCTTGAAATTCAAGAAAGCAAGCAACAACCTTTGTTCTTCTTCTTGAACCAACTATGTATATTTTATGAGTATGTATTTGTTAGAAATAGACTTTGTGTTTGTGTTCTAGTTAGATTTTGTGCTTATATAGTTAATATTGTACTTAGAATGTCACGTTTAAGCATATGTATATAAGGTGACCTTAGGCTTCATTTCTTGTAACTCTTCCATATATCAAATATATCAACACACACTTAAAGGTGTTTTAGCTCTTAACTTGAATCTTCGTTTGTATCTATTTTTGCTCTATCAATTGGTATCAGAGCCATATCTTTGGTAAAAGATGGCTCGTGATTGAAGAATCATAGAGAAAACAGCAACATTCAAAGCCAATTCGTCGGATTTCTGAGTTTTTGGTCGACTTTTGAGGTAATCTGATATTAATCAATTCGAAAGTGAAAATGGGAGATTTGTGGCTCATTTCATTCACATTCAACATTAGAATCAATCTGTATTAGTCCACGATCATACAATTTATCAAATTGTATTGAATTGTGATTTTTGTATTTTGCGAGTTCTTGACAATTTTGATCTAAAATGTATTCATTCGATTGAAGCTAGTGGAAGAAGAAATTTTCAAATTTGATCAAGATGCGATGATTTTTGAATTTTTTGAAGTTGGTGGATTGCTCTGTATAAGAACAATCATATTTGGGCTCAAGAACTTGCTGATTTCTTCAAATCCGAAGGAATTTATCGGATTCCGACAATATTCAAAGTGTCGGATTTGAGGGTATCAGATTGAGTAGCGGATTTGAATTTTTATCAGATTACAAGTATTAAAGGACTTGAAATCAGCGGATTTTGTTATCGAAATTTGAGTTACGGATTTGGATTGCGAATTTGAGTTACGGATTTTGAGTTGCGGATTTGCTTAGACTTGGTATTACGGATTTCAAGTTGACTTACGAATTTTTAAGTCTTCGGATTTTGAAAAGTCATCGGATTTTAGTCATCAGATTTGACTCTCGGATTTTGCAATCCCGGATTTTGAGTTTGACTCTCGGATTTGAGTCAATCGAATTTGTGTTGCTGTTATCGGAATTCAATAGATTTACCGAATTCTTCAATTTACATCTTTTCAAAGAAAAGATCCTAAAGCAAAACTGGGTACTTACAGTGAAACACTATCGTTTGGGTCTGATACGAAATCAGTTGTACTCTACAGAGGTGAGTATCACGTTTGGAAAGGAAGATTCATGGACTTCATTGAAAATAATGAACAATATGGTAAAGAGAGGAAGAAAAGTATTCTTGAAGGTAATGGAGTGTTTAGAATAGACCAAGAAGCTAACCCTAATCATAACCCACCACTTGATGAAATCCATAGGGAGAAGCTACCAAGTGAATACACTGCTGAGGAGAAGCACCGGGCTACAACAGATAGAAAGGCTAAATGTCACTTAAAGCATGGTTTTTTATCTGAGTTTTATATCAAGGTAAACGGCTTGAATATACCCAAAGTGATTTGGGATGAAATTAAAAGTCAAATGGAAGGTACTGAACCTGAAGTGTGGATAAAAAAGACTATATTGGTCAACTCTTTTGATCACTTTAAAGCTAGAGATGGCGAAGCACTGATTGAAACTTACAGTCGTTACTGTAAATTGCTTAATGATCTGAGAAACCATAAGCTTGATGACTATTCAAACTTAACCAAGAACACAAGGTTTCTGAATTCTCTAGGGCCTGAATGAAAATCACAGATAGCAATCTATAGGCAGATGAACTAGAAAAATCTGAATAAAGTCACCCTCCACATGATATTTGAAGAACTGAACCAATATCTAGATGATGTTGGTGTGGGTGTACAAAAGAAAAATATAGATTCACTGGCTTTGGTGGTTAATGACAAAAGAGGAAAAAGCTCTTCCAAATCTGTGAAGATGAAGCAAGTTCAAGAGACAGAATCTTCAGATTCAGAGCAAGAAAGTTTGGTGGATAATGAGAAAATCATGCAAACAATGGCTTATCTAACAAATATGATGCAAAACAAGTAACTCAAAAACAAAACAAACAACAAGCAGAGGTTCACTTCTGGATAAAGACGGAGGGATGACCAATTCTAGAGAAAGGATGGTCAAAGACTTGAAAGGAGATATGAAAGAAAAGTTGAAACTACCTAGGAGAGAAAATGCTACAACTATGGTGGCACTAGGCATTTCATCAGGGTTTGTAAGAAGCCAAAAGTCAAGGATTCGGAATATTATAAGGCTAAGCTCATCCCGATCAAACAGAGAAACAGTGAACAAGCCCTGCTTGTTGAGGAGGATCAGTTTCTGTCAGATACAGATAACAGTGATGAAGACACAAATGTCCATGCACAATTTGTATTGATGGCTAATGTTAAGGAGTTTGAATTTGAAGAAACTGATGGTGAGAGTGATGATGAAATGGTGAATGTGTTCTCTGAAGAACAACTTATACCTGCAACAGAAGATGTGATTGTGAGGGATGATTCCAGATTTATGGCAAAGTTTTATGAATGGGAAGCTGAGAGTGAGTATAAGGAAGAAGAAGAAGACGAGGCTGAGGTTGCTACCGAAAGCACAAGCCAAAATGTTCCCGATCATCAGAACCAGAAGAAAGGGTAATGATTGATCATTTTGAATTTTCTACTTATTACATATTAACTCTTATGCAACAGGTGGAGCACTTAACATCAAAGAATCAATCGCTAACAAACAAGAATCAAAAGCTGCAAGAAAAGAATTTAAACCTGAAAATGGATCAAGCAGCAAAAAGTGAAGTTGAACTAAAAAGTCAATCATAAAAAATAATCCACCTTCAACAAGCCATCAAAGATAAAGAAAATGAATTAATTAAATTGCAAAAAGAAACAGAATTAGAAGATCATGATTAGAATGTTGCAAAGCTGACTGCAGAAATTAATTTAAACTTAATCATGAAAGAGAAAAGGAACCTTGATGTGAAAGTACAAACTCTATAAGAAAGAGTAAAGAAACAAATTACTACTCGTCATACAATCTTTAAAAACCTTGAACTAGATGTAATGAAAAGATACAAAGGTTTAGGGTATGATGAAAACAACTTCTTCTCAAAAATAAACTGCACTCAATTATATCAACTTGAGAGAATGAATCAAGGTTGGACATCTAAAATGATTTTTGTGGGAGAAGAGGAGATAAAATAAGAAGAGGAATGAAAAAGAAAAATCACAACCAAACTTCAAAATACTTTGAATTATAATGAACTGAATGCATCATATGAACTTGGTGAGACCAGTGGTGCATGTTCTTCATCTTCTAAAGAATGTTTTATTCCTCATCCACCAGAAGAGAAGAAAGAATCAGAAAGTCAGCAAGAAAAGCCAAAAGAAACTACAAGAATCTACATTCCACACATGGAATTGCAGAAAAGGCAAGAACTTTTTGAGATGGAATGCATCAATCAGAAAATTCTCTTCGAAGTGGAGAATGGTGTTTTAAAAGAAACAATCTTTAATCTCAACAAAAAGTTAAACAATTGAAATAACTGAAAACGAATTAAACAACTCTGAATTGCACAATACTTAATTCCACAACTCATATCAAATGCAATTGAAAGAATTAGACCTCTACAATAAAACAGAATTAGATAGATATCTTGACATTGTGTATCTAGAGTGTCCGAAGGCATGTAGGGAGTTTGTTTCACATAAATGTAATCAATTATTTGATTCCAACAGTGTACGGGAGAAAGGATCAACCTCTACAATAAAACAAATTCCAAAAATGCCAAAAATTACAATGACATCAACTCCACAAGTTTCCAAAAATGTTAAACCACTTCATGTTAGTAACAAAACTTCTTTTTCTGAATCAAATTCATATCAATCAAAAGGAAAAGGACTTTCAGGCAAATATGTGAAGAAGGCTGTGAATGTAATCAAATCTATGTTAAAGAACACAATTAAACCTCTTTGTAATATTCACAAATCTTACTGCAATAAAAAGTGTGAATCATTGTTTTCATGGAAAATCAAGAATGAAAAATCAAAATAAAAAATACCTAAAGAAAAGATGAACTGTGCTGGAAATGGATGTTCAGAAGGCCATTGTGAGTTTAACTGTTGTTATCATCAAAATCGGATGAAAAGAGGAATGAACCCAAAGAAAAACTAGAAGAATCCTAATGAAAATAAAATTTTGTTCTGGTTTGTAAACAAACATGATTACATCATTCATCAATGGATTCACAAGCATGAAAAAATTGGGTTCTTGAAAAGATATGCTAACAGAAGAATACTAGTTAGTCCAGGACAATGGAATGAACATCTGCAAATAATGAACACTAATAAAAAAGATAAAACAATTCCACCACACCAAAACATATTCATACCAATCAAACAAGTTCAATTGAAATCTGCTTCATATTCTTCAATGACACCAAATTCAAAGAAGAATCAAAATCAAAGGATGAATACAATTGCGAACACCACAAGTGAAAAGCATGTACA
Source organism: Dittrichia graveolens (assembly GCA_038502395.1). Classification (NCBI taxonomy): domain Eukaryota; kingdom Viridiplantae; phylum Streptophyta; class Magnoliopsida; order Asterales; family Asteraceae; genus Dittrichia; species Dittrichia graveolens. The sequence goes on along the minus strand of JARJIL010000009.1, from coordinate 42,379,265 downwards.
TTGAAAAAGCAAAACAGTTTTCACCTGTGCACAAACCAAAGATTCTTGAAACAACTCCATCATAGAACAAAAGAAAATTTTCTACTGAAAGATGGATCGTAAAAGGAATTGTTAACAAAGAAAGTTCAATTCTTGATACAAAGTCTGAAGTTTCTAACATTAAAGTTCAGTCTAGTTTCATTTCCATGTGCAGAAAGATCATATTTGGTACATGGATTCCGGATGTACGAAGCACATGACTGGCAACAAGGGTTTTCTCAAACATTTTGTGGCTAAATACTCTCGAAATGTCAAGTTTGGCAATGTCCAAGTTTCTCCGATACTAGGCCATGGTGTAATACAAACTGGAAACTTGAAAATTGAAAAGTTGTCTTATGTAGAAGGTTTAGGGCACAACTTATTCAGCATAGGACAATTTTGTGACATGGGAATTGAAGTTGTGTTTAAAAAGAGTTCATATTCATTAAGGACAGAGGAAGGCACTAAAATTTTAGGTGGGAATAGAAAATCAAAATTATACACGATTGATTTGTTTGAAAAAGGTTCTGGTTCACCCGTATGTCTACTGACCAAAGCTTCGTCAGATCTGAATTGGTCGTGGCATCGGAAATTATCTCACCTAAATTTCAAAAACATGAATAAGCTGGTGAATGAAAATTTAGTCGGAGGTCTAGCAAAGTTAAAATTTGAAAAAGATCATTTGTGCAAGGACTGTGAGTCGGGAAAAATGAAGAGAGTACCACACAAAGTCAATCAGATATCTTCCACTACAGCTCCTTTGCAGTTGATACACATGGACCTCTGTGGAAAAATGAAGGTACATTCTAGAAATGCAAAAAGATGTATTCTTGTGATGGTGGATGATTACTCCTGTTATACAAGTGTCCGGTTTGTGAGTGATAAAAGCGAAGTGCCTCAACAAGTAATCTTGTTTCTGAAAAAGTACAAGACTCAACAAGGACAACTGCTGAAAGCTATAAGAACTGATAGAACAGAGTTCAAGAACAGGACACTAGACTCCTACTTGGATTCTCAAGGAATCAAGCATCAATTCTCGGTAGCATATACTCCAGAGCAGAATGGAGTAGTTGAAAGAAAGAACAGAACATTAGTTGACGTTGCACGAACGGTGCTACAGTATTCAAAGCTACCACCATCATACTGGGCTGAAGCTATGAACACAACATGCTATACACAAAACCGTTCCTTAATTCATCGTCGTTTCAATAAAACTCCTTACGAGTTATGTAATGGAGTAGTGCCTAATATCAAATACTTCCATGTATTTGGTAATAGGTGCTTTGTAATGAATGAAATGGACAAACTGTCAAAGTTTGATCCAAAAGCAGACGAGGGCGTTTTCTTAGGTTACTCAATGGATAAAAAGGCTTTTAGAATTCTGAATCGGAGAACTAACATGATTGTTGAAAGCATGAATGTTACGTTTGATGATTTAGTAAATCTAAATTCTTTAACGGGTAAACCTATCTCATCTAAAAAACAAATTTTTAAATCTAACAACACTGATGAGGCATTCAGTCACACTGAGGATATAAGTTTGGATTTCATGTTTGATTTCTTTAAAAAGAATGATAACTTACCTATTGTTTTTACAGGATAATCAACAGCTTCAACAAGAGTCTGTGACGCTAACTGAGGCACCTAGTGTGTTTACAATTCAACAGCTGACAGAAGATTCTGAAAATTCAGAGTTTGAAGCGACAAATGATCCTGTTACTCAAGACTATCCAAGATATGATCAAAGTCATCAATCCATGGAAGAAATCAATTCTGATTACATACGGAATATTAATTAGTACATTCAGGTTCAATCCCCCGAACCTGTTTGGCTAAAGAGTCATCCTGAGACTCAAGTGATAGGAAGTTTGAACGCCGGTGTTCAAACAAGATCTGCAACCGCTAACGAGTGCCTACATTCTAGTATTCTAAGCATGGTTGAACCCACACGAGTTTCGGAAGCTCTAGATGATCCTGATTGGATTATAGCTATGCAAGAAGAGCTTAATCAGTTTGACCGACTCAAAGTGTGGAGGTTGGTTCCAAGACCAGAAGGAAAATCAATTGTGGGAACTAAGTAGGTATTTAAGAATAAGAAGGATTCGAATGGTGTGGTTGTTAGGCACAAGGCTAGGCTAGTGGATAAGGGGTATAATCAACAAGAAGGGATTGATTATGATGAAACATTCGCCCTTATGCCTCTTACAGAAACTTCACGGTTTTTCAAATGGACATTAAGATTGCATTCCTCAATGGGAAACTTAAAGAGGAGGTGTATGTTAGTGAACAAAAAGTTTTTGTAGATCCTAGCTGACCCAATGACGTCTACATTCTAGACAAAGCTCTTTACGGTTTAAAACAAGCCCCGAGAGCTTGCTATGACGAGCTGTCATAACATCTACTACAAGAGGGATACGTCAAAGGGAAATCAGACACCACATTGTTTAAAAAAAATGAGAAAAGACTATGTGTTGGTACAGATATATGTAGATGACATAATATTTGGTTCCACAAACCCTAAATATGGCAATGAATTTTCTAATACAATGAAAAGACGCTTTGAAATGAACATGACGGGGGAAGTTAATTTTTTCCTTGGATCACAAATTAAGAAAATGGACCATGGGATTTTTATAAATCAGGCTAAGTATATCAAGGATCTATTAAAGAGATTGGATATGACTAGATGTTCTTCAATAAACACACCCATGACTTCAAGAACAAAACTATCTGCTGATCCTGATGAAAAGGTAGTAGATTTGAAAACTTATAGAGGAATGATTGGTTCATTACTGTATTTGACGGCAAGTAGGCTGGGTATTATGTATTCACCATGTCTATGTGCCAGATTTCAAGCAAATCTCAAAGAATCTCATCTATTGGCGGTAAAACGCATACTTAGATATCTAAAGGGTACCCCAGATCTTGGTTTGTGGTATCATAGAGATTCAGGATTTGAAATCATTTCGTATTCTGATGTAGACTAGGCCAGATGCATGCTAGATCGAAAGAGTACTTATGGGAGTACACATTTCTTGGGAGACAGACTGGTATGCTAGGGATCCAAGAAACAGAACTGTGTATTGTCGTCAACAGCTGAAGCATAATACATTGCGGCTGCAAACTGCTGTTCATAGTGTCTATGGATTTGGACTCAGCTATTAGATTTCGGTCTGGAATACAACAAAATTCCATTGATGTGTGACTCTCAAATTGCTATAGCCATTAGATGCAATCCGGTACATCATTCTAAGACTAAACATATTGACATCAGATACCATTTATTAAAAATTATGCTGAAAAGGCTTCATTGAATTAAAATATGTTCAAACTGAGAATCAACTTGCTGATATTTTCACTAAAGCTTTGGACGAATCTCGTTTTAATGCTTTGGTGTCAAGATTAGGAATGTTGAATTTAACTGTTTGACATATCATTGTGTTTTAATTATCAGATCTTACACAGTATTTGTCAAGTTATGAATCACGAATGATTCATACTTGTAGGGGGAGACAATATAACAGGTTTTGTATATAATCAATGAAAAATCAAAAACATTTGCAAAACAATAAAATTCAAAAATATTTTTTTTCTTCATCTCAAATTGATGTACATTTGTGCATGATTTGAGGGGGAGTTTTTGTTTGTTTTTGAATTTGAATTTTAAATTTTTTAAATCGATTGAAATTCAAGAATTTTCATCTTCATGATCATAATGTGGATATTAAAGATGAAATGTTGGGTTGAGGGGGAGTGTGTTTCTTTGAAAGAACAAAATTTTGGTATTAAGTGTTCAAAATCCGCAAACGTTGTCAGATTGAATCAAAATCCGCCATATTTTGTCGGATTTCTTCATAATCCGCTATTTTTGTTGGATTTACACTAAATCTGTGAGTTTTGTCGGTTTTTAATCCAAATCCGAATCTTTATGCATAACGGATTTCAATGGGTCGGATTTTTAAACCATGAGTATCAGATTTTTCTATTTCCTATAAAAGGAAAATCCGACTCTCAGTGTCGGTTTTCGAAACTTGTGCGAATTTGAGGGAATTTCTCTCAAAAGAATGAATTTTTGAATAACTTGTTTGTGTGTAAAATAACAGATGTGCGATCGCCGTGTCTTACTGATTCAAAATGTATAAATTTCTTGTAATTTCATCAACTTTTTAATGGTTTTTAATCGGTTTTTGTAACTTTGAAATCTTGAAGCTGTCGGAATGTAACTCATGAAATCGAGTGTTGTTTTTAATGGTTTTACACTCGGAATTAAGAGTACTTTGAGGGTTGAGTTTTGATTTCAAAGAAGTTAGAGTTTGAGTTGAACTTTGTTGTGGTGTTGATTATCGGATATTAAAAAGTTTTAGGAAACTTCCGTTTTGAACTTTAAGAATCTGATGTTTAGGAGTTTTATAGGTCGTTTGGTTCAAAAGGAGTGTTTTGATCAAGTTTAATTGCATGAATTTTGGTTGATTTTAGTAACGAATTCGAAGGATTTTAATATGTTGGTTTTTCGAAACTTGAAGTTGTTCAAAATTGGATGAACTATCGGATTTTCAGAGAATCCGATAGTTTAGTGTTAAAAATGTCGGATTTCAATTTTGTCGGATTATGAGGCAAATCCGATAGTTGGATAATCTTGTGATAGTTGGATAATTGAATTTTGGGATTTAACGGATTTGGAATATACTGGATTTTACAAGTATAGGATTGTCGGATTTGGGACTTGTCGGATTTTTAAGACAAAGGGATTTCGGATTTATACTTGTCGGATTTTACAAAGTAGAGGATTGTTACTTATCGGATTTTTCAAGGGATTTCTTTGTTTCTTTGCCGGATTTCAGGGTGTCGGATTTCATTCTACACATAGGAATTTTTTTTAAAAGTTTTAAAATTTTCACGAAGGGTTTTTGTTTGAACTGAGTACTAACTGTTTGATCTTACAGAGGGCGCAAATCCCCTCTGATACACTTTTACCCGAGCCAATTACCTACCCAATCAATTAAACAATGCCCAATTCGTCCTAGACATAATCAAAATCGAATACCGAATAATAACCGAACTCATTTCTTCACACCCACTCAATCATATCTTTACCTTTAACCCACTTAAGGCTGAACCACATGTTCCAGAAGTATATGTTCAACAGTTATGGGATTCGTTATCTTTGACTAAAAGTGAGCAAGAAAATCCAATGATTTCAGGGAGAATTGATCAACTAGAATTTGAAATGGGTGTTGAAAGTATTAGACACATTCTACGATTACCTAAACAGAACACCTACCCATCCAAACCTGATTTTGATCCAATTCCTTCTGATAAACAAATTTTACCACATGTGATGGATTTGGGCTGGAATGGAGATGAACTTACTGGAATGTCCAAATTCAAATGCTCTGGTTTGGTTCCGAAATGGCAGACACTATATGCCATTATCATGCGTTGTTTAACAAGTGCTACCAAAGGGATAGATGGCGCGGATGCTTTTTCATTGAAAGTGTTGGTTGGAATGGCAAAGCATCTACCTTTTGATTATGCTGAACTTGTTTTTATTGAAATTTCAAAGGTTGTTCGGGAGAAGGTGATTCAAGGCAAAAGGCGTAATTTCCTGACGTTTCCCTGGGTCTTATCTATGATAATCCAAAGGCTGATGGCCAGCGATACTGAAATCTCTAAGCGGGATGATGACCCAGCTCCTCAATCCAAATGATGATTAAACTTTACAAAATTCTTGCTATGCCGAATTTAAATATTTTTGTGATGTCGGTTGAGTTAGTTTAGTTGCTGGATCTTGAAAGTAAAGTTGTCCAGCGGTATGTGAGCGATAATAATATTGTTCTTATGAATCAGCAAGAGCCTGCTGATTCTATCCCAAGAACGCCATGTCCCGAGAGTAGTGATTATAGGAGTCAGTCTTCTATGGGAGAAGCTGACAGGGATGTGCATACTGAAAAAATAAATGAGAGGGGTGGAGAAGTTGGTGAAGGTGGTTAGACTAGTGAGGGAGTTGTCGTGGAAGTTCCTAAAATTGTTCAGCAAGTTGTTCAATCTGTGAATAGTTCTCAATCAAGCGAAACCGATTTATTTTAACGAGACATAGATAAAATGTTTGAGCAGAATGAGGAGGAGGCCAAGGAGGAGTTAGGTCCTGGGTCAAAGAATACATCCAATTTTTCCTTCGTATGATGACCAAATGATGGACTTTTAGTTCGACTTTGATAATATTGATACTCAAGAGCTGTATGAAAATATTGGTGTATTGAACGTAGAAGAAGACTTTGAAAGGCAAAAAAAATTCAGGGAGAGAGAGAAGTGAGAAAAGAACATAAGAGTGCTGAGGGTTCCCCAACCACTATAAGTCGGGAAACCACATTTGCTGTTGGGCCTAGTCCTAACATTGAAAAAGACTTTGACATCCCACTGTAAGCCAGGAAACCACATACCCCTCCCAGCCACTCAATATTCTCTCAAAAGAAAATTGTTTCATTACACGGAGAATTAGCACACAATCTATCGGATCCTCATTCGGAGGTTACTAGTATTGAAACAAGTGACACACTGCTCCATGTCACGCCTGATCTTCCAAAGCACATTGAAAACCATTAACAAATTGTTGATTTTCTTTCAAAACATAAGCAGACACTCGATGCTCTTAGCAGTCTATTCCAAGATAGACCTTCCGGAACTACCATAGGTGAAGCCCTAACAGGCCATATCCGAAGATTGGTAGGAAAACAGTCAACATAACTCTAGCTGTGAGAGTGGGTGGCCCTTCATCTTCAGAATTTGTTTCTGAAGGTGTTGGTGCTTCAACGGGCAATCTAAGTGATCCCGGAAATGTTACCCCATCTGAAACTGAATCGGCTAAGGAATTTGTTTCCAAGGCTGATTTTGAAGCTGCGATCGAACATTTGAACGTTAGAATCGATGATACTCAAAGGCTACAAGCTAAAAGGTTGAATGAATTGAAAAATCAAAATGATAGGATTGAGGCTAAGTTGAATGAACTGATTGAGAAAAGGGAAAGTGAAATAAAAGAGAAAGTGACAGATGCTATGATAGTTGATGATTTGAAAAGTATTTTACTTGTAAAATTGATTGGTCGTGCTGACAGTACCTCGGAGGAGTTTCACTTGTTAAAATTATTGCGAACAGAGGTTAAATCAACATGCAAAACCGCTGCCGGGTCATCAAAAAGGCCTAGGCATGACGATGATGATTCAGTCACCGATCGTCCTGAGGGGGAGAAAAGATTAAAGAAATATTTTGATAGCCCGGCTGCTAAGAGAATTGGTGCAGTTGCTGCCAAATTAGATGAAACTTCATTTAAACAAAAATACAAAGGCAATCAGACTGAATTGGAAGTAGTGGAGAAAGAGATTGAATTTGAAAATATTGATACAACAGATGTTGAAGATGAGCATTTGAAACTGGCGTTGTGGCTAAGTAAACACACAGATGAAACTCAATTGTCTCAAAAGATTGAAAAGCCTGATTTGGAAAAGTATCATTTGGAAAGTTTGTTAAAAATGAACAGAGAAGTGACAGAATAGTTTCCACCATCTCCTAGTAAATTCAGAACGACTCCGGCTGATATCATCAAGCAACAACGAAAAGAAACTCAAATACATGAAATATCTAAAGAAGTTGAATGGGAAATTCCTTTGACTGCTCAAATATATCAGGTTCACACTGGGTATTTGCCTAATGTAAGAGAGAGCTATGTGCTAACTAGAGAGGCCTTGAAAAAGAAAGTCAGAAACTGGAGATATCAAGACATACCTGTGGCCTTTCTGGAGGAGAAATTCGTTAACATCTACAAAAGTCAGATTGAAGAAATGCTCGATATCAACTTGATGGGTGATAAAAATGTGAATGAAGCTAGAATGAAACTATTTCTCAGCATGCATACTGCAAAGAAAGAGGATGTTGAATCAGCAAATCAGATCATCAAGCTTAATTATGTCTTAATTCAAAGAGTTCTATTCATTGATATTATCAGCTTTCTTGTCACTAGGTCGGATTTGAAAAGTTATACTAATGGGCATGTAGACCTGAAATTCTTAAGCCTTGGTGACGTAAACTTCTTGATTCAACAACTTGAAACTAAATTAGAAAAGAATGTGGAGGAATCTGCAGGATATCAAAAGCTCTGGGAGTTCATGAGATATAGAAGCAAAAGGGCAGAGGAGACTGATCTATAGTTGGGAGCAGAAGCTGATAAAGAAAAAATCAATGTACTGAAACCAAAGACAAATCATTCAAAGCTCGACCAACTGGAGATGTTTCAGGTGATATGGAGTTGTGATGATGAGTTTGAAGGAGATGAGTGGATTCTTCCGTTCATCAGTCCTTTATTTCTGTAGCATTTTGTGATAAGTTGAATTTGCCTACAACTGTTATTTCTGTACCGATAGAAATAGAAGTAGCAGATGGTAAGATAGTGCCTGTTACGACTTCTGTGACGGGTGCTGAGATTGACATAGATGGTAAGTGCTTTCCTGTATCATTCCTATTGATGCCATTGGCGGGTTTTGATGTGGTTTTGGGGATGGATTGGTTGAGTAAGCACAGGGCATGTATTAAATGTCATAGGAAGCTGATTTCTTTTCCGTTGTCTGATGGGTCGCATGTGGTGGCACGTGGGGAAAGAAACAAGTCTGCGTTTCCTATTATATCTATGATAAAGGCCATGAAATCCTTGAGTAAGGGATGCGAATGTTTTCTAGCATATGCTATTGATGCTAGAAAAGAGAAGAGTGCAGTTACTGATGTGCGAGTCATATCAGAATATCCTAAAGTGTTTCCGGATGAGTTACCTGGGCTACCTCCCGTTTGAGAGGTAGAGTATATGATTGACTTGATACTAGGTTCTAATCCAGTGGCGAGGTCTCCTTACCGGTTGGCTCCTTCGGAGATTAGAGAGATGATGACACAGATTCAGGATTTGTTGGATCGGGGATTTATTCGTCTGAGTTCTTCACCGTGGGGTGCACCAGTCTTGTTTGTGAAAAAGAATGATGGTACTCTACATATGTGTATTGATTACAGAGAACTGAATAACAGGGTAGTAAAGAATAAATACCCTCTACCTAGGATTGACGATTTATTTGATCAGTTGCAGGGTGCTTCGTATTTCTCGAAGATTGATTTGAGATCGAGTTATCACCAGGTACGAGTTTCAGATGGAGATGTTACCAAGACTGCTTTCCGTACGCGGTATGGCCATTATGAGTTTTTAGTCATGCCCTTCGGTTTGACTAACGCACTTGCAGTGTTTATGGATTTGATGAACCGGGTTTGTCGACCGTTCTTGGATAAATTAGTGATAGTATTTATTGATGACATACTGGTTTATTCTAAATCTGAAGCTGATCACGAGGTTCATTTGAGACATGTTCTTGAAACTCTGAAGCGAGAGCAATTGTATGCCAAGTACTCAAAGTCTGAATTCTGGATGCGAGAAGTTCAGTTTCTGGGGCATGTCATTTGCAGTGATGGAGTCAAGGTTGATCCGGCAAAGATAGAAGCAGTAATAAACTGGGAGGCTCCGAAGTTGCCTTCTGAGATTAAAAGCTTCTTGGGATTGGCAGGTTATTACAGGCGGTTTATAAAAGACTTTTCTAAAATTGCGAATTCCATGACTAAGTTGACTCCCAAGGAGGTTCCATTTAAATGGAGTGATGAACAGGAGAGAGATTTTCAGACGTTGAAACGACTCTTGTGCAAGGCTCCTATTCTTCATTTACCGGATGGGTCAGATGACTTGATAGTTTACTGTGACGCGTCATTGGCAGGGTTGGGTTGTGTGTTGATGCAACGGGATAGAGTTATTGTGTATGCTTCTCGTTAGTGGAAACCTAATTGTAACGTCCCAAAAAATTATTTTTTTAACATAATTCATTCATAAAAGATATTCATAATCATTGATATCGTCATTACACAACAAGTTGTTCACTGAATAAACATCCATAATTCATTAAGTTACAATCATCCTCATTGTCTGTAATTAAAACTGTTACTGTTGGAAACTATGTTAAAAGATTTCGGAAGCTTGGGATTTGAGCTATTCTCGCTGTGCTGGAGTCCCGCCATGGTCGTTACCTGAAAAGATATGAAACAACAACTGTAAGCCCAAGGCTTAGCGAGTATACTACTTACAACCAAAGATACTTCACATGCTACTCAACTCATACCCACTACCGTAGTAACTGGTCTCTTCATACCCGTCACTAGGATGGTCTCGTCTCACCCGTTGTCGTCACAACGGTATAGCATACCCGGCACGGAAGTGCTGGTCTCAAACCCGACACCGAAGAGTGCGGTCTAACATACCCGACACCGAAGTGTACGGTCTAACATACCCGACACCGGAGTGTACGGTCTAAACATACCCATCACCGGAGTGAACGGTCTAAACATACCCGACACAGAAGTGTATGGTCTATACATACCCGTTACCGAAGTAAACAGTCTAAGCACAATCAACTCTAACACGAATATTCATAAATATCTGATATTCACATGAATACATAACATCTGGAATCTACTCAAGTTATAAGTGAGAATACTCACCTGTCAGCTGTTCCTGTCACTCCGTTCTTACTGTACGACTCAAACTGTTTGCTCTTTAACTGACTGCTACCTAGTTCATGTCTAACCATGGTTAATGCTGGTTTAACTTTTACTTACTGAAGTCGTATGGACTTATACTTGCTACATGAAAGTCACATGAACTACTATGAAAGTCGCATGGACTACTGTACATCACCTAAAAGTCGCATGAACTGCTACATGATACTGAAAGTCGCATGGGACTACACTAAGTCGCATGGAACAGCATAAATTCAATCTAAAAGTCGCATGAACATACACAGGGTCTGAAAGTCGCATGGACTTATACTCAACACATGAAAGTCGAATGAATGCATATGAAAGTTGCATGGCTTAATATTCCCACACTAAAAGTCGCATGAACTGGCAATGAAAGTCGCATGGACTTATATGAAAGTCACATGGTGCATACATGATCTCATCTGAAAGTCGCATGGCATATAAACATGATCTGAAAGTCGAATGGACTACACATACGACTCATCCGAAATTCGCATGAGCTTACACTTAGCATACTAAGGTCACATGGGTTCCTACCTACTACATGAAAGTCGCATGAACTACTATACATCACATGAAAGTCACATGAGCTACTACACAATACACAAAAGTCGCATGGAACCACATTCAGCATATGAAAGTCGCATGAACAATCCCTGTGCCCATGTGACTGTCGCATGGCACACTCAAGTGGCCATGTGACTGTCGCATGGCACATCTTCTTCCTTGTAGGTTCAACATTTTGAAAAACCCAGACTCCAAAGCCAAAACCAAGCTTTCTAAAAACTCAACCAATACAACTCAAACTTGTTGCAAAACATTTCTCCACTTATATAAAACCTTCCTTTAAACTTAGAATCATATTTTAGCAACTTACATGGTGTTCTTGGTGAACTATTTTTCCTGGGTTTTTTTCTTAAACCCTCTAAACCCAAAACCCCATACTATGATCATACAACCAACAGTCAAACATAGCAAGAAATGATGTCTACTTGATCTTAAATTATGGAGAAACATTACCTGATGCTTTTTCTTTGCTAGAACCTCAAGTTCCCACAGGTGGATTCACCCTCCTTCTTCTTCTTCTCGTGGCTTCAACAGGGCACTCCCCACACACACACAAGGTAGAATGGATGGAACAGTGATTTGAGGGTTTGTGTGGGAGGCTGTGCCCTAAACTACTATTTATACTCATTTTCCAACCTCTTGTGGGCCTAAGCCCAACCTAAACCTCCAAGTCCAAATACAACCATAATTTCTTAATGGATGTAACATATTTAAGCCCAATCTCTCATAGTGAATCATCATCCATAGATTATATATATATATATATATATATATACAACATAACTCTCATTTTCTTGAATAATCTCAAACCATGTATATATATATATATATTCATTACAAATATTCTTGTACATTTTTAAGATGCGGGTATTACACTAATGAGAAGAACTATCCAACCCATGATTTAGAACTGGCAGCTGTGGTTTTTCCGTTAAAATTGTGGAGACACTATCTTTATGGTACAAAGTGCGTCATTTGTACGGATCACAAAAACCTGCAGTATGTATTTTCGCATAATGAACTTAATATGCGACAGAGGCGATGACTGGAACTTGTAAAGATTATGATTGCGAGATTCGCTACCATCCAAGGAAAGCAAACGTGGTAACCGATGCTTTTAGTCGCAAGGGAGTTAGTGAACATATCAAGTTTATGCGAATTGAAATAGTCTCCGACTTGATTGACAGATTGAAGGCCGCTCAGTTAGAAGCCCTGAAGGATGAAAACCTGAAGCCTGAGATTATGACTAAGAAAAAGAATGACCTGAATGATGATTCGAGGGGATTAAAGGTTTATCAATCTCGTGTCCGGGTGCCTTTGCTTGGAGGTCACCGGAGTTTGATTATGACTGAGGCTCACAAGTCTAGACTATCTGTTCATCCAGGTAGCACAAAAATGTATAACGATCTGAAGGTGCTTTATTGGTGGCCTACAATGAAGAAGGATGTTGCACAGTTTGTGGAGTCTTGCCATATTTGTGCACAGGTTAAGGCAGAGCACCAGAAACCCTATGGATCACTAAAACAGTTGCAGATTCTAGAGTGGAAATGGGAGCACATAACGATGGATTTCGAAACTAAACTTCCACGTACACAGAAGAATCATGATATGTTTTGGGTGATCGTTGTCACATTGACCAAGAGTGCTCACTTCTTGGCTACCAGTGAGATGGCATCACTCAGTAAGTTGGCTCAGTTGTATATCGATGAATTTGTTTCCCGACATGGTATACCGCTTTCGATCGTATCAGATAGAGATTCCAGGTTTGTGTCGAACTTCTGGAACAGTTTACAGCAGGAGTTGGGTACACGTGTTAATCTGAGTACAGCTTACCATCCTCAGACAGACAGGCAATCTGAGCGAACTATTCAGACACTTGAGGATATGTTGCGGGCATGTGTGTTAGAATATGGAGGTTCTTGGGATTCCCATCTTCTGTTGATTGAATTCGTGTACAACAATTCTTATCATTTGAGTATCGGTATGCCACCTTATGAAATGCTATATGGTCGTTGTTGCCGTACTCCTATGTGCTGGTTAGAGGCGGGTGAGAAACAGTATGCAGGGCCTGATATTGTGTAGATCACCGCAGACAAAGTAGCTATTGCGCGAGAAAAGTTGAAAGCTGCGAGGGATCGACAGAAGATGTATGTTGATCCACCTCGTAGGTCTGTTGTGTTTGTTGAAGGTGGATTGGTATATCTGAAGGTTTCTCTATGGAAGGGGGTTATCCGTTTTGGGAAGCGGGGAAAGTTGGTCCTCGATATATCGGGCCGTTTCGTGTCCAACGGGTGGTTAATGATCAGACGGTTACTCTCGATCTTCCAGCAAAATTGTCAGGTATTCACAATAACTTCAACGTTTGTTACTTGCGGAAATGTAGAGTCGAGGATGAAAGTCAGATTCTACCTCTACATGATCTTAAAGTGGATTCAAGCAAGAAGTTAGTGGAAGAACCCACTGAACTACTAGATCGGAAAGTGACGAAACTGCGTAAGAAACATATTCCGATGGTTCTGGTTAAGTGGAGACATAGTTTGGGTTCAGACTTGACGTGGGAAACCGAGGCCGATATGAAAGCTCGTTACCCTCATCTGTTTGATAGTGAATAGATTCCGAGGATGGAATGCAGTTTAAGGGGGGAGATTTGTAACATCCTGAGATTGGGCCTAGTAGATACGTAGGCTTGGGTATGTTACACATGGATTACTATTTGATTATGTTTACTTCATTTTATTTAAGTAATTGATTATTGTTAAGATATTATTGTTGGTTTATATATATGTGTATGTATGTACGGATTTGTGTGTGTGCATGTGATTAAGAAGATATTATCATGACACCTCCTGCTTACATTTTCCATACATATATATACGTGGGTTTAGTAGTAATTACTTCACTTTGAAGTTTGCATGTGTGTGTAATTTTGTGTGTAAAACCGAAAGAAAGAAAGCAAGAAGAACAAGCATCGGATTTCTTGTGATTGTGAATTCATGAATTCAAGTTCAAGGTTTGTGGATTCTTGTTTAATTCTTGTTAACATGTTATGCTTCTTGAAACATGATGAGCATGCTACGATTTTGATTTTGTTGGGTTTTGTTATGAACACCATGGGTTTGGTGGATTTGGGGTTCTTGGATGTTAAGGTGTTTAGGATGCATGAATTGATGTTTAATCATGTTTCTATATGTTTGTGGATGTTTTGATAAACTTGTATATGTATTGTATAAACTGGAAATGAGATTTTTACAAGTTTTGAAGTTGTCAGATTCTTGAAAGATGAATGTGGCGGATTGTGGAGATGATGATGGAAATCCGAGTGCTGGAAATCCGGAACTTAGAATCCGGAACTTATGGAAATCCGATTGTTTGAATCCGATGGTGGATTCCAAGTATGAAATCCGAAATTTGGGAAACCGACAGTGTGGAATCCGGTACATAGAAATCTGAATCTTTTGGTGAAATCCGATTATCATGAAATTCGATTATGGGTGCCAAGTTAAATGCAGCAAGTGTGGAAATCCGACTCTGAATTGCGGATTCCTTCAAATCCGACAGATGTTGAAATCCGATACTAGTAGCGGATTCCGGTAGATGTATTGGATATCTTTGAAATCCGATAGTTTTTGTTGTTGATTGCATTATTTAATGCTATGTGTTATATGTGCATACATATGTGAATCTTACATGTTTATGTTTGATTAAATGGATATAAATATATCATTGATATATATTTATGAATTGGATACTGATGTTTGGTTGTTGTGTTCTCAGGCATAGTCAAGGCTCAGTAACATTAGATCACTGAGTGGAAAAGCTGAGAACCAGAGGTGAGTGGATGTTTACTCACGAGTGATATTAGTTGTACCGGTTTGGTTGCAACTATTTTTGGTTTGATGCATGGATAGATTGTATATCTGATGATTGGTTAACTCTTGAATGTTCATTATTGTATCTGTGATATGTATACGTGATGAAAGGGAAGTCAGTTTTTGACTTGGCTTATAGGCTAGGTTCATTTGCTATTGGCTAAGCAGTATTAGGACCTTGGGATGCATTTGTTGCTACTAGAGGATAATACTGTGTGAGAATAACAAATGGACTATCGGTAAACCTTTGCTTTGGCCGGCATTGGTTGTAGGTTCCTATAGAACCGCCGGTCTTCCCAGGGTGTTTATTTGTGGTTGTTGATATCATGCGGTTCAGGCTGATATATCTATTGTGACTGTACTCCATTCACTTAGCTTTGTGCTAATCCCCCACCTCTCCCTCCTTTTATAGGTTTCGGTAAGTCAGCGGCTCGGCTAAGAGTGGTTAGCTTGGGGAGTAATCACCTAGGACTCTGATAGATTATTTGTGACGAGCCGTGTTTTGTAATGTTGATATTTTAAACAGGATGGATTATGTACAGATGTAAATACTTTTGTTATTTAATTCGCGTCCGCAGTCATTGTATTAAATGAAAATTTTTGGGTTGAAAATACGGTGTTACATTTTCGTAGACAACAACTTTCACTGCCTCCAAGTCTTGTCATCTCCTACCGATTCAACCATGTGAATCCACATACCCGTAACACCGTGCTTTCGAGAACCAAATTTTTTTCTTTAAAATACTAATTTAAGTTTCTTTCAAATACGCAGTGGAATAAAACACGTGGCTTTTATATACATTCAAAAATTTAGCCACATATATCATTGGTGTTACTATTACTAAACCGGCGAACCATTATCTCTTTATAAATACATACATAATATCAGAGTTCAACTAAACAGTGTTCCTCCTAAAATATATAAGTACCCGCAGGCACTCGAGCTCACAGCCTAAGGAGCACTTGCACATATGAGAGGTAGTATTTGTTAGCTATAATAGCTAGTGAGTACACGAGAGCATGCAATCAATATAAACATATCACATATCATCAATCATGCTCAAATAGTTCTATCCTAGCATCTCACGATGAGCTGCCGTAGTCAGAAGGCGACATATCTCGCAGGGTAGCGAACCCGACTCAATGCACCAAACTGGGGTGCCAGACACATCAACCGCGCCGGTGGGGGAGCTGTAAAGCGTCCGCCGTTGCGTTTCGGAATCAATTGATTCCTCTGAGTACATCCATAAGGTATACCCACAGAGGACAGCTTTGTCCTTAAAGTAGAACAACTTTGTTCTTGTTGTAAGACAGTTTTGTCTTTGTTTTAGGACAGCTTTGTCTAGGATAGCTTTGTCCTTGAGATCCGGACCATTCACAAATAAATAATCTGATCCAATCGGATCGTCAATGCATGCATAATCATATCCAGATAAAATACACCTAAACAGATGCATATTATTTATATCAATCAAATATCTAGCCTCATCATGTCATTCATTCTTTACTTCATTGCGTGCACGCAATAATATAGATATATATATATATATATATATCATAACATACACCTAATCTAGTGCATGCTATTATATATCAATAAGTTAAGCCTAGCATCATCATGCTATACAATCTACACTTAAACAAGTGCGTATCATACTGTGTCAACATGTTAAGTCTAGCATCATCATGCTTTATAAACTACACTTAATCAAGTGCGTATAATAGCATGATAATCATTTATCATACATACTACAAGGTATACAAATCGTGGTAGTCAATTCAATTCATTGTTAATATACGTTATAGATATATTAATCGTTATGTTATCAGGCACTCACGTGTCGAGCTAGAATACTGTACACTACGGTACAGTAGCTTCTGGACCAACTGGAATACCTAAACAGGGTTTACAGATATCAAAAACCTTGTCAAACAGATTCTGCCAGAGGCAGGGCACGCCCCGGGTACGCCCCGTACCTGATACCCATGTACACCCCGTGACTTCAGGGCACCCCCGGACCTGCTAGGGTTAGGCACGCCCTGTTCCCTTAGGAGGTACGGCCGTGACTCCCACGTACGCCCTGAGGTACGGTCTGTTCTTGAGAGGCACACCCGTGCCTTTCAATTTACAGCAGCAGGTTCTGCATCAAAACAATTGGTTTCTAAGGTTCACATATGAAATAACATGTCTAAACCAACCTAAAGACAACATCTTTATGCATCAAAACAACAAAAACAGAGCTTGGGACCAAACTCACCACTTTGACCCATTTATCACTTTTATTCTTGAATTCAACTCAATTCATCATTTTAATTCCAAATTTTGATTTCTATTAACTTAGAAACCACTTAGAAACAGATTGGCAACCTTAGAAACAATTATTGTCATCCAATTCCACCGAACCCAATTGAGAACCCAACTTGGTGAAACTTGAAAATAAGAACAAGAACTTACCACAAGAATGGAGATTAGGAGTTGGAAATTACAGTAGATTGGACTTGGAAATTTAGCACTTGAATCCAGTAGCAAGGCTTGGTACTTGATAATCTTCAATGAATCTCTTCTTCTTCAAGTCAAACCCACAAGAGCACAAACGAGAGATAGGAACAAAAAGTCTGTGTGTTTGAAGAGGTGGCTGCCAACGTGGGTTTATAGCCAGATGCCCACTTGTGGGCTAATATTATCCACAAGTGGGTATCTTGTTCCCCTTTCCAACTTACAACTTAACGCACGAGTACCCGTTTTAACTAAGGGGGATATTTTTAGAAACCTCGTTCTAAACCATTTAATAATATTTTAATATTATCATTTCTTTATTATTTTCTTCTATTTTTCCAAATAATCAATTATATAAATATAATTTCCTTTATTCAATATTTAATTAAAATTTTAGACGTACCAGATTCGAACACGACTAGGCCCAATCTAAGGTTGTTACAAATCTACCCCCCTTAAAAAGATTTCGTCCTCGGAATCTAATTTAAGTGACCAGATGGGGATAGCTGGCCCTCATATCCTCCTCGGTCTCCCACGTAAGATTTGACCCGAGGTTATGCTTCCATTTGACCAAAACGAGCTGAATAGTCTTCTTTCTCAGCCGCTTAGTCTTCGTGTTCAGAATCTCGACTGGTTCTTCCACGAGCCGTGTAGAAGAATCAACTTTGAGATCTTGCAAGGGTAGAATCTGATCTTCATCCACATTGCACTTATGAAGATAGCAAACATTGAAGGTATTATGAATACCTGATAACTCTGGAGGTAACTCCAAAGATACTGTCTGCTCATTGACTTTCTAGATTATTCTGAAAGGACCAACGTATCGCGGACTCATCTTGCCCTTTCTGCCGAATCTGATAACACCATTTCAGGAAGAAACCTTCAAGAATACCCGATCACCTATTTCAAAGGTAACCGGCCTACGTTTCGGATCTGCATACATCTTTTGCCTATCCCTGGCTACTTTAAGCTTTTCACGTGCAATCTTAACTTTATCTGCAGTATTTTGAACAAGATTAGGTCCAACATACTGTTTATCCCTTGGTTCAAGCCAACAAGTAGGTGTGCGACACCGCCTACCATAAAGCATCTCATACAGTGGCATACCGATACTGGAATGATATGAGTTATTATAAGCAAACTCAATCAAAGGCAAATGAGAATCCCACGAGCCACCGTATTCGAGCACACATGCGCGTAGCATGTCTTCAAGAGTTTGGATAGTCCTTTCGGACTATCCGTCTGTATGTGGATGATATGCGGTACTCAAATGAACACGAGTACCGAGCTCCCGTTGAAGACTGCTCCAGAAGTGAGACAAAACGTGTATCCCTATCAGAGACAATAGATAGAGGAACACCATGTCGAGCGACGATTTCATTGATATTATATCCGAGCAAGACGAGGCTTGGAAGATGATTCATTCACTGCTAGGAAGTGTGCACTCTTCGTGAGTCTATCAATAATCACCCAGATCATGTCATGCCCTTTTGAAGTCCTAGGCAGTTTAGTAAGAAAATCCATGGTGATGTTGTCCCATTTCCATTCTAGAATTGGTAATTGTTGCAAATTACCATAGGGTCGTTGGTGCTCGGTATTCACCTGTGCATAGATTTGACATTTCTCCACATAAAAGGCAATGTCACATTTCAGAGTAGGCAACTAGTAAAGTGCCTTAAGATCATGGTACATTTTAGTGTACCCAGGATGAACAGATAGACGAGAATTGTGTGCCTCCTTCAAGATTAGATCCCGGTTCCCTCCGATGCTAGGTACCCAGATTCGGTACCTATAAATCTTCAATCCCCTGCTGTCATCTTGTAGCTGCTCCTTCATCTCGGACATAACTTCAGCCTTCAGATTAGCTTCTGTTAAGGCTTCTTGTTGTGCCTCCTTCAACCAATTATTAAGATACGATATAATAATATTTTTCATGAATTTGATATTTTCTGTGGAGCCCTTTTGGCTTAACGCATCAGCCACCACATTAGCCTTGCCCGGATGGTATTTGATTTTGCAGTCATAGTCATTAATCAACTCTATCCACCTGCGTTGCCTCATATTGAGCTAATTTTGTGAAGAAACATGCTGGAGGCTCTTATGATCAGTGAATACCACACATTTGGTGCCATACAAGTAGTGGCGCCATAATTTTAGAGCAAAGACAACAGCTGCCAACTCCAGATCATGAGTCGGATAGCTCTTCTCATGTGGCTTCAGTTGGGGGGAAGCACAAACTATCACTTTGTCCTTCTACATAAGGACACTTCCCAAACCTACATAAGAAGCATCACAGTAAACGATAAAATCTTCTGACCCATTAGGCAGAGTCAGAATTGGAGCTTAACATAATAGTTGTTTCAATGTCAGAAAGACATTATCTTATTCATCAGACCACGAATGGGCATCGTCCTTTCATGTAAGCTTCGTCATAGGACCTACTATTTTAGAAAAATTCTGAATGAACCGCCGATATTAACCGGCAAGTCCTAGAAAGTTGCGAATCTCTGATGGGGTTTTAGGAATTCCCCAATTCATTACCGCCTCGACCTTTGCTAGATCAACTCATATTTAGAGAATTTAGCATATAAGCGTTCTCACATCAAAGTGTCAAGAACTATGCGAAGATGTGCCTCGTGTTCTGCTTAAGATATAGAATAAATAAGAATGTCATCGATGAACACAATGACAAATTTGTCAAGAAACGCACTACAGACGCGGTTTATAAGATCCCTAAATATTGCTAGAGCGTTCGTCAATCCGAAAGGCATCACAAGAAACTCATAATGCCCATATCTCGTTCTGAAAGCCGTCTTTGGAATATCTTCATCGCGTACACGGACTTGATGATAACCAAAACGAATATTTATCTTTGAAAAGCAAGTAGCACCCTGAAGCTGATCAAACAGATCATCAATACGAGGAAGAGGGTACTTGTTCTTTACAATTCGCTTATTCATCTCCCTGTAATCGATGCACATCCGCATCGTCCCGTCTTTCTTCTTAACAAACAAGACTGGAGCTCCCCAAGGTGAAGAGCTAGGACGAATGAAACCTCTATCAAGAAGTTCCTGAATCTGAGTCATCATCTCATGAACCTCAGATGGTCCAAGACGATAAGGAGATCTAGCTACAAGCGTAGCATCTAGAACAAGACCAATTCAGTATTCAACATCTCTTACCGGAGGCAAACCCGTTAATTCATCAGAAAAACATTAGGGTATTCAGAAACTACCCGAATGTCATTAACAGCTTTCTTCTCCATGTGTGTATCAATAACATAAGCCAAATAGGACTCACATCCTTTGGCTACAAACTTGCAAGCTTTCATCAGAGAAATCAATGGAGTTTCAGAAGTTCTTCCTTCACCACGAGCCACAACATATGACCCCGTCAGACAGAAAAATTTTAATCATCTTTTCGAACAAAGAATCTCAGCATTTTGGGTGCTGAGCCAATCCCTTCAAATTACAACATCAAATCCCGCAATGGGTATAACAAGAAACGAAATGGGAAAACTATTCCCGCCAATATCAATTACAGCAACGGGAACACTATCGGTGCTTTACCGCTAACAACTTCCACTTTCAGTAGATCAATCAGCGTGAAAATGGGTAATTGCAGTTTAACACGAAAAGACACAAAGACAAAGGAATACGTAGCTCCTTGCTTTCACCAGTTTCGAATACTAACTCTATATCCCGTATCCATCTCTCGGTCACCGCCGGATCCGTTGTGCCCTCAAAGGTATATATGGTTTACATGACAGAAAAAGCCTTAAGATCTGTGGCCATTCTATACTATGGAATAGGAACAACTAGCATATGTTCCTCAACTGTCATTAATCGTTTTAGATTTCATCATTTACTATATGCTACTTTCATAGGAACTGAGGACAGTCCCCTTGTTTATCTTAATACTAGTAGTCCACAAGACTACTATTACTTCAGTTATTTTTTTGGCATCACTTTTTATCTAACATTATCAATCTAATTACATCAGATTGATCTAAACATCTCTTGATTCTATTAGACCATTAAAGTCGTAATATACTTAGTATACTTATCATACTTGATTGATCATGTTAATCAAATAAGCAATTAAGCAACAACAATGTCAGTCATATTAATCTCTCTCACACCCCAATACCTCCCGAGGATCACTTTAAATAATGGTTGAGCCTGAATTTGAGATTGAATACTCTTTCAAGTACCCAATTCACTCAAACTTAGGCTTTGATACCAGCTTGTAACACCGTTCTTTCGATAACCAAATTTTTTTCTTTAAAATACTAATTTAAGTTTCTTTCAAATACGCAGCGGAATAAAACACATGGCTTTTATATACATTCAAAAATTTAGCCACATATATCATTGGTGTTACTATTACTAAACCGGCCGACCATTATCTCTTTATAAATACATACATAATATCAAAGTTCAACTGAACAGTGTTCCCCCTAAAATATATAACTACCCGCAGGCACCCGAGCTCACAACCTAAGGAACACCTACACATGTGAGAGGTAGTATCTGTTAACTATAATAGCTAGTGAGTACACGATAGCATGCAATCAATATAAACATATCACATATCATCAATCATGCTCAAATAGTTCTATCCTAGCATCTCGCGATGAGCTGGCATAGTCAGAAGGCGACATATCTCGCAGGGTAGCAAACCCGGCTCAATGCACCAAACTGACCGCGCCGGTGGGGGAGCTGTAAAGCGTCCACCGTTCCGTTTCGGAATCAATCGATTCCTCTGAGTACAGCCATAAGCTATACCCACATAGGACCGCTTTGTCCTTAAAGTAGAACAACGTTGTTCTTGTGGTAAGACAACTTTGTCTTTGTTGAAGGACAGCTTTGTCCAGGACAACTTTTTCCATGAGATCCGGACAATTCACAAACAAATAATCTGATCCAATCGGATCGTCAATGCATGCATAATCATATCCACATAACATACACCTAAACAAATGCATATTATTTATATCAATCAAATATCTAGCCTCATCATGCCATTCATTCTTTACTTCATTACGTGCACGCAATAATATATATATATATATATGTATATATATCATAACATACACCTAATCTAGTGCATGCTATTTTATATCAATAAGTTAAGCCTAGCATCATCATGCTATACAATCTACACTTAAACAAGTGCGTATCATACTGTGTCAACATGTTAAGTCTAGCATCGTCATGCTTTATAAACTACACTTAATCAAGTGCGTATAATATCATGATAATCATTTATCATACATACTACAAGGTATACAAATCGTGGTATTCAATTCAATTCATTGTTAATATATGTTATAGATATATTAATCGTTATGTTATCAGGCACTCACTTGTCGAGCTAGAATATTGTACACTACGGTACAGTAGCTTTTGGACCAACTGGAATACCTAAACAAGGTTTACGGATATCAAAAGCCTTGTAAAACAGATTCTGCCGGAGGCAGGGCACGCCCGTACCTTGCCAAGGCACGCTCGTGCCTGGCAAGGTACGCCCTGGGGGTGTATAGCCAGATGCCCACTTGTGGGCTAATATTATCCACAAGTGGGTATCTTGTTCCCCTTTCCAACTTACAACTTAACCCACGAGTACCCGTTTTAACTAACGGGGATATTTTTGAAAACCTCGTTTTAAACCATTTAATAATATTTAATATTTTCATTGCTTTATTATTTTCTTCTATTTTTCCAAATAATCAATTATATAAATATAATTTCCTTTATTCAATATTTAATTAGAATTTTAGACATACCAGATTCGAACACGACTTGGCCCAATCTGAGGTTGTTACAATACCCATTTTCATTATTCTAATGATAAACAGCCACACTCTCAGTCCTAGAACTTAGAATTGAAACAGGTTTGGTTAATCCAGATGAATTAAAATTTGTAACTCAATTCATAAGAGATTACTATACAACACTTCAAAAAAAACATATAATCTTTATCTCAATTCAACTGTATTGACTTACTATACAAACAATAAACATAAACAAAAAAAATTAAATTCAAAACAACCCGAGTGTTGAAGGGATTTTTCTACATAAACCCTATCAAAGATCAAGGTGTTAGTACGATTAGAAGGGAAGAAGACTTACTTCTTCAATGTTGTTTTCTAGAATTGATCGAAGAAGGAAGAAACGGGTCATTTAGGTAATCCGTTCTTGAGTTTGGTATACAACTCTCGAAGAAGGCTGCGGCGACTACTGGATCAACTCTCGAAGATTACGTAATCCGCTCTTGAGTTCTGTATACAACAATCGAAGAAGGAAGCAGCGATTAGGGAAGGAAGCCGATTGTGGATGGGAATTTTCTCTGTAAGCCATAGAAAAGATCGAGAGATTTGAGATTGGAAGGGAAGAATACTTACCGGAAACCCGTTATTTTCTTGAATTGATCGTTGAAGAAAGTGACGACACAGCTCCAATAAGCCGTTACAACTCTCGAAGAAGGCTTGGGCAATTGTGGAAGGCGGATACGTAAACCCTAGAAAAGATGGTCACTCGAGCGGGTTATCCACATCTAATTTTGAACCCGCGTGTAGTTAAGAATGTAAAGGGTGACGTCATGTTTACTTTTTTCTTTTTTTTAATATTTTTTAGGAAATGGAGGGTTGTGATCGGTGAAAACTTGTTTTTGATAAGGATGATGATGTCATCAACCTTTTCTTTTAATAAGGTTATAAGATTACAAAATTTAAATAATTTGGATAAAACTTTATTTATATTAATTATTTAAATGAGATGATTTATCCTTTAAGTTAATGGTTTGGATAAATATAAATGAGTTATGTTCAATAAAGTTCATTTAAAAGCATAGTACTGAAATTTTAATATTGCATCATATGTGATTCAGTATATAATCGCATGTGATTTGTAAAACATCACATGTGAATTATGAAAAATTAAGAAAATGTCACTCCACACAAATTTTTAAAATTTAATGTGGACCGTTGTTGGCATTGATCCAAATGCTAAAATTAGTCCGTTTGGACTATGAACTAATTATGACTATATTGAACGTTCTTCTCCTATAAATAAGGGCTTCGGGTTAAAGTTTTCAGTTGTTACACAATTAAAAGAAACTTGAAAACCTCTCCTTCTCGCCCTCTCCTTCTACGTCGTCCATGACGAAGAGAAAGAAACCGAGACTCGGTTTTTGGGGTGTTCACACAAGGCTAAAGCTCATCCAGGGCTTGGGTTTGATTGTTGGTTGCGCTTCTCCGACTAGTAGAAGTGCTTAAACTAGATCTGCTTTTTCGTTTCAAGGATGTTTTATTTAAAACTACGTTTTAATTATGTTGTATAAATCTGATATTTTTAATAACAAAATTTGAAACTTTATTTATGATTATCGAGTAATCAAGTAAAAGATTTAAACATTGTGTTTGATTAGCTTCAAAAACCCAATAGTGGTTTGACAGCTAGTAGTTTTGTGTGTCCATTTAGGTGTGTAAAACTATTAGATTTATTGTCGTCTAGGTTTCTTTTTCAAGAGGATTTTGTTTTTGGATTGTATTGAGGAATAGGATTTTTGAAAATTGGATGCTTATATTTAGGGTTTAAATTATGATCCTTGTTAAGTATTTTAATAAAACCAAAAGTTGTTAATAAAATATATTTGATATGTTTTTTTCAATTATATAGATATTAAAAAGTTCATTTGATAAGCATTTTTATTGCGAACACCGCGAGAACCAATCTTAGCCGTCAAATTCCCTCTCCTTCAGTTGGATTGCCAACACATGAATTCCTTACATGCACCTTGCCACAATCAATCCCCCCTCGCTCTTCATCCATAAATTCCATTATCCAAAATGAACGGCTTAGATTAGTTCTCGCAATAAAAAACAGTTCTCAAATGAATCGTCCCCTGTATATATATAGGCAAAAGTTCAAACGAGAAATATTTTTCGTACGAGAACCGCCAGAACCAATCTTAACCGTCCAATTCCCCCTCCTTCAATTGGATTGCCCACCCCTATAAAAAACAGTTCTCGTACAAAAAACAGTTCAAACTAATAAATGAACGGCCAAGATTGGTTCTCGCAGTTCTCGTACAAAAAACAGTTCTCGTTTGAACCCTCTGTCACACCCCGCTAAAGCGGAAACACGAAGTGTCACAGCACAAGATATCATCGCACAAGGCATATAGACAATAACCATTATATTAACTTAACAAAAATAAATAGTTCGGGTAAAACATAAATAAAAGTTGCATAACCAAATAATAATTAAATGACATTGTCTTGTACGATGCGTAAATAAAATAGATAGTGTTTTCATAAAACGTGACGATGAAGATGGAAATGCCACACATCATGCTTGTATGCATAAGGTACCTAACGTCGATCACCTGAAAGCACGGGTAAAATAAAGAAAAGGTCAACTACTAGAGTTGGTGAGTTCATAGGTTTTCTTAATATATGCACAAAATACTTTTAAATGAGAAAAGTTTAAATAATTGATGGAAGTTTTTGGAATTAAATAAAAGTATGCATGAATGATAGAAGATGTATTATATTGCCCAATACGTTGCTGTAACACCGTGCTTTTGAGAACCAAATTTTTCTTTTTAAAAAACAATTTAAGTTTTCAAACCGCGTGGGTTTGACTGTAAATAGAATATTTAAACCTGTCTTATAAATTAAAAGTGCAGCGGAATTAAAAACACGTGGCAAACTGTATAAACAGTCAAAACGTTACCACATACGATATTTGGTGTTACGGACACATAACCGGCCGAGCATTATCTTTAAATAAACATAAACATATTATAACAGAGTGAAACAAATCCAGTGTTCCTCCTAAAAACATGCAACTACCCGCAGGCACCCGAGCTCACAGCCTAAGGAACACCTGCACATGTGGAGAGTAGTATCTGTTAGCTATAATAGCTAGTAAGTACACGATAGCATGCAATCAATATAAACATACCACATATCATGCTCAAATAGTTCTATCCTAGCATCTCGCGATGAGTTGGCGTAGTCAGGAGGTAGCATATCTCGTAGGGTAGCGAACCCGGCTCAATGCACCAAACTGGGGTACCAGACACATCAACCGCTCCGGTGGGGGAGCTGTTAAGCGTCTACCGTTGCGTTTTGGAATCAATCGATTCCTATGTTGTACAGCCGCAGCTATACCCGAAAAGGACAGCTTTGTCCGGGGCAAACCTTGCCCAATAGGTAGGACAGCTTTGTCCGGGGCAAACCTTGCCCATTCACAAACACATAATCTGATTCAACCGAATCATCAATCAATCAATAATCATGTCCATATAACATACACCTAAATAGATGCATATTATTTATACCAATCAAATATCTAGCATCATCATGCCATTCATTCTTTACCTCATTGCGCGCACACAATAATGTATATATATCTATCATCATAACATACACCTAATCAAGTGCATACTATTATGTATATCAATAAGTTAAGCCTAGCATCATCATGCTATACAATCTACACTTAAACAAGTGCGTATCATACTGTGTCAACATGTTAAGTCTAGCATCGTCATGCTTTACAAACTACACTTAATCAAGTGCATATAATATCCTGATAATCATTTATCATACATACTACAAGTTATACAACCTTTCAACAACATATTCAAACGCTTAATCAATTGCTTACAAGTCCGGGTATTCAATTCAATTCATTGTTAATATATGTTATAGATATATTAATCGTTATGTTATCAGGCACTCACCTGTTAGGCTAGAATAAGCAAAGACCTTGCTTTGGCGCTCACGGATTGTCAATTCAACCTATAATACCAAGACTTACGCATCAATCATTTGAACACGCGAGGAACGTCTAGGATACTTGAAACAATACCCTAATGGTGTTTTTAAACCATTTATTAACTAACTATAGCAGTCCAAGCAACAACACGCGAACACGTAGCACAAAATAGCAAAGCAAGCTGTGTGCAGGGGTGTCGCGCCACGACACAGCCTTGTGTCGCGCCGTGACCAGTGTGCAGAGCTGCAGCAATTGTTTGTTTTGTTCACAGCAACCACATTTTGGCTCATTTCAATTCCAAATCAATTTTGGTAAAATTCTAGTGTTTCATAGGACCATTTGATACTTGTGGAAGCTTTCTAACATTAAAAACTCCTATCAAATTAATTCATACGAAAATCCCATTTAAATGGACAAAGACGTGCGCATAGTGGCCAAAACTTGGTGTAGACAAATTCCAACACTTGCAACACACCATATACACCTAATATGATGTATTGAAGGTGTTGCAACTGACCAAAACCTTTAAACTCATTGTTTGGTATCATTTTCCAATTTCTTGCCTATTTAAAGCCTATTTTTCACTCTTTTAGCCAATTCAAGCAAAACAACCATTCCAATTCAAAACCAATGTTCTAATCAATTCATACAAGTCATATGAACCTATTAGAACCTTAAAAATCAGTTCTTGATGTGTAAAAACTGATTTAGGCCATTTTGGCCATTTTGACCCATTTAGGCTAAATATTGGATTTATGCAAAAACACCACTTCTAATGCACCAATTGAGTTCTAATCAATCCTAACAAGTTATAGGATCAATTAGAAGACTAAATTTCAGTTATTGAAGGTCAAAATCAGTTTGGCCCGTATTTGACCAAATGGGTAGATAATAGGATGATTTAGGGCTGATAATCCTTCAATTTGTGGCTGGAAATCAGAACTTCAAATGATCTCCTTGATGATTTCTTCAAAAGCTTCAAGAACAAGAGGTTGTGTGTGTGTGTATACATACGTATGTGTGTCTGTGTTTTGATAAAGGCCCAAAACCGACTTGTGGGTATTATTATCCACAAGTGGGTATTTTGTTCCCCTTTTCAACTTACAACTCATCTCCCGTTTAACCGTTTCAACTAACGAGGATATTTCTGGTATCCTCGTTCGAAACCGTTCGATATTTTATAACCTTTATCTATTTTTATTAATATTTTTAATAACCCATTTATCTATTATTTTCATATTTTATATCATTTTCTAAAATATATATATTTTATTTAATTCAATTAAATACTCGACGTATCACGATTGCACACGTTTAGGCCCGTTTTGAGGATGTTACAAATCTACCCCCCTTAAAAAGATTCCGTCCTCGGAATCTGCTTTTTCAGAAAACAAATGGGGATAGCGTGCCTTCATATCCTCCTCGGTCTCCCACGTAAGGTTCGATCCGAGATTGTGCTTCCATTTTACTAAGACTAGCGGAATTGTCTCCCTCCTCCGCCACTTAGTCTTTGTGTTCAATATTTCAATTGGTTCTTCCACGAGCCGTGCAGAAGAATCCACTTTCAAGTCTTGCAGAGGTAGAATCTAACCTTCATCCACCTTGCACTTTCGAAAATAGGAAACATTTAAGGTATTATGAATACTCGTTAACTCTGGAGTTAATTCTAAAGATACTTTCTGTTCATTGACTTTTTGAATAATTCTGAAAAGATCAATGTGTCATGGGCTCAACTTGCCCTTTCTTCCAAATCTGATAACACCCTTTCCATGTAGAAACCTTCAAGAATACCCGATCACCTATTTCAAAGGTAACCGGCTTGCGTTTTGGATCTGCATACTGTTTCTCCCCTGATTCAAACCAACAGGTAGGTGTACGACAACGCCTACCATAAAGCATCTCATACGGTGGCATACCAATACTAGAATGATATGAGTTATTATAAGCAAACTCATTCATAGGAAATTGAGAATCCCACGAGCCACCGTATTCGAGTACACATGTGCGCAGCATGTCTTTTAAGAGTTTGGATAGTCCTTTCGGACAGTCCATCTGTCTGTGGATGATATGCAGTACTCAAAAGAACACGAGTACCAAGCTCCCATTGAACACCACTCCAGAATTGTGAAACAAAGCGTATATCTCTATCAAAGGCAATAAATAATGGAACACCATGTCAAGCAATAATTTCATCGATATAAATCTGAGCAAGTCTAGGCATAGAAAATGATTCATTCACAGCTAGGAAGTGTGCACTCTTAGTGAGTCTATCAACAATCACCCAAATCATGGCATGCCCTTTTGAGGTCCTGAGCAATTTAGTAACAAAATCCATAGTGATGTTGTCCCATTTCCATTCAGGAATAGGTAATTGTTGCAAATTACCATAGGGTCTTTGGTGCTCGGTCTTCACCAGTGCACATATCTGACATTTCTCCACGTAGGAAGCAATGTCACATTTCAATGTAGGCCACCAGTATTGTGCCTTGAGACCATGGTATATTTTAGTGCACCAAGGTTGAGTAGATAAACGAAAACTGTGCGCCTCCTTCAAGATTGACTCCCGGTTCCCTCCGATGCTAGGTACCCAGATTTGGGACCTGTACGTCTTCAATCCCTTGCTGTCATCTTGTAGCTGCTCCTTCATCTTGGACATAACTTCAGCCTTCAGGTTAACTTCTGTAAGGCTTCATGCTGAGCCTCCGTCAATCGAGTAATAAGATCAGAAACAATAATGATCTTCATGAATTTGATGGTATCTGTGGAGCCATTCCGGCTTAATGCATCAGCCACCACATTAGCCTTTCCCGGGTGGTATTTGATTTCACAATTATAATCTTTAATCGACTTGATCCACCTGCGTTGCCTCATATTGAGCTTCTTCTGTGTATAAACATACTGGAGGCTCTTATGATCTGTGAATACCACGCATTTGGTGCCATACAAGTAGTGGCGCCATAGTTTCAGAGCAAAGACAACAGCTGCCAACTCCAGCTCATGAGTCGGATAGCTCTTCTCATGTGGCTTCAATTGGCGGGAAGCATAAGCTATAACCTTGTCCTTGTGCATAAGGACACTTCCCAAACCTACGTAAGAAGCATCACAATAAACGATAGAATCTTCTGACCCATTTAGCAGAGTCAGAATTTGAGCTTGACATAGTAATTGCTTCAATGTCTGAAAGACATTATCTTGTTCATCAAACCACGAATAGGCAACATCCTTTTGTGTAAGCTTCGTCATAAAACCTACTATTTTTAGAAAAATTCAGAATGAACCGCCGATAGCAACCGGAAAGTCCTAGAAAACTGCGAATCTCTGATGGAGTTTTGGGAATTCCCCAATTCATTAACGCCTCGACCTTTACTACATCAACCATAACACTATCCTTGCATATTACATGACCAAGGAAGTGTATTTCTTCAAGTCAGACTCGTATTTAGAGAATTTTGCATATAAGCGTTCTCGTGTTCTACTTCAAATCTAGAATAAATCAGAATGTCATCAATGAATACAATGACAAATTCGTCAAGAAACGCACGACAGACATGGTTCATAAGATCCATGAATATAGTTGGAGCATTCATCAATCCGAAAGGCATCACAAGAAACTCATAATGCCCATATCTCGTTCTAAAAGCCGTCTTTGGAATATCTTCATCGCGTACATGGACTTGATGATAAATAGTACGAATATCTATCTTTGAAAAGCAAGTAGCACCCTAAAGTTGATCAAACAGATCATCAATACATGGGAGAGGGTACTTGTTCTTTACAGTTCGCTTATTCAGCTCCCTGTAATCAATGCACATCCGCATCGTCCCGTCTTTCTTTTCGACAAGCAAGACTGGAGCTCCCAAAGGTGAAGAGCTGGGACGAAGGAAACCTCTATCTAGAAATTCTTCCCTCACCACGAGCCACAGCATATGACCCGTCGGACAGAGGAATTTTAACCATCTTTTCAAACAAAGAATCTCAGCATTTCAGTTGCTGAGCCAATCCCTCCAAATTACAACATCAAATCCCGCACAGGGCATAACAAGAAAAGAAATGGGAAAAACTATTCCCGTCAATATCAATTACAGCCATGGGAACACTATCCGTGACAGAAACTACTTTACCGCTAACAACTTCCACATTCAGTAGATCAATCAACGCGAGAACAGGTGATTGCTATTAAGCACGAAAATACGTAGAGACAAAAGAATACGTAACTCCTTGCTTTCACCGGTTTCGAATACTAACTCTATATCCAGTATCCATCTCTCGATCACCGCCGGATTCGTTGTGCCCTCAAAGGTATATATGATTCACATGACTGAAAAATCCTTAAGACATGTGGTCATTATGTGCTATGGATTAGGAACAACTAGCATATGTTCCTCAATTGTCATTAATCGTTTTAGATTCCATCATTTACTATATGCTACTTTCATAAGAACTGAGGACAGTTCCCTTGTTTATCTTAATACTAGTAGTCCACAAGACTACTATTACTTCAGCTATTCTTTTGGCATCAATTCTTATCTAACATTATCAATCTAATTACATCAGATTGATCTAAACATCTCTTGATTCTATTAGACCATTAAAGTCTTAATATACTTAGTATACTTATTATACTTAATCAGTCATGTTAAGCAAATAAGGAATTAAGCAACAATCATGTCAGTCATATTAATCTCTCTCACACCCCAATACCTCCCGAGGAACACTTTAAATAATGGTCGAGCCTGAATTTGAGACGGAGTACTCTTTCAAATACCCAACTCACTCAAACTTAGGCTCTGATACCAGCTTGTAACACCGTGCTTTTGAGAACCAAATTTTTCTTTTTAAAATACAATTTAAGTTTTCAAACCGCGTGGGTTTGACTGTAAATAGAATATTTAAACCTGTCTTATAAATTAAAAGTGCAGCGGAATTAAAAACACGTGGCAAACTGTATAAACAGTCAAAACGTTGCCACATACGACAT
This sequence comes from Dittrichia graveolens, assembly GCA_038502395.1. Classification (NCBI taxonomy): domain Eukaryota; kingdom Viridiplantae; phylum Streptophyta; class Magnoliopsida; order Asterales; family Asteraceae; genus Dittrichia; species Dittrichia graveolens. The sequence goes on along the minus strand of JARJIL010000009.1, from coordinate 42,346,934 downwards.
TTGGTGTTACGGACACATAACCGGCCGACCATTATCTTTAAATAAACATAAACATATTATAACAGAGTGAAACAAATCCAGTGTTCCTCCTAAAAACATGCAACTACCCGCAGGCACCCGAGCTCACAGCCTAAGGAACAACTGCACATGTGGAGAGTAGTATCTGTTAGCTATAATAGCTAGTGAGTACACAATAGCATGCAATCAATATAAACATACCACATATCATCAATCATGCTCAAATAGTTCTATCCTAGCATCTCGCGATGAGTTGGCGTAGTCAGGAGGTAGCATATCTCGTAGGGTAGCGAACCCGGCTCAATGCACCAAACTAGGGTACCAGACACATCAACCGCTCTGGTGGGGGAGCTGTAAAGCGTCCACCGTTGCGTTTTGGAATCAACCGATTCCTCTGTTGTACAGCCGCAGCTATACCCGAAAAGGACAGCTTTGTCCGGGGCAAACCTTGCCCAATAGGTAGGACAGCTTTGTCCGGGGCAAACCTTTCCCAATCACAAACACATAATCTGATTCAACCGAATCATCAATCAATCAATAATCATGTCCATATAACATACACCTAAACAGATGCATATTATTTATACCAATCAAATATCTAGCATCATCATGCCATTCATTATTTACCTCATTGCGCGCACGCAATAATGTATATATATCTTTCATCATAACATACACCTAATCAAATGCATACTATTATGTATATCAATAAGTTAAGCCTAGCATCATCATGCTATACAATCTACACTTAAACAAGTGCGTATCATACTGTGTCAACATGTTAAGTCTAGCATCGTCATGCTTTACAAACTACACTTAATCAAGTGCGTATAATATCCTGATAATCATTTATCATGCATACTACAAGGTATACAACCTTTCAACAACATATTCAAACGCTTAATCAATTGCTTACAAGTCCGGGTATTCAATTCAATTCATTGTTAATATATGTTATAGATATATTAATCGTTATGTTATCAGGCACTCACCTGTTAGGCTAGAATAAGCAAAGACCTTGCTTTGGCGCTCACGGATTGTCAATTCAACCTATAATACCAAGACTTAAGCATCAATCATTTGAACACGCGAGGAACGTATAGGATACTTGAAACAATACCCTAATGGTGTTTTTAAACCATTTATTAACTAACTATAGCAGTCCAAGCAACAACACGCGAACACGTAGCACAAAACGGCAAAGCAAGCTGTGTGTAGGGGTGTCGCGCCATGACACAGCCTTGTGTCGCGCCGCGACCAGTGTGCTGAGCTGCAGCAATTGTTTGTTTTGTTCACAGCAACCCCATTTTGGCTCATTTCAATTCCAAATCAATTTTGGTAAAATTCTAGTGTTTCATAGGATCATTTGACACTTGTGGAAGCTTTCTAACATTAAAAACTCCTATCAAATTAATTCATACGAAAATCCCATTTAAATGGACAAAGACGTGCGCATAGTGGCCAAAACTTGGTGTAGACAAATTCCAACACTTGAAACACACCATATACACCTAATATGATGTATTGAAGGTGTTGCAACTGACCAAAACCATTAAACTCATTGTTTTGTATCATTTTCCAATTTCTTGCCTATTTAAAGCCTATTTTTCACTATTTTAGCCAATTCAAGCAAAACAACCATTCCAATTCAAAACCAATGTTCTAATCAATTCATACAAGTCATATGAACCTATTAGAACCTTAAAAATCAGTTCTTGATGTGTAAAAACTGATTTAGGCCATTTTGGCCATTTTGACCCATTAAGGCTAAATATTGGATTTATGCAAAAACACCACTTCTAATGCACCAATTGAGTTCTAATCAATCCTAACAAGTTATAGGATCAATTAGAAGACTAAATTTCAGTTATGGAAGGTCAAAATCAGTTTGGCCCGTATTTGACCAATTTTAACCCATTTGAGCCAAAATTCAAAACTCATCAAGAACACTACTTTAATTCACGGAATTGATTCCTATTCACTTATAAATGATATTAGAACCTATTTCAATCATAAATTTCAGTTCTTGATTGCTAAATCAAATAACCCACTTGAAACCTAAAATTTCAAGTCTTGAAAGATCAAAATCAAGAACAAGGATGAATTGGAACTTACAATGATCAAAGGATGATTAGGAACTACTTGTAAGACCAATTAGAAGCTTAATTCTCTGCTGGAACAAAGGTTTATGAGTTTCTCTTCAAAACCCAAAAATCAAGATTGAAGAACAAACCATGGAGAAGATGAAGATGGAGCTTACCATGGAGAATAGGATGATTTAGGGCTGATAATCCTTCAATTTGTGGCTGGAAATCAGAACTTCAAATGATCTCCTTGATGATTTCTTCAAAGCTTCAAGAACAAGAGGTTGTGTGTGTGTGTATACATACGTATGTGTGTCTGTGTTTTGATAAAGGCCCAAAACCGACTTGTGGGTATTATTATCCACAAGTGGGTATTTTGTTCCCCTTTTCAACTTACAACTCATCTCCCGTTTAACCGTTTCAACTAACGAGGATATTTCTGGAATCCTCGTTTGAAACCGTTCGATATTTTATAACCTTTATCTATTTTTATTAATATTTTTAATAACCCATTTATCTATTATTTTCATATTTTATATCATTTTCTAAAATATATATATTTTATTTAATTCAATTAAATACTCGACGTATCACGATTGCACACGTTTAGGCCCGTTTTGAGGATGTTACAAATCTACCCCCCTTAAAAAGATTCCGTCCTCGGAATCTGCTTTTTCAGAAAACAAATGGGGATAGCGTGCCTTCATATCCTCCTCGGTCTCCCACGTAAGGTTCGATCCGAGATTGTGCTTCCATTTGACTAAGACTAGCGGAATTGTCTCCTTCCTCCTCCACTTAGTCATTGTGTTCAATATTTCAATTGGTTCTTCCACGAGCCGTGCAGAAGAATCCACTTTCAAGTCTTGCAGAGGTAGAATCTAACCTTCATCCACCTTGCACTTTCGAAAATAGGAAACATTGAAGGTATTATGAATACTCGTTAACTCTGGAGGTAATTCTAAAGATACTTTCTGTTCATTGACTTTTTGAATAATTCTGAAAAGATCAATGTGTCATGGGCTCAACTTGCCCTTTCTGCCAAATCTGATAACACCCTTTCCACGTAAAAACCTTAGAGAATACCCGATCACCTATTTCAAAGGTAACCGGCCTGCGTTTCGGATCTGCATACTGTTTCTCCCCTGATTCAAACCAACAGGTAGGTGTACGACAACGCCTACCATAAAGCATCTCATACGGTGGCATACCAATACTAGAATGATATGAGTTATTATAAGCAAACTCATTCATAGGAAATTGAGAATCCCACGAGCCACCGTATTCGAGTACACATGTGCGCAGCATGTCTTTTAAGAGTTTGGATAGTCCTTTCGGACAGTCCATCTGTCTGTGGATGATATGCAGTACTCAAAAGAACACGAGTACCAAGCTCCCATTGAACACCACTCCAGAATTGTGAAACAAAGCGTATATCTCTATCAAAGGCAATAAATAATGGAACACCATGTCAAGCAACAATTTCATCGATATAAATCTGAGCAAGTCTAGGCATAGAAAATGATTCATTCACAGCAAGGAAGTGTGCACTCTTAGTGAGTCTATCAACAATCACCCAAATCATGGCATGCCCTTTTGAGGTCCTGAGCAATTTAGTAACAAAATCCATAGTGATGTTGTCCCATTTCCATTCAGGAATAGGTAATTGTTGCAAATTACCATAGGGTCTTTGGTGCTCGGTCTTCACCAGTGCACATATCTGACATTTTTCCACATAGGAAGCAATGTCACATTTCAATGTAGGCCACCAGTATTGTGCCTTGAGACCATGGTATATTTTAGTGCACCAAGGTTGAGTAGATAAACGAAAACTGTGCGCCTCCTTCGAGATTGACTCCCGGTTCCCTCCGATGCTAGGTACCCAGATTTGGGACCTGTACGTCTTCAATCCCCTGCTATCATCTTGTAGCTGCTCCTTCATCATGGACATAACTTCAGCCTTCAGGTTAACTTCTGCTAAGGCTTCATGCTGAGCCTCCGTCAATCGAGTAATAAGATCAGAAACAATAATGATCTTCATGAATTTGATGGTATATGTGGAGCCATTCCGGCTTAATGCATCAGCCACCACATTAGCCTTTCCCGGGTGGTATTTGATTTCACAATTATAATCTTTAATCGACTTGATCCACCTGCGTTGCCTCATATTGAGCTTCTTCTGTGTATAAACATACTGGAGGCTCTTATGATCAGTGAATACCACGCATTTGGTTCCATACAAGTAGTGGCGCCATAGTTTCAGAGCAAAGACAACAGCTGCCAACTCCAGATCATGAGTCGGATAGCTCTTCTCATGTGGCTTCAGTTGGCGGGAAGCATAAGCTATAACCTTGTCCTTGTGCATAAGGACACTTCCCAAACCTACGTAAGAAGCATCACAATAAACGATAGAATCTTCTGACCCATTTGGCAGAGTCAGAATTTGAGCTTGACATAGTAATTGCTTCAATGTCTGAAAGACATTATCTTGTTCATCAAACCACGAATAGGCAACATCCTTTCGTGTAAGCTTCGTCATAAAACCTACTATTTTTAGAAAAATTCAGAATGAACCGCCGATAGCAACCGGAAAGTCCTAGAAAACTGCGAATCTCTGATGGAGTTTTGGGAATTCCCCAATTCATTAACGCCTCGACCTTTACTACATCAACCATAACACTATCCTTGCATATTACATGACCAAGGAAGTGTATTTCTTCAAGTCAGACTCGTATTTAGAGAATTTTGCATATAAGCGTTCTCGTGTTCTACTTCAAATCTAGAATAAATCAGAATGTCATCAATGAATACAATGACAAATTCGTCAAGAAACGCACGACAGACATGGTTCATAAGATCCATGAATATAGTTGGAGCATTCATCAATCCGAAAGGCATCACAAGAAACTCATAATGCCCATATCTCGTTCTAAAAGCCGTCTTTGGAATATCTTCATCGCGTACATGGACTTGATGATAAATAGTACGAATATCTATCTTTGAAAAGCAAGTAGCATCCTAAAGTTGATCAAACAGATCATCAATACATGGGAGAGGGTACTTGTTCTTTACAGTTCGCTTATTCAGCTCCCTGTAATCAATGCACATCCGCATCGTCCCGTCTTTCTTTTCGACAAGCAAGACTGGAGCTCCCAAAGGTGAAGAGCTGCGACGAAGGAAACCTCTATCAAGAAATTCTTCCCTCACCACGAGCCACAGCATATGACCTGTCGGACAGAGGAATTTTAACCATCTTTTCAAACAAAGAATCTCAGCATTTCAGTTGCTGAGCCAATCCCTCCAAATTAGAACATCAAATCCCGCACTGGGCATAACAAGAAACGAAATGGGAAAAACTATTCCCGTCAATATCAATTACAGCCATGGGAACACTATCCGTGACAGAAACTACTTTACCGCTAACAACTTCCACATTCAGTAGATCAATCAACGCGAGAACAGGTGATTGCTATTAAGCACGAAAATACGCAGAGACAAAAGAATACGTAACTCCTTGCTTTCACCGGTTTCGAATACTAACTCTATATCCAGTATCCATCTCTCGATCACCGCCGGATTCGTTGTGCCCTCAAAGGTATATATGATTCACATGACTGAAAAATCCTTAAGACATGTGGTCATTATGTGCTATGGATTAGGAAAAACTAGCATATGTTCCTCAATTGTCATTAATCGTTTTAGATTCCATCATTTACTATATGCTACTTTCATAGGAACTGAGGACAGTTCCCTTGTTTATCTTAATACTAGTAGTCCACAAGACTACTATTACTTCAGCTATTCTTTTGGCATCAATTCTTATCTAACATTATCAATCTAATTACATCAGATTGATCTAAACATCTCTTGATTCTATTAGACCATTAAAGTCTTAATATACTTTGTATACTTATTATACTTAATTAGTCATGTTAAGCAAATAAGGAATTAAGCAACAATCATGTCAGTCATATTAATCTCTCTCACACCCCAATACTTCCCGAGGAACACTTTAAATAATGGTCGAGCCTGAATTTGAGACGGAGTACTCTTTCAAATACCCAATTCACTCAAACTTAGGCTCTGATACCAGCTTATAACACCGTGCTTTTGAGAACCAAATTTTTCTTTTTAAAATACAATTTAAGTTTTCAAACCGCGTGGGTTTGACTGTAAATAGAATATTTAAACCTGTCTTATAAATTAAAAGTGCAGCGGAATTAAAAACACGTGGCAAACTGTATAAACAGTCAAAACGTTGCCACATACGACATTTGGTGTTACGGACACATAACCGGCCGACCATTATCTTTAAATAAACATAAACATATTATAACAGAGTGAAATAAATCCAGTGTTCCTCCTAAAAACATGCAACTACCCGCAGGCACCCGAGCTCACAGCCTAAGGAACAACTGCACATGTGGAGAGTAGTATCTGTTAGCTATAATAGCTAGTGAATACACGATAGCATGCAATCAATATAAACATACCGCATATCATCAATCATGCTCAAATAGTTCTATCCTAGCATCTCGCGATGAGTTGGCGTAGTCAGGAGGTAGCATATCTCGTAGGGTAGCGAACCCGGCTCAATGCACCAAACTGGGGTACCAGACACATCAACCGCTCTGGTGCGGGAGCTGTAAAGCGTCCACTGTTGCGTTTTGGAATCAACCGATTCCTCTGTTGTACAGCCGCAGCTATACCCGAAAAGGACAGCTTTGTCCGGGGCAAACCTTGCCCAATAGGTAGGACAGCTTTGTCCGGGGCAAACCTTTCCCAATCACAAACACATAATCTGATTCAACCGAATCATCAATCAATCAATAATCATGTCCATATAACATACACCTAAACAGATGCATATTATTTATACCAATCAAATATCTAGCATCATCATGCCATTCATTCTTTACCTCATTGCGCGCACGCAATAATGTATATATATCTTTCATCATAACATACACCTAATCAAGTGCATACTATTATGTATATCAATAAGTTAAGCCTAGCATCATCATGCTATACAATCTACACTTAAACAAGTGCGTATCATACTGTGTCAACATGTTAAGTCTAGCATCGTCATGCTTTACAAACTACACTTAATCAAGTGCGTATAATATCCTAATAATCATTTATCATGCATACTACAAGGTATACAACCTTTCAACAACATATTCAAACGCTTAATCAATTGCTTACAAGTCCGGGTATTCAATTCAATTCATTGTTAATATATGTTATAGATATATTACTCGTTATGTTATCAGGCACTCACCTGTTAGGCTAGAATAAGCAAAGACCTTGCTTTGGCGCTCACGGATTGTCAATTTAACCTATAATACCAAGACTTAAGCATCAATCATTTGAACACGCGAGGAACGTCTAGGATACTTGAAACAATACCCTAATGGTGTTTTTAAACCATTTATTAACTAACTATAGCAGTCCAAGCAACAACACGCGAACACGTAGCACAAAACAGCAAAGCAAGCTGTGTGCAGGGGTGTCACGCCATGACACAGCCTTGTGTCGCGCCGCGACCAGTGTGCAGAGCTGCAGCAATTGTTTGTTTTGTTCATAGCAACCCCATTTTGGCTCATTTGAATTCCAAATCAATTTTGGTAAAATTCTAGTGTTTCATAGGACCATTTGACACTTGTGGAAGCTTTCTAACATTAAAAACTCCTATCAAATTAATTCATACGAAAATCCCATTTAAATGGACAAAGACGTGCGCATAGTGGCCAAAACTTGGTGTAGACAAATTCCAACACTTGAAACACACCATATACACCTAATATGATGTATTAAAGGTGTTGCAACTGACCAAAACCTTTAAACTCATTGTTTGGTATCATTTTCCAATTTCTTGCCTATTTAAGGCCTATTTTTTACTATTTTAGCCAATTCAAGCAAAACAACCATTCCAATTCAAAACCAATGTTCTAATCAATTCATACAAGTCATATGAACCTATTAGAAGCTTAAAAATTTGTTCTTGATGTGTAAAAACAGATTTAGGCCATTTTGGCCATTTTGACCTATTTAGGCTAAATATTGGATTTATGCAAAAACACCACTTTTAATGCACCAATTGAGTTCTAATCAATCCTAACAAGTTATAGGATCAATTAGAACACTAAATTTTAGTTCTTGAAGGTCAAAATCAGTTTGACCCGTATTTGATCAATTTTGACCCATTTGAGCCAAAATTCAAAACTTATCAAGAACACTACTTTAATTCATGGAATTGATTCCTATACACTTATAAATGATATTAGAACCTATTTCAATCATAAATTTCAGTTCTTGATTGCTAAATCAAAGAACCCACTTGAAACCTAAAATTTCAAGTCTTGAAAGATCAAAATCAAGAACAAGGATGAATTGGAACTTACAATGATCAAAGGATGATTAGGAACTACTTGTAAGACCAATTAGAAGCTTAATTCTCTGCTGGAACAAAGGTTTATGAGTTTCTCTTCAAAACCCAAAAATCAAGATTGAAGAACAAACCATGGAGAAGATGAAGATGGAGCTTACCATGGAGAATAGGATGATCTAGGGCTGATAATCCTTCAATTTGAGGCTGGAAATCAGAACTTCAAATAATCTCCTTGATGATTTCTTCAAAGCTTCAAGAACAAGAGGTTGTGTGTGTGTATACATACGTATGTGTGTCTATGTTTTGATAAAGGCCCAAAACCGACTTGTGGGTATTATTATCCACAAGTGGGTATTTTGTTTCCCTTTTCAACTTACAACTAATCTCCCGTTTAACCGTTTCAACTAACGAGGATATTTCTAGAATCCTCGTTTGAAACCGTTCGATATTTTATAACCTTTATCTATTTTTATTAATATTTTTAATAACCCATTTATCTATTATTTTCATAATTTATATCATTTTCTAAAATATATATTTTTTATTTTGTTCAATTAAATACTCGACATATCACGATCACACACGTTTAGGCCCGTTTTGAGGATGTTACAGTTGCACATGGTAGTAATAGACTATGATGATTGTTGCTTGAGCCATTATCCAACCTAGCCGACAACCAATTGCCCATGATAAACCTAACGCCTATATTAAATGACGTTAATAGTGGTAAAGTACATCTATAGTTCGTCAACCATAAATGGGAGACGTCGGAATCTCCAAATAGCGCTACTTACAAATACCATCGGCTCACTAGCGGAGTTAAAGGATAATGTCCAACGAAGGGCCTTACAACGATAACTCAAGCACATCAAAGAATAATACCATAAGTGCTCAAAATAATATTTGAAATAAATAAGAAGATAGGCAATAAACTTTTCATGAAATATATACACATGCTTCACCCCAAAAATAATATGAAACACGGTAAAAAGGGGCTATGATACTCACTCGGTATGCAAACGTGTTCACTCGTAAGGATTTCTTGTTCCTATCGAAGCTCCTTTCCTAATATAAGAGATATGTAGCTCTATTAGACTTATTTTATTTATTATTTTGTATTATTTATTTGTTGTTAACTTATTTATTAAATAGTTAAAGGTTGTTTTATTTTTCCATAAATTATAAGTGTTCACTCGAATTTTTCAGTTCTTTAAGTTGAACTTTAAAAATTAAAAATTGTGCTTTAGGGGTCATATTAAGACTTTATATTTTAATATAATCTTAATACATGTTTCTAAAATGTCCAGTGAAAATATAGGAATTTATAATCCATGTTTAATATTTTTAATTAAAAGTGTATAAGATGTTTAATATTTTTAATTACAAAGTTTTAATTACTTTTATGAGTTTATATATATATATATATGTTTTATATTTTAACTTATTTATATTTATTATGATGTATTTAATTATTTTTATTGATATTATTATTATTATTATTGTACATGATTTGTAATTCTTGACTTTTAATAATTCGATTTTTCGAGCTCGGGAAGGTTCTAACCATATAGGCGGGATTTCTACGAAATCTAATATTATTATGAATGTATTTAAATCATAAATACTATTTTTAGTCATACCAGGCTTAAAATTAGAATTTCTAATGGCTAACCTGGGAAATTTGTTGCCGAATGTCATAGTCTCACCTGATTAAAAGAATTTTGTCCCGAAATTAATCGTTGACGTCCTGGACTTAATTTTTGGCGAAGAGGTGCGGATATTTGAGTTTCATATAATCCTCTCTCTCCCAAGTGTATTCTGGTCCGTGCCTTGAGTTCCAACGAATTTTTAAAATGGGGATCTTGCTTCTCGTTAGTCTTTTGACCTCCCGGTCAAGGATTTCGATTTGTTCTTCTACAAAGTGCAACTGGTTATCAACTTGCACATCTTTTAAGGGTAAGACTAAGGTTTCCTCCATTTGGCATTTCTTTAAATTCGACACATGGAACGTGTCATGGATGGCGCTCAGTTCTTGTGGAAGTTTTAGCTTGTAGGCTACCGGTCCAATCCTTTCGATTATCTCGAATGGCCCAACGTACCTGGGACTTAATTTTTTTCTTTTTCCCAAAACGCACTATCCCTTTCCAAGGTGATATCTTTAGTAGAACTTTATCGCCAACTTGAAACTCTAGGGGTTTCCTGCGATTGTTGGCGTAGCTCTTTTGTCGGTCCCTAGCGATTTTGGGCCTTTCCTCGATAATCTTTATCTTATCGGTGGTTTCCTGCACGACGTTTAGTCTGGACAATTGTCGGTCTCGATTTCCAACCAGTTGAGCGGGGATCTACATTTGCGTCCGTACAGTGCTTCATAGGGTGCACACTGGATACTGGTGTGATAACTATTATTGTATGAAAATTCAACCAGTGGCAAATGCGAGTCCCAGCTCCCACCAAAATCTAACACACAAGCACGTAACATATCTTCCAGCGTTTGAATAGTCCTTTCCGATTGTCCGTCTGTTTGGGGGTGGTAAGAGGTGCTTAAATTGACTCGCGTTCCCAATGCTTTCTGAAGTGATTGCCAAAATCGGGAAGTGAAGCGACTATCCCTATCCGAGATGATAGAGATGGGCACTCCATGACACATGACGATCTCATTGATGTAGGTTCGTGCCATCTTTTCCATCTTGTAATCTTCACGAATGGGTAGGAAATGTGCTGACTTTGTAAGCCGGTCTACTACTACCTAGATGGAATCGTACCCTTTAGCGGATCGGGGTAACTTAGTCACAAAATCCATATTTATCTGTTCCCATTTCCATTCCGGGATTTCTGGTCGCTGCAGTAATCCAGAGGGTTTCTGGTGTTCTGCCTTAACTCTTGCACAAGTCAAACATTTCCCCACGTATAGGGCGACATCCTTCTTCATTCCAGGCCACCAATAGTATTCCTTTAAATCCTTGTACATTTTATCGGCTCCGGGATGAATAGCATACTTAGACTTATGTGCCTCATCCAATATCGTTAACCTTATGTTATTCGCCTTGGGTATCCAAACCTTATTTTCGAAGTAACGTACTCCATCAGTTCCAATCTCGAATCTATGCTCCAAATGACGGAGAGTTTCCTTTTTAGATTTTCTGCTTTTAATGCTTGCTCTTGAGCTTCAAGGATCCTTCCTTTCAGACTTGTTTGCACAACAACTCCTAATGCTCGTACTCGTGTTGGTTTTACTCTTTCCTTCCTACTCAACGCGTCAGCTACCACATTGGCCTTGCCTGGGTGATATTTGATTTCGCAATCATAATCGTTGAGTAGTTCTACCCATCGCCTTTGTCACATATTGAGCATCTTTTGATCAAAAATATGTTGGAGACTCTTATGGTCAGTGTAGACGGTACACTTGGTGCCATATAAATAGTGTCTCCATATTTTGAGTGCAAACACTACCGCTCCTAACTCCGAATCATGAGTAGTGTAGTTTTTCTCATGAACCTTCAATTGTCTCGAATCGTAGGGGATAACTTTGTCTTTTTGCATTAAAACACATCCCAACCCTTGGTGTGATGCGTCGCAATAGACCACAAAGTTTTCTGTTCCAGTTGGCAATGACAAGATAGGTGCGTTGCATAGCTTCTGCTTTAAGGTTTGAAAGGCATCTTCTTGCTTATCTCCCCAAATGAATTTCTTATCCTTCTGAGTCAGAGTCGTTAATGGTTGAGCAACGCGTGATAAGTTTTCGATGAATCGCATATAATATTCTCCCAAACCCAGAAATTGTCAAATCTCGGTTGGCGTCTTTGGTGTTTCCCACTTTTTGATTGCCTCGATCTTTGTTGGATCGACATGAATTCCATTTGAATTAACTACGTGACCAAGGAAGTGTACTTCTCGGATCCAAAATTCACACTTGGAGAATTTGGCATACAACTTCTGGTCCTTGAGTAGTGTTATGATTAATTTCAAATGCTGCTCATGAACTTCCTTGCGTCGCGAATACATAAGAATGTCATCTATGAACACTATCGCAAACTTATCTAAATATGGTCTACAGACCCTATTCATTAAGTCCATAAATACTGCTGCAGCGTTAGTCAACCCAAAAGGCATAACTAAGAACTCATAATGTCCATAGCGGGTTCTAAAGGCGGTCTTGGGGACGTCTTCTTTGTGAACTCTCAATTGGTGATATCCCGAGCGAAGATCGATTTTTGAAAAATATTTGGCGCCTTCAAGTTGGTCGAACAGATCATCGATTCGAGGGAGAGGGTATCGGTTCTTGATAGTTAACTTGTTGAGTTCCCGATAGTCGATACACATTCGTAGCCACCCGTCCTTCTTTTTGACGAAAAGAACTGGGGCTCCCCAAGGGGATGAACTTGGTTGAATGAAACCTTTGTCGAGTAGTCCTTGTAGTTGTGCCGACAGCTCTTGCATTTCTGATGGGGCCAGTCGATATGGTGTTTTCACCACGGGAGCTGCTCCAGGGACTAGATCGATATGGAATTCGACTTACCGATTCAGGGGTAATCCTGGCAAATATTCCGGAAATACTTCAAGAAAGTCTCGTACGACGGGAATTTCTTGAATGTTTTTCTCACAGGTTTTCTTATTGATTATATGTGCTAGGAATGCCTCGTTTCCTTTCCTTAAGCATTTTCTCATCTTGATGGATAAGATTATCTTGAAATCCCTTCCGGATTTTTCTCCATACACATTAAGTGTCTCACCATCAGGCGTCGGAATTCGGACGATCTTTTCAAAGCAACAGATTTCCGCTCGATGGCTAGAAAGCCAATCCATCCCAACAACTATGTCGAAACTTCCAATTTCAAGTGGGATTAAATCTATGGTATATGTTTTATCGGCTAAGCCCAAGGTACAACCAGGGATTATGTCCTTAATGCTAGTTTTCTGACCATTAGCAAATTCAATGGTGTAAGGCTCTTTCATTTCTATGGTTTTTAAATTTAGCCTTAACTTAAATCTTAATGATATGAAGCTTTTATCGGCCCCTGAATCAAATAGTACTGATGCATAATAACCGTTTAGAGGAAACGTACCTGTAACGACATCGGGGTTTTGTCTAGCTTCATTTGCTCCAATCTCAAACACTCTGCCTCGTGCTTGATTTCCTTGGTTACCTTGGTTTGCAGGACGTGCTTGATTATAAATAGACCCTTGAGTTGGCCGCGAGCAGACGGTGCCATGGTGCTCCAGACTTCCACACTTAAAGCATGGCTTTACTCAGCAAGTTTTGCTGAGGTGTCCTAGCCGCTTACATCTAAAGCACACCATGCACTTCCCTTCGTGGTGTTTGTGGCACTTGTCACATTTGGGGTAGGATCTCCATCCTTTATCGGCTGCTTGCGTCTGAGCTCTGAAGTTTCTAGCCCTTTTGTGAGTCCTCGCAGCTTCTCCACCGGATGGCTTCCTTGGCACCTCCTCAAGCTTCCTCTTACCCTTTTCCTTGTCGCTCCCAAGCGATCCCGAACGGATAACATTGTGGGTAAGTCTTGTAGCTAGATTTACCGCACTTTGGATGGTGTTGGGGTTTGCAGCCGTGACATTTGCCCGGATCTCAGGGGCTAGACCCCAAATGTATCTATCGATACGGTTTTCTTCCGGGGTCACCAAGTGCGGCACCAGCTTGGCTAAATCATGAAATCGGGTGGTGTAGGAGTTGATGTCGCCCCCGATCATTTCATGATTCCACAGCTCGGCTTCTAGCTTTTGAATTTCACTCTTCGAGCAAAATTCGTCCCTTAATAGCCTGAGGAATGCATCCCAGGTGAGTTGGTGCGCGGCATTTCTTCCAAGCGTTTGCACTTGGATATTTCACCACGATAGGGCTCGCCCTTGCAGAAGACATGCTGCAAACTCCACCTTGTTTGCTTCCGTACATTTACTGATGCTAAGGACTGATTCCGTGCTTTCAATCCAGTTTAGTAGACCCACACCTCCTTCCTTTCCAAAGAATTCTTTAGGGTTGCAAGCCCTAAAGGTTTTGTAGTTGCAATCTTGGGTTGGGGTTGGTGCTCCTTGGTTTGTTTGAAGCCCAGCAGCAACTTGGCTAACTATGTTGGGTAATGTTGCAATCACTTGTTCCATGACAAGTTGATCTAACTCGGGGTTTGCTCTTCGTGGAGGCATCGTTCTAGAGCATAATCACACGACGATTTTTAGTCACTCAATCTAATCAGTTTTATCATACTACTCTACGTGTAATGTGTTTAATTCATTCATGGCATTAAATATGACTAATAGTACAAGATTTAATTAAATAATCAATCATTCACTTGACACAAAATAATTACCAATATCGGCTCTTTAAAAGATGTCATATATATTAATAGAGTGTTAATAATAGCCATACAATCATACATCCTTTAAAACAACATAGGATGTTTTAGTTCATGATCAACAAAAAAAAGACATTAAAACCCAAAGTAAATCCACTCCAACCCATCTAGCGCCCAAATCCAATGTAAGCTAGCCCCACTAACATCATCAACACAACCCCCGAAACTAGGCATGTATGCACTAGCCTAATTAGTCTTCGGGCTTCTTGAGCCGCCTCTAAGTCTTGCATTGCGTGATGGTGGTTAAGGTCCGCCATGTCTAAGCACGAACTAACCCTGTAGGTTTGGTAATCTTACATGCCTCTCATGTTATATAGCTCCAGAGACATGTGGTGGAATCTCCTCTTTTCCTCGTCGGTCATCCCGGATCAAGGTATCATCAGGATTCCTATGAGGACGGGGGCTCTTACCGACTCGTTCACCTGCCAGGTTGGTTCTCCCACGGTAGGCTGGGGTGGTGCTACGGTTGCTCGTACTGGAATGGCCACCCTCTTTCGGGAAGTTTGTCTAACCCGTGGCCCGGTTGTTCCGGGGTTTGGGTTTTGGTTTGGTTGGGAAGGGGAATGTCAAAGATTCTTACGGGTCTACGTAGGGGTTCTAAGAACCCTTCAGGCAGCTGGTATTGTGGGGATTGGTTTCTATCGGTGGAAGATCTTTGGCCGTTCTCGGTAGGTTCACTTTCGCTAGACATGATCTGCAAGGTTTGAATAGACTTATTTACTAAATTCATAACTTAAATTGCCTATATTAAATGACGTTATTAGTGGTAAAGTACATCTATAGTTCATCAACCATAAATGGGAGACGTCGGAATCTCCAAATAGCGCTACTTATAAATATCATCGGCTCACTAGCGGAGTTAAAGGATAATGTCCAACGAAGGGCCTTACAACGATAACCCAAGCACATCAAAGAATAATACCATAAGTGCTCAAAATAATATTTGAAATAAATAAGAAGATAGGAAATAAACTTGTAATTAAATATATACACATGCTTTCACCCCAAAAATAATATAAAATACGGTAAAAAGGGGCTATGATACTCACTCGGTATGCAAAGGTGTTCACTCGTAAGGATTTCTTGTTCCTACCGAAGCTCATTTCCTAATATAAGAGGTATGTAGCTCTATTAGACTTATTTTATTTATTATTTTGTATTATTTATTTATTGTTAACTTATTTATTAAATAGTTAAAGGTTGTCTTTATTTTTCCATAAATCATAAGTGTTCACTCGAATTTATCAGTTCTTTATGTTGAACTTTAAAAATTAAAAACTGTGTTTTAGGGGTCATATTAAGGCTTGATATTTTAATATAATCTTAATACATGTTTCTAGAATGTCCAGTGAAAATATAGGAATTTATAATCCATGTTTAATATATTTAATAATTAAAAGTGTATAAGATGTCCACTGATCAGTGTCTGGATGACATGTTGTTACTAAAACGTCTGTTTAGGGCCCATACGACCTCGTTTTTACATGATTCAAAATGGGGATTAACCATGGTTCAAGGATAAAACTTTTTAAAAAAAACTAGACGTATTTTAACCTAAGAATCAGTAGGTTACACGCGTTTAAAGTGTACCCTTTTAAATCTGTCAGATTTTCAGATTCAACATATGGGTTTTTTTAAATATGTTTGAAGGATCAAACGTTGATGAAAATTAGTGAATCCAGGTTTAAATGAAAGGTAACACTTTGAACTAAGATTAGAAAAAAGAATCAACTGATTTTGATACCTAAAACTCCAGATATAACAAAAATAAATAGGGAGTTCTAGCATCAGAATCTGCCAGATTGTTATTCTTTTTGTTTATTGGTCATAACTTTAATATAACATGTTTATATTCATGAATAATCATATTGTATGAGTATAAGCTTTGATAATCCATGTGTTCTTACAACAATGGTAGGGTGATACACATTTTATGTGTTCTTACAACATTTTTTAAGATGAAACACATGCATGATCAAAGTCTTATTTTCTTGATTTTTAGTTGATTAAGTTCCATACAACAATGGTAGGATGATGCACATTTCATGTGCTCCTTACAACATTGGTAGGATGTTTATATTTACATGATATATATATATATATAAAGGAAATAAGATGAACAACAAAGAAGATAAATAAAAGAAAGAAGAAAGAAGAAAAGTAGAAGAGTAGAAGAGTAGAGTTGAATGTTATATGATCATCTTACCAACTCTTGCCTTTGATTTGGTGTTGGATCTTCACAAGATGAACAATTCTTGTTGTTCTTGGGAGATTTTTGGTGGTGAAAGAGAAGAGAGAAAAGAGAAGAGATTGAGTGTGGTGGTAAAGGAAATGATGAGGAGAGTAAAGGGGGTTATATAGAGTATGGGGGAGATCAAGAGGTGTTTCTTGGGAGGAGAAGGAAATAAAGAAAATTATGAGGGGGGAGGGGTAGGGTGACCGGCCTTAGGGGGGTGGTTTCTTTTATTTATTTTTTTTTTGAATAATAAAGTGTAATTTGTGTAAATAAATTTTGTATAATTGGTGATTTTGTTTAAATATTTTAATTACAAAGTTTTAATTACTTTTATGAGTTTATATATATATGTTTTATATTTTAACTTATTTATATTTATTATGATGTATTTAATTATTTTTATTGATATTATATTTATTATTGTACATGATTTGTAATTCTTGACTTTTAATAATTCGATTTTTCGAGCTCGGGAAGGTTCTAACCATATAGGCGGGATTTCTATGAAATCTAATATTATTATGGATGTATTTAAATCATAAATACTATTTTTAGTCATACTAGGCTTAAAAATTAGAATTTCTAATGGCTAACCTGGGAAATTTGTTGCCGAATGTCACACCCTACCCGATATATATAAATATATATATACCCTATATATATATATAAAGGGGGCGGTTCCATCGAGAACCAAAAAAAATGCGAGAACTGCAAGAAACAATCTAAACCATTCAAAAAATTGATAAAGGCTAAAAAGGGGCATGGCATATTTGTAAATACTTGTAAAAATAGGAGATGTAATTTAAGTACCGGAAGGATAAAAAGGTAAATTACATACTCAAAATGCATTTAAAAAAAAGGGAAAAATAAGAGCGAGCGGAAAACCCGGAAGAGTTCAAAACCTTACCTCTGTGAAACTCGTGGTTCAGAGAATCCTCCATAACTCACTAGACGGTTTCCACCCAAACAAGAAAGAGGAATATATTTTGTTGCCGTTTTTCATCACATTTTCATAGTTTTGATATCGGAGAAAACAGTCGACGAAAACCCTAGAACAAAGGGGCGATTCGTAAAGAAATCCGTTTCAAGCGGCGGTGCAAAAAACTTCGAAGCATACGGTGAGATCATTTTGCAAAATTGATATGTAATTGTAGATTTCTGATAGAAAATCGTGGTTTGAAAATCGTAGTTTGCAAATGTTGAATGCAGTTCGCGCACGATTTTCATCCTTCGTTCGAGTCAAAAAAATGACAAAAGGTATGATTAATCTTTCTATATCATCTTCAATTCAAGGTAAAACAATTATACATCTGGCGTTCATTTATTAGTTTGAATTTTGTAGATTGAACTCTTCAAACTCATTGTTTTGAAAGTTCATGTAAGCATATTTGTAGAACTCGGGATAAAAAGCATATAAAAAAGGTTAAATGTTTGAAGTTTGAAGTATTTGTTTTGAATTTCTAGTTAGTTGTTGCATACATGCCACAATGATTTCTAGTTTTGAATTGTTTTAAAGTTTGAAGTGTTCTAAGCATGTTCCTGTATATTGCATATATGCCATAATGTCAAATAGTTTGAAGTTTGAAGAGTTGTAAATTTTGTGTGTAGTTGCAGAATTAGGGATAAAAGAAGATAAATATGGTTAAATGTTTGAAGTTTGAAGTGCTTGTTTTGAATTTGTGGTTAGTTATTGCTTATATGCAACGTAGTTTTAAAGTTTGAAATGTTGAAGTGTTTGTAACACCGCTTCTGAATTCAGTTATTTTAATAGAAAATCAGGTTTTAGCAGCGGAAATTTTTCTTTTTAAAACAACAAGCTGTTATTTATATTATCAACTTATCAAACAACGTCGGTGTTACCAAGTACAAGAACCGACCATAGTATCTATTTACATTACAACATAAAATTACAAGTGTTCCACCCACAAGGTGTTGGGAATCCACGGGGATCAAAACACGCAACGAAAGCAACAAAAACACACAAAACGATCCCATGATTTCCCAATGATGGTGAAAACTTGTAAGAAGCTACATGCAACCAAAAACAAGAACAAGGAGAAGAGGGAGATCAAATAATACCCTTGAAGACTTTGATTATTTGCTGGAACAATTCTGATTTGGGATGAGTTCTTGGAACAAGAGGCTCCAAGCTCCAAAGAAGTCCACACCAAGCTTTGCTTCTTTCTCCTTGTACTAGCAAGCCACCAAATCACCAACACTTGATGATATGGTTCTGGAACAGCCTTGAAAACAAATGTGCACAGCCCTTGAACACTTGTTCTTGCTCTCTCTAACACTAGAAGAACTCACAATGTGTATACTCGCACAAATTGACCAAGAGTGTTGAATGAACAAACAATGCCCCTTATAAAGAGACTTCATCTATTCTGGAGAGTCCGGAGTCGTTGGCACCCATTTATTGGACCAACAAAATGGTCCAACCAAGTACAAGTGTCACTTAGAATTCTGCAAACCAAAATAGTGAAACACATGCATCTCCGGTCTAAGGATAAAAGATATTATCATCCTGATTTACTCTTGACATGTACCATGAAGTAAGATCAGGTGTGGGTCATCCAATCACTTGAAACTCTTTTCAAGTATAGGCGAAATATTGCATCCCTTGTATTCAATCCCATTGAACACTATGACCAATCATTTCCCTCGATCTTCGTTCATACTTCCTTCCAAGAAGAATAACCGATCGTGGACTATTTAGAATGTAAAACATTCAAGGAAGTGATAAAACATGCAAAGTTGGAACACAATAATGATTTAAAGAAAGTATTCGCTACACGCGTATCATTAAATCTCCATTTAATAATCAATACATTCAAAAAATACAATATTGCTTAATGTTCCCAATAATATGGTAAATACATCGAATACAATAACCAATATACAACTCAAACCAAGTCACTAGCAAATCTAATCCCAATAGCACGTGTGTGGGCATCGTGCTTAGCTTGCGACAACGGTTTAGTGAACGGATCCGCCAAATTGCTATCCGTGTGTACTTTGCTGATGACGATGTCTCCATTTTCGACCACGTCCCAGATAAAATGATATTTCCGCGGAATATGCCTCGTGCATCGATGAGACCTCTGTTCCTTTGCTAAAGTAACGGCACCCTCGTTGTCACAGAAGATCTCAACAGGGTCGCTGATGCATGGAACCACTCCCAGATCAAGCAGAAATTTCCTCATCCATACGGCCTCCTTAGCAGCTTCACTGGCCGCAATGTATTCTGACTCGGTAGTGGAATCAGTCACGGTGTCTTGCTTGGAGCTCCTCCAGGATATAGCACCGCCGTTTAATAGGAACACGAACCCCGATTGTGATCGGCAGGCATCCCTATCGGTTTGGAAGCTTGCATCAGAGTAACCCTTTACTCTAAGCTCTTCCTCACCTCCGTACACCAAGAACATCTCCTTAGTCCTCCGAAGATACTTGAGAATGCTCTTCACCGCCGTCCAATGAGCTTCACCAGGGTTGGCTTGATATCTACTCACCATGCTCAAGGCACACGATACATCAGGCCTCGTACATAGCATGGCGTACATGATCGAGCCCGCAGCCGAAGCATATGGCACCCGCTTCATTACTTCCCGTTCCTCTGGGGAACTAGGGAATTGAGTCTTACTCAATACCAAACCATGTGACATAGGAATGAACCCCTTCTTGGAGTCTTCCATCCTAAACCGCTTTAGGACTTTGTCAACATATGTACAGGTTTCATCATAGTCTACACCATGAATTTGCATGAAACCCTTAGCCACCAGTCGGGCTTTGAAGGTGTCTACCTCTCGATCTATGCCGGTCTTTTTCTTAAAGACCCATTTGCACCCTACGGGTCTACACCCGGGTACCGGATCTACCCAATCCCAGACTTGGTTATCCGACATAGATTGAATCTCGGACTCCATAGCCTCTTTCCACCTAGCGGCCTCAGGGCCCACCACGGCGTTCTGATAAGATGATGCTTCATCATGATCCACCACTAGGTCGCAGCTCTCAGACATGAGAAACCCATATCTCTCTGGCTCATAACGACTCCTACCGGATCTCCTGAGAGGTAAAGCATTCGTGTCAAGTTCTCCAGCAGCGCCGTGCTGAGAATCAACTTGTGAACTAGCGCCAACTTCAGGTTTGTCATTGGATGGTTCTTGAATCTCTTCAAGATCAACCTTTCTCCCACTAGCGTCTTTGGATAACATCTCCCTTTCAAGGAAGACGGCCCTCCAAGCAACAAATACCTTGTTCTCGGACGGTTTGTAAAACAAATATCCCATAGACCCGGCAGGATATCCAATGAACAAACACCTCTCAGCTCGGGGTTCCAATTTGTCCTCCACCTCACGTCTCATGTAGGCAGTACAACCCCAAACCTTTAGATATGAAAGTGATGGAACCTTTCCATGCCACATCTCAAAGGGTGTCTTCTTGACCTTCTTAGTTGGTACAAGGTTAAGGATTCTAACAGCCGTTTCCAATGCATAGCCCCAAAAGCTAATGGGTACATCCGTACGACTCATCATACACCGAACCATATCCAACAATGTCCGGTTCCTCCTCTCTGCGACACCAGTTAATTGTGGTGTCCTAGGAGGTGTTAATTGTGAAACAATTCCACAATCTGTTAGATAGTCACGGAATTCCGAACTTAGATACTCACCACCACGATCCGATCTGAGCATCTTAATTCGTTTACCCAATTGGTTCTCAACTTCATTTTTGAAAGTCTTGAAAACCTCAAAGGTTTCCGACTTTTGTCTCACCAAGTAGACATACCCGTACCTACTAAAGTCATCGGTAAAGGTTACGAAGTACCTTAAGTTATCCATAGTGACATGCTTGAACGGACCACACACATCCGTGTGAACGATATCCAACAAGTCTTTGCCCCTCTCACAAACGCCGGTGAAGGGTGCTTTGGTCATTTTGCCCAACAAGCAAGATTCGCATACATCATCCGACCCATGGTCAAATGATTCCAAGATCCCATCCGCTTGGAGCTTGGCGATGCGTTTCTTGTTTATGTGGCCAAAACGACCATGCCATAAAGATAACTTATCCAAATCACATTTGGATTTAGAACCAACATTCATGATTAATCTATTATTTTGCAAGCATACGCTTGTCTCATATATGCCACGACATGGATGTGCTTTAAAATAAAATAAATCAATCTTAAAGCATGAAATAATTCCATTAGAGAAATTAAAATTAAATCCATCGTCAACGAGTGCATAAAATGATAAAATGTTTCTTGCCACGCAGGGCGAATAAGATACATTTAATAAAGTAATAAATAAGCTGGATGGAAAGGCGAGATTCACACTCCCTATCTTCTCAACCGGGACAACCGCCTTGTTTCCCATGATGAGATCCAGCTCCCCATCAACCAAGTCCCTACTTCTTCTTAGTACCTGCACATTATTAACTATGTGAGTACCACACCCGGTGTCCAAGACCCAAGCGTTAGAGGTAGAAGTGTTATGGAGTTCAATCATATACATACCGGAGGCACCTTGTTCCTTGGCGCGAAGCCTCTTGAGCTCCTTCGTGTACTTGGGGAAACTACGCTGGTAGTGTCCCTTCTCCCCGCAGAAGAAGCAGGTGGCCTCTTCCGGTGAGGGGGCTATAGGAGCGGGTTCCTTCCCCTTCGGCTCCGGCGCCGGGAGTGGTTTGGGCTTGGGTGTTGCCACCTTCACCTTCCCCTTCCCCTTGCCCTTGGAGCTTGAAGCGGGTCCCTTCCTCTTAGCACCAGCCTCATGGATGGCTAGGACGGGTGCGGAGGTCGATGGCTTTGCCTTGGCCATTTTAGACTCGGCGGTCTTCAACATGTCGTGCAACACCATCAAGGACTTGTCTATGTTATGCTTATGATAGTTCACAATGAACGGACCATATGCTTGAGGCAAAGATTGGAGGATAATATCCGTAGCCAACTCTTTCCTCATTGGAAATCCCAACCTCTCGAGCTGGTCCACGTATTGCTTCATACGAAGCACGTGGGAGCTCACGTTCCCGCCCTCCTGCATCCGGCACCCTATAAAGGCCTTGACACACTCGTAGAGTTCTTGCCTCGCTTGCTGCTGGAACATTTCCTTTAGCTGCGAGATCATGTCAAACGCACCAACGTCCTCGAATTGCCTTTGCAACTCGGAGCTCATGGTCGTCAACATGAGGCAAGTCACCTCATTAGTGTCTTTAAGGCGCTTCTCATAAGCATCCTTAATGGCCCGCGTAGCGGTGCTAGCAGGAGCCTCCGAAAGAGGTTCCTCTAGGACGTACAACTTGCTTTCATGACGCAAGACAATTCTCAATTGCCAATGCCAATCCATAAAGTTTACGCCTATGAGTTTCTCTTTCTCCAAAAATGGACGGAGTGACATGTGTGTCGCGGTGTTGCTTGTAGATGCCATCTAAAAGAAGGCATAGCACACAAAAAAGGTTAGTTCGACATATTTTAATCCTTGTTAAATAATTACCCAATAGTTTAACACTTAAATATAACAAGGGCTAAGAACCCAACATAACTTCACTACATGACGTGTTTATTGCGGATCACTTCGTGAAGATATTTAGGCCGGTAAACGCTTTACCAATTGCAATCTGTGATTACAACTCTTAGGCACTTGCGGGATGCATCGGTACTCATAGCACCGGTTTGGCATGTTTGATCCCTTCCCACACCGATTCCTCAATAAGCCGCTTTGATAACTCGGTATAGGCACGACAATTATCAAGGCGTATTAAATTGGAATTGCAAATCGTCCAACAAGATACACGCTCACGCCCTTGACAATAATTGGCTCATGCTAAGCTCGACAACCAAAAATTTCAAGACGCCACACGCACCTTCGACACAAGTCCACATGGAAAAACTTGCGCTAAGCTCGACAATTGTCCCATGCTTCATTAGATTCAGGTGGTGTCATCTTTTGGATGGCGTGTGATTTACGTTTTTAAGAAAAACGGGACTTTTGTTTTTCCGGTTAAAAAACCTCTTTTCGTTTTGATTAACAAATAAGTGACAAAACTCATTTTTCACCAATTGAACATAAACACTTTATATTCGTTTGTTAATCATGTGAGCGAGCGGGGTTTGTTAACCAATTAAGAAAACTATATAGTTTTATTATTTTCAAAAGATTTTCTAGCATGCGAAGATCCTACAACCACGCAAGAAAATAAATAAATAAAACTACACAACCACGCATGCAAAACCGATTTGATCCAACCTAAGTGTTCCCGGTGAGCCAACCGAGGAACTAAGTCTACTAAGGACAAGGAATCCAAGACTTCGTGGTGAGCCAACCTAAGTGTTCCCCGGTCGTGTGGCCTTCACGACCCGTGAAGCAAGCCTCCACGGCCCGTGAAGACCTTTTGGACAGAATGTCCAAAATCGAAAATATGGATTCTCAAGTCACAAAGGTGCATGCATTTTACAAGTATGGCTCTGATACCACTGTTGGGAATCCACGGGGATCAAAACACGCAACGGAAGCAACAAAAACACACAAAACGATCCCATGATTTCCCAATGGTGGTGAACACTTGTAAGAAGCTACATGCAACCAAAAACAAGAACAAGGAGAAAAGGGAGATCAAATCATACCCTTGAAGACTTTGATTATAAGCTGGAACAATTCTTATTTGGGATGAGTTCTTGGAACAAGAGGCTCCAAGCTCCAAAGAAGTCCACACCAAGCTTTGCTTCTTTCTCCTTGTACTAGCAAGCCACCAAATCACCAACACTTGATGAAATGGTTCTGGAACAGCCTTGAAAACAAATGTGCACAGCCCTTGAACACTTGTTCTTGCTCTCTCTAACACTAGAAGAACTCACAATGTGTATACTTGCACAAATTAACCAAGTGTGTTGAATGAACAAACAATGCCCCGTATAAAGAGACTTCATCTGTTCTTGAGAGTCCAGAGTCATGCTAATTGGCACCCATTCATTGGACCAACAAAATGGTCCAACCAAATACAAGTGTCACTTAGAATTCTGCCTTCACGACTTCTTCACGAGCTCTCACGGGCCGTGAAGAATAAATGCGCCACGACCGGCCATTAATCCTTCACGAGCCGTGCCGCGCTGTGCAAGAATCGTGAGGGTTATGCTTTCACGACCTCCTTCACGGGCCGTGTAGGGTCGTGAAGCCCTAGGGTTTCACGAACCATGTGGCCCACGATAGGACTCGTGGACACTAGCTGCTTCATGACCCGTGGAGCATCCTTCACGGTCGTGAAGCCTTGGTCAATTGGAATTTGACCATTTTGACTCTTTCCTCTTATAGTAGGCTGTCGAGATTGAAACTTGGCGTGTGACCCAATAGGCCCGCGCTTCATTGGCAGTGATGCCGGCCTACGTGTGTCGGTGGGCAGATTCCAACACAAAGGGCAATGTACAACAACAGTTCCCCGCCTCACAGGACACCTAGTCTTTACCTGAAAAGGGAAAACATAGCACCATTAGCTACACTAGCTAGTGAGTACATACAATCATAAGTATCAATACAGTAAGTCATGCATCGTATCATAATCAATCATTGCTAGCTTAGCACATAGCGGTGTGCTGACAAGATTAGTAAGAGTTGTGTCTTGCAGGGTAATCAATCCCTCTCAACAACTCAGACCGGGGGATCAGACACGACCAATCCGCGCTGCTGAGGGAGCATAAAGTAGTCCACTAAACATCGTTCACAGAGCCTGAGGCTCCACAGGTAATCCAGCTACAACCGGCTGATCACCACTCACGTTAAGGCATGGCGGTTCTGCAGAACCTATGATCCAGGATGCCTCCTGAATCACCGTGAAATCCCGAAGGATCCAGTTACAACCGACTGACCTTAACCATGCGTCAGATAGTCTGCAGACAGTTCACATACACATATATGTACATTTGATCTGTCACACCCCGCTAAAGCGGAAACACAAGGTGTCACAGCATAAGGGATCATCGCACAAGGTAAATAGATAATAACCAATATATTAAATTAACAAAGTAACTAGTTCGGATAAAACATAAGTAAAAGTTACACAACCAAATAATCTTTAAAGGACATTGTCTTGTATGATGCATAAATAAAATAGAAATTGTTTTTATAAAATTTGAAGATGAAGATGAAGATGCAACACCTCATGCTTCTACATAATGTACCTAACGACGATCACCTGAAAGCATGGGTAAAAGAAAAACAGTCAACTACTAGAGTTGGTGAGTTCATAGGTTTTTAACATGCACAAATAACTTCTAAACGGGAAAAAGTTTAAATAATTGATGAAGGTTTTTGGAATAAAATAAAAGTACGCACGAATGATAGAAGAGGTATTATATTGCCCAATACATTGCACATGGTAGTAATATACTATGATGATTGTTGCTTGAGCCGTTACCAACCTAGCCGACAACCAATTACCCATGAATAAACCTAACGCCTATATTAAATAACGTTAGTAGTGGTAAAGTACATCTATAGTTCGTCAACCATAAATGGGAGACGTCAGAATCTCCAAATATTGCTACTTACAAATACCATCGGCTCACTAGCGGAGTTAAGGGATAATGTCCAACGAATGGCCTTGCAACGATAACCCAAGCACATCAAAGAATAATACCATAAGTCCTCAAAATAATATTTGAAATAATAAGATGATAGACAATAAACTTTTCATGAAATATATACACATGCTTTCACCCCAAAAATAATATGAAATACGGTAAAAAGGGGCTATGATACTCACTCGGTATGCAAATGTGTTAACTTGTAAGGATTTCTTGTTCCTACCGAAGCTCCATTCCTAATATAAGAGATATGTAGCTCTATTAGACTTATTTTATTCATTATTTTGTATTATTTATTTGTTAACTTATTTATTAAATAGTTAAAGGTTGTCTCTATTTTTTCATAAATCATAAGTGTTCACTCGAATTTTTATTTCTTTAAGTTGAACTTTAAAAATTAAAAACTGTATTTTAGGAGTCATATTAAGGCTTAATATTTTAATATAATCTTAATACATATTTCTAGGATGTCCAGTAAAAATATAGGAATTTATAATCGATGTTTAATATTTTTAATAATTAAAAATGTATAAGATGTCCACTAATCAGTGTCTAGATGACATGTTGTTACTAAAACGTCTGTTTAGGACTCATACGACCTCGTTTTTACATGATTCAAACTGGGAATTAACCACGACTCAAAGATGAAACTTTAAAAAAAACGTATTTTGACCCAAGCATGAGTAAGTTACACGCGTTTAAAGTGTACCCTTTTAAATGTGTCAGATTTCCAGATTCAACATATGTGTCGTTTTAAATATGTTTGAAGGATCAAATATTCATGAAAATTAGTGAATCCAGGTTTAAATGAAAGGTAACACTTTAAAATAAGATTACAAAAACAATCAACTGATTTTGATACCTAGAACTCCAGATATAACAAAAACAAATGGGGAGTTCTAACATCAGAATCTGCCAGATTTGTGATTCTTT